>JAJKFL010000330.1:3314669-4599669 GCA_021186555.1 Reticulitermes speratus
AGCGCAGTTCATCTATATAACAGGATTTCCATCTGTGGCAAAATAACCTTTAGGCACCTGCGAGAATTTTAAAACTTCCATAATAATTTCTTAATCTTTGTTGTCGCTCTTCAACACGCAATGATCTACGATTTATGAAACAAATCTGTATGCATTGCCGTTGAATTTTAAAAGTTGAAATCCAAAGCATTTTAATGTTAGAAGAAAAGGAGCGATGCTGTACATAATCTGTTTAGCTGAGGTCACATAATATTACCCGTACATGCATAATGTGTCCACTGTCAATGATAATCCTACTTTAGTAAACACACACAAACACACACAAAAAATACGATCCTGATTTCAGGCTTCCGCCGCGATGTTGATGAAATCTGTGGTCTTCTGGGTAATTACACGGCGTCGTGTGGTAATTATTTACCGACGTTTCGGGACAACGTATCGGTCCCATCTTCACGGGTCAAGATTCCAAGTAGGAAAGAAAGCCTGTTGACAAAGAAACTGGACAGCATAGCGGGGTGGGGAAACGTGCGATGTGACGACAGCCAATAGGATGAGAGAGGGGGTGGGTCCCTAAACGTCGGTAAATAATTACCACACGACGCCGTGTAACTACCCAGAAGACCACAGATTTCAAAATACGATCCATTTTCTTTGGTTTTATTGTTTATTTAGTTCGTTTTCAAACATATGTGTGTGCCCTTTTCCTGGCATTAAATTTTGTACCATAGCAAGCAAGCAGCAATCCCATTACAGGCCTTGACAGGCCCTTAGGGTTCCAGGAGGTTGAGGCTCCCAGATTTCTAGACAATCAGCACATATAGGTGGTAAGGTTGTCAGCCCTACGCACCGGCCGCCTTTACCCCCACGAAATATTCCTGGTACTCATTTCTGTTAGAGGCTGAGTCGACCCCAGAGCCATAGTGCGACCGAAACGATTATGTCAATGAAAAATTCCAGTGACACCATCGGGAATCGAACCCGCGACGTTCCGGCTTGTAGAGCAGTGCCTCAACCAACTGCGCCACCGCGTACCCCAAATTTGGTACCATACAGCGACATAAATTTGTTCCTAATAAAGACATTGTAGTAACAGAGAGGTGCATTACGTCATATTTATATTTCATTAAACATTTCAAATTCGAGGCAAGAGGGGCACGTACCTTATTTATACGAAGGGTTTTCTAATTCATCTCTAACATTGAAATATTACAAATATTGTAATTTATTGTTGGATTTATCACTTATTCTCTGAACTCTTATGGGGGGAATTAGGTCACGAAATTACTAAATCAGAAAGTACTTCATTAAATATAAATTGAATCATATCGAAGAAAGGGTCCGATAAAACTTGTAGATTATATTGAGATCTATAAAATTACGACCTAATTTATTGTGCTACGAACCGTTTCTTAAAAATAACTGAAATCTTGTTTTAAGTTCAAGTAATGCTCCCGTTATAAGTGATAGTCACGAACGAAAATTAAATTGAGAGTAAAAATTTTAAAATTTTTGCTGTATTGCAAAGTGTACAAAAAGTATTATGTGGTCACATAGTAGCATGAGCTTCTAGCAGACAGAAGGGTAAATAAAGAGTATGTACATAATTCTACTTTGAAACCTCCAGGATATCACCATGACCTACACCGAAATATGAATACAGTTATTTTTTTTTTGGAATCATCATCCCGTTGTGCGTATATACAATCACAATTTAAATCTTTACAGAGTAAACACAACGCTATCTTCATCCTCCTTTCTATTATTATCCTACGACATGTTTCGGCCGCGTACGCTGACCATCATCAAGTAGAAACTTACAAAATAATAACAGTAAAATATACTAGAGGTGGTGGCCCCCTTTACACTTAAAATTAAAATTATAAAATTATAAAATTGTGAAGAAATATGATTACTTATTATTCCCTGTAAGGATTAATGTACTTTTTATACGTGTGCTTGTAGTTTAAAATCGCTAAAGTGTAGCCATTATAATATATGTATAGATGGGAGATATCTCTATATTTAAGATTTACTTAAAGACAGGAGTAGTTCACTTCAGTAGTGCGTACGCAGTCTTATTATAGACGTTATATTTCGCGGATGGTGTAGTAGCTTCTGTTGAAAGGGACGCTCCTAGATGAATTCTTTGTAATGAAACACCCTGTATAAGTTTGACAGCTCTATGGTACTTTTTTATATACAGGAGCTAGTGTTTATTTATTCCTCACAGGTAGTGAAGTATAAGATGCTGTAAAGAATGTGAACCTTAATTATTATAATTATTTTGGGTGATGTAAGCCTCTTAAATATTATTGATCAATTTAACTTAGTTTTTTTTATAGTCATCTAGGAGCGTTCCTTTCAACAGAAGCTACTATACCATTCGCGAAATATAACGTCTATAATAAGACTGCGTACGCACTACTGAACTGAACCACTACTCAGTCTTTAAGTAATAAATATAGAGATCTCTCCCATCTATATGTACTTTAATAGCTATGCTTTGGCGATTTTCAACTACAAGCACGTGCATAAAAAGTATATCAATCCTTACAGGGAATAATAAGTAATCATAGTTTTTCACAATTTTATAATTTTATAATTTTAATTTTAACTGTAAAAGGGAGGCCACCACCTCAACTTATACTTTACTGTTATGATTTTGTAAGTTTTTACTTGATGATGGCCAGCGTACGCGGCCGAAACATGTAGTAGGATAATAATAAAAAGGAGCATGAAGATAGCGTTGTGTTCATTCTGTAAAGATTGAAATTGTGATGAAAACTGCTACAGCGGTTATTGAAATTCGAAGCAGGAGCTAAATTTAATTTCCATGCCTTAGTGCAACTCAATACATTTCAGTGGCACTTGGGCACTTGTAGCGCTGTGAATATAATTTATTTATTCTTCATATAATTGAATTTATGATGTATCTGATTTAACCTTGTGTTCAATATGTTTCTTATTTACATAGAGTGCCCAGGTTAAAGCGAACCCCGCTCATAGAATATACATTAACAATGTGTACTATATAACTTACCGCATGTCAAGGCAGGTGTAAGAAATAACCCCCTACAAATCTCAGACATGCGTAACACCTGCTGGATATATAAACAATTATTTGAAGTCCGCGTCTAGAAATTCCGATACTGCGCGCCAGATAATTTCTTTAAGGATGTCGTCTATGTGTACGTATGATGTCTACATAAAAGTTGTGTTCGAAACGTCCCCAGAGACAATAGTCACATGGCAATAGTCACACGGCAATAGTCACACGACAATAGTCACATGGCAATAGTCACATGGTGTCGGATCGGGGGAGCAAGCAGACCACAAAGGACGGCTAATGATCCGATCCCCAAAATATGCTGCGTAAGGAGGCCACTGAATTATTTGAACTGCGTGCTGTCGAACCATCTTGCTGGAAGAACCCGTACTCATTCTGTCCAGCACTTATATTTCACGCAAAAATGTTTGAGAATTTGTCCACTTTACCTTCTGAAGTTATTACGTCTGAAAATGAGATGAGTCTTGATTATTCTTGTCGCACTGGCAGCACACCATAATCCAAATTTAATATCATGTAAGGGCAAATCGTACGTTAGTATGGTATTATCCGCCTACCAGTATCTGTTATTTTTAGTATTTACGTAATAGTTAAAGTAACCTGATCTTTAAACTAATTTAGCACTGGATCGATTTCACAACTACACCGTGCTTTATAAAACCAGCTGCACAAACATACTCTCGAAACAAGAATTTTCATAGAAATTTATTATGAACACGTTATGGTATTACCTAACGCAGTGGCATTCAAACTTTTTTGTTAGCGTAACCCCAGATATAATTTCACTTCAACTTTGTACCCCCAAAGTTATTGGTGCATAATTCAAGTTATACACAGTCTATAATCTACATCTAAAATAAGTTAAATAAATTACATCCAAAATAATGTATTAAATAATGTCTTAAATGAGAAAAAGGAGAGTCAAGCTATTAAATAACAAATATATTATATGCACTATGTGGAATAAAATGAAACTAGCCGCCCAGATAAGAATCGCATAAAGGAGAGAGAGAGAGAGAGAAAAAAATTGCGCTTCCAAATCGATTGTCCTTACGTCCGGGTCTCTTGTGGCTAACCCTAAATCTAGCCCTGATTATTCAGTGTTTATCATGAAATAATATATATTTTTTTTAATTGTACGTACCCCCTAAGATGTCTTCGCGTACCCCCGGGGATACGCGTGCCCCAGGTTGAATAGCATTGACCTAACGTATATTCTGAAACAAAATGTCGTGCTCTTTCTCGCTTTTTCTTTAACAAAAACACATCTGTTGTGCAAGATCATTTCAGCAATCGAGATACTGTGATTTTCAAGTACTCGGAAACAACAGAAAACTTACTTGCAAATTTGATATGATATTTTTATAGGCATTCTTCCTCATATATGTTTTCACAATTAAAACCCTCTGTATTACACTGTTCCTTCATGTACAGAAACAATAGTTTATGTCACAGTGACGGAATATTTGTCACACCGTATTTCATATGCACGAACAGGCGGGTTTTACTGTCATAAGGACACCCTGTATAATTCGACGCAGAAGCACAGAACCTACCCACGCTGTATCTACTCTTCTTACTCTGAGGAACTGTGATTTGTGGATATCCAATTAAGTTAGCTTTTAACTGTCTCGCAATTTAGATTTTGAAGATGAATTATAAACGAGCGGGCGTCATTATTTTATGTGGCCAATATCGTTCGTCGATTTCTACCGCCGATAAACAAATACCGAGACTTGTGTGTCAATCCAGGAGCTTTGCTGCGCTGTTCATAACAGAGGCTTTCGAGAAATGAGCCATTGTTGTTCTAACGGCTTACTGAAACATATTTGAAGATTTAGTGCTAGATTTGAATAAAAAATATACTTAGAATATTTGTCCTATATGACAACTGCGCGAGTCTGCCGTGTTGTTCGTAGAGACTGTAGAAAAGTGAAAAGTATGGACTTGGGGTGGGTTTCTGTGCTACAATATTCATACACATTTTCTTTAAATCAGTCAGGGTTCAAAGGTTGCAGTGCAGAAAAACACGTAGCGAGCGTCGTGATATCACAAGCTGTTTTTAGGCGCGTTCGGAAAATTGCGAAAAGCTACTACTAGCTTCGTCATGTCTGTCCGTCCGTCTGTCCGTCTATCTATCTGTCCGTCCGCAAGCAACAACTCGACTCTCACTGGACGGATGTTCATAAAATTTGATATTTGGGGATTTTTCGAAAATTTGTCGAGAAAATTCAAGTTTCATTAAAATCTGATTAGAATAACGGGTACTTTACATGAAGACCTATGTACATTTATGATAGTATCTCGCTGAATTCTTCTTAGAATGAGAAATGTTTCAAACAAAAGTTGTAGAGAAAAACAAAACACACATTTTATGTTCAATTACATTTTTCCCGAAAATCGTGCCGTTTATGAGATAATGTGGAAAAATATAGTAGAGCCAGACAGGCCACAGATGACAATATAATACGGCGCATGCGCTTTGAATGCTGGATAACTAAGGTTATAGATACACACTCAGAATGTGTAATACTTACTGCTTTTCCACTGCAACAATGGTTACGCGAAAGCGCCTCAATGTTACGTTTGATTTCTGGTTCAGTTTTGTGAAGTATTACTTTGATACGAATCCCTGATGATGATCCCATGAGGGATCGAAACACGTAGGAGCGATCAGCAAGATATTGTAATATAAAATACAGTGCATTTTGTTGGACTGAATATTGTGATTTGTTTCAACGTATATAGCTTATCTTTTTCCTTCAGGTAGGAAATTCAGGCTATGCTGTTGGCTAGCAAGTTCTATTGCAGTTGTATGATGTAACAGTAAATGATATGATTGTGACAAAGACTAGGACCGTAAGATGGAACATAAACTACAAGTGTAAAAGGTAAAGGTAAAGATATCCCTTGAAGGCCCAGAGGGCGAGTAGAGGTATAGCTCTACTCTTCGGTCCCATGTCGTACATTTACGGCATGTAAAAGAACCATACGGGCATGAATTGAGATGTTTCGTAAGCAAAATTCAGCGGCCATTTCTCACCCAAGTCTCCTGACTGACTGCTAGATGGCTCTAGCAGTCACATCAGGAATGAGTAAAACTTGTGCAGTCAGTGGGCTGGTCACTCACTACACCTAAGCATACGACCAAGTAACCTCCGAAAGGAGGCTCTATGCTCCGCAAGGAGTGAAAGGAGTAATAGATAGATAGACTAGATGAGGGTAGGTGGTGAATGCTACTCCCCGGCCGCTTTACCCCTGGAAAGAGACAAGGTACTCATTGTACAGGAGGCTAAACTAGAAGTGTTTGAATGCGAAGTGCATGGAATAATATTGGGACCTTAGAAGAGAATGTAAGATGGCAGTTTATGGTGTTACGTAACGAGGAACTCTGTGATATGTGGGCCTACATGTCACCTGGTGTTGTTTGGGTAGTAAAATGTGGGAGTTTACGCTGTGTTGGCTATATGGCTAGGATGCATGTTACAAGACAACGTGAAACTACAAGTTGTACAGGTCACCTAGTTTTGTTAGGATTGTGAAGTGTAGGAAGTTTGGATGGTTAGAGGACCGGGTTTGCTCCTAGTGCAGTGTGTGTGGGACTTGTGTTGAGCTGGGACTTACCAGCTGCGGTATAAAGCTCTCAACCTCATGTGGGTGTAGGTAAGGATGAACAATTAGGGCCGGAGGTGATAATCCGCCCACTCTGCGGCATGACTCTAATGAGAAGCTTCTCATCGGCCTGGTTAATGCTACAGACGTTACGACTGCCTTACGACAAAGCGTCTGTTGTGAGAAAGTGCGACACTGCTGCGAGTTCTGTGGTGCTTTCGTCGCATTCTGCGCGTTGCAACTCGGGAAGTACAGTCGAACCCGGTTATAACGACATCGGTTTATGCGACACCTCACCTATAGCGTCAGATACCCTGTGGTACCAATTAATTCCTCACTGTTAACCATAACATTATACTACTCGGTTATAACGACACTCGTTTTTACGACACCTCGTCTATAACGTAAGATATTCTGTGGTACCAATTAATTCCTCACTGTTAAACATAACACTATACTACTCGGTTATAACGACACTCGTTTATAACGACACAAAATATTCAGTCCCTTTCATGACGTTATAACCGAGTTCGACTCTACTACATGCAGGTTTCCATGACCTACCGAATAAATTATTGACTTCTCTTTTGATGACAATAATAAAATGGAGAGCGTAGTCGTTATAGCGACTAGCTATGGGCTGGACAGTCCGGGGTTCGAATTCCGGCAGGGGTAACATATTTTTCTCTTCTCCAAAACCGTGCAGATTGGCTCTGCGTCCACCCAGCCACCTGTTCAATGGATGCGGTGGTTCCTTCACGGGGTAGATCGGCCGGGGCGTGAAACTGACCACTCACCTCCAATTAGTGCGAAGGTTAAGAATGAATGGAGCTATACCTCTGTTCCTCCTGCATGGTGTGGGCAGGGACAACTTTAACTTTACCTTATACATTAAAGAAGTAGGTTTGGAGGGTGTGGACAAGATTCAGTTAGCACAAGATAGGGTCTAGTGGCGGGCTCTGGTGACCACGGTAATGAACTTTCAGTTTCCGTAAAAGGCGTTGCAATTATTTATCATCTGAGCGATCACTTTTAAGGAACTCGAAAACTTAGTATTGTGTTCACAAAAATCCCACTAATGTACCTAATATTATACCACTTCTATCACTACCTATTTTCTGAGATCCGTTCTAATATAATTCTCACGTTTATGCGTAAATGTTGAAAGTTTTTCGATTAAAATTGTGTTGTAACTTCTCACCTCACTACGTAAAGCCGCTCTCATCTCCTTTAATCTAAGAACGTACATAATTTCGAGCAATGTTCCCTCTCAGCTGCGCGGGTGCGCGGCCGCGCAGTAACTGAAATGCTCCCGCGCACACTGAATTGTTACCGCGCAGCTTATTACGCATATTACAAAAAAAGTTTTAAAGTCCTGCGCAGTCGTCAGGTCGTGTGAACAGTTTCTGCTCAGAGCAGTAGCAGGTCTGCGCAGCTGTAAAAAAAAATTAGAGGGAGCGTTGATTTTGAGTAAAGCAAATCATAAGGCATCTCCTCCTGTTCCTATCTCTCTCTCCTTCCTAGATTCAAATATTCGCCTCACCACCCCGTTCTCAGACATCCTCGATCTAAATCATTCTCCCCCTAATTTGAAAGTCACAACTCCACAGCCATAGAAAGAGATAAAATTATATTTTATGCATTTATCCTTCTTTAAAATAGAGAAGGGTGTCTTGACACAAATTTTGAGTTTTTTTATAACGATTTTGAGGGTTCAACTTGAGGTTTTTTGGGTTTGTAGGTGGTTACCGCCCCCAATACGGAGGAGCATGCTGCCGCCGTCATGAAGGAACTGGACGCAGTAAACGTCAGAATTCAGCTACAAAACTACACGGCGTCAAAACCATAATACCTCAAGCCGAAGGTTTAGTCACCGCTATAACGAGCAGGTATGGAGCCAACAGTTTTCAAACAGTACCAAGATGTTGCGACATAAACCGTTGTTGCACAAACAACGTGTTGTGTCTGCAGCAGAAGTCTTCATGTAACAACCGGGTTCACGCTATTGTTGTTACTAATGCAGGCGTTAGACAGGGCACTTAATTAGCTTGTTATGGTTTGTATTTCCAATTTTAACACATAATCAAATTTAAGTACAGTCCGGACATTGAATGACGGGTTCAGACGCTCGTAGCGACACGTGACACTTCAGTACCACTGTGACTAATGACACTGTACTTCCGACAGCTGACATAAAATGCGTTGTATACGCACTTATCAGAACTTTGTCATCTGGGTGTTTAAGTTTTTTCTTTACATATAAATGATAAGTTTAATAAGAACTTGTGCTCGAGCCTGAAGTCTGGACAACAAGCAAAGGACTGCAGCTGCCTGTGTGGACCAAAAGTCAGTCGCTTTATTTCAAGAACGGAGCAAGTGACACGCAACATATAAGGGACGCATCAAAATTAAGGGGCCAGAAGCACGCATGCATACTATACATACATACATACATACACACGTGCACACATACACGCAAACACGCATGTGCACATACATAAAACGCCACACATTGCATACATATATGCACACACGCATACATCATACATACATGCATGTATGTTATATATATATGTATACATACACATATAGACGCACGCACGACATATACACGACACACACATGCACACGACGCACGCACACATCACACGCCACGAAACGCACATCACAACGCAGAACACACACATACAACGCGCGCACACGTACACACACGCACACGTAACACACACGCACACATACATACAAACAAACAAACAATCTGGATGTTAGCATTACGTGTGTCATTGTGCATTCTCTGGTGCAGGCCTGCAAAAATCAGAAAGCATCGAAGGCCATTCTGCTCCAAAGACAACAGCTGCGGGTCGCAGGGGTCGGTTCCAGGGGGATGCTTTATTAATAATTTTCTAATTAAATAAAATGAATAATTTTCATTACTTGTGTTTTTAACTGCGGATCATGGAAAAAACAAAAAAGATGTTCCGTTCGAGTAAAACGTTTTTGCACTTCGTAATCAGCTTGCAGACGTAACGACAGGTTTTACGTCTCTTTCGGCAACAAGCTTGTCGTATTCGGGGGTCATATATGAAGTGGATTTTTTCAAAATGTTTCCCAAATGTGCCTTATAGAGAAGAATATTTCTTTCAGACAATTGCATTTAAAAAAAAAACGTATACTATTTCCGAAAGTTGTCACAAGCCGCACAGTGAGCCCCAGTAGACGGCATGTGGCCCGCGGGCCGTATGTTGTGCTGGCCTGGTGTAGTGTATTTCGTGACATTGATACGATATGGAAACTGATCAGTGGTGTATATCTCACACATCAGCGTTTCGGGAGGCTGATACTGTACTGGTCATTGTGCAGTGTCTGGTGCATAGCTGATACATGGTCTTTTGGGAGTTTATATTATTTTGGACACTTTGCAAAGTCTGTTGTAGATAAACGGCGTTTCGGGAGGCTGATACTGTACTGGTCATTGTGCAGTGTCTGGTGCATAGCTGATACATGGTCTTTTGGGAGTTTATATTATTTTGGACACTTTGCAAGGTCTGTTGTAATAAACGGCTTTTCGGGAGGCTGATACTGTACTGGTCATTGTGCAGTGTCTGGTGCATAGTTGATACACGGTCTTTTGGGAGTTTATATTATTTTGGGCACTTTGCAAAGTCTGTTGTAGATAAACGGCGTTTCGGGAGGCTGATACTGTACTGGTCATTGTGCAGTGTCTGGTGCATAGCTGATACATGGTCTTTTGGGAGTTTATATTATTTTGGACACTTTGCAAAGTCTGTTGTAGATAAACGGCGTTTCGGGAGGCTGATACTGTACTGGTCATTGTGCAGTGTCTGGTGCATAGCTGATACATGGTCTTTTGGGAGTTTATATTATTTTGGACACTTTGCAAAGTCTGTTGTAGATAAACGGCGTTTTCGGGAGGCTGATACTGTACTGGTCATTGTGCAGTGTCTGGTGCATAGCTGATACATGGTCTTTTGGGAGTTTATATTATTTTGGACACTTTGCAAAGTCTGTTGTAGATAAACGGCGTTTCGGGGGCTGATACTGTACTGGTCATTGTGCAGTGTCTGGTGCATAGCTGATACATGGTCTTTTGGGAGTTTATATTATTTTGGACACTTTGCAAAGTCTGTTGTAGATAAACGGCGTTTCGGGAGGCTGATACTGTACTGGTCATTGTGCAGTGTCTGGTGCATAGCTGATACATGGTCTTTTGGGAGTTTATATTATTTTGGACACTTTGCAAAGTCTGTTGTAGATAAAACGGCGTTTCGGGAGGCTGATACTGTACTGGTCATTGTGCAGTGTCTGGTGCATAGCTGATACATGGTCTTTTGGGAGTTTATATTATTTTGGACACTTTGCAAAGTCTGTTGTAGATAAACGGCGTTTCGGGAGGCTGATACTGTACTGGTCATTGTGCAGTGTCTGGTGCATAGCTGATACATGGTCTTTTGGGAGTTTATATTATTTTGGACACTTTGCAAAGTCTGTTGTAGATAAACGGCGTTTCGGGAGGCTGATACTGTACTGGTCATTGTGCAGTGTCTGGTGCATAGCTGATACATGGTCTTTTGGGAGTTTATATTATTTTGGACACTTTGCAAAGTCTGTTGTAGATAAACGGCGTTTCGGGAGGCTGATACTGTACTGGTCATTGTGCAGTGTCTGGTGCATAGCTGATACATGGTCTTTTGGGAGTTTATATTATTTTGGACACTTTGCAAGGTCTGTTGTAATAAACGGCTTTTCGGGAGGCTGATACTGTACTGGTCATTGTGCAGTGTCTGGTGCATAGCTGATACATGGTCTTTTGGGAGTTTATATTATTTGGACACTTTGCAAGGTCTGTTGTAGATAAACGGCGTTTCGGAGGCTGATACTGTACTGGTCATGTGCAGGTCTGTGCATAGCTGATACATGGTCTTTTGGGAGTTTATATTATTTTGGACACTTTGCAAGGTCTGTTGTAGATAAACGGCGTTTCGGGAGGCTGATACTGTACTGGTCATTGTGCAGTGTCTGGTGCATAGCTGATACATGGTCTTTTGGGAGTTTATATTATTTTGGACACTTTGCAAGGTCTGTTGTAGATAAACGGCGTTTCGGGAGGCTGATACTGTACTGGTCATTGTGCAGTGTCTGGTGCATAGCTGATACATGGTCTTTTGGGAGTTTATATTATTTTGGACACTTTGCAAAGTCTGTTGTAGATAAACGGCGTTTCGGGAGGCTGATACTGTACTGGTCATTGTGCAGTGTCTGGTGCATAGCTGATACATGGTCTTTTGGGAGTTTATATTATTTTGGACACTTTGCAAAGTCTGTTGTAGATAAACGGCGTTTCGGGAGGCTGATACTGTACTGGTCATTGTGCAGTGTCTGGTGCATAGCTGATACATGGTCTTTTGGGAGTTTATATTATTTTGGACACTTTGCAAGGTCTGTTGTAATAAACGGCTTTTCGGGAGGCTGATACTGTACTGGTCATTGTGCAGTGTCTGGTGCATACTGATACATGGTCTTTTGGGAGTTTATATTATTTTGGACACTTTGCAAAGTCTGTTGTAGATAAACGGCGTTTCGGGAGGCTGATACTGTACTGGTCATTGTGCAGTGTCTGGTGCATAGCTGATACATGGTCTTTTGGGAGTTCATATTATTTTGGACA
Source organism: Reticulitermes speratus (assembly GCA_021186555.1). Lineage (NCBI taxonomy): Eukaryota > Metazoa > Arthropoda > Insecta > Blattodea > Rhinotermitidae > Reticulitermes > Reticulitermes speratus. The sequence goes on from JAJKFL010000330.1 coordinate 3,327,035, forward strand.
CTTTGCAAAGTCTGTTGTAGATAAACGGCGTTTCGGGAGGTTGATTTATATTTAACATTGTGCATTTTCTGTCCTGTCTTTGACACACTGCGTTACGGGAGGTTGTTTTTATATTCCGTACTGTCACCATCACCGTTTAAGCTTAATGTAGGATCTTATTACTGTCTTCATTCACTAGTCTCCTAAAGGAAATATGGGTTTGTCATATACATTAATAAGTTAAGGCGTGTTTTCAACATCACGATCTACTGAACTACCGAAAGGATCTTCTCAAGATAGACATTTTTAGAAAGCTTGTAATTCTGCATTGATGGCAATCTCCTTTGTTTTCATTAATTCCTTCTCAAAAATGGTTTTAACAAAAAAAAAAAAAAAGAAAAGGCTAACGTTAAGTATTGACATTGCTGCCTCAAGCGGAGACCAAGTGAAGCTAACGTATTTCGTGTACTTCCCGTTTCCTCCGCTTTAGGCAGGACTGTCGATTTTAACGTTTTGTGTCTTATTTACACGTTGCTTATGGTCCGTTGATCTCCGAAAGAAATTACCCAGCATCAAGCATTAGTGAGTACAATTTTTGTTTATTAACATTAAGATGCTGTAGTTTTTGTTGATTAAATAGTGTATGTTGCTGTGCGAATTATTCTCACGGGTGGGATTAGTGTGTGTAGTTTAAATTCTTGGGGCACGCGGTGGCGCAGTTGGTTGAGGCACTGCGCTACAAACCGGAATGTCGCGGGTTCGATTCCCCATGGTGTCATTGGAATTTTTCATTGACATAATCGTTTCGGTCGCACTATGGCCCTGGGGTAGACTCAGCCTCTAACAGAAATGAGTACCAGGAATCTTTCCTGGGGGGTAAAGGCGGCCGGTGCGTAGGGCTGACAACCTTGCCACCTTCATGTGTCGATTGTCTAAAAACCGGGAGCTTCGACCTCCTGGAGCCCTAAGGGCCTGCCAAGGCCTGTAATGGCTTTACCTTTACCTTTACTTTCTTAGCCGTCCCTTTATTTAAATTTGAGCATTTGGATTACTTAGGGTAGGCGTTCTTCCCACAACTTCTTCGTAATTTTAGCGCCGTGTTGACAGAGAATTGCAGTAAAAGATATTCAAAAATAGTTTAAGGAGAATGACTACTGCCAACGAGAGGACCTTGAATTTCTTATGAAGTTCGGGCTTGCGCGCGATGTGTCAAGGTGTGCCAAATACAGTATGTGCAAATGTTCCAATTAGTCATAACTTCATGAGCCTATTTCCGACAGATGACATGTTATGTTACATCAGCTGTCCGTGTCATGCAGCCGCACACGACAGCCAAAATTAACCGTCACACAGAAACGTCTTCGCGTTCCTACGTTACTGAGTAGCATACATATTTCAACCATGATGGCCGCCCTCGGTGGACTAGTGGTTAGCGTGCTCACCACTGGACCCAAGGTTCGCGGGTTCGATCCCGACCGAGGGCGATGGATTTTTAAGTGTGATAAAAATCCGGAGCACCACGGAGCCGTCGGTCCCATGTCGTAGATTTACGGCATGTAAAAGCAAAATTTAGCGGCCATTTCTCACCCAAGATGGCTCTGGCAGTCATATCAGGATGAGTAGAACTTGTGCAGTCAGTGGACTGGTCACTCACTACATCAACGCACATGACCATAGAAACCTTCGAAAGGAGTCCCTATGCTCCGCGTTGGAGCGACAGGGACAAACAACAACAACAAACAACCATGATGAAAATAAATGAACTGTCATATCTTAGTTTGTCGCTGCGAGATGTGACACCATTAGTTTGGCAGATAGGCATCGACATTTAGGGAGAATGTACTACCACCATCTTCAGTTCAATTCCATCATCACATCCCACAAGACCATAATCTTAATGCCACCACTATCAGATGAAGAAAATTATATATCTGTTTATTCCCAAAAAAACTTTATTGTAATAATGAAAGGGCTATTCATTATGACACTCATCACTATATATATATTAATACAGTAAGGTACGTTTGCAACATATGACCTAGTTTTGTTCATGGCTCGACAGCCCCTTGAGGGCCTAGGCCGCCTCATTATTGAGGCGTCACGATCACACACTTTAGACACACCACACTCGGTAGGACTCCTCTGGACGAGGGATCAGCTCGTCGCAGAGACCTCTACCTGACAACACACAACACTCACAAGAGACAGACATCCACGCCCTAGGTGGGATTTGAACTCACAATCCCAGTAAGCGAGTGGCCGCAGACCCAAATCTTAGACCGCGCGGTCACTGGGATCGGCCACGATCTACTAAACTACCGAATATTTTCAAGATAGACATTTTTAGAAAGATTATGCTTCAGCATTCATGGCCAAATCCTTTTACATTAATTCCTTCTCAAAAAATTATTTTTGTGTGTTCAGTACATACGACACAATAGGACAGTCAACATGATCAATATTGATCGCAAAACCAATGTCCGTGGCCGGGTGTCAAGAAACAATTTTAATAAATTTTAACGACTTTTGTGTTCTATACCTCGACAACCAAAATCTTAAATGATTCAATTTTGGTAATGTAAGGGAGGAGGAACCGATTACTACGAACAGTGAAGTGCAGTGACGGTAACTTGCAAGAGTTACGTATTGTGAAAGTGAACCCGATGCATTGGGATTGTGAACTTTCGACGGCAACCCTGAAGATGGCACAAAAGTGCCGAAACATATGTAGGTACTGAAAGCATAAAAACAGTGTAGTGCATTCGTTGGTATGTAATTATTAACTATATCAGGGGGGGTTTAAGTGTAAGAGATAAACGGGTCAACGGATCTTTTAACCACGTAACTGTTATTTTAACTTATGTCACACTTACTGTGAGACATGCTGCCTGTTCGTGGTTGAAAAACGTATTACGATAATAGACTTTATGTAACTGGCAATGAAATACTTTAAGATAATCGTTATGTACATTGTAGGCCCAGACATAGGTGACTATTCGTACTGTTTAACATTACAGTTGTCCAGGTGGCAGTACTGTAACTCAAGGTAACTTTAAGGGCTGATCTTAGAACATGGAACAACCTCGCGTTTATTTTCTAGATGACATTATTATTGTAGGATACGAGATTGCCACAGCCGTGTTGATGGAGCACACGTCATCAGAATCCTTTAATTTCCTCACACAATTAAATTCTAGTGTTACAGCATGCAATGACTTCTCTCATTACATTCTGCTGCAAATAAATATATCTTCTGTTGGCCACTGTATTCTGGTCTTGGTCTAATAGACTCATTTGACTAGGCCACATCTTAACGCAGGTGTCATCACATGTAAAGTCAAATTGCTAAGAAATGGAACTGTCCAAACTACAGTCCAGTATTTTACGAAGTTTCATCGAAATTAAAACAGTAGGCCTTATCATATCGTATAGAAATGCGAGGAAACATGGTACATCTTCACTGGGCTGATATTTTCGCATTGACAGACTGTATATAATATTTCTAATGCTGTCCACATCTGCAAGTCTCGCTGCTTTCAAACGACAGATTGGTCACAAATAATATAATAATGATACCCTGTATGTTACACTTATCAGCTCTATAATCCTGTATGTTACACTTATCAGGTCTATAATCCTGTATGTTACACTTATCAGCTCTATAATCCTGTATGTTACACTTATCAGCTCTATAATCCTGTATGTTACACTTATCAGGTCTATAATCCTGTATGTTACACTTATCAGCTCTATAATCCTGTATGTTACACTTATCAGCTCTATAATCCTGTATGTTACACTTATCAGCTCTATAATCCTGTATGTTACACTTATCAGCTCTATAATCCTATATGTTACACTTATCAACTCTATAATCCTCTATGTTACACTTATCAGCTCTATAATCCTGTATGTTACACTTATCAGCTCTATAATCCTGTATGTTACACTTATCAGCTCTATAATCCTGTATGTTACACTTATCAGCTCTATAATCCTGTATGATTACACTTATCAGCTCTATAATCCTGTATGTTACACTTATCAGCTCTATAATCCTATATGTTACACTTATCAACTCTATAATCCTCTATGTTACACTTATCAACTCTATAATCCTCTATGTTACACTTATCAGCTCTATAATCCTGTATGTTACACTTATCAGCTCTATAATCCTGGTGTGAACAACGTGTCAAGTTTTATCTGTAGGCCCATTCTTGCATATTGATTCTTATTTTGGCTATCTTGCAGAATTAACGTCTTCATTCCAGGCGATATATATTTCGATGTGACTCCGTACAGTTTGGTAGAAGTGTACGCCGTTTCAGAGTAACCTGCTGCCTCCGTCATCAGGTTAGAAGAATAAACCGCACGCGGACCAGACAATGCGAATATGTAGCGCAAGGGAATTCTGGCTGAGCCAGTAGGAAATGGGGAGGTAGCAGGATCCTCTGAAATACCTGTACATATCTACCGAAGTGTAGGGCCTTAACCTTCTAAAGACTAAGATTAAGCTAAATGATGTTTAAAGGCTCAGCTCGTACCGCGCAGTAAACACACTCCGTCTCGGTTATAAAAACCAGTCAGTTAATGCTGTACAGTGAAATAATCGCTGTTTGTTCTGAGATCCACACAAAACACATAAATACAGTCCGTACCGCGCAGTAAACACACTCCGTCTCAGTTATACAAACCAGTCAGTTAATGCTGTACAGTGAAATAATCGCTGTTTGTTCTGAGATCCACACAAAACACATAAATACAGTCCGTACCGCGCAGTAAACACACTCCGTCTCAGTTATACAAACCAGTCAGTTAATGCTGTACAGTGAAATAATCGCTGTTTGTTCTGAGATCCACACAAAACACATAAATACAGTCCGTACCGCGCAGTAAACACACTCCGTCTCAGTTATACAAACCAGTCAGTTAATGCTGTATAGTGAAATAATCGCTGTTTGTTCTGAGATCCACACAAAACACATAAATACAGTCCGTACCGCGCAGTAAACACACTCCGTCTCAGTTATACAAACCAGTCAGTTAATGCTGTACAGTGAAATAATCGCTGTTTGTTCTGAGATCCACACAAAAACACATAAATACACTGTGTGGGCAGAACGTAGAATTGTTGAATGTTAAACATGGTGGTACATATAGTAACCACTGGGCTATAAAGATTCAGTCCGTACCGCGCAGTAAACACACTCCGTCTCAGTTATACAAACCAATCAGTTAATGTTGTACAGTGAAATAATCGCTGTTTGTTCTGAGATCCACACAAAACACATAAATACAGTCCGTACCGCGCAGTAAACACACTCCGTCTCAGTTATACAAACCAGTCAGTTAATATTGTACAGTGAAATAATCACTGTTTGTTCTGAGATCCACACAAAACACATAAATACAGTTCGTACCGCGCAGTAAACACACTCCGTCTCAGTTATACAAACCAGTCAGTTAATGCTGTACAGTGAAATAATCGCTGTTTGTTCTGAGATCCACACAAAACACATAAATACAGTCCGTACCGCGCAGTAAACACACTCCGTCTCAGTTATACAAACCAGTCAGTTAATGTTGTACAGTGAAATAATCGCTGCTTGTTCTGAGATCCACACAAAACACATAAATACACTGTGTGGGCAGAACGTAGAATTGTTGAATGTTAAACATGGTGGTACATATAGTAACCACTGGGCTATAAGATTCAGTCCGTACCGCGCAGTAAACACACTCCGTCTCAGTTATACAAACCAATCAGTTAATGTTGTACAGTGAAATAATCGCTGTTTGTTCTGAGATCCACACAAAACACATAAATACAGTTCGTACCGCGCAGTAAACACACTCCGTCTCAGTTATACAAACCAGTCAGTTAATATTGTACAGTGAAATAATCGCTGTTTGTTCTGAGATCCACACAAAACACATAAATACAGTTCGTACCGCGCAGTAAACACACTCCGTCTCAGTTATACAACCAGTCAGTTAATGTTGTACAGTGAAATAATCGCTGTTTGTTCTGAGATCCACACAAAACACATAAATACAGTTCGTACCGCGCAGTAAACACACTCCGTCTCAGTTATACAAACCAGTCAGTTAATGCTGTACAGTGAAATAATCGCTGTTTGTTCTGAGATCCACACAAAACGCATAAATACACTGTGTGGGCAGAACGTAGAATTTGTGAATGTTAAACCTGGTGGTACATATAGTAACCACTGGGCTTTAAAGATTCAGTCCGTACCGCGCAGTAAACACACTCCGTCTCAGTTATACAAACCAGTCAGTTAATGTTGTACAGTGAAATAATCGCTGTTTGTTCTGAGATCCACACAAAACACATAAATACACTGTGTGGGCAGAACGTAGAATTTGTGAATGCTTCACCTGTTGATATATGAAGAGGTCACTATGCTTTAAAAGGTTAAAGTGGCGGAGGACGGTTATCTGCCGTGAGTGCGTCAAATGTTGCAGTCTTCTTTCCAGTTTACATCGCCGACAACTAGCCGATACGGGAGATAACACGTAGGGGTTGTACACCCCTGTACTTTACATTGAAATCGTCATGAGAACGGACAGAAAACTCCCGAAGTCCGGCTGTTTTGGGGAGGGTACAATTGACACTGTGAATAGGCTGAATTAGGTACGTAACACACCGTCAACTTCAAGTCGCCGAGACAACACCAGTGTTAGTCAAGCCTCTGATTGCGCGAGCACGCAGTGCGTAGATATATCTCGTGTTCACGCATTCACCTACCGGATTAGTGGATGGAGTGTTTTTATAGTAGCCATATTTCTATAGAACAACTGAGCCTCTCCAGGTGTGCTCTGAGATGACTTGGCAAACAGGCACAAAACTTTCGTAAGGATTTCTGTTGAAATATCCAAAATGTTAATAATAGTTTTATTGCATTTTATAAAAGTTTATCAGTCGTATGATGTTATGAAGTTATTGTATATGGATACCAAGTGTCACTTGATACAGTGATGTTGTATTTTATTATATAGTTACTGGCGTGGCTAACCCTGTAGAAGAAATAAGGAACACAAACTATCTTCAAACAAGAACTGTTACACAGTTTTGGTTAGCGAAACCGTCTGTGCTTCCCTCAAGTCTTGTTCTAAGATAAACTGTATTAAAATTGCTTAGATGAGGCTTTGGAGTCTTAAAGGCGACGAAAATGAGGACTTTGCAGTTTTGGTTGAGGAAAATGCTTACATACGTACGTATTTACCGAAGTTTCGGAGAAACCTTCTGCTATCTTGCACTATCGCTGCTTCTGTAACGTATCCACATCGCACCTGGGCTCACTTCAGGCCTTTAAACGAAGAAATTAGGTTGTTCTGAAACGTCGGTAATCATCTACGTAATGAGGCGGTTTCGTATGACCCCAGAAGACCAGAAACTTAATGAACTTCCTAATTTACTGTAGAACTTACGTGCTGCGCACAGGAACGTAGGATAATCAGTAATGTTGAATAAGAAAATAAAACCGTAAAACGTGCCCCTTTTGCGTCCCCTCTTTTTAATAAGCTGTGTTGAAATAGTGAAATTTCTTATTTATTATTACATCCGTATTCATGTCTTAAGTCATGTCCGTTGATTGATGTTCTATTATTTGTCGCGGTTGCTCCGCACAGTGGCCGCTTTATGCATTAGGAAGTAGTTAAACAACAGGAGAGCGGTGGACATTTACCACGTCTGAATACACACACTGGTTAGGCAGATTAGCAAGAAGACCAGGACAGAGAAACGGAGGGAAATGGACGAAAAATTTTGTACACAAATAGCCCATTCTGAAATTAAAAGCTTCGTATTTTAATATCCGTTTTAGTGGTACTAGCCATGTGACGTCATGTAACGGACTGTCAAAATATTCACGCGTTACTCCACGGCCTTTCATCCAAAGTTTCTTCGTTCTTAGAGCAAACGCAGTGTTAATTACATCTGTCGGAGTGCTGCCATCTGATTGTGCTGTGTGGTACTACACACCTTGTTGTTCTGCCGTGGCTCATACCTCACAGAGAACATTGTATCAACCTCTGTCGCAACCATGGCAAGCGGGCAGGCCAGTAACCATGACAACCGGAGTGCCACTCAGAGAAGGATATTATGTATAGGTAGGCATTACATATGCACGAGTTTTGTCATGTACTTTTAGGCGTGTTCGCAAAATTGCAAAAAGTGACTATTACCTTCGTTGTGTTTGTCTGTCTGTCTGTCTGTCCGCGTGGAACAGCTCGTCTTCCACAGGAACGATTTGCATGAAAATTTATACTTGATGATTTTTCGCAAATCTGTCGACAGAATTCAAGTTTGCGTGTGTTCAGGCTTCCACCGCCATGTAAATGAGATCCGCGTTCTTTTGTGATTTTACGCAGCCTAGAATGGTAGTTTCGGGACAACCCTATCGGTCCCATGAAGATGGAACCGATAGGTTGTCCCGAAACGTCGGTGCGGAACTACCATTCTACGCTGTGTAAAATCCCAAAAGAGGGCAGATCTCAAATTCAAGTTTTATTAAAATCTGGCAAGAATAAGGGATACTTTACATGAAGACCTATGTACATTTATGGTAATATCTCGCTGAATTCTTCTTAAAACGAGGAATGTTTCAGACAAAATTTGTAGAGAAAATCAAAACACACATTTCATGCTCCATAATTTTGTACCGAAAATTGTTCCGTTTATGAGATAATGTGGAAAAATATGGTACAGCCAGACAGGCCACAGATGACAATATGTTACGGTGCAGAAAAGATGCGATTTGCATGCTGGATAACTAAAGCAATAATACAGACACACATTCGCAGTAGTTTAATAATTATTGTGGTTAACATCATTACAAAATATTTTGTAGCTTGACGACAGTGCAAGGGGAACCCATTGTTGCATTTCTATGGCTATAGTGTACACACTTATATTGTTGACAGCTACATCCATGCAAACAACAATAAAAAGGGAATTTGCGTTTTCATGGCAACAATGGTCACACAATTGCGTCATAATATCACGTCGTACGTACATTGTCTTATCTTGTTACAGTATTTAGGATTTAATCTGAATTACACCTGAAGTAAATTTTATATAGGATGAAAATCAAAGTCGTCTGAGTGGCCTTTGTGTGGACCACCAGCAGCAGTTACCCCACCCAGTGGTTACAGAGACGAACAGGAACTTCAAGAAGAGGTGGAGCCTTAAATAGAGACACTACAATGCTCTTAACACGGAACGCATTTGAGTGCCGCGCACTACCGCGGGTGACGCTTATTAATCAAATGTCTAAATCAGTAATAATGCAATTGGCGACACGATGTAACACGTTCGTAGCTATTGTAAAGTGGGAGTTTAATTGCATCAAGGATGGCAGCACGTGACACGGTGACATAGTAATAACCCTTTTATCGTAATGCAGATAAATTAGTCTGCCTTAATTAAAGCTTGAAATGTCACGGCTTTCATCTTGCAGCCTCCTTTCTCTAAACTACTATTGCATTATCCCATACGCGAACAAGGAACTTACTTTGCGTTCGGAAAAACTGTGCCACCCTGAGGGAAGAAGATAGACTGAGGGTGTTTGTTAACATATTCCTGAGGAGAACATTTAGATATCAGAGACAGGGAGTAATAGGAGGGTGAATAAATTGCGTAATAATCGCTTATGCATAACCAGATACTGTTACGGTGATCAGTTCAACAGCACTCCATTCGGACATGGTGACTCATTCGATAGTGCTTCGAACTTGTGCTCGAAAGGTGCCCGGCTCGAATTTAGATCGGTACACGGAATATCCTGAGTCTCTGTAAGCAAATTCCGAAAAAGTTACTCATTTAGTCTATAACCGCTTCCTTTCATATCCTTTCCAATTCATTATTCGCTGGTAATCCTAACATTCGACGCTATACAGGATGATTCAGGAGGAAAGGTCAATATTTTGGCGAGATTATAGTATCGGTCATTGTTAGAAAAAACTTCATAAGAACATGTGTCTAATTCTGAATGTTTACCGAGATAGAGCTGTTTGAATCTGTTTGATCTGCAGACCTAACTCCTTTAGACTTTGTTTGTGGCGTTGGATGAAGAGCGAAGTTTACAAAACAAAGGTGGACACACAGACGAATTGCTCGCTCGCATTTTGGATGCTGCTGCCTGCATAAAGAAACGTGAAGATCAACTGAGACGAACAACACGCGATCTTAGCACACGAGTTGCAAAGTGCACTGAGGTTGACTGTGGGATTTTGGAACATTTATTGTGAACTGTAACAGATTTATCACTTCTGTGTATCCAATTTGTCGCTTAAACATTAAATTAAAATGTAACGAAAATTAACAGTAGGTAATTTTTCTTTCTTCATTACCACTCACAGTGCCCTTGTATTTGTAGATTCAAAGAGCTGTATCTCGGTAACCATTCACAAATTGACACGTGTTCATATGAACTTTCTTTCTCGCAATGACCGATACCATCACCTCCCAAAATATTGACCTTTCCTCCTGAACCACCCTGTATATATATAACACTTTACATACAGAATTAAATCGCGACATTTTTAAGCCGAGACACCGAGACAAAGCGACACTGTCATAGGCACAAACATTTTTTCGCATATACTGATATAAATAAAACGATAGGAATCTAAGCAAATTATTAACAGCTAAACCAGTATTCCAATCAGATTCCTCTCTCAGTCTCCCCACCTGCATAAATACATACACTTTGCTGTTTGTGTGAAATCTAAACAACCATTGTGCCAGATTTGGAAGGTACACGTTACGGCGTGCCACGTTCCAGCAGATTACTTTGTGTACGGTTTGTCGCCAACATATTCACAAACGCTATGCCAAATGTTACAACTCATTTTTTGTTCTGTACATTTCTTGGTGTTAGTTTCAAACGAGATGCGACGCTTTTCGTGTTTGGTTCTGTTCACATATATAACTTGTCTCGCATTGTGTTTGTGAGCTCACAATAGAGGCACATCACTTTATTTAAAACACTATCATTTATCAGAATAAATTAGACTTTAAAATGAAATGGTCGTCCTGTGTGAGACACAGTCCACGCCAAGATGTCTCAAAACCATGTGACCTGAGTCTTCTGTTTCTGCGTGCTCTGTTTATCTTAAAAGCTTGTATATCTCGTGCTCCATCGGTCAGTGCACTACCTCACACAGCTGAGGTTACTCGTCATGTTTCAGACTGCCCGAGGTAGTTGGCAGTATCTTGTGTATCGACGCATTTTATAGTGTTTCAGACTGCCCGAGGTAGTTGGCAGTATCTTGTGTATCGACGCATTTTATAGTGTTTCAGACTGCCCGAGGTAGTTGGCAGTATCTTGTGTATCGACGCATTTTATAGTGTTTCAGACTGCCCGAGGTAGTTGGCAGTATCCTGTGTATCGACGCATTTTATAGTGTTCAGTGACATGTTTCTTCTCCACTGTCATCTGCGCAATCAGATATCTTAGTCACCAAATTAACTGCTTAAGAACTGGACGACAGACGTTCCAAGTTCGACAGGAGTACAGTATTTCGTGTTTGAAACCGCATTCAGAACGGCCTGAGACCAAAACATTTCCTTTTCGAATAAACATATAGAGTATTAAAATCTTTTTCTTTTGTTGAAGCATTTAGAGTTTTTTTCATCGCCGAGGATAAATTCGGCCAGATCATAAAGGTGAGCATAACTCCGTCTCCTGTCGAGGTCCAGGATACATGCAAAATCATCTTCAAGCATTCGTGTAATGATGCATAGTCACAGCACAAACTTGTTTTGCCCCTAACTAATCATGTAACCTGCACGTGTAATACGTGTAATGGCCATCGGAGGTACCGAATTCTTTAACTTTAAAGGTCAGAAGCCACAATCCTTACACAATTTTAGTCGCGAAATCTTGGGACATTAGATCGTTCAGATATTTAGACGTAGATGAGATGATAAAAGACTTCTTCTAGACGAAGGGTATGACGTCAACTGGATTTACCTGGCCTAGGCTTGTTACTGTGGCGGGCTGTTGTGAACACAGTTATGACCTTTTTCCTTGAAAGGCGGATACTTTCAGATTAATGGGTCAACATTTTCGGTTTTCAGTGCTTTTCGGATTTCGGAATTGCGGATAAGGGATTGTGACTGACAGAGTTTTGGTGCTGTCCCACCTTCAAGGTCTATGTCCGAATGAGCTATGAAGCAGACACAAAAGGTCTGAATTTCAATTCGCTTGACAGTAATGGCATAAAGAAACTCGAATCCCATTATTGATATTTTAAACTCATTCACTTGTTGTATTTCGTAATGCTTTGTATTCTACTGTGGAGTCGCCCGTAACAGCGCCAAGCGCTCCCTTGTGTAGGCTCCTACTGAACTTGAAATACTTTCAGATTATATCAATATACTGTATGTAAAGAGCTAGAAAGTAGTCTATCTCAGATACAAATTTCATGATAATATGAAAGCCTGTTTAAATTCAACGGGGAATAATTTCTTTCTTATATTCATCACTGTGATTATCAGATCAGCCTTTCTGGGACAGAAGTTAAAAAGTGAAAAATCTGCCCAATAAAATTTATACCCCTGTCTTTCTTACAGCAGCGAATGAAATAGAGTTTTATCCTAGTGCTGCCAGCCGTGTAAATGCGTAAACAGTATTACGGCTTGCGAACGACATAACACACACACACACACGATATGACAGATTGTTAAGTACCCGAATAGAATACGAGGTCTGTCCAAAAAGTATCCGACCTTGGGCCGGGAAAAAAAAGTTTTGTATCTGGGTGGTTACAATACCTAATCCCCTTCAAAGTAGGCCCCTTGTGACTCCACACACTTAGCCCAGCGGTCCTTCCATCGCTGGAAGCAATTCTGGAAGGCTTGTTTTGGAATGGTGTGCAGCTGCGCCGTCGCGTTCTGTATGATGTCCTCGCGGCTGTCAAAACGGGCGCCTTTTAGCGGTGTCTTCAATCTCGGGAACAGCCAGAAATCACAAGGAGCCATGTCAGGAGAGTAGGGAGCCTGGCGAACCTGCGGAATGCCGTGTTTAGCCAGGAAACCCTGGATCAGGTGTGATGAATGAGCTGGGGCATTGTCATGATGCAGCTGCCAGTTGCGTGCGTCCCACAGCTCCGGTCTCTTGCGCCGAACTGCATCACGAAGATGACGGAGGACTTCTTGGTAGTACTCTTTATTAACAGTTTGGCCTAGTGGTGCGTACTCATGATGCACAACACCCCGGTAATCGAAGAAAACAGTCAGTATCACCTTCACATTGCTCCGAACGTGTCGTGCTTTTTTGGGCCTCGGGGATGTTGGATGCTTCCATTGTGACGACTGGACGTTGGTTTCCGGGTCATATCCGTACACCCACGACTCGTCACCAGTGATCACAGTCTTCAGGAACTCTGTTGGCGCACTCCAGCATGTCCTGCGCGACCTCAAGGCGGAGTTGTTGCTGCTCCGGCGAAAGCAGCTTGGGCACAAATTTTGCCGCCACTCTTCGCATGCCCACATCCTCAGTTAAAATCGTGTTTGCGGAACCTCTGCTGATCCCAACCTCATCAGCAATTTCCCGGACGGTCAAACGACGGTCCTCCATGATCAATGTTCGCACTTTGTCAATGACATCAGCATTTCGGCTCGTTGACGGTCTCCCGGAACGCTGGTCACTGTCCGCCGACATGCGGCCATCTTTAAAGCGGTTGAACCACTCTTTAATTTGAGTGACCCCCATTGCATCATCACCGAAAGCCTGCTGAATTTTGCGGATTGTTTCCGCTTGGGTATCCCCAAGTTTCTGACAAAACTTGATTCAGTATCGCTGCTCCAAACATTCTGTCATCTTGAGCGAAACGAGAATGCGACGAACACGTGTTACACCACTTCGCTATCTGGCAGCGACAGACGCATCCGGCGGTGTTGCGAGGCAGCAAAAAATCACGCATGCGCATGAAAGTCCCTTCTACCACTAGGCTCAGTTTCCCCACCCTTTCGCCATTACTTACCGCGGGAAAAAATATAGTCGGATACTTTTTGGACAGCCCTCATAAAGTGTTTTCTATTTTTGTAGCGTCATCCATTTTACGACGCTGTCAGTATACCATACTGTAATTATTCTATGCAGTGTTACTGTCAGTATACCTTACTGTAATTGGTCTATGCAGTGTTACTGTCAGTATACCATACTGTAATTTGTCTATGCAGTGTTACTGTCAGTATACCATACTGTAATTGGTCTATGCAGTGTTACTGTCAGTATACCATACTGTAATTTGTCTATGCAGTGTTACAGTCAGTATACCTTACTGTTATTGTTCTATGCAGTGTTACTGTCAGTATACCATACTGTAATTGTTCTATGCAGTGTTACTGTCACTGTACCATACTGTAATTATTCTATGCAGTGTTACTGTCAGTATACCATACTGTAATTGGTCTATGCAGTGTTACTGTCAGTATACCATACTGTAATTGGTCTATGCAGTTACTGTCAGTATACCATACTGTAATTGGTATATGCAGTTACTGTAAGTATACCATACTGTAATTGGTATATGTAGTGTTACTGTCAGTATACCATACTGTAATTGGTCTATGCAGTGTTACTGTCAGTATACCATACTGTAATTGGTCTATGCAGTGTTACTGTCAGTATACCATGCTGTAATTGGTCTATGCAGTTACTGTCAGTATACCATACTGTAATTGGTATATGTAGTGTTACTGTGAGTATACCATACTGTAATTGTTCTATGCAGTTACTGTCAGTATACCATACTGTAATTGTTCTATGCAGTGTTACTGTCAGTATACCATACTGTAATTGTTCTATGCAGTGTTACTGTCAGTATACCATACTGTAATTGTTCTATGCAGTTACTGTCAGTATACCATACTGTAATTGTTCTATGCAGTGTTACTGTCAGTATACCATACTGTAATTGGTCTATGCAGTGTTACTGTCAGTATACCATACTGTAATTGGTCTATGCAGTGTTACTGTCAGTATACCATACTGTAATTGGTATATGTAGTGTTACTGTCAGTATACCATACTGTAATTGGTATATGTAGTGTTACTGTCAGTATACCATACTGTAATTGGTCTATGCAGTTACTGTCAGTATACCATACTGTAATTGGTATATGCAATGTTACTGTCAGTATACCATACTGTAATTGGTATATGTAGTGTTACTGTCAGTATACCATACTGTAATTGGTATATGTAGTGTTACTGTCAGTATACCATACTGTAATTGGTCTATGCAGTTACTGTCAGTATACCATACTGTAATTGGTATATGCAATGTTACTGTCAGTATACCATACTGTAATTGGTATATGTAGTGTTACTGTCAGTATACCATACTGTAATTGGTATATGTAGTGTTACTGTCAGTATACCATACTGTAATTGGTCTATGCAGTTACTGTCAGTATACCATACTGTAATTGGTATATGCAATGTTACTGTCAGTATACCATACTGTAATTGGTATATGTAGTGTTACTGTCAGTATACCATACTGTAATTGGTATATGTAGTGTTACTGTCAGTATACCATACTGTAATTGGTCTATGCAGTTACTGTCAGTATACCATACTGTAATTGGTATATGCAATGTTACTGTCAGTATACCATACTGTAATTGGTATATGTAGTGTTACTGTCAGTATACCATACTGTAATTGGTCTATGCAGTTACTGTCAGTATACCATACTGTAATTGGTATATGCAATGTTACTGTCAGTATACCATACTGTAATTGGTATATGTAGTGTTACTGTCAGTATACCATACTGTAATTGGTCTATGCAGTTACTGTCAGTATACCATACTGTAATTGTTCTATGCAGTGTTACTGTCACTGTACCATACTGTAATTGGTATATGTAGTGTTACTGTCAGTATACCATACTGTAATTTGGTCTATGCAGTATTTTCTACATCGAGCCGGTAGCAAATGCAGGTTTACTCAGATCTACCTTACTAGTGAATATTAGTATTTTTCGTCCCGAATTTCCTTAAAGTAATCTCTCCCGAAACAATCAAATTGCTTATTTATAAAACAAAGCCATAAACTTATAAGTCCATTTTCCTATTTCATGTTATTTAAAGTCACAATGCCGCATAGTGATCGTTTCATGAAGCAGACGATTGCTAAGTGACAAAAGAGCAATGGACATAGGTCGCTTTGTACAATATACAAAATCGGTTTCGATCGCCTAGCAACCACACAATAAATCGAAATAAATAAAAAAAAGTGAAGACAATAGATTTTGTAATATTTTAGATACATAATAGAATTTTCGTTCTTAGTTTATGATTTAATTGACTACATGTAGGTATATATATATATATATATATATATATATATATGTGTGTGTGTGTGCACAAACCCCAGCAGGATTATATCAGACACGGTAAGGGGAAGAGTGTGTTTATATATTCTATTAGTAAATGAGAGGGGAGCGAAGTGTAATTAGCTTTTAGCGGGTAAATGCTAAACCTCTAGAGTTAAAAACTGACAAACAGCATAAAAGTTTCTTCATACAGAATGACGTAATAGAGTGGAGCCGAGGTAGCTCAGTAAAGTGTCTATCTGTGGGCTGCAAGGCGTAGTTCGACATCAGGCACGTGCGATGATTGTCCTCTTGACCATCATGTAGAGAGCAGCTGTGCAACCATGCTTCCTTCTATGTGGGTTTAATGAATAGTGATGTCAAAACGGACGGAGCGTGCAGCAGAACATTCACCTCCGGCTAATGTATGTAGCTTTACGCTCCACACAAAAGCAACATTATACTCTCTGCTGAGCGAGTAATAAAGAGTTGCAGAAATGAGCACTGTCACGTCTGTCCGTTCATCAGTCGGTACGTGACAACGGGACAACAGCTGACGGGATGTGCACTGAAGTTTATGTCGGGAGGTGCGGCTACGATTTGTCCACTCTTAAGACATTCTTTTTTTCCCAATGGCTCGACACCCCCTTGGGGGCCTAGGCCGCCTCATTTTTCGACGCTTCACGATCACACACTTTAGACACACCACACTCGGTAGGACTCCTCCGGACGAGGGACCAGCTCGTCGCAGAGACCTCTACCTGACAACACACAACACTCACAACAGACAGATATCCATGCCCTAGGCGGGATTCGAACCCACAATCCCAGTAAGCGAACGGCCGTAGACCCACGCCTTAGACCGCGTGGCCACTGGGATCGGCCACGACACTTACTGGTTTTTAATATTATATATTCCGTGCATTATCATTATAACCAGTTATATACTCGTACACCAACAAATGCACTCAATAAGATATAAATCTACATATCCTAAGTCTTAGAAAACTCCTACATGTTTCGGCACCGAGGTGCCATCCTCAGGGAGTTACAAATACAAAGGAGTATATTTTATGTCTTTCATACCGTGCATATTCTTATAATTAATACATCAACCAAATTATGCAATTAAAAAAATACATTCAGAAGCGAGTATAAAACTGCTACATGTTTCGTCACGGGGGTGCCATCATCAGGGAGTTATTCTGAAGAAAGGAGTACAAGGCTAACAAGCTTATCAAAAGTAACTCCCGGATATGGCACCCCGGTGTCGAAACATGTAGCAGTTTTATACTTGCTTCTAAATGTATTTTATTAAGTGTATAATTTGGTTGATGTATTAGTTAATTATAAAGGAGTATAGTTTAGCATACTGCACCGCCTGACACGATACGCATCGATACGCATTACTGGGTCTAGATCCTCTTGTATCGTATAAAAAGGACTGAGATATGTGTATGCGTACGCTGCGTAGAACACAAACAGACATCGACTCCTGCCTGGAAATCTCCACTGTTATAATCTCTATGTCAACAGAGCTGTAATTGTATACTTATAATTGTATAATTTATAATTTTAATATTTGAAGTATCCCAATACTAGGCATTGTACTAACAAGGTTGCTGTGTTGGTGCTTATAGTCCTTTGTATTTGTAACTGTCTGAGACTGGCACCTCGCTGCCGAAACATGTAGGAGCTTTCGAAGAATAATGAATGATTTATGTCTTATTGTGTGCATTTGTTGGTGAATATAACTGACTATTACTTGTATCGGAAGAAACACGGACGCTCACGTGAAGACGTCATTGCCGTTCTACGTGCAGCTCATCGCTAAACGGCTAACGGACCGGACGATGTTTCGAACAAAAGTCCTGCAGAAGTTGGAACACGCGTTTCATTTCCAATACATCTTCCTAAGGGTTTTGTTATCGTCTAATGTGGTTTATTTAGCAACTCTGTATAAATGTGCACCCTCGACATCTCGTTGTGTTTGTACGTGTTGTAAGATAATTGTCATTCACCATCAATACAACTGATAGTGTGTTGATGGTGAATGACAATGACGCTATAACAGTTGCGTCGATGGTTGATAGATAACCATGAACCTGGTGCCTTGGTGGAATGATGCTGATAGGGGAAGACCAAAATATTCGAGGAGAAACCTGTTCCAGTGTCAATTCGTCCACCACAGAGATCGAATAACAGCCTCCGAAGAGACCTATATGAATTTCTAGACATTCCAAACAATTGCCCCGTAAATCAGCTGTGTCACTGTCACAAACACGCAATTTTACAATGACAGCTATAACACTGTCACAAACACGCAACTTTACAATGACAGCTATAACACTGTCACAAACACGCAACTTTACAATGACAGCTATAACACTGTCACAAACACGCAACTTTACAATGACAGCTATAAGTCACAAACACGCAATTTTACAATGACAGACATAACACTGTTACAAACACGCAACTTTACAATGACAGCTATAACACTGTCACAAACACGCAACTTTACAATGATAGCCATAACACTGTCACAAACACGGAACTTTACAGTGATAGCTATAACACTGTCACAAACACGCAACGTTACAATGACAGCTATAACACTGTCACAAACGCACAGCACTACGACAAGTGACCAGATATGCCACTGAATTAGAGTCAGTTTTCTAAACAGCGCGGCTGTCAAGTGAACTCATGCCTTGCATGTCGGTCCGACCTACTGGGAGAAGCGCCCGACCCTTCCGTCGGAGTCTCAGGTCGCAAGAAGAAAGTGCATCTTCGTGTGATCACGTAACGTGCATCTTTGTGTGATCACGTAACGTGCATCTTTGTGTGATCACGTAACGAAAAGCAGGGGTAACACTGATTTGGGATACAAAGGTTGATTTCGAAAAAGATTAAGATATACAGAACTATAATTTTGCCTGTTGTTTTGTATGGGTGTGAGACTTGGTCTGTCGCACTGAGGGAGGAACATAGGCTGAGGTTGTTCGAGAATAGGGTGCTGAGGGGGATATTTGGGCCTAAGAGGGACGAGGTAACAGGGGAGTGGAGAAGACTACATAACGAGGAGCTTCATGATCTGTACTCTTCGCCAAATATTTTTCGGGTGATCAAAACAAGAAGAATGAGGTGGGCGGGGCATGTAGCACGTAGGTGGAGGGGAGAGGTGCATACAGGATTTTGGTGGGGAGACCTGAGGGAAGGAGACCACTTGGAAGACACAGGCGTAGATGGGAGGATAATAATAAAATGGATCTTCAAGAAGTGGGATGGGGTGATGTGGACTGGATTGATATGGCTCAGGATAGGGACAGGTGGCGGGCTCTTGTGAATGCGGTAATGAACTTTCGGGTTCCATAAAACGCGGGGAATTTCTTGACTAGCTGACGACCTGTTAGCTTCTCAGGAAGGACTCTGCTCCATGGAGTTAGGTTGTTTCGAAGCAGACAGAATTTCTGCACAACCTGTAAGCTACTACTGACGTCGTCTGTATAGTAGGATAGCATTTCCGCACATTCTGCAGACTGCTATTCACCTCGTCCGTAGCCGTAACGTATTTCAGCACGTACTATTGACGCTACTATTGACCTCGTATCTAACCCAGGATTGCATTTCACACATTTCCATGCATCACTCTATCCTGTCAGGAAAGTACAGATATTAAAACCCGCTCACGTATGTTGGTGAAGCAATACGAATAAAGGAAGATGCGCACAGAGTGGAGTTTGTAAGTTTGCTGGTGATGACAGTGTATAGGCCTGTCTCTGTCTCTCTAATATCATTTCCTAGTCAGCAAAATGAAAGTGGCTGATTGGGTCCGATTCTGTCTCTCGTGACGTACGTATCAGGCACTCTCCTCACGTCTCTCTACACCAAATGTAGGAACGTACAGTGAGAGAGAGAGTCCTACCGTCGTCGGTGCTCACAATCTAACTCGTCTCTCGTCATTGCCGTTTTAATTCGTCATTATGAGACACATGAGAAATGAATACAAAATTTTGATTGGAGGACTTGAATGGTAGGGAACAAGTTGGAAAACGTACCATAGATGGGAGGTAAGGAAAGCGAAGTTCTTCGACATTTCGAGCCTTGAAGATGAGATAAATACGTCGTGTCGAAACGTCGGAAACAGATTACACAATGACGCGACGTCATATCCCAGGAGAACGAAACCACAACATTGAATTTCTAACTTTAATTCATCACCATGCCATGAGCAGGAGCACATCTGTTGGAACAGAGATTTTCTTTTTCTGTGGCGCAACAGCCCCAACTCGGGCCTAGGCCGCCTCATTGTTGAGGTTTCTATATCACACACAATTAGACACACACAGCCGGTAGGACTCCTCTAAACGAGTGATCAGCTCGTCCCAGAGGCAGCTACCTACACAACACACAACAGACGAACATCCATGCCTTCAGCGGAATTCGAACCCGCAGTCCCAGCAATCGAGTGCCTTCAACCTACGCCTTAGACCTCACGGTCACCGGGATGGGCGTGTATAAATATTATTGTCATTATTTTTGTAAGTTTTGTTGAGACACTAGATGACACTCTGTGGAGAACTCGCTTTTGAAGAGGTTATGGTCCTGTCATAACAGCCCAACTCGGGCCCTAGGCCGCCTCTCTGT
The DNA here is from genome assembly GCA_021186555.1 of Reticulitermes speratus. NCBI lineage: Eukaryota > Metazoa > Arthropoda > Insecta > Blattodea > Rhinotermitidae > Reticulitermes > Reticulitermes speratus. The sequence goes on from JAJKFL010000330.1 coordinate 3,348,023, forward strand.
TGATATTTCTACATCACACACAATTAGACACACAAACACACAGTAGGACTCCTCTGAACGAGTGATCAGCTCGTCGCAGAGGCCGCTACCTACACAACACACAACAAACACAAGACACGAACATCCATGCTCTGAACGGGATTCGAACCCCTGTACCAGCCATCGAACGGCCGCAGACCTACGCCTTAGACCTCACGGCCACCGGGATCAGCAGAGCAGAGATATAGCTACACACATCCTTACATGCAGGAATAGATATGGGATAATATTACACGGAACCAAACAGACGGTGGGGAAATTGGGCCGACACTGGGTTCATGTTGCTGAAGATATGCATAAGTAGCGGGATCTGGTGAGCACGATAGCAAACTTTCGTGTTCCATAAAAGCCGGGAATTTCTTCAGCACCTCAGAGAATGTTGGTGTCTCACGGCTACGACGCTATACACGTACTACGGACTGAATATAAGTAAAGAAATCCAAGTCTTTTATGCTCGTGTTTTAAAGTGTTAGAGGTTGTTAAAGGCATCCCTATGTGTAAACAACACTCTGTTACGGTATAATGCGAGTGAAAGTTAAAATGGATTTAAGGAACACTGTGTTGTGGATCGGAGGCCGAAGGAACATGGGCAAATTTGTACTGAGCTACACGGCATCGCGTTCTGTTCGTAGTCACTGATGTCAGAAACTTCAAGCCCCACGACAAAACGGTTTATCCCAACCCTTTGCTATCGCACAGCCTGACGCTCCGGTCGTTATACGTTATTCAGAGACAGACACATAGACATTACCGTAAGCCGTGTACACGCAGTCACGCTGATACCTTTGGAAGGCCTTTGAGTGCTCATAAGTATTTAACAAGACAGGCAGTGTACGTATAACGTAAAACTGAGGCGCGTTCGCGTAACCATTGTTGCTGTGGAAACGCAATAAGTAGGCCTATTAAATATTATAAGTTGCCGTGGAAAGGCAGTAAGTGTTGCATGTTATGAGTGTGTGTCTGTATTCTGGACTTCGTTATCCGGCATGCAAAGCGCATACACCGTGTTGTATTGTCATCTGTAGCCCATCTGGCTCTACCATATTTTTCCACATTATCTCATAAACGGCACGATTTTCGGAAAAACATTATTGAACATAAAATGTGTGTCTTGATTTTCTCTACAACTTTTGTCTGAAACGTTTCTCGTTTTGAGAAGAATTGAGCGAGATATTACCATAAATGAGCATAGGTCTTCATGTAAAGTACTCGTTATTCTTGTCGGATTTTAACGAAGCTTGAATTTTCTCGAAATATCTTCGATAAATCCTCAAATATCAAGTTTCATGAAAATCCGTCCAGTGGGAGCCGAGTTGTTCCATGCGGACGGACGGACAGACAAAGAAACAGACAGACATGACGAAGCTAATAGTCGTTTTTCGCAATTTTATGAACGCGCCTAAAAATTGGAATAATAATGTCGTAATTGCACACTGACGATCGCACAGCGCGTATGCAGTGCCGAGGACGTGTAGCTGTTTGCAGGCGTCGCAGTACTTGAGTACTTGATGAGTAATGGTGACAAATTATAAAGTAATTACTTACTTTTCTAACTCCTTGGAGCACAGCCCTTCTTCAGAAGCTGACAGTTACTCAGATAACCAAGAAATTCCACACATTTTATGGAATATCAATGTTTATCCCATGGGTGCACAAATTGTTTAACAGTCTAGGAACCATTCAATATAGTTTTCTCGGGCGCACAGCCGCGTCAATTCGTTTGAATACAACGTTTCGGGGACTAGCTCCGTCCCCATCCTCAGGCAAAACTGAGGATGCCTGAGGATGGGGACGGAGGTAGTCCCCGAAACGTTGTATTCAAACGAATTGACGCGGCTGTGCGCCCGAGAAAACTATATTGAATCATGTCGCCGCGAATGTTTTAAAACTTATAGTCTAGGAACCACCTCAAAATTCTAGCCGTCTGAAGGTTGACATGAAGCAAGTTCCATTTTGAGGATCCATAAACATTAGGAGCCTCCGTACAAAATTTGGTTGCCACGGCGACCTGGCGCTCGGGATTTGTGCACCCCTGGCTTATGCCTTGTTCGAAATAGCTCCTTTAGAGGCACATGAATCCAGTCCACATTTTCCCTTGCTATTTCTTTAAGATACATTTTAATATTGCCTTCTCAACTGCGCGTAGGCCATATATATATATATATATATATATATATATGTGTGTGTGTGTGTGTGTGTGTGTGTGGCTTCATTCTTTCAGTTTATCCGACCAACACATTTTATGCATTTTCCTTCTCTCCGGTGTCCGCCCCATCCGCCTGCTCTTATGGTGACTGATTTATTGGGGCATTACTTTTTATGTGCCAAAACCGTGCTTTGGAAAATGTCTTGACGTGCCAACACAAGATATACAGATATACATAGGCCTGCTCTAATTACTTCGATACGCATTTATTTCGACGGATCGACAAATCTGTCGCTATAAATTATAGGCCCTTGTTGCCCGTAGCCTACAGAAATTTGCCTACACCCTCCTTCAGCCTGTACTTTCTTATGAAATGAGAAAAGAAGGTATTATAAACATTATATACATGTTAATGGAGGTTTAACGCCACACATTGTAAATCTTATTTGTGTTGTCTAATACGATGTGTTATGCCACTCAAATCAGCACAGTATTTGTGTTGTCTAATATGATGTGTTATGCCACTCAAGTCAGCACAGTATTTGTGTTGTCTAATACGATGTGTTATGCCACTCAAGTCAGCACAGTATTTGTGTTGTCTAATACGATGTGTTATGCCACTCAAGTCAGCACAGTATTTGTGTTGTCTAATATGATGTGTTATGCCGCTCAAGTCAGCACAGTATTTGTGTTGTCTAATATGATGTGTTATGCCGCTCAAGTCAGCACAGTATTTGTGTTGTCTAATACGATGTGTTATGCCACTCAAGTCAGCACAGTATTTGTGTTGTCTAATATGATGTGTTATGCCACTCAAGTCAGCACAGTATTTGTGTTGTCTAATACGATGTGTTATGCCACTCAAGTCAGCACAGTATTTGTGTTGTCTAATATGATGTGTTATGCCACTCAAGTCAGCACAGTATTTGTGTTGTCTAATACGATGTGTTATGCCACTCAAGTCAGCACATTATTTGTGTTGTCTAATACGATGTGTTATGCCACTCAAGTCAGCACAGTATTTGTGTTGTCTAAGACGATGTGTTATGCCACTCAAGTCAGCACAGTATTTGTGTTGTCTAATACGATGTGTTATGCCACTCAAGTCAGCACAGTATTTGTGTTGTCTAATACGATGTGTTATGCCACTCAAGTCAGCACATTATTTGTGTTGTCTAATACGATGTGTTATGCCACTCAAGTCAGCACAGTATTTGTGTTGTCTAATACGATGTGTTATGCCACTCAAGTCAGCACAGTATTTGTGTTGTCTAATACGATGTGTTATGCCACTCAAGTCAGCACAGTATTTTCAGACTGTCGTATTAAAGAATAAATAGAATTATATTGTGAAGTGTTTTTATGTTATGTTTTGTAACAGTATTCGTGGGCCCGGATAGCTCAGTCGGTATAGCGACTCGCTAAGGGCTGGACGGTCCGGAGATCGATCCCCGTTGGAGGCGAAATTTTCCTCACCCGTCCAGACTGGCCCTGGGGCTCACTCAGCCTTCTGTACCATGCGTACCGGGTCATTCCCGGTGTAAACGGCTGGGGTGTGGCTTTGACCTCCCACCCCATCTAGCGCCGAGGTTAAAGAAAGAGTAGATGTATACCTCTACTCTGTTTTGGGCTTCATGGGCCTGATATAGAGTGAACTTCACGTTTACCTTTTTACTCTTAACATTATCCAGCCTCTACCGCATTCTTGTGGCAGAAATGTGAAACAAACTAGCGAATGTGTTTTCATGCAACATGAAACTGAGTTTCTTGTATTGAATATGCGGTTAAGTTTGGGTTAGTCTTCAAAAGTTTTATTTCAATAATTTGGTTACAGGGAAAAACTTGTGTGCAGTTATTTAGTTAGATATGTTTCTTCTTACGTACAGTACACAATTACTCTCTGCTACATTTCAGGCAGAGACTTACACGCTTCATTCCATTTTCCATGCCGTAACGGTGCGACGAATAACGATGTCGCGGTGACTAGCACATTAGGCTTATAAGGAAATCCCGCGCCAAATGCGTTTTGCCGACCGGGGCTTTAAAGTATACTCGCTTTCCCCTTTGTATTCCGTTTTGTTAATCGTGGTATTTGGCTTTGTGTATCCACAGTTGAAAATCTGTGTTCACACAGGAAAGATATGTGATTCGCATCAAGAGATCCACTAGACTTGCGTGTAGTCGCTGGAGGTAGGGCTGTTAATACGCGGATGAATCCATTCCGAATATTCAAAACACAAAGAAATCCCATTACAGGCCTGGACAGGCCCTTAGGGCTCCAGGAGTTTGAGGCTCCCACATTTCTAGACAATCGGCACATGAAGGTGGTAAGGTTGTCAGCCCTACGCACCGGCCGCCTTTACCCTCCAGGAAATATTCCTGGTACTCATTTCTGTTAGAGGCTGAGTCGACCCCAGGGCCATAGTGCGACCGAAAGGATTATGTCAACGAGAAATTCCAATGACACCATCGGGAATCGAACCCGCGGCGTTCCGGCTTGTAGCGCAGTGCCTCAACCAACTGCGCCACCGCGTGCCTTTCAAAACACAACAATAATCTCAATATTATCCTCCCATCTGCATCTACGTCTCCCAAGGCACCTCTTTCCCTGTGTACTTTGGCTTTGCGAGTGTTGCTTTCTAACGCTTGCGGTTCCCTTAACCCGCAGTTTCCCGTAAGATCTTGGTCTTGCAAACCGCGGTCATTCGAAGAAACGCAACCCCCGTGTCTGGTCGAGAATTTTTTTGTACTCGCAGGGTCTAATCAGAGCTGTCGGTCGTGAAGTGCGATGTGACAGGGCTCGACTGATCGATAGTACAGGCTCGACTGATCGATAGTACAACTGCTTTTACACAAACTGAATGCATCATGCAGAATTGCGAGGTTGTGTGGGTTCGTCAGTCCTCCCGCATATTTCTTCTCAAAAGGACTGCATATAGCTCTGTGAAACGTACCATGGAGGGCGTACACTGCTGTATGTCTGGCCAATTTAATTTTCTTTCTTATTTAGAATAAAAGAAAATAAAATAAACATTTCTACATTTAATAAAATGGGGCTTATTGTAGGATACGCCTACATTTCGTATGACAAACTATACACTCATTGAAATTTAGAGACGTTATTTTCGATATGCTAAATTTTAGACGAAACACTCGACTTGTAGCTCAGTAGTGTTAAACGTGTAGGGATACTGTTGGGAGTTGCGGTTCTCATTGTGATGACTGCGAAGAGTGCAGTCATGTGGCATGTGACGCCGTGCAGTATGACAGATAACAACCCATGTTTTGGAAGAAGCTGCTGTCTCCTGCTTCAGAGGAAGTTGTGGGTAGCAGGTTTCTCCGAAATGTCGTTCCATATCACGGCATCACATCCATGTGTATGGATATTCTTTTTGTAACAGGATATTTGTATCTGCAGTAAAGGTTCCATAATTTATTCTTACACGACGGTACGAAGGCGTGTCCCATACATGGACAAAGAGCCACGCAATGTAGGTTAGGACGCACTAGGAGAATTCAGTGATGGAGAATATATTTACGGTCTTGTATGTGTTTGTAGCGTAATTTATGATATCTTCGTACTTGGAGCAGTCATTCCCTAAAGCAGAAATAAGGTAAGGGAATCAGTTTCTGGAGACAGAAAAGGGAAGAACCCGCGAATAACGTAATGATGGAAATATGAAAGGAAGTTTCGGCATAAAAAAAGAGAAGACAATTTTCAGCTTTGTCACAGTCGCTCATTCCCGCCGTCATGCAGTTCGTAAAGAGCCACGTAAAGAGCTTCGTAGATTGGCCAAAGCCATAAGTTTGCCTTTAAAAATTTGTTTTTTTAAAAGCCGCAAGGTTTATAAATCCTGTAGAAAGATATAAACAGTTTACTGAAACCTGCACAGGCAAATTGAGATTCATCTCTTTTCCTCTCTTGCTAGTAGCAGTGAACCTTAGTCCTATCACAGCTGCGTGGACCTTTGCTGGTATGTGGAAAGTTTTTAACATCTGTCATTGTTATATCTTTATTTGACTTCATATTGTCAGTAGAGGTGAAAAGATTTTTCTCCAATACAGGGTGATTCAGGAGGAAAGGTCAATATTTTGGGAGGTGATGGTATCGGTCATTGTGAGAAAAGAAGTTCATATGGACATGTGTCTAATTCTGAATGATCACCGAGATAGAGCTGTTTGATCTCCAGATCTAACTCCATTAGATTTTTGTTTGTGGGGTTGGATGAAGAGCGAAGTTTACAAAACAAAGGTGGATACACAGACGAATTGCTCGCTCGCATTTTGTATGCTGCTGCTTGCATAAAGAAACGTGAAGATCAACTGAGACGAACAACACGCGATCTTCGCACACGAGTTGCAAAGTGCACTGAGGTTGACGGTGGGATTTTGGAACATTTATTGTGAGCTGTAACAAATATGTCAGTTAAGCATTAAGTTAAAATTGAAATAACATTAACAATAAGTAATTTACCTTCTTTATTACCATTCCAATGTTTTTGTATTTGTAGGTTCAAACAGCTCTGTTTCGATAACCATTTACGACACATGTTCATATGAACTCTCACAATGACCGATACTGTAACTCCCAAAATATTAATATTTCATCCTGAATCACCTGTATTATGCGAATGTGTAAGAATTTAACGCATAGTAAGAAAGTATGCTATCATCTGTCTGTCCGTGTGCATGTTTCAGCTTCAGAAATATGATCCGATTTCCATTAAATTTCATACTGAATTGTTCACACTGGAAGTGTAGCGTGTATTTTAAATTTTGTTTTTATCGGTTTGATCTATATTACGTTTTACAAGAACTTAATGTAAATTTGCCAATGGTAACAAATTGTCGCACAAAATAATTTCGTAATGTACATGTAAAACTGCATTTTTCTCCATGTTAATTATACGTGTATAAGAAAATACAAATCACGAAACTTCCCAGTATCTTGTTTTCATCATCCTCATAATACTTTCATATATTCTCATCATCGTGTTGATTTCGGTTATACTAATACTAATACCTGTGGATATAGGTATTAATCGTCCTGTTGCCTCGGGATATTCTCATAATTCTGTTACTTTAGAATGTACTAACCATCCTCTTATACCGGGATGTTTTAATAGTCCTGCTATTTCCGTATATACCAATCTTGTTACTTCCGCACGTTCTAATCGTCACTTTCGGATATTCTCATAATCCCCCTATTTTCAGATATTCTGATCATATTTTTACTTCCGGATATTCTCATAATCCCCCTATTTTCAGATACTCTAATCATATTTTTACTTCCGGATTTTTCATAATCTTCCAATTTTCGGATATTCTAATCCCGTTACTTCGGGATATTCTCATAATGCTGTTACTTCAGGATATACTAACTATCCTTTTACTCGAGGATATTTTCATAATTCTGACACTTCCAAACATACTAGTTTTCTTACTTTCGGATATTCTAATCATCCCGTTACTTCGGGAAACTCTCATAATCCCGTTATTTTCAGATATATTAATTATATTGTTATATACAAATATTCTCGTAATTGTGATATTTCCGGATTGTGTATTGATTATCCTGTTGTTTCAGCATATTCCCATAAGCCTGTTATTTCGGCATATTACCATGATCCTGCTATTTCCGAAAATTGTAATCACCATATTAGTTTAGGATATTCTCATCACCCAGTTATTTCCGGATACATTAAACATCACGCATTCAAACAGCCTAACTCAACTGTAAGGGTAACACGTGACGTTAAGTGTTAGAGATCGGGGATGTCCCCGCTTTTGGCGGAGTCCCTTCCGTTCCGAAGTAGCAAAGCTTTTGTGTTTGCGTCTGTCCTTTATGGCGATTTTCACGGCCTGAACTGATACAAACTTTATTACTGTTTCTTGATTTGACGGACACTATGAACCTCCCTGCCACTTTAGAAGGCGTCAGTCAACTTAATAAACTGTTCTGATTACGAAGCTAGGGGCCCCAAGTACCAACTAAAAAGAGAGTAAAACAGGTACGTCTGGAAAAGGACGACGCTGGGTGGGACCCAGAGCCGTACAACGAAAGTGAAAAAAATATTTTACCCCGGGAACCGACCCACAGTTCTTCGGCTGCCCAGCCTGAAGCATACCGACAGTGCGTACGTAGAGCGTGCCAGGTTTTGAACAAACCGACCCACAGTTCTTCGGCTGCCCAGCCTGAAGCATACCGACAGTGCGTACGCAAAGCGGTGCCAGGTTTTGAACAAACCGACCCACAGTTCTTCGGCTGCCCAGCCTGAAGCATACCGACAGTGCGTACGCAAAGCGGTGCCAGGTTTTGAACAAACCGACCCACAGTTCTTCGGCTGCCCAGCCTGAAGCATACCGACAGTGCGTACGCAAAGCGGTGCCAGGTTTTGAACAAACCGACCCACAGTTCTTCGGCTGCCCAGCCTGAAGCATACCGACAGTGCGTACGCAGAGCAGTGCCAGGTTTTGAACAAACCGACCCACAGTTCTTCGGCTGCCCAGCCTGAAGCATACCGACAGTGCGTACGCTAGAGCGGTGCCAGGTTTTGAACAAACCGACCCACAGTTCTTCGGCTGCCCAGCCTGCAGCATACCGACAGTGCGTAAGTAGAGCGGTGCCAGGTTTTAAACAAACCGACCCACAGTTCTTCGGCTGCCCAGCCTGCAGCATACCGACAGTGCGTAAGTAGAGCGGTGCCAGGTTTTGAACAAACCGACCCACAGTTCTTCGGCTGCCCAGCCTGCAGCATACCGACAGTGCGTAAGTAGAGCGGTGCCAGGTTTTGAACAAACCGACCCACAGTTCTTCGGCTGCCCAGCCTGCAGCATACCGACAGTGCGTAAGTAGAGCGGTGCCAGGTTTTGAACAAACCGACCCACAGTTCTTCGGCTGCCCAGCCTGAAGCATACCGACAGTGCGTACGTAGAGCAGTGCCAGGTTTTGAACAAACCGACCCACAGTTCTTCGGCTGCCCAGCCTGAAGCATACCGACAGTGCGTACGTAGAGCGGTGCCAGGTTTTGAACAAACCGACCCACAGTTCTTCGGCTGCCCAGCCTGAAGCATACCGACAGTGCGTACGTAGAGCGGTGCCAGGTTTTGAACAAACCGACCCACAGTTCTTCGGCTGCCCAGCCTGAAGCATACCGACAGTGCGTACGTAGAGCAGTGCCAGGTTTTGAACAAACCGACCCACAGTTCTTCGGCTGCCCAGCCTGAAGCATACCGACAGTGCGTACGTAGAGCGGTGCCAGGTTTTGAACAAACCGACCCACAGTTCTTCGGCTGCCCAGCCTGAAGCATACCGACAGTGCGTACGTAGAGCGGTGCCAGGTTTTGAACAAACCGACCCACAGTTCTTCGGCTGCCCAGCCTGAAGCATACCGACAGTGCGTAAGTAGAGCAGTGCCAGGTTTTGAACAAACCGACCCACAGTTCTTCGGCTGCCCAGCCTGAAGCATACCGACAGTGCGTACGTAGAGCGGTGCCAGGTTTTGAACAAACCCTCTTTCTTGCAATACCAACAGTTCCCATTACTGGAAGTGCAGATATGACACTTTCATTTCTTGAGTACTTTCACTGAAGCTCAAGCATGTTGAGACGTTTCTAAAACTGGGCCTGTTGGCATTTTCAGAAGAAAAGGGCATATGTAATAGGATGTGGAGCTAGTCACAATGACAGGACACTCAATCTGCCAGAAAACGGAAGCAAAACCAGCTTCCGAAAAGCAAAGGCACTGTTCGCCATCTAATACAACCGCCGTAATTGTTGCGGGTTTCTTAAACCACGTCCAACATGGCAAATATATGTACCACTATCTTGCGTGATTTCACGCTTCCGCCGCGATGTAGATGATGTTTGCGCTCTTCTGGGATATTAGGCAGCGTATAGTGGTAATTATGTACCCACGCTTCGAGATAACGTATCGGCCCAATATTCAAGGGCCAAGAAGAAGTCATTTTCCTCTTAGACTTCTTGACCCTTGAAGATGGGACCGATAGTTTTTCCCGAAACGTCGGTACACAACTACCACTCAACGCTGTGTAATATCCCAGAAGAGTGCAGATCTCATCTACATAGCGTCGGAAGCCTGAAATCACACAGATTTTTCCTCTTCTACACCAGTGATAAAGTCAAAATTCTGTTTCTGAGTAGAATACCAGGCGTCATCGTGGTTCGGATCATCCCATCTCATTCAGCAGTTTCCCCACGTCACCCTTTATCTTCACTATCACCGGAAACAAATTGAAATTCCTGCCCACTGGGAGCTTCCACAATAAAACTGAACACGTACTTCGTCCTACGCAGACGGCAGAGGTCAGAATACTGCAGAACATGTTGGAAAGAGGGCGTGGCCGTGAGTCACGTGTTATACAGGGAAACGTACACGTTACGTTATGGTTTGCGTGTTTGCTCATGGGAAACGTGGATCAAGGTCGTACTCTAGTTCACATAGGCTAACAAAATCCTCAAACTCGTATGATCTTCCAAGTTACATTGCGATCTTCAGTTTTGCCTCTTTCCGACACCAGAATTACCTAATTCAACAGTAGTATTTCTACCCATCCGAGCTGCATAGTCAGCCAATCATAATTTCCGTGATTTAACCACCCTAAAAACAGTAGGAGCATTGCTTTTCGAACACTAAAATTCCCTGTTACGTAGTTCACTCTCTTCTGCACATTTATTGACGCATATTTATTGCAGACATACGCATTGAAATTTTACGCAAAGTTTAATTAAACAGCACGACATGAAAACATAGACGGTGAGGTATATACCCACACAACTTAACCTCGTTCTGTATATGGGGTTTGTCGCCCTCGGTGGACTAGTGGTTAGCGTGCTCGATCCCGGCCGAGGTCGATGGATTTTTAAGGGTGATAAAAATCCGTAGCACAACTTCCTTCGGAGGGGAAGTAAAGCCGTCGGTCCCATGTCGTAGATTTACGGCACGTAAAATAACCTTACGGGCATGAATCGAGATGTTTCGTAAGCAAAATTCAGCGGCAATTTCTCACCCAAGTCTCCTGATTAACTGCTAGATGACTCTGGCGGTCATATCAGGATGAGTAGAATTTGTGCAGTCAGTGGACTGGTCACTCACTACAGAATGCACACTTCCAGACCAAGAAACATCTGAAAGGAGGCCCTATGCTCCGCAAGGAGCGACAGGAGGAAACTGAAACTGTACGAGGGCTGTCCAAAAAGTATCCGACTATATTTTTTCCCGCGGTAAGTAATGGCGAAAGGGTGGGGAAACTGAGCGTAGTGGTAGAAGGGACTTTCATGCGCATGCGTGATTTTTTGCTGCCTCGTAACACCGCCGGATGCGTCTGTCGCTGCCAGATAGCGAAGTGGTGTAACACGTGTTCGTCGCATTCTCGTTTCGCTCAAGATGACAGAATGTTTGGAGCAGCGATACTGCATCAAGTTTTGTCAGAAACTTGGGGATACCCAAGCGGAAACAATCCGAAAAATTCAGCAGGCTTTCGGTGATGATGCAATGGGGGTCACTCAAATTAAAGAGTGGTTCAACCGCTTTAAAGATGGCCGCATGTCGGCGGACAGTGACCAGCGTTCCGGGAGACCGTCAACGAGCCGAAATGCTGATGTCATTGACAAAGTGCGGACATTGATCATGGAGGACCGTCGTTTGACCGTCCGGGAAATTGCTGATGAGGTTGGGATCAGCAGAGGTTCCGCAAACAAGATTTTAACTGAGGATGTGGGCTTGCGAAGAGTGGCGGCAAAATTTGTGCCCAAGCTGCTTTCGCCGGAGCAGCAACAACTCCGCCTTGAGGTCGCGCAGGACATGCTGGAGTGCGCCAACAGGGATCCTGAGTTCCTGAAGACTGTGATCACTGGTGACGAGTCGTGGGTGTACGGATATGACCCGGAAACCAAGGTCCAGTCGTCACAATGGAAGCATCCAACATCCCCGAGGCCCAAAAAAGCACGACACGTTCGGAGCAATGTGAAGGTGATACTGACTGTTTTCTTCGATTACCGGGGTGTTGTGCATCATGAGTACGCACCACTAGGCCAAACTGTCAATAAGGAGTACTACCAAGAAGTCCTCCGTCATCTTCGTGATGCAGTTCGGCGCAAGAGATCGGAGCTGTGGGACGCACGCAACTGGCAGCTGCATCATGACAATGCCCCAGCTCATTCATCACACCTGATCCAGGGTTTCCTGGCTAAGCACGGCATTCCGCAGGTTCGCCAGGCTCCCTACTCTCCTGACATGGCTCCTTGTGATTTCTGGCTGTTCCCGAGATTGAAGACACCGCTAAAAGGCTCCCGTTTTGACAGCCGCGAGGACATCATACAGAACGCGACGGCGCAGCTGCACACCATTCCAAAACAAGCCTTCCAGAATTGCTTCCAGCGATGGAAGGACCGCTGGGCTAAGTGTGTGGAGTCACAAGGGGCCTACTTTGAAGGGGATTAGGTATTGTAACCACCCAGATACAGAACTTTTTTTTCCCGGCCCAAGGTCGGATACTTTTTGGACAGACCTCGTATATGGGGTTGAGTGTTCAGCTTCACGCTCTCCGCTTTACCCCCGCTCTCCAATGACCAGGAGGATTGGTAGGCCCTAGAGCTGCTGAGGACGCAGCTTGTCCGCAGCTCCTAGGTACTTCTTTGCAAATAAGTTACTGCTCTTACCTCTAGGAAAGAGATAATATCTCAAAACCAGACAGGCGATGTATGTATAAACGTAACATTGAGGCACGTTCGCGTAACCATTGTTGCCGTGGAAAAGCAATAACCATTACATATTCTGAGTGTGTGTCTGTAGCTTTAGTTATCCAGCATGCAAAGCGCATGCGCTGTATTATATTGTCATCTGTGGCCTGTCTGTCTGTACCATATTTTTTACACATTATCTCATAAGCGGCACTGTTTTCGAAAAAGCGTTATTGAACGTAAAATGTGTGTTTTAATTTTCTCTACAAATTTTGTCTGAAACATTCCTCGTTTTAAGAAGAATTCAGCGAGATATTACCATAAATGTACATAGGTCTTCATGTAAAGTACCGTTATTGTTGTCAGATTTTAATCGGATTGAATTTTATCGACAGTTTTTTTTTAAAAAAACACTAAAATATAAAATTTTATGAAAATTCTTACAGTGGGAGCCGAGATCAATGCGGACCTACGGACAGACAGACGTTACGAAGCTAATAGTCGATTTTCGCAATTCTTCTAAAGCGCCTACGAACATCAAAACTAATTGTCCCTAGCGCCTTCTACTGTCGTAACTGTATATTGAAATACTAAAACTTTTTGCCAGTTGGGGTATGAAAGGGGAGGTCTTCAGTATTAAAATAAGCCTCGTGGGGTACAATTTGTAAACAAAAATTTCGCGTTAATTTTCTTTTTCGTAATTTTTATGGACGCTTCAGAGATACGGTACACTATATAGCTTTTTCACGTCGTTTTTCGTATCTCATCCAGTCAATTAGTGGATTTCAAAGTAAAACAGGGATGAATATACTCGTATCTTCGTAAAAGATAAAGCAATCCCATTACAGGTCTGGACAGACCCTTAGGGTTCCAGGAGGTTGAGGCTCCCACAATTTCTAGACAATCGGCAAATGAAGATGGTAAATTTGTAAGCCATAGGCACCGGCCGCTTTTACCCCCCCCCCCCAGGAGATACCCTGGTACTCATTTCTGTTAGAAACTAAGTCATCCCCAGGGTCATAGTGCTGCCGGAAGGATTATTTCAACGAAAAATTCCAATGACGCGATCGGTAATCGAACCCGCGACCTTCCGGCTTATGGCGCCACCGTGTGCCCCCTTTTTAACATACACTTGTCTGAAAATTAATTGTAAGTGGTTTTCAGGATGCGCCAGATTCGTACAGGGGACGCCGTGCGATATTCGCAATGCGATCGTCATATGTCGTGATTATTTGTGGTCAGCCTGGCGTCAGATTGGAGCAATTACGATTAGGTTGCTGAATTATAAAGCCAGTCCATTTGTGTTATGTTTGGTTTTGTGTACTCACTGCAGGTGTAATATGAAGAATTGCATAAATTCCGTAACATTGGAGTGAAAGATAGCCTCGTTATACTATGAAGATCTAATCGATTTGTTTACCTAACGTACGAAGATACGGTGGCGCAGTTGGTTGAGGCACTACGCTACAGATTCCCGATGGTGTCATTGGAATTTCTCTTTGACATAATCCTTTCGGTCGCACTATGGCCCTGGGGTCGACTCAGCCTCTAACAGAAATGAGTACCAGGAGTATTTCCTAGGGGTAAAGGCGGACGGTGCGTAGGGCTGACAACCTTACTATCTTCATGTGCCGATTGTCTAGAAATCTGGGAGCCTCAACCTCCTGGAACCCTAAGGGCCTGTCCAGGCCTGTAATGGGATTGCTTTACTTTGCTTTTGCTTTGCATGTTAAAATATATTAATTGTGTAATTTTCTCAAAATGGAACCCTGTACATGACAAATGCCCGGGGCCCCTTTCAGAATGCTCAAAGACCGCATATCATATCTACGAAAATGTCGAATATTGTTTAGCCGATAATACGTATGATACCTACAGTGTAGTGATCAAGGAGTCCACGTACGAGTATGCTGTTAGGTTCTGTAAAATTGTTCAGGTCTACAAACTGCAAGAATATGACATTCAGTGGATTAAATTTACTTCCTTCTGGCGCGAACTCTTTTAGCTTAGCTAAGACAACCGGCTTAAATCTGGAGGTCCAATTTTCGCTTTCCGTCACAGTTGTCGTAGTCTTACGTATACAAGTAACGGTACATTTTGACAGAAAAAAAACAGTAGAAATGCTAAATTTCGATACAGTGAATCTGAAATTACTTTACTCCAAATCAAAAAAATTCACGAAACTGAATTATTGAAAGTAAATATGCATAAATGTATGTTTATTTAGCTCTTCAATCTCACCAACGAGTTATACAGGGTATACACAAAATAATGGTGCGGTTTACTATGTATTTAGTATGGAAACCGTACCATTCTTTTGTGTATACTCTGTATTACGTAATTTTTTTTAAAGTATGTAATATAACTTGTTGGTGAGATTAGAGAATTAATACACACTTGTGATTAATACACCAAGTGGGATGTGCTATATTAGCGTTAAATATACACACTTTATTTTCTCGGCCTTTTACCAGCTCTATAAAATATAACGTTATCCCTGTACCTAGCACGAAGGCATATAGATGAATGGAGACATACCTCCACTCATTCTTAACCCTGGCACTAGATGGAGGTGAGTGGTCACCTTCACAATCGGCTACTTTACTACCGGGCGAATATTCCCCACTACGCATTCAATAGCAGGCTGGGTGAGCCCCACAGCTAGTCTGGATGCTTTCGAAAATAGAGCAATCTCTTAACGCTACCAGGATTGCTAGGATGCCCACACTGCAACCTAGCCACTCTACCGACTGTGTTATCTCGGCTTTCAAATGAAGCGAAACAAACACAAATACACAGTTTTATATGAACCTCGTCCCTCAGCTTTAAAGTTGCCTTCTAAGAACAATGAAGCACGTATTTATTGGCCACGAGCGTGAAATTATCTGCTTTTGTGCCCTTGCAAGTGTTATTGTGTTCCAGCGAGTTGTTATTCGGAGCCACGGAAACTTCTCTCGTCTCTGGCTGCGAGACTGGATTGTCACTGACGCAAAAACAGAAACCGGATGGACTTTATCTCGCACAAAAGAGCAGGGAGACAAATTGGAAGTGGTGTTAAACGGAATGTTGTCTGTCTGTCCGTCTGTCGACCTGCACTGAAGAGAGAGAGAGCGCTGGCGAGATACATCACCAAGCCGTCGTTACTAATTCTGATGCAGAATACGTCCAGGACATGCACATGTCTTCAGCGTGTTCCTATTTGCTTTGCTCTGTAACAGATGCGGCGTGCATTGGGGTGGGAATTCCGTGTATAATATCGCAACATAATAAAGATACATAAAGATACAACATTAAATTTTCTTTCTCCATTTTAACTACATATTTAAAAGATTCCGGCCATGAGTGTGACTTCCTTTCGGTACTCCTTGACTCGCAGCCTCTAACAGAAATGAGTACCAGGAAGATTTCCTGGGGGGTAAGGCGGCCGGTGCGTAGGGCTGACAACCTTTCCACCTTCGAGTGCCGATTGTCTAGAAATCTGGAAGCCCCAACCTCCTGGAACCCTAAAGGCCTGTCCAGGCCTGTAATGGGATTGCTTTACCTTTACCCCGCGACTCGATTCCCAGCCAAGGTCCAATTATCCTTACTGTAAACTTCCCGTGGTTTTCTACTGTTCCTCCAATACACTGTCGACATCTACATGTGACTCTATACAACGACGTCCTTCACAACGTAATAATTATTCAGCTGTGCAGAATACTCAAGAAATTCCTCGCCTTTTATAGAATTCTAACGTTTGTTACCGTATTCACAAAAGTATGCCTTTGTGCTCTATCCAGAGGCGGATTAATCCAGTCTATTATCTTAGGAACTATTTCCTTCAAATCAATTTTAATATTATTCTCCCATCAACGGCCACTTCTCCCGACGACAATTGTGTGTGCGTCTTTTCACCTATGCGCTCTACATGTATCCGCCTTTGTTTCAGAATCTAATGTTTAATCATTATTCTGTTGGATGTATTTTCCTGTTGGGCAGCTGACATAGGCCGCTGGCATCTTGTAGGAACATTTCAATGCCGTATATGAAGGCCATGAATGTTAATGCCATAAAATGTTTGTTGCTCAGTAGTTGTGGAAGAGAGAGTTGGCGAGAGGTGTGTGGGGGACGCCTCGAAATCTTTTAGGCTTTTGAGACACAGATCGGTTCGTCACTTTTGAGACACAGATCAACTTATGAGACACAGGTAAACTTTTGAGACACAGATCAAGTTTTGAGACACAGATCAACTTTTGAGACACAGATCAACTTTGAGACACAGATCAACTTTTGAGACACAGATCAACTTTTGAGACACAGATCAACTTTTGAGACACAGATCAACTTTTTTGAGACACATATCAACTTTTTTGAGACACATATCAACTTTTTTGAGACACAGATCAACTTTTGAGACACAGATCAACTTTTGAGACACAGATCAATTTTGAGACACAGATCAACTTTTGAGACAAAGCTGTCCCGTCACTGTTGAGACCCACAGAACGCACACTGAAAATAACGTCATTTCTCAATTCAAAGTCCAATTTTCTGCATCCCTTCTTTGAAATTCGATAGTGTGCTTTAGAGAATGAAGGAATTCTTTCCTAAGAGTCAGCTTGATAAGTACAAACACTTCGTACCAGTATTAATGGTACAGTTAAACCCCATTGGTTTCAACTGCCTTATTACATTAACTGTCCTTTTACGAAAGGGAGAAATAGACAGAATTTTTTTCGTTTAATGACGCTGTCAGTTGTCAGTATTATGTACAGTCTGTGGTGGATAAAGAAAATATGAACATGACGCAATTGTGGAATTATACTAACAGAGACAACTGAAGTTCTCGAAGAAACCCCAGTGCCCGTGCTACTTTGTCCACTACAAATTTCACATGGACTGGCCTGCTTTACGAATGGACATTAGTTCACTTGAAGTCGTGAACTGATAAGTTTTTGAAAATTATGTGCCTCAATGATTAGAGAAGCGACGACTTAAGATAATACATAAGAAACTAAATAAGGCGAGGCAAATATGTACGGCCTAAGCTGGGGCCCATACATGTATGTGTGCCTATTTTTGCCCCCTCCCTATTTTTTACAACGAATTAATGTGATTTGTGATTGAGGATAAATTATTTTCAAAGACACCTCACGAAAATGTCCACTGTTCACAGTGCAGTATCAATTGAATATATAATAAACTTTGAAGCTGATACAGTGTCGTTATGTGGACTGAGAATCATCGCAACTAGACATTACTTCGAGCTGGTAACAATATCGACTGCTTCACCACTTTACATACTAATGTAAATGATACAGTCCACGCACAACCCAGATTCTGCTGCTGTGTAAGAATACGTTGTTGCCAATAAAACCCCTCAGAGGTGATACGGTCCGTCGTCCATGTAACCACAAGAGCTGAAAGCTCAGCAGTTGCTGGTCACTGCACACAGGGGGGGAACAACACTAACATCCTGCTTTTCAACACCCTCCAACCGACTCCCTGGGGCGCAGTAAGGACCCCCAACCAACCAGCTTTTTCCCATAAGGGCAATACAGATCTGCGATTCGGTTCCAAGCAGTGTTTTGTTTCGCTAACGCCGCAGGAGGAAGATGGCATCGGGGAAACAAATTATCTTTGTGCTTGTTCCAGTGTACAGTCGTCGGCGAACAAAAGTGTTGCTGCGGAATAGGGCAATGGGGGCCTGATGATGTTACGTTGTACTCTTAGCTACTGCCGCCATGTGTCCTCAAATAGGAGGTGTGGCAATCATGAAACCCCAAATGGATGTTGTTTTAGTTCACTGTAGGATGGGGTTATGGTCTTAAAATCCCTGAAGATGGAACCAGTTCGTTTTTCACGAAACTTTCGTACCCATATACCAAAATGTCGGCGCCGGACAACCGTAATTTGTACTCCACGCAGCGAGCAGCTCAAATCTGACTTCAGCTGCATTATGTTCAATAGAGACTGTAACCGGAGGATGTTACAGGTTTGTTCCTTCATCAGTGACGACGTTCCCTTTGTTATACCAATAAAATCAAGTAGAATGGGATGGACGACGCATGTATCACGCGTGGGCACGTCAGAAGTTCATACGTGGGAAGCCTGTAGTCTGTGGAAGGGGAAGGACCATTTGTGAAACATAGGGTAATATTAAAATGGATCTTAAATAGTCTGTAAAGATGTGGACTGGATTAATCTGGCTCAGCATATGGTTCACAGGCGGGCTGTTTTAAGCATGGCAGTAAACCTCGGATTTCGTATACGATCAGAAAAAGTTTAGAAGATTTGAGTGAGTAGTAGTTTATTCATGGAGTAAATTGGTTAGTTTTAATTATGAAGCAAATCAGAGCCCTAATTATGGAGAATGTTCATCTGTTGAGTTTCTTCCATCCCATCTTACGAAATCGGTGGAAATAAGTATGAAAACTAATCAAAACAATTTAGAAAATGATAGGTTTTTAGGTTTTCATGCCTTAGCTGATGAATATTACAGTTTTCTGGAACATTATGCCGTAAAGATTGGTATATGCTAGCAGTGTTTCGGAGGAGGTTTCTGCCTGCATATTCAGGGTAGTCCAAGTCACTTTTATTAGGATGTCCTGAAGACGTATGAAGAAACCCCCCTTTGAAACGTTGGTACATGTCGTCAATTCCCAGAAGACGAAATTTTCGATGTATAAAATGTTCGCATCGCCTACAATTCTGGTGCGTTCGTTCGCTTCTGTTTAATTACCCCGAAAACTGTAAGACTTAGAGAAACAGTGTACTGTGCCTAATATGTGTGTTCCATTGCTCTATACACATTTTGTCCGGAAAAGTTTCATTGTCGATGCAGTAAATACTGAGGGTTCCGCGGCGCCTTCTTCGAAATGTGTACCGCCACGCACTGGGTCTTCGTACAAGGCCCGAATTCAACCAAAATATAAATTTCTTGCCACGTGTTTCTAAGACGTGTCAGTACCAAATCCTATAACAATTAGATCAGTAATTCTCAAGTTGTCATGTGCGGATATACAGACATGGCCGAAGGTAGACGGAATATTTTTGCAACTCTTCTTTGAAAACGCGCCATAAAGTGTCTCCTGCTTAAGGGACTAATGTTTTTGTGAGTACTATACATTAGAACCCGTTTATAACGACATCGGTTTATGCGACACCTCATCTATAACATCAGATATTCTGTGGTACCAATTAATTCCTCAATGTTAACCATATACTCATCGGTTATGAAGACACTCGTTTATAGCGACACAAAATATTCAGTCCCTTTCATGACGTTATAACCGAGTTCGACTGTGTTTAATTTGTTACTGTATGTGATGAAATAAAGTTTTGGTGCTTGACTTCAGCCCCTCCGCAATCAAGTACCAGCCTCTTAATCTGGAAGAGGTTGAGCTTTGCCACCGTATTGTACGTCAACATTGCTATCTATGTCTTTAACCTTTCAACTGTGTCAGGTATAGTGACCAACCTACGAGTTGGGCACCCGAGGAACCGCGATTTTCAAGATTAAGACGTTTTTTACTTCTCCAAAAGGTCCAGACTGGCTCCAGGGCCCACCCAGTGTCCTATTCAATAAAAGCCTGGAGCGTTTTCTTCGGGGGTAAGCCGGCCGAGTCGTGAAGCTTACCACTCACCTTCGTCTAGTGCTGAGGCTAAGAAATAATGGAGCTACTTCACGTTCCAACGTGCCTTCAAGGCGTGCATAGGGACAATTTTACCCTTACTTTACCTTAAACATTTTGATTGGTTCGGGGATAGAAGAAATGATAAGTGGAACATCTGGGATGAACATGATGCTCATTGAGGAACTTTGCGAAGTATGGAGGAACCGGGAAAAAAGGAAGTGAGGAAAAGAAGAGATGAACACAGAAAGAGATGAAGGTAAAAGTAGAAAGAAAGTGAAGTATTAATGGAAATAAAGAAGGCAGAAACATTGCAGCAGGGGTATAAAGGAATAAAGGGGAAATACAATTATTTCACCCTTGCTTAAACCAACTTCCGAAATTACAAGATGATGAAGTGTACGCTGACCCGGTCGCTGTTTAACGAGGCACATTCATATGTTTTTTTTTCATGTCTTTTATTGTCGTATTTGGCCCGACGTTTAATGAAACTAGCCACACTATGGACGGTGTTCAGAAACACGAAGAAAAACCACACATGTCACCCTGCTGGGGCACCTCTGTTTAAAGCTGTTAACAGGTCCTGCTTTTCGCGTTGCATACATCGTAATTTCTAATTTAGGTCGAATAGTGCTTCATTTATCTTTTACGAGATTTCATAGTTCAACCCTAAAATGAACTGCAGATTTTTGTCATTTTCACCCTTAGCTGCACTCTGTGGTTCTTAGTATAGGAATAACAGAGGTCATTTGTATAAAAATCTTCTGTTCTTAAGCCTACGGAAAATATTTTCCACCAAACTTGTACCTTAGGTTGTTTAAAAATTTAAAATGTTATATAAAATACACTTTCATATCACGTAACATTTATGTCACTTGCAACACGACTGGATGAATATCGCTGGATGGAAAATGTTTTTTTTTTTATTTTGATACGTTAATCGGGAATTTTCTCCATTACTATAGCACAGTGGAAATAAGAAAAACCAATTATCACTCGTCTTGCAGATCGACTAGCAAGCTTCTGCCTCAGAGAAGTGGCAGCCATTACATCGTGACATCTACAAAATGTCGGTCGCTGCTGTTTACAAAGCCCTGCTGAAGGTTAATGTTGTATCAAGCGTGAGACATTCAAAATTAAAATGATCTCAATGTTGCATGTTGCGTTCTCAGTATGTCATATGCTGTTTAGACACGCAATTTAACATTGTAATGCGCTTCTGAACTCAAAACTCCATTAGTAACGACAGCAGATAGCGTTCCGTGACATGTAGCGTGTTCCTGTTCGCTGGCACACACGTACTAATGACAGCGTTACAAACCTTCCACAACGCCCAATGCCAAAGTCTAAAATGCATTAAACTTTACCTCCATGTCACCCATATATCTATAAATTAAATTAATCGATAGAACGGTCGATCACAACTCAATTTCTTTTTCAGTTATTCAATATTTAAAGCCGATCCCCTGTGGCCGCGCGGTCTAAGGCGTAGGTCTGCGGCCTTTCGCTTGCTGGGATTGCGGGTTCGAATCCCGCCGGGGCATGGATGTCTGTCTCTTGTGAGTGTTGGGTGTTGTCAGGTAGAGGTCTCTGCGACGGGCTGATTACTCGTCCAGAGGAGTCCTACCGACTGTGGTGTGTCTGAGTGTGATCTTGAAGCCTCAATAATGAGGAGGCTTTGGCTCACTAGGGGCTGTTGCGTCATGGGGGATTTAATATTTAACACTACATGTTTCGGCCTGCATCATCAGGTAGTCTATTACAAATCATAAAACACTTAGAGGAAGCTTTTAAAGTGTTTTGTGATTTGTAATACTTGATAATGGCTATGCAGGCCGAAACATGTAGTATTAAATAGTAAATAACTGGAAACAATTGAGTTGTGATCGGCCGTTCTATTTATTAATTTAATATATATGTTGATTTCAGGCTTCCGCCGTGATGTTGATGTTATCTGTGGTCTTCTGGGTATTTACACGGCGTCGTGTGGTAATTATTTACCGACGTTTCGGGACAACGTGACCACAGATTAATTTATATGTGTCACAATGGGATGTAGACCCATAAACTGAAGTCTATACATCTCACTGTCTTGGTGTTTTGCTTAGGCATAATTTCACTTTCAGAAAATGCTGAATATTAAGAATTCCATTATGTGTAAAAACACGAACTACACTTATATGCGTATAAGATACAGGAAGACCACGGGGCGCAAGAAAGGACGAAGTCTGAACATCAGAACCAGCATAAAACATGGTCTTTCACCACTCCTACATGTTTCGGCACGTCTGTGCCATCCTCAGGGGGTTCGTACACCAAATTCAAAATTTGCTAAAATACAATTAGTTAACATATGCGATATTAAATTATATATAGCATTCAGTAGCTAAATTTAAAGTGCAGAGTGGTTTACGTACACAAACATATTATGGGTGTAAAACGTTATAAAAGTGTAATAATGTTCTGTACTCATAATAGGTTTATATACAAAAATAACTCTGCACTTTAAATTTAGCTGCTGAATGCTATATATAATTTAATGTTGCAGATGTAACTAATTGTATTTTAGGAAGATCTGAATTTGGTGTACGAACTCCCTGAAGATGGAACAGACCTGCCGAAACATGTAGGAGTGTTGAAAGACTATACTTTTATGTATTTTGTAACTCGTACATTGACTTGGTTTTATAAATGAGCGTTAAGCAAAATACATGGAACGAATAACTTAAAAATCAGAACTAGATATTACATAACCAATGCAAGAGCAAGGAACAGCTCCAGTGAAGTCTAGGTGCAACGAATTGTAATTGACTTATAAGAAGTTGCATTTATGTTCATGTGAATTACACATAAAAATTGAATTTCCAACTCACAGAGATCACAGTCCCTCTCAGTTATAAAGATCAGTCAATGAATGCTATATAAGGATATAATGACAGCTTATTGTGACAGTCACACCAGACACATAAATACGCTGTGTGGCAAAATGAGAGTTTCTGCATGTATCTGCTGGGAATGCGTAGATGAACATGCAGTTCTTAATGTGCGGTAAGTGTTCAGGGCCAAACGTAGCTGTAACTAACTTCAAGCAGTGAGGTCGGGTAACAGAACAACAGTGTCAAGAGCTGAATCTGTCAGCTTCCATTACTCTGTAAAATACACCCAAAAATGTGAAAAAGACAAGAATACTTTTTATTAACTAACTAACTACACGGAGCAGAGTCCTTCTTGAGAAGCTAACAGGTCCTCAGCTAGTCAAGAAATTCCCCGCGTTTTATGGAACCCGAAGGTTCATTACCGCATTCACAAGAGCACGCCACCTGTCCCTATCCTGAGCCATATCAATCCAGTTCACGCCCGCATCCCACTTATTGAAGATCCACTTTAATATTATACTCCATCTACGCCTGGGTCTTCCAAGTGGTCTCCTTTCCTCAGGTCTCCCCACCAAAACCCTGTATGCACCTCTCCCCTCACCCATATGTGCTACATGCCCTGCCCACCTCATTCTTCTTGATTTGATCACCCGAATAATATTTGGTGATGAGTACATGTCATAAAGCTCCTCGTTATGTAGTCTTCTCCACTCCCCTGTTACCTCGTCCCTCTTAGGCCCAAATATCCCCCTCAGCACCCTATTTTCGAACACCCTCAGCCTATGTTCTTCCCTCAGTGTGAGAGACTAAGTTTCACATCCATACAAAACAACAGGCAAAATTACAATTCTGTATATGTTTATATTTTTGGATAGCAAACTGTAAGACACAAGATCCTGCACCGAATGATAAAAAGCATTCCCCGACTTCAATCTGCTCTTAATTTCTTCCTGAATGAAATTTCGATTTGTTATGGTTGTTCCCAAATATTTGAACTGTTCCACCCTTTCAAAGGATTTATTATCTATCTTTATGTTGCCATTTTGCCCTGCATTCCGATCTCCAGACATGACCATGTACTTAGTTTTCCCAGCATTTACTTCTAGACCAATCTCCTTACTAGCGACTACTAATACTTTTTATTACTTATTATAATTTGTTGGTTTCGATGCGGACTGGATTCAGCTGACTTAAGGTACGGTCCAATGGCGTATGCTTGTGGACAAAATTACGAATTTTCAGGTTCGATAGAAGACTGGGAATGTCTTGACAAGCCACTCAACTATCAGTTTATAAAGCAGGACTCTCCTCTGTGGTATTTAGTCAATTTAGACGAACAGACGATCACACTCAGCTCCCATCTTAACTTTGCAATTTCTAAGTCAGTATCGCCAACATGTCGTAAATACTTCATCAAGTACAGTAGTTTTGGCTTGGGATTTCTTAAGTAGGGCCAAATTTTCACAAGTGGCCAAGCGGCTACTTATCACGCTAGAAATTTTCAGTATTAATAATTTTTCAAACCTTGTTTTATCCCTCAATTCAGAACAAATCATTTAGAAATAGAGCCGGCCAGTACATCGCTTTGTTTGGACGCCTGCAGTACCACCTGCAAGCTACGTTTCGACATTCATATGTTTGTCCTCCCACTCGGAATGCAGGACCTACTTGAGTCGTGACCATTGACATTATTGTCCGCCATGGATATTAGTTACATGTATCAGATAACGATAATTTAAACAGTGACATCTCTTTGTCGTGTCGGGTTTGGGTGGGGTTGAGGCTACTCTTTTTTTGCTGTCACTTGACTTGCTGAGGGCTGATTATCGCCCCTCTTCATGATCACAAGGCCTGAGGGACGCTTTGTATGCCAAGTCAAGGTGCAGGGACGGACGGACTCGCTTGAATGAATGTCAGAAGAAAGGGAGACTCCACAGACAAGGCTGTATCTCCCACATGAGGGCAGTTTTTAGAAACCATATTCTGAGCTGCTTTCCTAAATGACTGTAAAGTCCTCCCTAGAACAGGCCATGAAGGCGCAGAGGGAGAGTAGAGGTACAGCTCTACTCTTTCTTTAACCTCGGCGCTAGATGGGGGTGGGTGGTCAACGCCACGCCTCGGCCGCTTTAACCCCCGGGAATGACCCGGTACCCATTGTACAGGAGGCGGGTAGGCCCCAGGACCGGTGTGGACGGGTGCTGAAAATCTCGCCCCCACCTGGATTTTTTTTCCTGTCCCGTTATTTCCCTTTGATCCATTTTGTACTTTTAAATCCTTCCGTCCTTCTTCATGTCACTTATGTTCCATACTAGTCCTTATACAACACAAACATCCATGCCCCCGGTGGGATTCGAACCCACAATTCCAGCAAGCGAGCGGCCGTAGACCCACGCCTTAGACCGCGCGGCCACTGGGATCAGCCGATTCGATCCCCGGACCGTCCAGCTCGTAGCGAATCGCTATACCGACTGAGCTATCCCGGCCCACTTGAATGACTGTAGGTAAGGCCGCAAAGATCGGAGATCAAATACACGTAAGTTTCGGCGTATCATTTTCATGCACTTTCGAATGACGAGAAAGATATTAAAATTATCTAATATTACGTAGTGAAATGCTGTTTTTCTACTTGCCATTCAGAAAGTCTAAAAAAATGCCGGATTTTTTATTAAGAGTCGCTCTTTTTTTGGACTTCGTCCATCGTGTAGGGCACAATGGAAGCATAACGTCTCGGCTCCGCTTGGGTCCTCAGGTGAGAAGCATGGGGAAATGCACCTAGTTTGGTGGACCCCTTTCATCAGAACCCTATATAATTAAACAGGATTTTAATTAATCATTAATTCAACGCAATATATAATTACCAACAGACGCAAATAAACCAGAAGTTTAACATAAATGGCCGTCACTGCATACGATACTAGACGAGTTCAATCTAACATCCATGAAAAAATAACTAGTATCTTCGGCGTGTAATTTTTCCCATGATGCAACAGCCCCTATTGGGCCTCCTCATTTTCGAGGATTCACGATCACACTCAGACACACCACACTCGGTAGGACTCCTCTGGACAAGTGATCAGCCCGTCGCAGAGACCTCTACCTGACAACACACAACACTCACAACAGACAGACATCCATGCCCCGGTGGGATTTTTTTTTTTTTGCCTGTCCGGGGTTTTCCCCCTTTTCATCCATTTTTGTACTGTTTAAATCCTTTCGTCCTTCATGTCACTTTACGTTCCATGCTACCGTCCTTACAACAAACACAACACAAACATCCATGCCCCCGGCAGGATTCGAACCCACAATCCCAGCAAGCGAACGGCCGTAGACCTACGCCTTAGACCGCGCGGCCATTGAGATCGGCTTCCACGTGTCATAGTATCTTTAAAATCATTATAATTCAAGCGGTGGACAAGTGTACTCTAATGATGCCATTCCATCGATTGTCTTTTCGTCGGTGGGTCAGAATGACGAACGCAGGTTTCATCGCCGGTAATTACTCTTGACAGAACAGCATCTCCGCCCTTCTCACCGCTCTGGAGAAGTTCTGCGCAGTTGTTTTGCGGGCTGTTCTTGTTCGACGGTCAGCATTTCGGCACCCACACTGCACAAACGTTTCTGTAGCCACGTTCTCTGATAATGGCCATAACAGCCGGTTTCCCGTCCCTATTCCGGCGCGCAGTTCACTTGTCATGCGGCAGCCATCCCGCATGACAAGTGAACTTTGTTTTTGGTGCCCGTCGTCCTTGCCGTGGCCGGTCGGGCGCTGCGCGACCTGTCACCGATGGCCTTTTCACCGCTCTGAGCTAACATCTATGGCATCAACATACACGCTTTTCTGACGTCTATGGGAATGGAGAAGACTACATAACGAGGAGCTTTATGATCTGTACTCATCACCAAATATTATTCGGGTGATCATATCAAGAAGAATATGATGGGCGGGGCATGTGGCACGTATGGGGGACGGGAGAGGTGGATACAGCGATTTGATGGGGGAGAGCTGATGGAAATAGTCCACTTGAAAGATCTATGCATAGATGGAAGGATAATATTAAAATGGATATTCAATAAGTGAGATGGGGATATGGACTGGAATTATCTGGCTCAGGACTGGGACAGGTGGCGGGCTGCGGTAATGAACCTTTGGGTTCCATAAAGCTGAGAACCTGTTAGCTTCTCAGGAAGGACTCTGCTCCATGGAGTTAGTTAGCTAGATAATTAGTTAATTAGTTAGTTAGTGCATGGAAGATTTATAATATCAAGATGATAATGGAACTACATTATGAAAGGCAGGGAATTTCTTGGACAGCTGAGCGACTGGCAGCAAGTCAGTTCATTCAGTTGTTTACATAGTCAACTATATGTGCTTTAAAACCATTTTGCCATACAGACGTAGGCGGCGTTGGAGGAATGAGAGCGTGTTTGATTAATTCTTCTGAGCCGTACTTTATTAAAGCAGTATATTAACATATTCCTCATTCCCTTCCACTCTCGGACCCGCGACCCCACCCCATACCCGTCGCTGTCTCTGCTCGTCACTGTAGATTCATGTGTATAACACAGTTGTAGTAAACTTCACAGCCGTAAGAATAACGTGTTTAAGTACGCTGTATTGTATAAGGGAATTATTTTGTGGCCGAATTAGTTTATTAGATACACAGGGACCAGGATTATGCTAAAAACGTCGAATTGTTTAAACCAAAAATGTTGACACTATTGGCACTCTCACTTCAAGACAGATTCAATTACGTGTAAAACGAAACCCAGATTAGCGGAAAATTGTCTTTACCGAACAATTTATCTAATTCTAAGCACAGTGCTTTACAAATAAAATGAAATTGTCGGTGATAAACGGAAGTCACACAGCAAGAAAACGAAGGAAGGTAAATTTAAAGCAAAATGACCTACTTAAATACAGGCATACACAAAAGAATGGTGCGGTTTTAATAGTGTTCACTATTAAAACCGCACCATTCTTTTGTGTATGTCCTGTATTATTGGTTTCCGTTCGTGTGATTTTGTTCCAAACTACGCTTCCTGGATTCATCAGTGAAGGAATATTCCTGTAAAAAAAAGTGTGAAGACTGCTGGGAAAATAAACACTGAAGCAAACAGAAATGATTTGGCTGCGATGTTGGTTGTAGCCAAATAAAAGTACACAAACTTTCGGAACAGCCAGTGACGTAACGTAGAATCGAACCACATACCGCAGTGATACGAGTCGGATACTTGATGCTGAGGTACTGTGCTTGTTTCAAACACTCCTTAACAGCCCCTCCCTCCAAGACGTGGTAATTATATTTCAACTTTTACAAAACTCTGAACTGAGCCCTCAGACTGATTGAATGTCGGCTATGAATTTCATATGACTCTGGGAGTAACAATCGTTTACTTCGCTATATACCATCAACCGGCTGGTGTTGTTAATGGGGACGCAGTGTCTTTTGTGTGCTAAATGAGGTAAATTTTACTTTTTTTTTCTCCAATGGCTCGACAGCCCCTTGGGGGCTCATTTTTCGAGGCTTCACGATCACACACTTTAGACACACCACACTCGGTAGGACTCCTCTGGACGAGGGACCAGCTCGTCGCAGAGACCTCTACCTGACAACACACAACACTCACAAGTGACAGACATCCATGCCCCCGGTGGGATTCGAACCCACAGTCCCAGTAAGCGAGAGGCCTTAGACCCACGCCTTAGACCGCACGGCCACTGAGATCGGCGAATTTATGCATTCCCCCAATGGCTCGACAGCCCCTTGGGGGCCTAGGCCGCCTCATTTTTCGAGGCATCACGATCACACTCAGACACACCACACTCGGTAGGACTCCTCTGGACGAGGGACCAGCTCGTCGCAGAGACCTCTACCTGACAACACACAACACTCACAACAGACAGACAGACATGCCCCCGGTGGATTCGAACCCACAGTCCTAGTAAGCGAGAGGCCTTAGACCCACGCCTTAGACCGCACGGCCACTGAGATCGGCGAATTTATGCATTACTTAGAGAAATTTTAGACTTCAAGGGCTTAATATGATGAGTCATTAATAGCCTCCGTTGAAAAAATGTTATCACAGGTTGTTCGTAGGGTCGCACTGAACAGCTCTGTACAACGCGGCCCCATTCGTCTCGAAAACAGATCGGAATAAATGCAAATGTGCTTGAGAAATGTACAAAAAGCAGGAAGAACGCTTGCTGTATAATACCGCATCATCAGAACAAATGGCACAGCAGACTGTGGGAAATTTATGACGGATTTGTTATCAGAAAGGACTCTCAAACTGACTACAGCTCGACTATAGAGAAGAGTAAATTGTTGCTATTGCTTGCTGTAATCGGTGGTCGGATTTCTTAATAAAGCTCCGTTTCTCTATTGATGGTAGCTTCATGTCAGAGGCCGTAGAGGGGACATAAACTCAGAGCATTAAGGACATAAGTACTCTGACCTGCAGGTTAGGAAGCCACAACTTCTAACAGCACAGCTGTTCGATTCTCGACTAGAGTAATTCTGATGTTTCCGTTCTTCTGGTATATGACGCCGCGTCACTGGATAACTGGTTCCCCGACGTTTCGACAAGACGTACTGGCCTCATCGTCAAGAGTCGGAATGTCCAAGAAGAATGCTTGCTGAACATCTTGACCCTTGAAGATGGGAACACTATGTTATGTCGAAACGTCGGTAACAGATTGCCCAGTGACGCGGCGCCATATCCCAGAAGAACGGAGTCCCCCATCTACTACCGCTGAGAAACCCTAAAACCCCTCAATATTTCTGATTTAAATTCTGCTTTCGGTCACACCCCCAAACCGGAAGACCTCTTAAACACGCCCCACGACACCTGCTTTCCATATTAGTCCCTATCTACAATTGGCAGATTTCCCCACATTCCGTTCGACCTTGCCGATTTACACGGTATCGTTACACGAGAGATCTGGTGGGCCCCAGAGTCGGTCTGGGAGCGGTCATTCATTTCGTAGCCTGTCTTACCATAGGTCAATAGCCCCTTACAAAGCGAGTTCTCTAGACAGTGCGATCTAGTGCTTCCTCTTTCAATTTCCAATATCGTGTCGTTTCTTTAAGGTGATCCAGTAGCTGCTTACGTCTTCTTCCTCGTCTTCCCGTCACTTCTATCTTTCCTTCAATCACGTGTTTCAGAAGGCAGTTCCTACGCAAGATGTGACCAATTCAGTTAGCCTTCTTTCGTTTTATTGTATGTAGGAGCGCTGCTGGAAATAAAATTCTTTAACCACACTGAGCATCGAACTCCGATTCTCCGGTCGCCCAGGCCGCAGCTTAGTCGTCATGTTGATTGAACTGCTCCCCGTTTTGTGTTCCTAATATTATTTTTGGAGTTCTGTAACGAGGGAAAGACGAATGAGTACTGGTATCGGGTCCTCAGGTACGAGGCTGTGCATCTTGAAGGAACGCCGTGTCGAGTTATAATTAATACAAGTGGAAGGGGTCGATTGGAAGCTGAGTCTGAAGGGGGAGGTTTCCAGCAGAGATGTTGCGTAATTACGACGATCATAAAATACGGAGGTGAAGGGTTATTGAGAACAAACTTAAAAACCTTCAATGAAAGGGAAGAATGTTAAAATAGGGTTTCGAGCTGAACATGAAAGATTTGAATCGCGTCTCCGCACATCACGTGTGTATCCCAACGACTGTGGCAAGGTTTTGCTACAGATATTTGCACTGTTTGTTCCTGCTTCCTAAACTGGGAAATAAATCCCTTTGACAGTCAAACATACAAACACACAACGCATGCGGTCTGTAAAGGCTGGTCATTATATTGCTAAATGCAGCATAGGGGAAACATTGTCTGCAAATATTGGCGGACAAACTGCTGAGTGAATGTGCGAGTGTGTGATTGAGTGAACGTGAGTGTGTGCTTGAGTAACTGAGGCGTGTGTGTGAGTGAGCGTGTGATCGAGTGGATGAGTGAGTGTGTGAGTGTGAAATATTCGCGAAAAACTGCTGAGGAGTATGTGAGTGTGTGATTGAGTGAACTTGAGTGTGTGTTGAGTAACTGAGCGAGTGTGTGTGAGTGAGCGTGTGATCGAGTGGATGAGTGAGTCTGTGTGAAATATTCGCGAAAAACTGCTGAGGAGTATGTGAGTGTGTGATTGAGTGAACTTGAGTGTGTGCTTGAGTAACTGAGCGAGTGTGTGTGAGTGAGCGTGTGATCGAGTGGATGAGTGAGTGTGTGAGTGTGAAATGTTCGCGAAAAACTGCTGAGGAGTATGTGAGTGTGTGATTGAGTGAACTTCAGTGTGTGCTTGAGTAACTGAGCGAGTGTGTGTGAGTTAGCGTGTGATTTAGTGGATGAGTGAGTGTGTGAGTGTGAAATATTCGCGAAAAACTGCTGAGGAGTATGTGAGTGTGTGATTGAGTGAACTTGAGTGTGTGCTTGAGTAACTGAGCGAGTGTGTGTGAGTTAGCGTGTGATTTAGTGGATGAGTGAGTGTGTGAGTGTGAAATATTCGCGAAAAACTGCTGAGGAGTATGTGAGTGTGTGATTGAGTGAACTTGAGTGTGTGCTTGAGTAACTGAGCGAGTGTGTATGAGTTAGCGTGTGATTTAGTGGATTAGTGAGTGTGAAATATTCGCGAAAAACTGCTGAGGATTGTGTGAGTGTGTGATTGAGTGAGCAAGTGGGCGTGAGTGTGTGCTTGAGTAACTGAGAGAATGTGTGTGAGTGAGCGTGTGATTTAGTGGATGAGTGAATGTGAGAGTGTGAAATATATTGCAAATATTCGCGAAAAACTGCTGAGGAGTGTGTGAGTGTGATTGAGTGGGCGTGAGTGATTGAACGATGTGTGAGTAAGCGTGTGATTGAGTGGATGAGTGAGTATAAGTGTGTGAATGAGTATATGTGTGAGTGTGTGAGTGTTTTAAGACGTGTTGGCGTCGAAAGTCCTTTAAACTTAAATGAGACATTCGGAAGAAGCGGACAGGTGTAGGCATACCTGTCAGTAAATGGATTCATAGGAATATACGGGTAAATATGTAACATTTAACAGAAACAATATTACGTTAAATGTCACAATATCTATGGATGTAGCTTATATGTGCCTGTTGTAATTTATCTCCTCAAACGAAACGATTTACGCTTTTTTTCTGTGACATAGAAATTGAAACGTCAACATGTCATAAAACAACCACGCCTGTAGCATTCAGGAGTGAGACATTTGTAGCCTATCTAACGGGGAGAAAAGAACAAGATGATGGGTAAAATTGCATGAGGATCTTCATCTATGCTGTGTACCAAATATCGTTAGGGTGATCAAACTAATGACTGTAGGGTAGATAGAAAATGTAACACGCGTGGAAACTGAGAAGTCGCTGCGAAATTTTAATTGGAACCCTTGTTATCAAAGACCATTTGGGAGATCATCTAAGGGTACTGTAAAGCGTAATATTAAAATGAATTTTAAACAAATACAGAGTATACACAAAAGAATGGTGCGGATTCCCTTTATTCACCATTGAAACCGCACCATTCATTTGTGTATTCCCTGTATAATGTAAATGCATTTGTTTCAATTGGCTCAGATTTAAGGCCAGTGTCGGGCTTACGATAACACAGTGATGAACTTTATTAAAGGACAGAGCATATCTTGACCCGCTCAGCTCTTACTGGCTTCAACAAGAACTCTGAGTCACGAAGTTGGTTATCTATTATTAAATGTTTACAGAATTTTGTTGGGGGAACTTTCGGAATGCAGCCGCTTTTAAGAGAGGAGGATATGGGCATATAACGTTACGAATGCTACTGAAGAGTTATGTTGTACGGATTGCAGGTAGGTGGAAATGTTAGTGGCGTGTTTGTTACTAGTGGTGTGTAGTCGTGGGTTCTAGAGACGGAACGTCACTGAATATTGATACTAAAAACAAGACAGGTCATGTACGTATAACGTAACATTGAGGTGCGTTCGCTTAACTGTTGTTGTCGTGGAAAAGCAATAAGTATTACATATTTTGAGTGTGTCTGTAGCCTTAGTTATCCAGCATGCAAAGCGCATGCACCGTATTATATTGTCGTCTGTGGCCTGTCTGGCTGTACCGTATTTTTCCACATTATCTCATAAAAGGCACGATTTTCGGGGAAAAAAATTATTGAACATAAAATGTGTTTTGATTTTCTCTACACCTTTCTGAAACTTTTCTCATTCTAAGAAGAATTCAGCGATATATTATCATAAATGTACGTAGGTCTTCACGTAAAGCACCGTTAGTCTTATCAGATCTTAATAAAACTTGAATTTTCTCGACACAGTTTCGGGAAATACTCAAATATCAAATCTAATAAGAATTCTTCCAGTGGGAGTCGAGGTTTTGCATGCGGACGGACAGACAAACAAACAAGACATGACGAAACTAATAGTCGCTTTTCACAATTTTGCGAAAAGCGCCTAATAAACCATACAGATCTTTAATTACAGTAGACAGTGTACTGTTTGAGGTAAGCTGTCAGCCTCAAACTGCGGTCGAACTACCGCTTCCGGTAGACCTAATTGGTAGGGAGGCTAAGCTGACCCAACAGACTATCTGACATGGTAGCCAGAAGGTCCTGCCCTACAGGCCCGGTAATCTCTGCACAGGACCGCACAAACAAATATGTACAGGTAGATACACGTAGGGTCTAAGGCGTGGGTCTTCGGCCGCTCGCTTACTAGGATCGTGGGTTCGAATCCCACCGGGGGGGACTTGGATGTTTGTCTCTTGTGAGCGTTGTGTGTTGTCAGGTAGAGGTCTCTGCGACGAGCTGATCACTCGTCCAGAGGAGTCCTACCGACTGTGGTGTGTCTCAAATGTGTGTGACCATGAAACCTCGACGAAACGAGGAGGCCCAGGCCCATATAGGGGTGTCGAGCCATACAAAAAAAAAAAAAAAAAAAAAAAGATACACGTAGGACTAAACTTACGAAGTATACCGTTACTGGTATAATCATGCGAAGATGACTGAACATGTCTATCGCCGAGCAGACTCATAAACAGTTATAAAATAACTGCATAACTTTTCATTTTCCGCCCGGAATTTTCTTAAAAACACACAGTACTTAAATCGTAAAATTGCGTATATGTTATGACAGTCACATGAATATAATTCAGTTGATTAAATCTTTATTCATTTACCGTCTTGATACCGCATTGTAATCGCTTTACACTAATAATCGGGAAGTAAAGGTACGGCGGCGGACATAAGCTGCTTTTGTACTAAAAGTGAGTCATAGTCAACAGGAACAGAGAAGGAGAAACTGAGATCACTAGATGAAGGGATTTTATGTATAATTACATGAAATGAAAGAAGGGCAGTAATTCGCCTGGAGGGACTGAGGAATACCGTCGGCTTATTGAATGTGGTGTTTCCCAGCAATTGAATGAGGACGTTATGGTACACAACCACTACACTTAAAATACAAAATATCCAACTGTAGTGTCATTCGTAAACGATCCCAGGCACACCTACATACAGCTGCCGTAAGGTTCTGGGATCCACCCCACTTTATTTCAACTGATGACATTAGAATGAAACTTCCTTAATTTTTAAGGGGCAATATGCCGGGTCAGAGGGGGTAAAGATAAAGTAGAGTTTTCCGTGTGCACGTTATGAAGGTATAGGGGGAAGAAGATGTAAAGCTCCACTCATTTTTAACTTCGGCGCTAGATGAAGGTAAACTTTTACTCACCGGTCGCTAACCCCCGGAGAAATAACACTCATTATCCATTAAATAGGACGTTGAGTTGGACCCAGAGACGGTATGGACGTTTTGAAAAGGAAAAAAAAAATTCTTGGCCCTGCCGGGAATTAAACCCGGATCGTCGAGCCCATGGCACGTTAGTATAGCCACTACGCTATCCCAGTTCCCTGTCAGAGAGATGAAGCCCCCAAATTATAAATACGGAGGGTGTGATAATACAGGATCACCGAAAAAGAATGCCGGGATTATAAAAACGTATCACTCAAAAACTGTTGAACATATCGAAATGATTCAAGTGTTAAGATGATAAGGAATGTCTGAAGTTTTTGTCTTACCTTAGTTGTTTCGATATGTGCTACATTTGTCGCTCGGCAGACATCAAGACGGTATTCGATCTCGTGCCAAGTCCGCTGAAATACGTCTGGAGTTACCGTTGCGATGGCTGTTGCGATCCTATCCCGTAGGTGCTGGAGATCCCCAAATTTTCACCATACACACAGTTCTTGACGTGTCCCCACAAAAAAAAAAAGTCCATCGGGGTAAGATCTGGGCTTCTGGGGGGCCAGGGAATTGGTCCGCCCCTCCCAATCCAGGCGTTGGCGAACTTCTTATTCAAGGCTCCGCACACAGGCAGGCTGAAATGGGGAGGTGTTCCCCATGTCCAAAACTTACTTTCTTTTGCCACATTTTAACACTTGAATCATTTCGATATGTTTAACAGTTTTTGAGTCATAGTTTTTATAATCCCGGCATTCTTTTTCGATGACCCTGTATATGACCTGGTGAGAACTAATGCAGGGTGATAGACGGGGATGGGACAATGGTGAAATGGTCTTTCGCGGGAAATCGCTCGAGTGGCACTTAGTGTGCCATAAAGTCACCCGGGAAGTAACCCGTGGCTCCGTGATGAAAACCAACCTACAGCTGTAACATTGATGCTGTTAAATTTCAATTTTAATGTAGAGTTACATAGTGTTTACAGAAGAGATCAAAATATCTGCATTGGGCAAACCGAACGCCAGTCCTGCTTTGATTAAACGAATCCGTGTCGTATTTATAGTTCGTGTGCTTCATCCAGTGCGATGCGACGTTTGGAATGAAATTCCAAGAAATATGTTTTATAGTACTGTTCCTAGAACTGAGAGCTGGGATATAGGAAACTCTCGTTCGTATTTCGGACGGTTTTAGACACAGCACATGGGCTGTTTAAGTGATGACGGAGTACAAGGTTCTTCTTTGAGTGATCGTCAAAGTTGTTTCAAAGCGGAACGTTTTTGAAACTGATTCTATTACCTTCAGGAGATGATGGAATAAAGTAAGGAATCTTACGCCATTGTGTCACTGGGTAGAGCTGGTGAGGTTTGACACTGGCGCTATTAAGGGGTCCAAAGGATTACGTCATCTGATTAGGGAAATAGAAGTGTCGTGATGGGATGACTGACAGTGGTCAGAACGTCACTCAGTGTTCGTAATTTCGAGGAGCCATTGTAGTGATTTACAGGTCCACTGAATGGGTGGGGTCGAACTCCCGTTTGCCTGCTAAAAGGTCTTACCTTACTCAAAATGCAACTAACCCCTACAAATTGCTACAATGGACTCATTTTGTCAAAAGTAAGAAGTTGAATATTTCCCTGTGTCTGATTTGGAGTTGAAGAATTTTTGGGATTTCACCGACATATGGAAGACTCTGTTACAATATATTGAGTCTAATAGATACACGACTTTTCGGGGATTCGAGGTTTTTTCGTAGCGATAAGGAATAACCTAATCTGAGGGCCCCACACAGTAACACTACTATGCTTGCGTGCTTTCAGGCTTCCGCCGCGGTGTAAATGAGATCTTCGCTCTTCTTGAAATGTTACGCAGCGTAGATTGGTAGTTATTTACCGACGTTTCGGGACAACCTATCGGTCCCATGTTCAAAGGTCAAGCAGTACCGTTGGAGATGGGACCGACAGGTTGTCCCGAAACGTCGGCAAATAACTACCAACCTACGCTGCTAACATTGAAGAAGAGCGAAGATCCCCACTACTATTCTTCGTGAAGACGCGGGCAGGAACAGCCTCTAACGTTTGTGTGTGTGTTGTTTGTGGTGGTGTGTACACCGGTCAGCTGTGTCAATAAGTAGGCCTAACTGTCTAAGAGTTGGAAGACTGGTAAAGAATGAATCCATGTCGAGGTTGGTAGTATTTGTTTCGTCGTGCACTCAAATCGACTCTAATGTACATCCAGTTCCGTATGTAATGAGTATCGGTGGCTGCTTTTCGGAATAAAGCGGCCAGAGCATAAAGCTGACCACTCCCATATAGGGTCGAATTCTTCTGGCTGTTGTGTTTCGAGTACAGGGACAGTTTGGCACACACAAATGTGTAGGCATACGGTGCAGACAACAAACAGCGTTCAGAGAATAGTCTGCCATGAATACGCTTACACGTATTGGACCACTGTCACGATTCTTTAGATGTTGCCCTTCAAATGCAACAAAATTTGTGCCTAATAAAAATTACAAATCTGTTTCCTAGTACAGGCCTAATAGAATGAATGTAAAATTGAAAGAAGAAAGAAAAATGGGAGACCCAGAAAGAGACGGATGGGAGATGTACAGAACGATTTGCTAAAGTTTAAAACAAAGAGACGGAAGTAGAGGCAAATAACAGAGAAGAATGATCATCTGTCATAAAGGAGGCCAAGCTTTTTGTAGTGCGTGAGTCAGTATCACAAGATATAGGATCAAACTGTGGCATAATCGGTGAATATTAAATTTTAAGTTATGTGGAAGGAAGCAGATGCGACCTAATTTAAAAAAGTATCCCGGAGATTTGACTGGAATTACTGAAGAAAACCACTAAAACGTATTCAAGATAATCGATATCCAGGCCAATACTCGAAACAGAAAACTGCGGAATTTAAGTCAAAACTGTTATCCTTTGAGCCAACATGTTCGGTGATTAGCTTAACTGGTAACATTTCGATTTGTGCTTGGTAACTATTAGGGTAATGTCGCCTAGTATAGGGTAAAGGTAAAGCAATACCATTAAAGGCCTGGACTGGTCCTTAGGGTTCCAGGAGGTTGAGGCTCCCAGGTTTCTAGACAATCGGCACATGAAGGTGGTAAGGTTGTCAGCCCTACGCACCGGCCGCCTTTACCCCCCAGGAAATATTCCTGGCACTCATTTATTTTAGAGGCTGAGTCGACCCCAGGTCCATAGTGCGACTTAGTATAGGGTAACGTTTGTATTTAGTCAGTGACGATACAGCTAGCACTATTCAAACAACAGTTAATTTATTTTGAAGCTTAAATCTCATGCATTAAGTACAATGGTCATTACCCGTTCATGAACATATATCATAACGCAGATAAAGTCGATTTTACGAAACAACACAAATGGGCACCTGATATGGGGAGGCTCCTATACCGGGTGTTACAGGTTTGTCACACTTAAGGCAATGAAACAACTCAGGAACGTCAAAAAACAGAAAATTGTTTTTATTAAAATTATACAATAAAAATTTTGCTAAGATATTTAGTAGCCACAGTAAACAAGTGTCTGTCATTACACATAAAAGGGGGGAGGGCACGCGGTTGCGCAGTTGGTTGAGGGACAAGCCGGAAGGTCGCGGGTTCGATTCTCGATGGTATCACTGGAATTTTTCATTGTCATAATCCTTTCGGTCGCACTATAGCCCTGGGGTCGACTCAGCCTATAAAATAAATAAGTACCAGGAATATTTCCTGGGGTAAAGGCGACCGGTGCGTAGGGCTGACAACCTTACCATCTTCATGTACCGATTGTCTAGAAATCTGTGAGCCTCAACCTCCTGGAACCCTAAGGGCCTGTCCAGGCCCGTGTAGGGATTGCTTTACCATCACCTTCTACACACACAAAGGCCCTGGTCAGTCTGCACAAACAGTGTGCCCCCATATAGACACTTTTTGGCACAATATCCATTCCTCATCATCCCGGTCTTCAGAGAATAATCCTGCTTAAATAGAACGTTTGGTATCAGCTTCGCCTGTCTTTCCTTCCTCCCAGCCAACATCTTGTTCTGACTCCGAAGTAACCGCTAAAGTGCGTGAATATGATACCGATAGATTCATTGCCCTTCCTCTGCACTTCACCAAGGGCTTAGTAGGCCTACATTTTCCAGGTAAAGGGTTTTCTCTCTTTTACTCTTCTCCTTTTGCAGCTTAGCAAATTTCTTACAAACGGACACTCGCCTAACTACACCAACAAACGCACACAATTTATACAAAATCACGAATCATCCATATACATTAACTCTCCTACATGTTTCAGCAATAATTCGCCATCCTCAGGGAGATATTAATACGAAGGAACATAAAATGAATACATCCAATTTACATATATAATGCTAAAAATAAATAATGTAATATAAATTGGATGTATTAATATTCCTTTGTATTAATGTCTCCCTGAAGATGGCGACTTATCGTTGAAGCATGTAGGAGAGTTAATGCATATGGATGATTTGTGATTCTATATAAACTGTGCCGATTCCAGTGGCCACGCGGTCTAAGGCATGGGTCTGCGGCCGCTCGCTTACTGGGATTGTGGGTTCGAATCCTACCTAAGGCATGGATGTCTGTCTCTTGTGAGTGTTGTGTGTTGTCAGATAGAGGTCTCTGCGACGAGCTGGTCACTCGTCCGAGGAGTCCTACCGAGTGTGGTGTGTCTAATGTGTGTGATCGTGAAGCCTCGAAAAATGAGGCGGCCTAGGCCCCCAAGGGGCTGTTGAGCCATTGAAAATATATATATATATAAACTGTGTCCAGTTGTTGGTGTGTGTGGGTGATTACAGTCACAATGCACGGAAAGAAGAATACAAAATTCGGACTTAATGATAATTAAGTACCTTGCTTGTGTCAGTAGAATTCCCATCGCTTGTTTTCCCCAGTTCCGCTTTGTATGGAGACGCGATTATGATGTCCGCCGAACTAGATCTAGAGGTTGTAACATCATCACTGCAGCACTGACTGGTATACTCGACGAAGTGGATGCTGTTGGTTCATCAAGTAAAGACTTTGGGATAATCAGGATGTGCCACTAACTAACTAAATAACTCCATGGAGCAGAGTCCTTCTTGA
Source organism: Reticulitermes speratus (assembly GCA_021186555.1). Classification (NCBI taxonomy): domain Eukaryota; kingdom Metazoa; phylum Arthropoda; class Insecta; order Blattodea; family Rhinotermitidae; genus Reticulitermes; species Reticulitermes speratus. Next base: position 3,388,221 of record JAJKFL010000330.1, read on the forward strand.
GAAGCTAACAGGTCCTCAGCTAGTCAAGAAATGCCACGCGTTTTATGGGACCCGAAGGTTCATTACCGCACTCACAAGAGCCCGCCACCTGACACTACAGGATGTGCCACTAACTAACTCCATGGAGCAGAGTCTTTCTTGAGAAGCTAACAGGTCGTCAGCTAGTCAAGAAATTCCACGCGTTTTATGGAACCCGAAGGTTCATTACCGCACTCACAAGAGCCCGCCACCTGTCACTACAGGATGTGCCACTAACTAACTAACTAACTAACTAACTAACTAACTAACTCCATGGAGCAGAGTCCTTCTTGAGAAGCTAACAGGTCGTCAGCTAGTCAAGAAATTCCCCGCGTTTTATGGAACCCGAAGGTTCATTACCGCACTCACAAGAGCCCGCCACCTGTCACTACAGGATTTGCCACTAACTAACTCCATGGAGCAGAGTCTTTCTTGAAAGCTAACAGTTCTTCAGCTAGTCAAGAAATTCCCCGTGTTTTATGGAACCCGAAGGTTCACTAACCGCACTCACAAGAGCCCGCCACCTGTCACTACAGGATGTGCCACTAACTAACTCCATGGAGCAGAGTCTTCTTGAGAAGCTAACAGGTCGTCAGCTAGTCAAGAAATTCCCCGCGTTTTATGGAACCCGAAGGTTCATTACCGCACTCACAAGAGCCCGCCACCTGTCACTACAGGATGTGCCACTAACTAACTAACTCCATGGAGCAAAGTCTTTCTTGAGAAGCTAACAGGTCGTCAGCTAGTCAAGAAATTCCCCGCGTTTTATGGAACCCGAAGGTTCATTACCGCACTCACAAGAGCCCGCCACCTGTCACTACAAGATGTGCCACTAACTAACTAACTCCATGGAGCAAAGTCCTTTCTTGAGAAGCTAACAGGTCGTCAGCTAGTCAAGAAATTCCCCGCGTTTTATGGAACCCGAAGGTTCATTACCGCACTCACAAGAGCCCGCCACTTGTCCCTACAGGATGTGCCACTGGCTTCACTTAATTAAAAATCGCTTAATCTTGTTTGCACAGCGGAAGTAGGTTGGCTGTTTAGTCAGGTTGTTACTTCAACAGCATTTTCTCCAAAATCTGCATCCTCTTCCTCAACATGAATAGCAAAAATCAACCTCTCGTAGACGTTGCAGTTTTGTGGATAGTTTCCACTTTTCTGATATCTGGCAAGACCTCATCAGATAAAAGTTAAATTTATAAAATATTTTTAATTTAATGCAAATGAGTTCAGACATGTTAGTTCCTGAAAGTGGTAATTCGAATACGGCCTCAAAATATGGGGCACCTCATATTTGGAGACAACAGAACACAGCATATTAGGGTTTTAAGCTAAATTTAAAGTACCAAATACATATTTATAAGCTAGTGCTTAAAAGGCAAACAGTGGTTAAGGTAACATCACTAACCTTGAGCAGCAGTGAAACATAACAAGAAGACTCTAGAAACTTACTGACCACATCACTAACTCCATGGTGCAGAATTCTTCTTGAGAAGCTAATAGTCCTCAGCTAGTCAATAAATTCCCCGCATTTTATGGCCCCCGGAGGTTCATTACCGTATTCACAAAAGCCCGCCACCTGTCCCTAACCTGATCCAGATCAATCCAGTTCATGGCCCTCCATCCCACTTCTTGCAGATCCATTTTAAAATAATAATCCCATCTACGTCTAGGTATTAGAAGTGGTCTCTTTCCCTCAGGTATCCTCACCTCTCCTCCCCCCCCCCCCCATACGTGCCACATATTCCGCCCATAACACTCTTCTTGATTTGGTCATCCGAGTAATATATGGTGAAGAGCAGAGATCACATAAACAAATCAAATGTCTTTATCGACGACATCCCGTTGGATATATGAACAGCAGAATGGCAGCATAAACCGTCAGTCACAATTACATTTATATCAATTGTATTGCTTGCTACATGTTTCGGCTTTTAGAAAAGCCGTCATCAGGCAAATTAAAAATACATAAAGAAATATAATGTAAATACAACCGATTTTAATTATATTTTTTAGATAGGTAACATCTCGACTGTACAAAATTGGAGTTGTGTAAGCCGAAATTAGATAAAAGTGAAGATTATATATTAAAATATTAAAATATAATAAAGTTATATTGTATTAAAATGTTAAAATTGTTTTCCAGTACTTGGAGCTTTAAAAGGGAGTTCGTCAAAATAAATAAGCCTCGTGGGTAAAATTTTGCGTTAATTTTGATTTTGAACAAAGCTGGAGAGGTAAGGGGGCACTGCACAGTGTTTTGTCCGTAGCTTTTTGAACAACGCTGGAGAGGTAAGGGGGCACTGCGCAGTGTGTGAGGGGGCACTGCGCAGTGTGTGAGGGGGCACTACGCAGTGTGTGAGGGGGCACTGCGCAGTGTGTGAGGGGGCACTGCGCAGTGTTGTGAGGGGCACTGCACAGTATGTGAGGGGGCACTGCACAGTGTTTTGTCCGTAGCTTTTTGAACAACGCTGGAGAGGTGAGGGGGCACTGCACAGTGTTTTGTCCGTAGCTTTTTGAACAACGCTGGAGAGGTGAGGGGGCACTGCACAGTGTTTTGTCCGTAGCTTTTTGCTCTTCGTGTCTCATCTAATCAATTAGTGGATTCAAAGTAAAATGCTTGGATATATCTTCGTAAGGTAATTAAAAAATCGGTCAGACCTTCGTAGAGTCAGGGGTTACCTGTCACGCATTGTTAAGGAAGTACTACTGTTTCGACTTATACAACTCCATTTGAAAGTTGAGATATCAGCTACCTGAAGAAGTATCATTCTAATGGCTGTGTTTAAATATAGTTAGTTATGTATTTAATTGCCTGATTGACGGCTTTTTCACAAAAGCCGAAACAGGTAGCAAGCAATCAAACTGATAGAAAATTTATTTGTTTGTGATGGTATGTACTTCCTTTCTTCAAATTAAATTTCGTAGCTAGAAGAAAACTCGTTCAGTCCTTCTTACATATGACATCAGTATGCATTTGCTACAAGACATCACAGCACACAGAGAAGATACAGCGGTACCCATATTAGGAGCTATTGTCATATTAGGCGACTGTACCATCCCTGTTTTGAGTCTCGGTACAGACTGTCTTGGTCGAGTTGCGTAGCTTTCTTTTACCCAGGCAAATTTTGCGATAATACTCTGAATCAGGTCACGACCTCTTTCTTCGCGGTTCACACAGTTTACGTGCCTGGAAGCAGTGCCACAATGTGTGCCACCTTAGGCCACTCTTCTCCACATGCCCTCGGTATTGATGCATGGTGCAGACAGTGGTATCCACGCAATGAACGAGGGACACCGAGCCCCTGTGGACAAATGAGGGTCCGCTTTGTCCCAGCAAGTATGCAACTTTAATTAATTCCTAGATATATGTTAAGTAATTTATTTCAATTGGAGCCATTAATTACGTTAATGGGCCTGAGTGTCATGTATTCGAAACAAAGTCCCTTTAGACGTCCGTGTGTCCATTAAATTTAACTGTACTTTGGTTTAGGTATGAAGATGGGGGCTGTAACATAAATGTGCATTATTATTTATTTATTTTTATTTATTTATGTGTATTTCACAAAACTGTAACTTTCCCTTCATTCCGAATGGTTAGAAAATTCGAGATCACATTGTAAGGACGTTTCAGACGACGGTGCTGACAATAGGACAGTAGGGATAAAGCAATAGGATGCTGCAGAAAAATGTATATTTAGAGTCCTCATTACTTGTATTGTTCGCCAGATTTCGAAGTGGGCCAGGTGGGCGGTGCACGTAACACCATGCGATTGTAGAAAATACGTAAAAAATTTTTGGTCGAACAAGTAAAAGGAAGAGATCATTTGGAAGACCTAGGAGTAGATGCAAGGATAGCATTTAAAGCAGTGGTTGCCAAACTTTTTCGGTCCACCGCCCCCTTGGTTCCATATACACATCCACAGCGCCCCCCCCCCCCACCTTTTTTAAAAAACATAAATGCGCTTTTGTTTTCACTTTTATTTTATATTTAAAAAATCGTTTAAATAAAATTATAAGAGTTAAACTTAATGTTTTATGTGTTAATTAATAAATTAGAATTTATTATATTTTTTATGATTAACAATAATTCACCCAGCAATAATTTATTAAAAAATATGTGCTTGAATAAGATTCATAAATTAAAATACTAAGAAGTTTAGTTAATTTTTATTTGTAACACAAAAATTACTTCATTTGAATTTTATTATAAAAATAAATGCACTACTTGTCTACTAGCGCCCCCCTGTGATAATAACAGCGCTCCCTTCACCTCTCGTACCTATTAGCGCCCACCTCGGTAATCCCACCGCCCCCCAGGGGGCGGTACGGCCCACTTTTGGAACCACTGATTTAAAGAGATATTAAAAGTAAGTGGACAGGTTTTGATTGATTTATCTGGCTGTTGTTAACGCGGTACTGAATCCGCGGGTTCCATGAAAGGGGTGATTATTTGACCCATCAGATGTTCGAGAAGCAATCTGCTGCGTGGAGTTACTCAGTTACTTAGACTGCTACAAACTGAGTGGGCCTAGTGAAGAGAGTTGCGATCCTATTGGTCGTGGTAGGTAGGGCTCGAGCTTGCCGGGGTCCCTATTTCGGAAACTGATCAGGACGTGGCATGCTGTTGAGGTGCGTTCGCAAAATTGCGAAAAGCGACTGTTTGCTTCGTCATATCTGTCTCCGTCCGTCTGTCTGTCTGTCCGCAAGGAACAATTCGGCTCCCACTGGACGAATTTTTATTTAATTTGATATTTGAGTATTTTTCGAAAATCTGTCGAGAGAATTCAAGCTTTATTAAAATCTGTCGAAATAATGTGTACTTTACGTGAAGACGTATGTGAATTTATGACAGTATCTCGCTGGATTCATCTTAGAATGAGAAATGTTTCAGACAAAAGTTGTAGAGAAAATCAAAACACAATTTTATGTTCAATAATTTTTTTCCCCGAAAATCGTGACCGTTTATGAGATAATGTGGAAAAGTATGGTAGAACCAGACAGGCCACAGATGACAATATAATACGGCGCATGCACTTTGCTTGCTGGATAACTAAGGCTACAGACACATAATCACAATACGTAATACTTATTGCTTTTCCATGGCAACAATGGTTACGCGAACGCGCATCAATTTTAAGTTATATTACTTTTGTTGTCGTTTTCATTAATTCCTGTTACCACGTTAATTGCTATTCTCCCTTCGCCTCCCCAGTTTAGGGTTTCATAACTGGGCCGCGAGATACTTTGAGTGTAATATGTTCGGTTATAAAATAAAAAACAAAAAGTTGACAGTGTCAGTAATGCATGGAGCCTAACTAATATTTCGAGAATGGACCTGAAGGCCGCGAGGCGGGAAGCTCCTGCTGTAATTTTCGGCAGTACGAATAAGCGGCCGTGGACTAGTGGTTAGCGTGCTCGCCACTGGACCCAAGGTTCGCGGGTTTGATCCCGACCGAGGGCGATGGATTTTTAAGGTTGATAAAAATCCGGAGCACCACTTCCTTCGGAGGGGAAGTAAAGCCGTCGGTCCCGTGTCGTAGATTTACGGCATGTAAAAGAACCTTACTGGCATGAATAAACCAGTAATGTCGTAAGCAAAATTCAGCGGCCATTTCTCACCCAAGTCTCCTGACTGGCTGCCAGATGGCTCTGGCAGTCACATCAGGATTGAGTAGAACAGCGCGGCCAGTGAACTGGTCACTCACTGCCACAAAAATGCACAAGACCAAGTAACCTCGGAAAGAGGAGGCCCAAGCCCATACAGGGCTGTCGAGCCATGGTTATTATTATTATTATTATTATTATTATTATTATTATTATTATTACGAATAAGCGGCCAGAACTTGGTTTCCACTTCCGTTACCGTGTGCAGCAGCCTCGCTGCTTCCACTTTCGTGTCCATGTGCAGGAGCCTTGCTACGTTATAAGCACGTCTAATTATTCAGCAGGCCTCTCTTCCTCGTGTTCACTTCCCGTCTTCAAAAACAACTTCCTCTGTCAATAAATCGATACACCAGTGTCATCAGCCATTCTCGGGAGCACAAAGGGATGACTTGATCAAAGAATCCTCCTACCACGAAAAGGAACAGAGCGGGAGGATCCATTTTAATAGAAAATATAAATTTATTCTCCCTTACCAGAAACTAATTTAGAGGATATTTGATGGAAAGTTGAGGGTAATTTCATAACCGAACATCCGTTACATATTTGCATATTTTACGTTGACTTTTAAACAAGAGGAAATCCTTATGAGATTACTGCGCCCTTCCTCGCTCTTTGGAACACTTAGTACTGCTGGAACTGATTGTCACTATCTGATAGCGCTGGAACTGATTGTCACTATCTGATAGCGCTGGAACTGATTGTCACTATCTGATAGCGCTGGAACTGATTGTCACTATCTGATAGCGCTGGAACTGATTGTCACTATCTGATAGCGCTGGAACTGATTGTCCACTATATCTGATATAGCGCTGGAACTGATTGTCACTATCTAATAGCGCTGGAACTGATTGTCACTATCTGATAGCGCTGGAACTGATTGTCACTATCTGATAGCGCTGGAACTGATTGTCACTATCTGATAGGCTGGAACTGACTGTCACTATCTGATAGTGCTGGAACTGATTGTCACTATCTGATAGCGCTGGAACTGATTGTCACTATCTGATAGCGCTGGAACTGACTGTCACTATCTGATAGCGCTGGAACTGACTGTCACTATCTGATAGTGCTGGAACTGACTGTCACTATCTGATAGTGCTGGAACTGACTGTCACTATCTGATAGTGCTGGAACTGATTGTCACTATCTGATAGCGCTGGAACTGATTGTCACTATCTGATAGCGCTGGAACTGACTGTCACTATCTGATAGCGCTGGAACTGATTGTCACTATCTGATAGCGCTGGAACTGACTGTCACTATCTGATAGTGCTGGTACGCGATGCCGCATTGTAACTACCCACATGAAGGTGCTGGAACAAACAGTAAGATTGTTAACTAAACACTTGATAGTGCTGAAACTGTATTCTTCTTCTTCCAATGGCTCGACAGCCCCATGGGGGCCTAGGCCGCCTCATTTTTCGAGGCTTCACGATCACACTTTTTAGACACATCACACTCGGTAGGACTCCTCTGGACGAGGGACCAGCCCGTCGCAGAGATCTCTACCTGACAACACACAACACTCACAACAGACAGACATCCATGCCCTAAGCGGGATTCGAACCCACAATCCCAGTAAGCGAGCGGCCGTAGACCCACGCCTTGGACCGCGCGGCCACTGGGATCGGCCCAAACTGTCTCACTGTAACCAAATATCTGAGATCAATGCGACTGACTGTCGGATTGTAACTAAACTTCTGATAGTGCTTCAAGTGTCAATTTCTTGGCGCTTGACGATGGGACCGATATGTTTTCCCGAAACGTCGGTACAGGACTACCATTAAACGCCGCGTAATACGCCAGAAGAGCGCAGATCTCATCAACATCGCGGCTGAAGCCTGAAATCGCCTCCTCAATTTGATGTCGTGTAGATAAGTGCCTTGATTTCAGGTTTCCGCCGCGATGTTCATGAGATCTGCGATCTTCTGGGATATTACGCAGCGTTTAATGGTAGTCCTGTACCGACGTTTCGGGACAACGTGTCTTTTCCATCTTCACAGGTCAAGAGTCCGAGTGGGAAAGGACTCGGACTCTTGACCTGTGAAGATGGAAAAGACACGTTGTCCCGAAACGTCGGTAAACAATTACCACACGACGCCGCGTAATATGCCAGAAGAGCGCAGATCTCAGATAAGTACCTGTATGCCATATAAATGCGTCCTTATTCCAGCAGACTGGCGTTTTTTACGTCTTTAAGTTGGAAAGGTTAACCTAAAACAATATTGAGTTCATAAATAAGAGTGAAATTTATCTGACATTTGTGCGTAAACCATGAGAGGAGCGGATTTAAGGCTCCAGGCATTCTTAAATTAATTACCGGATGAAGGGTACGTGGTTATCTTCGCCGCAACGGCAGTGTTAGTTCGGGGAAAAGTCTCCGTAAACATACTGCATTCGGGACTACAGAAACTCCCAGAGCAGGTTTTGCACAGTGGTGGAAAATAAGGTATTTTTTTCCTGCTTGAAACCGAATCCCAGTCGCCGAGTTCGCAGTGTAACGTTAGCCGTCGAGCGTAATGGCTATCGACATATATGTAAATCGTTTGTAGGTTTGTAGAGATGGGTTGTTCAATTATTTTACTAAGAAATGAGTTAGAACATTTAATTCGAATTTTTGGAATTACAGTGGACAGACTCTCGATGATATGGGTAACATGTGTAATGCGGTTAGTCCACACTAGAACACCTATACAATCGAACCCGGTTATAACGTCATGAAAGGGAATCAATATTTTGTGTCGTTATAAACAAGTGTCGTTATAACCGAGGAATCTAATATTATGGATTGGTAAAAAGATAAGGTAAAGCAATCCCATTACAGGCCTGGACAGGCCCTTAAGGTTCCAGGAGGTCGAGGCTCCCAGGTTTTTAGACAATCGGCACATGAAGGTGGTAAGGTTGTCAGCCCTACACACCGGCCGCCTTTACCCCCCAGGAAAGATTCCCGGTACTCATTTCTGTTAGAGGCTGAGTCGACCCCAGGTCCATAGTGCGACCGAAACGATTATGTCAGTGAAATATTCCAGTGACACCATCGGGAATCGAACCCGCGACGTTCCGGTTTGTTATGGATTGGTACCACAGAATATCTGACGCTATAGGCGATGTGTCGTATAAACCGATGTCGTTATAACCGGGTTCGACTGTAATTTATCTTAAGAGTTCTTTGCGTACGTAAGCCTCTTGTAGGCAGGTCACTTCTTCCACAATGGTAGCTCCTACGTATTGGAAGGTTTCCCTTCACAAGTGTTTTCACAGGCAAGTGAGAATACTGTGACCTTGTAGACACAGCTATTCAGTTTTTATTTTGAAGTGCATTCCTGTAGATGGTTTGCAGTACGAAATAAAAGGAAATAAAGGAAGGAATTTCTTTAAGAATATAATAGAACCGCGAGTTGGACTCATCTTAAAATGGCTGTCAAATTCCAAGGACGAAGACTAAAAAAAAATTGCAGAACTGAACCCTCGAGAGTCGAATTTAGCTGAATTTCAGACGCGTTTCTTGCCTTCCTCAAATGGAATTACTATCAGTCTCCTGTGTTCCATGTTTATCGTCTGACAGATAATAAATTATCCCTTTGAATCTTGAAGGGGACTGAAGGGTGTTCTATATCGCTTTCCCTGTTTTTATTGAGACATTCTGTTAGTAGGCTGTGTTGTCATGATCACGTGTAATGTCTGTTGTCCAAAAACCATGAACAGTTAGCCCTAATTGTCGATATATTCTAAGACAGGAAAGGTTTCCTGCATTGATGTCACACGCCAAATAAAATCAGAACAATAGCCACTTCTGCAGGACATATGCCTTGCGTAAGGAGGAAAAAGGTCGACCTCGGTGGACTAGTGGTTAGCGTGCTCGCCACTGGACCCAAGGTTCGCGGGTTCGATCCCGATGGATTTTTAAGGATGATAAAAATCCGGAGCGCCACTTCCTTCGGAGGGGAAGTAAAGCCGTCGGTCCCATGTCGTAGGATTTACGGCATGTAAAAGAACCTTACGGGCATGAATAAAAATGTTGCGTAAGCCAAATTGCCTCCATTTCTCATCCAAGTCTCCTGACTGCCTGCCAGATGGCTCTGGCGTGCACATCAGGATCGATAGAACACTAAGCGCGGCTAGCTGGCCGGTCACCAGCTGCCATGAATGCGCATGACTTAGTAACCTCGACAAGAGGAGGCAAGAGGAGGCCCAGGCCCATACAGGGCTGTTGAGCCAAAAATTATTATTATTATTAAGGAGGAAAAAGACGAGGCAAGTTGACGGGTGGATCTAAGATATCTCCTTTTGTCTACTGCCACATTTAAAAAAACACTCATATTTAAATATCGCAGTCGGTAAAGCGACTCGCTACTGGCTGGACGGTCCGGGGATTGAATCTCGGTGAGGGGCGAGATTTTCCGCAACCGTCCAGACCGTCCGTGGGGCCCACCCAGCCTCCTGTACAATGGGTACCGCGTCTCTTTCCCGGCGAGGCGGCCGAGGCGTGACGTTGACCACCCACCTCTATCTAGCACCGAGGTTAATAAAAGAGTAGAGCTATACCTCTACTCTCCATCTGGGCCTTCATAGCCTGTTCTAGGGTGAATGTTACCTTTACCTTTTATTCATATTTACATTGTGCCCTGTATATATCTTAGTAGCGTTATCGACACCATCAGATTTATTTTGTTTGGCTTTCTTCAGTGTGACAAAGAGAATGATAAACATACAGTATCAAAACCCTAAACATATTTACCATTAACATCCTCCCATCCATCTCGACGACGCCACGTAGGTCTAATCACTACAGTTGATAGAACGCAACAGAATAATCAATCCGGTTGCCGGTATTCGCTGTAATTACTCCTGGTACCTCTTGGTGTGTCAGTCACGGTACCGGTGTGACAGTAAACTCGGACAGACAATTTATCTGGCCGGATTCGAATAGGATATCCCCAAGTAAAAATCAGCAGCACGCGAAAGCAACCTGCCTGTGACACTGTGTAACACCTCGTCATTAAGTTGCATAACGGATGGCGTTTTTTCCCGCCACTCAGGAGGCCTATGTGTATTCCTCTGCTCGATTCTCCACTCACTTCGTCGCATGAAGCGGCGAGTTTGGGTGCCACTAAGGAAGATTACTGTACACCAGATAACAGCAGCAAAAAAATAGTTTCAGGAATTCCAAGAATATGTCAGACTGGATGATATAAAGCCACTCGAGAGGTCTGTCTGGTTTGGTGTGGCGATGCTGTGCACCTCCCAGCCTCAGTTCACACGCGTTCGAGTGCTTGTACTACGGTGAGGCGTTCAGAGCGCTAGGCGGGCTGTGTAGTGATAAAATGTAGACGTATATTTTTGGAGGTTCCAGGTTCGAATATTGGCGGGAACACCGGCTATTCTGAGTCAGGTATTTAGTGGCAGTGCGTCCAGGCAAATTCCGGGACAGTACTTCGATTAGGCCAAGATTTCATCCCATTATCCCCACTGTACCATAAAACAATCCACTGGAAAGCACTTAAGGGACCCTAACTAACTAACGAACTAGACTGTCGTAGCAGTACCATAACTTTCAGCAACATTAATAACAAATCCCGCAATTGGACGTTATCCCAAGCCTGCTAGATCCACCTCGCATTTTTTACATTTTTCTTTCCATCTCCTTCTCGGTCTTCTAAGAGGTTTTCCCCATCGAAGTTCTGTATGTACCCTACGTCTTCCTTCGCCAGCCACATGCACAGCAAATCATAGCCTCCACTATTGCACCATTCTGGCATGACTGTTATTCATATAAAATACATATAGGCGTAACGGCATACGAATGTCTCTTACTCAAGAGAATGCAGATGACCTGCACAGCGTGGGTAGAGTCCCGTAACACTCGCGACGAATGGTGGGGGAAAACATAGATCCTGTTAAAAACAGGAGTCTCTATCACTGCATTACCTTCTTTCCACTGGTCCCAGTTGGGAAGGTGTTTCATTTACAGTAAGTATAAAGCCAACATTATGCACAGCTCTAACCACACAGCACACTACATAAAATAACTGTATTAGCACACACGCACAAAACACGACTGCACTTCAGCCTAATGTATTTTTAACTTGGGTACATCAGTTATGGTCATAAGCAAAGGAAGGTCAGCTTGCCCCAGCGCAAACCACGCCAAGGTCAAATGCAAACTCCACAGTCACTACTGATACTGATGAGGAGTTTGCAGTTGGCCTTGACAGATGTTTGCTTTGGGGAAAGCCGATCTTAAATTGTTTGTGACACGTAACCGATTCATTCCACTTAAAAACACGTTAGGCTGAAGTGCAGTCGTGTTTTGTGTGCGTGTGAGATAATATTTTATGCAATGTTCTTTATGGTTAGAATTGTACATAAATTTCACTTTAGGATTGGTACAAACGAAACACCTTACAAATGGTGACCAATGGAAAGAAGGTCATGCAGTGATAAAGACTCGTGTTATTGAAAGGACCAATATGTTTTGGCACGACCGTTGTCGCGAGTGTTAAGGGACTCTACCCACGCTGTGCAGGTCAACTGAATACTCTTTAGTAAGGAACTGTATCTGTAGTACACTTTCTTAAGATCTACAAGTTAAAACTCGGAAGCCGTTTCGTTTTGTGGCGAATATTTAGCAAAATATAAAAGTTTATAATTTGTTACTGTTTGCAATGTGAATTTAAGTCAGTGTAGCGGTGTGCAAAACGCGGCCCGGGAGCCTCAGGCGGCCCTGCGACTTTTGCAAAGCGGCTCGCGATCTAATTTCAGAGACGCGAAACAAAAATATGTGCAATTCGACAAATAATTACTTTATAAGCATTCATATAAAAATGTTATTCAGAAATACGTTGTGTTATCGACGATACAACACACTTGCGTACAAAATACAAACAGAGGTTCCGTCTCACATAACAGTACCTACGCGCTACTTGCCTTCGTTGTTTATAGTTTTTTTTTCCCCCTCCAATGGCTCGACAGCCCCTTGGGGGCCTAGGCCGTCTCATTTTTTCGAGGCTTCACGATCACACACTTTAGACACACCACACTCGGTAGGACTCCTCTGGACGAGGGATCAGCCCGTCGCAGAAACCTCTACCTGACAACACACAACACTCACAACAGACAGACATCCATGCCCTAGGCGGGATTTTTTTTTTTTTGCCTGTCCGGGGTTTTTCCCCTTTGATCCATTTTTTGTACTGTTTAAATCCTTTCGTCCTTCATGTCACTTTACGTTCCATGCTACCGTCCTTACAACAAACACAACACAAACATCCATGTCCCCGGTGGGATTCAAACCCACAATCCCAGTAAGCGAGCGGCCTCAGACCTACGCCTTAGACCGCACGGCCACTGGGATCGGCTGTTTATAGGTTTAGGGACCGGCAAATAAAGTGGTGGCTAAATGTAAGTACTTGGCAATACAGCATGCGTCTCGAAGTGCTTCTGTCGTTAAGTCTATGCCTCTTTCGTTTCTATTGTTTTTTTTATCACTCAAATTCTATGATTTTCAAATTTTTACTGTTAATTAAAGTTTATAAAGATTAATATCAAGTTTTACGCCTGAAATATTGGCACTACTGATGACACGGCGTATTGTCATTAATGACACATAAGTAAGAAATGTAGGTATTATTTATAATGTAGCCCGTAACCATTCTTTTGTCTTGATTTTGTCCTCGTGTCGAAAAGTTGCTCACCACGGTGTTAGTGTAAATCGTGTGACAACAGTGGGCTTGTGTCTAAAGTAAAGCCGTAAAGAATGCCTCCAATTAAGATGCGCTACTTACCGATGCTACGTTCGTACCGAGCAGTTTAGAATGGGCTGTGTTTGGGGGGTTCGAAATTCGGTCAACGTATCGACTGGGTTTTTGTGTTTTCCTCAGCCCCTCCAGGAGTTTGATAGGTCACTAAATTTAAATTGCGCTCAACACTGTCATTTCATCGGGCCGGGATAGCTCAGTCGGTATAGCGACTCGCTACGGGCTGGACGGTCCGGGGATCGAAAGTGAGCCGATCCCAGTGGCCGTGCGGTCTAAGGCGTGGGTCTTCGGCCGCTCGCTTACTGGGATTGTGGGTTCGCATCCCACCAGGGGCATGGATGTTTGTGTTGTGTTTGTTGTAAGGACGGTAGCATGGAACGTAAAGTGACATGAAGGACGAAAGGATTTAAACAGTACAAAAATGGATCAAAGAGGAAAAACCCCGGACAGAAAAAAAAATCCCGGTGGGGGCGAGATTTTTCGCAGCCGTCCAGATCGGCCCTGGGGCCTACCCAGCGTCTATACAATGGGTACCGGGTGTCTTTCCCTGGGGTAAAGCGGCCGGGGCGTGGAGTTGACCACCCACCCCCATTTAGCGCCGAGGTTAAGGAAAGAGTAGAGCTATACCTCTACTCCCCCTCTAGGCCTTCATGGCCTGTTGTAGGGAGACCTTTACCTTTACCTTACTGTCATTTCATCACATCTTATTCCACAGTAAATAATTACTTTGTTTCATTTGTTGATATTCAGTAATATACTGGCACCTAACAAGAAAGCATTTTGAAAATGGCTGAGTTAATTTAAATTTAAATGGGCCTAAATATATCGGTACTACCCTTCAGTTTCGTAAAGTGAAGGAAATGTACACCGTATACAAACTGGCATGTCAGTAAGAACATATAAAAGCTTTTTGTTAGGTACCACATAGATCTATTCTGATTTATTTTCTGGAACAAATTTTGCTTTTGGTAAATAACAACATTGTTTCTTTCTACAAATTTGTTCCTGTGCTTAATTATCATGCCTAGAAGACTAATGAGAGATTCCAGGCATAACTCCGCACATATTGAACCCCGGCACTTGATGCAAGTCATTTTTCTGTTTAACGCTCCGGTCGTTTTACCTACTGCGAAGAAGCGCTCGGTATCTGCAGGGTATGAGGTTGGGTCAGATCCAAAGCCCATCTAGATGTGATGGCTAAGAGAAAAATCCCTGCCCCCTATAAGGAATCGCTCCAGTCGTCCGACACTTACCCTACGCACACTAAGCCTACTGAGCTACCCCAGCTCTTATAGTGACTGGAGTACAAAGAAGGATTTATATGGACTATTTATAAACCTGAACGTATTAAGAAACTTACGTAACACCAACAAATGCACTATTTTGTATGTGTTCGCACTATCTTTTACATAGCTCCTACATGTTTCGGCATTATATCACGCCATCTTCAGGGAGCTGACGCCACAATACACACCAAACAGGGACGGGATCCAAATTGGATCAAGGAGGAATAGATGTTTGTTTGTGCACAGAGATTTAATTAAAACGCAAACACGTATAATATTTAACTATTTTAACAAACAGACTGTACTATTGTTTCACCAGCATTATAGTATATTTATGTGTACCATTTTAACCAGAACCTGTAATATTCTGCACTATTGATACCACAATTTATGTACGCTTATTGTGACGTACTTTATTGCTGTAAGTTTTATAGAAACTTTGGTGTCAGCTCCTTGAAGATGGCAAGATAATAACGCCGAAACATGTAGCAGCTATGTAGAAGATAGTACGAAGAAAATATAGGATATTGCATTTGTTGGTGTTAAATAAGTTTATTACTTTGTCACAATTTACGGAATAAACAATGTAAAAGTGAACGTAGTAGTTTGATTTTTGGCAAACTTCGGAAAATTTTCTGATTGTCAGCAGTTCAGAAATGCTCCAGCTGCAATCTTCCTGTCAGTTGCTGCTTGCTGGGCAGCAAAGCGGCCAGACTGTGAACCTAACCAAACACGTCCGCTTTCAGGACAGAGAAATCGTCCACAATTAGCTATGAGCTTTACTGGTGCGGAGTTTGGTGTCACGGAAATACTTAGTTACTTAACTACTACAAAGCCACATAAGTATACTGATTATGCACTGTGAAACCTGCTGCTGTCGTCTGGCAACGAACCTGGTACGTCGAAATAGAGAAATCTGAAGAAAAACGATGTAATGTAAGATTAGCTCGGAAGTTATATTCATTTAATTGTATGAGGGTCCTTAACAAGGACCTTCTTGATTTGTAGCCTACCCTTCACCAGGGTGTTCAAATAAAGGAGGATGAGATGGACCTGGCATGTGGCATGCATGTGGAAGAATAAAAATGAATACAGGGTTTTAGTGGGGAAACCCGAATTAAGAAAGCCTATTTGGAAGACCTAGGAATAGAAGATTGGAAATATGAAAATGGATCTTAAAGCAATGGGATGGAAGGACTGAACTGGTGTCATCTGGCTGTGGTTCGGGACAAGGGCTGTATTTTGTGAACACGGTTATGAACCTTCAGGCTGCATAAAATGCGGGGAATTTCTTGATTATATGAGGTCGTGTTAGCTTCTCAAAAAGGACTCTGCTCGTTGGAATTATTTAGTTAGTTTGTTGTCTAGTCAGGCATTGAAGTTAGTCAGTCAGTCAGTCAGGTAGTATGAGAGAACATGCTATGGGTCTATGTCTAAGTCCTATTGTGAATTACTTGACTTCACTCCGGTGACGCTAGGTATCTAAACCGGATAAAGGATGAAAAGATTTCTTGGAATAGATACATTATTTAGCTGAACACTGACATTCATGTCGTTTTAATGACACAAGCCAGAATCCCGGCTCTACTGTGACTGTGGGAACAGCTAAAAATACGCACTGCTTGCAGATACTCACATCCTTATTTTAACGCCGCTTGCAGTACAAGGATCAGACGATCAGAAGACGTTACTTATGTAACAATGTCACAAATTCACCAACACATGCACCTTTTACTATTAAAAATTAATAGTTGTTAAAATGCCCTACATATGTTTCGGTCGGTTAACCGGCCATCATCAGGGGCGATTAAAGTTACTTAATATAAACACATCCAGGGGTGTGGATTAAAAACTTTTGGGTGAAGGTATATAAAGACTGCATAGTAAAATATTAGGTTCTAAATTTCACATTGTTGACACCGTGCATCTTCGTCATATTAAATTAAGTTTAAACCAACCGATGCACACTAAAACCACTCTTTAAGTAGCTTTATTATAAAATTGTTAAAATTGTACCCCTACACGTGTTTCGATCATAGGATCATCGTCAGGGGGTTTCTTGTTAAAAGCTACAGTCACTTCAACACATGATTTAAAATATTCTATAAGCACTTTGAACCATAAGTTAAAATCTTGTCAATAGATTCGCTAAAAGTTGTAAAAATATAAAAACACTGTAGTTAGTAGAATTGTGGAACTGCTGGCGTGTGGTATTAAATCGAAACACATGTAGGGGTACAATTTTAACAATTTTATAATAAAGCTACTTAAAGAGTGGTTTTAGTGTGCATCGGTTGGTTTAAACTTAATTTAATTAGGTTCTAAAATTCGTGTACGCAACCTGATATACGTAAAACTAACGATAAGCCTACAACATATTGTGCATAACAAGTGACTTACAACACGTCGTGTAACACCAGTGAAAGTGAAAGTGAACATTAATACGGAGTGAATTTTAGAACCTAACATTTTACTATGCAGTTTTTATATACAGGGTGCGCCAAAAACACCTGATGGTTTTTGAAATTTGAAAACCAGCGTGCCCGCTACGCGGCGCTTCCATACTGACCGTCACCATGTACAGCGATGTTTGGAGTTTAGTTGAGATGGAGCGCTGATTGGTACAACACCGTATTGCGGCAGTGAACTGTTTATCAAAACAGTCTGTTACAACTACACAGGGTGGTTTCCAACAGCAGTTTCAGATCTTGCAGTACCAGACTACTTCCTTTGGGGTTACGTCAAAACCAAGGTATACGAAACACGTCCTGCCAATATTGATGACTTAAAGCAGCGAATTCGTGAGTGTACTCCCTAAGGAAATGTTACAACGTGTTATGACAGCCTTTCTGTCGCGACTGCAGCAGTGTATTGAACGACATGGTGGTCACCTACAAAGTGTCATATTCAAACAGTAATGATTCAGATAAATTTTCATGGACATGGAATGTACCTGATATTCTTAATAAACTTTTTCCACTTTGCCTAAAAAAGTTACTTCATTTCAAAAAGCGTCAGGTGTTTTTGGCGCAACCTGTACCTTCACTGGACTGTTTTTTAATCCACACCCCTGGATGTGTTTATATTAAGTAACTTTAATCGCCCCTGATGATGGCCGGTTAACCGACCGAAACATGTGTAGGGCATTTTAACAATTATTAATTTTTAATAGTAAAAGGTGCATGTGTTGGTGAATTTGTGACATTGTTTGTTAAACATGCACGGTGTAAGCAATACTAAGTTACGTATGTAGTTTCTTGCGATGCTCCTGGACACACATTCTCTTACAGTACATTGCGCTACTTGCCAAGCACTGTGTGAACTTACTGGACCGCTTGAACACAGGGATCGTAATTTTGAAGTTCCCCTTAAACATGAATGTGTGTCCGCGTGTTTGTATACCGCGCTGCGTAGCTACGCACCTCACGATGGACCGAGGTCGTCTTGAACAGAATGTATCGGCGATTAAACCCATGAAGCACGAATTTCAAGTGACCAATGTGTAAAAACCAAGTTACTACCTCGCAGTTACGACACCATAACTCGCTAGAAAAATACGATCGATTAATTTTGTAATGTTATCTTCTGTTATTCATACTGTACATCTATCCAATACTTCCATTGTTATACGATAATAATAAAATTGTTTATATTTAATAAATAATACGACATATGGTGACGATGGTATTAATATGTGTTGAATATTAAATAAATAAATAATAATTACAATAGATTAATGTTGTAAAGCGAATAATAGCTGTCTTTTTGCTGAAAAACATAAGCAACAAATACAATTTATGGGAAAAATGCAGGATTTTTTGTTGTTAAGGTATTCTGTATATATATAGCAACCACTGAAATTTATATGGCTAAATGGAACAGAAATCTCAACGACAAAAGCAGAATGATACAGACGAAGAAAAATTAAAGAAAAGTAATAAAATTATAAATTGAGAGTTAGGAATGTAACATATATATATATATATATATATATATATAATACTCGTTGACTCATTTGATAATATTTCACACGTGTAAATTTAATTCAGCATATTCGGACATCATCCAAACCCGTGGGAAAAAGATGTAATGCGGTAAGACAGTTGCAAACAGGGTGGGCATAGTGACCTTTTTATTGCAGAGTGAAGTAACGGGAGTTTATTGCTCTGTGGCGCATTTCGTATTTTCTGCTCTATGGCAAGAACGCATTAGCAATTTGCATTTTGGTGCTGGCCGCTTGTCTACTAGACAAGCAGCCAGACAATGTCTAGCCAGTACTCTTATCAATGCGTAGTACTGAAGCTGTGTTATGTGTCGGAAGGGAAATTCCGAGCCTCCTACCCAATCTAAACCTCGATCGTTATTAATTAGTTAAACCAATTGTTATCTAAATTAAACGAATGGAGAACGGACCAGTCTTCCTTTGAGGTACTTTGCCTCTGAGCGTGGAACCTATTATCCAGATCTTTATATGTGACATTTCGCTGTGTTATGATATTATCATATACAAATTATGTATCAGGCACAACACAACTACAGTGGAACCCGGTTATAACGACATCGGTTTATACGAAACCTCGCCTATAACGTCAGATATTCTGTGGTACCAATTAATTCCTCACTATTAACCATAACATTATACTACTCGGTTATAACAACACTCGTTTATAACGACACGCAATATTCAGTCCCTTCCATGGCGTTATAACCGAGTTCGACTGTATATTTAGGCAATAGAGTGTATGTATCTAAAAGAGCGACATGTTTCGACCTATATATATAGGTCATTTTCAAGCTCATAAATTCCAAAAGCCCATACTTGGGAAGATAATGTATACGTTGTAGTTTTAAGATTACATAAAATATAGGTAAAATCGAATATTAAAAGTAATGTACAATAGAATAATTCTTAGTATCCAAAGTTGAATGCATTTCCTTACAGGTTATTATATCCGTTGTGAATCCAAGGTAGACTGTCCAATTGCATCTTTAAGTCGGAGTCCAAGGTTGACCCATATAATATGAAGGCGTATAACTAACAAACAGATTGCTACAAGACATGGAGCGTGAGTTAATGTGCATCATATCAACTGCTGTTTATAAAAAAGTTGTCATCTTGTACTGCATATTGACAATTGGATTCACAACGGATATAAACAATAACCTGGAAGGAAATGCATGCAACTTTAGATACTAAGAATTATTCTACTGTACATTACTTCTACTGTTTGATTTTACCTTTATTTTATGTAATCTTAATCAAAACTACTAACTACAACTAACTAACTCCATACAGCACAGTCCATCTTGAGAAGCTAGCAGGTCGTCAGCTAGTCAAGAAATTCCCCCGATTTTATGGAAACCGAAGGTTCATTACCACACTCACAAGAGCCCGCCACCTGTCCCTATCCTGAGCCATATCAATCCAGTCCATGCCCCCCCATCCCACTTCTTGAAGATCCATTTTAATATTATCCTCCCATCTACGCCCATGACTTCCAAGTGGTCTCCTTCCCTCAGGTCTCCCCACCAAAATCCTGTATGAACCATTCACCTCGCCCAACTCATTCTTCTCGATTTGATCACCCGAATAATATTTGGTGATGAGTACAGATCATTAAGTTCCTCGTTATGTAGTCTTCTCCACTCCCCTGTTACCTCGTCCCTCTTAGGCCCAAATATCCTCTTCAGCACCCTATTCTCGAACACCCTCAGCCTATGTTCCTCCCTCAGTGTGACAGACCAAGTTTCACACCCATACAAAACAACAGGCAAAATTATAGTTCTGTATATCTTAATCTTTGTATTTTTGGATAGCAAACAATCAAAACTATTACTTATACATTGTCTTCCTCAATATGAGTCCTAGGAGCGTTATGATCTTGAAAATGGCTTATATATAGGTCGAAACATGCTGCTATTTTAGACACATAAACTTTATTGTCTAAATATAGTTGTGTTTTGACTGATACATATTTTGTATATTGCATTAGCCAGAGTTGAGGCCGATGACTTACTAACTACAGAAGTATTTATTCAGTAACTATTCCACTACAAATTAAGCAGTCTCCATTTTGGCAGCCATTTGTGCTGTTACAAAGCAGTAAACATGTCAAAATCGTAAAAGTGCACAGAATTCTGTACAATTATAACAACCGACGAACTTCCAAGCACAGCTTAGTTTTCAAGTGTCATTATGCTAATTTCAAATCGATTACAAAGGATTAACTGGTAATACGCGCGAAGTACGTAATTTGTGCCGCATTTCGATCTGTGCGACAAACAAATTAAACTTCATACTATGTTATTTCACTGTGAGCCCGATCTAAACCTGCGTTTATAAGACTGCGAAAGACTCATATTTTGTCCATTTTTATGTTATTCGTACACTACGTGTTGTTATAATCAATACATTAACTAACTTATGCACTTACTAAAATACAGTGTGTCCACAAAGTCCCTTCGGGGTTTTGAAAAATTGTGGCGTGCAAACAAATTGAGCTAGCCACATGCGGTTTGCAGCAGATTACAGTGAAACTCTGGAAGTTTTTTTGCCGCCAACAGATGGCATAAGCGGCCATCTTTACGTTTCTCAGTCAGTTGTGAAATGGCTACTGTGCAGGAACGCGCGCGTTGTGTGGGATGACAGAGATGGTCCAATGCTTTGGCCTCCACGTTCACCAGACATAACACCACTGGAATTTTTTCCTGTGGGGTTATGTCAAGAGCAATGTGTTCCGAACACCAGTTAACGGACTTGATGACCTGAAGACCCGTATCAGGAATGCGATCTCGGCTATTCCAGCGGACATGCTCCACAGAACATGGCAAGAGCTCGAATATCGTCTGGACGTTCTCCGTGCTACCAAGGGAGCCCACATCGAGGTCTACTGAGGTCAGTAAAAAACTTCCAGAGTTTCACTGTAATCTGCCGCAAAGCGCATGTGGCTAGCTCAATTTGTTTGCGTGCCACAATTTTACAAAACCCCGAAGGGACTTTGTGGACACACTGTACATTCAGAAGCAACTATAAAACTCCTACATGTTTCGGGACCGAGGTGCCATCATCAGGGAGTTATTCAGAACAAGGTGTAATAAGGCAAACAGCAAATCTAGGTGTTATGTCTCCATTCTTAAAATAATTAGAATTTTAGAATTTTAATCACTTTAAGAAGAGAGACACAATACCTAGATGCTGTTGGCCTTGTTACTCCTTTGTTCTGAATAACTCCCTGATGATGGCACCCCGGTGCCGAAACATGTAGGAGTTTGCTTCTGAAAGTGTTATATTAAGTGCATAAGGCGGTTGACGTATTAATAATAATAGCTACTAATTAATCCTATTTTGTTCGTCCACGCACCAACAACAACAAGACATGTTATACTGTGTAACATCATTCCAGTAACAAAACTTGGTTGCCTGCATAAAAACGTGAAGACCCCCCCCCCCCCCCCCCCCCCCGGCACGAGGTACGTTCCAGTCTGCGAGGACGCTCCACACTGTTTTGGGGGTAACCCTGAGACTGTGGAGTGACAAAAGAGAGAATGGAAGAGAGAGATGGAGACAAAGAAAGCCAGGGGAAACGAATAAAACAAGAAGAAAGGACCAAAGTAGTCACCGTTATTAATTACTGTTGGAATTTTCAAATGTTTATCGCATGAAAAATACAATTACATTCAGACGTTTGCAACTGAAGCTTTAGAATTCACCCGCATTCTTGTAATTTTAAATCACGCACGCATTACAGGTTTGTAATTATATCCGTCAAACCACGTCCAGTATTTGTACCATTAAGGTTTAAAGCGACGTAAGTCGACGTGTGGCACGTAATCATCCACATACGTGCGCGAATACACGCATGTACACTGTGTGGGAGAAATGGCGCGCACGAACAACGAAGACACGTAGAAAAGCTCAAGACAAAACAAATCGTAAAGGGAACAAATCCCTTAAACGTAATCGTTACACGACTGTCAAAAGAGACAAGCGTGTAATCATGCTGTTACAACGCCAAGGGTCATGTGCGACACAGGAAAAGACGAAGGTAGCGGCGTGCAGTGGGGCAGATCTGCTGGCGGCATGCGTTGCTGCGTAGCTCACGTGATGCGTGTGGCAACCGGGCTGACGTCCTCCGCCACTAGCACAATTTGTTTCGCCGGCTGGAGAATGATGGACAATGGTAAAGTTCTGCAGACACCAACACTACTTAGGCGTAGGCGTCGACCATGCAGTAACCGGATATCAGCAGTGAAGGTGGTGATTTGGATATGGTGCCCCAGGATCCACATGTCGCCCTCGGTGGACTAGTGGTTAGCGTGCTCGCCACTGGACCCAAGGTTTGCGGGTTCAATCCCGTCCGAGATCGATGTGATAAAAATCTGTAGCACAACTTCCTTCGGAGGGGAAGTAAAGCCGTCGGTCTCATGTCGTAGATTTACGCCATGTAAAAGAACCTTACGGGCATGAATAGAGATGTTTCGTAAGCAAAATTCAGCGGCCATTTCTCACCCAAGTCTCCTGATTGACTGCTGAATGGCTCTGGCAGTCAAATCAGGATGAATAGAACTTGTGCAGTCAGTGGGCTGGTCACTCACTACTCAATGCACACTTACAGACCACAGTAACCTCTGAAAGGAGCTCCTATGCTCCGCAAGGAGCGAAAGGAAAGACTGACTGACTGCCACAGGATCCACGTTTAACACACTTGCGAGTGTCCGAGACCTGGTTACCAGGCACATCGCTGTCTTCTTAACCCTCCACGACGAACGTCAGTGACCACGGGTCCAAGGACACAGATCGTCTTCACTGTCACTGGTACTGCGCATGGGCTGACGGGAACAAAAACCTGGCTTCTGTTTTATTAAGCACGTGTTACGGACAGACGACGTATTATTAGGCGCGTTTGCAAATTTGCGAGAAGCGACTATTAGCGTCGTCATATCTGTCTGTCGCCATGGAACAACTCGGCTCCCACTGAACTGATTTTCATGAAATGTGTTAGTTGAGGATTTTTCGAAGATCTGTCGAGAAAATTCAAGCTTCATTAAAGTCTGACAAGAATAACGGATACTTTACATGAAGATCTATGTACGTTTATGATAATATCTCCCTGAATTATTCTTAGAATGAGAAATGTTTCAGACAAAAGTTGTAGAGAAAATCAAAACACACATTTTATGTTCAATAACTTTTTTTTTTACGAAAATCGTACCGTTTATAAAATTATGTGTAAAAATATGGTAGAGCCAGACAGGCCACAGATGACAATATAATACGGCGCATGCGCTTTGCATGCTGGATAACTAAGACTACAGACACACACTCATAATATGTAATACTTATTGTTTTTCCACAGCAACAATGGTTACGCGAACGCGCCTCATTGTCACTTTATACGTATATTACCTGTCTTGTTCAGTCACGAAGACGTCTTCAACAGTCACAGTCGGCACAAGACAGTCTCCCTGTAACACGTGAGGGGAAGTGGCCACCAAATTATCTGAGGCATTAATGTGTGGGCCCCTGGCACCGGCAATTGTGTGGTTGAGTTGTACATGCGTCTCAGTAACCTCAGGGGCCCTGTGTGTTTTGTCTCTGAATGAAGTTTTAGGCTAGGCGCACGTTGAGATGCGGTTAACGTAGGCGGCGTAACAGAGAACAGGACACACTTCTGTGTCCACGGTTTTACATGTGAGAGATCGCACAATACAGGACCCGGCAAGACGGTTGCAAATGTGTGTCATCTTGCGGGCTTTGTGCTCGAGACACAGATTTCTTCTGGGCACGCTGCCGAAGGGTTCGGGAACGATCGTCATGGTTAATAGACTGTAGTTTACTTCCAATAGGCTTCAAGGCCTTGCATCCTTCAGCCAATGTATCACTTCCGATGGGATTACAAACATAATCAAACTGTTCCCTGTTTAGCTTAATGTTATCCTTCGTTATAAAACTCATATCTTCTGACGAATTCCCCTTGCGACTATCTATCCTGAACAATTTCTTATTTTTATTCCCGTCATGCAACAGCATTGAGTCCTTCATTTCCAAATAATCAGACTCTGAAGTCTAATCACACCGACGCGAAGTTCGAAATGACAGAAGCACACAGCCAAACAAATGTGACCATACTTTATGTTATTTGTACCGTACATTTTATATCATTTTATGTAAATTTGACCATACTTTTCTCCTATATGGGCTTGGGCCTCCTCTTTCCGAGGTTACTTGGTCTTGTGCATTTGTGGCAGTGAGGGACCAGCCCACTGTGCTTTCAATGTTATCGCTCGCCGGCAATAATATATACCAGTGCACATACTGAACACCACCTCAACGGTTTCCTGGTATGCGGGTAGGGCGTGGCGACATGTATAATGTACAGAGGGATCGCGGAGTCGCGAGAAGTCGACTCCTGAAGCCTTCGAGTGGAAATAGTCGAGTCTGGAGTCGCTTCAAAGGGAAATCATGGCCCCATTTTTGACAAACTATCACAACCATTTGCATATGTGGTGCTGAGAGTGTACATTGAGCTAGACAGGCGAGGTATGAACTCAGTGTAGTTCATTAAAAGCCCATGATTCATTTGTATTGTTAGCAGTCGGAGGTAAATAAAAATCTTTCTTAAAATAAAGATATGTAGTTGATACAATGAAATTTAAATTAATAGATACTGCAGTTTACACTGTAAATACATATTTTGTAGGGGTAGTAGTGCTATAGCCGATCCCAGTGGCCGCGCGGTCTAAGGCGTGTGTCTGCGGCCGCTCGCTTACTAGGATTGTGGGTTCGAATCCCGCCTAGGGCATGGATGTGTGTCTGTTGTGAGTGTTGTGTGTTGTCAGGTAGAGGTCTCTGCGACGGGCTGGTCACTCGTCCAGAGGAGTCCTACCGAGTGTGGTGTGTCTGTGTGTGATCGTGAAGCCTCGAAAAATGAGGCGGCCTAGGCCCCCAAGGGGCTGTGGAGACATTGGAAAAAAAACATTTTAGCCGATCCCAGTGGCCGCGAGATCTAAGGCGTGGGTCTGCGGCCGTTCGCTTGTTGGGATTGCGGGTTCGAATCTCGCCGGGGGCATGGATGTCTGTCTCTTGTGAGTGTTGTGTGTTGTCAGGTAGAGGTCTGTGCGACGGGCTGGTCACTCGTCCAGAGGAGTCCTACCGAGTGTGGTGTGTCTAAAGTGTGATCGTGAAGCCTCGAAAAATGAGGCGGCCTAGGCCCCCAAGGGGCTGTCGAGTCATTGGAAAAAAAACGTAGTGCTATAATCGCACAACTGATTACAATAATAACTGCTGTAAATTGAAAATAATAATAAAGGTACAGCAATCCCATTACAGGCCTAGACAGGCCCTTAGGGTTCCAGGAGGTTGAGGCTCATGAAGGTGGCAAGGTTGTCAGCCCTACGCACAGGCCGCCTTTACCACCCAGGAGATATTCCTGGTACTCATTTCTGTTAGAGGCTGAGTCGACCCCAGGGCCATAGTGCGACCGAATGAAAAATTCCAATGACACCATCGGGAATCGAACCTGCGACCTTCCGGCTTGTAGAGCAGTGCCTCAACCAACTGCGCCACCGCGTGCCCCTAAAATAATAATAATAATAATTATACTTGTTATTATTATTTTCGCGTAATCTTTGCATCACCAATAGCACTTCTGCTTCTTCAAATTCACACGCATATTCTCCAAACCTGGTGCAATGGCCGTAGGCAATTCTCTGTCCTCAGTCTCGTTACTTAAAAGGGATTGCATCACCAAGAAGGTGACAGCAATGAGAAATTGTTTTCTTATTAATTAATTTTCGGTTCCTTCATACGTAAAATATTCTTATGCTTCAGTTGTCACGGATTAGGAACTTTATACGCATCCGGTACGGCCCTTCTGGCCATGGGTAAGCTATTTACACGGATATACATCCACGCGTCAACTGCATTTCGAACCCGCGATCCGAGTGCTCCGGAGGTCGCGGCGTAACAATTATTTTCGGATACTTGTGAAGCGGCCTCTCGTAGATACATAGGTGGCAGGGGCAGCAGGCACCAGCAGCATCACGAGGCGTTGTTCCAAGATACCTTGCGTCCCTTTGCAGACAATGCAGACGTGTCATGGCGTACCACTGGCACCTCTATATTTCCTTCGAGCGTGAACCACCGGTTTCAGGGGTGGCAGCAGACAAATGCGTCACGACTTATTGGCGCATATTTATGTTGCGCATGCTGCAGAATTGCATCATTTCGTTGGTTGTAGTTCATGGCTTACTGAGTCACTGGGAAAGCAAGATACACCTCAAAATGTGGGCATTACCAAACGAAATAGGTACCAGTAATTTCATGGTCATGAGTCCAGAAAGTAACCGCTAGTCATATGGTCAAAATACCGCATGGTGTGGTATCCGAAACCACATTACCGTGTTCAAAATAGCCCGCCAGTGGACCCGGTCCTGAGCCAGATGTTCTTAGTCCACATTCTCACAACCTTCACAATTTACTGGTCTGCAGAGCTAAGCCACCAAATCATACAGTTTACAAGCCAACAGAGCTAAACCACCAAATCATATAATTTACTGGCCTACAGAGCTAAACCACCAAATCATACAATTTACTGGCCTACAGAGCTAAGCCACCAAATCATACAATTAACTGGCCTACAGAGCTAAGCCACCAAATCATACAGTTTACAAGCCAACAGAGCTAAACCACCAAATCATATAATTTACTGGCCTACAGAGCTAAACCACCAAATCATACAATTTACTGGCCTACAGAGCTAAGCCACCAAATCATACAATTAACTGGCCTACAGAGCTAAGCCACCAAATCATACAGTTTACAAGCCAACAGAGCTAAACCACCAAATCATATAATTTACTGGCCTACAGAGCTAAACCACCAAATCATACAATTTACTGGCCTACAGAGCTAAGCCACCAAATCATACAATTAACTGGCCTACAGAGCTAAACCACTAAATCATACAGTTTACAAGCCAACAGAGCTAAATCACCAAATCATACAATTTACTGACCTACAGAGCTAAACCACCAAATCATACAATTTACTGGCCTACAGAGCTAAACCACCAAATCATACAATTTACTGGCCTACAGAGCTAAACCACCAAATCATTCAATTTACTGGCCTACACAGCTAAACCACCAAATCATACAATTTACTGACCTACACAGCTAAACGACCAAATCATACAATTTACTGGCCTAACCAATGTATCAACCATTCAATCGTAAACAGAACTTTATATGTATCTACCTTTATCCCAACAATCCCTTCCTTTTGGAATGTTTCGCCCTCTCCATTGTCCTTCGCGAACCGCTAGCTCAGTAGCAACGTGCAAAAGTATAGTTTCGGTGGAATACCGGATGCTTTATCCATTCAACTGAGGCAATAAGCCCAAATCGAGTTTGACTTGTCTCACAGCTGTTACTGTGTCTTGTCTTCGACGTTTAAGCCGATCTTGTTCACAGTGATGCTTTCAGTGGTCAACATTACATATTGCCTTGTCTTGATTAAAATTACTGTGCTTCTTGTAGGAATCTGTGTGTCCTAACTGAAGCCATTTGTTTGCTGTTCCTAGCGTGACACCTTACATGTTTCAGATACACACGTCCTGACAGGAAGGATTTACTGGTTCCGATAATTTCTTGTATTGCTACAGACAGTAAGAAAGTCTTAAGGCGGATAATCAGTGACTTCAGTTGCAAGTGTTCGCAATATTTTTGGTTTATTTAACGACGCTGTCGCTGAATCAAAATGATTGGATGAAAATAATGAACTTGGAAGAATGTGGAGGGAAGGGGTCGTGGCCTATATTTAAGGTACTGTGTCGGCATTTAACTGTAGGGACTGAGAAAAGGCACGGGAAACCGCAATCAGGATATTCGGTGTCCGGGCTAAAATTCATGTATTTTTTTTAGGCTCGTTCGCAAAATTGCGAAAAGCGACTATTAGCTTCGTCGTGTCAGTCTGTCTCTCGTCCGTATGGAACAATTCGGCTCCCACTGAATGGATTTTTGTGAAATCTGGTACTTGATTATTTTTCGAAAATCTGTCCAGAAAATCTGGTAAGAATAACGGTACTTTACATGAAGACCTATGTACATTTATGATAATATCTCGCTGAATTCTTCTTTGTATGAGAAATGTTTCATACGAGTGGTGTAGAAAAAAATCAAAACGCACATTTTGTGTTCAATAACTGACGCTTTTGTGATTTTCTTCTTTCGCTCCATGAAAAACCTCGATTGGGACATTCTACCATCCGCCACTATATGGGTCTATGGTAAGATATTAACTGCTGTTGAACAAACATACAGACAAATATAGCGAACACAATATTTGCAAGTGTTTCAGCTATATAAATATGAATCAAACCAACAACAAAATGTAACATATAACAGTCCAAACGTATCAAATCAATTGTAAATAATCTCTTTTCGCCAGTGAAGTACTGAGGTTAGACAGACCACAGTAAGTTTCTGGACATGTGACTGCTCCAAATGTGTGACTGACTTTCAGGCTGAAGCTGTTCCAATTAAATGCTATATATATATATGTTCTTTGCAATATACTAACTATACAGTATTAATACCAAATAATTGCACAAATATTTATAAATCACTATTTGTTATTTCGTAATACTTCTCCTACATGTTTCGGCCCATGACGGCCATCTTCAAGGACAGCGCAGTTACAAAGGATCGCATTTTGATATAAATGTTGTCAAATATGCGCATAAATAAATTAATTTACAGTGACAGGTAAAAAAAACACAGCTAAAAGATATAAATAAATATCCAATTATTATACACGATTTACATCTCTGTACAATCCACGATTTCAGGCTTCCGCCGAGATGTTTATGAGATCTGCGTTCTTCTGGGATATTAAACAGTGTCGAGTGGTAAGTCTGTACCGACGTTTCGGGACAACCTATTGGTCCCATCTTCAAGGGTCAAGAAGTCTTCTTGGACTTCTTGACCCTAGAAGATGGCACCGATACGTTGTCCCGAAACGTCGGTACATAATTACCACTCGACACTTTAATATCCCAGAAGAACGCAGATCTCATCTCTGTAAAAATTTATACTACAGTTGCAAACAAAAATCGATCAATATTGATGTAATTTTCGAACAGAGTTATATCGTGTAATTTTCATAATTAAAAAGTAAAAACAAATTAAGCTACGTTTCTATGGTATTGCTGTTACAACATTTCGGCGTATATTATAGCCACCATCTTCAGGGCGAATGGTGACAGAATGAAGTGGACCGATCTCGCAGTGGGAGTAGGTGTGGAATGTGTATGAGTGCGCTAGACCTTCACGCACGGGCGCACACACACTACGCACATCGGTCGACATCCTCATCTCGCCTTCATTTACCCTGAACGTAGCGACTATAGCGTAGGCAGAAACGCTTACGTCTCAGCACTCTGTATCACGCTTACGTCTCAGCACTCTGTATCACGCTTACGTCTCAGCACTCTGTATCACGCTTACGTCTCAGCACTCTGTATCACGCTTACGTCTCAGCACTCTGTATCACGCTTACGTCTCATTACTCTGTATCACGCTTACGTCTCAGCACTCTGTATCACGCTTACGTCTCAGCACTCTGTATCACGCTTACGTCTCAGCACTCTGTATCACGCTTACGTCTCAGCACTCTGTATCACGCTTACGTCTCAGCACTCTGTATCACGCTTACGTCTCAGCACTCTGTATCACGCTTACGTCTCAGCACTCTGTATCACGCTTACGTCTCAGCACTCTGTATCACGCTTACGTCTCAGCACTCTGTATCACGCTTACGTCTCAGCACTCTGTATCACGCTTACGTCTCAGCACTCTGTATCACGCTTACGTCTCAGCACTCTGTATCACGCTTACGTCTCAGCACTCTGTATCACCTTAACAATATCTGATGACTCATATCAATTCAGTTACGGAACCACTCACTGTGCAGCATTCTCCCTCCACCTGTTAGTACTTCACAAAATTGCACTTAACGAAGGACTGGAGAGAAGAGTAATTCTGGGGAACGCTAGTTGCCACTCTGTTCAGTATTTTTGTCTTCTGGCTTGCTACCCGAAAACATAAATATTAAAACATACAGAACTAAAATTTTTCATTTCTTTTATATGGCTATGAAACTTGGTTTTTTACATTCAGAGTAGAACACAGGTTTGAAGGTGTTTGAGGACAGAGTACTGAGAAAGACATCTGGGCCTAAGAGGTGGGGGTTCAATAATATATTATTAGGGGAAAAATTGAGGAGGATCAGATGGGCAAGTCATGTGACACGCATAAACAGAACTGCATACAGGGTTTCGGTTACAGCACCTGAAGGAAAGAGCTCGCGTGGAATATCTAAGCTGGCATTTTCTTGGAAGGATTTAGTGAAGGTCATGAACATTTTCTGTTAGGGCAGCCGTTCCCTGTGGCCGAGATTTGAACCCATGACATCCCAAGTACACAGCAGCTGTCAGACCGTGATATTCATTAGTGTAGTGGTCACTATATATTTTTTTTCCATGGCGCAACAGCCCGTAGTGGGCCAGGGCCTCCTCATTATCGAGGCTTCACGATCACACTCACCACACTCGTTAGGACTCCTCTGGACGAGTGATCAGCCCGTCGCAGAGACCTCTACCTGACAACACACAACACTTACAAAAAACAGACATCCATGGTCCTGGCGGGATTCGAACCCGCAATCCCAGCAAGCAAGAGGCCGCAGACCCACGCTTTAGACCGCGCGGCCACTGACATCGGCGATCTAAGCGTATATAGAGCGTATATAGGAGATAATACTGACGTGACTGGTAAAGAAATGTAGAAGTGCCTGGACTGAATTCATGTGACTCAGTACTGGAACAAGTGGTGTGCTGTTGTGAACACTATGATGAACATAAACTTATTACAAAGGACATATTAGGTTCTCAAGAAGGACTGTGATCCATGGTGTTAGTCAGGCCTCTTACATTTTCTGTCGCGAATCCAAACATTTCCCTCAGTGCTGTGTTCTCAGTCACCCTCAATCTAACTTTCGCTTGGGGTGAGAGAACAAATTTCACGTCCAAACGGAACAGGAGATTAAGTGAAAGTTTTGTTTTGTACTTTCATTTTAACGTCTTGAAATTGCAGGCGTGAAGCCAAGAGATTCTGAACCGAATGTCAATAAGGAATATCCAAATTTATTCGGCTGTTACATTTTGATTAGTCGTTGTCATTTCCTAGTAGCTGACTCTCTTATATATAAGGCCTGCGTGGTTTTATCTGTGTTCACTTCTAGAGAAACTTTTTTTTAAATGCATGATATTTAACTCGCACTCTTGACCGTGAAGATGGGACAGATACGTTGTCCCGAAACGTCGGTAAACAATTACCACACGACGCCGCGTAATACCCCAGAAGACCGCAGATTTCATGATATTTCATGTTCGAAAATCTTTAGCGTAGACGAAAAACGGAAGTAGCTCATTTTATTACAGTCGCTTCCGAATTTCTTACGCATTTCTAGGGCTGTAGTGTAAAGCAGCGTGCGGAAGTTAGCCGATAAAGTATGTCGTGTTCCAGACCATTGTGATTACTAAATAATCGTATTGGTATCATTCCATTCTTTAAATGGTATAATGACGAGGTTTATCCTAAATTTTTCCATGGATTTCTAAGAGAGGTGGGAAATGTACTCCCGCAAGTTCTGAATAAAAATTTGAAAAAGGTGCTTATTATTTTGGTCATATATCAGTCCACCTGTCCATGCACGTAAAAACTACAGGATCGCTGAAAACATTTACATACGAGATCTGCGCTCTTTTGGGATTTTACGTAGCGTATAATGGTATTTTGTTCGGTTACTAGGATCGTGGGTTCGAATCCCACCGGGGGCATGGATGTCTGTCTGTTGTGAGTGTTGTGTGTTGTCAGGTAGAGGTCTCTGCGACGGGCTGGTCCCTCGTCCAGAGGAGTCCTACCGAGTGTGGTGTGTCTAAAAAGTGTGTGATCATGAAACGTCGACGAAACGAGGAGGCCCAGGCCCATATAAGGCTGTCGAGCCATAGAAAAAAAAATGGTATTTTGTTACCGATGTATCGGGATAACATATCGGTCCCATCTTCAAGGGTCAATCATTCTTCTTGGACTGCTTGACCCTTGAATATCGGACCTACAGGTTGTCCCGAAACGTCGGTAAGATACTATCATTATACGCTGCGTAAAATCCCGAAAGAGTGCAGATCTCGTTTACACCGCAGCGGAAGACTGAAATAACGCAAATTTACAAACAATTTTATAATGCAGAATTTGGCTAAAATTTGTCGGCAGTAAAGTCGGTCAAAATGAAATTCGTGCCCTTTAGTAGGCCACGGACGAACTTGTGTAGACGAAAATAAGCTTTACGCGTGCTTTCCAGGAAGTCTTCGTCTCTATCTGTGGCAGTAACTCGGAAACATGGCTAAGTGGATGGAAGGTAAATTTGTGCAGACATGAGACACTGCTCTCCTACAGAACACAGCTCATCAAGCGGCAGCATAGACTTGTTGACAGGCTGCTGTTTGTCTGGTCAGGCATGTTTTCTGCGAGTTACACAACCGTGTTGAGATGTACCCATTGTCTGTAGGGTACCCCGTCACGGCCAGACACAAGTACAAATTGCTGTGTGTTCACCGCAGGTCAGCAAGCATACCACATACCACATACCACAGACAACAAGCAGCTTTTCAACTTCTCTATTCCTCTTGTCATACAATGGCTTCCAAAAGGAGAAGCACTGGGTTAATCTTCTACACTTTCAAACCATCTCACTGCGTTTTCATATACGGATGTTTAAACCTGGACGATTAAGACCACAGATAAATTCCGAATTACAGCTGCAGACATTTCATTAACAAACGTAGTCACAGAGTACAATTGAAAGGCGTGTAAAAATAAGAAACGTAACATGGAAGAATGACACGCTCATATATTAAAAATACAAGCTGAAAGGTTGCGGGTTCGATTCCCGATGGCGTCATTGGAATTTATAAATATTTTAAGTGAATTAAACTTTTGTACTATATTTTCCACTTAGTATTCTCGATTACCTGGTTACGTGACAGTTGGTTGTAACAAAGGAAATATTGTTACGTGACAGTTGGTTGTAACAAATGAAGTATTGTTACGTGACAGTTGGTTGTAACAAAGGAAGTATTGTTACGTGACAGTTGGTTGTAACAAAGGAAGTACTGTTACGTGACAGTTGGCTGTAACAAATGAAGTATTGTTACGTGACAGTTGGTTGTAACAAAGGAAGCATTGTTACATGACAGTTGGTTGTAACAAAGGAAGTATTGTTACGTGACAGTTGGCAGTAACAAAGGAAGTATTGTTACGTGACAGTTGGCTGTAACAAAGGAAGTATTGTTACGTGACAGTTGGCCGTAACAAAGGAAGTATTGTTACGTGACAGTTGGTTGTAACAAAGGAAGTATTGTTACGTGACAGTTGGTTGTAACAAAGGAAGTATTGTTACGTGACAGTTGGCTGTAACAAAGGAAGTATTGTTACGTGACAGTTGGTTGTAACAAAGGAAGTATTGTTACGTGAGTTGGTTGTAACAAAGGAAGTATTGTTACGTGACAGTTGGTTGTAACAAATGAAGTATTGTTACGTGACAGTTGGCTGTAACAAAGGAAGTATTGTTACGTGACAGTTGGCTGTAACAAAGGAAGTATTGTTACGTGACAGTTTGTTGTAACAAAGGAAGTATTGTTACGTGACAGTTTGTTGTAACAAAGGAAGTATTGTTACGTGACAGTTTGTTGTAACAAAGGAAGTATTGTTACGTAACGGTTGTAACAAAGGAAGTATTGTTACGTGACAGTTGGCTGTAACAAAGGAAGTATTGTTACGTGACAGTTGGTTGTAACAAAGGAAGTATTGTTACGTGACAGTTGGCTGTAACAAAGGAAGTTTTGTTACGTGACAGTTGGTTGTAACAAAGGAAGTATTGTTACGTGACAATTTGTTGTAACAAAGGAAGTATTGTTACGTGACAGTTTGTTGTAACAAAGGAAGTATTGTTACGTAACGGTTGTAACAAAGGAAGTATTGTTACGTGACAGTTGGCTGTAACAAAGGAAGTATTGTTACGTGAGTTGGTTGTAACAAAGGAAGTATTGTTACGTGACAGTTGGCTGTAACAAAGGAAGTATTGTTACGTGACAGTTGGTTGTAACAAAGGAAGTATTGTTACGTGAGTTGGTTGTAACAAATGAAGTATTGTTACGTGACAGTTGGTTGTAACAAATGAAGTATTGTTACGTGACAGTTGGCTGTAACAAAGGAAGTATTGTTACGTGACAGTTGGCTGTAACAAAGGAAGTATTGTTACGTGACAGTTTGTTGTAACAAAGGAAGTATTGTTACGTGACAGTTTGTTGTAACAAAGGAAGTATTGTTACGTGACAGTTTGTTGTAACAAAGGAAGTATTGTTACGTAACGGTTGTAACAAAGGAAGTATTGTTTTTTGTATGTGGAAGAGAATGACAGAATAAATTGGTTGTGAAGCCATATATTAAATGTCGTTCAGTACCTTCTTCTTCTACTACTACTACTACTACTACTACTACTACTACTACTTCTCTTACTTCTTTATTACCATACCCCTTTACGTTCGGCCTTGGCTGCCCTCACGACAGATGCCCACTGTGTTCTGTCCTCAGCTCTTGTTCTCCATATTTTCAAGCCCATATTTCTTAAGTCCAATTCGACATCATCTAGCATTAATCTAGGTCTTCTTTTTTTTCTGCCTCCTTCTGGTTTTCCTCCCAGTAGCTTCTTTATGTATTTCACCACCGATTCTTACAACAAACCCAAGCCATTCCATTCTACGTACTTTCAGTTACAGTTCCTACATCTGGAGATTCATATTTATTATAAGTGTCAGGATTCATTTTTATTCTCCAGCAACCATTTTTTTTTATGTTGGCCCACATACGTCTCTCAAGATTTTCCTTTCCACGTCATTAGGGCTCTTTCCATTTTATTCGATAGGGTCCTTGATTCGGCACCACAGGTCACAACTAGTCATATCATTGTTGTATAGAGACGTACTCACAACGAATGTGTTATGTATCTTTTATTAGTATACAGCTTAGTGCATGGGAACATTTAGGCGTTCAAAATGCCTGGGATTATTTTTAACCTTTGAAGAATGAAGTTTGTCTTAATAACATTTTTTTTTCATGCCACGACAGCCCCTTGGGGGCCTAGGCCTACTCATTATCTAGGCTTCACGATCACACTTAGACACACCACACTCGGTATGACTCCTCTGGACGAGTGATCAGCCCGTCGCAGAGACCTCTACCTGACAACACACAATATTCACAACAGACAGACATCCATGCCCCAGGTGGGATTCGAACCCGCAATCCCAGCAAGTGAGCGGTCGGAAACACAAGCCTTAGACCTCGCGGCCACTGGGATCAGCTAATACATGTCAACTGCTCTATTTTAAATGGCTAATTATTAAGTGTGGTGAAATATATACAGTCGAAATATAAAGATATCATCATGGTACTGGCCGGAACTTAAGGCTACGTAAATAAATGCACTGATCATGTCAATTAAATTCATAATATGAAAGTACAGGCTTACAGAAATGAGAAGATATTGAAGTGCGGAATTACTAGATGCCTGAGGTCACACTCTTCAACATACAGAGCGGGGATTGTGCTGCATATGACGTCACTGTTTTTGTTGCAGTCCTGCTTTATATTCGGGAGGTCCAAAGTTTAAATATCAGCGCCAAATATACTGACAACTTTTCTGAGTTTTCCCCAGATTTTTCAAATAAATGGCAGGACAGTATTGTAATATATACCACGACTGTTGTCTTGTATAAACATTCTGGTTCACTAGGTATGTGCTCTTCTACAGTGTTACGCAGCGTTGATTGGTGGTTAGTTACAGACGTTTCGGGACAACCTATTGGTCTCATTTTCTATTAAATGCTTGACCATTGAAGATGGGACCGACTGGCTGTCCCGAAACGTCGGTAAGTACCAATCAACGCTGCATAACATACCAGAAGAGCGAAGGCGTCATTTACACGCATTCCAGTTCACAAATAATCATATAATTCAATGCCAAGTAAATTAAGAAGTTCAAAAGATGTGGTTAAATACACCAAGCGTACCAATATAGCATTCGAAATATCCCCACATATCTAAGGGTAAAGGAGGTGCAGCAGAATTCACGGCCTGTCCTTTTGTTACACACATTTCTAGTTCTATTGCTGTTTTAGTTAATTTTCGTGTGACATTTCGCGCGTCTGCCATGTTGTTATTACTGGCTGCAGGTAAATTAAGAGTACCCAGTTGGGGGGGGGGGGGCGTGTCCTCACATGACACAGTGTTCATACAACGTTTCCAGAAGATCTGTCAGCGTTTTCAAAATTTGAAGGGTAGGGGGGCATGGCGATCTAAAAAACCTCTATTTTCCTTTTTAGGAAGGAAAGCATGCGAAAAAATAAAAATGTCAATTTTATGATATCCATTCACTTCAAGATTGGAGTAGAAACAGCTTCCGAAACGTCGTGCTTGTTTAAAATAAGTGTTGTCCCGACAGTGAAGAATGATTAAAGTACATTTGTAGGAGATCGAATCCCGGTGGGGGCGAGATTTTCCGCACCCGTCCAAACCGGCCCTAAGGCCCACCCAGCCTCCTATAAAATGGGTACAGGGTTATTCATGGGGGTAAAGCGGCCGGGGCAGAAGTTATCAACCCCCATCTAGCGCCGAGGTTAAAGATAGAGTAGAACTACACTTCTACTCCCCTTCTGGGCCTTCATGGCCTGTTACGGGGTGAACTTTGCCTTATAGCCTACTGAGTTAAAAAGATGTATTCATATGTCTAACCATATGCAGTTGAATGCGATAACGAACCTTCGGATTCCACAAAATGCGGGGAATTTCTTGAATAGCTGAGGAACTGTCAGCTTCTCAGGAAGGAGTCTGCTACATGCAGAGTACAAAAACCTAATACCGTCGGCACAGCTACTTATTGAGGTTCTTTATTGAGGTTTTGTTATTTGGCAACATGTTTCGATAAACACCGACCATCTTCAGGTCTTTATCAAAATTAAAAAGTACAGACATAACATTTCGTTAATCGTATTA
Source organism: Reticulitermes speratus (assembly GCA_021186555.1). Classification (NCBI taxonomy): domain Eukaryota; kingdom Metazoa; phylum Arthropoda; class Insecta; order Blattodea; family Rhinotermitidae; genus Reticulitermes; species Reticulitermes speratus. Next base: position 3,426,121 of record JAJKFL010000330.1, read on the forward strand.
TTACTTAAGATATCGATTTAACATCGTTTTTGTAGTACATTTCGCTTGTCATATTCCATTATGACAAATGGTTGTAAAATATGGTAAGTTACGGTTATATGTTAAAACATCCATTAGCGTTAGAATTAGTTTTTGTACAAATGTACCTTCCTGAGGGGTTCTCTGCATTGGTGATAGGTGGAGTATCAAATGCTCGTTTGTTTAAAATTACTGTAAAGGAGTATTATGTTTTGTATAATATAATACATATATGTTTATGTATCAACTTATTTTCACAGTCATATACTTTACATTTTTTACAGTTTTAGTACCTTATGCTAAGTATCACGTCCTTTACAATTAAACACGTGCATTCTACCCACACAGTAAGTGTACACGTGTCATATGATAGATATGGGCGTTAACCTGAATGGAATTGATCAGCTTGTCTTTGCATGGGAATGCGGCGTTTTTGTCAGATAGAAATCGAATTTTTAGGTCCGTTCGAAAAATTGCGAAAAGCGACTATGGACTTCGTCATGTCTTTCCGTCTGTCAGTCCGCACGGAACAACTCGGCTCCCACTGGACGGATTTTCATGAAATTTGATATTTGAGTATTTTTAAATTTGTCGAGAAAATTCAAGTTCATTAAAATCCGACAAGAATAACGGTACTTTACATGAAGACCTATGTACATTTATGATAATATCTCGCTGATTTCTTCTCAGAATAAGAACTGTTTCAGACAAATGTTGTAGATAAAGTCAAAACACATATTTTATGTGCAAACATTTTTTCTCAAAAATTGTACCGTTTATGAGATAATGTGGAAAAATACGGTACAGCCAGACAGGCCACAGATGACAATAAAATACGGCGCATGTGCTTTGCATGCTGGATAACTAAGGCTACAGACACACACTCAGAATATGTAATATTTATTGCTTTTGCACGGCAACAATGGTTACGCGAACGCGCCTCAATATTACGTTATACGCACAATGCCTGTCTTGTTAAATACAGGGCATACACAAAAGAATGGTGCGGTTTCACTGGCGACTCATATTTGGACCGCACCATTCTTTTGTGTATGCCCTGTATTATCTTGACGATTTGCAGGCTTTAAAGAGTAGGCCGAACTGAAACATGAGAGATATCCTGACTGACGGACAAACTGTGCACATCAAAGTGTAGCGATCAGCACGACTAAGTTATTACCCACTGATTTATTTTAATTACATCTGAGCTATTCAAATGGGGATAGATTCTTGCTCCGTTCAATGACAGAGCCTGCATACTGCAAGATGTATGTCACAGTAGCATAAAACAATGACTTTATGGGTTGCAGTGAAACGAAACCAGAATAGAGAAGGGAACACTGCCGATACGATAAGTAGGCCAATCAAATCAAACGTTTATTAGTTGAGTAAATTTTTACAGAAGGCTGTGTCAGCTTAACACCGGGTTATTCGCAGTTTATGTAAAGATATACAAACAATATTTTATTCATCATGTACCTCAATCTACCGCCTGTATTTCCGGTATTAAATAAATCATCCTCGAAGTCTCGTAAACCAAATATCGTTTTAAATATTATGAAATACGCATTTCCTTACTTTCTTGTCTTTTCTAAAACTTTTATGTCCTTTTTTGTATTGAATTCTGTTCAATTAATCCTCTCGAGAAAAATATTTTCCCATTCTTCGAATTCATTAAATAGATTGTCTGCTTCTTCCAAAATTAAATTCTTTCACAGTTCCCTCACCGGCGCAGAACTTATGTAAATACATACTTATGTAAATACATACTTATGAAAATACATACTTATTCCTCGTACGTATATAAAAATCACATTTATTATGCATACCTATATTTATCTAACAAATATACATAAATTTACTACCAACTAGTTTCACAATGTTTTTGTATTTATTATACAAAAGTTCTACGTGTTTCGGCCATATATCCTGTCCATCTTCAGGGAGTTACAAGTTTTGCTCGACATGTACAACGTATATGGCAACTTGTTATAGATAATTGGCAGGCTATATACTATATATAATACAATATCTATGATAAGTGTATATGGCAACTTGTCATAGATAATTGGCAGACTATATACATGTATATAATATAATATCTATGACAAGTTGCCATATACGCTGTATATGGCACTTGTCATAGATAATTGGCAGACTATATACATATATATATAATATAATATCTATGACAAGTTGTCATATACAGCGTATATGGCAAGTTGTCATAGATAATTGGCAGGCTATATACATATATATATATAGCAGGCTATATACATATATATAATATAATACCTATGACTAGTTGCCATATACGCTGTATATGTCGATCAAAACTTATAACACCCTGAAAATGATCAGAATATATGGCCGAAACATGTAGGAGATTGTTTATAATAAATATAGAAATATTGTGCAACTAGATGGTAGTAAATCTGTGTGTATTAGACTGTTGCAAGGAAGATATACAACATCAAATATTATCTAACAAATATTTGATTTGATACACCGACTAACATACATATTTCTGTAACATTAAAGGAACTCGATTTATTTTTCTTCTGTATGTTGTAATAAATGGGCAGTTTTCTTTCACCAGGCAGGCTTTTGACGAAGGCATTCTCTTCATGCAGTTTTGCTCTTGAATTGTTTGCCATCTTCATAAGACGCTACTATGGTCCTCTGACAGACCGGTGCTATTAAGGGGAAGGAGCCGCAGTTTAATTAGAACACTTACTGACTTTGAAGGAAGTGGTGTCAGTACATATGCTTACCTTTGCACGCCTTCCGGTGTGTGATGGGCTTGGTGGGGTCCCTGTAGTAACCCTCCTTGCAGTAATGACAGTGCCTCCCGGCAGTGAAGTGGCGACACTTGAGACACACACCCCCACTCACGCGACCCGACAATTTGTACAGCTCCATGTTGAAACGACAGCGCCTGGCGTGCAGGTTGCAGTTACAAGCTGAAACCACACAATTAGAACACGTGACAGCAATTGAAATTAAATTATATCCCTGTCGGAGACGAAGACGGAGTTTCATTATAAAATTATTTACTGGCGCAGGAGTATTTAAGAAAGGGGGCGATAGGAAACGTCTTAATTTAATGAGAAAGAAATGTCACCGACCAACATCTCAGGATCGTATACAGCAGTGCGTCGTAACCATGTCTTGCGTCCCACCAGTCCCAACACAGCGCTAGTGACCGTGTTCTGGCGGTTGGTAGCGGAACCCTCACAGTAGAGGCCCACTTCCAATCACTGGCCAGTCCATAGCTGTAGTGGAGGAAGTGGCAGTGAGACAGGTTTGTCTCCGAGTACCGCCGTCTCTCTCTATCACCCTCATTCCACCAAGGTTTCGTCATATTTCATTTATCTACCACTGACCCTATGTAGCCTACCTAAGCAACTAACAGTGTCATTAAATAAAACACTTCTGCATGCGTGTATGTTTCCCACCACGGTTAAAAAAGCTCCCCCATTTTTTCATAGCAGTATATGTTTAAAGTTACTTGAATTCCATATCATACAAATCAACAGGCCTCTACTTTAAAGACCTCCTGTCCAGTTCCACCGCCTGTCTGGTTCCACCGGCTGAGAAACATTGCCATGCCGAAATGATTGTGCAAACCTTATCAAAGAACCTCGGCAAGAACCGCTATCCACATGTGTAACCACGCCATAAGGCATCATGACTTCGGAGCTTTGGGTTCAGTCCCAGTGCGCGAGGTTGCATTGCATGAAGGTTTTCTCAGAGTTTCTTCAGTTTCTCCCTGCTGATCTCCATTACACCATTGCTCCATGCTCTAACGGCATGCAAGAGTCATCCAAGATCAGGCATTACGTTGTAACATTCTCGGTCTTAAACTGGCATTTCTCTGACCTGACACTTGACGGGTCATAGAGGAAGTAATTCTGCACACACACACACACACACACACAAACACACACACACGCGTGTATTTGTGTGTGTGGGTGTGTGTATAAGACGAAAGGTACACACATTACGCACCAGTAAAAAGGCAAATGGACACAGAGTTCTAGCTGGGATACAAGAAGGAAAGAGACAACTTAGGAGACTCAGTCATAGAAGGGATGTGCATATGTACTGCACTGCACAATGTCACATACCAGACTATATAGACAGGAGGTGCATATGTACTGCACTGCAGTGTGTCACATACCAGACTATATAGACAGGAGGTGCATATGTACTGCACTGCAGTGTGTCACATACCAGACTATATAGACAGGAGGTGCATATGTACTGCACTGCAGTGTGTCACATACCAGACTATATAGACAGGAGGTGCATATTTACTGCACTGCAGTGTGTCACATACCAGACTATATAGACAGGAGGTGCATATTTACTGCACTGCAGTGTGTCACATACCAGACTATATAGACAGGAGGTGCATATTTACTGCACTGCAGTGTGTCACATACCAGACTATATAGACAGGAGGTGCATATTTACTGCACTGCAGTGTGTCACATACCAGACTATATAGATAGGAGGTGCATATTTACTGCACTGCAGTGTGCCACATACCAGACTATATAGACAGGAGGTGCATATGTACTGCACTGCACAATGTCACATACCAGACTATATAGACAGGAGGTGCATATGTACTGCACTGCAGTGTGTCACATACCAGACTATATAGACAGGAGGTGCATATGTACTGCACTGCAGATGTCACATACCAGACTATATAGACAGGAGGTGCATATTTACTGCACTGCACATGTCACATACCAGACTATATAGACAGGAGGTGCATATGTACTGCACTGCAGTGTGTCACATACCAGACTATATAGACAGGAGGTGCATATGTACTGCACTGCAGTGTGTCACATACCAGACTAATAGACAGGAGGTGCATATTTACTGCACTGCAGTGTGTCACATACCAGACTATATAGACAGGAGGTGCATATTTACTGCACACTGCCAGTTGGTGTGTCACATACCAGACTATATAGACAGGAGGTGCATATGTACTGCACTGCAGTGTGTCACATACCAGACTATATAGACAGGAGGTGCATATTTACTGCACTGCAGTGTGTCACATACCAGACTATATAGACAGGAGGTGCATATTTACTGCACTGCAGTGTGCCACATACCAGACTATATAGACAGGAGGTGCATATGTACTGCACTGCACAATGTCACATACCAGACTATATAGACAGGAGGTGCATATGTACTGCACTGCAGTGTGTCACATACCAGACTATATAGACAGGAGGTGCATATGTACTGCACTGCAGTGTGTCACATACCAGACTATATAGACAGGAGGTGCATATTTACTGCACTGCACAATGTCACATACCAGACTATATAGACAGGAGGTGCATATGTACTGCACTGCAGTGTGTCACATACCAGACTATATAGACAGGAGGTGCATATGTACTGCACTGCAGTGTGTCACATACCAGACTATATAGACAGGAGGTGCATATTTACTGCACTGCAGTGTGTCACATACCAGACTATATAGACAGGAGGTGCATATTTACTGCACTGCAGTGTGTCACATACCAGACTATATAGACAGGAGGTGCATATTTACTGCACTGCAGTGTGCCACATACCAGACTATATAGACAGGAGGTGCATATGTACTGCACTGCACGATGCCACATACGAGACTATCATAATTTTTAAATCGATTTTTGTCTAGAAAAATTTGTTGCCTTTTCTGTGTCTGTGTGTCTCACTCTTTCCGTCTTCGTTGTTTTCCTTTCTGTCCTTAATTGTCTGTTCGTCCTCCGTTCATGCTCCTTGTTCTCCTTCTGCCCTTTGTGTCACAGCAGACGTGTTTGGTCTGTAGAGTGGCAGAGGCGAGCGCGCTGTTTCACCATGAGCATAATTACAGGCGCTGCTTACCTTGCAGTCGCCCTCAACTCCAGCTGTAATTAAGCGCTTCTTTCAGCAGCAGGGATACGCGTCTCGCTGTAATTACGTCGGCTGAAGCATTTAACCGCTGTATTTCTTAGAAATGAGTGTGGCAGTGTTCGTAATGGGAGATTACTTCTAATACTGAGTTCATTACACTGAAAGTTGATTTTGTTCTGATTTGAGGCGGGGAAGCCAACAGTTCGGCTTTCGAGCCGTAAATTCTAATCTAATTATAATCAGTGCGCTTGACCCTCAGTTCCTCTTCAGAAATCCCAACTTGCGGATGAATAAGGAAACTATGTGAATAAATCAGAGTAGGAGGAGGAAAAGTCATGGAAGCGATGTCCTGTGACGAAAAGGAGGTATAGGTGAGTTAAGTGGACGAAGAACAAGTGGGACAAAGTAGAATGTCTTTTGAATTTTTTTTATTGCTGTACGAACGGCAAGTTTGGGCGAATGTCACCGACTGCTTACGTAGTGTTTTCACGACTATCATTAATAGACGCTCGTGACGAAAGCGTAGTGGAACTATCCTTACTGGCCGATTGCATAGCGATGATTTGCACTTCATTATCAATAGCCAATCCGATCCCGGGGGCCGCGCGGTCTAAGGAGTAGGTCTGTGGTTGCTTGATTGCTGGGATCACGGGTTCGAATCCCGCTGATGACATGTATGTTCGTCTCTTGTGTCGTTTTGTGTAGGTAACTGCCTCTGCTTTGGGCTGATCACTCGTCCAGAGGAGTCCTACGGAGTGTGTGTCATTGGGTGTGATCAGGTACAACAATAAATCTTTACCCCTACAATGAGTAGGTGGGGCACGGGCGGCCGGTGCGTAGGACTGAAAACTTTACCACCTTAATTTGTCGACTGTCTTGAAATTCGGGAACCTCAACCTCCTGGAACGCTCAGGGCCTGTAAACGGATTGGTTTACCTTTACCTTTACAATTTGTAGGTAGAAGAGGTCAGATTAAGGCAGGAAGAAAGTATAATTAACTAATAATTATCTTTGATTAAAATGTGATGACACTTAATTCCTTCTTTCCCATGCGAGTCGCATTTTTTTAAAGGCCCACTTTCGGGCCAATACAGTGTTGGTGCTAAGCACAAAATGCGAATGGAGATATTACAAGAGTTTAACTTTGTTATCATGTGTATCTGCGTAGTTTATGGATGGAAAAAAACAACATTGTGTAGAGCTTTACTGGTAAAATGACATATGGAAAACCTTGAAGTAAATGGGGTAGTAATTTCAGTATGAATGACAAGTGACGTGACGCGACTTAAAAGGACATTACCGCAACGTCGGATCTGCTAGTAAGCTTGACTTCCATCGGTGCTGGGTTTCGAAGTTTTATATCAGAATTAGGTCATTACGTATTGGATTAGTTCTTGAAAAGCAAATTTCGAAAATCTGACCTTTCCACTGTCTAGAAATTTGTAGTAATTTTGAATATAGTGGGCATAATTCATTCCTACAATTAGTTTTGCTATTAGCAGCAGTAGTATTAGCGGTAGTAGCAATAAGAGTAGTGCAGGAACGAAGTGATGTTTGCTCACACAGACATTTCTTTTCAATGGCGCAACAGCCCCTAGTGGGTCAGGGCCTCCTCTTTATCAAGGCTTCACGATCACACTCAGACACATCACAGTCTGTAGGACTCCTCTGGAAGAGTGATCAGCCCGACGCAGAGACCTCTACCTGACAACACACAATACTCACAAGAGACAGACAACCGTGCCCTCTGCGGAGTTCGAACCCGCAATCCCAGCGGCCGCAGACCCACGTCTTGGACCGCGCGGCAAATGGGATCGGCACACAAACACACATACTGCATACAAATGATGACTACAGACATGCATACATGCATTTACTCGTATACATCATACAAACATGACCACGTAGGCCTAAGGAAAATTTTAATATTCTGAATGAATTCATTTTTCAAGATTTTATTTTAAAGAATGCCATTCCGTTTTGTTGTTAATAGTACAAAAAATTAAATCAGTGTTTGTCCAAAAACAACCAAATTCTATTTGTTATATAGAACTATAAGTTTCGACCTATATCAGGTCATCTTCAGTTTCATGGTTGGTCTTTAAAACATATTGAGGGAGAAATATACACTATGTAAGTCCGTAAAAAGCCGATCCCAGTGGCCGTGCGGTCTAAGGCGTGGGTCTTCGGCCGCTCGCTTACTAGGATCGTGGGTTCGAATCCCACCGGGGGCATGGATGTCTGTCTGTTGTGAGTGTTGTGTGTTGTCAGGTAGAGGTCTCTGCGACGAGCTGATCACTTGTCCAGAGGAGTCCTACCGAGTGTGGTGTGTCTAATGTATGTGACCATGAAACCTCAACGAAACGAGGAGGCCCAGGCCCATATAGGGCTGTCGAGCCATACAAAAAAAAAGCCCGTAAAATTCAATTAAGATTACTACAATTGTTATGATCATAAGCAGGACCAGTATGTGTGGACAGAGGTTCTACCGCAACTGTAACAAATACTGTTTACACATTGTACTTCCCTTGCTATTCAAAAGTTTTCATCTCCAGTCTGAGTACATCGACGTGCATTCATTACATTTTAATTATGTAAGTGGGCTTCCACATTTGCTGATGCACAGTTCCGACGAGGAGTTAGTGTATAACTAGATTATAGGTGGATAGCTTTATGTTGTGTGCTTAGTGTTGCATTTGAGATGGTGCGTCTACAGTCTACATGCTGTGCAGGGTGTCCAAGGACAAAGCTGAAGAAACTGTTTCGACCTATGAGGGAGGCAGTAGCAAGGGGAAGGACAAAATCGCATAACGAAAAACTTCACAGTTCTGTCTTTTGCCAAATATTAGCAGGACGATCAAATTAAAGAGGATGCTATGACCAGGACCTGTAACGTGTAATGCTATGACCAGGACCTGTAACGTGTAATGCTATGACCAGGACCTGTAACGTGTAATGCTATGACCAGGACCTGTAACGTGTAATGCTATGACCAGGACCTGTAACGTGTAATGCTATGACCAGGACCTGTAACGTGTAATGCTATGACCAGGACCTGTAACGTGTACGCGAAGGCCGTGCCATGGCTCGGGCGGTTAGTGGCCGGCCTCTCACCGCGGAGGCCCGGGTTCGATCCCGGGTCAGTCCATGTGGGATTTGTGGTGGACAAAGTGGAACTGGGACAGGTTTCCCCCCCCCCCCCCCCGGTACTTCAGTTTTCCCCTGTCACTTTCATTCCACAGGCGCTCCATTACTCGGAAAAAGAAAAAAACACTAATCATCTTCATCACAGGGTTGCACAATAAGCCTCAAGGCTGCGGTGCGTCCGTAGCATGTGCTGCGGGGCCCTTCACCACAAAAAAATGTACGCGAGAGAATTTTAGTCAGAAGTCTAAAAAGATAGAGACCGCTTGGATGGAAGGATAACATTAATATGGACATTAAAGAAGCAGGGTGAGAGCGCGTTGCATGTGTTCAGCTGAGCCAGAGCAACGATCTTACGATTCTTCCGTAGAAGAAGGGAAATGCTTCAATAGCTGCGCGACTATCAGCTTCCAAACAAGGACTCTTGTTCCACGTTGTTGGTTTATCAATATTTATTGATAATTAGTGTACTTTATATTTCTTACTATGCTACATTTTATGGCCGGTAGAGTTAACACTGAAAGACAAATGAATGCATTATAACTGATAATCATTGTGTCGCTTTTATGAACAGAATACTGCAAATGAGTTTTGTTGTGGTCGTAGAAAATGCCTGCCTTGTACCATTGTTTTGTTTTCATTTCTGTAGATGTGTATTAAATCGCAAATGTTAATGTTAAGTTACAATTAATTAACATAAAATTAATGAAATTTCAAAGTTCTCTCTAGACGTCGATGGCTCTACTGAACTGCCCCCTTGTGTAGCAAATTATCTTGCAGCCAGTCTATAAACTGTTTCATTATATCATTTTTATTTTAATAAGTATGACTTCGGGCGTCACAATTTTCTTATATCTGAGTCGGCGCCTATGTAAATCACAGGTAATGAAGCTCTCATGCTTCGTCGGAAATTACTTAGTTAAGAACGTGAGAGATGTTTAGGAGTGAAATGAAATTCGCACTTGTGGGTTCTGGAGGAGACAGACGAGTGCAGAAGCTGCAGTAAACTGTTCATTTATGTCGGAGTTCGTCTTGCATGCATTTGACTGACGAAGTGAATGGAAATAAACATGCCTTCGTTATAAAATTTCTTGCCACCGACTTCCGAGAGATCTCCATACATTTGTTGAACACATGACACAATTTTACTTAAATTTAAGGAAGAAACTAGTAAAATGATACACTTGGAGCACAGCTTTGTATGGCGCTGGAACTCGGACACATCGGAAGGTAGATCAGAAACACCTGGAAAGTTTTGAAATGTGGTGCTGGAGAAGGATGCAGAAGGATGGAGAAGATCAGTTGGGCCGATCGTGTGAGAAATGAAGAAGTAGTACACAGACTCAAGGAGGAGAGGAATATCGTACATACAATAAAAAGAAGAAAGGCTAACTGGATTGGTCACATCTTGCGTAGAAACTGCCTTGTGAAACGCGTGATTGAAGGAAAGTTAGCGGGGATGAGAAGACGAGGAAGAAGAGGTAAGCAGTTACTGGATAATCCTAACGCAACGATAAGATATTGGAAATTGAAATAGGAAGCACTAGATCGCATTCTCTATAGAAATCGCTTTGAAAGAGGCTACGGACCTACAGCAAGACAGACTGTGTGATAATGATTATGGTAGGCCTATTATTGGGTCGTTACACGACACATGATAATCGTCAGTACTTGATGTGACGTCCTGCAACATCGGAACTTATTGTTAGTTTCGTATAAAATTTCGCACGAGAAAAGCTTGCAAATTTCTTTAACAATGCTAAAACTTGGTAAACATGTACCGACATTCCAGGGAAACCTGCTGCCTCCATCATCACATTAGGCCACTGTCCTAAACATTTAGTAACATCCGTCGACACATTTTATTTAACTTTGCAGTCGGAAAACGATGACAAACATTTCGACACAAAGGCTGACGAATTTCTGTTTTTGCGCTCGTTTTTAGAGCAACACACGTGTAACGTGCTATGCATTTATCGTAGCAAAACTGTTTTTAGAGCAACACACGTGTAACGTGCTATGCATTTATCGTAGCAAAACTGTTTTTAGAGCAACACACGTGTAACGTGCTATGCATTTATCGTAGCAAAACTGTTTTTAGAGCAACACACGTGTAACGTGCTATGCATTTATCGTAGCAAAACTGTTTTTAGAGCAACACACGTGTAACGTGCTATGCATTTATCGTAGCAAAACTGTTTTTAGAGCAACACACGTGTAACGTGCTATGCATTTATCGTAGCAAAACTGTTTTAGAGCAACACACGTGTAACGTGCTATGCATTTATCGTAGCAAAACTGTTTTTAGAGCAACGCACGTGTAACGTGCTATGCATTTATCGTAGCAAAACTGTTTTTAGAGCAACGCACGTGTAACGTGCTATGCATTTATCGTAGCAAAACTGTTTTAGAGCAACACACGTGTAACGTGCTATGCATTTATCGTAGCAAAACTGTTTTTAGAGCAACACACGTGTAACGTGCTATGCATTTATCGTAGCAAAACTGTTTTTAGAGCAACACACGTGTAACGTGCTATGCATTTATCGTAGCAAAACTGTTTTAGAGCAACACACGTGTAACGTGCTACGCATTTATCGTAGCAAAACTGTTTTAGAGCAACACACGTGTAACGTGCTATGCATTTATCGTAGCAAAACTGTTTTTAGAGCAACACACGTGTAACGTGCTAAGCATTTATCGTAGCAAAACTGTTTTTAGAGCAACACACGTGTAACGTGCTATGCATTTATCGTAGCAAAACTGTTTTAGAGCAACACACGTGTAACGTGCTATGCATTTATCGTAGCAAAACTGTTTTAGAGCAACACACGTGTAACGTGCTATGCATTTATCGTAGCAAAAACTGTTTTTAGAGCAACACACGTGTAACGTGCTATGCATTTATCGTAGCAAAACTGTTTTTAGAGCAACACACGTGTAACGTGCTATGCATTTATCGTAGCAAAACTGTTTTAGAGCAACACACGTGTAACGTGCTATGCATTTATCGTAGCAAAACTGTTTTTAGAGCAACGCACGTGTAACGTGCTATGCATTTATCGTAGCAAAACTGTTTTTAGAGCAACACACGTGTAACGTGCTATGCATTTATCGTAGCAAAACTGTTTTAGAGCAACACACGTTTAACGTGCTATGCATTTATCGTAGCAAAACTGTTTTAGAGCAACACACGTGTAACGTGCTATGCATTTATCGTAGCAAAACTGTTTTTAGAGCAACACACGTGTAACGTGCTATGCATTTATCGTAGCAAAACTGTTTTAGAGCAACACACGTGTAACGTGCTATGCATTTATCGTAGCAAAACTGTTTTAGAGCAACACACGTGTAACGTGCTATGCATTTATCGTAGCAAAACTGTTTTAGAGCAACACACGTGTAACGTGCTATGCATTTATCGTAGCAAAACTGTTTTTAGAGCAACACACGTGTAACGTGCTATGCATTTATCGTAGCAAAACTGTTTTTAGAGCAACACACGTGTAACGTGCTATGCATTTATCGTAGCAAAACTGTTTCAAAAAAAGTTGTAGAAGAAAATGAAATCATTTTATGCCCACTACACGTTATCCTATCTACCGTTTTCAAAATAATTAAACAAAAATGATCAAACGCGGTAGTATTTTATACTATTCTTATATTTCCTAATTTGTTAAAGTCTAGTACAGCCCAGGTACAGTCGATCACAGTTATAACGACATCGGTTAATGCCACACCTCGTATATAACGTCACATGTTCTGTGGTACCAATTAATTCCTCATTGTTAACCATAACATTATACTCCTCGGTTATAACAACACTCGTTTATAACGACACAAACTATTCAGTCCTTTTCATGACGTTATAACCGTGTTTACTGTATTTCAAAATAGAACAATCAGCTGTCAATGCAAGACACAGGTATACTATGCTTTCTGCTGTGTAATTCCAGGGTAATGTGGCTTGACAGAAATTGGCCTGGCTCACTGTCACGGATTAAAGTGGGCGTCCACACGATTCTGCTTTTATAAAGCCGGGATTAGACGGCGCGTGGCTCGTCCAGTGACGTGACGTCACTTGCTCGGCCAAAAGATCGGAACAGAAAATACAATCTGGCTACACGACGCGGCGCAGCTCGGCAAATGGCGGACCAGCGGCCTTGCTCGGGTAGGTTCGGTTCGGCTTGTGGAATAAGTCGTGTTGTTCTATGAACTTAAAAATGTCCTCGTTTGACCACTCCATTCTAGCCAATACCAATTGTGGGACAGAAATTTTCACTCTTCGCGCACCCCGACAGCAGAAAACAAAGACCAGACCTAAGTGTATACAGGTTGGACGAGACTGGCTCGGCGCGTATACTGCAAGCGCCGTGTAGCCGCAACAGCTGCCCGCGCCGAGTCCCTTTGAGGCTCGTGAGAAAACCGCTTCTGAGGCGATCCCACGAGCCTCGCTCCACCAATCACACTCTGCGCCGCGCCAGGCCGGTTACACGGCGCGTTTGAATACGATTCTTTGTCAGTGACGTCAGTTATGACGTAAAACGAGCCGAGCCACGCGCCGTCTAATCCCGGCTTAACAGCAGCATTACGCGCCCGTGACGTCACACGCTTAGCTCCCAGCAACATTCCATGTATTTTATCATCTTTCCTCTTCCACAACTTTCGTACTTCCTTGCCTGTCTTAAGGCAGTTACTTTCAACGTTTTGTACCGTGTCATTTCGTAACAACAAAAGTAGTCCCCACCGTAATAAAAGCAGAGCTTTCGTATAGAGATTAATTAAAAATACCTGTAACTCCATGCATCAGAGTCCTTGTTGAGAAGCTAATAGTACCTCACCTAGTCCAGAAATTCTGTGCATATTATTGAACCCCAAGACTCAATACCCTGCTCAAAAACACCTAAATAAAATGAAACTTTCTGTCATAAAGAGCTGAGGCCTAAAACATGGCAAATCCCTCGTGACTGAGGAAAAAAATGAAAGGTACGGTGTGCCACCACTTCATGATTTTACTCAGGTACTCCACGGGGCCGTGAGCCGGGATAGCATATGCGGTATGGGGCTGAACGGTTCGGGGATCGAATCGCGGTGGGGGCGAGATTTTCTGCACCCGCCCAGACCGGCCGTGGGGCCCACCCAACCTCCTGTAAATGGGTACCGGATCTCTCTCCCGGGGATAAAGCGGTCGGGGCGTGGCGTTGATCACCCACAACATCTGGCGCCGAGATTAAACAAAGACTAGAGCTATAGCTCTACTCGCCCTCTGTGCCTTCACTACGCGTTCTAGGGATCCCATAAAGTAGATCCCACATAATACTAGACCTGGAGTTCCCAAACTTTTTCGGTCCACCGCCCCCTTGGTTCGATATACACACCCACAACGCCCCCCTACCTTTTTTAAAAAAAATAAATGCCCTTTTGTTTCCACTTTTATTTTATATTTAAAAAATCGTTTAAATAAAATTATAACAGTTAAACTTAATGTTTTATGTGTTAATAAATTAAAATTTATTATATTTTTTATGATTAACAATAATTCATCTAGCAATAATTTATTAAAAAATATGTGCTTGAATAAGATTCATAAATTAAAATACTAAGAAATTTATTTCATCTTTTATTTTTAACAAAAAAATTACTTTATTTGAATTTTATTATAAAAATAAATTCACTACTTGTCTACTAGCGCCCCCTGTGATTATAACAGCGCTCCCTTCCACCTCTCGTACCTATTAGCGCCCACCTCGGTAATCCCACCGCCCCCCAGGGGGCGGTACCGCCCACTTTGGGAACCACTGCGCTAGACTATCGTTTTAAAGACCTGCGTTCACGTACGCGAACGCACGTAAGCAAACACATCTAGGAATTTATTTTGTATATTTTGACAACAGGGAAATTTACTGCATTTTTGGGGACATGCTGCATAATCTCTGTCTTATTTCCCATAAAATGCCGTTTATTTCATAATTTTATCTTTCTATGTACAAATATCACTTTTTCATAAACCATGCGCTAAAATTTAAATCCCAACCGGTACGATAAAACCTATTTGTTATCAATATTTGTGCGCTGTTGCAACAGGGGAAAAGTGTCATATTTAGTGTCTATAAACAAAACACTGGCCACTATGCACGCTGAATTATGTAACACTACATAGCCTACAAGGTTGCCGATCCCAGTGGCAGCGTCGTCTAAGGTATGTGTCGCTTGCTGGCATTGCGGGTTCGAATCCCGCTGAGGGCATGGATAGCTGTCTCTTTTGAGTTTTGTGTGTTGTCAGGTAGAAGTCTCTGTGTCGGGCTGATCACTCGTCCAGAGGAGTCCTACCGAATGTGGTGTGTCTGAGTGTGATAATAATAATGATAATGAGGGGGTCCTGGCCCAATAGGGCTGTTGCGCCATTGGAAAAAAAACATACAAGTTTACGGAATTTACCTCGTAACATCGGGTGTGTTAGCATGTCTGGGCTACGTAACTCTTTCTCTCATTACCCACTGATCAACAGTCATCTCCGGCTATAAATCACTAAACCATTCGAAACCCATTGTGATCATTAACCCTAGAGGGATCACACCTGCTATCAAGTAGAGAATACTGATAAAGATCAGTGTGGTATCAGTAATGGCGACGGTCTAATTGCCTCTTCTACGTAACCACTACGGTAACGACCGTCAACAATGGACAGCAATCCATCAGCGACAATCAACAATAAATTAATAGAAGACCCTTCCATAAGTGGGCGTATCTTAGTGGTTTTCCGAGGACCAGCTTCTTTACATGACCATGCAAGGCAGTACTCGGGTCTGGGCCATTAGTACTTTGTTTCCTCTAAAGGTAAGTTTCACCCTAGAACAGGCCATGGAGACCCAGAGGGAGAGTACAGGTATAGCTGTACTCTGTCTTTAACCTCGGCGCTAGATGGGGTTGGGTGGTCAACGCCACGCCCCGGCCGCTTTACCCACGGGAAAGAGACCCGGTACTCATCGTACAGGAGGCTGGGTAGGCCCCAGGACCGGTCTGGACGGGTGCGGAAAATCTCGCCGCCATCGGGATTCGATCCCCGGACCGTCCAGCTCGTAATGAGTCGCTATACCGACTGAGCTATCGCGGCCCACACGTTGTTTGATATATCTGCAAGAATTACGCAATGCTGACGGAGCTGTTACACTGAACCTCATTCTTATTTCGGTCCTTATTATCTGATTTACGATAACACATCTTCTTGTAAAACTCTGCTGAGAAGCGTTTCTGCAAAAGGAATTGTCACCCACTACCATTTAAGTATTTGTGTGATTATGTAGGTGTGTGTTATTGTGTAGACTGTATAATCGTATTAGATTCAGTAACTGCAGCTGCTGGTCAATTATGGTGCTGCCGCTTCTAGTTGGCATTCAACAGTAAGAAGACAGACAACGTACATACGTATAAACGCAACACTGAGGTGCGTTGGCGCAACCATTGTTGCCGTATAAAGCAATAAGTATTTCATATTCTGTGTCTGTAGCCTTAGTTATCCAGCATGCAAAGCGCATGCGCCGTATTATATTGTCATCTGTGTCCTGTCCGGCTGTAACATATTTTTCCACATTATCTCATAAACGGTAAGATTTTCGGAAAAAAGCTATTGAACATAAAATGTGTGTTTTGATTTTCTCTACAACTTTTGTCTGAAACGTTTCTCATTCTAAGAAGAGTTCAGCGAGATATTATCATAAATGTACATAGGTCTTCATGTAAAGTACCTGTTATTATTGTCAGATTTTAATGAAACTTGAATTTTCTCGACATATTTTCGATAAATACTCAAATATCAAATTTCATGAAAATCAGTTCAGTGTGAGCCGAGTTGTTCCATGAGGACTGTCGCTTTTCGCAATTCTGCGAGCGCGCCTAAAACAAACAACTGACGATAGCCTTACCATTAGATGTTAGTTTCACTAAACACGTAACTAACTCCGTTCGGAAGGATTTTCCTTGAGAAGTTGGCAGTCGCTGTGTTAGTGGAAAACATCCAATTCTTATTAAAGTATTTACAAAGGACTCGCGAAGGACACCGTCCTGATCCGCTCCAGTGCAGACACTCATTTACAAACCCGGTTTCAATGTTATCTTGCTATCTACATCTATGTCTTCCCAGGTGTCACTGCCTACCAAGTTTCTCGACTCAAATTTTGTATGCAGTTCTTATTTCCCCAATAACTGTAACATGCCTAACGTATTTTACCATCGCCCCCTTCCCCCTTATATGCTGAATAAAAGGTAGTCATGTAATGGACTTTTTTTTTGTAATGTGCTATAATATTCTGATATTAAATTACTGATACAGATGTGTCCATGAAAATGTACAGAGTCACGTTTGACGTAAGCAAATTTTTGTTGGGAACAACTTTTACTTTTCGAGTGTCCTTGACAGAAGATAAGAGCGTTGCATCGTTTCGAAACTAAAACCTGATACATAATGTACTATGAAGCTTTTAGTTTGGTGTAGCGGTAACACTTCTACTTGCATTGAAGCCCGCTGGGAATATCAGTCAGCACATCGACCACCCTGACTTGATACGTTTCGTGCTTTTTGTTAGTATCTCCATGCAAATATGAGGATAGTATGCGACTTTTCAGGCTTTCGATGCGGTGCGCTTCAGGTCCTCCATCTTCTGGGACATTCCTCTGCGTCAGTGGGTGTTTGTTAGCCAACGTTTCTAGACTATGTAGTGGCCCCAACTTCAAAGGTCAAATGTCTAACAAAGAAGGACTTAATTACCGTCATACATAACTAATGTATGGGGCACGCGGTGGCAGAGTTGGTTGAGGCACTGCGCTACAAGCCGGAAGGTGGCGGGTTCGATTCACGATGGAGTCATTGGAATTTTTCATTGATTTAATCCTTCCGGCCGCATTATGGTCCTGAGGTCGACTCAGGCTCTGGTAGAAATGAGTACCAGAAATACTTCCTGAGGGGTAAAGACTGCCGGTGTGTAGGGTTGACAACCTTACCACCTTCGTGTGCCGATTGTCTGGAAATATGGGAGCCTCAACCTACTGGAACCCTAAGGGCCTGTTCAGGCCTGTAATGGAATTGCTTTAACTTTACAATTAATGTATATCATATACTTTATTGTGGCAACATGTTTCGAACCAATTCGGTCATCTTCAGGCCATTAATATAAAGCACATATGAGTACTGTATACAATTGTATTAGATGGTATTGAGAACTGAGATCTCAATTTTACAATTACACCAATACATGCTGCAATGTCAGAATTTGTTTTGTAATAATTAAAATGTGGATTAGCACATTTGAAATGTTAAAATGTTCAAACAGTCGCTTATTATTTATGGAAGATTCGTGTGTTGTGCATAATGAATATAAAATTTATCAAACGTCCAATTTTTCATTGGACATTCGACCCCCTGAAATGAGGCCAATATACGGTGTCGAAACGATGGGCAACAAGCATCCACTGACGGAAAGCGATATCCCAGAAGAAGCAAGACCTCACTGGGATAGTGCCTTAATTGGGGTACTGATGTTTCCTTTCGAATTCTTTCAAATTGATAATCCACAAATCCCATCATGGGCGCTATATAATATGATAATGAGAGTGACGTCAAATAAACAGCATGATCACTCGTCCAACTCTTCTAGACTAGTGGCACTGTTTGTTAGGTGTGGTTCTTCAGACATTATTGACGCACTTGTTTCATTACTTTTAAATTATCATGGTAAGACGGAATGCCCGGCAGGTTTCTACAGACATTCCTCCGCTAATCGCTAAGGATATAATCTAGCTTATGTTTATACGTCCAGCAGTACGGCAGAGGAAATTAGCTATAGCTATAAATGAATGTACACCTTCGAAAGTACTTCCTGTAAGAGAAATAAAAGTGTAGTTGATATCAATATGGCGCTATTTTTGGGTCACACAACGTGAAGTTTTGTAGAAATGTAAGTGTCTCGAAGAAACATGCTGAATGCATCATCATGGTAGATGACACCCTGATGATGGAGATAGTGGATTCCTACGAAATGTAAGTAGTAAGATACCAGACTACACGGCGTCACATTTTGAGATGTCGCCGCCATAAGAACCTCAAACCTCATAAAGTAGAGAGACGTATGTTGTTAATTTATTGTTATTATTATTATTATTATTATTTATCGCCTTTATGCAGGGTTCTTTTTTGTGGTGAAGGGCCCCGCAGCAGATGCTACGGACGCACCGCAGCCTTGAGGCTTATTGTGCAACCCTGTAATGAAGATGATTATTTTTTTTTTCGTTTCTCCGTATAATGGAGCACCGGGGGAATGACATTAACAGGGGAAAACCGAAGTACTCGGGGGAAATCCTGTCCCAGTTCCACATTGTCCACCACAAATCCCACATGGACTAACCGGGATCGAACCCGGGTCTCCGCGGTGAGAGGCCGGCGACTAACCGCCTGAGCAATGGCACGGCCCATGCAGGTTATTTCAATTATATACATGAAACAAAGCTTATTTGTGTGCGTCAAACTCGTATTCGAGAAATGTCCAGTTCGAATATCGCCCGGGACATTTACTAAAATGTTTGGGGACTTTCGTGCTTTTCGTCAGTATCCCTAAGAATTTCCGGGAAGGTACCTAATACGAGGTATTACGCAAATATATATAATTTCACCCCCTTTCTAATTCATTATGGGTTATTGTAAACTATTTATAACCTATAGACCTATGATCTAAAACACTGAAAGCGCCGTTAAATATACTACGGCACTATTACTTTTCAACTTACGTTACAAATCCGTAACATGGCGGTGACGCGATTCCTTTAGGTTAACTTTTAGCCGACCGGGTGGGTACTTAAATTTTAGTGCATGGCTTGACATAAAAGACGGGTGTCATTTGAATAGAAAAAATAAAATTGTGAAGTAAACGGGTGCAGCATGTGTTAACAAGACTAGCAATGTACCTATAACGTAAACTTGAGGCGCGTTCGCGTAACCACTGTTGCCGGGGAAACGCAATAAGTATTACATATTCTGAGTGTGTCTTTGTAGACTTAGTTATCCAGCATGCACTGCGCATGCGCCGTGTTATATTGTCATCTGTGGCCTGTCTGGCTGTACCATATATTTCCACATTATCTCATAAACGGCACGATTTTCGGTAAAAAAAAAAAGTTACTTGACATGAAATGTGTGTTTTGATTTTCTCTACAACTTTTGTCTGAAACATTTCTCGGTCTAAGAAGAACTCAGCGAGATATTATCATAAATGTACATAGGTCTTCATGTAAAGTACCGTTATTCTTGTCAGATTTGAATGAAGATTGAATTTTCTCGACAGATTTTCGAAAATCTCAAATATTAAATTTCACGAAAATCCGTCCAATGGGAGCCAAGGTTTTCCATACGGACGGACAGACAGACATGACGTAGCTAATAGTTATTTTTCGCAATTTTGCGAAAGCGCCTAAAATGCATTAAATGTCCTTGCTGCCTAAATATACAAAATGAATTTCTAGGCGTATTTTTCTACGTTCGTTCGTCTTTGGCAACGCTGTCTTTGAAAGGTTAAGTCCTAGATACATCAAGCAGTGGGAAGTCACACTAGCGAAGTTATGCACACAAATACGTCACTGTCTCCACTAATAACGAACTAACACGTACGATTTGTCTGCACACGCAGATGGAAACGCCTCACTGGTACTTCCCAGAACTTCCTGTCCAATGCTTGAAATATTTTCTGCTGTGAGGTAAAATTGTCCTTTTAATACAGTCTATATTAAAAATAGTCCAACATGTTTCGAACTATGTTACAGTTCATCTTCAGGGACTCAATTGTTTATTACACCAGCTATAGACATACGGTACTCATTAAAATATATAGATTAGGTAGATAAAATGTCGCTAACTGTGTTGAGTTGTGGACACTGTATCTGCTGCTTCGTGTTCACCATTTGTTTGCTCCAATAACAAACAAACGGTGAACACGAAGCAACAGATACAGTGTCCACAAACTCAACACAGTTAGCTACATTTTATCTAACTTATATATTTTAATGAGTACCTAAGTCTATAGCTAGTGTAATAAACAACTGAGTCCCTGAAGATAAACTGTAACATAGTTCGAAACATGTTGGACTATTTTTAATATAAACTGTATTAAATAACAGAAAATAAACAGTGTACATATGTCGGAACACGATTTTATGTAATCAAGAAAATGTACGGTACAAGTAACATAAATGTACGGTACAAATAACATAAATGTACGGTACAAATAACATAAAGTAAAATTGTCCATCTCTTTAATTAAGCATCAAGCCATCAAGACGTATGTGGGAGTGGTGGTACAGGTCCACGCATTCTTACGCCGGTACTAGGTAGAGGAGAATATTCAGCATCACGGCCTGGACGCTGTTCGTATATACACAGGAGAATGTGTGAGACCCACAGCCTGTCTCGATGGGACGCCGAAAGAAAAACTCTGTCCTAGCCAGGTGTCACACCTCAGTCTTCCAGCCCACAGACAGTCACTATACTGACTACTACACGTCACCTCACATAAAGCCCCGTAGCCAGTCACTATATTGACTGAGCTACAACGACTGACCTCACAATAAAACCCCGTAGCCAGTCACTATATTGACTGAGCTACCACGACTGACCTCACAATAAAACCCGTAGCCAGTCACTATATTGACTGAGCTACCACGACTGACCTCACAATAAAACCCCGTAGCCAGTCACTATATTGACTGAGCTACCACGACTGACCTCACAATAAAACCCCGTAGCCAGTCACTATATTGACTGAGCTACAACGACTGACCTCACAATAAAACCCCGTAGCCAGTCACTATATTGACTGAGCTACCACGACTGACCTCACAATAAAACCCCGTAGCCAGTCACTATATTGACTGAGCTACCACGACTGACCTCACAATAAAACCCCGTAGCCAGTCACTATATTGACTGAGCTACCACGACTGACCTCACAATAAAACCCCGTAGCCAGTCACTATATTGACTGAGCTACACGACTGACCTCACAATAAAACCCCGTAGCCAGTCACTATATTGACTGAGCTACACGACTGACCTCACAATAAAACCCCGTAGCCAGTCACTATATTGACTGAGCTACCACGACTGACCTCACAATAAAACCCCGTAGCCAGTCACTATATTGACTGAGCTACCACGACTGACCTCACAATAAAACCCCGTAGCCAGTCACTATATTGACTGAGCTACCACGACTGACCTCACAATAAAACCCCGTAGCCAGTCACTATATTGACTGAGCTACAACGACTGACCTCACAATAAAACCCCGTAGCCAGTCACTATATTGACTGAGCTACAACGACTGACCTCACAATAAAACCCCGTAGCCAGTCACTATATTGACTGAGCTACAACGACTGACCTCACAATAAAACCCCGTAGCCAGTCACTATATTGACTGAGCTACAACGACTGACCTCACAATAAAACCCCGTAGCCAGTCACGATATTGACTGAGCTACCACGACTGACCTCACAATAAAACCCCGTAGCCAGTCACTATATTGACTGAGCTACCACGACTGACCTCACAATAAAACCCCGTAGCCAGTCACTATATTGACTGAGCTACACGACTGACCTCACAATAAAACCCCGTAGCCAGTCACTATATTGACTGAGCTACAACGACTGACCTCACAATAAAACCCCGTAGCCAGTCACTATATTGACTGAGCTACAACGACTGACCTCACAATAAAACCCCGTAGCCAGTCACTATATTGACTGAGCTACAACGACTGACCTCACAATAAAAACCCCGTAGCCAGTCACTATATTGACTGAGCTACAACGACTGACCTCACAATAAAACCCCGTAGCCAGTCACTATATTGACTGAGCTACAACGACTGACCTCACAATAAAACCCCGTAGCCAGTCACTATATTGACTGAGCTACCACGACTGACCTCACAATAAAACCCCGTAGCCAGTCACTATATTGACTGAGCTACAACGACTGACCTCACAATAAAACCCCGTAGCCAGTCACTATATTGACTGAGCTACAACGACTGACCTCACAATAAAACCCCGTAGCCAGTCACTATATTGACTGAGCTACAACGACTGACCTCACAATAAAACCCCGTAGCCAGTCACTATATTGACTGAGCTACAAACGACTGAACCTCACAATAAAACCCCGTAGCCAGTCACTATATTGACTGAGCTACAACGACTGACCTCACAATAAAACCCCGTAGCCAGTCACTATATTGACTGAGCTACAACGACTGACCTCACAAAAACCCGTACAGTCACTAATTGACTGAGCTACAACGACTGACCTCACAATAAAACCCCGTAGCCAGTCACTATATTGACTGAGCTACAACGACTGACCTCACAATAAAACCCCGTAGCCAGTCACTATATTGACTGAGCTACAACGACTGACCTCACAATAAAACCCCGTAGCCAGTCACTATATTGACTGAGCTACAACGACTGACCTCACAATAAAACCCCGTAGCCAGTCACGATATTGACTGAGCTACAACGACTGACCTCACAATAAAAACCCCGTAGCCAGTCACGATATTGACTGAGCTACAACGACTGACCTCACAATAAAACCCCGTAGCCAGTCACTATATTGACTGAGCTACAACGACTGACCTCACAATAAAACCCCGTAGCCAGTCACTATATTGACTGAGCTACAACGACTGACCTCACAATAAAACCCCGTAGCCAGTCACTATATTGACTGAGCTACAACGACTGACCTCACAATAAAACCCCGTAGCCAGTCACTATATTGACTGAGCTACAACGACTGACCTCACAATAAAACCCCGTAGCCAGTCACTATATTGACTGAGCTACAACGACTGACCTCACAATAAAACCCCGTAGCCAGTCACTATATTGACTGAGCTACAACGACTGACCTCACAATAAAACCCCGTAGCCAGTCACTATATTTACTGAGCTACAACGACTGACCTCACAATAAAACCCCGTAGCCAGTCACTATATTTACTGAGCTACAACGACTGACCTCACAATAAAACCCCGTAGCCAGTCACTATATTGACTGAGCTACAACGACTGACCTCACAATAAAACCCCGTAGCCAGTCACTATATTGACTGAGCTACAACGACTGACCTCACAATAAACCCCGTAGCCAGTCACTATATTGACTGAGCTACAACGACTGACCTCACAATAAAACCCCGTAGCCAGTCACTATATTGACTGAGCTACAACGACTGACCTCACAATAAAACCCCGTAGCCAGTCACGATATTGACTGAGCTACAACGACTGACCTCACAATAAAACCCCGTAGCCAGTCACTATATTGACTGAGCTACAACGACTGACCTCACAATAAAACCCCGTAGCCAGTCACTATATTGACTGAGCTACAACGACAGACCTCACAATAAAACCCCGTAGCCAGTCACGATATTGACTGAGCTACAACGACTGACCTCACAATAAAACCCCGTAGCCAGTCACTATATTGACTGAGCTACAACGACTGACCTCACAATAAAACCCCGTAGCCAGTCACTATATTGACTGAGCTACAACGACTGACCTCACAATAAAACCCCGTAGCCAGTCACGATATTGACTGAGCTACAACGACTGACCTCACAATAAAACCCCGTAGCCAGTCACTATATTTACTGAGCTACAACGACTGACCTCACAATAAAACCCCGTAGCCAGTCACTATATTGACTGAGCTACAACGACTGACCTCACAATAAAACCCCGTAGCCAGTCACTATATTGACTGAGCTACAACGACTGACCTCACAATAAAACCCCGTAGCCAGTCACGATATTGACTGAGCTACAACGACTGACCTCACAATAAAACCCCGTAGCCAGTCACGATACCGACACTTTTCAAGCCTGCTATTTTTTACGCGACAAAACCAAATTACATTTCCCGGTGTTTTTATAGGTTATCGGTCTGTGTCCGTGCGTCCTATGAGCGAAGGACACAGTGACATTTTTCCGTACTACCAAGGAAAGGCTCCAAAAAGTATTCGAAGGGTGTTGCTGCTGTCAGTTTCTGTACACTTCATTCATTCATTCTGCAGTCTGTCTTACGACAGGCCCGTAGCCTCTTCCAAAGCGAGTTCTCCATAGGGTGCGATCTAGTGCTTCCTCTTTCAATTTCCAGTATCTTTTCTTTTCCTTAAGGTCATCCAGTAGCTGCTTACGTCTTCTCCCTCGTCGTCCCGTCATTTCTATTCTTCCTTCTAACTTTCCTTCAATCACGTGTTTTAGAAGGCAGTTTCTATGCAAGCTGTGACCAATCCAGTTAGTCTTTCTTCTTTTTATTGTATGTACGATATTCCTCTCCTCCTTCACTCTCTGTAATACTTCTTCATTTCTCACACGATCGGTCCAACTGATCTTCTCCATTCTTCTCCAGCACCACATTTCAAAACTTTCCAGATACTTCTGATCTACTTTCCGAAGTGTCCACGTTTCAGCACCATACAAAGCTATGCTCCAAATGTAGCACTTTACTAGTTTCTTCCTTAAATTTAATTCCAGTTTGCTGGTGAAAAGATTTTTCTTCTTGTTGAATGCTGTTTTTGCCAAGGCAATTCTGGATTTAATTTCACGTGTACACCTTGCACCTGTACACTTATGTGATATAAATGAAACTTTACACGTTTAAACTCCGGAGTACCGATAACCCTGTCTTCTGCATGATCAACGTCGCTTGGAAGTCAACTTATACAGCCAGCATTATATCGTTAATATTATATCGGTCAGTAGAAAGCACGACCTTGAATGGAGGATGAAAAACGAAAGCAAAAGCAGCTCTTGAACACCTGCCAAGTTCCGCAATTAGCCTAGATCTATAACATGCAATTGGTAATTTATTCGACAGACAGCAATGCAACTGTCTTGTCACACACATGACTCATTTCTGACAGGCGCCTAAATCTTCACTATGAAGCTTCTGATGGCGGTGAAAATAGTTCAGTAATACCTCTGGCTTCCCACTGAGGTGACTGTTGTTCCATCCCAGGACGTTTGTGATGGACAAAGTGGCACTGGATCGAGTATACTTCGCTTTCCTGCCTGCCACTCATGTCCACATTCATCTGACACCACTTCACAGCTGTGCAATTGGCCCCACAGTCTATGCTCTACTTTGGTCCTCACCTCTCATCGGGCACTTGGACAGGCTCAGACCACGCACGAACATTCCGTTATCAGAGTTTAATTTAAGTGTTCCCAGAAGTAATTTAGGCGCATTCGCAAAATTGCGAAACTCGACTATTAGCTTCGTCATATCTGTCCGTGCGGATGGAACAACCCGGCTCCCACTGAACTGATTTTCATGAAATTTGATATTTGACTATTTATCGAAAATATGTCGAGAAAATTCAAGTATCATTAAAATCTGACAAGAATAACGGTACTTTACATGAAGACCTGTGTACATTTATGATCATATCTCGCTGAATTCTTCTTAGAATGAGAAATGTTACAGACAAAAGTTGTAGAGAAAATCAAAACACACATTTTATGTTCAATAAATGATTTTCCGAAAATCGTGCCGTTTATGAGATAATGTGGAAAAATATGGACAGCCGGACAGGCCACGATGACAATATAATACGGCGCATGCGCTTTGCATGCTGGATAATTAAGGCTACAGATACACACTCAGAATATGAAATGCATACTGCTTTTCTACGGCAACAACGGTTACGCGAACGTGCCTCAGTGTTACGTTACACGTACATTGCCCGTCTTGTTTAGATTTAAAACAACCGTTCATTGTGGTGAGCAGCCGACACGATGCAACACGACCAAGGTTCTGTGAGTGTTCACAGTTGGTGGGACGCAGCAAGCCTTATGGTCAATGGTTACCGGGACTTCTTCCTACCTTATCAAAGCTCCGTAAAAATAAATCTGACAACGTTCCTCTATGTAGTGGGACACAGTTGGATTATAGCACAGGGACATGTTCAATTCTACACTCCGCCAAATGCTTAAAAAGGAACTTAAGATCTAGGAGTCAAGTCTATCCAAGACCCTGTGTAATTTATCATTAATTGCTGGCTT
The DNA here is from genome assembly GCA_021186555.1 of Reticulitermes speratus. Taxonomy (NCBI): domain Eukaryota; kingdom Metazoa; phylum Arthropoda; class Insecta; order Blattodea; family Rhinotermitidae; genus Reticulitermes; species Reticulitermes speratus. The sequence continues at coordinate 3,453,329 of JAJKFL010000330.1, forward strand.
CTTAACTCTGCGCCCAACCTTCAAATTCGAGGACCATCTTTGTCGGCTATCCGCTACAACTTATTCATTTCACTCTCAGCAACCCCCCCCCCCCCGTCTTCATAGCCCCCCCCCCCTCGTCCATAATCTAAAACTGCGTCACGCAGCGGTAACACGACTCACTTATGAATGGCCCTCTGAATGCTGCAGTAACACAAAATTGTGTTTAGTGTATCTTGAAGATGTCTAAGTCGAATTCAGACCAGGCACAGCTATTCTGGCATCCCTAGACACGTACAGAATAGGACCCAAATAAACAATACCTAAAAAATGTTCACATTGTTGACACCGTGCATCTTCGTCATATTAAATTAAGTTATAAACCAACCGATGCACACTAAAACCACTTTTTAAGTAGCTTTATTATAAAATTGTTAAAATCGTACCCCTACACGTGTTTCGATCGTAGGATCATCGTCTCCTCCACCGTAGTACTCCTCACCGCACAACACGTAGTACACTCCGCTCCACGCAAAAACATTTCATATGCTTTTAATACCACACGCCAGCAGTTCCACAATCTACCATTTACAGTGCTTTTATAATTTTACAACTTTTAGAGAATCTTTTACAAGATTTTAACTTATGTTTCAAAGTGCAGATAGAATATTTTAAATCATGTGTTGAAGTGACTGTAGCTTTTAGCAATAAACCCCCCTGACGATGATCCTAGATCGAAACACGTGTAGGGGTACAATTTTAACAATTTTATAATAAAGCTACTTAAAAAGTGGTTTTAGTGTGCATCGGTTGGTTTATAACTTAATTTAATACCTAAAAAAGTCTATTTGCAACTCATTACCTCCATTATTTACAGCCCCGTCAATGGAACATTGCTGTTAAATGTGACGCTAAACTGGGGGGCTGTAGTTCCATGACCAGTGGTACGTGCCAACAGCCTAGTAACGGATAATTAATTACTTGTCTTCGATTAATGAAGGAGAGCAGTGCTAAGGTCGCAGTTCGCATCCGACAGCGAGGCGCCCTTCCTTAACAAAAGTACCGCTTAAGATAACGTGGGCAGTGCGTCGCCAGGGTGCTCTACCTGGCCGACAGACGGCCTGTCCATTCATTAAGACTCGCTTCACACCAGACCCACCAGATCGTGTTACACAATACAGCCAAAAGGTGGTAGTGTGGCCGTGGCTCTTGCTGCGCGCGCAGACATCTTGCGGTCACGTGATGAGGTTGGCGCAAGCTAGCGTTTTTCACTGCATGGTGTCGAGGTGAAATTGAAGTACAAAAAAAGTTAGATCTGCGCTCTTGTTGGATATTACGTCAGTGGTGAGTGGCAGTTCTGTACCGACGTTTCGGGACAAGCTTGCCTTTCTTCTTGCACTTCTTGACCCTTGAAGATAGCACCGATTAGTTGTCCCGAAACGTCGGTACAGAACTACCACTCAGCGATGCGTAATATCCCAGAGGAGCGCAAATCTCATCTACATCGCGGTGGAAGCCTGAAATCACGCAAGAAATATTTAGAAGACCTAGGAAGAAGATATTAACCTTGACTTTCAAGAAGTGAATGGTCAAAAAGAATTGGATTCAGAAGGCTCCGGATATGGACTAGTGGCAGCAGGTGTTGAACATAATAATGACACTTGGGCCCATCCCGGTGGCCGTGCGGTCTAAGGCGTAGGTTTGCGGTTGCTTGATTGCTGGGATCGCGGGTTTGAATCCCGCTGAGGGCATGGATGTTTGTCTGTTATGTTCTGTGTTGTGTAGGCAGCGGCCTCTGCGATGAGCTGATCGCCCGATCAGAGGAGTCCTACCGGCTGTATGTGTTTAATTGTGTCATCTAGAGACCTCAACAATGTAGAGGCCTAGGGCCGAGTTGGGCTGTTGAGCAACAGAAAAGAAATGAACTTCGGGGATCCATAGAAGACAGTGAATTCGACTAGCTGAGCGACTATTAGCTTGTCAGGAATCTGTTTCGTGTAGCTGAACAATTTGAACAATTTCGAGAAAGGTGTCGTTTAAACTTCCGCCATGTTTATTAACTTACTGAACGTGACGCTTGTCGTGGCAGACTTTGTCGCGTTGTGACAGACTTGGTGGGGCCGGCCACAACTGCAGACTTCCATGCAGAAAGCTAAACTCTAAAATGCGAAGAAACGACATATGGAACTTAATTATTTGTAATAACGCTTACAGTGGGAGACGCTTGTACCAGAATGCGTTCGTTAGCAAACAGCAATAAATAAGCTCGCTGCGAATGAAGGTTTTTAATATACAGTGTGTCCACAAAGTCCCTTCGGGGTTTTGAAAAATTGTGGCGCGCAAACAAATTGAGCTAGCCACATGCGGTTTGCGGCAGATTACAGTGAAACTCTGGAAGTTTTTTAATGACCTCAGTAGACCTCGATGTGGACTCCCTTGGTAGCACGGAGAACGTCCAGACGATATTCGAGCTCTTGCCATGTTCTGTGGAGCATGTCCGCTGGAATAGCCGAGATCGCATTCCTGATACGGGTCTTCAGGTCATCAAGTCCGTTAACTGGTGTTCGGAACACATTGCTCTTGACATAACCCCACAGGAAAAAATTCCAGTGGTGTTATGTCTGGTGAACATGGAGGCCAAGGCATTGGACCGTCTCTGCCGATGCATCTTCCTGGAAATGTCCTGTCTAGGTACGCGCGTACCTGCATACCCCAATGAGGTGGAGCACCATCTTATTGGCGGCAAAAAAAACTTCCAGAGTTTCACTGTAATCTGACGCAAACCGCATGTGGCTAGCTCAATTTGTTTGCGCGCCACAATTTTTCAAAACCCCGAAGGGACTTTGTGGACACACTGTATGATATAATGGCTTGACTTCTTCAAATGGCCGGGCCTACATCTTTTCAGATAGTTTAAAAAGGCTTTTGTAGAGAAGTTACCTGTTTTTTTTATTTTATATTGTCGCCCGCCCCAGGAGGGCTTGTGGGTTAATTGGATAGACGTCATAATTAAATAGGCTAGGCTCTCTCTTATTAGTATATTCATGACTGTAGGTGCCTCGCTTGTGCAGCTGAATGCACCACCCAAAAGCGCTGTTAGTGTGTCAGGGTTGTCCATTCTACTGCGTAGCTACAGAAATGCCAGACGTGATCACCTCGTGTGCTTCGCTTACACACAACAGAGGTTAACGAAGGCATGGAAATATGAAAGGACCTTTCGAATGAAATCTGATGTTTTAAGTCTAAGGCACGAATCAAGTTAAAGTTTTCCAAGGAAGATTTAATGGCCCTTTTTTTTAAACATACGTTTAGAAAACAAGAATCGCTTAGTGAACGTTGGCAGAACTGGAGGGACGCAGCACACTCCTCCTAGACGTTGGTACCTATTGACCAAACTACACAGCGGCATGTACCAGAAGTCAGTAAATTCATAATTATCGTCATTAGACCTCATATCCCAGAGATGTCACCACCTGCCATGACATGGTAAAAGTTAAAAGGTAAATTTCACCCTAGAACAGGCCATGAAGGCCCAAAGGGGGAGTGGGGATATAGCTGTACTCTTTCTTTAACCTCGGTGCTAGATGGGGGTAGGTGGTCAACGCCACGCCCCGGCCGCTTTACACCCGGGAACGACTTCCGCAACATGGTGTACCATAAACAGGCCACTGTATATTAAACTCGAACAGTCAACGGAGCTGGGGCCTTCTACAGAATCTGACAGTCGTTCACCTATTCCAGACACTTGCCACCTTTTATGCAACCCAAAGGTTCGTTACCATTTGTACATGAGCCGGCAATGGGCCCTAACATACGCCAGATTAATCCATTCCACACCTCAACACACTTCCATAAGCTCCACTTTAATATTATACAGCCGGGATAGCACAGTTGGTACAGTGACTAGGCTACGGACGGACAAGCAGGGAGTTGTGCTTCGAGTCCAGGTAGCGGCAAGAGACTTCTCTCCAAAGTGTCCAGGCCGGCTCTGTGGCCTTCCAAACTTCTCCCCGGGAGTAAAGATGACGGGGCGTGAATCTGGTCACACTTCTATACAATGGGAAGTGCTATACCTCCATTCTCCCATACGCCTTCATGGGGTGCATAGGACAACTTTACCGTATTAAAGGGTAACGTCCCTTTGTTTTACACTGTAATAAAGTATCTGAAACAACGTTGTTAAAAATTACTCTAGTCGTGATTAATTAAAATCTTACACGCTGAATTGTAAGTATACACAACGGGGTAATAGGAGAAACATAATAATAATAATAATAATAATAATAATAACCATGGCTCAACAGCCCTATATGGGCTCAGGCCTCCTCTTTCGAGGTTATTGGGTCGTGCGCATTCGTGGATCGAACCCGCGAACCTTGGGTCCAGTGGCGAGCACGCTAACCACTAGTCCACCGAGGTCGACAATAGGAGAAAGATAGGAAAGAATAAAACCGGAGGAAGAAAGAGGAGGAGAAAGAGAGGAGACAAACAGACAAGGACATAAAAATAAGAGCTTACTAATATTGTGCTATTCATGTCCTTGTAATTCATACATCAACCAACGTATGCACTTAATAAAATACATTCAGAAGCAAGTATAAAACTTCTACATGTTTCGGCACTGGGGTGCCATCATCAGGGAATTATTTCGAACAAAGGAGTAACAAGGCCAACAGCATCTAGGTATTGCTTATCCCTTTGTAAAATGATTAAAATATTACAATTCCACGCCGCCTGTCACGACACACTTCACACTCTCTGTCAGGACGAGATCTCTTCGGTTCATAATATGTCGACACAAATGTTTGTATATATATTTATATATATGTATATATATGTTCCATACAGAATATAAACAATTGGAAACTTCTACCTGCAACGCCTCACTTTAAAAAAATTAAATTTACAACACTGTAATGTTGTGATTACTAAAGGTAAAGGTAAAGGTCTCCCTAGAACAGGCCACGAAGGCCCAGAGGGGGAGTAGAGGTATAGTTCTACTCTTTCTTTAACCTCGGCGCTAGATGAGGGTGGGTTGTCAACTCCACGCCCCGGCCGCTTTACCCCCGGGAAAGAGACCCCGGTACCCACTGTATAGGAGGCTGGGTGGGCCCCAGGGCCGGTCTGGACGGCTGCGAAAAATCTCGCCCCACCGGGATTCGATCCCCGGATCGTCCAGCCCGTAGCGAGTCGCTATACCGACTAAACTTTGTATATTTTAGAATTTGGATATTTTACCATAAATGACATTTTTGTCCCTTTCTGTTAGGGACACACGTCACCTGTTGGGGACGCACGTCACGTGTTGGGGACGCACGTCACGTGTTGGGGACACACGTCACCTTCAACTATACTAACCTCTAAATACACAACCTACGTTTAAAATTGAGAATACTAATAACTGCAAGAAATTAAAATACGAAGTAACACATCGGACCCCCCCCCCCCAAAAAAAAAACATAAACCACATAACGTACACCAAGGAAAGTAATAAGGAATTTGCGCACGTTCAAAATGAAAGTTTTTAAAAATATATTGCAAACTTTTAAAATTTCAATTGGAATGAAGTGCTGTCTTCAATTTTAATTCCTAAGTTTCAATTTTAAAGATAAAGTGAACATACTTTTACATAGCTTCAGCGTAATCAGAGATGCTACGGGATATTTAAACTGGGAAAATTCATGACGTCATTAAACAGAAAACGTTTCTCAAGAAATTAGATCTCATTCTTAATGTAGGTTATTCCTTCTATAGTATCAAACTAATTCTATCTCTTTATTTTTATGGTCATACATGTTGATGGCCCCTGTAGCCGAAGTATGTTTATATATACATAATACAGAACTAAACAACTATATTGTGATTGACTAATATATAGTAACTTCCTAAATAAAGAAAGAATATTTTCTGTTAAGTCTTGTCTTTGTTTTCCGTTTCCGCATTGGACAGTTTCCGTTAATCAAAGGTGGTTTATAACGTATCTTATATAAGATCCATAGGAATATAAAATTATTTCGCTAAAGACAGGTTTACATTGTACAGAGGTTCCCTTTAAGAGAGTTTCTACTGTAAAAAGGAAATAGTACAAGAAAGGTAGACAATAAATTTCTCCCTGTGTTAATTATAGTTTCATTCAACACTTTTCATCACTACCTCCAGAGGTGCTCTGGCGCCAAACCGGGATCGCAAATAATAAAGCGTCCAGCGCGTTGCAGTAACGATTCACTGAACTCGCGCGTCGAAATTTATAACATGTGGCGCTCTACCTCCACTGTGTCAATCCGTCTAGGTGTTTGCACACATACTCGAAAACTGCTGAACCATTTAAAAGAAACGCCACATTTAAAGAACTATGAAAGACTGTCTAGGCATTTAAATTTTCATTTGGATCTGATATTTGTGCTTTACGTGCGGTCGCATCTCTACTTTGCGCGCATGCGAATTCGCATCTTACTTTGCGCGCATGCGCACGCTCGGTTGTAGCGCTGTGCTAGGACACGGGCACAGCAGAGACTGTATGGAATTACAGATTTGTAGAGGAGAGAAGGCCACATAATAATTACGATGTTCTGTGAGTGTTCACGTGGTGTCCAGTGCCTGGCTGTGATGACGTGGGTAGGCGGCAGGGCTTACAGCATATTCACCAGGCCCCTCCCCCCCACTCCTTGACTCAGCATGCTTTACGAACAGTCTACAGTTACGAAGATGTATGAAGTATTCCTAGTTGTGAATTCTGAAAATTCCTCATTGTCATCACAAAAGACTGTCACTTTATTCTGATCATATACTTAAATTCTTATGCTATTATTAGGCGCGTTTGCAAAATGGCGAAAAGCGACTATTAGCTTCGTCATGTCTGTCTGTCTGTCCGTCCGCATGGAACAACTCGGCTCCCACTGGACGGAATTTCATGAAATTCGATATTTGAGTATTTTTCGAAAATCTGTCGAAAAAAATTCAAGTTTTATTAAAATCTGACAACAATAACGGGTACTTTACATGAAGACCTATGTACATTTATGATAATATCTCGCTGAATTCTTCTTAGAATGAGAAATGTTTCAGACAAAAGTTGTAGAGAAAATCAAAACACACGTTTTATGTTCAATAACTTTTTTCCCGAAAATCGTGCTGTTTGTGTGATAATGTGGAAACATATGGTACAGCCAGACAGGCCACAGATGACAATATAATACGGCGCATGCGCCTTGCATGCCCGATAACTAAGGCTACAAACACACACTCAGAATATGTAATGTTTATTGTCTTTCCATGGCAATAATGGTTACGCGAACGCCCCTCGATGTTACGTTTATACGTACAGTGCCTGCCTTGTCTTCCAACCTCCTAGATTTTTCGAGTCGTCGGTTCACAAAAAATTTCGCTATGAAAAATTTTTTCAAATGTTTGTTTCCCATGTAATTTTATATGTGTGCCGAAATCATAATAAAAGTGCCCTGAGAGTTTAGCGGACTATAAACTCATGTGATTACGTCCATTGGCCAAAGTTTTTGTCTCATTGTTTCACAATAAACTGTCTTTTATTGAAGTGGAAGGTTCAACATCGTATTCACGACAGCCCGCTCGCTATTTGTGCGTTTCTTGAGCATCATCAGTCCATCCCATACCCTCTTTCTATAAGATCCATATTCATATCACTAGTTTAACCCGTTGCACTTTCAACGGTAAGTACAATTCCCACAGACAGCTGCGATCTGCACAGACAGACACTCCATCTATGCTTATACAGGGTATACACAAAAGAATGGTGCGGTTTCAATGGTGAATAAAGGGAAACCGCACCATTCGTTTGTGTATAACCTGTACATTATTTTCCTTGAACGATGCTTTCAAATCACGATTTCTCTGAACATACATGAACTTTGAGAGTTCTAGCAGTAATTAAGGTCGAGACCGCAATACCGACAGAAATATAAGTAGGCCTAACTTTAACTGACGTGTTTTGCTGCCGTCTTCTAGTCCTATGCATAAATAATACCAACTGTAACTGCTAACAAACGTATGTACAAACACAAAAGGAAAACCATGACATTTAATGTAAATAGAATTTCCTAGAACCTCTAAACGTGTATTGTAAAATCATAAAGCAATTTAAATCAGTCCGTACTGAAGCTACATAACCTCTGCAAGTTGACGGTATGTCGTTGAAAAAGCTTTGATTCCGCTCTGTGCGTTACACGAAATTCCGGTCACATATCACAGGATTATTCGCCAGTGAACTAACATCGCTGGGCATTAATTAGCAGTTCTGCGTTCTCAGTGAAAACACAATGTCGTCATTACCAAGGACTAACCAGATTATTCTGTGACTGGAGTGTTAAACTCCGGTAGAATAATTTATTTTTTTTTTTCTTTTTCTGCCCTGTAAAAAATGCCCGTTATTTTATAGGAGCACAGAGGCTGACGAAGTGTCACTAATTATTTGCTATTATGTACGGGACAGAAAGGTGCCAACTGACATTTCATTGCCTTTGGGAAGGAATTTGCTTTAGAAAATAAATTTCTATCCTGAACGTTTTTTTTTTTGCTTCTATTCAGTTATCCCTCTTTGCTTGCTTCTTTTCATAAACCAGCGTCATACCAAAGCAAATGAATGCTCGCACTAAGGTTCAGCTAATTGATTGCATGTCCTTCTCTTAAACTGTCTTTGGAATCTTACGGTATGGAGGAAAGTGAAAGAAATCATTAATTCAGCGAATGAAAAGATGAAGACGCACTTCCGTTTTTATCCATTATCGTAATAGCATTAGGTTCTAACATTTAATAGGACGGCGGTAGCTGTGAATGCCACATAAATGCGGAAGAAAAACGCTTCTAATTTCTTCATATACTGAATTAAAGAGTTTTGATGTTCTGTCAGAATAAACGCTGTAATGATTCTCGTTAGTGTTTTATTGGATTGCAGCTATGATAGAAGAGGATAAAGCAAATGCTTTGCTATTGGTTAATTAATTTAGATATGGTTTCAAGAAAGCCACGATATAACGAGGAACTTAATGATCTGTACTCATCACCAAATATTATTCGGGTGATCAAATCAAGAAGAATGAGGTGGGCGGGGCATGTAGCACGTATGGGTGTGTGGAGAGGTGCATACAGGGATTTCGTGGGGAGACCTGAGGGAAGGAGACCACTTGGAAGACCCAGGAGTAGATGGGAGGATAATATTAAAATGTATCTTCAAGAAGTGGTATGGAAGGGCATGGACTGGATCGATGTGGTTCAGGATAGGGAGAGGTGGCGGGCTGTTGTGAATGCGGTAATGAACATTCGGGTTCCATAAAACGCGGGGAATTTCTTGACTAGCTGACGACCTGTTAGCTTCTCAAAAGGACTGCTGCATGGAGTTAGTTAGTTAGTACGGTTTTCCGGGTCAGTCATTGTGGGGTTTGTGGTGGACAAAGTGGCACTGGGACAGGTTTTTCTCCGAGTTGTCGGTTTTCCCTTGTCAATTTAATTCCACTGGTGCTCCATTACTTGTAAAGTTGGTAAAAAGACTGCTCATCTTCATCATAGGGTTGCACAAAAAGCCTTAAGGCTGCGGTGCGTCCGTAGCATCTGCTGCGGGGCCCTTCACCATGTAAAAAAAAAGTACGGTTTTAAGAAATATTCTGCTGCCACTTGACTTCAGAGCATTCTATTTTTCTGTGTCGTATCCAAAAATTCAGTACGTAATTCAGATATATGATTTTACTAGTTATACAGGATGTTTCTGAAAAAAAAAGGCCATATTTTAGATACGTTTTGTATGAATCAGAACAAGAAAAAAAACTTTATACAAACATGTGTCCTGGGAAGCTTATTTTCGCGTGCGAGGATCTCTGATGAGAAGAGGAGCATCACGTGTGACAGTACGTGGCAGACACTTCGAGCATCTGTTGTGAAATGTTTGCTTGTGTGCTGTACGAATATGAAAGTGGCAATAACAATGCATCATCCTAGGACCATTGGTACTGGTGTCTGAAATGTGAAATTTTTTAATGTGTATTAATTTTCTAAAGTGGTCTTTAATGAAGAACCTAATCATCTCGTGACTTTTGTTTTGGTCCATGGGACATGAATGGAAAATACGGCAGTATATTTCAGAAACACCCTGTATATGGCAGTAAAAGTTTACTTCTCATTAGTATAATACACTAAAGCCTAACTTAATAACAGTGTCGACTCGACCTGTGGTTTGTAAGAAATGGTTTTGCTCCAAATGACATATAGAAGACTTAGCTAAATTTGGCCGAGTCGTAGCGGGACACTATGTACCTAGCTAAATTAGCTTATATACTCTTCTAAAACTGTCCACACTGCATAACAAATTCAAGCAATTTAAAAATACTTGATCAGGCTCCAGTCCAGGAGTATCGGAAGAAAATATAATTTTCTTAACTAATAGGCACGGCCGGTGCGTAGGGCTGACAACCTTACCACCTTCATGTGCCGATTGTCTTGAAATCTGGGAGCCTGAACCTCCTGGGACCCTAAGGACATGTCCAGGCCTGTAATGGGGTTGCTTTAGCTTTGCTTTTTAACTAATAGGCAATGTCTTATGCACAGACATGTTGGTGAAGGCTGTGTTGTCTGGTACCTAGTTCTCAAAGTTTCGGACGCACCTACTGCTTCCTTATTTAAGGTATATAAAATGGAAGCACTAGGTTCCTAAGAAACGTCGATGACTAACCGAGACTGTACGGCCTCACATGCACGAAGACAGCATTTTCCATAGTCATCACTATGACAACCGCGACCTTAAATTCGCAGCATGTTCACATATTATATGGGGAGAAGATTAGATCTATGGGTTAATTCTTGGGAAGTTGGTAAACGATCAGATGGTCACAAAGTTCCCCACCTTCTACGGAACAGTACGACTCATTACCATGTTTGCAAGATGCAGGCACGAGACCGTATTCTGGGCTAGTTGAATCCAGTTCACACCCACGCATCTTGAAAACTCGTTTTTAAAACAACCCTTCCTTCCATTACTAGGTTTCCCAAATGGTGTCTTTCATCCAGGTTTCCCAACCAAAATGTTGTATACATTTCTCATATCCCATGCGGGCTACACATTCCGCACGAGTCCTCCGCCTCGGAATGAAAATATAGAATAGAGTATGGTGACTTGCTGGACGACCGATGAATCGGGGTTTCATTCCCGGCATGTACAAGAGATATTTCTCGTCTCCAGAGTGTCCAGGCCATCTCTGGGATCCTCCCATCCTCGTATTCAGTGGGTAATTTTGGCTCTTACTCGGGCAGTAAAGCTACCAGTGCGTGCATTTGGCTACTCGCCTCTGTCTAGTGCCGTGGTTATGAACTAGTGGGTCTATACTTCCACACCCTCCATATTCCTTCATTCTTTCATAATTTGTTGACCCAGTGTTATGAAGCTTCTCATTGTACGGTTACGTACATCCTTCTGGTGCTTTTCCTCTTTGAGGTCTGCATATTCTCGTCGGCATCTTTTTGAAATTCATTCGATACGTAACCTTTCCTAAGGGTCAGACGCCAAGATTCACACCCGCATAAAATCTGTAAATATTATAAGTGTATTATTATTTAAAAAAATACTTCAAAACCACTTGGACGCGCCGTTCTTGCAAACCGGATCCAGTGCGTCCCTTATGCTGAGCAAATAAAACTCTCCCAAAGTGTAAATGGACGAGCCTAAGGAAAAGAGACGATGACAGGACAGCAGGCGTGTCTAGGACATTCAATGAGTCTCTAATCATATTAGCGTGAAAGCGTTAAAATCATCCTGCGGAGGAAGGAAGAAACGACGTATGAAGTCTAAAAGAAACAATAGTCGAGAGTTCAAGAGAAAGGAGAATTCAAGATACGCCTTGTTTAACATTTGGACTGCAGATGGCAGAATCTCTGCGATATGTTGAAACAAAGCTGAACCCATCAACTCGCGTGATTGTAAATATTGAGAATATTTTCGGGTCTTCCTTTAGGACATATACCGTTTCTTGTCGTGTCCCTTTGGCAGACACTGAAAGCATAAACTGTGCGTGAGTGGGAAGGGCGGTAAGCCAATTACGTACAGGCACGATTATTTAAATGATAAATGCTGTTTATACTAACAAATAAATGTGGAAGAAGACTAGCTGAGTCTAAGAACAGTCTCTAGAAGTTTCTGCTTTGTGAACGTAGGTCCTATCTTTAATGCACAAGACGAGTTACTGGAATGCTACAGACTTTACGTAACATATTTGAGGTTCTCACGGTGTTTAATAATGAGATCTGCCTCTTATGAGATGTGTCACCGTGTAGTTTGGTAGGTAACCTACATTTTTTTTAAATTATTTATTGGAGATTACAATTAACAGCATGAACAATGTACAAGGAACATAACAAAAATTGTACCTGTAACCAATTTAACTAAAATTACTACATGAATCTTAAAGTTATATAGGGGAAAAAAGAAATATGATAATTAGTGAAAAAAAACTACAAAAAAAACACTATTTTGGATGGTGAAGTGGATTACAATAGTCTATGTTTGGTCGTTTGTGTTTATAGATTTATATAGAGTTTATATAGTTTATAGGTCGGCTAATGAGTAATTACCTATCTGTTAGACTAGAGGATTAGGATGAAATGGGCAAAACCTACATTCCGAAACGTCAGTACCGTAAGAATATATTTATTTCCAGCCAATTGCACATCTGTTGGTTAACATGTATATGATTACTTCTTCGACATGTTTCGGTTATTAATAATAGCCATCCTCAGGAAGATCGTTGACACAAAGGAAGCATTTGGTGCTAAAACTTCGTCGTCAATAGTACTTCGCAAGTAACATATTATAGAGTCAAATAGTTAACATATCACTGTTTAATATTAAACAATTACTAACATTAGATTAAAATTGTACAATGATTTTGTTATTTTCATTTGTACTTGTTTGCATCCATATATCTGAAGCAAATAGTTTTCTTTGATCCTACATACTTGGATCCTACGTACTTGGATCCTACGTACTTGGATCCTACGTACTTGGATCCTACGTACTTGGATCCTACGTACTTGGATCCTACGTACTTGGATCCTACGTACTTGGATCCTACATACTTGGATCCTACGTACTTGGATCCTACGTACTTGGATCCTACGTACTTGGATCCTACGTACTTGGATCCTACATACTTGGATCATAAATCAAGTGTAACACAAACGATGTATACTTGACAAAAGAACACTCTGTACTATTTGAAATAGAGTGGAACCCGGTTATAACGACATCGATTTATGTGATACCTCGTCTATAACGTCAGATATCCTGTGGTACCAATTAATTCCTCACTGTTAACCATAACATTATACGCCTCGGTTATAACAACACTCGTTTATAACGACACAATATATTCAGTCCCTTTCATGACGTTATAACCGAGTTCGACTGCATATTCTTCTATGATGTATCACTTAAATACAACTGACAACTTTAGCATCAAATGTTTCCTTTGTGTCAGCGATTTCCCTGAGGATAGATATTATTAACAGGCGAAACATGTCGAAGTAGTACTCATATACATGTTAACCAACAGATATGCAATTAGTGGGAAATAAATATATTCTTACGTTGATTTCAGGTTGCTGGCTTTCTTTCTTTCCTACTCGGACTCTTGACCCGTGAAGATGGGACCGATACGTTGTCCCGAAACGTCGGTAAACAATTACCACGCGTAGCCGCGTAATGTCCCAGAAGATCGCAGATCTCACGTTCTTACCCATATCTATAGCACGTACAATGTATACTATCAAGTTAGTGTCAATGTTACAAATACCCAGAAGGCCGTACGTTCTCCACAAGACGTTCTGCGAAAAACGTGCAACGCCATTTAATTTTTATGCTTCTCCCTCTGTACAGAACGTAGTGGGGACTGATCATTCCGCAGTCTGTATTACGACAGGTCCATAACTTCTTCCAAAGCGAGTTCTCCAAAGAGTGCGATCTAGTGCTTCCTCTTTCAATTTACAGTAACCTCTCGTTTCCTTAAGGACATCTCGTAGCTGCTTACGTCTTCTTCTTCGTCTTAACATCACATCTATTCTTCCTTCTATCTTTCCTTCAATAACGTGTTTTAGAAGGCAGTTCCTACGCAAGATGTGACCAATCCAGTTAGTCTTCCTTCTTTTTATTGTATTTAGGATATTCCTCTCCTCTTTAACTCTTTGTAATACGTCTTCATTTCTCTTTGGGAGCGCCCCTGGTATGTTTAGTTGTAAAGAGAAAATGAAGCTGTTGGTGCACGTATGATAAGTGCAATAAAGCTTAAAGTACGTTAAAACTGTTCAGAATACAACACTCACGCAGTAATAGCTTATTTTTTAAACTGACTTACTTAACCATGTAGGCCATGTTCACAAAACTTGACAAAATAAATACGCCATAGAAGAGCACCCCAATGTAATATTATCTAATTTCTAACAATCAATAGGAATAATTTTGCGGCGCGGACTTGGTAAAGTACAAGCGACATTAGGGCTGCGTAATTTAGGGTCCTGAAATTATTAATGTGGGGTAAGACATATTTGAAAAATACACAGAATATTAGTCTTTTCTTTTAAATATATTGTGCCAACATGGAAACCGTGCGAATTTTTATCTGTCTTTCGTTCTGTTGGTGATAACTAATGAATAACTGTCGCTAGGCAGGTGACGTTTGGTAAGGAATTAGCACAGTGTACTCTTGATTATCCACGCATGGATTATCCGGTTTACGGATTATCCGTGCGTGGATCGTAAGTTGCTAATGACTAATGACGAAGGTGGGAGATAACGTGATTTAGCGTCGAGTGCTCGAACAAAATCCTCAGTACAAACAAAAATCACGGACTGTTTACTTCAACAATAAGCGTCAGCTATTTATGTATTAAAAGGTAAAGTTCACCCTATAACAGGCCACGAAGGCCCAGAGGGGGAGTAGAGGTATAGCTCTACTCTTTCTTTAACCTCGGCGCTAGATGAGGGTGGGTGGTCAACTCCACGCCCCGGCCGCTTTACCCCCGGGAAAGAGACCCGGTACCCGTTGTATAGGAGGCTGGGTGGGCCCCAGGGCCGGTCTGGACGGCTGCGAAAAATGTCGCCCCCACCGGGATTCGATCCCCGGACCGTCCAGCCCGTAGCGAGTCGATATACCGACTGAGCTATCCCGGCCCCTATTTATGTATTACGTATATAATAAATAAATTAGTTTTATGTTTTGTTCGTGGCTCAATAAAATATTTTGGATTATCCGTGTTTCTCAAATATCCTTGCACCCCTCTCCGCCATTACCCAGGACAACGAGAGTACATTGTAATTACAAGCATGGTGACTGTGAAAATTAGGGTTTATATCCGACAAATTTAACGTTAACAGAAGCTGTATTTGTGAAATAAAAAATAAATAGTAATAGATCAGTAAGCCCCTTTGTTGGTATCTTCACCTTGCCGTGGTAGAGGGGCTTGTGAGTTCCAGTGACCCTGAGAGCTAAGCCGGCGGTAGCATTGCTACCAGTAGGGTCTCCCAAGCCGGACAGATCAAAAGGGTAGGAACCAGACGAAGAGAGATGCCTAGGAGATGGGAAACCGAATAAAAACTCCCCTGATGCCGGAAGCAGCGACATCAGTAGCGACATGAAGCACAGAGCAAATGATGCTCGAGATGGTTCATGATCGTGTAGCAACAGGCGTGACCAGAGTGGTCTGAACGGCTGCTGTACTGCGATGTGGAAAGCAAATGGAAAAACTACCACATTATTATTTTCCTGGATAGTCTCTTCCAGAAACAGAGACAAATGCCAAATGCGAGATGCTTCCTCTGGAGACAAAACATTCCGGAGGTAAACTACTCCCCCATTCGGATCTCCGGGGGGGAGTGTTTCTAGGGGAGACACCACGCGGTAATGACTACAGACAAAAGCAGAAGACACAGAATGAACATAACAGCTTCAAGATAGGCACTTGGAACGTAAGGACCTTGAATCAAGAGGAAAACTCGAAAATTTGAAGAAAGAGATGCAGAAGAACGCAGTGTCTGTGCTAGGTGTTAGTGAAGTGCGGTGGAAGGGTCAAGGTGAAATAAAAAGTGGTGATTATACAGTGTATTATTCTGGGGGTGACAGTGCTGAAAGAGGCGTAGCTATAGTAGTGCATAAAAGCGTAGTGAAAAGTGTTGTTAAGAAGAGTGTGTATAGTGACAGAATCATTGCTATTAAATTGCAGGCAGAACCGGTAAGTATTTTGATAGTGCAAGTGTACATGCCAACATCGGACTGTGAAGATGACAAAGTGGAAGAGTTGTATGATATAATTGAAGAAATTCTGGAAGAGGATGGAAAGGGTGCGACAAACACGATTATAATGGGAGATTGGAACAGTGTGGTTGGAGATAAAGCACATCACAACACTGTTGGACCATATGGACTGGGAAGGAGGAATCAGAGAGGTCAAATGCTTATTGACTTCTGTGAAAGAAATGGACTTGTTATAACAAACACATGGTTCAAAAAACCTAAAAGAAGATTGTACACGTGGAAATCACCAGGAGATAGGAATCGATATCAGCTGGACTATGTACTAGTGAAACAGCGATTCAGGAACAGTGTGAAGGATGTGCAGACACTGCCTGGAGCAGATATTGACTCTGACCACAATTTACTGGTTGCAAAGATCAGCACCAGATTGAAGAAGATCATGAGGTTCCACAAGAAAAAACCAAGATGGGATTTGGAGAAGCTATATGCTCAACGACAGGTAGTACACGATAGACTAGAAGAACAGCTTGGTGCAATCAAGTGTGAAAGTGGGAATGTGGAAGGGCAGTGGAACAATATCAAGAAATGTGTGTTAGATACTATGAGTGGTTTGGTTGGAAAAGTCGAGAGGAGAGCAAGAAAGCCATGGATTACACAGGAGATGATCAGTAAAATGGATGAACGAAGGAAATGGAAGAATGTCAACAATGAAGAAGGAAGGAAGAACTACAGAAGACTGAGGAACGAATTGAAAAGAGCCACGGACAACGCCAAGAAGGAATATCTGGAGAGCATATGCGACGAGATCACAGAATTTCAAAGAATAGGACGTTATGATTTAATGTACATGAAGACAAAGGAACTAGGTTGGAAAGAAAACCATGGATTCAAAACATTGGCATCGAAGACTCTCAAGGCAATATAATAATAAATCAGAGACGAGTATTGCAAATTTGGGAGAATTATATCACAGAGCTCTATGATCGAGCTAATCGACCAGAACATCTAGACGTCGAACCTGAAGATGAAGTAGATGAAGATGAGAAAGGCCCTTATATTTTGCAAAGTGAAGTGGAAAAAGCTATCAAGGAGATGAGGGATAAGAAGGCTACAGGAGATGATGATATACCTGGGGATGTACTCAAATTGTTGGGAGAAGGTGGTCTAAGGCTAATGACACAGATGATCAACAGCATGTATGTAACTGGAGAATGGCCCAGAGATTTTATTGAAGTTACAATGATTGCCTTAAAGAAGAAGCCCAAAGCTACAAAATGCAGCGACCATCGCACAATCAGCATCATCGCTCATGCAGCAAAGATAGTAGCGAGGATACTTAGAAGAAGGATTGAGAGGAAAATTGAAGATGCACTTGGAGAAGATCATTTTTGGATTTAGAAGAGGAAAAGGAACTAGGGATGCAATTGGGATGCTGAGAATAATATCAGAACGAACCTTGGTCATAGATGAGGAATTGTGTGCTTGCTTCATAGACTGGCAGAAGGCATTTGACCGTGTCAACTGGACCAAATTAATGCAAATCCTAAAAGGAATTGGGATAGACTGGCGCGAAAGAAGATTGATCAGCAAATTGTACATGGAACAGAGTGTCAAAATACGACTGGACCAAGGGAGACGAGAAGTGTGAAGATTGGAAGAGGAGTTAGACAAGGTTGCTGCTTGTCACCGATTCTGTTCAACTTATACAGCGAGTACCTTACCAAGGAAGCTCTTGAAGGGTTTGGAGACTTCAAAATAGGAGGACAAGTAATTCGCACTGTGAAATATGCAGATGACCTTGTGCTACTGGCTAGAGAAGAAAAGGTGCTACAGGGCATGATTGATAGACTAATTGAAATTGGAAGACGCTATGGAATGGAAATGAATGTGGGAAAAACTAAAGTAATGAAAATCTCAAGGCAACCATCCCCAATGAAAATTATGATAGATCAAAAACAATTGGAGAATGTGGAATATTTCAATTATTTGGGTAGCATGATAACAAGTGATGCAAGGTGTACACGTGAAATTAAATCCAGAATTGCCATGGCAAAAACAGCATTCAACAAGAAGAAAAATCTTTTCACCAGCAAACTGGAATTAAATTTAAGGAAGAAACTAGTAAAGTGCTACATTTGGAGCATAGCTTTGTATGGTGCTGAAACGTGGACACTTCGGAAAGTAGATCAGAAGTATCTGGAAAGTTTTGAAATGTGGTGCCGGAGAAGAATGGAGAAGATCAGTATGGACGATGTGCTAAGAAATGACGAAGTGGAATAACGATTTAGCGTCGAGTGCTGAGACAAAATCTCATACATAAAAAAAATAAGCGGACTGATTGATCACAATCTGGCTTAGTAACGTATCTAATAAATAGAATTAGATTTTTGTATCGTGGTAATAAAATATTTGATTATCCGTGTTCTCAAATAATCCGTGCAGCCTCTGTGCCATTAAGGAAAACGAAAAGATACATGTAAATTAAAGATGGATGACTAGTGCACACTAGGGATAGACAATACGTTTGAACAGAAGCTTGACTTGTGAAATACAACATACAAATGAATAGATCAGTAAGACTATAAGTCTATGAAGTGTAAATCTATTCATTATTCATTTGTTACAGCACCCATGTCAGAAAGGCAGCATTCTGCTGCAGTAGCCGAACCACCTCGGCAAGCCGCGGGCAGCACTCGTTGGGTTTTACTGAACTAGAGTCGGTGTAGCGACTATGCTACGGGTTGGACGGTCCGGGGTTCGAATGCCGGTAAGGAATATAGATTTTTCTCTTCTCCGAAACGTTCAGAACGGCTCTGGGTCCCATCTAGCCTCCTATTCAATGGGCACCGCCGTTCTTTGCGGGGGGCAAAGCGGCCGGGGACTGAAGTTAACCACCCACCTCCATCCATTGCCGAGATTAAGAATGAATGGAGTTATACTTCTACACCCGCTATATGCCATCATGGCGTGGACAGGGAAATCTTCACCTTTTACGGGACAGACATCGTCTTTGATTCTTCTCGGTCCCTCCAAAGAAATTCCGGGACACCATCTCAAATTATACCAACACCCCGAATTTTCACATCCTTTACAATTCACTACTCACTAATCACCCTATAGTTTGATACAATATAAACTGAACTACTGATAGCATCGACAAATAAACCATGAATAAAAAATAACTTGTGGACGTTTACCTCCACGCCCCATATTTCTTAAAGATGCATTGCTTTTTGTCCAGACCGGCCCTGGGGCCTACCCAGCCTCCTGTATAATGGGTACCGGGTCATTCCCGGGGGTAAAGCGGCCGGGGCGTGGCGTTTGACCACCCACCCCCATCTAGCGCTGAGGTTAAAGAAAGAGTACAGCTATACCTCTACCCCCTCTGTGGGCCTTCATGGCCTGTTTAGGGTGAACGTTACCTTATATGCATTGCTGTGTTGTATACATGACTTTCAGCTATAAAATCTCTTCCGGTCCCAAAGTTAAATAGCTGTGAACCCAAATCAAACAGGATACCTGGACCTGGACATGTGCATTGCCGCCTGCGTAATGGATTACGTTCCGTATGTCGTGCTGTCTGTCCCTGTTACGATGCCGCGCCTATTCGATCAACGTTAGAAAGCAATTCTTTCGCTTTGCGTTCCAGAAATGTTTCTCTTGTTTGGAATAACAATACCAGAGCTGACCTGACAGAACACGTGGCTTCTATCTGATCGCTGTATTGTTGTCATGTAGTGTAATAGGCACGAACGTTACAGAATCTCAACTGGAGACATTGGTTTTGTGATCAAGGGCCATCCAGGGATGGGCAAAGGCCAGCACGGGGTATCGTGTTGATAAAACAAAAACATTTTCGAGCTACGTGCATTTTGTTTGAGATTTGGGATTTTTATGGCGGTATATACAGAGTATACACAAAAGAATGGTGCAGTTTCAATGGTGAATAAAGGGACACCGCACCATTCTTTTGTGTAAACCCTGTATATAAATATGGCGGACCGGGATAGCGTAGTCTGTATAGCGACTCGCTACGGGCTGGACGGTCTGGAGATCAATCCTGGTGAGGGCGAGATTGTCCGCACCCGTCGAGACCGGCCCTGGAGCACATCCAGCTTCATGTACAATGGGTACCGCGTCCTATTCCCAGGGGTAAAGCGGCCGGGGCTTGGCGTTGAACACCACCCCCATCTAGGACCGAGATCTTAACCTTTCACTGAGGCGTCCAGTCGCCCAGGCGACTAAATTTATACGGTGGCGCCTAATGTTTGTGTATCTCAAGTATGTAACTTGCTTCATGTCACTATTCTGGCACGCGGAATTTTGAGGTGGCTCCTAGATTTTTGGAAAATTTGATGAAACCTGCACTTACGTGTTTCCAATAACTGTGCCTTCCTGTAACAATTTACCTGCAGTTTTTGAGCGGTAAAGCTTGCAACAGACGTAAAGAAATTGTATCATCTTTGTCAGACCGAACTAACCAGATTCCTTAAACACTCCGTTCGACAACTTTCGCGTACACAGTTCATTAGAAAAGTGTTGGTCGTCAACAGATTTCGGAAAATAAAATTACTGCCTAAAATGTATAAAGGACCTCTTTCAATTAACACATCAGACGTCTTGTAGTCTATCAAGTCTGGCCCTCTGACTGGATCATACTTGTGTGTTTCAATACAAAGACAAACGGCGTTGATGTGGCAGGATTAAAATTTGCTTTGCACGTCGTGTTTCTGTCTTCCTATTAAAATTTTAAAATTTTAGTACGATATACCACAACGGGACGAATTCCACAAAACTTATATCTCCCTGAAATGTAGCACACTACTTCAATATTTTCTTTTTTGTTCACATGAAACACTTTTCACCACTATGAATATTTATGCTGAAACTTTCGACGCTTTCAAAATGCTTTCGCTATTCCTTTCTTCTTCAGTTCCTGACCTCCACTTTCACTGTCTATCTCTGTCTGTCTTAGCCATGACTATTGTTCGATTTTTTTTTATTTCCCCCCCTATGGCTCGACAGCCCTATATGGGCCTGGGCCGCCTCGTTTCGTCGAGGTTTCAATGGTCACACACAGTTGAGACACACCACAGTCGGTAGGACTCCTCTTGACGAGTGATCAGCCCGTCGCAGAGACCTCTACCTGACAACACACAACACTCACAACAGACAGACATCTATGCCCCCGGTGGGATTCGAACCCACAATCCTAGTAAGCGAGCGGCCGCAGACCCACGCCTTAGACCGCACGGCCACTGGGATCGGCTTATTGTTCGATTACAGAACAATAATTACCAAATTTGGAAATAATAGCTCATTCTAAATATTTTAAAAAAGGAGGACATTCACCCACGAGTCAGTTCCCTGCTGCACATAAATCAAATTGTTTTTGTCACCAAACACACCTCTGCATTTTTGCACTTGTCCAATTAGGTCTATGATCTGTAAACATATTATCAAGAAGAATGAGATGGGCGGGGCAGGTAGCAAGGGGGGGAGAGGTGCATACAGGGTTTTGGTGAGGAGACCTGACGGAAGGAGACCACTTGGAAGACCTAGACGTATTTGGGAGTGTAATATTAAAATGAATCTTTAAGAAGTAGGATTGGGAGCATGGACTGGATTGATCTGACTCGAGATAGGGACAGGTGGCGGGCGGGCTCTTGTGAATGCGGTAATGAACCTTCTGGTTCCATAAAACGCGGGGAATTTCTTGATTAGCTGAGGACCTGTTAGCTTCTCAAGAAAGACTGCTGCATGGAGTTAGACTAGTTGCAATTTACCCTGCAAGCAATACAATAGAAGGGACCACATGGGCTGCTGGCCTGAGATTTGCCCCATTTCCCAAAAAAGATTTAAGTTACGTAAAGAAATTTATAATCTAAACCACACACTATTAAACGTTCAGGCAAGTTTCGTTGCCGCAGGATTCACTTGCTCTCGAGTATGCATA
Organism: Reticulitermes speratus; assembly: GCA_021186555.1. NCBI lineage: Eukaryota > Metazoa > Arthropoda > Insecta > Blattodea > Rhinotermitidae > Reticulitermes > Reticulitermes speratus. The sequence goes on from JAJKFL010000330.1 coordinate 3,475,523, forward strand.
ATTAAATACATTTTCTTTCTACATTTCTGTTACATTTTTCAGTTATGATCTATTATTACCTCTGAGGAATTTAAGGTGAATGAGTAAATTAAATTTTAATACCCCGCATGTGGAAGTGCAGGACCCGGGGTGGCCACCACCCTTGGGAGTGGCCACCACCCTTGAGAGTGGCTAACGCTCTCGCCCCAGTCCATGGTCGCCACTATGGCAGTTACCTCTAATACATTGCTCTCCTCCTACATAAGGAACTTCGCATTGTAATGGAAATTGCCGTCTCGCTGGATATGACGCCGTGTAGTAATGTAGAAAACTACCGACGTTTTGGGGGATGGGACTTTTTTTTTTGTGGAGAAGGGCCCCGCAGTAGAAGCTACAGACGCACCGCAGCCTTAAGGCTTATTGTGCAACCCTGTGATAAAGATGAAGAGAAAGATTATAAGTTTCATTTTTCCAAGTAATGGAGCACCGGTGGAATAAAATTGACAGGGGACAACCGAAGTACGAGGTGAAAAAACCTGTCCCAGTGCCACTTTGTCCACGACAAATACCACATGGACTGACCCGGGATCGTACCCAGGCCTCCGCGATGAGAGGCCGGCGACTAACCGCCTGAGCCATGGCACGGTCCTGGGAATCGGACTTGGTCCACCCTGAGAACAGAAGCAGCAAGCTTCATAGTCACGGCATACGGAACTAAAACCTCGTGTCTGTGTCTTATTTATGCGGTTTTTCTGTCCGCCCTGAGCAGCCCCCAACACCTTCACATCAGCCTGGCTTTCTAACAGCCGGGTCTAGAGGCAGTTGACCTTTCAGACCGCTCACACACCGTGCTGCATGTGTCGACTGCACCAGAAGCAAATTCATTGAGAGGTGACACAGGCAGTTGATACAAGCAACAGAAACACACGCCGCGCCTGTGCGCTACTCACTTGTTTTACAGGATATCCACATGGACCTTACAACACATTGTATGTAAATGGTTCAGTATAGGCTAAGCCTCTTGTCTTCCTGAACTGCCTAATACCTCAGCGTATTTATCGGCATTTACATTATTCGAACTTTGATCAACGGACCGCATTGTGCTGTACAGGGTGTTTCATAAATCCCTCCGGGATTTCGGAGGTCTGTAGCTCAGGAGCCAAATCACACACGGGGGATAAGAGCATGTCAATGGAAAGAGTACATATCCAAGTTTTGAACCTACCTTACAAATGTTCAATATGTCCCCGTTTGGTGACTCGACAGACGTCAATCCTGTAATCTAGCTCCTGCCACACACGTTCCAACATATGAACGTCGATGGTAGCAACTGCATCCATAATTCCTAGCCGAAGCTCCGGTAAATCTCTTGGTAAAGGAGGCACGTAAACACGATCTTTAACGTAACCCCACAGGAAAAAGTCACATGGAGTAAGGTCGGGACACAAAAAGCTTTCTGTTCACCTGAAAACGCCATGTTTGTACACCACTGCCTCCTAGCGGAGAAACGGGTAACTACGCCATCGCATCTGTCACGAAAAAACTTTTACATTTCCTCTATCCGTTGGCATGCTTTTATCTCTTATATGTGGGTTTGCTACTGCACGGCCAAGCCTCTAAATCCCGGATGGACTTATGAAACACGCTGTATTCTTTCATTTATTTATGGTATCTGTATTCGCAGCGGATTTAACTGCGTTTTCAATAGCTCCGATCACATCTATTTAATGCACCAATTCTCATATGAGGTCACCAATAACTTTCGTGACTATTAAACTTTTCCTATTTTTTATACGAACATGTGTCTAATTCCGAATAATGACCGAAATAGAGCTGTGTGAATCTACAAATACAAAAGTATTGTAAATGGTAATAAGGAAAGAGAAATTACCTACTTTAATATTATTTTAATTTTAATTTAATGTTTAAATGACAAATTTGTTACATAGAAATGACAAATTTGTTACAGTTGACAATAAATGTTCGAAAATCCCACCGTCAACCTCAGTGCACTTTGCAACTCGTGTGCTAAGATCTCGTGTTGTTCGTCTCAGTTGATCTTCACGTTTCTTTATGCAGGCAGCAGCATCCAAAATGCCAGCCAGCAATTCGTCTGTGTGTCCACCTTTGTTTTGTAAACTTCGCTCTTCATCCAACCGCACAAACAAAAGTCTAACGCAGTTAGGTCTGGAGATTCTAACAGCTCTATCTCGGTAAACATTCAGAATTAGACGCACGTTCATACGAACTTTTCTTCTCACAATAACCGACACTATCACCTCCCAAAATATTGACCTTTCCTCCTGAATCACCCTGTATTTAGCCAGGTACAGAGAAGCACATTGCCTGAGAAAGAAAGCTAGTTCGGGTAGGACTTAACTTCACTTACGGCTATCCACCGTCTTTTTTTTTTGTTTTGTTTTTTGGACAAAGGCCCCGCAGCAGATGCTACGGACGCACCGCAGTCTTAAGGCTTACTGTGCAACCCTGTGATGAAGATGAAGAGAAAGATGATGATGATTAGTTTTTTCCATTTTTCCAAGTAATGGAGCATCGATGGAATGAAATTGACAGGGGAAAACCGAAGTACTCGGGGGGAAAAACCTGTCCCAGTGCCACTTTGTTCACCACAAATCCCACATGGGCCGACCCGGGATCGAATCCCGGGCCTCCGCGGTGGGAGGCCGGCGACTAACCGCCTGAGCCATGGCACGGCCCTTATCCACCGTCTTTAGCCTTTTATATAACAAGTTAGGTATTGTAAGCATAGCGTAATTATTATGGTGTGTTATTTCCTCTAAAAATCCTAGTCATAGCACTAAGAGCTGGGCAGTTACCAGGATACGGGGAAAACACAGGCTATCCGGAGCATCAGATGGCCATATTTGTCACACGGAATTTAAATGATACAGGCTCTAATTTTATTTTCGTAACTTGCCTGTAGGCCCAAAACGCAAGTTAAAACTGGGATTGGGCATAGCAGGGCTGCGTATGCTGAGGATTGCAGAAATGCGTGTGCGTCTTCATGCGAGATGATCATTAAAATTTTCCGATCTAAAGTAAAGGTAAAGTTCACCCTAGAACAGGCCATGAAGGCCCAGAGGGGGAGTAGAGGTATAGCTGTACTCTTTCTTTAACCTCGGCGCTAGATGGGGGTGGGTGGTCAACGCCACGCCTCGGCCGCTTTACCCCCGGGAATGACCCGGTGCCCATTGTACAGGAGGCTGGGTAGGCCCCAGGGCCAGTCTGGACTGGTGCTGAAAATCTCGCCCCCACCGGGATTCGATCCCCGGACCGTCCAGCTCGTAGCGAATCGCTATACCGACTGAGCTATCCCGGCCCATTTTCCGATCTAAATTACAATTGAAATAGGTCTACAATTTTTTTGTTAATTATTCAGTATCAAATTTAATGGAAATCCGTTCAGGTTTAAGGAGTTTTATATGTGAACAGATGGAAGTATGGAGACAGAAATTTTAATTGGCGCTTCTAGGGATATAAAGTACACCATTTAGGAAATGGGCTATATATACGTCTTCAGGCGGACAGGACGTAAATGAATTTCTATTTTCGTGGCGCCTAGGTAGAGCGATCGGCATGCTGTGAGAGCAGCAACTGAAGTGGGCAGCAGAATATGGATTTGTCGTATTCTGTCAACCTGAAGAAGAAAGTAGAAACCATTTCCAAAATTGTACGACTTTATCTTATAGGAGGTCCGTTGACAGAGCTAGTCTCTAAATACGTCCCCACGTTTCTACTTGAACACAGAAAGTGACCCAGTTTCCGAAACGTCGTGCTAATGTTTGTCTTCTATTTTATTTGTGTGACACTAGACGATGGAGGAATTCCAACAGCTAAGTCGTCCTAAACATATTTTTGTAATGTGTAAAGTTAATTCTATATCAGTCAAATTGGTAAATTCCTGGAGCAGAGTCCTTTACTGAGACATTTTTATACGTATATAGTCTCTCAGGCACTCAAAAAATTCTCCGACTCTCATGGCACATATTTATTACTGTTATCCTGAGCCAGATGAGTCTAGTTCTCATCCCAGGTCCTATTTTTAAATATACATTTTTAATATTATCCCTCCTGTACGTTTAAGTCTTATACATGGCCACTTCAATTCGCAGTTTTCTACAATATATTTGTATGCATTTCTGATGTTCCACGTGCGTGCTACATGTCCCGTTCCTCTTATCCTCCTTCATTTATCCAGTCAAGTTTGCTGATACATGCTAATCACTTTCATGTCCACGAAATATCACTAAATAATAAATGTAGTTTTTAATTTTTCGTGACGTTAATGAGCATCGATCTCCAGTTTGAAACCCATTGCAGTAATTGTAGCATTGTAGCATATATATATATATCTGCTTATTTCTTATTGAGGAATGCATTTCAGTAGCATTACACTCAAATTATCGATTCAAGACAGTGCTTTATTTATTAAATTTGCCTGCAGCTAAATTTGCAATTACAAACCTGGCGTGTCAAAAACAGTTTCTTTATTAGACTTTTAAATTTTTAGGCATGTGAAATAACATGCCAAAACGTGAGGCAATTAGTTTATATACAGCAGTCAGAGCGCATTAATTAAGATTATGTGAAAAAAAAAACAACTTTCAGTTGATAAAATTAGTTTCGACTGTCGTCCAAAAGTGTTTATAAAATAAATTCGTTATTGTGACTAATCTCGATCGGATGTCGTTACTTGAGATGTAATATGCAATGTCATTCTATCATGCGTAATGTAGTGGCCTTCGAAATACGTGCAAATGCAGTTCATTATGAAGGCGACTCGGATTCCTTTCTCGTGCATCAAGAGTTTTTTTTTTTTGTCGCAGTCTGCTGCTTCATTCAAACATAAATTGAGTGGGAATATAATTACTTCGTCAGAGGCAGTATTTAGAATTCAAGGAAGCTCCTTCCGGTAGGCATATATACAGGACATACACAAAAGAATGGTGCGGTTTCAATAGAATTCACTTTTGATACCGCACCATTCTTTTGTGTATGCCCTGTATATGTATGTAATATTTCGTAACAACAGAATATCTACGTCAAGCGTAATGCTTCTGACGTCATGATTTTTATGGATATAGTTGATTTTGCCTGAAAAATACGTGATAGTCATGAATCAGGTTTCAGGCATTATCTCAACTGAACCATTTCCAGCCTTAAGTCAGGCTAAATAATTATGTTATAATTCGTTTCCTGTAGTACAGAAAACACACAACGCCTGAATTACAAAGACTAATCGATTAATGCTGTTTAAATAAATTAATCGCTGCTTATTGAGCGAAATACACAGACTATGTAATACATACAGTATATAAATACTAATAATGTAGGTGCATTGTGATACATGTAGTAAACACTTTGCTTTTTCATAGTCATTACGTCAATACTTCCCCCCCTACAACTGATATATACAACGGATTGAGTGCAAATGAAGTGGTGACGTCGATTCCCGTCGTGAGCAGACATTTTTCCCTTCGTCACCGCTTTCCAATCGACTTCGGACACCACCACACCTGCTATCCAAGGAGAAACTTACTGGAAGTTACGCCGTTTATTTTGGTAGATATGGTAGTTGTCAAAGTGTTTAGGATATCAGACGCCTTCCTTTTCAGTGTAGACTGGACGGTCCTGCAATTGAGGCAAAAGGTTCCTCCACGATGCTGGTATCTATCTACCAAAATACACGGCGTCACAACTCAGAGGCCCGTAATCTCAACACCACATACATGGATTTTACGTTATGTTCACCGTACATTTTGATATCACTCAATAATTAAACCAACAAATGCACTTTATTTATTAAGCATGTCCATTAACCTTACACATGTTTCGGCTGCAATAGAGCCATCATCAGGGGTTTAAGGTCACGTTCACTTCAACATTCACTAATCCATTTGGTATCACCACATATACACCACAATGTATGTCAAGTTTCTGCTAACAGTTGGTAACACTCACTGTTTTCGTTTATACAACCTTATGTTATAAATGTCTGACGTAGGTTGTTTATATCTTTGGGCTAAAAACATAAAAGATGATAATTTAATTAAAAGTTGTTACAAATTATTAAAAATTGCTGGCAATTGGTTTGTATACAAGTAGTGTTGCCCGAGCTCTATTTTTGTTGTTAGTGTCTTGTGGTGTGGCTGTTACATGCTTAAGAAATGAAATGCATTTGTTGGTGTAACTGTTGAGTGTAACCATGTATATATGAAATTTGGATTAGGCAGTTCAGTATTACATTAAAATGATCAGCCGTATAAAGCTCACGAGCTGGGATACGTAACAGAAAGCGGCGTGTTCCCTCGGTGGCACTCCTTGCTACATCCTCGCTATAGAGACTATGATTTATACCGTCAGGAACTAAATATCTAGCCATAAATTATTTGAAAACTAGACTTATTTGAAATTCAAGGGAGCGGAATGCTCATCCACTTTGTGAACCGTTTTAGGAGTGGTTACATCTTCCCAAATAAACCCGCTGTCCTTTTTGATGATATAAGAAATGTTAACATAGTTTGCACGTGGTCTTTGGAGACCATAAGGAAGGCAGCAATGACATGATTTACAAGTTACAAACTGATTCTCTGTGTTTATGAAGATGGCCATCAATTGTCGGCCTGAAATAAATAAAACGAGGTGTTCCCCTGTGTGTTCTGCACTACGAGTGTATTTTTCTTTGTTTCCGGAGAGAAAGGAGCTCAGCAAATACTCGGTGAACTGCACGTTAAATCTCCACGTGTGGAATTAAAACCAGCTATTTTAGTCAAATGTCTGTCGGCGGTAAATTCGAAGACATTTCTCACGCACGCGTAACAAATGAGGACAATCGGCTCTGTTTCCTTTATTTGTAGGTTTCAATATTGCTCCGAGACAGCTGAGATCTGCCCTATTACTTCGGCTCACGTTTTCACTCCAGATTTGTGCCGACTGCGTCCAATTAATTCTCAGTTGGGGATCTGCGCTCCTCTGGAATATTACGCAGCGTACAGTAGTAATTATGTACTGACGTTTCGGGACCACCTATCGGTCACATCTTTAAGGGTCAAGTCTTGGATCGTGTGGAAAATTAAGTAATACACAGAGTTAAAGAGGAAAGGAACGTCCTACATACAATAAAACGAAGGAAGGCTAACTGGTTTGGTCACAAATTGCGTAGGAACTGTCCTTTAAACGCTTTATAAAGGAAAGATAGAAGTGACGGGAAGACAATGAAGAAGACGTGAGCAGCTACTGGATGACCTTAAGGAAAGGAGAAGATACTGTAAATTGAAAGACGAAGCACTAGATCGCACTCGTTGGAGACCTCGCTTGGTAAGACAAACTACGCAACGATAATTCCATATAAACTTTAAAATAACGCCAGGAACATTTATAATTTAACTAAAAATTTAGAGGAAAAGCGAGAATTCTGGGGCTGAGAACCAAATCCTATAATTCTATAATCCTATAATCCTGTAAGTTACTAATTTCGATGCTGGCGAATTCAGTACTCACGGTTTAACCCTCGCGGATACAGAGGGTTTACAAGAGTCTAAACAGATCGCAGCTTTCGATTTGTATTCGGACACTAGCAAGGAAACTGAAAGTGTCCCGTTTAGTGAGGATCTGAGGTTTGCACGGCTGTGTTGCTGAAAATTCAATTTTGCTACGACGTTTCAGGAAACTCATGCTGTCAGGGCGGACAGTCATTTTGACAGTAACTGCAGCCACCAGCGTCTCGAACTCACAGCCTCAGGATTACAGAAAATATTCCAGCAGATGTGAAATGTCGCGGGGTCGCAACCCCACCCGTGTTCGGGTCGTGACCCCAGCGCCTAATTAGCTCTGCAAGGTCTTGTAGCCCCGTGGCGAGACGAAAAGGATTCCCATGTCGGCCTGAGGCCAAACGGGAAGGGGTGGAAACAAAGACGCCGAAGAAGCAGATTGCTTCTAACTAGAAAGAATTCCACCCTCTGCTTTCCTCGATATATCATGTAGAATTACGAAGTCTTGAGACCATAGCTATGTAGCGAATAAATGGGGCAGTTCAAACCCAGAGGCTATGTGAGGATGGATTTTGTCCAAGATTGAAGACAGAAGTAATACTCTTAGTGCCTTATAATCAGCATTCTAGTTTAATTCATAAAGTACAGTGGAACCTCGAACTTCGAACACAATCCGTTCCAGGAGATGGTTCGACTTTCAAGTTGTTCGACTTTCGAGTTACATTTCCCCATAAGAAATAATGTAAATTGAATTAATCCGTTCCAGACCCCCAAAATTTACCCAATATAAAACATTTTAAGTGCCTATTTCAAAAGATCATAATGATAAAACAAGTATATTTAATTTCAATAATTGAAAATTTTTATTTATAATAGTACATACATACAAAATATTGTATAATAATCAATCAATAATAATAGTAGGAGGGATATTACTGTTCACTGGAAGGTGAATTACCCTTCTTTCATCTGGACCAAGCAGAGGGAGAAGGCGACCACGTGATTCTTTGTTCGACTTTCGAGTTTTTGTTCGAGTTTCAAAACCGGATTTTCCTCGAATTTTTTGTTCGAGTTTCAAGTTGTTCGAACATCAAACCGTTCGAAGTTCGAGGGTCCACTGTATATGCGTATTCTTCCTTATGCGTTTCCTTGCTTTACTTATACTTTCCACTGATTCTTTTTTCCCTAAGCTTCTCTCTGATTTCTTCTTTCCATCTGCTTTTTCTTCCAATCTTTCAAAATTACTGACCAAATAGAAGAATGCAGCGGTACATTTTAAGGTTGTTGATGAACTTTATAGAACTTTATAGAACTTTATAGAACTTTATAGAACTTTATAGAATCAAAGGCGAAATTTTGTTGATTAAATATTTTACTCTTTGTATTCGCGAATTATTCGCACGGCTTGCAAAGCGGGGCAGGCAGGCCTGACTGTGTTACAACTCAGTTCTGTCACGTCAGCAGCACGTGAGATATATTTGGCTTAAACATCCATCCATCTTGCCTTCTGACCTTTGGAGTAATATCAAGGAGACGAGACATGACGTTGATAAACATAAACAAACTAGAATTTGCTTGAAGAAACATAATTCGCCATTTCCTTGTAATGCCAAGGATTTCACCATCATATTAGATTCGTGTATGTATATATGTAAGTACATAGCATGTCATCACGGCCCGGGGATCCATTCCCGGTGGAGGCCATACTTTCCGCACCCGTCCAGACCGGCCCTGGGGCCCACCCAACCTCCTATACAATGGGGATCGGGTCATTCACGGGGGTAAAGCGGCCAGGGCGTGGCGTTGACCACCCACCCCTAGCTAGCGCTGAGGTTAAAATAAAGTAGAGCTATACCTCTACTCCCCCTCTGGGCCTTCATGGCAGGTTATAGGGCGAACTTTACCTTTACCATATATAAACTTATATATAATATAATCTGGATCATCCGCCTCCCCGCTCATTTCGTGTTTCACTGTGCCTTTTAAACTGTGTCGATTCTGTGGGGTTCCAAATAACGCGCCCTATAGAGATCTCAAGAATACTCCAAGTTGCAGGGGCGTAGGGGGGGTGGAGTGGTTTCGCCGCCCCGGGCAGCGGAGTCCAGGGGAAACAAATTGGGCAGCAAAATGAACACTTTAAATTTAAAAAAATGATTTTCTGTGTTCAACAATCTTTAAAATATTGAGAAAAATAACAGGAAGTTGTGATTTTTTTAAAGTTCATAATTCCTGTCAGTGGCGGCCACTGTTATTTTTTTAAACGGCCCCGCAGCATATGCTACGGACGCATCGCAGCCTTGGGACTTATTGTGCAACCCTGTGATGAAGATGATTAGTTTTTTCCGTATTTCCGTGTAATGGAACACCAGTGGAATGAAATTGACAGTGGAAAACCGAAGTACTCGGAGAAAAACCTGTCCCAGTGCCACTTTGTCCACCACAGATCCCACATGAACCGACCTCCGAGGTGAGAGGCCGGCGACTAACCGCCTGAGCCATGACACGGCCGGCCACTGTTATTACTCGCCTCGGGTGCCAGTAAACCTAGCTACGCCACTGCTCAAGTGCCGTCTTGTTTATTTGCATTGTTATACGGTTTTCTCTTTAAATTCTGCGCAGGTTCAGTATTCTTCACAGTCTTTATCTACGTGTCAGTCGCTGTGTTAAGAGAGGCTACTCAGGGAGCTGTACAGACATCAGGCACTGTACAGACATGAGGCACTGTACAGACATGAGGCACTGTACAGAATCAGCACTGTACAGACATGAGGCACTGTACAGACATGAGGCACTGTACAGATGAGGCACTGTACAGACATGAGCACTGTACAGACATGAGGCACTGTACAGACATCAGGCACTGTACAGACATGAGGCACTGTACAGACATCAGGCACTGTACAGACATGAGGCACTGTACAGACATCAGGCACTGTACAGACATGAGGCACTGTACAGACATCAGGCACTGTACAGACATGAGGCACTGTACAGACATAGGCACTGTACAGACATGAGGCACTGTACAGACATGAGGCACTGTACAGACATGAGGCACTGTACAGACATCAGGCACTGTACAGACATGAGGCACGTCACTGTACAGACATGAGGCACTGTACAGACATGAGCACTGTACAGACATGAGGCACTGTACAGACATGAGGCACTGTACAGACATGAGGCACTGTACAGACATGAGGCACTGTACAGACATGAGGCACTGTACAACTAGCACTGACGACATGAGGCACTGTACAGACATGAGGCACTGTACAGACATGAGGCACTGTACAGACATGAGGCACTGTACAGACATGAGGCACTGTACAGACATGAGGCACTGTACAGACATGAGGCACTGTACAGACTACATAGAAGGCACTGTACAGACATGAGGCACTGTACAGACATGAGGCACTGTACAGACATGAGGCACTGTACAGACATGAGGCACTGTACAGACATGAGGCACTGTACAGACATGAGGCACTGTACAGACATGAGGCACTGTACAGACATCAGGCACTGTACAGACATAGGCACTGTACAGACATGAGGCACTGTACAGACATGAGGCACTGTACAGACATGAGGCACTGTACAGACATGAAGGCACTGTACAGACATGAGGGCACTGTACAGACATGAGGCACTGTACAGACATGAGGCACTGTACAGACATGAGGCACTGTACAGACATGAGGCACTGTACAGACATGAGGCACTGTACAGACATGAGGCACTGTACAGACATCAGGCACTGTACAGACATGAGGCACTGTACAGACATGAGACTGTACAGACATGAGGCACTGTACAGACATGAGGCACTGTACAGACATGAGGCACTGTACAGACATGAGGCACTGTACAGACATGAGGCACTGTACAGACATGAGGCACTGTACGACTGAGGCATGACAGACTGAGGCACTGTACAGACATGAGGCACTGTACGAATAGGACTGTACGATGGCACTGTACAGACATGAGGCACTGTACAGACATGAGGCACTGTACAGACATGAGGCACTGTACAGACATAGGCACTGTACAGACATGAGGCACTGTACAGACATGAGGCACTGTACAGACATGAGGCACTGTACAGACATGAGGCACTGTACAGACATGAGGCACTGTACAGACATGAGGCACTGTACAGACATGAGGCACTGTACAGACATGAGGCACTGTACAGACATGAGGCACTGTACAGACATGAGGCACTGTACAGACATGAGGCACTGTACAGACATGAGGCACTGTACAGACATGAGGCACTGTACAGACATGAGGCACTGTACAGACATGAGGCACTGTACAGACATGAGGCACTGTACAGACATGAGGCACTGTACAGACATGAGGCACTGTTACAGACATGAGGCACTGTACAGACATGAGGCACTGTACAGACATGAGGCACTGTACAGACATGAGGCACTGTACAGACATGAGGCACTGTACAGACATGAGGCACTGTACAGACATGAGGCACTGTACAGACATGAGGCACTGTACAGACATGAGGCACTGTACAGACATGAGGCACTGTACAGACATGAGGCACTGTACAGACATGAGGCATGTACAGACATGAGGCACTGTACAGACATGAGGCACTGTACAGACATGAGGCACTGTACAGACATGTGAGGCACTGTACAGACATGAGGCAACTGACAGACGACATGAGGCACTGTACAGACATGAGGCACTGTACAGACATGAGGCACTGTACAGACATGAGGCACTGTACAGACATGAGGCACTGTACAGACATGAGGCACTGTACAGACATGAGGCACTGTAACATGACATGTAGGCACTGTACAGACATGAGGCACTGTACAGACATGAGGCACTGTACAGACATGAGGCACTGTACGACAGAGGCACTGTACAGAATGAGCACTTACCTGAGGCACTGTACAGACATGAGGCACTGTACAGACATGAGGCACTGTACAGACATGAGGCACTGTACAGACATGAGGCACTGTACAGACATGAGGCACTGTACAGACATGAGGCACTGTACAGACATGAGGCACTGTACAGACATGAGGCACTGTACAGACATGAGCATGTACAGACTGTTAGCACTGTACGACATGAGGCACTGTACAGACATGAGGCACTGTACAGACATGAGGCACGTACAGACATAGGCACTGTACAGACATGAGGCACTGTACAGACATGAGGCACTGTACAGACATGAGGCACTGTACAGACATGAGGCACTGTACAGACATGAGGACACTGTACAGACATGAGGCACTGTACAGACATCAGGCACTGTACAGACATGAGGCACTGTACAGACATGAGGCACACTGTACAGACATGAGGCACTGTACAGACATGAGGCACTGTACAGACATGAGGCACTGTACAGACATCAGGCACTGTACAGACATGAGGCACTGTACAGACATGAGGCACTGTACAGACATGAGGCACTGTACAGACATGAGGCACTGTACAGACATCAGGCACTGTACAGACATGAGGCACTGTACAGACATGAGGCACTGTACAGACATCAGGCACTGTACAGACATGAGGCACTGTACAGACATGAGGCACTGTACAGACATGAGGCACTGTACAGACATGAGGCACTGTACAGACATGAGGCACTGTACAGACATGAGGCACTGTACAGACATGAGGCACTGTACAGACATGAGGCACTGTACAGAAAGAATAAGACTCTGAGGTTTGAGGCTCTCACAATGATGTCTTTGAACATTACTACTGGCTTATGGGATGTGACACCGTTTAGTCTGGTAGGCATCAACGTTTAGAGTTCCTGTTGTCATAGGCTGTTCTGCTGTGTAGCCAGAGGCAGCAAATGTCTTCGAAACGCTGGTACTGCCTGTCCACATGACCACACCGTGTCAAACCAGAGGGCCATCGCTATTTGGACAACCGCAATGAGGACCTCGCACTTGCTGCTCATGGCTCTGTCAGATTTGGCCAGAGTTATATATGATATCAAAACTAACAAATGCACATAAGTGTATGAGAGCATATTATACACATTACATACCTCCTACATGTTTCGGCCACCCATGTGGCCATCTTCAGGGAGAAGCGTTACAAAAGATAGATATATCGAAATATTACAAAATTATCCTTCTTCTTCTTCCATGGCGTTACAGCCTGGGGTGGGCCAAAGAAGGTTTCCTGGTCGGTAAGTGTGCATTCTGTAGTGAGTGACCGGCTCACTGACCGCACAAGTTTTTGCTCGATCCTGATGAGACTGCCAGAGCCATCTGGAAGGCAGTCAGGAGACTTGGGTGAGAAATGGCCGCTTGAATTTTGCTTACGGACACTACTAGTTCTTTCACATTGTTGACACCGTGCATCTTCGTCATATTAAATTAAGTTATAAACCAACCGATGCACACTAAAACCACTCTTTAAGTAGCTTTATTATAAAATTGTTAAAATTGTACCCCTACACGTGTTTCGATCCTAGGATCATCGTCAGGGGGTATCTTATTAAAAGCTACAGTCACTTCAACACATGATTTAAAATATTCTATCAGCACTTTGAACCATAAGTTAAAATCTTGTCAATAGATTCGCTAAAAGTTGTGAAATTATAAAAACACTGTAGTTAGTAGAATTGTGGAACTGCTGGCGTGTGGTATTAAAAGCATATGAAATGTTTTTTCGTGGAGCGGAGTGTACTACGTGTCGTCCAGTGAGGAGTGCTACGGTGGAATTTTAACAATTTTATAATAAAGCTACTTAAAGAGTGGTTTTAGTGTGCATCGGTTGGTTTATAACTTAATTTACTACTAGTTCTATTCATGACCGTAAGGTTATTTTACATGCCGTAAATCTACGACATGGGACCGACGGCTTTACTTCCCCTCCGAAGGAAGTGGTGCTCCGGATTTTTATCATCCTTAAAAATCCATCGACCTCGGTCGGGATCGAACCCGCGAACCTTGGGTCCAGTGGCGAGCACGCTAACCACTAGTCCACCGAGGTCGACACAAAATTATTAGATATAAAATATTATTTTTTTTTATAAAAATATTATTTTTTCTTATAAAAATACAGTCGAACCCGGTTATAACGACATCGGTTTATACGACACCTCGTCTATAACGTCAGATATTCTGTGGTACCAATTAATTCCTCACTGTTAACCATAACATTATACTCCTCGGTTATAACAACACTCGTTTATAACGATACAAAATATTCAGTCCCTTTCATGACGTTTATAACCGAGTTGGACTCTACATTGTTTAAAATACATATTAAACAATGAAATACAGATGAAAATTCACTGTTAAAAAACCAAAAAAATGCACTTCACTTTCACTTTTATTATGTATTAATCGGGGTCAATTAATACATAATAAAGGTGAAAGTGAAGTGCATTTTGTTGGTTTTTTTAACAGTGAATTGTAAAAATGCACGGTGAGACTAATATAAGAAAATTAAAATAAAACAGATAAAAAAAATATTTGTGATTGACTCTGATGGGTAACGGACACTGTGCAGGTAGCAAACCACCATCCAAGCAAGGGTGTGCTAATGTTGCCGGTACGGCAGGCACTTTTTGAGCCCCCACCCACATACACATTTTTATACTGGCCAAAATAATTGAATTGATGTCTCGATTACACTTAACTAAGGGGCGGACACTCTGCAAGTACATACTGAGACAAATTTGGAAGAGTTCTGAAAATACGTAAGAAAATTGTGCAAATTCATTATACGTCCGTGGTAAAGCAATCCCTGGACAGGCCCTTAGGGTTCCAGGAGGTTGAGGCTCCCAGAATTTCCAGACAATCGGCACATGAAGGTGGTAAGGTTGTCAGCCCTACGCACCGGCCGCGTTTACCTCCCAGGACATATTCCAGGTACTCATTTCTGTTAGAGACTGAGTCAACCCCAGGGTCATAGTGCAGTCGGAAGGATTATGTCAATGAAAAATCCCAATGACCCGATCGGAAATCGAACCCGCAGTAGCGGCTTGTAGCGCAGTGCCTCATCCAGCTGCGCCACAGTTATTCAACAGCAATGAACGTGCTCATAACTGAAGGAACGTAAGGCTACGTTCCATTTCCACTTGTCCTTTAGTGCCATTAAAGCAGAGGTTTTCTGGAGGGCACTTCGGCACAGATGCGGTTGTTCCATGCTGTTCAGGTACTGATATATTTGACTCTGAACCATTTACTCGTCCTTTCGGTACTGTGACTTGGCTATGGGCTGACCGACCGAAGAATCGGGTTTCGATTACTTGCGGTTACAGAAATTATATTTCTCTTCTCCATCACTTCCAGACCGACACTGGAGTCCACCAAACTTCCTAACCAATGGGTATCGATGGCTCTTTTATCGGAGGGAGGGGGGTTAAAGCGCCCTGAGCGTAAACCTGACCACGTCACTCTAGTGTCTAGGTAATACCTGAAGTTATACCTCCATTTCCATGCACGTGTTCATACCATGGCGCGGAAACAATTAAACAAGCCACGTGATTTTAGGCTTCCGCCGCGATGTAGATGTCTGCGCTCTTCTGGGATATTACGCAGCGTTGAATTGTAGTTCTGTACCGACGTTTCGGGACGACCTATCGGTCCCATTTTTATTGTTAATAGTAGCCAACTGTGTGTGTGATCAGTAATGTTGTACGTAAAGTAGTACTCCATATTAGTAAATTAGATAATACTTTTTTTTTTGCGTGATGAAGGGCCCCACAGCAGATGCTACGGACGCACCGCAGCCTTAAGGCTTCTTGTGCAACCCTGTGATGAAGATGAGCAGTTTTTTTTTTACCAAGTTTTACAAGTAATGGAGCACCAGTGGAATGAAATTGACAGGGGAAAACCGACAACTCGGAGAAAAACCTGTCCCAGTGCCACTTTGTCCACCACAAATCTCACATGGACTGACCCGGGATCGAACCCGGGCCTCCGCGGTGAGAGGCCGGCGACTAACCGCCTGAGCCATGGCATAGATAATACCTTATTGAGTTATTTAGCAACTGCGACGAAGCCATCTTTTCCCCTCCACTCTGAAGTTCTGGGAATCCTTTGTCAGTACTGATAACTGGCACGATGACGGCGGATGTACCAAGATATTAAGTTACCCTACTAAGTAACGACACGTTACCAAATACGTAAAGCCATAGAGAACTCAGGTCACGTATACCACACGAAGGTTTTCTCCGAGCACTCCCGCTCGGTAGTAAGAAAACCCTTCGTTACAACGCACTTTATTCTATAATCACCGTGCGTTTTTCACAATTATTGTTAGGTCACCATACAAGCAGATTTTCTGACACCCTGAGGATGGCTTCATGAAGAAGCCGAAACATATGTAGGGTGTTTACCAAAATATTTTAAGCAACCATAAAGTGCATTCAGTTGGTGACTTAACAATAACCTTCGTTACAAATTGTAACGAAGGGTTTTTTTTTTTTGGAGAGCTGGGAGTGCTCTGTGTAGAATCCATTATGCACATTACTTGAAGGCGTATGGAGGGATGTACGCATCACTTCGGCACATCCAGCGATACCCGTCACACTTCGCTCACTCAGAAATTGTACGTCTGGCATTCCACTTTTAACAATTAGGCCTGGAAATTCCTGGAATTCCAGCACATTCAGCGTTTATTTTTTTTTTTTCAAATGGTGATCTGAGCCTTCTTCTCTCCTTACAAGATGAATAATTCAGTAGCGAAGAGAATGGAGAGCAGGAGGAGCCAACGACATGATGATGGTTCTTGTTTCCACATGCTGCAACCTGTCGATTTCTCACTGCTAGGTCCTCCTGGAGCAGTCACGCTTGTTTGATTTAGTGCTGCACTGTGAGACAGGAAATTCATTTACGTTCCAACCCTTTGCAACAAAAATGTCCCTACTCACAGTAAAGAATCTTACGTCTCTGATACACAGCGTACTCAATCATGTAGCCGAACATCGGTTTCAAATCCCAGACAATTAAAAAATAGAATTAACGATAAGTGATTTCTCTTTCTTTATTACCATTCACAATGCTCTTGAATTTATAGATTCAAACAGAACTATCTTAGTAACCATTTAGGATTAGACACACTTTCAAATGAAACTTTTTTTCTCATAGTCTCAGATACTATTACCCCCCAAAATATTGACCTTTCCTCCTGAATCACCCTGTATATGTGACCACGGAAATGTCTTACATTTGGTGTTTCACAAAACTGGATACGCAAATGTTCACCATTGCAGCTGTCACCACCTCAAATTAGGAATATCCCAACAGCTCTTCAAGCTTACCTTGTTCCAGTACAGTTCTGTCAAATATAGAGATACAAGAATTGTTCAAACAACCAGATATAGTTGTGACAATTAAGAAGGGGAGAATAAGGTGAGCAGGTCATGTCCAGAGAATGCCGGAAACAAGGAGTGCTAAGAAAGTTTTTTTTAGGAAAACCTGATGGGAGAAGGAGAAGAAGTAGACCCAGGAAAAGATGGCTATATGACTTAGAGGAGGACTTCAGAAAGCTAGGAGTCAAAGGATGGAGAAGGAAGGCTGAGGACCGAGAGGAATGGAGGCATGTGGTCAAGAAGGCCGAGGCCGTACATGGGCTGTAGCTCCGACAAGAAGAAGAAGAAGTACAGTTCTGTCAGTCACGTCATCACGTGGAAATGAGTTACGTTTCAACATGCCCCAAATTCGTTTCTGACCATTTTAATGGACCCAAAGTTTAGAGCAGTTTGAGCTACTAACCTTCTAGCTGGAAGCCATTCGTAACATATTTGGCATCTCTTGCTGAGGCCGTTTAATTCAAAGAGATTTTTAATTACCATTATAATTGTAAGCAATGAGCATTATGCTGTGTCCTCTGAAAAAGTCTGGTCAACTAAAGATAAGAAAGTGTGTAAAACATGTTATAATGCATTATTGGACACTAATTACAAAAGAATGAAATGGGAAGGTAAAAGCACATCCAACAATACATTATATCATATTTTACATACATACATATTCTCATCATGACTCAGGATAGGGACAGGTGGCGGGCTCTTGTGAATGCGGTAATGAACCTTCGGGTTCCATAAAACGCGGGGAATTTCTTGACTAGCTGACGACATGCTAGCTTCTCAAGAAGGACTGCTCCATAGAGTCATATTCTTATCATTACAGGGTGGTGAATTACTACATGAAAGTTCTGTGTGTACCAGCCAATCTAATATTACTACTGTCACGTTGTGTTCAACGTGCATTTTGACATTAATTTAAATTTTTTAACCAACAAATGCACTTTTTTATTTCTGTTTAATTCACCCTACACATGTTTCGGCCGTGACTGGTTGTTGCCAACGTAAATAATAGCCTGAAACAGTGTAACGGTTGTGATAATAACAAATGGACCAGTGAACAGTGAAGTGGACTTATCAACGTACTGTAATTATGGCCGAAGTTACGGCCGAAACATGTGTAGGGTGAATTGAACAGAATACGAAAATAAAAAGTGCATTTGTTGGTTTAAAAAATTGAAAACTAATATTACTACTTCTTTACTAGTAACAATTCATGTATTTTCAACTATAGGTTTTAAGAGTGTCATTTTATATATGTGCTGATACTTTAGCAATTTAATTATAATTTTAATGTATTAACCCTTTGTATTTTACCTCCATGAAGACGGCAACGTGTTTGGCCGAAACATGTAGCAGGTCATTGAGTATATAAATTAATTTCAGTATACTTGTGTGCATTTTGTTGGTACTGCTAGTATATAAAACTGATTATTGCACGGATTATCAAATTTGGGAAATACGTGTGTTCCAAATACGAGTGTTTTCTGCATACAAGGACCCTGTTGGATACAATTTTTCACAGTACTGATTGTGTTCAAATTTAAAATTTCAAACGCATTGTCCTGAAACACTGCAGTATGGAATGTAGGTTGAAAATAGGGATTGACGTCACAAGCTTCTCGTGTCTGCATTAAGACACTCAGTTCCATAATTCAAATGCGATACGTAATAGTACGTACAGTGCGCTCCTTTATAGGACCAGTTTTCGAACCGCGGCTTTTGCACTGACAAACGTCAAACTACGAGTGTATTGCGCACGCTCGTAGAGGAGAGGAGAACTCATTTTAGAAAATGTCAAGTCTTCTTGATTTATGTTCAGAAATTGCATCTTCTGAAGGCATGGCAATATTAAATAGAGTCGGATTGGAATATATGATTTGCAGTAAATTATCGGATCGATATAAAGGGGTTTTTTTTTTTAGTACGCCTGTTATTGAAATTCATCTTGCACTTGTTGCAGGTAAAATTGCCTGGCAGAATTTATTACAGTTGTTAGACTAGAATCTCTCGACTTATAATTATATATTTTCAGTTAAGTGAGATAGCCTGTCATTACTAACCGAATACAGGGAAAAATGGTGGCTATTAAGAACCTGACATTCGTTCAGCTGGTCGAGAAATTACATTTTTTTTATTGGGCTTAAAAATTAATTCCAGTATTCACAAGAACTCGCCACTGGACTTTATCCTGAAACATTTTCACCATAAACTCATATCTGATCTTTTAACAAACGTTACTGCTATCGATCCATCCACATTAAGGTCTTCCAAATACGCTCTTCCTTTCATCATCTCAAGCACCTCTCATCGATTTTCGCGTAGGCCTTCTAAGCCTCAAATAAAATGGAACAAAGTTTGTGGAGTTTCCAATGATACTTCATCAATTTTGGCGCAAGAATAATGTAAAACAGCGTCTTGTGATCATAATATGCCGTCTGTATTGAAGACAGAGGCAGTCATTTCCTCACACACGTCAGCAACTAGCTGCTAGGATATACGACATTACATTTCAGAAGACATTTGATCGTGGTCTGTGTCGGTAGCGCTGTAGCACATTAGTGACAATGCATACAACACAGTGACACGTGGCCTTTAAATCCCAATGTATCTGCTGATGACCGGAGTTACTTTCATTTTAAATACCCACCCTTGCACCTCAGTGAGACAGCGTTTTCCCTTTCGTCCATAAATATTATCGAACATGGGCGGCCCGTTTGGCCAATAGAGTTTAGTGACTTATAACACAGTGACACATCGTTAGTTACATAGCCTGTAACACATTGATATATCATTAACTCTTCGCTTTTCTGGGATGTTACGCAGCGGTGATTGGTAGTTAGTTACCGACGTTTCAGGACAACCTATCGCTATAATCTTCAAGGTTAAGCAGGCTGGTTAACCCTTGATGATGGGATCGATAGTTTTTTCCCGAAACGTCGGTAACTACCAATGAGCGCTGCGTAACATCCCAGAAGAGCGAAGATCTCATTTACATCGCAGCGGAAGCTTGAAATGATATATCATTAGTTATACAGCATATAACACAGATGTCATTAGCTACATAGACTATATAGTAGAGTGACGTCATTAGTTACGTAGCCTGTAACACAGTGACGTTAGTTATACAGCCTGGAAGACAGCAACATCCCCACGTCCTTTATGGTATATCGCTTTGCCACGTGTTCCCTACATCACACTTCTATATTCTTACCACATGCCCACCCATTTTCTATCGTCTTGACTTTACGATGCTAAAAATGTGAGTTTGTCTCTCAGCGTCGTGTTTCTGTTAAATTTTCGGATATATCCTGCTCGAATCCTGATAAGCATACTGGCTATCCTGATTGGGTTCTAGTGGCATTCCTCTGTTCCTTCAGGCATTGAAATAGACCACAAGGGGCTTCAGTCGATGCTAAATAACCGAAGAAGATGAAGAAGAGATGTCATATGAAATGAGAATTAAGTTTTATATTGTTCGTCGCATGCAGTCGATAAACAATTCACAACACTCAACCAACAAAATGCACAGTATTGCTACTTACATATTTACATTATACTATCACATAACATATTCCTACATGCTTCGATCCCCAAGGGATCATCATCAGGGAACAAACCAAAGCAATACTGCATAAAACTAAATTATCAACTTTTATACACAGTTGACATGGTGGAAAAGAGTTACATAGTTAAAATGTAGACAGTTCTTTGTAGTGTTGTTGTATACAGTGTACTGGATCTTGGTATACAGTATCTTTGAGGCAGCCTACGTACTTAACGAAGGATAACACAGTACCTTTGGAATATTCTATGTGATATAATATATAATATAATATATAATATAATATATAATATATAATATAATATATAATATAATATATAATATAATATATAAATATAATATATAATATAATATATAATATTAATATATATATATAAATATATAATATAATATATAATATAATATATAACATAATATATAATATAATATAAATATCTAAAGAACAATATTGTATATTTTGTTGGTCTCAGGATTAACCTTCTCTCTGGTGAGATTTATTTACACAAATTACCGAGCCAGAAAACTGAAGTGATTTTTGCCTCTGAATTGTAGTCACGAAGTGTTCGGGTTCGAGCCTCGTCCGGGACATCGACAGTCCTGAGTTTCTTCGCTGTCTGCTTCAGTCCCTCCAGCAAAGTTTCCTGACAGCGCTTTAATTGAGGCACGACCGCCTCCTTTCACACCCTGTATAATTATTATGCGCTAATTAACCTACCATTTGACATTATATATATATATATATATATATATATAATATACCAAAGCACTGTCATGCTCAACAAAATGTACAAAATTTTTACAGGTTACTAGTTTCGTCTTATCAATTAAGCTATTATCAGACCTATTAAATATCAAGAATCATACAAAACGAGATCTCTTACCCTTAGAGTGTACGTTATAAAAACTGACTATACTTGACTGATGCACAACTGGGATGTTTTACCTGAAGATTACAGCAGCTAGTCAAGCCGCCAACCATAAATTCAAGAAACTAAACAGAAAACTTTACAATTGTAATGCTAGTATGTATTTTAATGAGGAATTTATATATCATAATATAACTCCAAATTACCCAAAAACTTCTACATCATCGAATCATATACGTAAAAATATATACAGTGATACCTCGGCTAACGAGTGACCCTGCTAACGAATTTTTCGGCTAACGAAGATTTTTTTCGCTGTTTTTCGGACTCGGCTAACGAATATGGATTCGGCTAACGAATGTTTTAGTGGATGCTCGCGCTAACATAAAGCAGCAAACATGAACGGTCGGGCCATTCCATGAGCTAATCTTTTCCGTCTGTATGTGTGTGACAAAGAGATGAGCTGACCACATCACATAGGGGAGACCCACCAACCCGACTGGGTTGTTTACGTTCGAGACAGCGAGAAGTTTCGGCTAACGAATGTGATTCCGGAACGAATTATCTTCGTTAGCCGAGGTATCACTGTATTTGACTGAATCACAAAGGGGATGTTTTACCTGAA
This sequence comes from Reticulitermes speratus, assembly GCA_021186555.1. Taxonomy (NCBI): domain Eukaryota; kingdom Metazoa; phylum Arthropoda; class Insecta; order Blattodea; family Rhinotermitidae; genus Reticulitermes; species Reticulitermes speratus. The sequence continues at coordinate 3,498,411 of JAJKFL010000330.1, forward strand.
GATTCTGCCATTTGACGCTGTATACTTTTAGTCATTGACAGAGTCATTAAATAAATCCTACAGAAAGAGGAAAATTACAAACCCTTTGCATTTTGTTCAACATAGACTAGGCCGTGGTTGCAGCAAATGTATCTCCGTCTTCACGTGGAAATATAGGAAGGCGTCTATTCATGTGGGTACACGAACAAGTGCTAGCCTGTCACGGGACATCGTGTTCTGTGCGGAATATAGTGCAGTGAACGGATTTTGGCCGATGGAATATTCCAAACGGCAGGCTAGGAGCGAGTCACCAATGCAGCGACAGCGTGTTCGGTCTAGTCCTTCTCTCCGCCTACTCAAGTACAGTTGACCTTGTCACACTGACGTTCAAAATAAATAAACACCCACCCCTCGTCACTTCACCACACCCAGTAGGTCAGTCCGCCAGCTCCGCTAAGTCCTCCACCGGCCAAAAACCACGCACTGCACTATACTAGACAACGGACAGTGTGCAACCGCGGACTGTGACACGCCATCGTGAGATCGCGTTACGACGAAGAAAGAAAAAGTAAGAAATGAGGGAAGAAATAAATGGATAAATAATTCATGCTGAAGACATAGCCACGCAGTAGCTGACCTGCAGGCGGGTTACAGTTGTCGGCGTATCAGGGCGTGTCCTGTCTTATACCGCGCGAAAACTCACATCTTGTATTTGTGTTTTCCTTTGCAGGTGCCGCTTCCTTAGAAAACCGGAGAACGAGGTGGCCGTAGTTGCCTGCAGCACCATCTTCAGGTAGGCACATATATAGCGTGAATGGTACAGATCTCCTGAGATATGACACAGTGTAGAGCAGTATGTATGCGCCGACGTTTCGGATATCTGCCGCCTTTATTTTCTACCACGAAAATTGCAGTATCAGGTTCATGCGAAATTGTCGACACATAATTTGAATATCCAACGGAATACAGATAGTGGCTGGCTTGTGAACCTAAAATCACACATACTTACGTACCATTATCATAAATTCAAATGCACTGAACAATACTTGCATACTACTTCTGTGCAATTCATTTTAAACTAGATTTATCTGTAACTGTTAAATGTAACTGTTCCTTTATACAAACAAACAAATGCACATATGATAGCACAGTGTTACAGTGCTCCGTCACGCCTACATAAATCTGCCGTAAGACATCCAGTATAAAGATAGATAATAAATACTTTGAAAGGGTGAAACTGTTCAGATATTTGGGAACAACCATAACAAATCGAAATTCCATTCAGGAAGAAATTATGAGCAGATTGAAGTCGGGGAATGCTTGTTATCATTCGGTGCAGGATCTTCTGTCTTCCAGTTTGCTATCCAAAAATACAAAGATTAAGATATACAGAACTATAATTTTGCCTGTTGTTTTGTATGGGTGTGAGACTTGGTCTCTCACACTGAGGGAGGAACATAGGCTGAGGGTGTTCGAGAATAGGGTGCTGAGGGGGATATTTGGGGCTAAGAGGGACGGGGTAACAGGGGAGTGGAGAAGACTACATAACGAGGAACTTAATGATCTGTACTCATCACCAAATATTATACGGGTGATCAAATCAAGAAGAATGAGGTGGGCGGGGCATGTAGCACGTATGGGTGAGGTGAGAGGAGCATACAGGGTTTTGGTGGGGAGACCTGAGGGAAGGAACCACTTGGAAGACCGAGGCGTAGATGGGAGGATAATATTAGAATGGATCTTCAAGAAGTGGGATGGGGGGCATGGACTGGATTGATATGGCTCAGGATAGTGACAGGTGGCGGGCTGTTGTGAATGCGGTAATGAACCTTCGGGTTCCATAAAACGCGGGGAATTTCTTAACTAGCTGACGACCTGTAAGCTTCTCAAGAAGGACTCTGCTCCATGGAGTTAGTTAGTTAGTTAGTAAGACATCCAGTGACACTGCGCATGCGCTAATACTCCGACTGACACAAACCCTCACCCGTTGGCCTGCATACAGAAGCAGTAGCTAAAACTTAACCTCCAACGCAGACCACACGACACTCAATACAGAGTTGCAGCATGTAACATTCTATACTTTGTACTTCTATACATCCTGATAACACTATACATATTTCACGATTTTAACTAATAAAGTCGACATATTCACAGCACTGAATCCATTATGGATCTAAAGCAACAACAGATGTTTGTGTACATAAATGAATGCTGCAACAACATAAAGAATATAGAATTTTAAACATATTTCACGATTTTATACTTTTAATTTAAATACAAAAACCAACACGATATGTATCGTAACATATTTATGTATAGCAACAACCTGGCACTTTGAATCAAGCTGTGGCATGCTTACACGTGAGTATTACTTTTGTAATCTGTTATGTTGTAGCAAGTTTTAAGTTCGGTGTGTGAACTCCGTGATGATGGCAAAATTACATGCCGAAACAGGTAGCAGTAATGAAAGGCTGTATTATTGTGTATATCATAAATGCATTTAGTTGGTTTTGTAAGTGAACAGTTTAATCAAATGCAGGAAATAAATAATTTCGAAGTGCAAGTTAGATTGCTGTCCACGTGTCTCGCTCTACGTGCATCGCCAGCATCACACGTGCTGTACTAAACCAAACATTAAATGTCCGGAAAGACAGGTGCAGAATAAGCTAAGGCAGTCCTTGTGTTAAATAAAGCATTATTAAGTGAAGACGTACGGAATATTGGAGTTATAGCTCCACGTACTCTTAACGTCAACTATAGGGGGGAAGAGTGCTCAGTTTCAGTGGCGTAGCTAGGTTTTTTTTTGACGCACGGGGCGAGCCGTAACAATGGCCACCCCTGACAGAAATTACAAACTTTAAAACGATCACAACTACTTACTGAATTTTGATTTACCTTTTCTCAATCATTTAGAATTTGTTCAGCGCAGAAAATCAAATTTTTAAACTTAAAATATTCATTTTGCTGCCTCTTGGACTCTGCTGAGGGGGGCGGCCGCACCCCCCTTCCAGCTACGCCCCTGCTCTGTTTCACACCGTGGCCACTTCATATTGGGGAAAGAGTTTTCGGTACGGACTTGGTACGAAGATGTGTTTATAGTCAGCCTTAACTCTTTAAAGCAGTGGTTGCCAAACTTTTTCGGTCCACCGCCCCCTTGGCTCCATATGCACACCCACAGCGCCCCCCTACCTTTTTTAAAAAAAAACATATATGCGCTTTTGTTTCCACTTTTATTTTATATTTAAAAAATCGTTTAAATAAAATTATAAGAGTTAAACTTAATGTTTTATGTGTTAATAAATTAAAATGTATTATATTTTTTACGATTAACAATAATTCATCTAGCAATAGTTTATTAAAAAAATAATATGTGCTTGAATAAGATTCATAAATTAAAATACCAAAAAATTTAGTTCATTTTTTTATTTTTAACACAAAAACTACTTCATTTGAATTTTATTATAAAAATAAATGCACTACTTGTCTACTAGCGCCCCCCTGTGATAATAACAGCGCTCCCTTCCACCTCTCGTACCTATTAGCGCCCACCTCGGTAATCCCACCGCCCCCCAGGGGGCGGTACGGCCCACTTTGGGAACCACTGCTTTAGAGGGAAGAAACATCATGGCCCTTGCTCATAATCGAATTCGGTTTTCCTAGACCGTAGCCCATAGAAGTCCCATGGAACACGAAGACGATGTTGATCGTGGCTTCCTCCTTTCCGCCTGCTGTCGTATTACCCTAAAGCTTTTCTTGGCCTATACGAACCAGCCCAAAGCGCGTGTTCCTACTGAAAGCTAATGTATATCACCAACATTCCTGTGAACAAAAAGGCTAGGAAACTGGAAAGGAATATGGAAAGGCATCAAATGATAGTCTTCTCGGTTCTTATACCGTGCAGGATTAATACGTTTATTCAGACGTTTCGGAGGAACGCGCTTCCCTCCATTTTCACTGTGGCTGCTTAGGTTCGAGTCGTTAATGCTTCAGTAGCCACGCTGAAGATGAAGGCAACAGGTTCTTCCGAAACGTCTGAACAACTTGTAAGAAACGAGCATGCTACCATCTGAGCACCGCACGACGTGAAAGCCTGGAAACGTGTAGGAAATTATACTGGAGGGGTAGGGGGGGCGTGAGGATTCAAGGAAGAAATGATGGGAGTAGACCCGTGGGCCTACTTTTCGTGGCCTCAATATAGATGGGAGTGGTCAGCTTCACGTCCCGGCCGCTTTACCCCCGGAGAGAGAGATTCCGGTGCCTGCCGGATAGGAGACTTCCTGATACAGGAAATCGAATCCCGCTAGCCTAGTCACTGTAATAACTGAGCTATCCATGCTCCTAACGCAGTTTTAGACAGTAATTATTATTTCAATGAACAATGAAGCAGCTTTCTGATTGGTTGTAATTGGTGTTACGTTTAAGGAGCGTTGTCACGGTAATTAGACCTGAATGGTGCGACTGCAGAGTGATGTAATACTCGGTCAGACAGAGATGCAGGGAGCGGTGAAATGAAAGTTAATTAGATTGCCTGTGACGGATTGCTTATGTTAGCATGTTTACATGATTTACAATGCTCGTAGACCTTGTCTATATATGGACTAGGTCAATTATGACGCCGTGTGTACGTGTGAGGTCCGAACAGTTTGCAGCGAATGAGTGACTCAGCTGTGCGCATGCTCAAATGGACTGCAGACGAAGAGCCGCATAAATGCCTCGGCAGACGTGACGGCGTAGTTGCACTTCTGCACGTCATTACGTCATATGGGGCAGTGGAAGTATAGGTGAACTATTTGTTGATATTGGCATTAGATGGAGGTGAGTGGTCAGCCTCACGCTCCGGCCGTTTTACCCCCGGGAATGATCTCCCTCTACCCAATGAATAGGAGGCTGAGTGGGCTGCAGAGCCTGCCGGGACTCTGTGGAGTATAGAGCAATCTCTTGCCTGTGCCGGGAATCAAAGAAAATGCCTCGGATTCGTAGAGAAACGAAGTGCAAGAACAAACACTTCAGTGGTTTAAGGTAATTAATATCACCGTCTATACAACATAATAATAGTTACGCAGCTAAGTATTCACGTTAACCCTTTAAGGACGAAACGTAATCTGTTTTATTTGAAGATCCAGGTCGTACCGCGCAGTAAACACTCTGCATCTCGGTTATAAAAACCACACAGTTAATGCTGTATAGGGCAAAAGTCACTGTCTGTTATGATATCCATACAAAACACATAAATGCACTGTGTGGGCAGAACGTAGAATTTGTGAATGTTAAACATGGCGGTACATATAGTAACCGTTAGGCTTTAAAAGGTTGAACAGCTACATGTTTCAGCAGACATAGTTATCTTCAGGCTGTTCAATTTTATGAGAAAGCAGTTTAATTCTCTCTCATGCATGCAATCTTCATAGACTTTATCTATTTAATATTTTCTTCCTTTAAAAAAAGGTAAAGGTAAAGTTCTCCGTAGAACAGGCCATGAAGGCCCAGAGGGGGAGTAGAGGTATAGCTCTACTCTTTCTTTAACCTCGGCGCTAGATGGGGGTGGGTTAAAGGTAAAGCAATCCCATTACAGGCCTGGACAGGCCCTGAGGGGTCCAGGAGGTTGAGGCTCCCAGATTTGTAGACAATCGGCACATGAAGGTGGTAAGGTTGTCAGCCCTACGCACCGGTCGCCTTTACCCCCCAGGAAATACTCCTGGTACTCATTTCTGTTAGAGGCTGAGTCGACCCCAGGACCATAGTGCGACCGAAACGATTATGTCAAGGAATTAATTCCAGTGACACCATCGGGAATCGAACCCGCGACGTTCCGGTTTGTAGCGTAGTGCCTCAACCAACTGCGCCACCGCGTGCCCCCTTTCTTCCTTTAATAAAGTTTCAAATCATATATATTTGTTATGACTTTATGTAAAGATCGAGTTCTCAGTTTCCAAACATGAATATATGTTGGCAGCGAATTAAACTACTGTCTTGTAAAAGTGTACAACCTGAAGATGACCGCATGTCCGTCGAAACATGTAGCTGTTTAACGTGAGTACATTCTTACATAATAATTATTACGTTGTGCAGACTGTCATATTAATTACTTTAAACCACTAAACACTAAACGCAAAGCGATAAACAATATCAAAATGGGGCAACATTTCCTGACTACGGAACTGCAACTCGGTGCACAATGCGAACTAATAATGACCAGTTGATAAAGCGTCACATCCCAGGCCTTGCATATTAAGCTACAAAATATTCACATATTCTGATTAACAATTCTTTTTCATCTATGACTTATTTCTCTTTCTGTACTTGTTTCATACTTAGGCGGTAATGCATATGCAATTTACATTCCCATCTGTTCCATCGATCTCTCTTCTAAGTGTCTTTATACAGGGTGATTCAGGAGGAAAGGTCAATATTTTGTGAGCTGACAATATCGGTCATTGTGAGAAAAAAGTTATTATGAACATATGTCTAATTCTGATTGTTTACCGAGATAGAGCTGTTAGAATCTCCAGACCTAACTACGTTAGATTTTTGTTTGTGGGGTTCAATGAAGAGAGAACTTTAAAAAAGAAATATGGTTGACGGTGGGATTTTGGAACATTTATTGTGAACTGTAACAAATATGTCATTTAAACTTTAAATTAAAATTGAAATTAAAATTAAATTAACAATAAGTAACTTCTCTTTCTTTATTGTCATTCATAATCCTTTTGTATTTGTAGATTCAAACAGCTTTGCCTCGGTAAACATTCAGCATAAGACACACGTTCATATGAACTCACAATGACCGATTCTATCACCTTCCAAAATATTGTCCTTTCCTCTTGAATCACCCTGTATTCTACAACGGCTTCAGATATTCCTGTAACTACGATACACTTCCACTCATTATTTCTAGTCTATAAATCATAATTGATAATAGAAACAATTAATTCTTCTCCAGTATCTTCATTTCTTTTGATACGTTTCTGTATGCCTCAATTGAAAGAAGTCCATTACTTGTAACAAGTCTACTCTTATTATTATACATAAGTATTTAAACCCCATTTCCATTGCGCACGGGATTTCCATAAAGATGAAAATTTTACTTTGTTACACAGTAACATGTTTCCATTTATTATTCTTACTTTACAGTAACATTACATTGTTGCTTCAGTTAATCTTTATTAAAATCTATCTCAAGTATTCGTCCTACAGATGTTAAATACGTAGCTTCGCCCTGATGTAGATGCAGTCGAACCCGGTTATAACGACATCGGTTTATACGACACCTCGACTATAACGTCAGATATTCTGTGGTACCAATTAATTCCTCACTGTTAACCATAACATTATACTACTCGGTTATAACGACACTCGTTTATAACGACACGCAATATTCAGTGCCTTTCATGACGTTATAACCGGGTTCGACTGTATATTTTGACACGAATGAAATATTTCCGTTTATGTAACGCTATTGTTCTCGCGACAAAGTGCATTGTTGTTACCACCTTGAGCATTATGGCTAGGACCGTCATCACTCTGGGGCATTAGTATAATATTAAATAATAATCTCAAACAGTGAGCAGATATTACAAGCATTTATATGAAGATCAGAATCACGATATAGACTACAGTCGTAGAAGAAAGCGGGGTGCAGAGGGAAGCGTATCGGCTTGCATAGTGTTCACCCCTCCAGAGCATCCCCTGCTACTCCCGTGAAGTATCCCTAGGGTGATTCGAGGCTAATGTTATTAGTTTCTAGATGTCCCCCCTCTCCCCTATTACAAACCCCCTCCATAACATTTCCTTCCTGATTCAATAATGTAACTCTCATCTTCTTCCTTACGTTTTGATTCACTGTGTAATATGACCCAAGTTCATTCAACTTGATGTCTGACAGTTGATTAATAATGAAATGTTGACAGCAGGCAATAAAATTAATGAACACCGGAATGTCCCAGTGTAAGGTCTGAGTTCTCGTTAGGTGTCCGGGTATTGTGTGCCGATAAGATGCGTCACTTCGGTCTGCGGGTGGAAAACGAGATGTGTGTGTGTGTGTGTGAACACCATACAAGCAAGACACGCAATGTAGGTATAACGTGACACTGAGGAACGTTCGCGTAACCATTGTTGCCGTGGAAGAGCAATAAGTAGGTATTTAATATTATGATTGCGTGTCTGTATTCTTGCGACTGTTATCCGGCACGCAATTCGCATCTTTCGTGCGTCGTGTCATTTGTCGTCTGTGGCCACAGCATTTTTCCACATTATCTCATAAACGGCACGATTTTTTTTGGGGGGGGGGGGAAGAAATTTATTGCACATAAAATGTGTGTTTTGATTTTATCTACAACTTTTGTCTGAAACATTTCTCGTTCTAAGAAGAATTCAGCGATATATTATCATAAATGTACATAGGTCTTCATGTAAAGTACCGTTATTCTTGTCAGATTTTAATAAAAGTCCAATTTTCTCGACATATTTTAGAAGAATCCTCAAATATCAAATTTCATGAAAATCCGTCCAGTGGCAGCCGAGTTGTTTCATGCGGAAGGACAGACAGACATGACGAAGCTAATAGTTTCGCGAATGCGCCTAAAAACGAGTAAAACAATGGCGAATACAACATACGCACACCGGCTAAGGGTTGGACAACCTGGACTTGATTGCCGGTATGGTTAATGAGAAATATCATTGGCCTGCATATCCGTCAAATCCAGACTGGAACGGCGTTTTTTTTTACATGGTGAAGGGCCCCGCAGCAGATGCTACGGACGCACCGCAGCCTTAAGGCTTTTTGTGCAACCCTGTGATGAAGATGAGCAATTTTTTTTACCAAGTTTTACAAGTAATGGAGCACCAGTGGAATGAAATTGACAAGGGAAAACCGACAATTCGGTAGGAAAAACCTGTCCCAGTGCCACTTTGTCCACCACAAACCTCACATGGACTGACCCGGGATAGAACTCGGGCCTCCGCAGTGGAAGGCCGGCGACTAACCGCCTGAGCCATGGCACGGCCGGAGCATCGTACTACTCGCGGCCACAAACTGCAGACAGTGGAGGTGGCGGACCCTTGCGCGCTGTGACATGTTCCGCTGCCACAAGAGAAACGCTTTTTACAAACTTCAGCTTCAGTCTGCATATGTGAATAAAGGAACATTTCGTCTTTGCAGTTTTTAGGCGCCTTCGCACTCTTTCGAGAGGCGAATATTAGCTTCGTCATGTCTGTCCGTCCATCCGCATGGAAAAAAACTCGGCTCCCACTTGATGGATTTCCATAAAATTTGATATCTGAGGATTTCTCGAAAATCTGTCGGCAAAATTCAAGTTTGATTAAAATGTGACAAGAATATATTGTACTTTACGTCAACACCTATGTAAATTTGTGATAATATCTCGCTAATTCCTCTTAGAATGAGAAATGTTTGAGACAAAAGCTGTACAGAAATCAAACACACAATTTTATTACCACTAAGGTTTTTTTATTTTTCGAAAATCGTGCCCTTTATGAGATAATGTGGAAAAATGTTGTACAGCCAGACAGGCCACAGATGTCAATATAACACTGCATGCCGGATAACCAAGGCAAGAATACAGACACGCTCATATTATTTAACACGTATTTCTTCATAATTGACTCCGATCTCGTAAAACGTTTTACGACTACACTTACAAAAACCAGAAACTGCCCAACGACGTATCTGTCATTACGATCTGTTAGCCAAATTACACGTCTAAAGAACGCCATGAACAAACAGCCATTCTTTCGTTTGAGTGCATCGTTTATATGTAACGTGTGAAAAGAGTGCCGATTTGTTGCAGTATAATTTATTTCAAAAACTGGTGCGTATAATTTGCATTGTTGCCGGTGACATAAGTTTACCATAAAAACATTGTTGTGCAACACTCAATATTTTTATATAGTTGACACAAACATGTAGCTCAACAACACACAGAATACATTGTTGTGTTTCCACTGCAACAATGTGCCACAGTGTTACGTTATATGTACATCGCATATCTTGTTAAGCATGGCCATGCCCGAGTTGAGCAGTGCTGCAGGATAATAGACAGACAGACAGACAGACAGGCCAGTGTTCATTAGACGACGTTCTGTAAACTGTATTGCTGTCATAACTGTACAGGTATTTACCATATAGCAATTTTAACAGTGTTTTCCTTATTCGTTTCCATTATTGAGAACAAATAATTTTGATAAAAATTTCTAACTTATTTGTTTCCCTTTATCCTTTTTGATGTGTTTCGTGTTATGACAACCTAAGTTTAGCAGATGGGCCGTGTCATGGCTCAGGCGATTAGTCGCCAGTCTCTCACAGGTCCGGGTTCGATCCCGGGTCAGTCCATGTGGGATTTGTGGTGGACAAAGTGGCACTGGGATAGGTTTTTCCCCGAGTACTTCGGTTTTCCCCTGTCAATTTCATTCCAACAGTGCTCCATTACTTGGAAAAATGAAAAAAACTGATCATCTATCTGTTCATCTACATCACAAGGGTTGCACAATAAGCCTTAAGGTTGCGGTGTGTCCGTAGCATCTGCTGCGGGGCCCTTCTCCGCAAAACAAAAAGTGTAGTAGATGATGACACGGATTTTTTATTTCGGGAACTGTAGGCATATCCCTCAAAAATTGGACAATACAACCTTGTGACAGACCAAAGTCTTTTGAAAGACACGTTAAATGGGACAAAAATTCGTCGTGCATAAATTTTAGTTGCCACAGTTCAGTGTGTGTATGTGTGACATCTTGATTTTAATTAACTATAAGGGCTTAAAGTTTCACATTATATATATATACAGTAGTCCCCCCCGTATCCGCAGGTGATACGTTCCAAGACCTACCGCGGATGCCCGAAACCGCGGATAGTAGCGAACCCTATACATAAAAGCGCAGAGTAAACTTTAGATCGACTAAAGTCGACGCTGGCAAATTAAAACGTAATACTTAAATCGACCATGGTCGACTTTGGCAGTGAATGTGTTAATATTTTCGGAACGCGGTAAACCGCGGATACGGGGGTTCTACTGTATATATAACCATGCTTAGATGCTAGTAAGGAAATGAGCTTTGTAGACTACCATATGTATTGTAACAGGCGAGAAGAACAGGGTCGGGATGATCCACTAACGTTTAACCTGTTCGTAAATCTGAAAACATCGAAAACGACTAAAATATACAGTATACGGAATAGTCAAACTATGACGTCAGCAATGCACGTCGCTAAGGTAAACGCACTCTTCCGTAATCTCTTTGTTGAATCACATTCCCTTGATTTATTATCAAAACAGCTTGTCATTACAGTAGTGAGAAATGAATCAATCCAGTGCTAAAGTAGCTTGATTTTGAAGACAACCGCTTATTTAGTTAGCATTAGGAGACAGTGCAGAATCACCGCTACCTCGCGAGTGACGTACAGCAGACACCAGCAGGTCCTACTGCCACCAGAACGGCAACGTTTGTTTACGACATCACGATCTACTGAACAACCGGATGGATATTTTCAAGATAGACACTTTTAGAAAGCTTATGATTAGGCATTGATAGCAGCCTCCTTTGTTCTTATTATTTCCTTATCATGAAATTGTTTTTAACAAAAATGATAACGTTAAAATATAGTGCTGCCTCCGTCGGAGGCCAAGGGAAGGACATGAAATATGGTAGCTTCCTTTGGCCTTCCGTGGTGGCAGCACATGATCATAAAAGGCTTGCACGAGCACTGTATACAGGTAGTAATCTGTAACTGCATAACAGGTAAAGTCGATGGCTCTAGAAAAACTCTCCTTATACCCAGGACTCAGTTCTGTCCGTCTGATCCTACCAAACTGTGCAGAAGACTATTTCCCATCAAAATCGCCTCTCCTATGACACTCAGTAAGGCTCAAGGACAGACGCTTAAACATGTTGCAATATATACACCATCGCATGTTTTTCCCCATGGCCAGCTCTATGTGGCATTTTCCCGATCCTCTTCGTTTGACAACGTCGCTGTTGCAATTACTGAAGGCCATCGACAACGTATAGAAAATGATAGATTGATAACATCAAACATTGTATATCGAGAATTGCTTCAAAGTTTAAAATACGTACATAAATCTTTGTTGATTATAATTTTATTGTTTCTACGTGCGAATTTTTCGCACGGGTAAAACTAGCAGTATTCGGAATGATAGTAGAAGAACAGACAACCGTATGAAGACCAAGATGCAATGGTTTCTGCGATGAAACACTGACCCTTTAGTCCGTCAGGATCGTTGTTGCTGCACAGTCACTGTGCATGTGGACCAAACACTAGTAGGAAGACATTGACAATGTCAGACCGGAACCAGGCTCGATAGTCAATTGCACCTGCAGCCTCGTTACAAGCTGGAACAGACCTCGATCTCCCGATAATGATTCCCTGAAATTCTTTGTGTTCTTCCTTACGTTGTGACGACATCTTTATTGCGTACTCCAGGTACTCCAGGCGTCTAGTAACGTTAGACGTCGTGTTATTAACCCTCTAAAGCCTGGTGGTTAGTATACGTACCGCTGGGTTTAAACATTAAAAATTCTGAGATCTGCGCTCTTCTGGGATATTACGCATCGTTGCGTGGTAGTTCTGTACCGACGTTTCGGGACAACCTATCGGTCCCATCTTCAAGGGTCAGTAGTTCTGTACCGACGTTTAGGGACAATCTATCGGTCCCATATTCAAGGGTCAAGAAGTCTTGGACTTTTTTACCCTTGAAGATGGGACCGATAGGTTGTCGCTAGGGACCGATATGTATTAAATTACTAGTGTTTGTAATTACATCAGGCTGTGTTGTCTGTGAGGTGGAATTAAGTCTTATATACTCTATCATGTAGATTCTTTTTAGCCATCTCTGGTCACCTCTGTTCTAAGGCATAGGTCTGCCCCCCGCTATCATGGTGGGATTGCGGGTTCGAATCCCGCCGGGGGGCATGGATGTCTGTGTCTTATGAATGTTGTGTGTTGTCAGGTAGATGTCTCTGCGACGGGCTGATCCCTCGTCCAGAGAAAACCTACCGAGTGTGGTGTGTGTCACTGAGTGTGATCAAGTGCAACAATAACCCTTACACCTACAATGAGTGGGTAGAAGAGGGGAAATTTGACATCGAAGACAACAAACAAAACCCAATGCATCATAACAGGAAGTTGCCCACAGAACGAAGTTATCTGTCCAGCACCTCAGTGTTTCGTGCCTAATTAACAGTCATTTAACACTTGTTGGGCGCCAGCAACACGAACAGCCAGCTCACTTTCGTTCCCTAAACTGCTGACAGTAAGGACATACATACCCATACACGAGCGCGCCCACCCAAGCATACAGCAACTGTTGGCCCGGAAATGTAATTATTGGGCACGAGGGACAGTCTTAGCCGGTCCTAGTGGCCGTGCGGTCTAAGGCGTAGGTCTGCGGCCGCTCGATTGCTGGGATCGCGGGTTCGAATCCCGTTCAGAGCATGGATGTTCGTCTCTTGTGTTCGTTGTGTGTTGTGTAGGTAGCGGCCTCTACGACGAGCTGATCACTCGTCCAGAGGAGTCCTACCGGATGTGTTTGTGTCTAATTGTGTGTGATCTAGTAGCCTCAACAATGAGGCGGCCTAGGCCCGAGTTGGACTGTTGAGCCACGGAAAAAGAAAACAGCTTTATGTTTCTTTTAGTGGTTTGACAGCCCCTTGGGGGCCTAGGCCGCCTCATTTTTCGAGGCTTCACAATCACACACTTTAGACACACCACACTCAGTAGGACTCCTCTGGACGAGGGACCAGCTCGTCGCAGAGACCTCTACCTGACAACACACAACACTCACAACAGACAGACATCCATGCCCTTAGCGGGATTCGAACCCGTAACCCCAGCAAGAGAACGGCCGCAGACCTACGCCTTAAACCGCGCGGCCACTGGGATCGGCCAGCTTTATGTGTACAGACATTAAACCCTTTGACTAGTTACACGTCATCTGGTAAGGTATTTCGGAACTTAATGTCTGCGTAAATGACATTCGACACATTTTTATACAATGACTGTTGATGGAAGGAGGAGGGGACATGCTGTGTGAGGACTCGGTATGTTAGGGATGTTAACAATTTAATCAGAGAGTCAATAAACAAGAGAGTAGGAATCAATATCGCATTGCATTGCTCCGTAGCAAGCTGCAACCCGGTGAAAGACCATCCTCAGCTGATGCCAGATACACGCTCGGAGTCACAGACGATCCATCAGGTGTACCGAGGCGGAGAGTGGTCATATTGAATATGTATTCTAAATTCAATAATTGAAGATTTGTGTAAATATTTGTTTCCCAACTTATATTTGTCTAACATTCAGGTAATGATAAATCCTACCACTTCAGCACCGTAAATACAGGGCATACACAAAAGAATGGTGCAACTGTGATTGGCGACTCATTTTTGGACATGTTGGAAAGATGGTTGTTACCCCAACTGAATACCAATTATGACGATTACATTCTACAACTGGACGGAGCTCCCCCCCATTTTCACAGGAATGTACGAGTGCTTCTCAATCGTGTTCTTCCACAGCGCTGGATCGGACTTGCTGCTGCAAATGGAGACAAGAACCTTCTCCCTTGGCCACCCCGTTCGCCAGATCTTACACCGTGCGATTTCTTTCTTTGGGGGTTCGTTAAAGACAGCGTTTATGTACCACCATTGCCCACGTCCATCCATGAAATTCGTGATCGGATAACGCATGCACTGCAGGCCATTACAGCGGACATGCTACACCGGGTCTGGGATGAGTTTGATTACCGTGTGGATGTGTGTCGTGTGACCCAGGGTGCACACATTGAAGGATTGTAATTACCAAATGAGAAACTTGGACAGTTGCCGCCGCTGACGGTGTATGTTGTGCCCGTGTAAGGTGAGAAATACATTTTTTATTCACTTTTGATACCGCACCATTCTTTTGTGTATGCTCTGTATATTTACATATTTTTTGCCATAAGCTCCTGAAGTTTAGACTCGCAAGTAGTAAGTCATACTGTTAACGGGTTTTCCAGTCTCTCGCATGTTGCGTAGTTTCGTATGAGTGTCAAGCTGGACAGCCACTTTAAGGTAAAGACATCGACTGAATGCGTGTCAAAAGAGAGTGCCGAGGAGTGTATTTGGACCTGAGAGACAGGAAGCTACGGAAGACTGCAGAAAATTACGTAATGAGGAAATTCGCAATTTACAATCCTCGTAATATAGCCTATTACGGCACGATTAAATCAAAGAGGATGGGATGGGCGGGGCATGTGGCACGCACGGAAAAGGACAGAAATGCATAGATACTTTTAGTCGAGAAGATTTAATACGGAAGATCTAGGTTATGGTGACAGAATAATACCAAAATCAATCTTAAAGGAACAGGGTGGAAGGGCACGGACTGGACTAATCTGGCTCAGAATAGGGATAGTTTTCTGGCTGTTGTAGCCACGGTAATAAATTTTCAGGTTCTGTAAAATCCGATAAATTTCTTGACTAACTGATGAACCATTAGCTGTAAAAAAATAAATATACTTTCTGGAGTTTCTTTGTAGGTTAGTTGCTCTTGTAAGCTTGTGGAACGTGACATGTCACTTTGCTAGCACAAAATACTAGTGGCCTATTTAAATATATATATATATATATATATATATGTTATAAGAAACTATTCTGACGTGAAAAGGATATGCCAAATTTTTTAATGTTACATAACAATAAAGCTTATGTATGCATGTCTCCTAGTGTTATTTCAGATAGTGAAATGTAGGAGACTATGATAGCCTGGGAATGTAGCTAGCATGGCAAACAGGAAGTACGTTTTACTAATTTTTATTGAGGAAATCTATGGGAAAATGACTACTTGTTCACAAAACTGGAATGAAACTGCGTATTAAGGAAACTGGATTATAAAAACGGGAGATCGATATCACTAGTTCAGGATCGCATCTAGTAGATGGTATTGGGGATGTTGAAACTAAGGGTTGTAGTGCCAAATAATTTCTTATTTATTTATGTGTTTATTTAGTCAGGCAGTCATGTAAACAACTACAGTTCCCATGATATCAGAGAACCACACTTGATAGTCGTGTCGAAATGTTACTTGTGGCGGTGTGGTCTCTGGGTTTATTTAAAGGCCCCTTATCGGCTGTCACGATGTGTATATAAGATACGGATCATAAAGCATATAGTCTGAGACTGGAAATAGAATACGTAGCAGGGACTTCAGTCTTACGACAGAGAGATGAAGTGGTGTTTCGTAATTAAATCAGGGTGTAATCTGCAATCTGCAAAGCACAGGCGTTTAAATTAGAGAATTTCTTTTTTCATGTAAACTGTCACATTAAAAAAAAATCGGAAGCCCGAGGAAGAACTGGAACAGGGCCGCACAAGAGTAGCTACAATTGGTCGACGTAAGTACTGCGTCGTTTGGAAATCCAACCCTCCACCCTGCGACACGGCGTAAGGTTAAAGTAACACTAAATGTAATTATTTTTATAAGCTTATAAATCTTATTTTAATCCGCAGAAGGAGGTGAGGTTTGCAAAGTTGATAGATGAGAAGGCACGTGATACACAAGTACAGACAAAATACCTGTGATATATAAAATACAAATACTACAAGTATACTGTTACTTAATAAAAAATTGTGTCTGTATTAGGCTAGTTAACAATCCGAGAATTTTAATAAACACACATTCCTTTTCACACTGTTGACACCGTGCATCTTCGTCATATTAAATTAAGTTTCAGACCAACTGATGCACAACTAAAACCACTTTTTTATTGTAGCTTTATTATATTTGTTAAAATTTTTAAAATTATACCCCTACACGTGTTTCGATCCTAGGATCATGACGATGATCCTAGGATCGAAACACGTGTAGGGGTATAATTTTAACAATTTTAACAAATATAATAAAGCTACAATAAAAGTGGGGGGCCGGGATAGCGTAGTAGGTATAGCGACTCGCTACGGGCTGGACGGTCCGGGGATCGAATCCCGGTGGGGGCGAGATTTTTCGCATACGTCCAGACCGGCCCTGGGGCCTACCCAGCCTCCTGTACAATGGGTACCGGGTCTTTCCCGGGGGTAAAGCGGCCGGGGCGTGGTGCTGACCACCCACCCCCAACTAGCGCCGGGGTCAAGAATGAGTAGAGCTATACCTCTACTCCCCCTTTGGGCCTTCGTGGCCTGTTATAGGGAAAACTTTACTTTACTTTACTTTACAATAAAAGTGGTTTTAGTGTGCATCAGTTGGTCTGAAACTTAATTTAACACTTTCCTTTATTCAAAACTGGTTCTGTCCCAACAGACACCAAAATGCCACTCGCTTTCATTCTCTCCCCCCCCCCCTCTGCAAAGACACATTAATATTCTAAGAGTAAAGTTATCTTTTACACAGAACTACATAAGTTATAATTAGGTCAATAATAAAAGGTCAATTGTATTCAAAGTTAATATAGTTACATATTCCATGCGTATTGTTAGACTGTATTACTGACTTTACATTACGCCTCTATGTCATGTTCTTATTTCAAGGCTACTACAAAACATGGCAACTTAATATTTCTGGGTTGTAACACCGTGAAGTCACGTACGTGAATAACAAAGTTTAGTAGGAATGTTCTGCCTTCATGGCGGCCGGGATAGTCGACTACGGGTTGGACGGTCCGGGGTTCGAACCCCGATGGGGGCGAGATTTTCCGCACCCGTTCACACCGGCCCTGAAGCCCTCCCAGCCTACTGTACCATAGGTACTGGTGCTCTTTCCCAGGGATTAACCGGTCGGGGCGTGGTTTTAGTCACCTACCCATCTAGCGCCGAGGTTAAAGAACGAGTAAAGCTATACCTCTACTCCGCCTCTGGGCCTTCATGACATGTTAATGGGGAGAAGTTTGCCTTTTATCCTGCCTTCATCAAGGTTAAAGGATTAGGCTCAAGGAACTGAGGAAATCCACGAATGTATACAGGGTGTCTCACCCAATAGCCTATGCTTGCACAGCTCCTGAATGTGTTATTAAGATTTATGTTTAGTTCCTAACCGATAATAGCTTGAGCAGTTGGTTATTTCGATTTATATTTTGTAAGTAAATTTGTGGAACGTTATAGGAAAAAGCGAGGATCGAGTATTGGAAATATGCCGGAATTCAGAGATATATATGGAACCCGGTTACACTGATATCATCTCACTTCGGAAAGGAAAGCGGAGTATTGCATGAAGGAGCATCTGAAATGGACGTAGACTTGCGACTTCTTGTGCAACTGTGCACGATTCATGCCATAGTCTGCTGTACACACAGTCTATTTACATGTCTGCATATTTATGTAATTATTTCGTATACGTCTATGTAACATCTGTGGGCCAGGATAGCTCAGTCGGTATAACGACTCGTTACGGGCCGGACGGTCCGGGGATCGAATCCCGGTGAGTCGAAATTTTCCGCACCAGTCCAGACCGGCCCTGGGGCCTACCCAGCATCCTGTAAAATGGGTACCGGGTCTCTTTCTCAGGAGTAAAGCGGTCGCGGCGTGGCGTTGACCATTCACCTTATCCAGTGCCGAGGTTAAAGAAAGAACAGAGCTATACCTCTACTCCCCCTCTGTTCCTTCATGGCAGGTTTTAGGGTGAACTATGTAACATCTATGTACCTTGTTTAAAACGTGTTATAGACATATCTCCTTATATGTATTTGTGAGTAATTTAACAACAATTCCAATCCAAATAATGAATTGGTAACAATATTACAGGAAGAGAACGTAGCTAAATCTGAGGCAGACTGCTGTCCCGGTATATATCTGGAGGAACTGAACAAAACAACGAAAAGTTTGATAGTGGAGCCGGTATCTCGACAGGTAATCGAACTGGACACCTGCTGAATAGAATTCAGATATATTACCGATTGAGCCAGCATCCTCGGCCTGATGTTGTGTTTCAGTGCACCTATTGTAGTGTCTTTCAGCCTCTGTTTCTGTGCTGAATCACCAGACAATTAGTCTCCACTCGAATGTTACCACATATAAATTGTTTTTCCGTCAAAGGCGTCTGCCGTGTGATGTTGACCTTAGTGATCAGTCTCTAGGGAGTGTGTTAGGTGCGGAACAATGAGGCATAGCGAGGAATGGTGCATAACGTGAAGGCTTATTACAACTCTGCTACCCGCTAAGATGGCACAATGCATACCATCCCTCTGTCTCTCGCCCGTTTGAAAGGTCCGTAGTTCAAACACCGGGGCAGCTGATTTTTAGCAATAGAGGCAATATGCGTATAAAGTAATATTAAGGCGCGTTCGCGTAACCATTGTTGCCGTAGACAAGCAATAAGTATTACATATTCCGAGAATGTGTCTGTAATCTTAGTTATCCAGCATGCAAGGCGCATGCGTCGTATTATATTGTCATCTGTGGCCTGTCTGGCTGTACCATATTTTTCCACATTATCTCACAAAGGGCACGATTTTAGGAAAAAGTTATTGAACAAAAAATGTGTTTTGATTTTCTCTACAACTTTTTTCTGAAACATTTCTCATTCTAAGAAGAATTCAGCGAGATATTATCATAAATGTACGTAGGTCTTCATGTAAAGTACCAGTTATTTTTGTCAGACTTTAATGAAACTTGAATTTTCTCGACAGATTTTCGAAAAATGCTGAAATATCAAATTTTACGTAAATCCGTCCAGTGGGAGCCGAGTTGTTCCATGTGGACGGACAGACAGACAGACATGACGAAGCTAAAAGTCGCTTTTTGCAATTTCGCGAAAGCGCCTAAAGACCAAGGTTCGCCAGTGGACAAATCGACTGTTCTACCCTCTGGAGAGCCCTTCGCCACCGTGCTCAGATTAGCTACCTATCAGTTTCTAGTGCTTCCTTCCTCGGTGGTGAACCGGTGGAAGCACGAAGGTTGTCCAGGCCCGCCCGCACAGTGTTATTTTGCCCGCTCAGACATTTGAAATGACAGAAGGTCTTTTAACCCTTCCCTTGACAAAGCCGAGCTCACGGAGCGGAATTATAGGGTATTGGTCATAAGGGACAGGTTGAAATGATAGAAACCTCCAATAAACGGACTTTGCATGCGCTCTCCGGCGTAGTGTCATTGGGAGCTGCGTGCCGTCAGCTGCAATAAAACTTGTCACTATTTCCATATGCTTAAGCATCGCGAAACAACAGGACAAGCCGGGAAGCGTGTGGGTTCATAGTATTGCTCGGTGGGGATTCATATACAGGGTGTTTCAGGAGGAATCTGCCATACTTCTGGGAAACGTTCCCTATGCTAAAGTATATCGATGTAAACTAAACATACTTTTATGCGGTTACGGAGAAAATGGCGCTAGAATAATGTGTTCTTCTTGTTCTTCCACGTAATGTACCTGTTTAACGTGATGCGTTATCCGTACACTGCGCAGGTCCGTCCTTGAGTTGATAGCCAAGCCAAGGCATACAAAGGCGAGTGTGCTATGTAAAGTATTTTAAAACCTAAGGACAGTTTTTGTGAAATTAGTGCGAGTTTTTCTAGCTTAATTAATGTATTTATGTCACTCAGATGTTAATTATGTGCTAAGTACAGGTGTTAACATTACAGGAACTACAATATCCTCGTTTTAGTATGTACAGGGCATACACAAAAGAATGGCGCGGTTTCAAACCAGCAGACAAAGTCCAAAGCACCATTCTTTTGTGTATGCCCTGTATTTGATGATCAATAAATGTATAAGAGTTCTCACTCTTTAAAACTCCTCTCGTCATTATCTCCATAAACGTTAAACTTCGGATATAGGCATGTTTCGTTATATGGATGTGATTTAACCTAAGGAACGTTCTCCCGAAATATGGCGGGTTCCTGCAGGTACACCCTGTATAATTGTGGGCTTTTATTGTTACAGGCGAGTAAAGTTGCCACTCACTTTTTCGTCGGTATACGAACATCATGAAAATTTAAAGTGGGAAGAAGAAGAAGCCTCCTTTCAGTCTTTCCTATCTCACTCCTTTCCCTTTGGTATATTAAATCAGACCAAAGTTAGGGGAAAGCTAAGAGAGAGGAAAGCTCTGACAATGAAATATGTGCGGCAAGGTCCCACACTATTCATCCCGCATGTGTGCCTGTGTATTTGCTGCGTAGGAGCAACAGAAATACAAGCGTCTAAGTTTTTATACTTCTTGCATATACGCCCGTCTTGCACGGTGTTACCGAGATCTCTGTCGGTCTCTTAGGACGAGGGCACAGAAAGGAAACTGGAAACTTAAAACCAACCGCAGCACAATTCGCCAGAAACCAAGAAATTCAACTCCAAGGCAACTGAACCAGCCAGTCTTCTCAGAGTCGCGCTGCACCGTGCTTGACTACTTTCCTCTATTTCCACATTTCTGAATGACGTGTTTGCGCTATTTAGATGGCGCGAAAGGTCGAGGATGGCCGTGCCATGGCTCAGGCGGTTAGTCGCTGGCCTCTCACTGCGGAGGCCCGGGTTCGATCCCGGGCCAGTCCATGTGGGGTTTGTGGTGGACAAAGTGGCACTGGGACAGGTTTTTCTCCGAGTTGTCGGTTTTCCCCTGTCAATTTCATTCCACTGGTGCTCCATTACTTGTAAAACTTGGTAAAAAATTGTTCATCTTCATCTTCATCACAGGGTTGCACAAAAAGCCTTAAGGCTGTGATGCGTCCGTAGCATCTGCTGCGGGGCCCTTCACCATGTAAAAAAAATGATCGATGAAGACACTAACTTTGTTTTGTACAGTAAATTGCGCTTGAGCCAAGCCTATGTGACAAAAGCCAGAGTCCAGAGGGACAAAATTTATTGTCTTTCGAAATAACTTCGCATGAGATGAAGCAGTCTTGTATAATCTACGAAAATAACAAGCCAATTAATGACGTATTGATTAACAAATGACAGCAATATAAGACAGTAGGCCTACTCATACTTCGCAATTATCAATTGTATTTCACTGACGTAACCCCACCGACGGCCGATCTCAGTAGCCGCGCGGTGTAAGACGTGGGTCTGCGGCAGCTCGCTCGCAGGAATTGCGGATGCGAATCCAGCCGGGGGCATGGATGTCTGTGTGTTGTGAGTGTTGTGTGTTGTCAGGGAGAGGAGTCCTACCGAGTGTGGTGCGTCTCGATGTGATCAAGAAACATCGATAATGAGGAGGCCCTGGCCCACTAGGGGCTGTTGAGCCACTGGGGGGGGGGGGGGGGGGAACACCCCACGGAGGAGTCGTGGCGCTCCTGCAGGCTTTTGAGAAATAATCAGTGACGCTTCCTCCTTAGAGTCTGCTGGCCATACTCTACTTCGTTTAAAATAGAAAAGGTTGATTGATTTATTGCGAAACTTTCGCCTACTTCATAAAACACTTCTTCCCGGACTCTGATAAAATCGAGGAGCACAACAGATGTTTTAACAACTGAATTCATAGTTTCTTTGCAGCATACTGGTCCCTCAAATATCTTAAACTTGGAATTAAATATTCCGAATGCAAATCGCCTACATTTTTTCAGGCAAGAGAAAGTCTGTAATTAAAAAACGCCCTTTTTTGTTAGCATTCTTCTAGGGAAAGGTACACAAGTTAAATGCACAAGACAAAATCTGTCAGGTACACAAGTTAAATGCACAAGACAAAATCTGTCAGGTACACAAGTTAAATGCACAAGACAAAATCTGTCAGGTACACAAGTTAAATGCACAAGACAAAATCTGTCATCACGTATTAAGTCGCACAAACAACTCCACTTCAGAAGACATTCGCAACTAAATCATTTTCCTTGTAATGGGCATGCTAATCGGGTAACTGATTCCTTCTTCGAAGCGGGTAACGTTCGCTTCATTTCAGGCTTCCGTCGCGGTTTAAATGACATCTTCGTTCTTCTGGGATGTTACGCAGCGTAAATTGGTAGTTATTTACTGACGTTTCGGGACAACCAATCTTCAAGGGTCAAGCTATCTTGGAGTTATTGACCTTTGAAGATGGGACCGATAGTTTGTCCCAAAACGTCGGTAACTACCAATCTATGCTGCGTAACATCTTCGAAGAGCGAAGATCCCGGGTAATGTTTTGTGGAAGTTTCGGTTGCATAGCTGTTTCCAGTTTCCTTGGTGTGTCCTTGTATTTACAGTTCTTTGGTCTGATTGCTAGGCGAACATAACCGCGTTTTGCCACACAAATTCGATTAGCCATTCATAAGTGGCTATCTAACGGTTTAATTCTTAACGCGACCAATATGCGGGCCCTGTCTGTACATAAGATAGCAGCGATTAATAGGAATATATGGATGTCCGCAGGTACGAGGAGGTTTATGATCTATCACATGGCCCAACTCCAACAGTTCATCGGTCAATGTCAACAGACCTAAAGGCGAATTTCTGCAGGTTCGCTGTCGTGTTATTTAGCATTCTACAAACGAAATGTCCTTACCAAAAGCTTCGTACACTTCGATTATGCTACATAACGTCATTTTAAGACCTTAATCCAAGTGGCTCTACTGGCGCTTCCACCTTAATTTCGTTCATCCGCCATGTTGTCATTACTGACGGCACCAAATTCAAATTACAAGTTCTTCCCTCTTCTGGAATGTTACGCAGTGTTTTGAGACAGCCTATTGGTCCCATCTTCAAGAATTCTTAAACTGCGTGACACTTAAAGATGAACTAACTCCATGGAGCAGAGTCCTTCTTGAGAAGCTAACAGTTCCTCAGCTAGTCAAGAAATTCCCCGCGTTTTATGGAACCCGAAGGTTCATTACCGCATTCACAGTAGCCTCCCACCTGTCCCTATCCTGAGCCATATCAATCCAGTCCATGCCCCCCCATCCCACTTCTTTAAAATCCATTTTAATATTATCCTCCCTTCTACGCCTGGGTCTTCCAAGTGGTCTCCTTCCCTCTTCCAAGTGGTCTCCTTAAAGACGATAAATTCTAGAAGGTTCTGACGACGGTACATAATATTGAGAACCAATTGTCTTCTGGACTTTGTCCATCGTCCGGAAAAATATTAAAATATAATATAAAATCACGACGTTTCGGAAGCTGGTTCTTCTTCCGTCTTCAGGTGATGGGAGGGGAGACACCTACTCAGATAGGTCCTTTAGACTGAGCTAATCTCAATCACTGGACGGATCCATCAACGTTACGTAACATACCAGAAAAGCGAAAACCTCATTTACACAGCGGCCGGAGCCTGAAATCGCGCATAAAATTAGAAGGTCAAGGTGGCCTCTAGTGGTATAACGTTCATATGAAATTTCGATTAAATTGGTGCAGACATTTAAAAGTTGAAAAGGGAACGCACCGAAAGTACAGGGTGTTCTCGTAAGTCAGTGATGTGCAATATGCGGCCCGCAGGATTATGTCTTGCGGCCAGCGAGAGTTTACTAACACATACAATTAATGCTCCTCCATCAGCATGAAGGACAACATGTTTAGTGTTTTTGTAAACTTCGCATGCATAATTAAGTTTAGTAAAGAATATTTAACCTAGCTTATCATTGACACTCTTTAAAAATAATCTGAGCCATGAAATTAATTACAGTTAATTGATATATTAATTTTTGTTACAGTAACCATAATAATTTCGGTCGCACTATGGCCCTGGGGTCGACGCAGCCTCTAACAGAAATGATTACCAGGGGTATTTCCTGGGGGGGTAAAAGCGGCCGGTGCGTAAGGCTGACAACCTTACCACCTTCATGTGCCGATTGTGTACAAATCTGGGAGCCTCAAACTCCTCGAACCCTAAGGACCTGCCCAGGCCTGTAATGGGATTGCTTTACCTTGACCTACCCTAATAATTAATAAATACTAATTTTAGTCTCTTAATCGCTTAATATAAAATAAGATTTCCCTGACAAAATAGGCTTTTACGCGTACTGATAACAACTGGTTTGCGGCTCGCGCAGGGTTGGGAGATTTTCAAATTTACAATTTTACATTTTCAGGTTACTCTACAATAGTATCAATGTTTAGGTTTTCTCAGCCATGAGTATTTACGTTGGTTGAGGCACTGCGCTACAAACCGGAACGTTGCGGGTTCGATTCCTGATGGTGTCATTGGAATTTTTCAGTGACATAATCGTTTCGGTCGCACTGTGGCC
Organism: Reticulitermes speratus; assembly: GCA_021186555.1. Taxonomy (NCBI): domain Eukaryota; kingdom Metazoa; phylum Arthropoda; class Insecta; order Blattodea; family Rhinotermitidae; genus Reticulitermes; species Reticulitermes speratus. Next base: position 3,523,464 of record JAJKFL010000330.1, read on the forward strand.
CTGGGGTCGACTCAGCCCCTAACAGAAATGAGTACCAGGAATCTTTCCTGGGGGGTAAAGGCGGCCGGTGAGTAGGGCTGACAACCTTACCACCTTCATGTGCCGATTGTCTAAACATCTGGGAGCCTCAACCTCCTGGAACCCTAAGGGCCTGTCAAAGCCTGTAATGGGATTGCTTTACCTTTACCTGTGGGTCGTGACATCGTGTAGTTTTTTAAGTGGATTCCGACATTTCGGAGGAACACGCTGCATTTATCTTTAGGGTTCACGGAAACAAGATGGACGGAGCATCTTCGTTGGACACGTCAGTATCCACCCATAACATTGCAAGGTGTCGCAACCTAGAAAACCATAGCATACTTCGACAGTTACGATAGAGACAGAGATCTCCGAAATACTGGTTTATATCCAGTTTTGGCGCGGCTAATTCACCTAGAAGATTTTTGACATATTATACAGTGGACCCTCGAACTTCGAACGGTTTGATGTTCGAACAACTTGAAACTCGAACAAAAAATTCGAGGAAAATCCGGTTTTGAAACTCGAACAAAAACTCGAAAGTCGACCAAAGAATCACGTGGTCGTCACGTGGTCGCCTTCTCTCTCTGCTTGGTCCAGATGAAAGAAGGGTAATTCACCTTCCAGTGAACAGTAATATCCCTCCTACTATTATTATTGATTGATTATTATACAATATTTTTTATGTATGTACTATTATAAATAAAAATTTTCAATTATTGAAATTAAATATACTTGTTTTATCATTATGATCTTTTGAAATGGGCACTTAAAATGTTTTATATTGGGTAAATTTTGGGGGTCTGGAACGGATTAATTCAATTTACATTATTTCTTATGGGAAAATTTAACTCGAAAGTCGAACAACTTGAAAGTCGAACCGTCTCCTGGAACGGATTGTGTTCGAAGTTCGAGGTTCCACTGTATTTGGAAAAAAATGTGTACACCATCGGTTTACACCATTCTGCTGTCTTTGCGGTATCTTTAAGCAATTTGGCGCAGATGAAGGGAAAAGAAGAAAGCAGTTGTTGCAGTCATCGGTGTCTAGTGCCTCTGTGTGTGTGTTTAGTGTTACGAAGACGTCGTGTTGCTAAAACTCAAAATGTTGCACAGATATTCTTTCTGTAAATATATCCCATGTCTCGGATACAGCATAACAGTATCAACATGTCACTCATAATGATATGTAAATAGAGCGTTCAGGAGTTGGCTCAAGGAAGATTTCCGCAACGCTTTTCACAGCGTCCATCTGGTCTAATGAAACTTTAAACTTTATAAATGTTAGTGCAGGAAGTTAGTAATAAACAAACACATGCATTCTCAATGAACAGCAGTCAGTGGATAGGACAGAACGCAAACCCAAATTGCTCACACTGAGGAGCAAGTTTTGGGCGCGTTCGCCAAATTGCGAAAAGCGACTATTAGCTTTGTTATATCTCGGCTCCCATTGGACTAATTTATATGAAATTCTGTATTTGAGTATTTTTCGAAAATCTGTCGCGAGATCCTAAATTTCATCAAAATCTTATAAGAATAACGGGTACTTTACATGAAGACCTAAGTACCTTTATGATAATATCTCGCTGAATTCTTCTTAGAATGAGAAATGTTTCAGACAAACTTTGTAGAGAAAATCAAAACACACATTTTATGTTCAATAACGTTTTTTCTCAAAATCGTGCCGTTTATGAGATAATGTGGAAAAATATGGTAGAGCCAGAGAGGCTACAGATGACAATATAATACGGCGCATGCGCTTTGCATGCTGGATAAATAAGGCTACTGACACACATTCAGAATACATAATACTTATTGAGTTTCCACGGCTATAATGGTTACGCGAACGCAGTTTTTACGTACATTGCCTGTCTTGAATCATTTGAGAGCGCAAACACGAGAGTTTAAGCCAGTTCATTGAAAGTGTGGAATCAAAATTTAATGTCTCATAACCTATGCACGAAGTCATACCATCATAGACATATAACAATTCCCTATATCTCTCTCTATTTACCAGGTAAACAGTGATATACTTTAACTGTACGGCGTAGGCGAACACTAGTGCGCGGTATATAATGAACTATTTCAAATTACTGTTGATTGATTGGCGCTGGATTCTTCCCCCATCTCACTGTTCATGAGGGATTTTTTTACTAACTCTGTAGCAGGCAAAGTCCCAGTTCGAATCCCTGACTCGTCACCTTAAGATCATTTCTAACGGAATGCGCTTTATGGGCATCAGTACAGTTAATTGGACATACGTCGCTGTGAGACGTGGCAAAAATTTAGTTTCAAAGGCGAAATCCTCTCATTTAGCAGAGAGCGGCTTGTTACAAAGGGCCTAACTGACAGTTCAACAGTCGTAATTGTTTAGGGAGTTGGTTTTCCGTGCTTATGGAAGTCAAAGGTTTAGCTGTTTGACAGCTGTGCGTGGTGATAACTCATCGTTTGGGAATATCCACTCGGCTCTGACACACAATAAAGTTCGCTCGAAAACAGGGCGGCGAATTTTACGACGGCTAATGAGTTCGCGAGTCAGCTTGACGAATCAGATTTAAATATCTCGAACAGCTGAATGACTGACTGACTGACTGACCATTCAAGTAGCAGAAAATCAAAGTCACACCATCCAATCAGTGCTTCGGAATTTTGTCTGTAATTGTCTTACAAGGAACTTCATGGTAAAAGACGTCAATGCGGTTTTCGTAACGTGAACGCGCTGGGGTTTGACGCACTAAAAGAAATACATAGCCTACTGGCTTTGTTCGCCGATCCCAGTGGCCGTGCGGTCTAAGGCGTGGGTCTGCGGCCGCTCACTTGCTGGGATTGTGGGTTCGAATCCCTCCGGGGGCATGAATGTCTGTCTCTTGTGAGTGTTGTGTGTTGTCAGGTAGAGGTCTCTGCGTCGGACTGATCACTCGTCCAGAGGAGTCCTACCGAGTGTGGTGTGTCTAAAGTGTGATCGTGAAGCCTAAAAAAAACAGGCGGCCTAGGCCCCCAAGTGGCTGTCGAGCCATTCTTTTGGCTTGCAGATTGCCTTACTACATTGGCTGCGCAAGTTTGTGACGTAAAATGTGAATTTTTTAAAATTATGTCTCCAGCTTGTACATACAGTAGTACTAGTTAATATGGTAATATCAGTTAAAACGATTTAAAAGGAGAAGAAACGAATCCGCGTTCATTCATTTTCGGTTTGAAGGACTTGTGATTGATAAGACAAACGGGCCGGCTGTTGTCACTCCTGCTTTATCGGGTTCGTTTCCAGTATTCGAACTTCTCCTTTTTTCTTCTTCTTCTGGCAATACGGCCCTCGGTGGACCTTAGCCTCTTCGAAAATTGTCTATCCAGTTTCCAATTTCAGAAGCTTCTCAACAGAACATGTTTTTATGGAGTGGGGTTGACAGCCCCACGCCCAAACCCACAACCTGGAGGACCAGGGTATCGCTTTTTGTCTGGGTCATCACCTTTGACCTGTCTGGCATGGGAGGCCCTACCAGTAGCTACGCTACCGCCAGCGTAGCTCTCAGGATCATTTGACGGATATCTTCGGGAGGAGTATCCTAATTACTTTAGTGAAATTAAAATGGTCCCTTTTACAGACAGTAGCAGTAAAGCTTTGCGCTTTCTACACCATGGAAATGCTGTGGCCGCTACACCGTCGGATAGAGAATTCCCTGAACACAGTGTACAGGCTTGTGTGTGAAAGAGAAGATGATAGAAAAGTTTAGTCGAAATTCTGAAGAGAATAAACAACTTATGATACCAAGAAGTAAATGGTATGATAATATTAAAACGGACAATATTAAAATTAAACACAGTCCCAGCATGGATAGCAGATTCAACTGACTCAGGATACGATACATTGTGGGTCCTTGTGAATATGGTAATGAACCTTCGGTTTACATAGGCCTTACAAGTCGGAGCGTTTTTTGTTCCCTTCACAAGAAGGGCCCTGAACCATGCAGTTGGTCCCCACGTTTTGAGGACTTTCATTTTTTGTAAGCTAGCACAGGGACCGATGGACACTGGTTGATAGCTCCTGACTTCCCTCGCGGCACAGCGAGCATTACATACACGACACGACAGGTCACCGCGATGTACTCGGCCTGTATCATCGATCACTACAGTCACGTACAGTGACAATGATGTCACCTGTTGCACTGTTTTACTGCATCTGTCGCACCAGCAGCCGGACCATTATTACTAATAGTCACCGCGAAAATACTATCATCACGAAACTAGTCAATACTTTTGTCTGTTTACAGTAAATAAATTTAGCTTACGGCGATTCAAGCCTGCTGTATCTGCAGTCAATAATACCAACAAATAATCAGTCAACACAACTTACATTTTAAATAATACCAATAGCTACATGTTTCGGCTATCATAACAGCCATTATCGAGCTGTACAGAAGGAAGTAAGAAGTGCTGACACACAACTGGAGAAAGCAGTAAGAGATCTCAAACTTTATACAAAAACAGTAAAAAATATGTGCTCTAACATAAAATGTATTATATATAGGCCTACATTCAAAAATCATATACAAATAAAGCCAGCAGATTGTAGCCGAATGCGACGTGGGTTGAAAATGTATTTAAGTAAAGACAATTAATTCGCAAGCGCTCTTTTAGTTGGTATGACTTAAATAAACGATGTCTCAGTATTATCCCATTTTCATTACTTACTTCTTTCAAAGCCTTCTCTCTTGTAAAATAACATGTAATATTATTAAAATGGTTTAGTCTTTGTGTCATTGTATATGTATTTATACATTATGCTAAGTAAGACAGAACAATTACAACATTGGAGGTAGTGTCCCGACCTCACACAATAGATACACACATACTTACACATCCCCGTAGACGTCCATAGCTAATTATAGCTAATTATTAGGTAAATAAATTACTGCACTCATATCCTACTAGAAAATTCACTTTGAAAAGCAGCAGTTAAGCCTAAGGTGATATTGTATAATGCGCATATTCTCAGTGGTAATAGGAGAAACAGGATCTGAGGGCAGGGATAAAACATATTCTATGCTTTTACCCCTTGAAGCTTGAAATTCCTCTATATAATATTTAAGAATTCAGTTTCTGCTACGTAGCAACCGCAGCGTCTACATTACAAAGAACAATGTGTGAGTGTTTTATAGAATAATCGCAGTTTACTGTAAGAACCATATGAAACGTCTGAGTACATTCTGTGACAAAAATGAAGAAAATTTTGAATGCTTTCAAAAGAAGAAATTTGTAGCAGTAAGAATTGTTTAAAACAAGTTAGGAATTGGCTGCAGTATAGGCTGCGAGCGCCGATCCCCTGCGGTCTAAGGCGTAGGTCTGAAACCGCCTGCTTGCTGTGATAGAGGGTTCGAGTCCCGCTGAGGGCTATGTTTGTGTGTTGTGAAGGTAGCGCGGCCTCTGCGACGAGCTGATCACTCGTTCAGAAGAATCCTACCGGCTGTGTGTGTGTATCTAATTGTGTGTGATCTAGAGACCTCTAAAAAGAAGGGGTCTAGGCCCGAGGTGGGCTGCTGCGTCACAGAAAAGAAAAAGTCTCCGAGAGAATGATATGTTAATGCACTAAAAGATTTCAGGAGTTCTGTGGACTATGAAGCACCGTGCAAAATAACGTCTGTGTGGTGTGTTTATGTATGTGGATGGGATTGTTGTACATTAGCGAAAGAGCAAGTGATAAAAATGCAGAGAGCAGAAATGCGTTGCATCATAGCGGTCAGAGAGTGCAGACAGAGGGAGTGCAAACGTGATGAAGATAGCCGATAATTATTGGGAATAGCAGATATCAAAATAATTTTCTCTCCTATGCCGCAACAGCCCCTAGTGGGGCCCAGGGCTTCCTCATCATCGAGGCTTCACGATCACACTCAGACACACCACACTCGGTAGGACTCCTCTGGACGAGTGATAAGCCCGTCGCAGAGAACTCTACCTGACAACACACAACACCTACAAGAGACAGACATCCATTCACCCGGCGGGAATCGAACCCGCAATCCCAGCAAGCGAGCGGCCGCAGACCCACGCCTTAGACCGCACGGCCACTGGGATCGGCTATCAAAAGAATGGTATAAGTAAAAAGCAGAAGAGAAGAGTAAGCGTAGAAAATTTTGAAACAATTCCTGAGAATCGAATCCCGAAGCTGTGTGCATCAGGTGTTAGGGACGTCCGACTAAAATTGTAGGAAAAGTTGTAATTCTTATAAGCGGAATAGACCATGGGCATACTTAATAACACCTCTTGTTGTTAAACTTTACGTTATACGAGTATTGACCGTGCATTCTATAGCAGTTGGAGGTTATTTATTTATCACACCAACTCATACACAATTTTTACAATATTATTACTTCACCCCTATACGTATTTCGACATTCAGAATGCCATCCTCAGGGGGTCACAGTGTTAAAAGCATAGACTATACATCGATTGTATAAAATGTTACATCCATATGAGTAAAATGTTGAACGTTAAAATATTAGTCTATTGTTTTTGAGTCCTGATTGAGCTCATACACTATATGTGTATTGAAATATCACTAAAATGTTAAAATTGATACAAATTTTGACGTTTTTTAAATTAGTGGCAGATTTGGTCTTGTATCCTTTCGTTACCGTAGAGATGTAGTAGTTTCTATATGTGATGCTGTGTGTTACGTCGTGTCGGCTCCGTTCAGCAGTTGTGTGGTCACCACACAACGGTATGGTATGGTACATAAATGATAAATAAATAACTTCCAACCTGTTGTTGTTGTTGTTGTTAAAACGGGAACGTGAGAAGGGTCTGTACAACATATCTCATGTTTAACCGCTCTCCTCTGACCGGTCGAAGGTTTTGCCGGAGTCGGTTCTCCTCGTATTCTGGCAACATCGCTAGTTTAGGTTACCCCCATCGTCGCTCGAGTTTTGATTTATTTATTTATTTTTTTTTTGGTGGAGGGGGACTGTGCTGAATTTTCGAAATACAATATCCAATGATTTTCCAGCGAATGCCCTTCAAAACGAACAACTTTCACGTTTGCACTTTTCCGCCGTTATTCTTAGTTTCCGGGATAGAAGGCGTGACAAGTTTTACCCAAACCCTAGCAGAGGCTGTTATGTTCGTTTGACTCCAGCGATGGGTCCATTACTTCACGGAAAACGTACTCAATCTGGGTTTCTCCACGCAATGGATTTTCCCGTATCCCAACAAAGAGGCTTGCTTCGCTTTATTTTGGGTTTACGGAGCAAATTGGGGTTTCTCCGTAGTCTATGCAGATCGTTACGTACGTCCCGGAGTGGTGCATCCTGTTCTGGTTTTCGGAATAGACCAGTTAACAATTTTCCCTTGTCTCTCTGTCGAAGAAAAAACTTTTGTAATCACTGTTTTTTGTTTACTAAGCGCCAATTCAGGGGGCACAGTGGGATGGACAGGCAGAAAATTGGCTATTATTATTATTATTATTATTATTATTATTTCGTTGTGTCTTGTCACAGGCCTTTTCTCACTGGTACTTCTCTTGAACCAACGATGATCCCCACCTTTCAGACTTCAAGTTTCAGACCGCAGTACTTTCCGTATTATGTGTGATGTTCCAAGTACAGCTGTCTTTTGTAGTGAATACATTGAATGTTTTACTGGTATGGCTTACAGAGTTTCCTTTAAACCTTTTGTTACTATGCCGGTCGCTCCAATTATTACCGGTATAATCATACATTTCATGTTCCACATTCGCTCTATCTCTATATATAAACTGTTGTATTTAATTTCTTTTCTGCTTCCTTTTGCGTAACATTTCTGTCCGCTGGTATTGCCACATCTATCAGTATGCAAGTTTTCTCTGTTTTGCTTTTAATTATTATATCTGGCCTATTTGCTGTAACTTCTCTGAGTGTGCTCTTTATTCAATAACATTGTCATATCTTCACGTTCACGTACTGGTTTATGTGTGTGTGCCGTTTGTCTGTCGTTTCAATGCCCAGTGCTTTGCATATTGAATAATGTAAATGGACACCAAACCTGTCGTGTCTCATTAAGTTACCATTCTTCGCCAAAAATGGGGCATCCTGAGGTTAGATGGTCAGTATTTCCTTCATGTTGTTTACATAACCATTATTATTATTATTATTATTATTATTATTTTAAAGGGTAAATTAAAAATAGTGTTTATGGTCCAGTTTAGCATTTAGCGAAGATTGTTTTGGTTTCAGTACAGTTTCTTATCACTGAAAATGAATTACCGCACGCAGTTCCGTGGTTGCAATACGTACGTACATACAAAATGCTATAATTTTCAGATTTATTACAAACGTTCTACTTTCTTGTGGCACCAACTGTACCGTACCTACAACTAGCAGGTCAAACTGCTCAATGAATTGATACCAGACTCAATACTTGACCGGACTCGATTAGAAAAGAGGGCATCTGTGCTTAGTACAGAACTTGCAGTGTTGTTTCAAATATTTACATGACATGTACACAGGGCAAACTGAGCTACATGGCATCAGACTAACAACGTTTGAGTTCTATTTGCTATTTGTCCAGTGCCGATAACCTATGGCACTTTTGTATGCGATAGGCTATTGGAACAGCTTGTATTGGTTTTGGAAAACAGCGGACGATATGTTTTTGTGCGGTTGTTTAGAAATGTGTCACTGTGTATCATGGCCACTTGCCTGTAAAACGAGAAAGCAAATAAAGCTTATAGAAGTGGTCACGTTTCTCTGTCCGTACGTGTGCATATTTCAATTCAAAATCCAATTAAATCAAATTAAAAATTCTGAAACGAAAATCATGCGACTGGATTACACCCCAGATTCGTGTTTTACAAACGGTAAGATACTGGAAATTGAAAGAGGAAGCACTAGATCGCATGTTTTTTCAGCAATATTTCCCGATGTATTTGGTTATATTAACATGCTTGGTTTTGTATTACGTTAAGGCTAGATAGATTATAATAATAATAACCATGGCTCAACAGCCCTATATGGGCCCGGGCCTCCTCTTGCCTCCTTTTTTCGAGGTTACTAAGTCGTGCGCATTCGTGACAGTTGGTGACTGGTCAACTGGCCGCGCTACTGTTTCTATCGATCCTGATGTGCCCGCCAGAGCCATCTGGCAGGCAGTCAGGAGACTTGGGTGAGAAATGGAGGCAATTTGGCTTACGCAACATTTTTATTCATGCCCGTAAGGTTCTTTTACATGCCGTAAATCTACTTCCCCTCCGAAGGAAGTGGTGCTCCGGATTTTTATCACCCTTAAAAATCCATCGACCTCGGTCGGGATCGAACCCGCGAACCTTGGGTCCAGTGGCGAGCACGCTAACCACTAGTCCACCGAGGTCGACCTAGATAGATTATAATCTAACCAATAATTATTGGTGTGGAACATCTGATTTGGCCGTCAACCTGCTCATTAGACACTGCATTCTGTACGTTAATCTCTTACCAATTGAATCAAAATTCAAATTTGGTCATTGAGAAAATGTGTCTGAAATAATTTTCATGTACAGATAAATTTCTGTTACATACATTTTCCGTTTTAAGGTAGCCATAATTTGTGGCTCAATAGTATATGAGTTGGCGAGTGGTTTAACTTGTTGTGTTTGTATTTCAAACATTCCTACTGTGTGTACTTCACACGGTGATGTGTGGACATAGCACAGTGCATGTTAAGTAAACATGAAACCCACTGGACAGAGACAGAAAATGAGGAAAATATTACAATACAAAGGGGGAAGTAAACTAGACGAAACGTCGATGGTTACCGTTTTACTTTTTAATTTACATAAAAACTTACACCGTGCCTTATTAAACATAGGGTCCTAACCCATCAAAACTGTAGGAATGAAAAAAACTAACTCCATGGAGCAGAGTCCTTCTTGAGAAGCTAACAGGTCCTCAGCTAGTCAAGAAATTCCCAGCGTTTTAAGGAACCCGAAGGTTCATTACCGAACTCACAAGAACCCGCCACCTGCCCCTATCCTGAGCCATATCAATCCAGTCCATGTCCCCCCATCCTACTTCTTGAAGATCCATTTTAATATTATCCTCCTATATCCTATATCCTATAATATTATCCAAATGTTGCCACTTTTGAACACAGAAAGCACGGCTAATTTAAAGTATTTAAATTCAAGAGGATAACACCGCAGATTAGGCAATCCTTACTACGTGGAAAAAGAAAGTATTATGTACGTATCATATTTGTCTGTCTGTCTGTCTGTTACACAGCGCGCACACGGTTAGACCGATTTTTTTCAAATTCTCTATTTACGGAAAACATTCAGTGAAAGTTTGGCAATTCCGATTTTTAACCACATTGAACTAACTAACTCCATGGAGCAGAGTCCTTCTTGAGAAGCTAACAGGTCCTCAGCTAGTCAAGAAATTACCCGCGTTTTATGGAACCCGAAGGTTCATTACCGCACTCACAAGAGCCCGCCACCTGTCTCTATCCCGAGCCATATCAATCCATTCCATGCCCCCCATCCCACTTCTTGAAGATCCATTTTAATATTATCCTCCCATCTACGCTTAACCACATTGACCCATAATAAAACCCGCCTAATTAAGACGATGATCTTCTGGATTTTTAACATGATGCCTAAAATGTTAAATCAGTTTTAAAACGCGAACTTCTGCAAAGAAAGTCATCCTGAATTTTATGCAGTACCTCTTGCCAGCCGTGTAGGAGGTAAAGGTAGAGTGATATGTTTAAAAAAGTTTGTTCTAACTGGCTAACAATAAAACACCCTGTACTTTCAAAATTAAAAAGTGACCAATTTGACCACAGTGAATATAAATTTAGAATATAATATTAAGTAGGTTTTGCGTTCCAGTGAGGAATATTACGTCACGGAGTGGCCATGAGCCAGAACTGCCGTTCCTGTAAGGTAAAGGTCACCCCACAACAGGCCATGAAGGCGCAGAGGGGGAGTAGAGGTATAGCTCTACTCTTTCTTTAACCTCGTCGCTAGATGGAGGTGGGTGGTCAACGCCACGCCCCGGCCGTTTTACCCTCAGTATTGACCCGGTACCCATTGTACAGGAGGCTGGATAGGCCCCAGGGCCGGTCTGGACGGGTGCTGAAAATCTCGCCCTCACCGGGATTCGATCCCCGGACAGCCCAGCTCGTAGGTAGTCGCGGATCCTAAAAGTAAAACTGTGCAGTGCTTATGGGTGCGGAAGCACTGACGAAGATGCGAAATCGTGAGAGTTGATGTTTCGTGTTTTTACAGACATGGAGTGCGATCAGCCATCTACCTTAATCTGTCCAGAAGCACAGGATTTCTTTGCTGTGTATAAGCGACGTCTTTTTTTTTTTTTTTTGTGGTGAAGGACCCCACAGCAGATGCTACGGGCGGACCGCAGCCTTGAGGCTTATTGTGCAACCCTGTGATGAAGAAGATTTATTTTCGTTTTTCCGTGTAATGGAGCGCCGGTGGAATGAAACTGACAGGGGAAAACCGAAGTACTCGGGAAAAAACCTGTTCCAGTGCCACTTTGTCCACCACAAATCCCACATGGACTGACCCGGGATAGAACCCGGGCCTCTCCGCGTTAAGAGGCCGGCGACTAACCGTCTGAGCCATCGCACGGCCAGAACGACGTCTTAAGTTATGTTTATAGCTCGCTTGTCTCTAGGTTCAGTACGAGCCAATTCTAAAGCGAGTAAACCTATATAATAAATCAAATATGTACAACCGGTTAAAGTGACTGACAGTGTACTTAATGCTAGTTGCTACACACAGCTCAATGCCGGAATGTGTTATGGTTGAGTACCGATGCGTGGAGAATGTTATGCTCAGGCTGTCAGACAAAATGTCTATCAAATTTCAGTGTGTCATTCAATGGCTTATTTTGAGCGAAATTTGTACTTCAACATGGGCCGAAATCTCAACCGTTATGTAGTTACCGTCCATTCCAACAGAGCTACCCCGCCCCCCGCCAGTGCTGGAACGGTGTACTCGGCCGTGCCATGTTTACACGCCCCCTAGTTTTTACGTAGTTTGTTCTCAGTCGTCGTGGAAAGAAGGTTGTTTGTCTTGTGTTAGCTGTTCATGACGACAGGCGGCCGTGCCGTGTGCGACGATGAATATGAGGTTCACAAATGCACCCTACGCAGATCCGTTTACTCATCGGCGATGGTAACGCAGACAGCGGCGGAAGAACACAGACGTCGGTTCCCTAACCGTCACCACCCAAACACAGCGGTATTCCCCAAAGTGCCTCAACGGTCGCGAGAGAGTGAACTGTTCAAACAGCACGACGGAGCATGGCTTAAACAGCGCGTACGTGACCGAGAAACAATACTGCGAAGGGCCCTGTCTCTTGCACAGTGTGGATGACTAAGTTCGTGTAAGTTATGTGCCAAGAAAATATATAACGTATTATGGAAAATTATTACGCTATAGTCTACGTAGCGAGGCTAATCAGGGTTTGGTAAGTTATGCGAAAAGCTCGCATAGCTTATGATGTCTTATTTCCTTCCAGGTCCGTAGTCAGGGGTGGTGCACTAGCACTTCTTTCTTTCTTCTTTCTTTATCGTGTCCGGACCATTAAATTAAAGATTTTTTGCCCAGTATTGGGCTACGTCAAATCCGTTTTTATTTGCAAGCCATAAATCCTCGATGGTGCATTTCTGGGGGCAGTCCTTGCATGACAGGAGATGTCCCATATCTTATAGCTCTCCACAGCCACAATACAGATCGTCGGAGTTTGTTTTGCCCCATTTCACCATATTTATTTTTACTGGTGCCACCCCTGTTCTAATGCGGTTAAGAGATTTCAAAGTATTGAAGTCAAGGAGGTGGCTACCAGGGCAAATCTGGGTAAGGGGAAGTCTTCAGGTGGTCCAACTTGCACTGTTCCACTGTTGCACTGAAACATGTCAGAGCTTTATGTATAACACTAATATGTGAATATTAGAGTGCATTTGGTTGGTGTAATAAAACTGACTATGTTGATCAAGACAGTGCAAAGAGTGAACAGTTTTGAAGTACCTGTGACTTTATTTACATCACCGTTTGAATAACTTCATCTGTAAAATAAGTTAGAAATGGAGCGACTTCACCATTAAAAAGTGTTTTACAGAACCACTTATAAAAACGTATTGTCTCAAAAGGTTGGAGTTTTTGCATCACTACAAATTTTTATGATTACAAAGGAAGCAATTTTGTGGCTATGTGTATACTGATAGATGACTTTGATACACCGGTTTACTGGGTCAAGGGACTTACATATTTTGGTGTAGACGCTTCTAGTTGCATTAGTGTATTATCTAATGTTTCTGCTGGAAGAACAGATAGCCACCGGTCTAGCTTCTTTAACAAGCAACCAGTTGTTCGAAATTTGAATATTGCTGATTTAAAAGGAAATGAAACTCCGGAAAACTTCTTCTTAATTTGGTACAGCGCGTTTTATAGGATTTCTTCCTTATACAGGTTTCCGCTATGAAAATCATCTGTATTAATCTGTACTTCATACTGAAGAACAAAAACAATTTACGTCATAATAAAAAGGCACTTTGTTGCACCGTACTTATATCCACGAACCACAAAAGACAATCCTTGCTGTACACACAGCATTTAAAAACTCGACTGTATCTTATGACTGCACTGAGATAATACATTGTAACCGTAAGCGTGGCGATAAGACTGGCGGTCTGTGATTCATGTTGCGACAAATTAGGTTGGCGCATATTTGGGTTCCGCTTACAACTTAATGCCCGGTATTTGACAATGTGTAAGCCAAATTCACTTGAAATGCTGTATTGTACTAATAGTGCTAGCCAGAGGTACGTATGTTGTATAAAAATGTCTCTTAACGCAAGGCGCCTACACTCCTTCAAATGCTGTTATTTGTGCATAATGAAGCTAGCTATGGCTAGGTAATTTACACGTACAGGTATAGATATGCAGAGAAAATCTGTTAATGTGTGATACTTTCTAGTGCTTCAGATTGCATACCATCGACTGATGGGATGATTGGTAAATAATGAATTTGAAAGAATGTGGAAGGAACAGGTAGCTTCCGGATTTGAGCTGCTATACACAGACTTCAGAAACCCTCATGCTTGGTAGCTGGTCTCTAGCCGAGATCTGAACCGAGGAGCTCCCGAATATGAAGCGAAGTGCTGACCACTCGACCACGACGTTCGGGCTCAGCATGCCACATCAGGAAAGTGACACTAATGTCACCCAACCTCACATGGTCCTGCTGCCGCCATATTGTTGATATTATTAATGGTATATGGCAGTCATGCACAAACCCCTGGAGTCAGGTCTACATGGCGACTAAATTTTTGTGTCCTCGGTATGAAACTTGCTTCATATCACCTTTCTGGTGCCTACAGTTTTGAGGTAATTCCTAGATTTTTTGAAAATTTGTGCACGTCTCGTATATGGCTACTAGTTCTGTTTTGTTAATACACATGGTACGAAAATCTATTCAGAATTTATTGCGGGGGGTGAGGTCAGATAAATGGGTGGGCCAATCTGTTCTTTGTACCTTGACACTGAATTCCCCTAGCTTCCATTTATTGCCTTACGAAAGAATACAGGGTGATCTAAAATGAAAGACGTAGTCTCGAGACGTAATAACTTTTATGAGAACAGAGATACAGATATGAGATTTGCTGTACCGTGTCCATAAATTCCTAAGGTTTTCTTAAACGTGCACGCGCGCATCTTTTTTGCCCATAATGCCCGAGGGAGTTATAGGGCCTTTGGGGGAGGGGGGGCGCTGAAAACACTATCACCACCATCATTTACCTGGATATGTTACAGTTGTTTGTCTTAAGTTGATGGCATTGAACGAGAAGAAGAAGAAGGCAAAATTATTTTCAACCGCACTTCAGTCATGTGGTACGAAATGCCTTGAATGTCAGATTTCATAATCGGCGGATTGGCTGAGGCGGACCAAAGCCGTGGCCCCCACGAAGCCCGGATCTTTCATCACAGAATGTATTATCTGGGAATTATGTCGTTTATGCAGACAAGGTCCTTGATTTACGTCATATGAGAGAGATAATTAACAGAAGTGTAGCGAGATAATTAACAGAAGTGTAAGCGAGATAATTAACAGAAGTGTAGCG
This sequence comes from Reticulitermes speratus, assembly GCA_021186555.1. NCBI lineage: Eukaryota > Metazoa > Arthropoda > Insecta > Blattodea > Rhinotermitidae > Reticulitermes > Reticulitermes speratus. The sequence continues at coordinate 3,538,566 of JAJKFL010000330.1, forward strand.
AGATAATTAACAGAAGTGTAGCGAGATAATTAACAGAAGTGTAGCGAGATAATTAACAGAAGTGTAGCGAGATAATGAACAAGAAGTGTAGCGACAGTCACACCGGCAATGCTTACCCGAACATTGCAAGAAACTGATTACCGTCTAGATTGTTTGCAGGGCTACGAACGGTGCGTAAATTGAGATCTTCTAAGGTAATGCGTAAGAAAGCTTATGAGTTGTTGGAACACAGTACAGTAAATCCCATCTCTGTAACTCTTCGTCTTGTAAAAGTTATTACATCCTATAACAAAGGCTATCATTTCCGACGACTCTGTATTTCTGTTATGTGGTTCTCTGCAAGTATCGAAATGACCCTACAACGTTAATTCTCCTCAAAATCCAACCAGCTGTTGGATATTTGAAATACACGGACGGACATGATATCTCTTGTGAGATATGAGGCTTACATGACGGAAAATATTAAAATTACAATCGCGTGGGATGTGACGCCGTGTAGCTTGATAGATAGGTGCCACGTTTCCCATGACTTTTCAGGCACCATTCTGCTCTCAAGGTGGATGTATCGGGTTCCTGAGAAATGCTGGTAACTGCCTACGTAGCAGTACACACTGTGACATACTGTAATACAGGCTGTGATGTATATAAACAAGTGTAGCAACATCAGATTGCACTAATTCCTGAATATAAAGGGACTCCTACATGTTTCGGCTACTGTCCATAGCCATCTTCAGGGAGTATCAATACATAAAGGCGTACACTGTTATTATACAGTTTTGTCACTTATAAATGGTGAAATATATACTGCCAGTATGCTATTAAAACATCACTGTGTAGTGTTATATTAAATTTGTGTTACAATTATTATAATACAAGACAGTTATTAAAATCTTCTGCATCCAGACATCATGGAATAATGATTATATTCAGAAATTAGTGTAATTTGTTGGCAATTAACTTGTTTATATGTTTTTTTACGCTTTTACATTTTGATAACATTCAACAATTAAGCCAACAAATGCACTTTATTCCTTAGTTATGTCCACTAACCCTACACATGTTTCGGCTGCAACAGAGCCATCATCAGGGGTTGTTAAGGTTGTATAAACGGAAACAGTGAGTGTTATCAACTGTTAACAGAAAATTGACATATATCGTGGTGTATAAGTGTTGATACCAAATGGAACAGTGAATGTTGAAGTGAACGTGACCTTGAACCCCTGATGATGGCTCTATTGCAGCCGAAACATGTGTAGGGTTAGTGGACATAATTAAGGAATAAAGTGTATTTGTTGGCAATGAACTTGTATATATGTATCAGTTGCATGGAAGATGTACAATATAAAGCCTGTGAATTGTTTTATGGCGTACTCGTACTTCAGGCTCAAGAAGTAACAACGTCCATACTCATATCTGGGCGCTTCAAAATTCGGCCCATAAAGTTTTCATACGCGCTGTGCTGTTTCGCTTGGCTGGATATTCGTGTGACCCGGGGGCCCCCAGATCGGACGCCACGATGACTTGCATACAAGCCATGTTCCTCCGCCCACTGACAAGCGGGCAGCCTCACACCGAGCGTGTCTGGGACCGCGACTGTGCTGGATATCATGATTTGGCCTTTATGGTTGTGTTTGGCCTATGTGCTCTCGGATAAAGAGCGTAATGGGGAAGGCGTGTCCGCTCGTTGTGGTACCGATAAACAGGCAGCAATGAAATTTATTGCAAATTTGGTTTCAATCCTATCCGACCAATGTAAGAACTTATGTACTTGATAATTATTGTTTAAGGCTCTTTAGCATAAAGGAAGTACAGACCGTAAATCGCAACTAAATTTATATCTGTTTATTGCTTGCTACATGTTTCGACTTTTGTGAAAAGCCATCATGAGGCAGTTACAAAATACGTAAAGAAAGATAGTTTACAAAAAATTAAATGAATATCTGTCCAAACACAACTAAATTCTATTCATTATATAGAACTACATATTTCGACCTATTTAACGTAATCCTCAGGTTCGAAATTGGTCTTTAAAACACATTGAGGAAGAAATATACATTATGTAATTTCTGCCTCAATATGTCTTAAAGACCAATTTTGAAACTGAGGATGACGTTAAATAGGTCGAAATATGTAGTTCTATACAATAAATAGAATTTAGTTGTGTTTGGACAAATATTCAATTAATTTTTATACTATTAACAACACAACGAGAGGTAAAAGCAACCCCATTACAGGCCTGGACAGGCCCTTAGGGTTCCAGGAGGTTGAGGCTCCCAGATTTAAAGACAATCGGCACATGAAGATGGTAAGGTTGTCAGCCCTACGCACCGGCCGCCTTTACCCCCAGGAAATATTCCTGGTACTCATTTCTGTTAGAGGCTGAGTCGACCCCAGGGCCATAGTGCGACCGAAAGGATTATGTCAATGAAAAATTCCAATGACAGCATCGGGAATCGAACCCGTGACCTTCCGGCTTGTAGTGCAGTGCCTCAACCAACTGCGCCACCGCGTGCACAACGAGATACTTTTTTAAAGAAAAAAGATAATTTAAATACAACCAGTTAGAATGATACCGTTTTAGATGGCGGAGACCTCGACTTTACAAAAATCGGAGTTGTATAAGCCAAAACCGGATAAAAGTTAAGATTTATACTGAAATATTAAAATACAATAATAATGTATTATATTAAAGTATTAAAATTATTTTCCAGTACTTGTAAAGTTGAAATCTCTGTTATCTGATATTCATATATCAAAACGGGATGTCATCGATAGAGACATTATTTGGACTTCGTATTTAATATGAAAACCATATCTTTTTGGAAGCCAGTCCCATTTCCGTCTTTAGGGGCGAGGATATGAAGAGACTCAGAATCAGTCTGGCCCTTCACCGGGGCTGCACTCTCATAATAAGGGCCTGAATAAGATGCTTGGACCGCTGTATCCTTCATGTGCCTTCGAAACGTCTGGAACCAGTCAGAGGACCTGAATCCTCAGCAACGCCGCTGTGAGGACATACAAACTGCACATTCCTAAAACACGCCAAGCTGTAACGCATCACCCCGGGCGAAGACCGCTTAAGAACCCTCGAGTGCAATGGCTGTCCATACTGCCAGCAGCATTCACGGTCCAGCATAAAGTTTAACTTTAAGGGTTCTCGTGTCTTTCTGTGTTCAGGTGATACTTCCACTGCACACAGAGTGTACAGCATCTGTCGTCTTCTCTGTCAGGAAGAAACTTCTCTTGCCCCCCCACTGGCCCCTGCAATTAACCCAAGGGTCAGCGTGTCAGAATTACAGAAACAAATACATGAAATCTTCACTCGTAGTCTTATTTCACATAACAAAGTCTCAGTGTAATTGTGAGGGAAATTAAAATGTCTTTGAATCACATGATTTTAATAGCTTGTGACACGACGTTTCAGCACCTGTCTTCCAGTTGTCTATACTGACATGACGTTTTAGCACCTGTCTTCCAGTTGTCTATACTGACACGACGTTTCAGCACCTGTCTTCCAGTTGTCTATACTGACATGACGTTTTAGCACCTGTCTTCCAGTTGTCTATACTGACACGACGTTTCAGCACCTGTCTTCCAGTTGTCTATACTGACACGACGTTTCAGCACCTGTCTTCCAGTTGTCTATACTGACATGACGTTTTAGCACCTGTCTTCCAGTTGTCTATACTGACACGACGTTTCAGCACCTGTCTTCCAGTTGTCTATACTGACACGACGTTTCAGCACCTGTCTTCCAGTTGTCTATACTGACACGGCGTTTCAGCACCTGTCTTCCAGTTGTCTATACTGACACGACGTTTCAGCACTTGTCTTCCAGTTGTCTATACTGACACGACGTTTTAGCACCTGTCTTCCAGTTGTCTATACTGACACGGCGTTTCAGCACCTGTCTTCCAGTTGTCTATACTGACACGACGTTTCAGCACCTGTCTTCCAGTTGTCTATACTGACACGACGTTTCAGCACCTGTCTTCCAGTTGTCTATACTGACATGACGTTTTAGCACCTGTCTTCCAGTTGTCTATACTGACACGACGTTTCAGCACCTGTCTTCCAGTTGTCTATACTGACACGACGTTTCAGCACTGTCTTCCAGTTGTCTATACTGACACGACGTTTCAGCACCTGTCTTCCAGTTGTCTATACTGACACGGCGTTTCAGCACCTGTCTTCCAGTTGTCTATACTGACACGACGTTTCAGCACCTGTCTTCCAGTTGTCTATACTGACATGAAGAGTGTTTACGATTTATTTTAAGATGGTTCGGCTGAAACCCTTGATTTTAATTCTAGACCTGCGAGGTCTAAAGTCTAGCGTACAAGCCTAGTATCCAAAAATCTCGGTATCCCATCCGATACTTTCTTACTGATATTAAACAATATAGCAACACGTCAGCGAGAATAATAGACTACATTCTGGAGTGGATCCAAGTCACGGAACACACTGTATCAAATAAATCCTCGGATAACTTATAATCCAACATAAACGCTACTGGTTAAATTAATTCTATTTTCTGTTTCTCTCTACCTGTAGGAGCCGGGATAACGTAGTTGGTATTGTAGAGACTAGGCTACGGGCTGGACAGTCCGGGGCTCGAATCTCAGCAGGGCAAAGAAATTTTTCTCTTCCCCGAAACTTTCAGAGCGGTTATGGGGCCCACCCAATCTCCATTTCTAGAGGTTCTTTCCCGGGGGTATAGCGGCCAGGGCGTGGAGTTGGTCACTCACCTCCATCTAGTGCCGAGGTTAAGAATAAATGGAGCTATACTCCTACTCGCCCCTATGTGTCTTCATGGCGTGGAGAGGGAAAACTTTACCTTTATTATCTACCTGTCTGTCTGTGTACATATATATTATACATTGTATATTATATATTATACAAGACTAATTACAAGACTGTTTATAATTGAATACGTGTTTATGTTTTGCTCTCACAGAGGACGCAGATACATGAAGTGTCTGCCAGATGGCGTTAACGTCAGACGGCCTAGTCGTGTAAGCCTGCATCTGCTCGTAAGGCTGCTTCCGTAAGGAGCTTGTCTGTAATGAAAGGCAATATGCTTTGTTGGAGATTGATATGTGGAATACGTTTTCTTTACCACGACGCCAGACGGGTTATCTTTGTGTCTAATGCTGTTAGAAGGGAAATGAGCCAGTTAGCGCGGCACCATGTCAGTAAAGTCGTCTCGTATGTTGTTAATGTATCTAATTTGTTAATTATTAAAACTCTGTTATATTAAAGTCTCACGTATCTCTGTTTGTGTTGCTTGCACTTCTGGGGAGCTTCCACGCGTTGTGTTATTAGCCAAGTTACGCCGGACGCTGTTTCTTACGGACACAGCAGGAAAATTAAGTACACGTACCAGAATTCTTCTTGAGAATCTCACAGTCGCCAAAATGGTCAAGAAATTGCCTGGCTTTTTTAAGATCCCAGTTGCCATTGCGTTATTCAAAAGAGCCCGCAAATAAAACAGTTTAACTATTTCTTTTTATATCCACTTTATTATTATCCTCACCAAATTTGGCTATGCTTCTTCTTATCTCCCGACTAAAATCTGACAGGGCATGTGCAACTGTCAATCCATGCGTGCTGCATGTATCATCGAGTTTATCCTGCTTGAAACCTACACCACAAACTGAATATAATATCTAAATCTGCTGGCATTGTCACTTATTGGAAATTAATGACATCGAAACGGCGAAAACGAACGAGTAACCGTCACGTTCGTAACCAGTCCCAGGGTCTGTTTTGTTCCCAATATGATTTTATTTCAATTATTCAAAAAAAATCCAAACATAACTGATTTTACTATATAAAGAGTTTGGTTTTACAAAGATTCGCTACATGTTTCGGCCAAGAGACCATATCAGGAAAAGCTGTTAAAAACTATACAAAATAAGGCAGAAATAATGTGGAAAGAGATCTTATTGGTCGAAACACGTAGCGAATCTGTGTAAAAACAGAATTGCTGTCATTAAAACTTAGTTGTGCTTCACTGGATTGTTTTTGCAATAACCGAGTTAAGATAACACAACGGTCTGTCATCCCAGAAGATGTTTGCTTAGACAGCGGTCACTGTAGAGCCGCCGTATCTTCCAACATCCCGTCTTAATCATGAAGTGGAATTTACAAGTCTTTTGGACATGATCTCTACTTTTAGACAGTCAACAGTTCCTTAGGCTCTACGGATTGACAAACGTAATATTCTCTTATCAAATGTCACTCGGTTAAGGATTACTGAATTAGGTTACAGTATGTCTTTTCTTCCGTGATATACAGTGTTCCTTTTTACACGGGATTAGAAGAATACTTTGCGGTGTTTCCGATATTTTACTGGACCATGCAAAGAGAAGCCGCAGTGTTTCGCTTTTGTGTGTAGGCGCTTTAGCCAGTACAGTGTGTTGGATATTTATTTTCGAGTGAGTTAACCTTCTTTGGGGGTGAGAAAGAGATAGAAGGAGGGTAGGTAATAAACTTCGATATACTGGCTGTGGGACGTTAAAAACAGAGAGAAAGGAAAATATTTACGTTAAGCCAACAGAAAACGCTACTAACAAGCATGGATTAAACACACAGAAGCGTTTTGTCTGGCCGCTTTTAGAGATTGTCACACCGAGACTACTTTCACCTGGTCAGCGACAGACAGGTCCTTTAGCGTCAAGCTTTACTTTGTTGGCGTCATGAAGTATATTGCCTTGTCGAGGAAACCCTTACACTCGGTCATCAGAGGGGCTCATTGTACTGCGAAATGCAGCCTCCCTCGCTCATGACATCATTATACTTCTCACCCTTCCGGAGCGTGCGCAGAGATACAAAACACTACAGAGCAACATATATTCGGGTTTCTTAAAATCTCTTCAATTGCTGATGGATGAACGTACAATGTTGTACCTGTGTTTAATTAAGCACTAAACCATGAATACACACAGCGCATTGCATCCTTAAATTCGGTGTTGGATAGGTTTGAGTAGTTATCGTCGGCTTCGGCCGCTTTGCACCCAAGGAAAGATGCCACAGTACCCATTTCATAAGAGACTGCTCGAGTCTCAGTGCCATTCTGGACAAGATAGTAAAAACCCAAATCCCTGTTCCTACCTGGAATCAAACACTGGTCATGCAACAAGTCACTCTACTGCCCTTTACCCCTGAATAAAATAAATAAGAATTTTATAATACTTATTACTCTGTTTCACATGCCTCTGATTCAATACTTCTTTTACATTACAGGTGAATATATATACCCGTATATACTACACATATATACATAAATATGTATATATATACACCTATATATATATATATACAATTCTTAAAACTGTTTGCCTTAATAATTAATGAAACCGGTAGCATTTCACTAAAATGACTAAACATATAGTGCTATATGTTTGTGAAACGTGGGCAATGACAGAGCTAATGAAGTCAGCCCTTAAAACATGATAGCGGAAAATACTAACAAAGATATATGGCCCAATAAAAGATCAAAATGGCTGGAGAATCCGAACTAATGATGAATTGCAGGTTATGTATAGAAAACCAAATATTGTAACAGCAATAAAAGTAAGAAGACTACAATGGGCTGGTCATGTGGTAAGAATGTCTGATGATAGGACCGTAAAGATAGTATTTGTGGGGAAACCAGATGGAAGAAGAAAAGCAGGAAGACCAAAATTAAGGTGGTTTGACTGTATTGAGAATGATCTGAAATCGATGAGTGTCAAGAGATGGAGGAAGAAAGCAGAAGGCAGATCTGTATGTGCTATCGTTGTGAAGGAGGTACTGGTTATACTGTAAGGACCGTATGTCAAGAGATGGAGGAAGAAAGCAGAAGACAGATCTGTATGTGCTGTCGTTGTGAAGGAGGTACTGGTTATACTGTAAGGACCGTATGTCAAGAGATGGAGGAAGAAAGCAGAAGACAGATCTGTATGTGCTATCGTTGTGAAGGAGGTACTGGTTACACTGTAAGGACCGTATGTCAAGAGATGGAGGAAGAAAGCAGAAGACAGATCTGTATGTGCTATCGTTGTGAAGGAGGTACTGGTTACACTGTAAGGACCGTATGTCAAGAGATGGAGGAAGAAAGCAGAAGACAGATCTGTATGTGCTATCGTTGTGAAGGAGGTACTGGTTACACTGTAAGGCCGTATGTCAAGAGATGGAGGAAGAAAGCAGAAGACAGATCTGTATGTGCTGTCGTTGTGAAGGAGGTACTGGTTATACTGTAAGGACCGTATGTCAAGAGATGGAGGAAGAAAGCAGAAGACAGATCTGTATGTACTGTCGTTGTGAAGGAGGAACTGGTTACACTGTAAGGACCGTATTCAAGAGATGGAGGAAGAAAGCAGAAGACAGATCTGTATGTGCTATCGTTGTGAAGGAGTTACTGGTTACACTGTAAGGACCGTATGTCAAGAGATGGAGGAAGAAAGCAGAAGACAGATCTGTATGTGCTAACGTTGTGAAGGAGGTACTGGTTAAACTGTAAGGACGTATGTCAAGAGATGGAGGAAGAAAGCAGAAGACAGATCTGTATGTGCTATCGTTGTGAGGAGGTACTGTTACACTGTAAGGACCGTATGTCAGAGTGGAGGAAGAAAGCAGAAGACAGATCTGTATGTGCTGTCGTTGTGAAGGAGGTACTGGTTATACTGTAAGGACCGTATGTCAAGAGATGGAGGAAGAAAGCAGAAGACAGATCTGTATGTACTGTCGTTGTGAAGGAGGAACTGGTTACACTGTAAGGACCGTATATCAAGAGATGGAGGAAGAAAGCAGAAGACAGATCTGTATGTGCTATCGTTGTGAAGGAGTTACTGGTTACACTGTAAGGACCGTATGTCAAGAGATGGAGGAAGAAAGCAGAAGACAGATCTGTATGTGCTATCGTTGTGAAGGAGTTACTGGTTAAACTGTAAGGACCGTATGTCAAGAGAATGGAGGAAGAAAGCAGAAGACAGATCTGTATGTGCTGTCGTTGTGAAGGAGGTACTGGTTACACTGTAAGGACCGTATGTCAAGAGATGGAGGAAGAAAGCAGAAGACAGATCTGTATGTGCTATCGTTGTGAAGGAGTTACTGGTTACACTGTAAGGACCGTATGTCAAGAGATGGAGGAAGAAAGCAGAAGACAGATCTGTATGGGCTGTCATTGTGAAGCAGGTACTGGTTAAACTGTAAGGACCGTATTTCAAGAGATGGAGGAAGAAAGCACAAGACAGATCTGTATGTGCTGTCATTGTGAAGGAGGTACTGGTTAAACTGTAAGGACCGTATGTCAAGAGATGGAGGAAGAAAGCACAAGACAGATCTGTATGTGCTGTCATTGTGAAGGAGGTACTGGTTAAACTGTAAGGACCGTATGTCAAGAGATGGAGGAAGAAAGCAGAAGACAGATCTGTATGTGCTATCGTTGTGAAGGAGGTACTGGTTAAACTGTAAGGACCGTATGTCAAGAGATGGAGGAAGAAAGCAGAAGACAGATCTGTATGTGCTATCGTTGTGAAGGAGGTACTGGTTATAACTGTAAGGACCGTATGCCGAAGAAGAAGAAGAAGAAGAAGATAGCATTCCAACACTGAACTGAAGGCGCTGTTATGGAACTTGTAACTTTGATTGTATGCTTCTATCCTAAAGCATCCAATTTCAAACTATGAAAACATGTATAATTTGAATTACTCCATCCTGGTCCCTACGGCCATATACTCATGGGACATCGTGTGTAATAAACACGAAAGTTTCAATAACTGAATGTAATACATTTATGTCAACCAGAATTAGACTGACATGACAGTCCCATTGCAGTCTGCTGCAGCAAAGAGTTGAATCTGAACTTTCGTTTTTGAGAGGCTCTTCTTGGATTTATGACGTCATATAATGACCGTTCCAGCCACATGCCATTTAATACCTGTTTAGCCACAAAATCATTTTCTCTGTCTCTTCTTTGCGTTACAGTAATATATTCCATTTTCGAACACCTGACTGACTTCGCGTATCTTTATAATTAGAGAAACTAACTCAACCCACAGAACAAAACACACTCGAACTCGGTTATAACGTCATGATAGGGACTGAATATTTTGTGTCATTATGAACGAGTGTCGTTATAACCGAGGAGTATAATGTTGTGGTTAACATTGAGTAACTAATCTGTACCACAGAATATCTGACGTTATGGACGAGGTGCCGCATAAACCGATGTCGTTATAACCGTGTTCGACTCTATTTGTTCTGATCGTCGCCCAGCTATTCCAGGAATATTTCCCTTTTCATAGAAACCAAATTTTCCTTAGAGTGTTTATAACAGTCCGCCACTGGACCTTATCATAATTCAGATAAGTACACACCTTTATATTTTATTTTATTCAGGCACATTTCAACATTACCCCACCGCGTACCTAATTAACACCATTACCCTATCGTGTTCCCACTTTAACACCATTACCCTACAGGGACTCCATAAGGGGAACCGAAAGGCATTTAGCAAGGGAGGGCTCCGCCAATACGCTTATTGGGCCGCAAACTGTACATGATATATTCTTCTGTTATGTGTAACTTAGAGGGTTCCTAGCCTTATGTTTGGCCACAACACTGTAAGAAAGCATCTGCATGTGATAGACTTGTGATTATCTCACATGTGGGATTAGGAAAACTCTTCCGAAATCAATCCTGGCCTTTAGTAAGGCTGTAGGACTTCGATAAGGTTCTTTCCTACAGAGAAAAAGGTTGAGAATAAGGGGGTCACAATGGCTCTGTCATAAAAAGGCCTACGTGCATCGGGTCTCTTAAGGGTCCAACCCATTATGTATTCTATTCCAACACCATTACCCTACCGTATATTCCCACTTTAGTACCGTTACCCTACAGTGGGCCGGGATAGCTCAGTCGGTATAGCGACTCGCTACGGGTTGGACGGTCCGGGAATCGAATCCCGGTGGGGGCGAGATTTTCCGCACACGTTCAGACCTGCCCTGGGGTCGACCCAGTCTCCTATACAATGGGTACCGGGTCTCTTTCCCGGGGATAAAGCGGCCGGGGCGTCCAGTTGACCAGTGCCGGGGTTAAAGAAAGAGTGGAGCTATACCTCTACTCCCCCTCTGGGCTTTCATGGCCCATTCTACGGAGAACTTTACCTTTACCTTTACCTTTTACCCTCCATTTTAATACCATTACCCTACCGAGTACTCACTGCACTGTAATGTTACCATACCAATGAACTGCATTTAACAACACTGCACTAACGTGTACCCAATCTAACATCATTACCCCACCGTGCACCCCATTATAATATAATTACCTTACCGTTTACCCCATTTTAAGAGTATTACCCTACAGTGCACCATCCTGTAACACCACTAACATGTTTGACATGATTGCAAAGAAAGAAATTCATGCGCCAGCCGGGAACGAAACCTTAGCTGTTCTACCTGTAGCCAGAATAACATTTTAGGCCAGTGACTGGCTAAGTTAATTGGATGTAATTGTGGAGACAAAATTCAAGCAGCTTGTTTAGGGTAGATGACGAAACTCTAGTTCTTCATTTGAATATTACGTTGTTTCAGAAGTGCCAGTTGGGACAGGAAGACATCAGGATGAACTCAGGGACATACCAACTTTACGGTGCTGGGAGTGACAGGGTGACGGAATTTGTCTTTCCTTAATTAATACAGTTACTAAGTTTCCCTTCTCGTCACTGCAAATAGCAAGGAAATAATTGTCTCCATTTAGTAAGCTTCATGTTTAAGTTAAGCTGGCTACAACAGGTTCTCTCATACTGTGTGGCCGGCCAATCGTCTACCTGTTAGACAAACATCATCAGACTCTGGGAATCGCCGTTCAGTCGATTAACATAACTGTTCAAAAATGTATCAACGTCAGTTATTTGGGTTAAATGCGGGGGTTTCAAATTACGACGCCGCAAAAATGGTTATGAAAGCAAACAGGCCTGGACTATTTCAGCCCTTACGCGGCGTCATATGATGAAAATGTTGTATTTGACACTAAAATAAAGCAGTAAAGGGTCACTATTGAGAGCGCTCAGACTTTCCTGAAAGCACAGTTTAATGCAAGCGAAGGGAATTCAGGAAATAAAATGGGAAGTGTCGCATACGACATGGTGTCGAATTTGGAAGTCGACTGGATTCATCTGGCTCAGGATAGGGTATAGCGGCAGAGAATACGGTCAAGGACCTTCTCGTTCCATAACAAGCAGTAAATTTCTTACGTGGCTCAGCAAATATTAGCTTCTAAAGAACAATTTTTCTGTATGCAGTTGGTATAAAACGCTATAAGTAACATATTCTTGCATTACTTAAGTAACGTCACATTAACCCAATCTTTTAAAAAAAACAATTAACAAAAATTCCTTTATGTGGTAAATCAGGAAACTGGTAACAGCTGCGCAGTCACAGATCAAACTACAAGGAGTCAAGACAGAGAGGAACGCAACATAAATTTTCAGAGCCGTAAAGAACTCTGAAGTCTTGTATACACTTAACCTATACTTAGCCCCAGCTGTGTATGAATTAAGTAACATGTCCCATATAGCGCAATATATGGGAGCCACGAAAATTCATAACTACAAGACACAATAACTCCCGTACAGAGCAACGCCTATCTCAATCGCAGTGCTCTGTGATAAACGAAGCATAAATTGCAAGCAATGTGTTTTTGGACGAATTTGAAAATTGAATGAAACTGCTGTGGGTTCATGTAACCAGCACGCCCAGAGAGGGCGGATCGCACTGACGAATTTTCTGTTCCTTTCATTGGTGAAAAAAAAAAGAAATCTAAGGAGATTCAACCGTTTGAGAGAAATAAGCATTGATGTTAGGGTGATAATAATAAAATTAATGTTAAGGAAGTAGTGCTTTAGAACGGTGTGAACTGGACTCAAATGGCTCAATAAAATCGAGTTATGAATAAGAAAGTAAAACGGAAATAATGTCCCTGCTCCATGGAGTTGGTACTTAATGGTCATTAGAATAGCATCTGAACAAGAAAGTGGAGGACGTATTAGAAGGGAAACACACTGTAAAATTCATAAAATCCCTCCTACTAAGATGGTGTGGTCGTGTTGAATGAACGCAAAGCCAAAAAATGCCAAAAAATTGCAACAGCTACAATGGAAGGGATAAGAAAACGAGGACGACCATGCAAAAGATGGAGAGATGGCGCAGAAGAGGACTTACATTTAAGGGGAATAAAAGACAGGCAGGCCAATGGCGAGAGATCGTCGGAAATGGTGGGAGATTGTATTGGAAGCCAAGATGCACAACTGACTGTAGTGCTTGAGGAGGAGAACAAGAACAAGGAGAGTAGCATATGATTAGGAAAAACTGTTGGCTAATGTAGTAATACCATTTATAAGGGTCAGTTATTTTCAGAAGTTATAATTTAATTTAGCAACCTAAATTCACAGCAGCAGTTGCACGCTTTCCATTGATGTAACCACTACTTCCTCACGGGTTTCATTCTTTCCGTACATACAGGCTTTATATCGCAATGCTCAATCTTTCGGTACGTACAGGCTTTATATCGCAATGCTCAATCTTTCGGTACGTACAGGCTTTATATCGCAATGCTAAATCTTTCGGTACGTACAGGCTTTATATCGCAATGCTAAATCTTTCGGTACGTACAGGCTTTATATCGCAATGCTCAATCTTTCGGTACGTACACGCTTTATATCGCAATGCTCAATCTTTCGGTACGTACAGGCTTTATATCGCAATGCTCAATCTTTCGGTACGTACAGGCTTTATATCGCAATGCTCAATCTTTCGGTACGTACAGGCTTTATATCGCAATGCTCAATCTTTCGGTACGTACAGGCTTTATATCGCAATGCTAAATCTTTCGGTACGTACAGGCTTTATATCGCAATGCTCAATATTTCGGTACGTACAAGCTTTATATCGCAATGCTCAATCTTTCGGTACGTACATGCTTTATATCGCAATGCTCAATATTTCGGTAGGTACACGCTTTATATCGCAATGCTCAATCTTTCGGTACGTACAGGCTTTATATCGCAATGCTCAATCTTTCGGTACGTACATGCTTTATATCGCAATGCTCAATATTTCGGTACGTACACGCTTTATATCGCAATGCTCAATCTTTCGGTACGTACACGCTTTATATCGCAATGCTCGATCTTTCGGTACGTACATGCTTTATATCGCAATGCTCAATTTTTCGGTACGTACAAGCTTTATATCGCAATGCTCAATCTTTCGGTACGTACACGCTATATACCGCAATGCTCAATATTTCGGCAGGTACACGCTTTATATAGCAATGCTCAATATTTCGGCAGGTACACGCTTTATATAGCAATGTTCAATATTTCGGTAGGTACACGCTTTATATAGCAATGCTCAATATTTCGGCAGGTACACGCTTTATATAGCAATGCTCAATATTTCGGCAGGTACACGCTTTATATAGCAATGCTCAATATTTCGGTAGGTACACGCTTTATATAGCAATGCTAAATATTTCGGTAGGTACACGCTTTATATAGCAATGCTCAATATTTCGGTAGGTACACGCTTTATATAGCAATGCTAAATACTTCGGTAGGTACACGCTTTATATAGCAATGCTAAATATTTCGGTAGGTACACGCTTTATATAGCAATGCTAAATATTTCGGTAGGTACACGCTTTATATAGCAATGCTCAATATTTCGGTAGGTACACGCTTTATATAGCAATGCTCAATACTTCCTCAATTCGACGCTGTGTTTTACATCACCTACGCTTTTACAGTTTATGCAGATTTTGCTACATTGTGCACACTACATGCTGGCAATGCTTCGTCTTTCTCATACAGCTAGGTTTATTTGTAAGGAATTATCTGCAGTTCAAAAGGTTTACGATTTTCGCAAGTTACGGCTATTCTTAATCTTTGGTTTTAACAGGAATCGAATCTGAAATTATTTCATTCTTATCGGTCCAATGTCGAGTTAAATTCGACAGCGCTTTCTGCTGCACCAGGTCAAATGTCGAGCTCAAATCGACACGTTATTTTACAGTGTTTCATGTTGGTTTTCCCTAAGCTCATGTTATCTTGTGGCTTCTTTTGAACTTTGAAGATTAGAGATTTTCTGGTAAATTAATTTGGACCAGACTGTTGAAATTCAAAAGAATAATTTGGACTGTAAGGTGTTTAATACAAGTACTGTATTTTATACCCACAATCGAATTGTATTTAGGTGTTACTTAATTGTTTCTTCTCTTATTTAACTAACCTAGAACAGTCGTTGAGCTACAAAGCATGCATTGTACGGACTTTCAATCACGTGTAAGTACATGGCTGCTGACTATAAAAGGTTGGCCATCCTTGTAGAAACCGCAACTCATTTCTCGTGCTAGTCTTGACAGGCGATTGTCGCTAGTCATCTTATAGCAATCCCCTTCCTATCTCTTCTTTCCGCTCAGTCTTTTGGTGTCGAGGCTTTTACGAAGCGTTACTAAAGTGCTTCCAGTGGATTCTTGTGAGGTCCCAGATGAAACAGAAAAGAGAAAATAAGGAGCTGCAGATGTTTTTTTGAATGCAATGAGTAAACCACTTAAGTGGGACCGGAAATTAATGGAGCATTACGTGCTGAGGTTCAGATAAATGTCATTCATAATTCGGGTTCTGATAAATTGCAAGAGATCTGGCAGTCGATTAATGAAACAGGACTAGAATGGTCTACGTCATTTTGCAATAAACATGCTTTCTACACGGTCATTTTAGCCTACGTTCCTTTGAGGAGAGTAGAATTCATTCCGCGCGTGCGCGTGCGTGCGTGTGTGTTGTGTGTGTGTATGTATGTAGCTACCTGTGTGGACCTATTTCAACTCTTAAACCAACTGGCGGAATTTCATGAAATTTGGCATGAACGTTATATCATCTGAAGCCAATCCGTCACAGTGTTTTAGGCGCGTTAGCAAAATTGCGAAAAGCGACTATTAGCTTTGTCATGTCTGTCTATCCGTCCGCCCGTCTGTCCGTCCGCACTGAAAACCTCAGCTCCCATTGGACGGAATTTTATGAAATTTTATATTTGAAATTTTTCGAAAAGCTGTCGAGAAAATTCAAGGTTCATTGAAATCTGACAACAATAACGGTACTTTACATTAAGACCTATGTACATTTATGATTATATCTCGCTGAATTATTCTTAGAATGAGAAATGTTTCAGAAGTAATTTGTAGAGAAAATTAAAGCACACGTTTTATGTTCAACTTTTTTTCCCAAAAATCATGCCGTTTATGTAATAATGTTGAAAAATGTGGAACAACCAGACAGGCCATAGATGACAATATAATACGGCGCATGCGCTTTGCATGCTGGGTAACTAAGGCTACAGACACACACTCAGATTATGTAATATTTATTGCTTTGCCACTGCAACAGCGGTTACACGAACGCGCCTCAATGTTACGTTTATACCTACATTGCCTATCTTGTTAATTTCCTAAATTTATAATATCAACACAAAAACAAATGAGTAAGTGCTTCCAGGGTCCTTAGTTTATCAGGCAGTATTGTTGTCCAAATGCTTCCAGGGTCCTTAGTTTATCAGGCAGTATTGTTGTCCAAGTGCTTCCAGGGTCCTTAGTTTATCAGGCAGTATTGTTGTCCAAATGCTTCCAGGGTCCTTAGTTTATCAGGCAGTATTGTTGTCCAAGTGCTTCCAGGGTCCTTAGTTTATCAGGCAGTATTGTTGTCCAAGTGCTTCCAGGGACCTTAGTTTATCAGGCAGTATTGTTGTCCAAGTGCTTCCAGGATCCTTAGTTTATCAGGCAGTATTGTTGTCCAAGTGCTTCCAGGGTCCTTAGTTTATCAGGCAGTATTGTTGTCCAAATGCTTCCAGGATCCTTAGTTTATCAGGCAGTATTGTTGTCCAAGTGCTTCCAGGGTCCTTAGTTTATCAGGCAGTATTGTTGTCCGCTACACACCGTTCCTCTTGACGGCTGACAGCGTTGTGCTCGCCGCTATGTAAATTCGACCTAAGTGGGAGTTCACGCTTTTTAAATTAGTGTATTCCAATAAATATTAGGTTCTTATTTACCACGTATAAATAAAATGCTGAAAAGTTTTAGTTAAATGTGTTTCAGTTAATATTAGATTTTGGACTACCCATAGTTCAAAGAAGATGCTGCAAAAGCTCTCCTCCGGCTCCCAGACAGGCCTCACAAATAATAAACATTTTTTTTTCATTTACGTTCTGTTGGTGAAATTAAAATACTATATTCTCGGTGTTTCCTTTCAGACAGTCTTGAGTGAGAGGATTATTGGTATACAATTTATCCTTTAACATGCCCCACAAGTAAAAAAAATTAATATCCAGTTTAATAATATCGTCCCATGTTCGCAGTTCTAGACTAGACCGTACAGCAAATTGTGACCTGATAAATTACAGAACAAAGTTAATTACTCTGACTTTCTTCAAAGGATCCGGTCAGTATTACTGAAGAATCTCGCGAAACTAATATGAATCTGGGGAGTTCATTGTTAATTTAAAGAGATGTAGATAGATAGATAGATAAATAGATAGATAGATAGATAGATAAGTATATTCTGGTATTGACAATAGACACACAATGTTCACAGTACATCATCATCATCATTATCGTCATCAAAATAAGCAGTTTCTCCTTTCAGAACGGAATTACTTTCATGTACAATCGTCTGTCAGTCCATTTTCTGCAGTTTTCCCATTGGCCGTTGCTGCTCTTCCGTCTACATCAAAATACCCGATTTTTATAGTGCCAGATGTACATCCGCTTTTGTATTTACAAAATATATATCGATATTTTTAATATTCCATATCGCTTGCTTCGCCAAACATCAGATAATGTTTTTCAAGATATCTTGCTGACAATCTGCTTCGAGAAAAATTATTTGCTCCATTAAATGTAAATTATAACTGACATAAGCTTCTTTTTATTTTTGGACTTCGTCCATCATTTAAATTTTAATGAAGTAAGACGTTTCGGAAGCCTGCTTTGCTTTCGTCTTCCGGCAAGCACCTCCTAGATAGATCTATTCTTAGTAACCTAGTAACAGAATAGCTCTATCTAGGGAGTCCACGAGATTAGGTGCTTTCCTTGCCTGAAGACGGAAGCAGAGCCGGCTTCCGAAACATCTTGCTTCATTAAAAGAGTTAGACGATGGAAAAGTAAAAAAAAAAAAATAAGATCATGTCAGTAAGCCACTTATCATCGTCACAGCCCTGTAGAGTTGAAGAAAACTGTAACTGTTCGGTCTGCTGAAGTTGAGACTCGAACGCGGGACCTGATGAACATAAATTCAGGAATTCCATGTTCTCGTCTTACTGCTTGCTTGTTCCATTTTCCATAGTTACAGTAGAGCCTGTGCTATGGTTTAGACAATCAGCTTTGCCAGGATTCAGGTTGGGTTGCATATCGCTGAGGCGTAAGTCTTTTCTAATTAAGGCGAAGACTCCTTCTAAGAGCTCCTGAACTCACGTTAATTAGACGCAGTGTAACTCCGCATGTAACATAACAGCAATGTAATCCATTAGAAGGTAACCATAGACCTGAGCGATTCAAACGTAAACTAAACTGAAGTGTACTCTCGTATGGGATACAAAGTCATGTGTTTTGTTAACCAATATTTCGGAAGAACATGACGTCTCCATCTTCAGGGTACAGTAATTAATTTTTATAGACGGGAAATGTCATAAGTGGCAGAAAGTGTGACGACAGTAGGTGGAGGGGGGAGAAATAGAAATTGTAGCCGTGAGAACGCTCGTTGTTCAAGGACATGTCAAGGGCAGTTTCCATATCAAAGAGGTTTCTACTTTCCTTTAGGCAACAGACGTGAAACTCCATAGCTTGCTTAAGCACAGACATTATTCTGTCATGAAGATGGAGGTATCGGATTCCTCCGAAACGTCGATACGTGTCTAACTACCAAGCTACACGGCGTAACATCCCAGCCAGCGTAACATCAAAGCCATCGACGTAACAACCCCAAATCTGTCATTTAATACAAGTTGTTACATTTGTATCGTCCCGCACACTGAATCTAGCATTAGGACATTGAAAACAGTAGCAAGTCATGCAGAATTGAATACAATTGTTTAGCCACAAAAACATAAAGGAAAGGGCCCCCCCCCCCCTGTAACAAGCCCTAGGTACAGAAGACAGAATAATATTAAGATGAATTTTGAGAACATTTTAAAGTTTCAGCGCGTGGCGTATATTTATGGCACAGTATGAGGAGTCACTGACAGGCCTTGTGAATGGCATAGTAAACATCCGAGTTACAGGCCAAAAAAACGGGACACCTCTGGACCACATCCACGAATACTACCTTTATTTATTCTGTGGTTGAAGTACCTTAAAGGTACTGTAAGATAAAGTTTTCCATATGCTCCATCAAGCACGGTTCCATGAGAATGGGGAAGAGGTTGAACCCTGGGGGAAAGGACCCTGGTACGCGTAAGATCGTAGGCTGAACGGAACACAAAACAACTGGTGTGGTGAAGAACAGAAGAATTCCTGCACCCTCCTTAAATCCAAAGCGACGCATCAATCCCCAAACGGTCACAGCACTGACTGACCTCTGCCGGCCCTTGCAAGCAAAATACTAGAAGTAATTACGGAATATTCTGCAGATCTCGTCTGGTGGGACTGACACTACGTGCATATGGCATCTCCAGTACCGCTGATTGTATAGTTATTGTGTAGAAGGTGGACCTTCTGTATTTTTTAAGAAAATTAATTGTGATGAAGGGTGATCCCGGTGGCCGTGCGGCCTAAAGATGCTGCAATCACTCGACTGCGGGGATCGCGTGTTCGAGCGCATGGATGTTCGTCTGTTGTGAGTGTTGTGTTGTGTAGGTAGTGGCCTATGCGACGAGCTGATCACTCGTTCAGAGGAGTTCTACCGCGTGTGTGTGATCTAGAGACCTCAACAACGAGACGGCCTACGCCCGTGTTGGGCTGTTGAACCACAGAAAAATATTTGTGCTGAAACCATACAATAAGCAGAGTGAAAATTATTCGATTTCCTGAATTATAAGTTATTTTGTACTTTGTTCTCTGTTCCAGGAACATTTCTTCAGCACCTCGCCCGCTATTCAAAAACTTGGGGAACTTCTGAGCACTGGATCTGTCACCGCTGCCGCTGCTGCTGCTGCTGCTGGTGAGTGGCTATTAACAGAATGCTATTAACAGAATGCTATTAATCCACAAAATGTGTCTTTGCCTCCGTTTGCTTGTTTCTTTCCTTCTTTGTCAGAATCATTCGACCAACTCGCCATATTCTTCTTAATGTTTCTACCACCGATATTAAATAACCTTAGCAACTGACAGCGTCGTTAAATAAAATATTTATCCCCCTCTTTCTTCTTCCTCTCCTCATTATCTGTGTTTCGTTCCTCATTCTTTCCCTTTTCCTTCTTACTTCATTTGTTTTTTTTCCGATGTTTATTACTTTAGTCCTTTATTCTTTGCTTTCTTGTTTGTTTCTTTTCCTATTCCAGATGTATCATTTGATTTCTAGTGCACATCTATTCCGTTCACTCTTCCTGTACCTTCTTGCCTGCCTCAGTTCTGCATAAAGCCTATTTATACAGTGTCACGTAATAACATTAATGACATTACTATGTCAGTCGGTAGCGAATGCCAAAGAAGAAACCTTCCACGTAGAAATTACTTAAAACAGGAGGCGCCTTTGTAACCGCGCCGCGAGAACTGCCTATGTAACTTACCGCTCTTCCATTTTCGACAAATATTGCTTCGTCCGCTTCAACGAAGTGCGCCTGTCCTTTCTACTCACAGAGTGCTGCCATGTAACAATCGTTGACCGATTCTTAACAAATTGGCGAATTGTACGCCTTGTATATTGGTGTAACCGAACATTATTGGAGCAGTTCGGCTCTCCCTTCCCACTCCTCTATATATAGTAGGCAGAAGAAAGGACCAGGTGTCCCACGCCAGTTGGCGTTCAGTAAAGGAAAGGAGTAGACGAATGGTATTGTGCTAACGTTTGTATTGTTATAATGGAGAAATAAAGTTAAACCATTGAAAAGAACAGTCTCGTAATTGGGTGTATATCAAATTAAAAAGTAACAAGCAACGATCGGTTATAGTGGTGAAGGGACCCGCAGCAGATGCTACGGACACACCGCAGCCTTGAGGCTTATTTGCAACCGTGTGATGATTAGTTTTTTTTTTTTCGTTTTTCCGTGTAATGGACCGCCGGTGGAATGAAACTGACAGGGGAAAACCGAAGTACTTGGGGGAAAAATCTGTCCCAGTGCCACTTTGTCCACCACAAATCCAACATGGACTGAGCCGGGATGGAACCCGGGCCTCCGCGGTGAGAGGCCGGCGACTAACCACCTGAGCCGTGGCACGGCCCAACGTCTCGCGTAGTTTTATATCTTGCCATAGCAGGCCAACGTTCTCAAAATTCAGTACAGATTACTTGTGGAGATTTTTTTCACTTATTCTGTGTTCTGCGGGACATATTGCTCGATACTACAGGGTGTTCCTGAATGGTTCTTAGGACCCATACTCAGTTATTTTTTGTGACGCGAAGGTTCCAAGTAAAATATATATGTTTTGCCACTTTCACGTTGTTTATTTAGTGCATTGTGACAAAGTAAGAAACTTATGTAGCACCAACAGATGCACTATCATATATTTTATTCGTACTATCTTTTACACAGCTCCTACATGTTTCGGCGTTATTATTTCGTCATCTTCAGGGAGCTGACACCAAAGTTTCTAAAACTTACAGCAAAAAAAAATAGGTTACAATAAGTGTATAAACATTGTGGTATCAATAATGCAGAATATTACAGGTTCTGGTTAAAATGGTACACATAAATAAACTATAACGCTGGTGAAACAGTAATACAATTTGTTTGTTATATTGGTTAAAAATTATACATTTTTGTTGTAATTAAATCTTTGTGTACAAACAAACATCTATTTTCCTTAATCCAATTTGGATCCCGTCCTTGTACGGTTTGTATTGTATGGCGTGTGATGGGCGACGAACAACTATAGAATAATGCATTTGTTGGTGTTACGTAAGTTTCTTATCTTTTTGCGAGTTTTCAACTTTTCACAGTGGTGTAGCCGAAGATTCCGTTCGCCTCGTATATGATGCTGCGTCATTGGAAAACAGGTTTCCGACGTTTCGGAGACAGTATAAACGTCGTAAATTGATTATCCGGTGATATAGCATCATATTCCAGAAGGGTGGAATCGTCAGAGTAGGTTATTATTTGAAAACCAGTTTCATTTTTGCATAGGCTGCTTGAAAACTTAAGACGACGCATTTATTACTCTTCATGTCAAGTCTACAACGTCTGACACCATAGCGTAGAACGCACACTGTACACATCTGTAAAAAACTCCTCTGTTTCCTACTGCGGATCTAACACAGAACATCCAAAAATATTGTAAAGTGCGTGCTTTGGTCGCTGCTGTTAAAACAATGTGCAAATATGGCGGTAGAAATTTTGGATACGATTCGGATACATATTCCAAAATTTTAGTTAAGTCACTAAAGTTTCATTTCTTAATTTCAGTGTTATTCCTTCGTTCAAATTTTAGCAACTATATATTGTGATATTCACAAGTTAAGGAACCATATCACGGGACAAGCACAGGTACTCCTGTTTTTTTTTACCCTACAAATTGCACGCCATATACTGGTTTCAATCTTCAATTGAATAAAAAAATAAGTGGTTCTTTTCAAAACCGTCAAGACACCGGTACTTCCGAAACGTCGCGCGCCTTTCTCAACTCCATAAAGATAAATTGAAAATATAAAGTTCTTCCTACACGTAAGAACCATAAAATGACTGGAGGTATATCTCCATTTTACACTACACTGGCAATACATTCAAATGAATTGTGCTTTCAGTTCTACAGTTTTCATCCCAAGGGTTTTCTGTCAAGGCTTGTTATATAATTTTCTCCATTTTCTTGTTACCTCATCTGCGATAGTCGCCCTCGGTGGACTAGTGGTTAGCGTGCTCGCCACTGGACCCAAGGTTCGCGGGTTCAATCCCGAGACGAGTCGATGGATTTTTAAGGGTGATAAAAATCCGTAGCACAACTTCCTTCGGAGGGGAAGTAAAGCCGTCGGTCCCATGTCGTAGATTTACGGCATGAATAGAGATGTTTCGTAAGCAAAATTCAGCGGCCATTTCTCACCCAAGTCTCCTGATTAACTGCTAGATGGCTCTGGCAGCCATATCAGGATGAGTAGAACTTGTGCAGTCAGTAGACTGGTCACCCACTACAGAATGCACACTTCCAGACCAAGAAACCTCTGAAAGGAGGCCCTATGCTCCGCAAGGAGCGACAGGAAGTAACTAACTAACTAACTAACTAACTAACATCTGCAATAGGTCTAAATACCTTCCTCAACGCCTAGCTCCTACACACTCACAAATACTGTTCTCAACTTGACGTAGCCTTTCTGAAGTTTTTCACTCAAACAACTGCTTTGTCTCAAGGTAAGACCGCTCTCTTTTACTTCTTCATTCTTGTCTCAAGTTACGTGTTTTTGTGTATTAAAAGATGACAGCAAGGTACACAGACTTTGTGCGTTTTACACAAATTGTATGTATTGAATTCAGAGAAGAATTAGTAAAAGAAAAGCCTCTCCGATAAGTGCTGGCAGCGTATAAACTATATTTTATCCGTTATGATATTGCGTTTACCTCTAGTTCAGAACCGCACCCACAGGTAAAAATGCAATTTGAAAATATTTTGATCTTACCACTTTGTGTAGAACTACATAAAGGTTTTGGGAACAATACAAGAAATTGGTAAGGATTCCCACATACAGTGGCGTAAATCAGAACGACTGTAAACAGGCCTAGTCTGCTGCAGCTCTAATTTGTGATTGATTTTTCAGTACTTTTACGTATTAGGACCTTTGGTCTTCTTGGATTCGGAATTCACTTGACACTATAAATCCTTAGACTTTTTTTTTAACCTAGCAATTACGCCAAATGTAGATACATAACAAACTCATTCTGTAATACACTGCAAAAACGCGACAGGCATTGTATGTATAACGTAATAATTGAGGTGCGTTCGCGTAACCATTATTGTCGTGGAAAAGCAATAACTATTACATATTCTGAGAGTTTGTATGTAGCCTTAGTTATCCAGCATGCAAAGCGTATGCGCTGTATTATATTTTCATCTGTGGCCTCTCTGGCTATATCATATTTTTCCACATTACCCCATAAAGGGCATAATTTTCTGAAAAAAGAAAAAGTTATTGATCATAAAATGTGTGTTTTGATTTTCTCTACAAGGTTTGTTCTGAGATATTTCGCGTTCTAAGAAGAATTCAGCGAGATATTATAATAAATGTGCATAGGTGTTCATGTAAAGTACCCGTTACTCTTGTCAGATTTTAATGAAACTTGAATTTTCTCGACACATTTTTGAAAAATACTCAAATATCAAATTTCATGGAAATCCGTCCAGTGGGAGCCGAGTTGTTCCATGCGGATAGACAGACATACATGACGAAGCTAATAGTCGTTTTTTCGCAATTTGCGAACGCGCCTAACATTGTTGACATAACTCTGAACGTAAGGAAGTAGTTGAATGGGTTATGGGGGGGTAGGGGGCAGTGGAGAGACGTCGGCTGTAATATCGAGTGTAATAAGTTAATAACCCGCGGCCCCTGACACAAGTCTGCTGCTCCATAAGTTTATTAGCGGCACTCCAGATTAAGACGCAGCAGTGCGATGCTAGAGCTCCTTTACGAAATTAGTCGACGACCGCGAGATGGTAGACAGACAGGCAACCCGCACTTCGCGCTGTGCACGTCAACTTATCTTTTTTCTATACTCGTCGTAAACTTAAGACGATTATTGGTGCTTGACCAAGCGAAGCAGTACATTAACTTATCGAAAGTCGCGGTGAGGCGTATTGAGCAGCCGGGCTCCATTCACTTATTCAGCTCGTCCTATTTTACAACAACTTCAGTATTCACCTAAATCACCTTCGGATGCTATCGTGAATCATCTCAGCACAGTTAAAGACAGTGCCGTCATGGCAGGGTGGGGTGAAACTGGTACAAAATATCGGGGCCCGGTGGTCCGGAAGGGGGGCCCGACTGTGTTACATATGTTTTTGTCTTTCTCGGTAGTGCCGTTATTTGCCCATTGTACAAATTAACCCTTTCAGACCAAGCTCAAGTCACTCTGCAACTGACAGTCAGTATTTCTGATTTAGTGTAAAGCTTTATAGCCGATCCGCCCTTTCTGGGCGGGGACAAAACTTTTTTTTTCACCGGGGCCGGAACCCGCTCTCGGCGGCCCTGGTTGAAGATATGTTTTAAAATGATCCATCCCGTTAAGACGTGAAATTCTCCCAAGTTTTCCCTTCCTTGCATGTCTATAAACTGAAAATTTTAGCACATTTCTTGTTTTCCTAAATGCGATGATATTCTACAAATGCCCACGATGTTCTTAGCAGTTTTCCCGGCCACAAATGTACATTTTCAGAAACGTAAGTGCCTCGGTACCATTTTGCCTTCAATTAGAACCAACTTATGGTGCATGTCATACAACAGTGTGTAGGTACTTATCAATGACAGAAGTCATAAAGCATTCAAGTACCGTCGGAGGTACAATAGGCCTATACGGGGAAATAAGAGAATCACAGAGTGGAGAATCAACGGCAACTTGCAGTAAAATGGACAGCTCTACGGTGAAGATATAGAAATGTCCATACTGTGAAATGCATACAAAAGTTTCGCCAGAAGACCTGAAGGCAATGTATCACTTGGGAGACCTAGGCGTAGATGGAATAACAATATTAATATGGTTTAAAAAAAATACGGTATGTGGTTGTTGACTGCTTGCGCCTGGTTCCAGGTAAGGTCCACTAGCTGGCTTTTGTGAAAACGGCAACGAACCTTCGGGTTCTATAAAAAATTTAAGATTGGTTGTTTACCTGAGCTTCTCAGGGAGGTCATTACTTTGGGTGGGAATCGAATTTGTATTGTTAGGAAACTATTTTCCACGCTGTCGCCAAGAATAGGACTGGATTTATATAATGGTTATGACAGCGTGCAGTATCTGTGGGTACCCGTGTACCAGACTACAGGGTGTCACAGCTCAGACGAACACAATCTGAAAACACACACTTTGTAAGAGGACCTACGTTTTTTGAAGAACATCTTACTTAAAGTTGGAGGTAAAATTTTCGTCCCAAACGCTTGTTCATCTATAAGACGAACATTAAGACACGTCGGCACGTCACGTTACATTAAGACACGTCGGCACGTCACGTTTTGAAAATCTAAATTTATTGCTGTAAAATTAAACTTAATTTCAGTCCTTAGCAAAGACAGAATAGTTAGTACTTTAATTTACTGTGATTGTACAGAGAGTCCTCGACTTTTGTAAGAATTCAGTTGCGCAAACCCTTACATATTGGAACTTTACGTGTGTAGGAATTATCAACTATAATTTTACTGTTGTTTTGTATGGGTGTGAAACCTGGTCTTTCACATTGAGGGAGGAACATAGGCTTAGGGTGTTCGAGAATCGGGTGCTAGGGAAGATACTCGGGCCTAAGAGGGACGAGGTAAGAGAAGAATGGAGAAGACTACATAACGAGAAGCTTTATAATCTGTACTCCTCACCAAATATTATTCGGGTGATCAAATCAAGAATAAAGATGGGCGGGGCATGTAGCACGTATGGGAGACAAAGAGAGATGCTTACAGGGTTTTGGTGGGGAGACTTAATGAAAAGAGACCACTTGGAAAACCTTGGCATAGACAGGAGTATAATATTACAATGAATCTTCAAGACGTGGGATAGGGAGGCATGGACTGGATTGATCTGGCTCAGGATAGGGACAGGTGGCGGGCGTTTGTGAATGCGGTAATGAACCTTCGGGTTCCATAAAATGTGGGGAATTTCTTGACTAGCTGACAACCTGTTAGCTTCTCAAGAAAGACTCTGCTCCATGGAGTTAGTTAGTTAGTTAGTTAGTTAGTGTGTGCGAATCTTGGGAGAAAAGCGAGCTGACTCAATCGGCGCAATAACGTATCAAGACGATACTGATCACTGACGTTGCCGCCGAAGGCAATCGCCATATTGCCACGTAGCAGCGGCGTAAACTTCCGCGACAAGATATTGTCGTAGGCTTGACGTCAAATCGTATTGTCATAAGCCGAGCCGTGATCACCAGAGAGGGATTTGTAATTAGATATGGCTCAAGCAGGTATCAGTTGCTGGCTTTTGTATACAGGTTGCTACACAGAGTGACTATGGACTTCTCAAGGACGACTTTCTTCACGGATTTAGTTAATTAATTCTGTAAAGCACATCGATATCTGTACATACCACTTACTTAACATGACAAAGAAAACCGCCTTTCACCCACGCAATGTCTTTTAACGATTTTGTAAGGTTCTGAGAATGAACAGCAGTAAAGCCTATTGCCCTGAACATTATAGCCTATTGCTCTTTGTAACAGGGGCGGTGTTTTCTGAGAAGTACAAACGAAGATTTTACCCATGCGAATAATTCATATTTAGAAACACTAAAAAATTTAATAAACAAAAATTACCATCTTAATCTTAATAAACTTTAAAAATTGTACTCACTAATGCTTGATGCTGGGTAAATTCTTTCGGATATCAACGGACCATAAGCAACGTGTAAATAAGGAAAAAAAACATTGAAATTGACAGTCCTGCCTCACGCGGACGCGAAGGGAAGTACACGAATACGTTAGCTTCCAAAGGCCTCCGCTTGAGGCAGCAATGTCAATTCTCAAATTATGTATTTTTTTTTTACAAAATTTTGAGAAGGAATTAATAGAAACAATGAGATTGCCATAAATGCCAAATCATAAGCCTTCTAAATATGTTTATCTTGAAAAGATCCGTTCAATAGTTCAGTAGATCGTGGCGTCACAAACAAACCTTGCCGTATTAATAAATGTTATATATTACATTATATATAGTATATAATATGATTTTTGTGTATCGGCGACAGTCATGTGGCAACACTTACGACAGGACGCTGGCATATTACACGAAACCATTCCAGTCATTCGAATCTAATCTGACTTGCCAACTACTGTAAATGCAGAGCTGAGAGGTCTGTCTGTTGCATCTTGGTGATTTCGACTCGACTCTATTTAACAGGCCCTCCATTCGCTTAGTGTGTCCGCCAGCAGCCTCACTGTTAGAAGAATCTAGCTAGCATGATGTTTCTGAACACTTTACGTAGTAAGCAGAAGGGCACACCTCAAGACAGTCCGCCAGCAGCCTTACTATTAGAAGAATCTAGCTAGCATGATGTTTCTGAACACTTTACATAGTAAGCAGGAGGGCACACCTCAAGACAGTCCGCCAGCAGCCTTACTATTAGAAGAATCTAGCTAGCATGATGTTTCTGAACACTTTACGTAGTAAGCAGGAGGGCACACCTCAAGACAGTCCGTAAGAAGCCTTACTATTAGAAGAATCTAGCTAGCATGATGTTTCTGAACACTTTACGTAGCAAGCAGGAGGGCACACCTCAAGACAGTCCGCCAGCAGCCTTACTATTAGAAGAATCTAGCTAGCATGATGTTTCTGAACACTTTACGTAGTAAGCAGAAGGGCACACCTCAAGACAGTCCGCCAGCAGCCTTACTATTAGAAGAATCTAGCTAGCATGATGTTTCTGAACACTTTACGTAGTAAGCAGAAGGCACACCTCAAGACAGTCCGCCAGCAGCCTTACTATTAGAAGAATCTAGCTAGCATGATGTTTCTGAACACTTTACCTAGTAAGCAGAAGGGCACACCTCAAGACAGTCCGCCAGCAGCCTTACTATTAGAAGAATCTAGCTAGCATGATGTTTCTGAACACTTTACTAGTAAGCAGGAGGGCACACCTCAAGACAGTCCGTAAGAAGCCTTACTATTAGAAGAATCTAGCTAGCATGATGTTTCTGAACACTTTACATAGTAAGCAGGAGGGCACACCTCAAGACAGTCCGTAAGAAGCCTTACTATTAGAAGAATCTAGCTAGCATGATGTTTCTGAACACTTTACATAGTAAGCAGGAGGGCACACCTCAAGACAGTCCGTAAGAAGCCTTACTATTAGAAGAATCTAGCTAGCATGATGTTTCTGAACACTTTACTAGTAAGCAGGAGGGCACACATCAAGACAGTCCGCCAGCAGCCTTACTATTAGAAGAATCTAGCTAGCATGATGTTTCTGAACACTTTACGTAGTAAGCAGGAGGGCACACCTCAAGACAGTCCGTAAGAAGCCTTACTATTAGAAGAATCTAGCTAGCATGATGTTTCTGAACACTTTACGTAGTAAGCAGGAGGGCACACCTCAAGACAGTCCGTAAGAAGCCTTACTATTAGAAGAATCTAGCTAGCATGATGTTTCTGAACACTTTACATAGTAAGCAGGAGGGCACACCTCAAGACAGTCCGTAAGAAGCCTTACTATTAGAAGAATCTAGCTAGCATGATGTTTCTGAACACTTTACATAGTAAGCAGGAGGGCACACCTCAAGACAGTCCGTAGAGCCTTACTATTAGAAGAATCTAGCTAGCATGATGTTTCTGAACACTTTACATAGTAAGCAGGAGGGCACACCTCAAGATAGTCCGTAAGAAGCCTTACTATTAAGAAGATCTAGCTAGCATGATGTTTCTGAACACTTTACTAGTAAGCAGGAGGGCACACCTCAAGACAGTCCGCCAGCAGCCTTACTATTAGAAGAATCTAGCTAGCATGATGTTTCTGAACACTTTACGTAGTAAGCAGGAGGGCACACCTCAAGACAGTCCGTAAGAAGCCTTACTATTAGAAGAATCTAGCTAGCATGATGTTTCTGAACACTTTACATAGTAAGCAGGAGGGCACACCTCAAGACAGTCCGCCAGCAGCCTTACTATTAGAAGAATCTAGCTAGCATGATGTTTCTGAACACTTTACGTAGTAAGCAGGAGGGCACACCTCAAGACAGTCCGTAAGAAGCCTTACTATTAGAAGAATCTAGCTAGCATGATGTTTCTGAACACTTTACATAGTAAGCAGGAGGGCACACCTCAAGACAGTCCGTAAGAAGCCTTACCATTAGAAGAATCTAGCTAGCATGATGTTTCTGAACACTTTACGTAGTAAGCAGGAGGGCACACCTCAAGACAGTCCGTAAGAAGCCTTACTATTAGAAGAATCTAGCTAGCATGATGTTTCTGAACACTTTACATAGTAAGCAGGAGGGCACACCTCAAGACAGTCCGCCAAACAGCCTTACTATTAGAAGAATCTAGCTAGCATGATGTTTCTGAACACTTTACGTAGTAAGCAGGAGGGCACACCTCAAGACAGTCCGACAGCAGCCTTACTATTAGAAGAATCTATCTAGCATGATGTTTCTGAACACTTTACTAGTAAGCAGGAGGGCACACCTCAAGACAGTCCGTAAGAAGCCTTACTATTAGAAGAATCTAGCTAGCATGATGTTTCTGAACACTTTACATAGTAAGCAGGAGGGCACACCTCAAGACAGTCCGCCAGCAGCCTTACTATTAGAAGAATCTAGCTAGCATGATGTTTCTGAACACTTTACATAGTAAGCAGGAGGGCACACCTCAAGACAGTCCGCCAGCAGCCTTACTATTAGAAGAATCTAGCTAGCATGATGTTTCTGAACACTTTACGTAGTAAGCAGGAGGGCACACCTCAAGACAGTCCGACAGCAGCCTTACTATTAGAAGAATCTATCTAGCATGATGTTTCTGAACACTTTACCTAGTAAGCAGGAGGGCACACCTCAAGACAGTCCGTAAGAAGCCTTACTATTAGAAGAATCTAGCTAGCATGATGTTTCTGAACACTTTACGTAGTAAGCAGGAGGGCACACCTCAAGACAGTCCGTAAGAAGCCTTACTATTAGAAGAATCTAGCTAGCATGATGTTTCTGAACACTTTACCTAGTAAGCAGGAGGGCACACCTCAAGACAGTCCGTAAGAAGCCTTACTATTAGAAGAATCTAGCTAGCATGATGTTTCTGAACACTTTACCTAGTAAGCAGGAGGGCACACCTCAAGACAGTCCGTAAGAAGCCTTACTATTAGAAGAATCTAGCTAGCATGATGTTTCTGAACACTTTACCTAGTAAGCAGGAGGGCACACCTCAAGACAGTCCGTAAGAAGCCTTACTATTAGAAGAATCTAGCTAGCATGATGTTTCTGAACACTTTACGTAGTAAGCAGAAGGGCACACCTCAAGACAGTCCGTAAGAAGCCTTACTATTAGAAGAATCTAGCTAGCATGATGTTTCTGAACACTTTACATAGTAAGCAGGAGGGCACACCTCAAGACAGTCCGTAAGAAGCCTTACTATTAGAAGAATCTAGCTAGCATGATGTTTCTGAACACTTTACGTAGTAAGCAGGAGGGCACACCTCAAGACAGTCCGTAAGAAGCCTTACTATTAGAAGAATCTAGCTAGCATGATGTTTCTGAACACTTTACATAGTAAGCAGGAGGGCACACCTCAAGACAGTCCGTAAGAAGCCTTACTATTAGAAGAATCTAGCTAGCATGATGTTTCTGAACACTTTACGTAGTAAGCAGGAGGGCACACCTCAAGACAGTCCGCCAGCAGCCTTACTATTAGAAGAATCTAGCTAGCATGATGTTTCTGAACACTTTACGTAGTAAGCAGGACGGCACACCTCAAGACAGTCCGTAAGAAGCCTTACTATTAGAAGAATCTAGCTAGCATGATGTTTCTGAACACTTTACGTAGTAAGCAGGAGGGCACACCTCAAGACAGTCCGTAAGAAGCCTTACTATTAGAAGAATCTAGCTAGCATGATGTTTCTGAACACTTTACGTAGTAAGCAGGAGGGCACACCTCAAGACAGTCCGTAAGAAGCCTTACTATTAGAAGAATCTAGCTAGCATGATGTTTCTGAACACTTTACATAGTAAGCAGGAGGGCACACCTCAAGACAGTCCGTAAGAAGCCTTACTATTAGAAGAATCTAGCTAGCATGATGTTTCTGAACACTTTACGTAGTAAGCAGGAGGGCACACCTCAAGACAGTCCGTAAGAAGCCTTACTATTAGAAGAATCTAGCTAGCATGATGTTTCTGAACACTTTACGTAGTAAGCAGGAGGGCACACCTCAAGACAGTCCGCCAGCAGCCTTACTATTAGAAGAATCTAGCTAGCATGATGTTTCTGAACACTTTACGTAGTAAGCAGGAGGGCACACCTCAAGACAGTCCGTAAGAAGCCTTACTATTAGAAGAATCTAGCTAGCATGATGTTTCTGAACACTTTACGTAGTAAGCAGGAGGGCACACCTCAAGACAGTCCGTAAGAAGCCTTACTATTAGAAGAATCTAGCTAGCATGATGTTTCTGAACACTTTACGTAGTAAGCAGGAGGGCACACCTCAAGACAGTCCGTAAGAAGCCTTACTGTTAGAAGAATCTAGCTAGCATGATGTTTCTGAACACTTTACGTAGTAAGCAGGAGGGCACACCTCAAGACAGTCCGTAAGAAGCCATTGTCATCAGACCGCCAAGCTGCAAATTTTTTACCTGCCTTTCAGCTGTTCGCGTAGCGACGGGAGACCGATCATGCTCGAGGTGAGAAGCATGTTGCTGGACTGCTTCTCCGCTGTCGGGTACAGTCCGATTCACTATACAATGTTCGCCTACCACAATGAAAGTCAGAAGGGAATCTGCCACTTTTAAACCGGTCATTACGTCAGGATTCTTAATGGAGTCGGCTTGGCTAAATTAAAACAAGTTTACATGCAGGATATGCGAATGGTCTCAAGCATAATTGCTGTAGACCTAAGTCCGGGAATTAAATTGGTGATGAGCAAAGTCATCAAGAAACGCTATATATTATGTCATAACTTATTGCTTATTGAAAATAGAGCATATTTGACATTCGAGAGAGGCTCCGTGCTTTAACCCTTTGGCGATGGAGTTGGACATTTAAACTTTAGCGCAACCTTTATGTAAAACGGTATTTTATAAACAAAACAAAAAATAACATTATGAAATTCACGTAATTCTGTGGAGAACAATACAGGCAATGTACGTATAACGTAACTGGGGCGCGTTCGCGTAACCATTTTTGCCGTGGCAAAGCAATAAGTATTACATATTCTGAGTGTGTGTCTGTAGCCGTAGTTATCCAGCATGCAAAGCGCATGCGCCGTATTATATTGTCATCTGTGGCCTGTCTGGCTGTACCATATTTTTTCCACTGTGCCATAGCCCCTGACCAAGGAGCACATTATCACGTACTCGGCCTTTAAGTTGGCTGTTTTAATTCTGACCCTGAAATTGACTGGTCATGGGGTAATGGAATTAGTTATTTATACACTAAGGGACGAGGATGTTTGAGAAAAGGGCGCTTAGAGAAATATTTGTACCTACGAGGCAATAACAGGAGGGTGGAGAAAATAACATAATGAGGAGCACAACAATTTATAAAAAAACTTCATCATGCACAAAATTGACATTTCTCCTTAAATTTTACAGTCTTTTGAACCTCTGGCCAGGAAATTCGGAACACATATAGCCGCTCGCTAGTCAACATCCTGAGCCAGTAAATCCAATCCACATCCAAACACACTATTTTTCTAAGATCCATTTTAATATTATCCTTACATCTACTCTGCCCACCTTATCGTGACAGAAGGTCCGACCCTTGTCTTACAGACACTTTATGTTTGCAGAAAAAGAAGTTTCCCATCGGTAATGAGCTCGTGTTTCTATTATAGTGTGAAACATTTAAACGTTGCAACATATTTCTCGAAGCAGTTTAGTTCCACACATTTCTAGAAAATTAAGGCTTCCGTGCTGCTTAACAAGAATGTATATTTGGTCCGCTCCGTAGCGCTGTATTATCTGGACGCATCTGTATTTTTTGTTCTCATATTATGAGGCTTAGCACTGCTTCAGGGGTCTTTGGTGCTTGCGAAAATTCCACGTAAATTTCAGCTGAGAAGCGTGCTTAATAGTAAGTACATTACAGAGTATTTCGTAATAGGCTACTATAATCAAGCTGAAAACGTGATGGGAAATAAAGCGAAATAACAAGCCAAGTCACTAATGACAATTATGTAAGATAATAGCGAAGGTCGAACCACATCGTGGCGGGGGGCGTTGGGTGTGCAAAGGGAACTCTCAGGTTCGCTTTTCTTCCTGTTTTCCTTAGAACATTTTCACGAATAATTTTAAATATTTCATATATAACCTCTTTTATGTTCTTCACTCCAATCTCCGTATGCTGGACATCTACCACACCTTCTCCACATTCAAAGTGTAATAATTTCCGAATACAATTACCTTTTTTTCCTCTTTAATCAGCGCAAAGTCCCTTTCTTTCAGGTTTTAATATCATTATTCTGCATTATTTTCTCATGTCGTCCCTATTTCTTTATTTTTATTTTATTGAAGGGCCCCGCAGCAGATGCTACGGACGCACCGCAGCCTTGAAGGCTTATTGTGCAACCCTGTGATAAAATAATGAAATTTGTTCTGCTTTTCCAATTTAATGGAGCACCGGTGGAATGAAATTGACAGGGAAAAACCGAAGTACTCGGAGAAAAACCTGTCCCAGTGCCTCTCTGTTCACCAAAAATTCCACATGGACCGACCCCGGGATCGAACCCGGGCCTCCGCAGTGAGATGCCATCGACTAACCGCCTGAGCCATGGCACGGCCTCGTGTCGTCCCTAACTGTAACGTGTCTTCCCTCTCAGCCTCAATAACTCACACACCCTAACATAATTCTACTTACAAAGTCTCGAACCTGCATCGTCTGCTTAGCTGGCTGGCATCTTACCTGCAACAAACACGGAAAAAAATAGATAGCATACACTTCAGGGGTTTCTAACACTTCAGACAATAAATCGTGAATAAATTTATATCATTTTATCTTTAACCACTTGCGGTTCAAATGACTATTGTGAATTTCAACAGTCTGGTCCAAATAACTTCCCAGAAAATCTTTCATCTCCGAAGTTTAAAAGCCGCTAATAAATAACAGGAGCTTACGAAAACCAAAATAAAACACTACAAAATAACGCGTCGCTTTTGAGCGCGACATCGGATCTGGTAGAGCGGAAAGCGGAATTTAACTTCGACTTGGACCGCTAAGGGTTAATATGTGCTGTTTTAATTTCTGACCCCCTTTAACTCTACAAATTACATCAGTAGCTATGTACAACCTCCTTTAACAGTGAGAAACTACGTGCTCTACCAATAAGGGGCATTTAAGGCTGTCGTATGATTCTCACACTAAGCAGAGATTATTTCTCTAACAGCACTAACAAGTTGGTCTTTGTAATGGGGACGTCGTATTTTCTGTGCAGAAGGAAAAGGTCTTCAGATATGAAGTGTTGTAAGCGTACTGACAGGCACGAATACCGGACACTGTCTGCTGTTCGTTTTTGAAATAAGGAAGTCTGATGCCGTCTATAGTTCTTTCATTTTGATAGAAGAAAATCTGACTCTGCTGTCCGTTCGTATTGAAACAAGAATATAGGACTCTGTCTGCTGTCCGTTCGTATTGAAACAAGAATATAGGACTCTGTCTGCTGTCCGTTCGTATTGAAACAAGAATATAGGACTCTGTCTGCTGTCCGTTCGTATTAAAAGAAGAATATAGGACTCTGTCTGCTGTCCGTTCGTATTGAAACAAGAATATAGGACTCTGTCTGCTGTCCGTTCGTATTGAAACAGGAATATAGGACTCTGTCTGCTGTCCGTTCGTATTGAAACAAGAATATAGGACTCTGTCTGCTGTCCGTTCATATTGAAACAACAATATAGGACTCTGTCTGCTGTCCGTTCGTATTGAAACAACAATATAGGAATCTGTCTGCTGTCCGTTCGTATTGAAACAACAATATAGGACTCTGTCTGCTGTCCGTTCGTATTGAAACAACAATATAGGACTCTGTCTGCTGTCCGTTCGTATTGAAACAACAATATAGGACTCTGTCTGCTGTCCGTTCGTATTGAAACAACAATATAGGACTCTGTCTGCTGTCCGTTCGTATTGAAACAAGAATATAGGACTCTGTCTCCTCTCTTTTTTATTTTGAAAGAACTGCCTAAACGTCATCTCTTCTATTGCAATGAATTTCACGAACATTGTTCAATCCGTTCAAAAGTCAATGTAAAAATGTTACACACTGACAAGTTTGTCTGTTTACAGTCAGCAGTTGTATTCATTCCTTTTTAGGGATATCACAAAATTAGGGGTGACGATGAAGCTCAGTACAGGAAACATTCAGAAATATCAATTCATAATTTTTGTCGTTGTAACCTCTCTCCAGTACCAAAGATTAAAATGTAACAGACTGCAATATTTAGCGCCTGCTTTACCAAATATACTTCTGTCCTTTTCAAAACAAGAAGTTCCAAAAGTGCGCCTATTAGCTTCGCCATATCTGTCTGTCCGTCTGTTCACGTGAACAACTCAAGAACTGTAAAAAGCATATTCGTGAAATTTTTTTTTTTTTACGAAATTGTACTAATGTGCGCCGATCATTCCAACTATTGGTAAAAGCGGATAACAAAAGCGGGCACGTTACGTGAACAGCTAAATTCATTTCCGCAGGCATTTCTATCCAAATTCGCGAAATAGCTGTCTGAGCGAAAAAGGTTTGGAACAAATTTTGAAGTGAAATGTATTATACATTTCTTAGACACATACAATCCTTTACCTCAGTTTTACAGTTTTACAAGATAATTAAAAGAAGTGAACTCATCATAATTGTGGTGCGCGCAAATTGCCTAAGATTTTGAACTTTGAAGTAGTTTAATATCTCCCTTTATTCCTACTGAGTCCTTCGTTATACAGGACTGATCATTACATTGTTTTGTATCCACATCACTTCAGTAATAGGCTGCATATTTTTAAGATAAACCCAGTCAATCAACTTATTCCACTAAACTGTGTTGCTGATTTGTGAACAGGTTAAGTCAGATGTAAAATCAATTTCTGGCACCGCAAGTCAGAATTTGTGGACTCAAATGTTGTGTGCAGTCATTTTTATAAGCAACTTCCTGTATTAACGATCCCAGTCCTTTGCGTACGTGAACAGTATGCCTTAAAGTCCTCGACTCTGCATTTTTTTTTTCCTATTTTTCTGCATCTGGTGTGGTTGTTAACCGACCATAATGACTGTTTGGTTGCTTGACAACAGATTAGTACATACAGCAATCACTATACAGCGCCACCGCGGATATGCGCGTTTTATGTCACATCCTTTCGCACTTCCGATGTCTGTTCAAAAAGTTCTCGGTCCGAGCGCACACCCTGCCTTTAAATTAACATTACGACCACTTAATAATTAGACTCGGTGTGGAGTACGGAGCATCCTGCTGCTGTTTAGCTTTCAGTTCCAACGTATTTTATTGTAGAGAAAAGGCCATTATTTGACGAGAAACTGCCCATCGGCGATTGTTTGAAGAATGTCGTTAACAGAACAGCGCGTTTGTGTGAAAGTCTGTTACAAAACGGAAAAAAACTGTTAAGGAAAGTTGCGATTTGTTGAAAGTGATATTTGGCGACGAGGCAGTAAGCCGTTCAACAGCCTTTGGATGAGACTAAGTTTTTGAAAGTGGTGGAGAATCGTGTGCAGACGTCCGCCGTATCGGCCGTACGTCTGGGACGCTGATGAAAATTTCACCGCAGTCAGTGCCTCGATTCAGATCGATGATTAACAGTAGGATAATGGCGGGAGACTTTGGAGAATATCCACAAGATAATGTTTCACAATTCCGACTGAAAGTCTGATCAAGCGACGTGTCTGCAACAAATCACATTCTATGACTTCTCACGGTTGAACAAAAGAATAACTGACCGGTTATTTGAACAGACCTTTTGCAGCAAGGTTAAGCGGGGTGTGAGAACTTTACAAAATCAGCTATTAGCGGTTATGAGACATAAGTCTATGGTCACGATGTCGAAATGGTGCAGCAATCTTCACGGTGTAAGTCAAAACCATCTACAGTGCCGAAAAAAAAAAAGTGCGACATTGCTGATCGAATTTTGAAGGTTACACTCATCTTTCGACTGTCGAGCTTTAGTGGATTGTCAGTTAATTCGTGAGGTCAAACAAGAATTCTACACGGCATTTTTAGGGCTTCTATGAGAAGAAGTACTAAAGGAACGACCGAAATTTTGCGGGGAACACAGCTGCTTTACTAGTGTTCACTACCCCAAGGCCCCAATGCATAAGATGCTCTCTATTTCTCTCGTTCCCTCCCCCCCACCGACTCTCTCTCTCTCTCTCTCTCTCTCTCTCTCTCTCTAAAAGTTTCTCGCAATATTCTAAACTCCAGTAGTTACACGGTCACCATCCAGCCCCGATCTCTCTCCTCCAGACTTTTTCCTGTTCCCGAAATTGAAACTTATTTTAAAAGAACTTCGATTTGAAGCAGAAGAGAAAATATGGGGAAGAATCTTAGAGAAGTCGTACATGGAAGGCTGGGAGAAATGGGAATGTTGGAATCGTTGTAATGTAGGAGGAGACTATTGCAAAGGATATAACG
Source organism: Reticulitermes speratus (assembly GCA_021186555.1). Classification (NCBI taxonomy): domain Eukaryota; kingdom Metazoa; phylum Arthropoda; class Insecta; order Blattodea; family Rhinotermitidae; genus Reticulitermes; species Reticulitermes speratus. The sequence goes on from JAJKFL010000330.1 coordinate 3,577,192, forward strand.
TTCAATAAAATGTATATTGCACGTATTGCATTTTATTTAATCAGTCCGGGAACTTCTTGAACAGACTCGTGTATTCCAGGCTCAGAGTAAATAAGCAATTTTATTACTTTTATACATGTATAATATATATAATAATGCTATAATGCTAAGAGGAGGTAATACGTACAGCAGCATCGGTGGTTCAGTGGTAGAATGCTCGCCTGCCACGCGGGCGGCCCGGGTTCGATTCCCGGCCGATGCAACATTTTTACAAACAAATTTTCTTTATATATTATATATATTTTATATGTTATATTTTATATTACTTTAAATTTATATAATATATAAAAAATAAGAATAAAGAAAATTTGTTTGTAAAAATGTTGCATCGGCCGGGAATCGAACCCGGGCCGCCCGCGTGGCAGGCGAGCATTCTACCACTGAACCACCGATGCTGCTGTACATATTACCTCCTCTTAGTATTATACAGCACGATAACCATCCTTTCTCTTCCGAAACCTGATAGCATGACGTTGATCACAGCTTTCAGTGTGCTGAATCATCCTTGAATCCTGTCTATCAACTAAATGAAGACTTGAATCGCCCCAATTATCTTCTTCAGCACAAGAAGCGTCAGCATACGCTAAGGCCCACGTTACATTTAGTCCTTACTTACAACGAATAGCCCTTCACTGATTTAGTGTTACTACTTCTTTCGCCTCCCGACGGCCAACCGGCAGGGACGATCGTTTACATCCATCTAGTGCCGAGGTTAAGAACGCGTGGAGTTATACTTCCACTCCCGCTATATGCCGTTTATACCTTTTTTCAGCATTCTCGTTATTATACTGCCAGTTAACAGGGGCAGCAGCCATATTCAGGCTGATATACGAGCATTATGCTAGCTAATTACAAATATGTTCCGACATTGGTATTTCAATTGTTCTTGGAGACCTTACAATTTGTTGAAAATACAGTCAGCTCTTTATATAGCGCCAGTACAAAGTACGGCGTTTTATCGAAGGTGTCGTTAAACTGAAATACTGTAACATTATTCAAATATGCTAATTACATAATAATAAGAACTATAAAGGAATTAGTGACGTCAACAAAACTTTTATATAATACATTTTCAATAAACTATTATTCAGACAACATGTTTCGACCAATCTTGGTCATATTCAGGCCCTCTATAACTATCAAAAATGAAACTAAACAATTTCGTTGAATGTGTTAAGTAACTGAGATCTTAAAATCGTATTTGATATGGAACATGTTGTTTGTTGTTGTCACTACAGTCAGTAATTACTAGAAGACAGGCAATGTAGCAATAATGTAACATTGAGGAGCGTTCGCGTAGCCATTGTTGTCGTGGAAAAGCAATGAGTATTACATATTTTGAATGTGTGTCTGTATTCTTTCATTTTTTCTGCGCCATATTGTATTGTCATCTGTGGCCTGTCCGTGTCTACCATATTTTTCCACATTATCTCATAAACGGCACGATTTTCGGAAAAAAAGTCATTGAACATAAAATGTTTTTTTTTTATTTTATCTCTGAAACTTTGTCGAAACATTTATTATTCTAAGAAGAATTCAGCGGGATATTGTCATAAATGTACATAAGTCTTCACGTAAAGTACACGTTATTCTTGTCAGAATTTAATGAAACTTGAATTTTCTCGACAGATTTTCGAAAAATACTTAAATATTAAATCTCATGAACATCCGCCTAGTAGGAGCCGATTTGTTCAAAATGGACGGAGAAAAAAACGGACAGACAGACAGACAGACAGACAGACAGACATGACGAAGCTAACAGCCGCTTCTCGCAACTTTGCGAATGCGTCTAAAAATGTGACAGGATGTGTATAATATTGAAATACTGGTTAGCGTTACAACTTCATCTTACATTATATCTTCTATATTATGCAGTCGTTTAATTGTATTTCTGATCAGTATTTGTTAAGAAGGCCGATTCCAGTGACCGCGCGGTCTAATGCGAGGGTCTGAGGCCACTCTCTTGCTGGAGTTTCGGGTTCGAATCCCGCCGGGGGCATGGATGTCTATCTCTTGTGAGTGTTGTGTATTGTCAGGTAGAGGTCTCTGCGTCGGGCTGGTCCCTCGTCCAGAGGAGTCCTACCGAGTTTGGTGTGTCTGAGTGTGATCGTGAAGCCTCGAAAATGAGGCGGCCTAGCCCCACTAGGGGCTGTTGCGCCATTGGGGAAAAAAATTATTATGAAATTGAACGTAAAAATATTCCAGTTTGTCCACATTTGACCAATATCATTATGACATATATATTATATCTTTTCCATGTTCTGGTATACATCGTGATATCACTTTTAGAACCCGCTTTACCACTCTACACTCTGTCGCTATCAGCAAGATTCATAATACGAACATATTAGAAGAAAACGTATTATATTAGCAGCGTACCGTAGGGGGGAATGGGGCACACTGAACAAAATAAGATTGGGGGAATGGGGGCACACTGAACAAAATAAGAATACATTTTCTCAAGCCTATCCAAAACATTTTATTCATATAAATGGTATGATGCTGAAAGGGTATAGTATCTTCCAGACATGAAGTATGTTTAAAACACAAAATTAAGACACAGTTTCATATAATTAATATTCATCTCTGACGATGCATCATGTAAAAACCTGCCCCATGATTGGGTATACTTTAACAGCCATGGAGCACTTAGGAAACACAAATAAAAAAAATTGAAAATAAATGAATGTAAATTAACTTAATGTCAATCAAAGTACACTTTTCTTTTTGTGGTGAAGGGCCCCGCAGCAGATGCTACGGACGCACCGCAGCCGTAAGGCTTATTGTGTAACCCGTGATGAAGAAGAAAAGAAAGATGATCAGTTTTTTCTTTTTATTTTCCAAGTAATGGAGCACCGGTGGAATGAAATTGACAGGGGAAAACCGAAGTACTCGGGGATAACCCTGTCCCAGTGCCACTTTGTCCATTTCAAATCTTAGATGGGCTGACCAGGGACCGAACCCGGGCCTCCGCGGTGGGAGGCCGGCGACTAACCGCCTGAGCCATGGTACGGTCAAGGTACACAGTTAGTCTACCTACATAATTCTTTACTCAAACAAACTGAAATTAACACCAAAGTATTTCAATGTGCTAGTGCGTGCCGTCCCACCTGAAGACATTGGCAGTGCAAGTTTCGCCACAGTGTCTTCTCTCTCTATTTCACTCATGTCATCTTTATCAGAAAAATAAAACTTACATGTCCCAACTTGTGTCCACATAAATTCCACTTTATATGTGAGAGCTTCCTTTACTTCGACTTGCCCAACATAAAGCACCTTGGTTGTCTTAGTAGCAAATCGAATCAACACTAAGTCATCTGCTGTTATTTCTTGAGTTTAATTTGTCCCGGGTGCCTCTAATAAATCCTCAATAGTTTCAAAACCCGACCCGTCACAATTTGAAATTTTTTAATCACATCCACTTGATATAAGGTGTTGGAGAAGAATGGAGATCAGTTGGACCAATCGTGTGAGAAATGAAGTATTACACAGAGTCAAGGAGGAGAGGAATATCGTACATACAATAAAAAGAAGAAAGGCTAACTGGATTGGTCACATCTTGCGTAGGAACTGCCTTCTGAAACACGTCATTGAAGGAAGGTTAGAGGGAAGGATTGAAATGACGGGAAGACGAGGAAGAAGGCGTAAGCAGCTACTGGATGACCTTAAGGAAAAGAGAAGATATTGGGGATTGAAAGAGGAAGCACTAGATCGCACCCTGTGGAGAAATCGTTTTGGAAGTGGCTACGGACCTGTCGTAAGACAGACTACAGAATGAATTAATTCACTTGAAAAATAGATTGTTGAGTTTGTTAAGCCTTCTTCTGCCATTTTTCATTTCTCTAATTTTTAGCCCCTTGCTACGTTTCTTCTTTGCAGCAGCCCTTACAAGTGTTTCTCGTTCTCGTACTTCACTTTCTTCCTTTGTTTTGTCTCACATCTTGGTCCAGGCTTTGGGAAGGTAAGCACACTTTCTGGTGAAAGCTACCTTTGCTATTCCCAAAAATTTCTCGTGCTACAGGGTGCTAGCAGAAAGAACAGAGGTTCCTTGGTTAGGAATTTCTTTGTTCTTAGGCGTGAAAAATGATGGCTCAAAATCTTCATCACTGAGGGCAAGTCTTAAGAATGGTCATATACCAGGCTTAGCGCTAGTCACAATTTCCGATTTTTTAAATTCTGTAATATAGTGCTGTGTCGGTCATTCCGTATGTGGAAGCTGCAACTCTTACGGAAAACCTCCTTCTTTTGTACAGCTCTAACGGCTTCTTGTATAACCTCTTTCTGGCACATCAGGTTTATTTCTCTTCTTCATATATATGCCCAGAACATTTCTCTGTCCTAACATATTTATAAGCTGAATCAGTTTCTTCCAAAATTAAAATTAAAATCATGGATATGGTATGGGGCACATTTGAACACTGTTCATATGTACCCCCCCCCCCCAATGCAGTGTTCAAATCTACCCCATCTGCGAACACGAAACATAAACTTTCGTTATAATAAATAAGGAATAATTGCAAAAGATATACTACAAGATAAAAGGCCTATTGGGACATAATGACATAATAAAACTTACCTCTACAAATACAATGCAGACACAAAACGCTTAGAAGTCAAAATTCAGAAAGTTACTTATGAACAACCGAGTACCTGTCACGTCGCCTACACCACAGTAAACACTTAAATGGAGAGAAAGTGGATATCAGCTGCTGAGTCGGGGTACCAATCTCGAAATATGAAAATAGCGACATATACTTTCAAATGTAAGGCAGGATATTTTATATATTCAAAAGTGCCCCCTGTTCAAATGTGCCCCCATCTCCCCTACTTGAAAATCATCTTCGCCCTTTCATTAATAACCCCATCTGTTGTTGTATCACGTTATCATTTAACTTCCCTATCCATACTGCTAGTGCTTCCTCCAGTATTTCATGTTTTGCAACTTTCACCCTCTCTAAACTGACCCACTTATTCTTTTCACAGAATATATCACCATTGTCGACCTCGGTGGACTAGTGGTTAGCGTGCTCGCCACTGGACCCAAGGTTCGCGGGTTCGATCCCGACCGATGGATTTTTAAGGGTGATAAAAATCCGGAGCACCACTTCCTTCGGAGGGGAAGTAAAGCCGTCGGTCCCATGTCGTAGATTTACGGCTTGTAAAAGAACCTTACGGGCATGAATAAAAATGTTGCGTAAGCCAAATTGCCTCCATTTCTCATCCAAGTCTCCTGACTGCCTGCCAGATGGCTCTGGCGTGCACATCAGGATCGATAGAACACTAAGCGCGGCTAGCTGGCCGGTCACCAGCTGCCATGAATGCGCATGACTTAGTAACCTCGACAAGAGGAGGCAAGAGGAGGCCCAGGCCCATACAGGGCTGTTGAGCCAAGAATTATTATTATTATTATTATTATATCACCATTACAGTGTCGACTCATATGTTCGCCCCTTAACAAGGAGAAAAGTTACACTCCGCTGAGAAACTGTTGGAAATTGTTACCTATAACACAGACGTCTTTCATTTAACTAACACTTAAGACTACCCCACGCCCCCCCCCCCCCCCCCCCCTTTCCCTCACTTCACTTTTTTTTTCCTGTGGCTCGACAGCCTTATATGGGCCTGGGCCTCCTCGTTTCGTCGAGGTTTCACGGTCACACACTTTAGACACACCACAGTCGGTAGGACTCCTCTGGACGAGTGATCAGCCCGTCGCAGAGACCTCTACCTGACAACACACAACACTCACAACAGGCAGACATCCATGCCCCCGGCGGGATTCGAACCCACGATCCTAGTAAGCGAGCGGCCGAAGACCCACGCCTTAGACCGCGCGGCCACTGCGATCGGCCCCTTACTTCACTCGTGTAATAAATATTTGAGATAATTAGAAACTCTTCTGTAATATGACGTTTGTCTGTCGGTGACGTCACAGCCACGTCATCGTCTATGATTTTGGAATACTACAGACCGTCTTCTATGCAGCCTATGAATGATCAAATGAAACGTGTGGGGCGAAGAAGCGAGATAAAGACGAAGGAAAGGAAAGCCGGGGTTATGAGATCAGTATCCGTCTGAATGTAGAGAGAATCGATGATAAACATCAGTCTAAAATACATTGGCCACTAGAACCGTTGAAAATAGATGTATGTAGTGCGTAGAAGATAAATGTTTTTGTACAGGTAGTAGACTCTGACGCATGCTGTCTCGCCAGACAGAAGTCCCAACCCACACTCTCCACATTCCTTAAATACCATCCAATATGGCGCTATATCTGATAATGTTTAAATGCTAATAAGCATATTTGTATCACCAAAGTCTTTGGCGGATGGTGGCTAGCGAGGATGGCGCTATATTGAGGGTTACCAAAGCTAAAATAACAGTATATTTGTATCACCAAAGTCTCTGGCGGATGGTGGCTAGCGAGGATGGCGCTATATTGAGGGTTACCAAAGTTAAAATAACAGTATATTTGTATCACCAAAGTCTATGGCGGATGGTGGCTAGCGAGGATGGCGCTATATTGAGGGTTACCAAAGCTAAAATAACAGTATATTTGTATCACCAAAGTCTTTGGCGGATGGTGGCTAGCGAGGATGGCGCTATATTGAGGGTTACCAAAGTTAAAATAACAGAGAAATTCTGTTCAGGGTCCTTTTCTTTTTTTTGAGAAGGGCCCCACAGCAGATGCTACGGACTCACCGCAGCCTTAAGGCTCATTGTGCAACCCGTGATGATGAAAGTGAAGATGGTGATTAGTTTTTTCATTTTTCCGTCTAATGGAGCACCGTTGGAATGAACTTGACAGGGGAGAAACCGAAAACCTGTCCCAGTGCCACTTTGCCCACCACAAATCTCACATGGACGGACCCAGGATCGAACCCGCGCCTCCGCGGTGGGAGGCCGGGTTCGGGGTCTTACATGGGTGCTAGGCGTGGTTGGCGCTAAGCCGGGGGCGCTATATTCGGGACTGACTGCAGTTCCAGTTAGCCGCATCTGCAGTTTCGTTTCTGCATTACAGGAGATTGCCGGGTCTACGCATTGAGGTTCCGGTAACACAACCAGGCAAAGACGACAGTTCAGTTCCGTCATCGTTTTAAAATTACAAACGGGAAGTCCTACACAAACCCGAATTCATCGATGTGTTTATTTTTTAGTGTAGGTCCACAAGCTAATGTTTCTAAATTCCATGTTTACAAAATGACAAACATTTCAACGCATGTTCCTCGGTTGTATATATGAATAATTTTGTAAATATTTACTCCCAGATCAACAAGAGACGTCACTTTTGATTGACGCATCGAACTTCACAATTATTTCTTTCAAAACTTACATGAAATCTGGGCGTAAATATTTGTTCGTGCAATAACTTCGTTCCAACTTGAGTTATGGAATAAATTGTGCAAATGAGAGCAGCCATGTGCTGAAATCTGGTACAAATATTAGACTCGTGAAAGATCAGCCAGCAACGTCTTTACCTTGTGGAAGAGTCTCAAAAATGGATACTAGTTATTGAGTAAAACGAATCACATTCAAACCAGGATATCCTGTGCAAAAAACATGAACAGGACACACGTGGACAAATTCCTCTGCATATACGAAATTAAATCCGGGATTCCTATGACGAAAGCAGCATTCAACAAGAAGAAGACTCTTTTCACCAGCAAACTGGATTTAAATTTAAGGAAGAAACTATTGAAATACTACATTTGGAGCATAGCTTTGTATGTAGCTGAAACGTGGACACTTCGGAAAGTAGATCAGAAATATCTGGAAAGTTTTGAAGTGTGGTGCTGGAGAAGAATGGAGAAGATCAGTTGGACCGATCGTGTAAAGAATGAAGAATTACAAAGCGTCAAACGGAAAGGAATATCCTACATACAATAAAAAAGAAGGAAGGATAACTGGATTGGTCACATCGTGAGTAGGAACTGCCTTCTAAAACACGTTACTGAAGGAAAGATAGAAGGGACAGGAAGACGAGGAAGAAGACGTAAGCAGCTACTGGATGACCTTAAGGAAACGACAGGATACTGTAAATTGAAACAGGAAGCACTAGATCGCTCTCTGTGGAGAACTCACTTTGGAAGAGGCTACGGACCTGTCGTAAGACAGACTGCGTGATGATGACGACGGTGATATCAGCATCGTTAAACAGCATTTTGTCGTGGGAGGGACGAACAGGAAGACAGGGGAATTAATAAACATAAATACTGGAGAAGTAAAGGTAAAGAAGTCCCTGTGCACCCCGTGACAGCATATGGAGGAATGTCGGTGCATCTACTCTCATTCTTTACATTAGTTGGGATGAGTGGTCAGCTTCCGCTTTACCCCCAGAGAAAGAGCACCCGGTACCTACTAAGTGAGGATCTTCTGTCTTCCAGTTTGCTATCAAAAATATAAAGAATAAGATATACAGAACTGTAATTTTACCTGTTGTTTTGTATGGGTGTGAAACTTGTTCTCTCACACTGAGGGAGGAACATAGGCTGAAGGTGTTCGAGAATAGGGTGCTGAGGAGGATATTTGGGCCTAAGAGGGACGAGGTAACAGGGAAGTGGAGAAGACTACAAAACGAGGAACTTAATGACCTGTACTCATCACCAAATATTATTCGGGTGATCAAATCGAGAAGAATGATATGGGCGGGGCATGTAGCACGTATGGGTGAGGGGAGAGGTGCATACAGGATTTTGGTGGGGAGACCTGAGGGAAGGAGACCACTTGGAAGACCCAGGCTTAGATGAGAGGATAATATTAAAATGGATATTCAAGAAGTGGGATGGGGAGGCATGGACTGGATTGATATGGCTCAGGATAGGGACAGGTGGCGGGATCTTGTGAGTGCGGTAATGAACCTTCGGGTTCCATAAAACGCGGGGAATTTCTTGACTAGCTGACGACCTGTTAGCTTCTCAGGAAGGACTGCTGCATGGAGTTAGTTAGTTAGTTAGTTGTGTCCCTGAGTCGGTCTTCATTCTGGAGAAGAGATGAAATACCATAAGCGTGGGTTTAGAGAACCTGCACTGTTCTACTGAGCTGTTACACGTCTATAAATTCTTGTTATTATTCAGCTAAATATGTATATTGCAGTCTTCCTCTGGAACACCACAAGGATATCAAGACACAGACACGGAGGCCACGGAAAGGAGTCGGATGGATAATGACGATGCCTATTCTCTATGCATCTGACTAATGTATATTGTTGTACTTCTCCTCCACACTCTCTGACCTGAGTCAACCACTTCACAGTTCTTGAAGCTACCAAAGGTAATGACGTGGTTATCGCTATCAACATTGCTATGAAAGGAATGAGTAGACAGCTGGAAGGGAATAGAGGGCAATGTGACGATGGGGGAAGGCGTAGTAGCTCGAGTGAGAGGCAGATAGTATCACTTCTTCTTCTTCTTCTTCCATGGCGTTACAGCCCGAGGTGGGCCAAAGCCTCCTTCTTTTTGGGATTTCATCCCGAATGTTTTCCTAGTCGGTAAGTGTGCATTCTGTAGTGAGTGACTGACCGCACAAGTTTCGGATTAATCCTGATGAGACAGCCAGAGCCATCTGGCAGGTAGTCAGGAGACTTGGGTGAGAAAAGGCCGCTTGAATTTTGCTTACGGACATTACTGGTTCTATTCATGCCCGAAGGTTCTTTTACATGCCGTAAATCTACGACATGGGACCGACGGCTTTACTTCTCCTCCGAAGGGAGTGGTGCTCCGGATTTTTATCACCCTTAAAAATCCATCGCCCTCGGTCGGGATCGAACCCGCGAACCTTGGGTCCAGTGGCGAGCACGCTAACCACTAGTCCACCGAGGGCGACCCAGATAGTATCACTACATAAGACTTAATTCCTTGTCTTCATCATAGGTCTCTTTCTTCGAGGCAAACAAGTGTTCGAAGACAAAGTGCTGAAAAATATATTTATGTGTGCGAAAGGCGGTTTGTTATTTCATTGCAAGAATACTAGTGTCTGAAACCAGTGCTGAGGAATATACTTGAATCTAACAAGGATGAAGTGAGAAATTTAGGACGTTACGAAACGAGGAACTGTGATTTATACACGCCACCTTGTGGTTTTTAGGAGAGTGGGGAAAACAGGAGCTTACGATCGGCTGGATATATACGACTAAGACGGACAATACCTAACGAGAAACTGAGGATTGGCACAGGCCACCTGGACTCATTAGACGAAGCTGATCTTCATCAGCAGGCATTGAAAATAAATTCTTCACATAACCGCATAGGAAAAAATCCAGTGCGGTTAAGTCCGGTGACCTAGGAGGCCAGACAAGTGGCGCTCCTCTGCCGATCCATCTGCCAGGCATCGTGTGATTAAGGTGGTTCCTCACCTCGTCTACCAGGTCAAAACTAACGACCTTCAGCAGTTGAAAGCCCGCATAAGGGATACTGTGGCTACGGTAACTTATCCTTCACAACAGGTGGACAGATGTCGAATATCCTTTGGATATTTGTCTTGCCATCAGGGGTGTCCATATTGAAACTTGAGAAGGTGGGTAGTAGTCAGAAGAAACTTCGAGAGTTACCCTTTGTAATGATGCAAATCGGGAATCTGTATAGTTAAAAGTTTCCGAGATATAAATTTTCTTTTTGGATACTTATCATCCGGACACGAGTGGTCATCTGCTGACTGGGGCGTGGTTATGCAATGAATCTACCATAAAACTGTGGCAGGTGAAATGTGGCTATCAGACAACCAGATTAGATCATTTTGCAGAAAACCAAGGCCATATGATAACAACAGAAATAGACAAATACAAATGCCCATTACAAAACACAAAAAAAAGTGTAAAATTAATGTCCTGTTCTCTGAATGTTATATGTTAATCAGACAATAGTCAAAGTCAATTTGGTACGATGGAAATACTCGTAAACACGTTACCTTATAACTCTGAAAGAAGTGCGGGAGTAGCTGTGTGATGGCTCAGATGATTATATGAGAAGACTACATAACGAGGAGCTTTATGAACTGTACTCCTCACTAAATATTATTCGGGTGATCAAATCAAGAAGAATGAGATGGGCGGGGAATGTAGCACGTATGGGGGAGAGGAGAGATGCATACAGGATATTGGTTGGGAGACCTGAGGGAAGGAGACCATTTGGAAGACCCAGGCGTAGATGGGAGGATAATATTAAAATAGATATTCAAGAAGTGGGATGAGAGGGCATGGACTGGATTGATATGGCTCAGGATAGGAACAGGTGGAGGGCTCTTGTGAATACGGTAATGAACCTTCGGGTTCCATAAAAGGCGGGGAATTTCTTGACTAGCTGACGAAGTGTTAGCTTCTCAAGAAGGACTCTGCTCCATGGAGTTAGTTACTTAAAATGTCCTTAAATAAGGCATTTAAAACCCTGCTTGGTGTATAGTCATCAAATAATCTCTCTTTCTGTCTTTCATCCTTCCTTCTTTCATGTTTCTTTCTTAGTCTGACTTCTTCTACCTACTCATTATATGTGTAGAGGGTTATTGTAACACTTGATCACACTCAGACACACACACACACACTCGGTAGGACTCCTCTGGACGAGGGATCGGCCCGTCGCAGAGACATCTACCTGAAAACACACTACACTCACAAGAGACACATATCCATGCCCCCGGTGGGATTCGAACCCGCAATCCCAATATGCAAGCGGCCGCAGATCTATTCCTTAGACCACGCGGTCTCTGGGATCGGCGAAATTTTAATTCACTACTCTAATTTCTTCTTTTCCCCCCTCCTAACAAGCCTGCAATCAATCCACGCATTTTAACACAGTATAAGCACGATTCAGCAGCATCTTACGACACATTTGTACCTTTCACTTCCTACATAATATAAGTTTCTGATGTGAGAAAAGTTTACAACGATTTTTATTACCCAGAGACATACGATTCTCGAAGAGGTCATTGCTAAAGTTTCGACGAATAATTTTGTAATAATTTGCAGCCTTCTACCGTGAAGCTAGAGGCAGAATTTCCCACGAAACGATGATAACCATCTACGAATGTACGGTGTCATATCCGATATTACCACAGTCAGAATTTCCACGCAAAGCAACAATCAGAAGTGCTTATCTCTGAGTCTTGAAACGAAGGCGGGTTCTTCCCGACACGAAACGGACAATCACGCGACTGCAATGGTGGGAATAGAATGACGATACGTGGCAAATATAGGTGGATGGTATAAATGAACATAGGTTTACTCTGCAGTCATTCCGTTTTGCAATTTCCCAAATATTGGAATCAGCCTGCTGACGCATTTAGCTGACTGTTCTTACAATAGGCAATAAGTCGGCCAGCCACTTGCTTTAACATTAAGTGGGTCAAGTGATTTGCAGAATAAGCAGCTAATATTTCCCTGAACAGCATTACAAAGTTGGTGTCTGTAATAGAGTCGCGGCGTTTTCTGTGATGTAGGAAATTAATTCTTGAAATTTTTATGTTGTTTTTTATACTGTTCACACCGTGCATTGTCAACAATCAACTCACAACAATCAGACCAATAAAATGCACTGTATTGTTCACAGATATTTTATATTACAATATCACATTGAACACTGCTACATGTTTCGATCCCTTATGGAGTCATCATCAGGGATTCACTAGCAATCCATGTACACAATAAAAGTATGTAAAAAGGGCAGCCAGTTAAAATATAGGAGTTTGTTGTATAATGGATCCTGATATAATGGCAATTAATGTTAGAAAACATTAAATTAATTAATATATAAACATATATTATACAAATGTACAAAATATACGTAAAGACTTAGATCGTAGAACGATAGTTGAGATAACAAATATAGTTCATTCCAGTGTTTTGGAGACAAATTACCAACAACTTGTGGGACTCAGTGTTGTGAATTCTTAACACCCTTTAGATAAATATGGAGTTTGAAGGGGTTAAATGGGTGTTAAGTTAAGAGTGATATCAGGCTTCCGCTGCGGTGTAAACGGGATCTTCGCTCTTCTGAGATGTTACGAAGCGTAGATTGGTAGTTAGTTACCAAAGTTTCGGGACAGCCTAACTTCTTCTTGAACTGCTTCACCCTTGAAAATGGGACAGATAGGTTGTCTCGAAACGTCGGTAGCTAACTACCAGTCTACGTTGCATAACATCCCAGAAGAGCGAAGATCTCAACGCTAAGGTAATAGGAATGTATCAGAATTTCTGTTCTCAAATTTGTTATTATTTTGGTTTATATCTACTTTCCTTTAAGTCATAATTACGCACCTAACCTTTCACCTTTCTCTGCATTGTAGGAGTAAATCTTAACCTTCTTCCTCTTCCCATGCGCAACAGCCCCTAGTGGGCCAGGGCCTCCTCATTATCGAAGCTTCACGATCACACTCAGACACACCACACGCGGTAGGACTCCTCTGGACGAGTGATCAGCCCGACGCAGAGACCTCTACCTGACAACACATCACAAGAGACAACCTTGCCGCCAGCGGGACTCGAACCCGCAATCCCAGCAAGCGAACAGCCGCAGACCCACCGCGCGGCCAATATCCTAACCTAAATATAGTAATTTTTTTTCAACTTACTGTTGATACGGTGTATTTTCGATGTTTCATTTTGTATGTAGGATGTGGAGCATGCCTTTGATACGATAAGAATAGGGGAATGACAAACGAGCATCAACTTGCAATAAATCACACAGCGCTCCTTATATAAGAGAGAGATCGATAGATCGATAGTAAGATGAACCGACCTTCCTGTTGCAGCATGTAATCTTAGTCGGGTATCTGTTGGTAAGAGGCAAGATGCCGCATTGGTTCCTTTGATTTGGTAAGTACTGAGCAGACGTGAGCAGGCTACAGACTGTCACCAACCGAAGTTTGTGTGTGCAGTGTTACTGGATTTGACTGACGGCCCGCTGTGAACTGCGCTTGTCTCTCTCTCACTATCTATACGTACTGAACGAAACAGAAAAAAAGATTTCGGTAAATATATTCTTCACAGTGTTGCCGGGATAGCGTAGTCGGCATAGCGACTCGCTACGGGCTGGACGGTCTGGGGTTCGAACCCCGGTGAGGGCGAGATTTTCCTTACCCGTTTGGACCGGTCCCAAGGTCCAACCAGCCTCCTGTACAATGGGTACGGTGTCTCTTTCCCGGGTGTAAAGCAGGAGGGGCGTGGCGTTGCCCACCAACCCCCATCTAGGGCCGAGGTTAAAGAAAGAGTAGAGCTATGCTTCCACTCCCCCTCTGGGCTTTTCATAGCCTGTTACACGGTGGACTTTGCTTACGACGAGGGTTGACACTGAACTCTGTCTTTTATTCACACACGATGTAAGTATTTACGTCTTCGCGTGATTCTCAGAATACGCAAGCATTATTTCCCTATAGAAGATCGTGTTCTCTGTACGGTACGAACTGAATCTACATCATGTAGATAATTTTAGTCTTCCAGCCGTGCCATGGCTCAGGTGGTTATTCGCCGCCTCTCACCGCAGAGGCCCGGGTTCGATCCCGGGTAGTCCATGTGGGATTTGTGGTGGACAAAGTGGTGCTGGGACAGGTTTTTATCCGAGTACTTCGGTTTTCCCCTGTCAATATCAATATACCAATGCTCCATACTCAACTTCACCTACACGTTGCTCTTACCAGAAGGACAAAAGAGCGAAGCCTGGTAACTTTCCAAAAAGCAATGCTCTTTCGGAAATTGGGGAGCATTGGATAGAAAATAACTTTCACGTTTTTAGTCTTCCAGATGTTAATGTAATGGACTTAATGTCGCCTGAAGAATGCAACTTGTGGTTCCCCCTTTTTGCAGTTGTCTCCATTGTCCTATTATACCGTCTCTAATTAACTATGAACAAAGTAGTACTTCCTTCTTCAAAACAAATATCGTTAATATAAATCTCCTACATGTTTCGGCACCGAGGTGCCATCATCAGGGAGTTGTTCTGACCAAAGAGTATAAGGCCAACACGCTTAACTAGGTATTGTGTGCATTCATTAAAATGATTAAAATAATAAGTTTATTAGCCAAGCGTGCTGGCCTTATACTGCTTTGTTCTGAATAACTCCCTGATGAAGGCACCTCGGTGCCGAAACATGTAGAAGTTTTATACTTCTGACTGTATTTTATTAAGTGCATATATTGGTTAATATATTAATTATAAGAATATGGACGGTATGACTAGCATGAATGTAGTGGCTCAGTTCGTCTAAAGCACGTTACAGGTTTATAAACGGTACTCATTCAAGCACAAGGAACTATAGTGATCATATATGGAGGCTTCAGTGCCATGCTAGAAGGTTACGGTTCGGTTAGGCCTATATCCATATAATAGAACGGGTTTTGAATAATTCGGGGCGAAGCTCGTCGATCACCCTAGACGGATGCATCGCAGCTTACCCTGGAGGAACTCGATCTGACCACATCAAATTCCAGATACCCATGAATGGACCTCCCTGTATACAGCCTGGAAAATACATTACACAGCTGTGGAGGTAGAGCGGGCGAACAGCACAGCGGAAACTCCCACCGTACTAATATACATACTGTATATACGGCTGGACTGGACTTAAATTTAAGGAAGAAACTAGTAAAGTGCTACATTTGGAGCATAGCTTTGTGTGGTGCTGAAACGTGGACACTTCGGAAAGTAGATCAGAAGTATCTGGAAAGTTTTGATATGTGGTGCTGGAGAAGGATGGAGATCAGTTGGACCGATCGTGTGAGAAATGAAGAAGTATTACACAGAGTGAAGGAGGAGAGGAATATCGTACGTACAATAAAAAGAAGAAAGGCTAACTGGATTGGTCACATCTTGCGTAGAAACTGCCTTCTGAAACACGTGATTGAAGGAAAGGTAGAAGGAAGGATAGAAATGACGGGAAGACGACGGAGAAGACGTAAACAGCTACTGGATGACCTTAAGGAAAAGAGAAGATACTGGAAATTGAAAGAGGAAGCTCTAGATCGCAATCTGTGGAGAACTCGCTTTGGAAGAGGCTACGGACCTGTCGTAAGACAGACTGCAGAATGAATGAATATGCGGCTGGCGTTTCAAGATGCTTCCGTGTTGCAAGAAAATTATTTGAGGAAGAATGACGAACGTAGCTCTGACTGAGTATTGTCACGGATGCTTTACGTTTTGTTTAACATAGCGCTGTTGCTTCTGGTGGGCCAAACAGTAAAAACTATTAGCGATGAACCCAAAAGATTTTTAGCGTGTCAGATGACCTTGATAGTGTTTATCATCATAACTTTACTGCTTGTAAGCAAAGTAAGAGTAACACGCCATGAAGGCATAGCTTATTCTTATTCTTGGTAGGGGAGAGGGGGGATAGTTGGCACACTTTTCACGTTATAATTTTTCACATTTTCCCTGTACATGTTAAGTTGAATATAGCGGCACGTATGGCTAGCAACACTCTTGGGCTACAATCTGACCTACACAAATTTGAGGCTATTCGTAAGGAATAGGAGGGAGAGGCTTTTGCCCTAACCTCTGCACGTGTGCCAACCTGCCCCACGCACGGGGTAAGTTGGCATATGGTAAAATACGTGGAAAATCAAGATGCCAACTTTTCAAGGCCAAGACATAACAGACAGTGATTAATAAAATGTTTTATGGAACAAACGTGTCAGATAGGGGCGCACCAAAGGGGGGGCTACCAGGCTGCAGCCCCCAAACACCCCAAAACTGAAATTTAAAAACACAGATTTTGTGAATACGATGATATCAAGGGTTTTACGTGATTTACCCTGCAGCCAAATTCAGCCACTGAAATCAGCTGATGACTAGTACATTAGAATTTTGAATAATAAATTAATAAAATTAAAAAACAATAAGATATGACACTGTGATTGAGTCATGGAACATGTAGTTATATTTGTATGTATATAAATGCAGTTGCTGACAGTGTTATGTTATACTCATGACAAGATTTTCATAACACAATTTTTAAAATCAAACACAAATTATATTCAGCCTCAGGGTCAGCCCCCCCCCCCCCCCCCCAATGAAAAATTCTGGTTGCGCACCTGGTGTCAGATACAGGTTGTGCGCAACAACGAGGTGTTATTATGGTAATAAAACAGTTGAGAATCAATAGAATTTCGGCCCAAATTTCAATACATTTACTTAAATTGAAAAAGGAAATCAAAAGGAAAGGTAACTCAGTATGGCACAAGCCTACCACCAACAATTCTAAATAAAGTATCCCAATCCTATGAGACTGGTAATTTAAGCAAACACAGTTGGGAGAGCCATCAGTCCATTACTCAAGTGACCGCAACTTGCATTCTGTGCACTGAATCCACATTTCTCTGGATGCGCCAAGACAGTAGAGGTAGGAAGTATCCTCGGAGTCTTCTTCGTCTCTGTCGCCTGCATTTTTGGATTTTTTTAAATTTTTTTTTTATTTTTGCGTTCTGCTCTTGTAAATCTCTCTTTAGATACGTGACACGCTCCTCTTTCTAATATCTTAGGCCCAGTTCTTCTCTCATTTGCTCCGAGCCTTCTGTTGTACTGGTGTCAAAGCATTTTTGACAGAGGTATCAGCCAAAATGACAGTTATTTTCTTGTTCTTGTTTACATTCTTGCTCTTTTTGCGTACGGTTTAGGAAGGTTTCGAACGTCCTCTGGAGTAGCAGGATGTGTGCAACTTTTGAAGCAGAAGATGATCATTTGGGAGAATCATCAAAATCGCAGGAAGTTCACTGTTGCTACTGGAATCTGCAGCCTCCATAGGAGGGGCAGCTATATCTGCAACGTAATCTTCCATAAATTCCTCATTTTGAAAGATATCGCCGCTGAACAGGTTGTTGCATACATCTGTTATATTACGGATCTTCCTTACATTATATATATATATATATATATATATATATATATATATATATTATAGAAATTGAGGCAACGACATTGCATTGATGCAGTACCTTCTGTACTTTGTCCGTATCATCGGACCTTATCACTTGCTTATTAGTACTTTCTCAGCATACGTCTCTTTGTATTCGCTTTGCCCAATGTTTGTAACTGCTTATCTGTTATTCTTCCTGGAATTATGGAGCCCACCGTGTGACTCCTTGCAGACGCACAGTCACATGTGGAGGAGTAACGAATACTCCTACGCACAGATCACACACAAGCCTGTCTGATAAAACCTCTGACGCCTGAAAGGGCGCATTCCCGATCCTGCCGTTCATCCAGACAGTCTGTATAAGTTGCTGCGAGGCCTTCCCGGCCTGTTTTCTGTAAATACGGCCTATTGTAATTAAAGTGCCTGGAACCTAGTACAACGAGTTTGTTTCAAGCATCCCTCACAACCTATACGAACCCTATGCCGGTGGAGCAACATCCACGATACGCCCCACCGGCTTTCTCCGAAATTTCGGGGATACAACAAGGTAAAATCCAGAAAACTGGAATCCTGCTTTGGTATTTGCAGTAAAAAGAAGTCAGGTGAGAAGGTGTGTTGACACAAGGATTGTCATGTATTTCACTGTTGTGCCTGTATGGTTAGTTATGCAGGCATCATAAGCTCGGTTCACATATGTCGTAAGCGATCAGTTGACAGACCTGTCAAGAGGCTGGAGTTACGGCTGCAGTGTGGAGGGAAGTTGAGGACAGTCACGCCATTCTGCTTGCAGTAGTCTATTGCCCGTATGGCCAAATGCGAATCATAGTTGTCTAGCAACAGAACTACTGATCTCTCTTTAGAAGTCTTAGCATGTGCCACGAAATGTTTTACATAACTCACAAAATGCTCCTCCGTCATCTACCCAGAGGGATGGACGGTATGTTCAATGACAGTGTTGGTGAGGTGGTTTTACCTCACCCTGCCTTACCCTTTTGCAGTATCTTGCCCAAATACGAAAAGAAATCTGAAATCCTTCGCCGCTTTCCTTGTTGACCGTCCACGTTTTCGCAGAGCTCTCACAGCTTGTAGTAATAATCCAGACGTGTGTTGCTCCTATATGACCTCTTCTTGCAAGTACGCATTATTTAGCTTCTTAAACCGGACAGAAAAAATCACACTGCTAAACAATTAACGAATGAGATTCTGATCGACAGCGGGGCAAGTTGACACAGTGAGCCAACATGCCCACGTTGAGTGTGCCGACCTGCCCCGTCGCCACCTTCTTATGTTTTAGAGTGTATCATCCTCATACAAAATGGAAGTCTACAATTCTCTCTAGCTCCAATGTTAGCCAAAAGGAGGTACCATTCATGGGTGGCACAATGTCACATGTAGCTGTAACCAAACTTCAAACACAAAACATTTTATAAAGCGATAAAAAATTACTTCCTGCGGTGTACAAAATAAAACACTACACCACACTTCAGTCATAGCTGATAAAGCGCTGACGCTTGCTGACCGCTCTCAGGAGAAGTCACTGAACAGTACAAATTGACAGGTGTTGCTATCCTGCCCCATATTTGGGAGTTATGGCCATTTTGCCAACTTACCCCTGTAGCCAACTAGCCCCCCTCTCCCCTACTATATGCAGGTGAATCGTTAAATACAAGACACCTTTTGACCCCGGGTAAAAAATCCCTCAACGCCCAATGAATAAGAGGCTTGATAGGCTCCAGAGTCGGTCTGAAGGCTTCGAAGAAGACAAAAAGCAATCGAAAAATTCCTCGGTTGTCCAGTCACTATACCAACTGAGCTGTCCTTGTTCTATTTACCGCTTGTATGCCAATCAAATCTAAAAGGATGATATGTGAAGGGCATGTAGAAAGCATAGAAGATATAAATTCATACAGTATTTTGTTCGGAAGAAATGAAGCAAATATATCACTTGTAAGATGTAGGGGTTGATAGCAGGATAATATTAAAAAGGGTGATCCTGCTCTTGGGTGATGACGTTATATGGAAGTGGTCCGTATTACCAACGTTTCGGTAGAAATTACTGCCTCTATCTTCAGGTCAGAGTAAGTTCGCTGTGGTAAAAGGACCCTGGGCAGAACCGGTACTGGGGCCCTAAATAAGCCAGTGGGAATAGATGACCCTGAGGGAGAGGGGTCAGTGGGGATAAAATGAGGAAGCACTGGAAGAAGGGAAACGGTGGCAAGATGTTCAAACAAAACACAGTGGAAACAGCGTTAAATAACCAAATAAAACGACGAAATATAAAATAACAGTGAATAAAAGCTTGATATGGAGGAAGTGGGGAAAGAGTAGGGTCGAAAAGGAAACGAAATAAATGGCAAAGGGGAGGAAAAATTATGAGACATAGGAAGGAGAAAGATACTTCTTCCCTCAACGGCGCAACAGCCCTAGTGGGCCAGGGCCTCCTCATTGTCGAGGCTTCACGATCACGCTTTAGACACACCACACTCGGTAGGACTCCTCTGGACGAGGGACCAGCTCGTCGCAGAGACCTCTACCTGACAACACTCAACACTCACAAGAGACAGACATCCGTGTCTCAGGCGGGATTCGAACCCACAATCCTAGTAAGCGAACGGCCACTGGGATAGGCTATATTTCAATTTACTACTCGATTTTTTTCGTTTCCCTCCTCCTAACAAGCCTGCAATCAATCCACGCATTTTAACACAGTATAAGCACGATTCAGCAGCATCTTACGACACAGTTGTACCTTTCAGTTTCTACATAATATAAGTTTCTGAGGTGAAAAAATCTTACAATGACTTTTAATACCCGGAGACATACGATTCTCGAAGCGGTGATTTGTAAAGTTTCGACTAATCCTTTTGTAATTATTATTTTTAATACCTGGAACGTGGCATTTCGTGCATCGAGTGACAAAAATTCAAATACTAACTCCCTGGAGCAGACACATGCAACAAAAGTTGGTAGCAGCCTCACCATTCAGTACAGTCCACGCCATACATGGGCCATGTTTACACAAGAATCCGCCACTGGAACAATTTAAATCCAGTCCCAATGCACATGCTGTTCGTGTAAGTTCACTTTTAGTAGTAGCAAGCTGCACGCTGTATAGTCTGAGATGCAGATATCGTCGTAGAAATACCGTGTCGTTCTTCCATTTACAACTAGGTCTCACAAATTACATTTTCTCCTCAGTTTTCCAGACTAATTTTGTATGCGTTTCTTAAGTCCTCCACGCCTGTTGTATAAGTATCTTGCTCTCAGTCTCCTTGACTTGATCAACCTTCCTATTTGGTAAACAGTACAAATTATAGATATCTTAAATGTTTGTGATATACTATCACTTATTGGCTTGATGTCTGATTCTTGGGAAAATATGCATCTGGAGCATTGCCCGGGGGGGGGGGTTAGAGGGGAAAAAAGATGAAAATATTAACAGGAAGAGGGAGAAAAGGTAGGATTTGTACAGGGTGTTTCATATATCCCTCCGGGATTTCGGAGGTCTGTAGCTCAGGAGCCAAATCACACACGGGGGATGAGAGCATGTCAGTGAAAAGAGTACATATCCAAGTTTTGAACCTACCTTACAAATGTTCAATATGTCCCCCTTTGGTGACTCGACAGACGTCAATCCTGTAATCTAGCTCCTGCCACACACGTTCCAACATATGAACGTCGATGGTAGCAACAGCCAGTTTCCTCGAATTTTCTATACCAGTCTCTTACTGTTTTGTCCGTTGGTGGTTCTGTACGATACTTGGTTCGAAAACCACGTTGCACTGTTACAATTGACTGGGTTTTAGCAAACTGCAGGACACAAAAAGCTTTCTGTTCACCTGAAAACGCCATGTTTGCACACCACTGCCTCCTAGCGGAGAAACGGGTAACTACGCCATCGCATCTGTCATGAAAAAACTTTTACATTTCCTCTATCCGTTGGCATGCATTCATCTCTTATATGTGGGTTTGCTACTGCACGGCCAAGCCTCTAAATCCCGGATGGACTTATGAAACACGCTGTATAAAACAGCGCAATACGCTTCGTGCAGAAATAGGAAATAGCTGTTACAGAATGGTCGCCTATGAGTTGAGATGAAATCTTTAAATGTGTAAAAGCCAACGAATATGGTCCTCACAGTGCGCAGGGTTGCGACCCCTAGGGGGCTGTTACGACCCTTCTCCCCATTGCCCCTAGCCACACCAACATGTCCGGTCAGCAGGAACCGATCTAATATCGCCCAGTCTTAATTACTGCGCCCCTCTGATAAATCTCTCGCCGTGTACTGACAGCATTATTCTTACGTTGGCCCTTCCAACACATCTTTCATTTAATTTCTCTGTAGGGCAATTTCTTCCCCTTCGTTTGCATTCCGGATGAAGCTGCGAACGCCATTTACCGACAACTAGATGAAACCTGAAGTTCAGTAAGATTTAAAAATTGAGTTCCTAAATCACCGAAATATAGCACTGTCCATTACAAGAACAACTGCTCTGCTTAGGCATATAATAGCAGTTTTTTTTTTCAATGGCTCGACAGCCCCTTAGGGGCCTAGGCCACCTCACTTTTCGAGGCTTCACGATCACACTTTTTAGACACACCACACTCGGTAGGACTCCTCTGGATGAGGGATCAGCTCGTCGCAGAGACCTCTACCTGACAACACACAACACTCACAAGAGACATACATCCATGACCCCGGTGGGATTCGAACCCACAATCCCAGTAAGCGAGCGGCCGCAGACCCACGCCTTAGACCGCACGGCCACTGGGATCGGCATGATAGCTGTTCATTCACAGTAAATAAACTGTATGAGCAAAATGCTGAGCTTTACAAAGTTTAGAGAGGTGTGCTTTAGATGGTTAAATCCGTAAAAGCAACGTATTGTGAATAGATCATTATGACCATTCCCAGTACAGATTCATTCATTCTGTAGTCTGTCTTACGACATGTCCGTGGCCTCTTCCAAAGCGAGTTCTCCACAGGGTGTGATCTAGTGCTTCCTCTTTCAATTTCCAGTATCTTCTCTTTTCCTTAAGGTCATCCAGTAGCTGCTTACGTCTTCTCCCTCGTCTTCCCTTCCTTCCTTCTAACTTTCCTTTAATCACGTGTTTTAGAAGGCAGTTCCTACGCAAGATGTGACCAATCCAGTTAGCCTTTCCACTTTTTATTGTATGTACGATATTCCTTTCCTCCTTGATGCTGTGTAATACTTCTTCATTTCTGACACGATCGGTCCAACTGATATTCTCCATTCTTCTCCAGCACCACATTTCGAAACTTTCCAGAATAATGTGATCTACTTTCCGAAGTGTCCACGTTTCAGCACTATACAAAGCTATGCTCCATATGTAGCACTTCACTAGTTTCTTTCTTAAATTCAAGTCCAGTCTGCTGGTGAAAAGAGCCTTCTTGTTGTGTGCTGATTTTGCCATGGCAATTCTGGATTTAATTTCACGTGTACACCTTGCATCATTTGTTATCACGCTACCCAAATAATTGAAATAGTCCAATTCTCTAATTGTTTTTGATCTATCATGACTTTTATTGGGGATGGTTGCCTTGAGATTCTCATTACCTTAGTACCAGTACCAACAGTAAATCAGTGACCTGCTAGAGTGAATGAGTTTATCTGCTATATATATATATATATATATATTATATATATATATATACTATGCTTGTATTTTATTCTATTCTATATATATCCCACACTTGACAGATAATTACTTAAGCAATTTCAACCTTTCTGAAAATCCAGATTTACATTTTTGTAGCAACTGCAGGCCTGAAGGTGACCCATATGTTCGAAACAAGTCGCCATTTTAAATATGATTACGTAAATGGGTTATATTTTAATGCAATTGTATAGTTATGAGGAAGGCAATAAACAACTGTTATTCTATTGATTACTCGTATCGGGATGTACAACATAAAGTGGGCGATTTTGAAATTTAAGACGGATCTTATGTCATTGTAAGCAATAAAATGATATATGAAAATTTAGCAAGGGATGACTCCGCCAGTATGTTTATTGGGCCGCAATCTGTACATGATATATTCTTCTGTTATGTGTAACTTAGAGGGTTCCTAGCCTTATGTTTGGCCACAACACTGTAAGAAAGCATCTGCATGTGATGGACTTGTGATTATTTCACATGTGGGATTAGGAAAACTCTTCCGAAATCAATCCTCGCCTTTAGTAAGGCTGTAGGACTTCGATAAGGTTCTTTCCTACAGAGAAAAAGGTAGAGAATAAAGGGGCACAAAGGGCCTGTCATAAAAAGGCCTACGTGCATCGGGTCTTTAAGGGCTCGAACCAAGTATATATTATATTACATTCTGATGTATGAAAAGTACATCGGTCAAACAGACCACATGTAATGTTAAGCAATGAGAAGATATATAAAAATTGTATCGGCCAGACGGTATGTGATTTTAAACAAAGATATATGCATTTTTATCAAAATTAAGCACACCATTAAGAATATGTCATACTTTTTACAACGGAAACAAAATGTACTTAAGTTGTTGAATTCAAAACTTTACTGCATTGTTATGTCTTTGCTGACGCGCTTATCCATCCGTGAGCACGCTGTATAAACTGAATCTGCGAGCTACATACGGCCCGCGGTCCACGCGTTTCAAACCCTAGTCTATTTTAAACAGCGCATCCTCTTAATAGATATATGTTTGGGGCTAATGATGAGATTAATCTTAAATAAATACGAGTCCAGTGTATGTCTCTTGTAAACATGTAAAGCATACGGGGCACGCGGTGGAGCAGTTGGTTGAGGCACTGCGTTACAAGCCGGAAGGTCGCGGGTTCGATGGGATTTTTCATTGACATAATCCTTCCGGCCGCACTATGACCCTTCGGACGACTCAGCCTCTTAACAGAAATTAGTACTATGAATATTTCCTGGGGGTAAAGGCGGCCGATGCGTAGGGCTGGCAACCTTACGAACTTCATTGTCTCAACCTCCTGGAACCCCCAGAGCCTGTCCAGGCTTGTATAGGGATTGCTTTAATGGAAGTTAACATTTGTTACTCAAACAGGCGGTCTGGTTTCTGAAAATACAGAATGACTGATTCAGTTGATGTAATTGGTATAAAGTTCTGGTATGTGTCGGTCCACTGTATGACATACGTGGTAGATCTCAACGTTTCGGAGGAAACTTCTGCCTCCATTTTCAGTGTCGATCTGTTAAGTGGTAACCTCACATTTTCGAATGGAAATGAAGACTGACGGTATGTGCAGAGTTAATTTACTGGACCAGTTCCAGGAATGCGTGGAGCCACTCCAAGCCCCGCAAAGTCTCAGACATTGGTAACATCTGAAGGTAAATATGCCTTAAAACAGTTTAGAAGAAGAAACAATAAAAGTCAGATCTCTTCCGCAGTCTCTCAACATGGAACTCTGTACTCGTTATATGGGTGGATGCTGTGTCCGTAGTAGCGTGTCCACATGCTGGGAAACCTGTCTTGTCTTGCCATAGCAACAGAGGCGGCTCTCGGTAACTGCAGACAGTAACTAAGCCTATAGTCTTATTCCGACAAATGTACAATTTATTATCTCCTATTTAATACATGTTTATGTCAATAAATAGTCAACATGTTTCGAACTGTATCAGTTCATCTTCAGGACTCTTCATCATTAAAACCAGCTATATAAAAGGTAAAGCAATCCCATTACAGGCCTTGACAGACCCTTAGGGTCCCAGGAGGTTGAGGCTCCCAGATTTTTAGACAATCGGCACATGAAGGTGGTAAGGTTGTCAGCCCTACGCACCTTTACCCCAGGGCATATGTTTTAAAGACCAATTGTGAAACTGAGGATGACCTGAGATAGGTCGAAACGTGTAGATCCATATAATAAATATAATTTAGTTGTGTTTGGACAGATATTTATTTTTTTTTTGTACTATTAACAACACAACGGGATGACATTCTTTAAAAAAAAAAAGGCCAAGGTCACTTCGTTTTACGCCTCGCACATTTTCCTATGGTCACAAAAAGGAAAGATGTTTATCCGTTTTAAGCACACAGCTGAGACAAATAGTAAGTTTTATACACAAATTAAGTTCAGACCTCACAGAAAAACCACTCGATAAATGTCATTTAGCGAAATAATCGCTGTTTATTGCCTAAATCGTATGAAACACGCAGATGTATTTACACTATGTGGGGGAAATGTAGGTTTGTAGTGTTAATGAAGATGGTGAAATATTGATGTAAGTGTGATAAAGACCTCCCGTATTCGCTCCCAAAAACAGTCCATGCGGGATCTATGGTGAACAAATATTCACTAGGACAGGATTCTTTCCGAATAACTCGATCTTCCCCTGCTAATATTCATTCAACCACTGCTCCATATTCATCTCATGAGGATGAACAGGTCCATTTGCAGACAGTATCGACGTAGCATAAGACAACAACAAAAGCGGTGCAAGCCTAAGATCATCGCTCTTCCGGGATGGTACGCAGTTTAGATTGGTAGTTACCGACGTTTCGGGACAGCCTATCGATCCCATGTACAAGGGTCGAATGCCTGACCCTTGAAGATGGATTCGATAGGTTGTCCCGAAACGTGGGCGACTACCAATCCACTCTGCGTAACATCCCGGAAGAGCAAAGATCTCATTTACATCGAGGCGGAAATCTGAAATCACGCACGGCGCAAGCCTATTGACAGTCAATTGACCGCATGAGATGTATCTAAGTAATGTATAAAAATTCAGTTTTTACGTCACAGAAAGCACACTGCATCTTCATCACAAAGGGCAAGACGTAACCACTTACAGCCTAGTTGTTACGGTGTATACCGCCAGGGTTTAACTGACCACACAGTGTAGATAAGTGTTTCGAATGATTCTTGCAAGACAGCAACGCCTTCGTTATACAGCTAGCCACCGAACACCTAAGGACATCGACTTCTCCGAAGGGCCAGTATCCGTCCGTTGGTCCACTGAGCCACACTTGCGTTCCGAGAGCACCGCTGGGCTTGTTAGAGCATTCGCCGATTGGTTCTGATGAAAGCATACTGTGCTCTCTATGAGGTGCGAGCTGAGTAATGTATATTGTAGATTAATGATCGTTTTCCAGCGCCTGCCTGTCACCACTGAGGATCGGGTTCGATCCCAAATCAGTTCATGTGTTTCGTGTTGGACAAAATGGCACTGGGACAGGTTTTTTTTCTGAGTACCGTAAATTCTCGAATCTAATCCGCACCCTTTTTACAGTTTTAGAGGGCTAAAAAATCAGATGCGGATTAGATTCGCGTGCGGATTAGATTCGCGGTCTAGAGCTGGATTTTGGAAAAATGATTGAGCTGCTGTACGTGCCGAAAGAACAATACAATACAATAATATTTTATTTTATTATTTATTATTATAATAATATAATAATTGGGTCCAGTGAATTTCCTTCGTGACGCCTCACACTCGCTGATCGCTGCCTTGTGTTTCCGCCATAGTCGAACGTTGCTTTCATCAACTCCAAAAATTGCAGCGGCTTTGCGGTTTCCATTCTCCTCTGCGCACCGAATAACTTCACGTTTGAACTTTGCCGTATATGAGAGTCGTTTAGATTTCAGGTGTCCCTCTTCCATAACTACGGTACACGACAAATTGGAACAAGCACCTCCCACGTTTCAACAACTAAGGCTCAGCTGGCTTCAGACGAGATTGCGCACGTCTGTTGAGAAAGGCCCCGCCTCTATCGGTATGACTCATCGGCCACAGGCGTAGCGTCGGATTTTAACGCATTGGTAACATCCAATATTATTCAATCAGTCGCCCCGTGGGCAAGGGGTGGTCGAAGGAAAGGTGCGGATTAGAATCGCGAACTAACTTTTTTCGTTTAAGAAGTCGCCAAAAACTGGGTGCGGATTAGATTCGGATGCGGATTAGATTCGAGAATATACGGTACTTTGGTTTCTCGTGTCAGTATCATTATAGTAATGCTCCATATTCATTTTCATCTTAATACTACTCTCATTAGAGCAAGTGGGCAAATTCTGGGAACCTTCAAGCCAAGAAATGTTCTGTCTTATATCAGGTAGCACTGGATATAAAAGGACTGTAGCTTTGTTTTTGGTCGTCAGAGGCTTAATGCTGTGTACAGAAATAACAGACATTTATTCTAAGAAGCAAACAGCCCTTACATTATACTGTGTGGGCAAAATGCGAAACTCAATTATGTCAATTTAAAGGCTACCATTGTGCTTTAAAGGGTTGACAGGATAACTGTTCGAGCCTGACTGAACCATAACGGAAAAGGAAGTTTCAGTTAGAAATTGAAACTTGCCGGTCGCACATGGCATGCGGAATTGCATTCATCTAACGCAGCACCGAGACTACAAAGGAAGATAACCGTTACGACATCTGCCCGGAGGAGACCAGGAATAGAATCAGATCAGGCCAGAGAGCTCACGAAAGTAGTTTTATGTTTTGGTTGAAAATGAGCACCGGTACAAACAGAAGTGAATGATTTGAGGAATAACATAGTTACTGGCTTTTATCAAAGAGAGATATTAAACGAAGTTACCTGAACAGGTAGCAGAGATAGAATTAAAAGAATTAGTAGCGAAAAATTAGGACATAATAAAAAGAAGATAAAATAGACTTGAGGCAATGAAAAGAGAAGAAAAAACGGCGAAAGAATATAACAATACAGGCAATGTATGTGTAAACGTTAACATTGAGACGCGTTCGCGTTACCATTGTTACCGTACAAAAGCAGTATTACATATTTTGAGTGTGTGTCTGTAGCCTTAGTTATCCAGCATGCAAAGCGCATGCGCCGTATTATATTGTCATCTGTGGCCTGTCTGGCTGTACCGTATTTTTCCACATTATGTCATAAACGGCACGATTTTCGAAAAAAAAAAGTAATAGTCGCTTTTCGTAATTTTGCGAACGCGCCTAAAAACGAAAGATTCTCAGAATTTTAACAATGCTATTTCTTTTGCAGAGGTTATGTAGCTCTGAAGGATATCGAAACATGATCATTAATCTTAGAAAAGTAAGGATTGTCCAGGTAGCGATCAGGTTCGAGCTCCTGTCCTGTCATTACTAATTACAGTCTAACGCACGTTGTTATTTTTCCCAGGATATGACATGCCGGAAGTAACTTCCTCACATGCTGAGGAAAATCACGATTCATTCAGAATAACCAGTAAGCAGCCTGAGATTCGAACCGAGTGCCTCCCGAATTTCCGGTCTGATTTGTTATCGCTACATTACCTTGCTCAGAAAGGAGGAATGGAAGAATGTGCGAAAGATGGAAACGTATAAAGAAAATGGAAGGAGGGAAAATAATTTAAAAGAAAACCCTAACAGGGAATAATAACAAACATAACAATGAATGAATTCGAAACTAGAAGTTTCGGATATAGAAGCTGAATGATTTTGATAGCAGGACCACGTGCCGATTGCAAAGCACACTTACACCAGCCGCCACTGCACTAAAAGAAATGGTCTTCAATAAAAAGAAAGAAAAGAGACCGCATTGATTGGAATGAATCGGGTATTGAGAGGGGGCTGAGGAGCAGGCAATATACAGCGCGTACACGCATGAGTGGCGCGCTACACACTGGGGAACGTAGAACGAAAAAAAACACGGGGAACACACGTAATGTGGATAAAATGCCAGCTTTATTTAAAGTTCGCTTCGTAAGACGTAATCGAACTTTAGGATAAACTCACTTCAGTGCCTTGCCACCATTATTTCAGTGATGCTATCTGGTGTTGTTATACCGTACGGTCTGGTACCCATCGTAGGTGTCACGGGTCATGGTACAAGTGTATCATGACCGGTACCGTTTTTTTTCGTGGTGAAGGGTCCCGCAGCAGATGCTACAGACACACCGCAGTCTTGAGGCTTATTGTGTAACCCTGTGATAAAGATGATTGATTTTTTTCGTTTTTCCAAGTAACGGAGCAGCGGTGGAATGAAATTGACAGGGGAAAACGGAAGTACTTGGAGAAAACCTGTCCCAGTGCCACATTGTCAACCACAAATCCCACATGGACTGACCCGGGATGGAACCCGGGCTTCCGCGGTTAGAGGCCGGCGACTAACCGCCTGAGCCATGGCACGGTACCCTTTTGCGGGATCGAACCGCAAGGGTACCGGGTAGCGGGCCACCACAGAATTTATTTTGCTTATGTGAACGGACCACATTCGCTGGGTCGCCTACTAAACTAATTTCTACCACCAGCTATTTCAGGCGCGGGTTTGGAAGGGCAGTAAGTATCTTCACTGTATTACACAACAAAACAGACACCATTATTCCTAATTCTATAACATTCATATGTCAATAAATGTAAAGTAAACCCTCTACAGGCCTGGACAGGCCCTTAAGGCTCCAGGAGGTTGATGCTCCCAGAAGTTCTAAACAATCTGCAAATGAAAGTGGAAAGGTTCACAGCCATACGCACCGGCCGCCTTTACCCTACAGGAGATACCCCTGGTACTCATTTCTGTTAGAGTCTGAATCGAGCCCTGGGCCATAGTGCGGCCGAAAGGATTAAGCAAATGAAAAATCTGAATTAACACATCGGGAATCGAACCCGCGACCTTCCGGCTTGTAGCGTAGTGCCTCAACCAACTGCGCCACCGCGTGCCCCGGTCTGTCATATTCTCTGTTCAAATTGTCACAAATATCTCTCAAGTGACCGTCGCCTCTCACCTTGAGGAGAGTACAACCATGCGGTCGACGCTATGGTTGTAGCAATGTTTGCGTAGTCTAAACCTCGACTGACACAGTCTCCTCTAGCCAGAGATTTAGTCTCCCGAAATTGTAATTTCCTGGATTTTAAAATTTTTAAATTGATGCGTTTACGGTTTTAATTCCCTGAGCAGTAATCACTGTGTAACTCTGGTACCACTTCTTACATTGCTAGGCTACCGACAATCGCAGTATATAACTAGGTCTATGAATGCCGAACTAAATACTTTCCTAAGCAATGGCATTACACGGAACATCTGGAATAAAAGAAAGTAATCGGCAAATTGTGGTCCGTGGTTCGCATATGGCAATGCACGGCATTACCCCATCACATAAATTAACTGTAGAGTCCTTCTTGAGAAGCTGACAGGTCCTCAGCTAGTGAAGAAATTCCCCGCACATTATGGAACTCGGAGGTTCATTACCGCATTTACAAGAGCCCGCCACCTGTGCTTACCCTGAGCCAGATAAATCCAGTCCATACCCCCTCCCCCCATCCCACTTCTTGAAGATCCATTTTAATATTATCCTCCAGTCTACGCCTGGGTCTTCCAAGTGGTCTTTTTCCCTCAGGTCTCCCCACCAAAACCCTGTATGCAACTCTTCGCTCCCTCATACGTGCTACATGCCCCGCCCACCTCATTCTTCTTAATTTGATCACCCGAATAATATTTGGTGAGGAGTACAGATCATTAAGTTCCTCGTTATGTAGTCTTCTCCCCCCCCCCTGTTACCCCGTCCCTCTTAGGCCCAAATATCCCCCTCAGCACCCTATTCTCGAACACCCTCAGCCTATGTTCCTCCCTCAATGTGAGAGACCAAGTTTCACACAAATACAAAACAAAGGGCAAAATTACAGTATTGTATATCTTAATCTTTGTATTTTTGGTTAGCAAACTGGAGGACAAAATATTCTGCACCGAATGATAACAAGCATTTCCTGACTTCAATCTGCTCGAATGGAATTTGGATTTGTTAGGGATTTTCCCAAATATATGAACTGTTCTGCCATTTCAAAAGATTTATTGCCTGTCTTTATGTTGTGATTTTTCCTGCATTCTGTTCAACTTCCAAACGTTATGTCGTTACACTTCGCTTGAAATTCGTCACGAAATCTTGTCTTTGTGTGTCACACACACACACAATAAGGCCCTGTTTTACGCCCTAGTTGTGTTCCGGAAAAGTAGGCGTAAATCAAAAATGATATTCCTATCAGAAAGAAAGAGATTATCTTCATGGAATGCAGCCAGCCAAAGGGTGTTAAACCGAAAATGAGAGAACGCAGATTAAGAAGTGGTGTAAATTGGCAAGAGGTGTTAAAGCAAAAAGGCGTAAAACAATGCCTACCTATATACATATATATCCACTTACCAGTCTATCTAGTCACACAAACGTACATATTCGCACATCTATGCATATGCACACATGACTTTCATAAACGCCTAAGGCATACACACCTGCAGGACTAGCAGACAGAGATCGGTTAGCCGTTAGCATATTATACACCCGTACGTACATACACACACCTGCCTATCCATATGAATTCAAACATCAACGCATCAACCTCCACTTCCATTTATTCATTGATTTATCTATCCATCCGCCAGTACATGACAACCTACAGGCCAGTGATTCGTGGCCTTTTGTAGGCCTATATTGCGTCCCAACGGTCACTTTGTCCCACCACAGCAGAAACAAACCATTTCTTGTAGTATTTCTGCAACTATCTATATTGTAGTCCCTATAAATTCATTAGTTTCAACTGACAACTCTTGATTACCATTTCCTGTCTGCTTATGTATCGTATTATCTTAGCCTACTCAGCCGATCGCCCAAACACGCGACAGCGTACCGACGGGAAGTGACAAACGATTTTGGTCAGATAAAATAATGCCCCTGTATTATAATAATTACTGGCTATTATTTTCAAGACTTCATGTCCCGCTCAGCGGAGATGCACGATCCACCAGTGGCACTCGTTCCATTAGTTAATAAACACTCTAGCAGTGTACTGATCATTAATAAATGTGAATTGCAATGTGCACGTGGGGCGAATCCGACGAGAACTCACTCTTCAGTTTTGATTTCAGTTAATTGAAACAAACATTTTGACATCATACGTATCGTATTTGCTTCGTTAGGTCAGACCCTGCTCGGCACAGTGTACAGAGATGCATTGGGGATACAAACTACAACCCTTCCATAAAAAAAAATTTGTTCCGTTAATTCAAGGGTTAATGTGAGAGTTAGAAGCCCGTGGTTAATAGAGCAGCCCTCACAGGATGCACGGGGAGAGATCACGAATCCAATAAAAACTCGGGGAGTGATGACAGAGGGGCGAAGGGAGTTCTACCAAATGAGCAAAGTGAACTCGTTACGCGGAACAAACCTTATTGTAACGGAGATTTATATAGGTACCTCTCTGTTTTATTTAGACATTGCCTACCTTAGTACTGCTGGTGAATACTAAAGAATTGCCTCGTTTCAGGGTGGGTCCCTCTTACAGCCAGTGACACACAGCGCACTCCAACATGTGGGACCAAATTGGAAGCACGAGGGAAGAATAAAAATGTGGGCAGACACTCCCTAGATCAGGGGTGTCACTGCCTTTATTCCTTATTCTTAGCCAATTTAACGGCGTTGTATCAGTAAAACATATCAAGCGTCTATAGCGTCAAATGAGACGTCATGATTTGTTAGTGGCGGTGACTATGACGCCGTGTGGTCTGGTAGTTAATTATCAAAGTTCTTGATGAACCCACTATCTAAATTTTAGGTGTAGAATATGGAGTCAGAAAGTTCCTTTCAAAGTTTGGTAACTGCAGTAGCCACCCGGTTTATACTCACGTGACAACACCATCAGAATACGCATATTAGTTTGCATATCATGTTTCGACCTAAGTTGACCATCTTCAGGGAGAAAACTTTATAAATCCCAAGCGTTACTGCGAAAGTTTTACACTATATAATACACTGTCACAGTATGTCATATATCACATATCCAATACAGTTCGTACAAAAGTAATATTTATATATGTCCTTGTAGCACGCAAGGCTGTATTGTCTCTGTGTATTTTCTTTACCTTAGGAGTGTAAACCTATATTAAATTCAGTATTAATATAATTTCAATTGGAGGTTATTTATTTATCACACCAACTCATACACAATTTTACAATATTATTACTTCACCCCTATACGTATTTCGGCATTCAGAATGCCATCATCAGGGGGTCACAGTGTTAAAACCATAGACTGTACATCAATTGTATACAAAGTCACATCGATATGAGTAAAATGTTGAACGTTAAAATATTAGTCCATTGTTTTGAGTCCTGATTGAGCTCATACACTATATGTGTATTGAAATATCACTAAAATGTTAAAATTCTTACACATATAGTGTATGAGCTCAATCAGAACTCAAAAACAATAGACTAGTATTTTAACGTTCAACATTTTACTCATATGGATGTGACTGTTTATACAATCGATGTATAGTCTATTCTTAACACTGTGACCCCCTGAGGATGGCATTCTGAATGCCGAAATACGTATAGGGGTGAAGTAATAATATTGTAAAATTGTGTATGAGTTGGTGTGATAAATAAATAACCTCCAATTGCTATAGAATGCACGGTCAATATGACGCAAAATCATTTAAATTGTCTATTAAAGATTTTTACAACACTACTAGTGAAATGTCATGATCCATTGCTGCATTATGTTACTATAAGTATCCATAAATAAACAATTATCGGTACGTCTTATTTGAATATTCAATTATGCGTTTGTGTTGCCCATACGAAGTGCTTTTGCAGTGTTCTACATTAGATGAATGCCGTAAGAAGTAACGTTCACCCTATAACAGGCCATGAAGGCCCAGAGGGGGAGTAGATGTATAGCTCTACTCTTTCTTTAACCTCGGCCCTAGATGGGGGTGGGTGGTCAACGCCACGCCCCGGCCGCTTTACCCCGGGAATAACCCGGTACCCCATTATACAGGAGGCTGGGCAGGCCCCAGGACCGGTCTGGACGGGTGCTGAAAATCTCGCCCCCACCGGGATTCGATCCCCGGACGGCCCAGCCCGTAGAGAGTCGCTATACCGACTACGCTATCCCGGCCCACAGTTGAATCCCGTATACCATTAAATTCAGTTGTGGGTAAGTTCGTTCTGCTTATTATATATAGTATATAATTATGTATTATATATTACGTATTATAACTACACAAGCTTGCGTGCATTTAGGCGAATGTATACATAATATAAAACCCCGCAGCACAACCATCACGTGACATCCAAATCTGTGTAACCTGAATGAAGGTGTTTTTGCCAGTAACTGTGGTGCATGCAGATCAAGGTGGCTGAGCGGTTAGACCGCACGGCCACCTTGATCGGCATGTACAATACATAGAGAGCCTCTATCATTCCGGGCCTTGTACAGCAGACTACGTCATAGCTAACTTAGCTTATGCAACAGCGGTATTACTCGAAAGCTCGTGAGCTTGATAGCTGTCAAGTTCAAACTTCTTAACTTTCTGTGTTGGGCTTCGCCTTGTCATGTATTTCAAACATGAGGCTCTTTTGTGATTTTTATATACTTTCTGCTTGTTGCTGCATAATTTTGTGATCTTATCATAAAAATGCGGTAGTTTGAAAACCATATGTAAATCGCGAAATCTTGTGTGTCTTGGAACGTTGCCAGTTAGGGGAGAAGCCACAGTTCAGGCATTGCAGTTTCAGCAGTTAGGTGTCTGCGGGAAGTTCCCAGGAGGTAGAGACATAAGTTAGAACTCGACTCAAATATCTTTTCCGCGACGCAGAGACCGAAATCAGTCAGCCCCCACTACTTCCTTTCTGTCCTTTTAGCATCACCGTTGTTGCTACATCAGTCATTTTCCTTTCAGCCACCGTCCTGAGAAGGTTATTTAGTAGCGTATAGGTGTGGGAGGTATTTGTCTTTACGTTATAACAACGTGGCAGCGTTGCGTTGATTGCCCAGGTATGGGTACAGTGCGCTATTGCCAAGTCGAAATAAACTGTTCCCAATATATGCTCCGTTAGTAATACGTTTAAACGATGTTACCTCTGTGAAAATTGAAAGAGAGTGACTATGTGGCAAACATGGTGCAAGGAGCCCTCTACCTTTGCACTTAGCTCCGCCCCTTCCTCTCTCTCTACATTTTTCCTCGCGCAGGACGCGGAAAAATTATATGTGCCGCATTATACTACAGAACCAGTGATTGCTTTGTAGACGGTTCATTTAGTTTCAGCGCTAAATCGCTCACTTTTCAATACGAATTCTCCAGGTAATCGTTCTGTCGAAGATTGAGCCAAGACTTTTAACGAGTCAGTTGCCGATCCCAGTGGCCGCGCGGTCTAAGGCGTGGGTCTGCGGCCGCTCCCTTACTAGGATTGTGGGTTCGAATCCCGCCAGGGGCATGGATGTCTGTCTGTTGTGAGTGTTGTGTGTTGTCAGGTAGAGGTCTCTGCGACGGGCTGGTCACTCGTCCAGAGGAGTCCTACCGAGTGAGGAGTGTCTAAAGTGTGATCGTGAAGTCTAGAAAAATGAGGCGGCCTAGGCCCCCAAGGGGCTGTCGAGCCATTGAAAAAAAAACGAGCCAGCTGTTCTGTCCAATCAAATGGTACATGAGCCCCCCGACCAGTCTGTGTTCACGAAGGATATAGATGCCTTGGGCCACTTCCTCATTGTCCCTCAATGTCCCACAGCCCACACTATGACTGCAGTCATGTGAGGCCCCGTTGCATATTCCGTGTGTGTGTGTACAGATATCATCAGCAAAGTAGGGTACATAAACTCCCGGTTCTTGGGGGACATCTTTTATACGCAATCTGCACATGGTGGGGGAAAGGACTGAAATTTGTTATATATATCATCATCACATTGTCTGTCTTACGATAGGTCCATAGCCTATTCCAAAGCGAGTTCTCCACGGAGCGCGATCTGGTGCTTCCGCTTTGAATTTACAGGATTTTCTCGTTTCTTTAAAATAATGTCGTAGCTGCTTAGGTCTTCTTCCTCGTCTTCTCTTCACCGTATCATTCCCTGTGTCTTTTCTTCAATAACATGTTTTAGAAGGCAGGTCCTACGCAAGATGTGACCAATCCAGTTTGCCTTTTCTTCTTCTTATTGTATGACGGATAATTAAAGCTAAGGATCGCGTAGTCCGTACGCGTCATACCGTGAAGCGTCTTGCTGTGACGTACATGGAAACCAAACTCATCTGTATTTGTAAAGTTCATTTACTCAATGTAACTTCGGACGATTTTTAGAACAGTGTTATGGAATATGTGTTTACTGAAAGTGTAGATAAAGTGGCTTGTCTTATCTATCAGAGAAACATTCCTGTAAAGGATGAATGTACTCTCAGTATCATTACGAGAGAGATGAAGAGATGGGAAAAATAAAATAATAAAATTTAAAGCTTTCTTGATCGATGAACAGAACATTTTAAAGAAACAAAGGAGCCATAATGAATCTATTCTTCGTGCTAGTTTTGGAGAAAGTAACTGAAAAAGGTGGGCCGCGATAGCTCAGTCGGTATAGCGACTCGTTACGGCCTTGATGGTCCGGGGATCGAATCCCAGTGGAGGCGAGACTTTCCGCGCCAGTCCAGACCGGCCCTGGGGCCCATTCAGCGTCTTCTACAATGAGTACCGGGTCTTTTTCTCGGGGGGTCAGGCGGCCGGGGAGTGGCGTTAACCACCCGCCTCCAGTGGCGGACTGGCCAGGGTGTCAGCTTGCCCGATGGCAAGTGGGCCCCCTTAAACATTAGACAATATGTTAAAAATGTTATTGACCTTTTAGTAGCTTGAAAATATAATAGAAGTTCCAATATTATTACTGGCTGCAACTAAAATTTACGTTGTATTACTATTTTAATAAAAAAATTTTAATAAAATCTACCATTTATTTAAAATTAAAAACATAATTTAAAAATTCAATTATAACAATCTGTATTTACATTTAGTATCTACTGTATACTGCCAGTAATATGTACAAAATATTTACACTGTAATTACTAAAAAATAT
Organism: Reticulitermes speratus; assembly: GCA_021186555.1. Taxonomy (NCBI): domain Eukaryota; kingdom Metazoa; phylum Arthropoda; class Insecta; order Blattodea; family Rhinotermitidae; genus Reticulitermes; species Reticulitermes speratus. The sequence goes on from JAJKFL010000330.1 coordinate 3,614,852, forward strand.
ACATTTATTTCGCAAGAATTTTAATTGTACCTTTTTTCCACTTATGTGTTTTTTGAAAATTTTATTTATTTCTTATAAAAATTAAATTATAGCCTTATAGTTGTGGGTGGGCCCCCTTTGTCTCCTGGCAACCAATATTTTTAGACCCAGTCCGCCACTGCCCGCCTCCATCAACTGCCGAGATTAAAGAAAGAGTAGAGCTATACCTCTACTCTCCCTCTGGGCCTTCATGGCCTGTTGTAGGGTGAACTTTACCTTTTCAGTAACTCAAAAAGAGGGAAGGCCTTGTGAAACGTTGCTTCTCAGCTGCAGCTGTGGAGGTGTGTCCACAGGAAAATGAGCTTTCAAGAGTTCAGCCTCTCTGCTCAAATGTGTGTAGGGGCAAATGCATGGATTGGAAACAAAATTATTCGAAGAAGTTAAATTGCAAGGAAAATAATTTGCTTATAATTAATATATCAACCAACTTTTGCACTTAATAAAATATATTCAGAAGCAAGTATTAAACTCCTACATGTTTCGGCACCGGGGTGCCATCGTCAGGGAGTTATTCAGAACAAAGGATTATAAGGCCAGCACTATTATCCAGAATAACTGCGTGATGATGGCATCCCGGTGCCGAAACATGTAGGAGTTTCATAGTTGCTTCTGAATGTATTTTGTTAAGGGCATAAGTTGGTTGATGTATTATTTATAAGAATATGCACGGTATGAATTACAAAAAAAAAATAATTTGCTTGTTATGCTTTTGCAATGGGAGAAAGTAATGATGTTACAGACATTGGGCAGCTGATGTTTGTTCTTGCATTGATAGTGCCTTCCATGTTTACGAAGGGCTTGCAAGTTTATGCAGTCTCAAAAGCACTATCAATGGAGATCTGTTCATGAAAGTGAAGGCAATATTTGTTTGGAACTGGGCTGTCAAAAATTGGCAAACCGATAATGGCAGAAATAGTATATATGACTGTAAGACCAGGGCAGTAGCAGGGATCTGCCAATGCGCCGTGGGCACTGGCCTCCGGGCACGTGGGCTCTGAAAATCCGATGATGTTTCATTACATTATTCATCAAAGGGCAATGTACTGCAAAATGGTTTCATTGGAGATGAAACAGATTAGCGACCTGTGATTTTGACAGTGAAATACATTCGATGTGGCGGTTTGAACCACCGTCGGTTGCAACGCTTTCTGGAGGAAGCCGGATCAGAATATGACAACGTTGTAGGCGAAGAGATGGCTGAACACAGGTTAAGTGCTAACTAGATTTCATGCTTTGTGAAGAGAAGCAGATTATCATGGAGGAAGGGGACAAAACTTTACCACAATTACCTGTTGAGAAATGAGTCATATCTCTCGCATCTATTGTGGACGTAACAACTTACCTTGAAGAACTCGAGGAAAAGGTAAATTACTGTTCGTGATGTTTTCTGGTGTAAAAGACTTTGAACTGAAACTGATCTTCTGCACAAATATATCAACGAAGAAAATATTAGAAACATTCCGGCTTGGAAAACTGTTTTAGAAGTCTTCCATTTCACCAGGTGATTGACAGATACTGAAGAATAAGTCCTGTGGCATTTTCAGCAGCTCCAAAACTAACTTCCTTCAGGATTCAGAGATTTTGACAACAGGACAAATGAAATCGAAATGTTCCCAAATCGTTTTGCCATTGATACATACATACACACATACTTACATACATACATACATACATACATACATACATACATACATACATACATACATACAGTCCATGGATCCATAAGTCTGTCGAAGTGACAACTGGATGTGCAATAAGTCATAATACATAAATATACAGCTATACACACTACACAATTCTACATTTGAACACTATACACTAAAACACTATAAACATGTTACATATCTCACTATGAACCATGTTTATATATAAAAAATTTATCTACTGAGTAAAAGCTGTGTGTATTTAAGTATTTTCATAATGCTACTTTAAGTTTTGTCTTTTTATTCTTAAGACTTATGAGACTCAGTGGGAGTCTGTTGAAAATTGTGATACCGGCATAGAATGTACTTTTTTGAAAACAAGGTAGGTTGGCATTTGGTCTATGCAGGTGGCGCTTATTGCTGTGTCTGTACTGTGTATAGATGAATTTGTTTGAAAATGTTCTTGATTGTTTAAAATAAAGTTCATTAATGAAAATGTATATTGCCATGGGATAGGTAAAATCACTAATTTTTTAAACAGGCTTCTGAATGGAGTTCTTGGTTGTGCACCGACCATAATTCTGATGATTCAACATGTTCTAAAGCAGTTGAAAATTAAGATAACTGAATTACAAAAAAAAAATACGTTCTGAAAGGCACTGTTACTGTCAGGTACAAAATATTAACAGAATTTGGCAGCATTATTGTATGTGAGCAAGCAGTTTCCGTCATGAACTTTCGAAAATTAACATCTTCTGTTTGGCAAGCTCACAACACCTGCATGCTAGAATACGCGTTTCTTCTTCAAGCTCCAAAGCAAATATTCACAAGTCATTCAGGGGCATCCAATCACAGAACTCCCACTAAAGAGGGTGGTGAAAGGGTAATGATTGTACAAACACCCTTACTCAATGATTTAAGGCTATCAATTTTCTGTGATAGTATGTTTGAAATAAATATGTATACACGTATAAAATTTGGTAAGGTAAAGGTAAAGTTCCCGCTCGCTTACTAGGATTGTGGGTTCGAATCCCACCGGGGGCATGGATGTCTGTCTCTTGTGAGTGTTGTGTGTTGTCAGGTAGAGGTCTCTGCGACGGGCTGGTCACTCGTCCAGAGGAGTCATACCTAGTGTGGTGTGTCTAAAGTGTGTGATCGTAAAGCCTCGAAAAATGAGGCGGCCTAGGCCCCCAAGGGGCTGTCAAGCCATTGGGAAAAAAAGGTAAAGATCAACCTCGAACAGGCCATGAAGGTCCAGAGGAGGAGTTCAGGTACATCTCTACTCTTTCTTTAATCTCGGCGCTAGATGGGGGTAAGTGGTTAAGGCCACGCCTCGGTCACTTTACCCCCGAGAAAGAGAGACGATATCCATCGTACAGGAGGCTGGGTGGGCCCCAGGACCGGTCTGGACGGGTCCTTAAAATCTCGGCCCCACCGAAATTCGATCCCCGGACCGTCAAGGCCGTAACGAGTCGCTGTACCGACTGAGCTGTCCCGGCCCGCCTTTTTCAGTTACTTTCTCCACTAAAAACTAGCACGAAGAATAGATTCATTATGGCTGCTTTGTTTCATTACAATGTTCTGTTCATCTGTCAAGGAAGCTGCCTCGGCCACACGGACATAAGCAGCCAATCTACAGTACACAGTAGACCGGGGATGCACTTCGAAATGCCCTACAGTTTAACTGATCATCTTTTATACATTTGTTTAACATGTACATACAGAATATACACAAAAGAATGGTGCTGTTTATATGTATATGTACATATAAAACGCACCATTCTTTTGTGTATACCCTGTATATTGTTATTTCTGTTTGTGCAATTCTTACTTTTACACGAATCTCTGATAATGATTCCAGGAAGGATCGAAACATGTTCGGTTAGTCTACAGATTTTGTAATATAGAGCATCTAAAATTAATTAGTGCATTTTGTTGGTTTGAGTGTTGTATGTTTTGATTGGCGACAATGCACGGTATGAACAATATAAAATTTACGTGAAATATGTTAGCTTCGCTTGGCCTCCGCTTGAGGCAGCAATGTCAATTTTTAACGTTAGCTTTTCTTTTCGTTAAAAATATTTTTGAGAAGGAATTAATAAAAATGAAAGAGATTGGCATCAATGCCGACTCATAAGCTTTCTAGAAATGTCTACCTTAAAAAGATCCTTGTGGTAATTCAGTAGACCATGATGACACAAACAGACTTTACCGTATTAATATACGAGTATATGTTGATGTGAAATGAAACCTACTACGTGGGTCCACTCTAGGTATACCTAGTTGACAGTCAGCTTCGCATACGCCCAATATATATGTCAGTTTAAAAACATGCCTCTCGATGTATATGAAGAACACTGTGTTATAGGTTATGACGCCGTACAGTTTTGTAGATACGTACTTTACATCTCACAAGATACGAGCTTCTGGCAAACATAACAGTAATTTACATATAAAACTCGTCACGACAGCTCTCTTGCGTATTAATTCCAATAAAAAAAATTTTTTCCATCGCTTTATAGCTCTGTCAGTGTAGTGACTAGGCTATGGGCTGAAAGATCGGGAAACTCAGGGTCGATTCCCAGCAGGAGTAGAGATTTTATGTTTCTTCAGACAGGCTCTGCAGTCACCGAACTTCGTATCCAAAGGGTAGCGGGGGGTACTTCCCTAGGGCAGTGATATTCGAAATCATAATGTCTGAGGAACCCTTGTGACTACATCTGAATTTTCGCGGAACACCTATGAAGTAAAAGTGTAATTTTTGGGTGCGGAAACAAAATAAAACTTTTTAAAAACAAATTTTTGCTTAAGACAAGAAAATATGTAGTTCCACTTGTGGAAAACAAAATTTTATTACTCATGATTTACACTGAAAATTAACCTAACGCCGAGTATGCAGAAGAATGGCGGAAGTAAATAAAAAAATGCAACTGAAACGTACCGGAACTGTATTTACCAGTTTCATTATAAAGCATATGTGTTTGCGGAACCCCTGAAAGTCTCCCTTGGAACCCTGGGGCTCCGTGGAATACAGTTTGAATACCAGTGCCCTAGGGTAAAGCAGCCGATCAGTGAAGCTAACCACTAACTTCCTTCTAGTGCGGAGGTTTAGAAAGCGCAGGGCTATAGCTCCAGTACCTCTATGGAGAGGTTCTACAGGGTGATTCAGGAGGAAAGATCAATAATTTGGGAGGTGATGGTATCGGGCATTGTGAGAAAAAAATTCACAAGATGGGTCTAGTTTTTAGTGGTTACCCAGATACAGTTTGAATCTTCGCACACGAGTTGCAAAGTGCACTGAGGTTGACGGTGGGATTTTCGAATATTTACCTTGAACTGTAACAAATTTGTCATTTCTTTGTAACAAATCTGTCATTTCAACATTAAATTAAAATTAAAATTAAACTAACAGTAACTTATCTTTATTGTCATTCACAATGCTTCTCTATTTGTAGATTCAAACAGTTCTATCTCGTTAACCATTCACAATTAGACACACGTTCACATGAACTGTTTTTCCCACAATGACCGATACTATCGCCTACCAAAATATCGACCTTTCCTCTTGAATCACCCTGTATATGGCATATTCTGTCGAATTACCGTTGTAAATAAGCACCATAGAAGAATACTGTATCAGACTTTGTTCAGAAATGTGCAATATTCGATCTGAATACCAGAGAAATTTTATATGTGACTTCATGATTTCACGGCCGCGAAGTATCATGTTGTGGTCTTCTGGGCCACGACAGAATGTAGCAGTTTGGTGGGTGGATGCCAATGTTTCGGAGGAATATACTGCCTTCTTCTTCAGTGCTAATGGCAGTCTGTCCCTTCGAAACACTGGTAAACACCTACCAGACTGGGATACAAAGCTAGAAACTTCCCCAATGCTTTAAGATCAGTGACCTCGAAGCATTCCAAGGCCCCAAGTTCTATGCGACATCCCTGGTAGGAAAACAAACTGCAGGCAGTCCTCGCCTGCGGTCAAGCACTGGTGAATTCAATCAATGAAAAACTGTAAACTTGCACGAAACATTTGGACAGGTGTGTTTGAGAAAACGAAGATATTTATTTATAAAATAAAGGCTGTGGGCATAAGAACACGTTCGCTGGTATCCAGAGGCAAGTGGCTGTACAGTCAAGGGAATAATTCACGTGACGAAACTCACTTTATAGCTTAGGCAGTTTGGAGTAATAATTGTACAAAAATGAATATATACATTGAATTATTTGTACCAACAAATGCACTAAGACAGTTTTTTCACTGTTTTCTTTATTATTACGATGCCCCAGAAATAAAGAAAACAGTGAAAAAAAACTGTCTTAGTGCATTTGTTGGTACAAATAATTTAATTATAAAAAGATGCACGGTGAATATAAAGTCAAAAATGAATATATACATTGAATTATTTGTACCAACAAATGCACTAAGACAGTTTTTTCACTGTTTTCTTTATTATTACGATGCCCCAGAAATAAAGAAAACAGTGACAAAAAAACTGTCTTAGTGCATTTGTTGGTACAAATAATTTAATTATAAAAAGATGCACGGTGAATATAAAGTCAAAAATGAATATATACATTGAATTATTTGTACCAACAAATGCACTAAGACAGTTTTTTCACTGTTTTCTTTATTATTACGATGCCCCAGAAATAAAGAAAACAGTGACAAAAAAAACTGTCTTAGTGTATTTGTTGGTACAAATAATTTAATTATAAAAAGATGCACGGTGAATATAAAGTCAAAAATGAATATATACATTGAATTATTGATTTATGTAACAGGGCTCTCACTCAGCATCTCAGATGCTGCAGTGTATAAGAAGATTTGTGGATAGTTATAGGGAAGTTAGTGGAAGATACCGCTGCTGGTCTAATTTGACGTGGTATCGTAGAATCCATCCAGAGGGACTGCAGAAAACCATAAAAATCTCAGACTAGTCTGCCCCGGGTCAGGAATTAGAACCCGCAGACTCGCGAATACAAAGCTGGAGTGTTATGCAAACGACCATGGCGTTCGGTTAATACAAAATTAAATACAAATATAAAGTTTCAAATAAATAAATAAATTATATTTTATGTAATCATTAATTTTATTTTAAAATTAATTTAGTTAAGTGAACAATTATAGCAGACGAGACAGCCGAAATTTAAATGATTCTTATGTGCAAATTATACGTCTATGGATATTAAGATTATGGACTTCTGTGATATGGCGCCGTGTAGTCTGGTAGATAGACACTAACTACAGAGAAGAACGTGCTGCCTCCATCCTCAAGGCACGATATACTCTGCTAATGCAAGAAAACTTTCCTTTTAAACGTCGGTACTTTTCTATCGAGTAACAAGGCGTCAGGGTCTTAATCTAACTTTATGATGCGGCAGCAGGTTCTTCTGAAACGTCGGTGTATATTTACCACATTAAAGTGCGTCAGAGTATTAATCTACCTTTATGATGCGGCAGCAGGTTCTTCTAAAACGTCGGTTTATTTTACCACATTAAAGTGCGCAAGGGTATTAATCTACCTTTATGATGCGGCAGCAGTTTTCTCTGAAACGTCGGTGTATTTTTACCACATTAAAGTGCGTCAGGGTATTACTCTACCTTTATGATTGTGGCAGCAGGTTCTTCTAAAACGTCGGTTTATTTTACCACATTACAGTGCGTCAGGGTACTAATCTACCTTTATGATTGTGGCAGCAGTTTTCTCTGAAACGTCGGTGTATTTTTACCACATTAAAGTGCGTCAGGGTATTAATCTGCCTTTATGATGCGGCAGCAGGTTCTTCTGAAACGTCGGTTTATTTTTACACATTAAAGTGCGTCAGGGTATTAATATACCTTTATGATTGAGGTAGCACGTTTCTCTGAAACGTCGGTTTATTTTTACCACATTAAAGTGCGTCAGGGTATTAATATACCTTTATGATTGAGGCAGCAGGTTCTTCCGAAACGTCAGTATTCCTCTACCGTGGTAATAGAGGCAGCAGATTCCTATGAAAGATTGTTAAATTTCTACCAGTCTACAAAAATATCACGATATCCATCTGCCCTGATGATGGGGGCTGCAGATTCCCCTGAAACGTCCGTACATTTTACCAAACTACGCACATCACATCCCACGTATCAGTGATCTTTACAGTCCTCTGATACAGTGGCATAGGTTGGTACCACTGCAATGTTACCAAGCTGTCTGCATGTTTCCAAAAGTTGGAGTGTTTTCTTTGCCTCGGTAGCACTGCATACCACAATTCTCAGTTCTCACCCTTATCCTGTCGCTTCCAAAAACCAACCCCTATAGCTATTATACTGCACAGTATTTTTATAGCCCTTGTTGGATTCTAAACGTTTTTCACTTCTCAATCCCACATTCCTGGGCAGAATATAATAACATTCACGACAGCGATTTCCGACAGTTTTGCTCTTCTGAAAACGAACAGGAATATTGTTTGACATGTTCTGTATACAGCACAATGCGACAGGGAGCCAGCCTAAACTGTGGGAAAGAAGACTGCAGTACAACAAAAAGAATGGGCTAAAAGTTTGGAAACTTAACACTGACATTGTGGATTCTTACTGTCCCAGCTAATGCAAGGACTGCTATTCGGTAATTACTGTGTGTTGGTAGGACTGCTTGTTTACATTAACTGCTGCTGTCTGTGGTCGTACCATTTCTGAACAAACTTACGTGGTAGCTGTTGTCTCTTCTTATTAGAGCCACTCTGAATTAGGTCGAAATACTTACGAAAAAGGAAAATTTGTTTCACTGCGAGAATTGTACAGTAAAATATAACAAAGCGAATGCTAATACGAAAAAGAACTAAGTACCTCCACGGAGCAGAGTCCTTCCTGAGAAGCTAACAGTTCCTCAGCTAGTCAAGAAATTCCCCGCATTTTATGAAACCCGAAGGATCATTACCGCATTCACAAGAGCCCGCCACCTGTCCCTATCCTGAGCCAGATGAATCCAGTCCATGCCCCCATTCCATTTCTTAAAGATCCATTTAAATATTATCTCCAATCTACGCCTAGGTCTTTCAAGTGGTCTCTTTCCATCAGGTCTCCCCACCAAAATCTTGTATGCACCTCTCCCCTCACTCATACGTGCTACATGCCCCGTCCACCTCATCCTTCTTCATTTGATCACCCGAATAATATTTGGTGATGTGTACAGATCATTAAGTTCCTCGTTATGTAGTCTTCTCCACTCCCCTGTTACCTCGTCCCTCTTAGGCCCAAATATCCTCCTCAGCACCCTATTCTCAAACATCCTCAGCCTATGTTCCTCCCTCAGTGTGAGAGACCAAGTCTCACACCCATACAAAACATCAGGCAAAATTATAGTTCTGTATATCTTAATCTTTGTATTTTTGTACAGCAAACTGGAAGACAAAATAATCTCTATCGCATTATAGTAAGCATTCCCTGAAGTAAGATAACATATATTAATACAAATAATTTGAATTCATGTAACAACGGTGTTAATATAGTTAATTGATTGTTCTTGCAAAATTTACATGCTTTATCTTCAAAGTCTTCTCCGGAACACAGAATGTAGTTCTGACTTACTCAAGTTTATACGCTTTAAACAGCAGCAACGCTCCCAAGGTTTGTGTTCTGAGACATCCTGTTCGAGTCTCTAAAAGTTACCAGCTACTCTTTGTGAAGATTTTCCTGCTATTCCTGTCTTCATAGCTGAATACCGCGATTTCTTTTGAAGCAGAATACTATCACCTTCTTCCAGATCTCCACCTTTTTCACCGCCTATGAACATTCAAACAAATTCAGCGAAATCCAACATCAGCAATCCAACACAACATCTCTGTGAACCGTTCTCATTAACTCTCATTCTCGCAATGGAAGCCGTGTTTCGTTGTTGAAATGTGCCTTTAATGTTACAGGAAGAAAATTCTGTATGTCTGTGAGTTCCGGTGATGTTAAGGGTCATGGGCAATTATTGAATTTGCCCTGAAATGCCTGAGGTTTAATCTCGGCTGACACCGCCAGCAGGAACGTTGTTACGTCACTGTCGTACTCAGAGAAATGGTTGGCAAACAGCGCAGTCGCTGAATTTAGTGCTGAAATTGCGTTAAATCCCCAAATGTCTACAGGTCACTGTGTTTGGTTTCATGATATCCAATAACATAATCCCTATGTTCTCTTACTGCAAAGTTCAAACTAACTCCGTGGAGCAAAACCCTTGAAAAGCTGGTAGTCATTCAGCTGGTGAAGAAATTCTTCGCCTAGTCATCATCATCATCATCATCATCATCATCGTCATCATCACGCAGTCTGTCTTACGACATGTCCATAGACTCTTCAAAGCGAGTTCTCCACAGAGTGTCATCTAGTGCTTCCTTCTGCAGTTTCCAATATCTTCGCATTTCCTTAAGGTCATCTAGCAGCTGCTTGCGTCTTCTTGCTTGTCTTCCCGTCACTTTTATCTTTCCTTCAATAACGTGTTTTAGAAGGCAGTTTCTACGCAAGATGTGACCAATCCAGTTAGCCTTCCTTCTTTTTATTGTATGTACGATATTAATTTCCTCCCTGACTCTGTGTAATACTTCTTCATTTTTCACACGGTCGGTCCAGCTGATCTTCGTCTACTATGGAACCTAAAAATTCGTTATCGTGTTTTCAAAATCCCGCCATTGGACATCTTCCTGAGTCAGGTGATTCCAGTTCCTCAAAACCTATTTAATTCTGATCCGTTTTAATATTATCATCCCATCAGGAGGCATAGGTTTCCCGTTTGGTTTTGTCTGCGTGCCCTCTCCCAACACTCCTTGTTTTGGTCATCCCATTCATATTCGATAAAAAGTACAATATATGACTATAAGCGCAAATTGTTTTACGTAACTGAATATTTATTGACTGCTAAGTGAACAAAATCAATAATGCGGTAAGGGGTGGATTAGATTTAAGAATGGGGCGAGGCCGATTTTTTTGGCAGTTCAGTCTCAAATGTGTCACTCCCAAGCAACAATAAATGTCCCTCCATTAAAATCCCTCAGAACCCACTGAAGTAGCACATATATTTATGTCAGCTTCATTAAACAAAGATCGTCTGAGTTGCAGAAGAGCATTAATCAAAATTTCGAAGTGCGAGACATTTTCAGTCCTTGCCACAGTCTCTTGAATTCATTTATCGTCATTTAGTGCGCGACTGCTGTGGCAGTGACCATCTGATAACCCATTCCGAACAGTTTGTCTGCTTCCTCTTAACATAAGCTCTTGATGGTAATCGAATTTTGCCTGGTCAGGGATCGGGATGCCTTTAGGCTGTCAGCCCAGTGGTTGAGAATAGCTTTGCCAATCGGGTTCAACTGAGTAAGGTACCTGAAGACGATGGTAGTTCTTGTAGCCGAGAAGCAGTCTTTTATTTTTCATTACTATTAAAACACCAGACGATGGAAGAAGTCAGTGAATATAATGATCCTAAATGTGATATACAATCGCCAGAATTTTAAACTATTCTAGAGGACATAATCTGAAGTCATTAGATGTGAAGAGGACCCTGCACGGTCTTCATACAAGTGTTCTTTTAACAACTAAACCGTCCCTCTTGGTAATCAGTGAACTCATCAAGTGGCTACAATAACAAGCACTGCTCGGGGAACATTTGCAGAAATATCCGGACTTCAAGAAGCTACGTAAGCGTATAAAGGAACCAGCCGCTATCGCGTCACATCTGTAAACAATGTTAATGCTTTTTTAAACAGGGCACGGGGTACAAAAAATGGCGACAACTACATGTAAGGATATTTCTGTGTCTTTGACAGACATCCGATGAGCTAAGAGCTTTGTGTAGGTTACGTTCTATCAGTTGCATTCGTTAATACGTATATTAGTTACAAGTTTTAAGGCTTCCACGGTGAGTGTTGCTCGTGTAACAGTCTTTTGAGTTATTATATCGTGTATAATATTTATTTGGACGTTTCGGAGGAATGTTGCCTCCATCTTCACGGTACTGATGTAGGTTTTGGTGGAAGCTTTTACCGCTTGGAAGGAGGAGCACTTTCCTCCGAAGCGTCGGAATGCATACCCTATGCTGTGCAATAAATCAGACCAATGTCATTAGAGAATATTGTACTTATTATTGAAGAAGGTTTCGGGTGTTCCTCTTTCTTTATTTATGTATTTATTTATTCAAGTGGGCCGGGATAGCTCAGTCGGTATAGCGACTCGCTACAGACTGGACGGTCCGGGGATCGAATCCTGGTGGGGGACGAGAGTTTCTGCAACCGTCCAGACCGACCCTGGGGTCCACCAAGCCTCCTATAGAAAGGACACCGTGTCATTCCCGGAGGTTAAGCGGCCGGAGCGTGGCGCTGACCAACCACCCCCATCTAACGCCGAGGTTAAAGAAAGAGTAGAGCAATACCTCCACTTCCCCTCTGGGCCTTCATGGCCTGTTTTAGTGTGAAATTTCCCGTTTTCATTAATTCATTTACTGTATTCACTTATGCTTTATTTAAGAGCGCTGTCATATTTCAGAGTACATAGCGCCGAAACAAAGGTGATTAAAACACACAGAGAATCGGTTGCGTCCTAATTTGGGGTGCTGTTAGGGAATTTGGGTGGACAGAATGAGGAGAATTATAAAAACCCTTAACATCGAGATTTGAACACGGAACCTCCCGAATAGGAACCAATCTGCGTCGGCGTTCGGGTGAATTTGTTTACGAATGTCGAAGTTTCTCATACGTTTTTAGCTTTTCACAATTCTCAGGAGTTTTAATTCCTAACGCTGAGTGTTTCAAATCGAATTCCCGTAGTGTCAAGAGTCATTTCCCGCCAGATGGCATCACAGTATAACTCCAAGTCCAAGGACTGTCTCGCCTTGGTCTAAGTTAAGTAACAGTGTGAGACTGGAAAGTGACTGCTGATTCTTAGGTTATCTAGCGAAGGTGTTTCACAGTTCTGTTAATTCTCATGACGGTATATGGCAGTGGTATTCAACCTTTTTTGTTCGCGTACCCCCTGATATAAGTTCTCCTCAACTTTGTACCCCCAAAGTTGTTGGTGCATAATTCAAGTTATACATAGTCTATAATCTACATCTAAAATAAGTTAAATAAATTACATCCAAAATAATGTATTAAATAATAAGTTTTAAATGAGAAAAAGGAGAATCAAGCTATTAAATAAATATATTATTGCCCTTAAATATAAAAATTAATAGAAGAACAAAGGTATTTTAGCAAAGCAAAATTATATGCACTATGTGGAATAAAATTAAACTAGCCGCCCAGATAAGAATCGCATAAAGGAGAGAGAGAGAGAGAGAGAGAAATGGCGCTCTCAAATCGCATGTCCTTACGTCCGGGTCTCTTATGGCTAACCCTAAATCTGGTCCAGATTATTCAGTGTTTATCATGAACTAATATATTTTTTTTAATTTTACGTACCCCTAAAATGTCTTCGCGTACCCCCGGGGGTACGCGTACCCCAGGTTGAAAACCACTGTTCTAGAAGGCACGCTTGAGTCTCAGGATAGGTTTCCACTGCCTGTAGTTGTATGCGTCAAAAAGAAAGCGACAGTAGGGTTAGGTGTTGAATGAAATTAGGGGGCGCAGCCAGCCCGCCAGACGACCGGACTAACTCCAAGGTTAGACACTGCCATTGATACGGCCAGACCCCCTCAGGTTACGCGGGCCGTTGGTTGCATCCGTGTGGCTCTCTTGACGTATTCGGCTTCAGAGCGTCCACGTGGACGTCCATCACACTAACGTTGATAATCTGCCTTACTTTAAAATACGTGAAGAATTTTCTGTTCTTTTGGTTATGACACCGTGTAGTCTGGTACCCGGCTAGCAACATGTCTGAGCTACATGCTGCCTCCGTACTGGCGTAAATCCTAAAGGTGACAGTAATATATTCATTCAAAACGTTGGTAATACCTACCAGACTGCACGGTGTCGTAAACCAAAATACCACATTTTAAAACTTCACAATCATGACAGAACCGCGGGCTTTTACCTGGGGGTGAAGCGGTCGGTTCCTTTGTCTGCTGTAGAGATTAATGAGTGGAGCTATATCTCCGCACTCCATACGCCTCATTGGGGTGGAGAGGGCGTAATTTTACACCTTACTTTTACCACCATTAAAACTTCAGATGTCAGATAGCTACGTAAGTTGTTAAAACACTGAAGCTGTGTTTGACATGTTCCCTCGTTCTTTAGCTTAAGAAATATTCGTTTTACGCTGCCTGTATGTCGTGTTCCTCACAGCGGGAACCAAGGAACCTAAAAGGGTACAATGTGACACAGTCACAGACATACCAGGGCTATTCTTAACAACCATACGTTCGCTGTTCATTGACAATTATTTCTAGAATCAGCTCCTTGTTTTGCACCCAGAAAGTACATCGCCGATGGACCTTGTAGTAAATTACTCATGTATACAACGAACATATTCACATCTAATGCACGTAACAATACAGTTCTTTGTGCAAAAAAAAATAAGTCAGTGCTGCATTTGGAGCATAGATTTGTACGGTGCTGAAACTTGGACACTTCGGAAAGTAGATCAGAAGTATCTGGAAAGTTTTGAAATGTGGTGCTGGAGAAGAATGGAGAAGATCAGTTGGACCGATCGTGTGAGAAATGAAGAAGTATTACACAGAGTGAAGGAGGAGAGGAATATCGTACATACAATAAAAAGAAGAAAGGCTAACTGGATTGGTCACATCTTGCGTAGAAACTGCCTTCTGAAACATGTGATTGAAGGAAAGATAGAGGGAAGGATAGAAATGGAGGGAAGACGAGGAAGAAGACGTAAGCAGCTACTGGATAACCTTAAGGAAAAGAGAAGATACTGGAAATTGAAAGAGGAAGCACTAGATCGTACCCTGTGGAGAATTCGCTTTGGAAGGGGCTACGGTCCTGTCGTAAGACAGACTACAGAATGAATGAATGAATGAATGAATGAATGTAGACATGTTCGTGATCCATTACGAATGTTGTCCCTGTATTGTGTGTAGCTGTGATCTGTTACTGCTGTAAGTTAAATCCCCTTTTCCCCACAACCTTTATCTCAAGACTACTTTCAATATTATTCTACACAATCAGAGCAACTGATAAGACCGTTCAGTAAATCCTAACGGCGTTATACGTTTCTTCCTGCTGTTACTCAACCATAATGCTGAACGCTGCTCATGTTCAGAAACTGTGATATTACTCCAGACAGGGATAACCATTGGATAAGTTGGTGCCCTCAAACAAGTATTTTGTGCCCACAGCAGTGCCAGTAACTTCTTAATTGTTCGCTAATGATCACACAGTGCGTCATTTCCGTTCTGTGAACCGAATCGCTGTCCAGGTTTCAGGTTGTGTTCGGACGTCACATTAATTGGGGTCTGTTGTAGGGAGAAAATGAAATACAGAGTGATTCAGGAGAAAAGGTCAATATTTTGGGAGGTCATGGTGAGAAAAGAAGTTCATATGGACATGTGTCTAATTCTGAATGATCACCAAGATAAAGCTGTTTGAATCTCCAGATCTAACTCCGTTAGGTTTTTGTTTGTGGCGTTGGATGAAGAGCGAAGTTTACAAAACAAAGGTGGATACACAGACGAATTGCTGGCTGGCATTTTGGACGCTGCTGCCTGCATAAAGAAACGTGAAGATCAACTGAGACGAACAACACGCGATCTTAGCACACGAGTTGCAAAGTGCATTGAGGTTGACGGTGGGATTTTGGAACATTTATTGTGAACTGTAACAAATATGTCAGTTAAGCATTGTATTAAAATTGAAATAATATTAACAGTAAGTGATTTCTCTGCTGATCCCAGTGGCTGCGCGGTCTAAGGCGTGGGTCTGCGGCCGCTCGCTTACTAGGTTTGTGGGTTCGAATCCCACCGATGGCATGGATGTCTGTCTCTTGTGAGTGTTGTGTGTTGTCAGGTAGAGGTCTCTGCGACGGGCTGGTCACTCGTCCAGAGGAGTCCTACCGAATGTGGCGTGTCTAAAAAAAGTGTGATCGTGAAGCCTCGAAAAATGAGGCGGCCTAGGCCCCCAAGGGGCTGTCGAGCCATTGAAAAAAAAAGTTGTTTTCTTTATAACCATTCACAACGCTTTTGTATTTGTAGATTCAAACAACTCTACATTGTAACCATTCAGAATTAGACACATGTGCATATGAACGTTTTTCTCATAATTACCGGTACTATCACGTCCCAAAGTGTTGACATTTCTACCCGGATCACTCTGTATAAGTCCTAGGTCTGGTAATATATCACAGCAAACTTAATCTTCCCTCGAGTGCTGTATTCTGTCGACAAGTACGAGTTTTCAAAGATATCATTTATCTGTCGCGTCCACAGTCATTTGTCAGCTCTGTCCCTGAAATATACCACGACCAAGCCTCACCCGATTTAGTCACAAATGCACACTCTACCTAATCGCACACATTTGATTCCACGCGACATCCGTAACTGAAACAGCGTTTTAAAATAACTTACGAATAGAATGATAAATCCTACATCAAACCAAGCAACCAACCAAAGAGCTAACTAAGGTTGTCGACTTGCGCGGAGCGCAAGTCGACGTCCCTCGATTTCTTTAACAATTCCTGCGTTTTAACGCATCGCTGGGTTCAATAACAGATACCTTATACTATAACAGGGGATTGCGCTTACGCTAACGGTTTATAGACCTACATCAAAAGTGCTATTCACGTCTATATATAGTCGGGAAACATCAGTCTAGAGTAAATCGGCTCCATGAAGCGGAGTCCTTCTTAAGAAGTTCATAGCGGTTCAACTACTCAAGAAATTTCCCTTTATTTATGGATGCCAAATGTTCATTACAGAACCAGATACACCCCCATAACAAAGTCCACCAGACAACATTCAGTTCGTACCACTCCACACAACAGCACGCGTAACAACACAGCTTATAATCACCAGCACATACAAAACCACGAATTTATGCATCAAGCAGCAACACTGCAATTTTAACTTTTAACTTTATACGATAAAATCTTAAGTTACTGTACAGTTTTACATATTTTACAAATTTAAATGTGTTTTTATAACTTACTTCTGAGACAAGATTGTTCTTCGGCACATTAAACATGCGATGTGAAGTGTAGTAGCTTGTTACCGCCTGAAGATGGTCTACGGACCGAAACATATGTAGGGGAATTCGGTAATACTAATAAAACTATAAATAGTTTGAGTGTGTGCATTTGTTGGTTACTGAATACTAAGTTCATTACCATGCTCACAAGAGCCCGCCACTGGTCCTTAGCTCATAAATTCAATTTACGTCATCTCGTTGTACATTTTAAGATATTTCATATTTTTCTCCCAAATTCCTGCTAGGTTTCGGGTTAACATTTCGGCCATGAGACTATCCCGAGGTCTCCCAGTGTTTCCTCCAGTCCCTCCACATGACACGAACATCCATTCCCTCAGCGGGATTCAAACCTGCGATCCCAGTTATCAGGCGCCTGCAGACCTACGCCTTACACCGCACTGCCAACGGGATCGGCGCAAAGGCGGGTTAGTACCTCGAATTACAACATAGCCCCTTCCTCCTGCATCATTTCAAGTTCATTAATCACAACTTATCGTATAGTTCGATACTTGCAGTTTCAGCTACTGGTAACGTCGCTAAATGAACCATAAACCAATAAAGTAGCATCCCTTCTACGCGTGGGTTTTCAAAACGTCTCTGCCCCTCGGGTATCCCAACAAAATTTTTGTATGTATTATGTAACAGATCATAGCTTTTAATAAAAAAATGTCAACTATAACAGGCTGCTCTTCTAACGTTTGGTTTCATGAACTGAAATGAAAAAGTACTTCCTCAGGACATTGGCCTCTGGCTCAATTTAAACTGGTTTTCGAGTGAATTCGCTATTGTTACGTTATGTTACAAAAATACCGACTCGTGACAAGAATCTGAAAGGCCGAACGGGATCAGTAAATAGCATGAACATGGGCTCGCTGTGCTGCCAACAGTGCTGTGGCCTTGGTGCAGACAGCTTGGCTCCGACGTAGGTTTTACAGACTTTGCGTCTCCCATTTGCCTGAGGCGCTGTTCTTGCCAAATGGTTGCTGAGTGGCTGGGCACGGCGCTGCGGTAACCTGCGTGGGATCCAGCAAACAGTGCACGTCATTAAAAAAAAAGATGAAAGGTTTTTAACGGAAATTAAATTAAATTTCAATTAGCACGACTTATGCTTTTCACGTTTTAACGTCTAAGTTGCTGTGACGACGTCATGGGCCCGCTTCTCACTCTTGGGGACCGAGATTCAAAACTCACCTCGGAAAATGTTCGAAGGTTTTCGCGGGTGTTCTTAGTTCTCTATGAACTCGGAAAAGGTTTGAGGATTTTCGCCGTTTTTGTTAGTTCTCCAGGAACTCGGACAATGTTCGAGGGTTTACACGGTTTTTAGTTCTCCGGGAACTCGGACAATGTTCGAGGGTTTTCGCGGTTTTTAGTTCTCCGGGAACTCGGACAATGTTCGAGGGTTTTCGCGGTTTTTAGTTCTCCGGGAGCTCGGACAATGTTCGAGGCTTTTCGCGGTTCTTAGTTCTCCGGGAACTTTGAAAATGTTTGAAGGTTTTCGCGGTTCTCAGGTTTCCAGAAACTCGGAAATTATTCAAAAGTTTTCGCGGTTGTTGATAGTTCTCCAGGAACTCGGACAGTGATCGAAGGTTTTCGCCGTTGTTCTTAGTTCTCCAGGGACTCGGACAATGTTCGAGGGTTTTCGCCGTTCTTAGTTGTCCGGCAACTCCGACGATGTTCGAAGGTTTTCGCGGTTCTTAGGTCTCCAGAAACTCGGAAAATATTCGAATGTTTACGCGGTTGTTGTTAGTTCTCCACGAACTCGGACAGTGATCGAAGGTTTTCGCCATTGTGCTTAGTTCTCCAGGAACTCAGAAAACGTTTAAGGATTTTCGCGGTTGTTCTTAGTTCTCCAGGCAGAGCACTTTAAATTAAGACAGACCAATTCAGCCCAATTCCTTCCTATTTATTCGCTGATTACCATTTTATTCCACGCTACAACAGACAGGCTCTGGGGCCCCCCCATCCTCCTATTCAGTGGGTACCGGGCTTCTTCCCCAGGGGTAAAGAGGCCGGGACGTTAGGTTAACCATTACGTTCCATGTTACAGAGGTTAAGAATGACTGGGGCTATGGCCTCCGCCTTCATATTTCGACGTTACATAATCTGAGCTATAGACAGCAGGATAAAAGCATTAAACTGAAGTAGCTGAAACTGAAAGCAAGCGCTCATAGCTTCTCAGTTTCCCATGTTTAAGTCTATCGACATTGCGGTACTAGGTTTCTAGATTATGCTACTGTGCAGACTGCTAGGTGGACACCAACATCTAGAAGAAATATGCTGCCTTGATATTCAAGGCCCTGAATATTACATGGGTATGAATGACATTCCCAGTCCTTATTTGACGTTTTTGTATATTTAGATGTGATATCCCATTGTGATACATGACCAACAGATCAAAATTTCAGAATTTTAAACTTAACAAAATTTTACTTACATACTGCACGCCACGAGGCTCATTTTATTATTGAGGAACTTCCCTTTCACTCCCGAAGTACTGGACTACGATTTTCATATAACATACGTACACTATATTTTAATATACAGAGTATACACAAAAGAATGGTGCGGTTTCAATAGTTTTCACTATTGAAACCGCACCATTCTTTTGTGTATATCCTGTATTAATACACAGTCTCGATTTTTTTTTATCTAGTTTCGGTTTATACAAGTCCATTTTTTTAGAGTTGAGATCTCAGCTATCTGGAAAAGTATCATTCTAATAGATGTATTTAAATTGTCTTTGTTCAAATATTTTTTTAATTGCATGATGATGGCTTTCCAGAAAAGCCGAAACATGTAGCAAGAATAAAATAATATAAACGCAGTTGTGATTGGTGGTCTGTACTTCCTCACTGACGCTATTATACTCGACAGAATTCGGAAATAACAGATATGGATGTTGCGAATTGACACATAAGTTGCTTGGCGGTAATATGGTCATGTTGAGCTCGTTTATTTCTTGTCATATTAGAAAGTTGTTTAAAACATAAACTATATGCGTCCACTAAAGAATGTTAGCTACATTGAAAAAATTAACTCTTACCATGACATCAACAAGAAAATATATTTTGCCAAATGTATTCTTTCGGCCATATTACCTACAATATGCAGACAATATGACCAGCGGCAATATTTATTTCGAAAACGTACGTAAATTTATTCTAAAAGAGATAATACGTACTTTCAAAATATTGTTCAGATTTATTTGGGGTTTTAACCTGAAATCAACAAAAAAAAATAATAAGATCTGTCCTCTTAAATTGAAAATTAAGTGACAAATTTTTGTTACAAGGTCAAGAAAAAATATATGCCAATGCGAAATATTTTCAATTATCTAAAATTGCCAGGTCAGTATTTTATATTGCACGCGAACGACAGGCAATAACGCCATCTTCTGCGCCAATCGCACGCACACTTCAAGGTTTTGGCAACGTAACCTGAACTTGGTGTGTTTATTGTTGTCTGTGCCAAAAGGAGATCTAACTAAGAGTGACATAAGTCCAGTTACAATGCATAAAAATTCATAAATCTCCCTTTCGGTTCTGCTGTAAGCAAATTAACAAATTCGCTGTTTCTGAAGACTGATGATGTATTACTTACGTTATGAGTGTTACATGCACGATTTTCCTCTGTCCTTCTGATAGTCAAGTGGTCTTTGACAGCTTGCTTTGCAGCGCCTTTGGCGACAGCCACACGAAACGCAACCTGGCTTATGTTCGTGACCTAATGGTGCTGATAATGTTGATCTGTGAAAGTGTGAGTGTCGCGGCGACCTGGCCGTATTTCCTCCAATTACCTTAATTAACATAAGTGGTCACGACAGTATTTCTGCATCTCACTGCACATACACAACTAACTTGTGAACACTGGGCAGGGGGGGAGAGGCGTTCATGTCCCGCATTACATATGTTTAATTAGTCCATCGTGTAACCTTTCTTTCTCAGTCTGACCCCTTCTACCTACTCATTGTACGCGCAGAGGGTTATTGTTGCACCTGATCACACTTTAGACACACCTCACTCGGTAGGACTCCTCTGGACGAGGGGTCGACCCGTCGCAGAGACCTCTACCTGACAACACACTACATTTACAAGAGACAGATATCCATGCACCCGGCAGGATTCGAACCCGCAATCCCAGCAAGCGAGAGGTCGCAGACCTATGCCTTAGACCGCGGGCCCACCGGGATCGGCGTAAGCAGTCATAATGTCTCCCATAATTTTAGGCATCAAAGTTGTGAAATACCTATTTTTGGAGGATTGCCAAAAATTGTTTAACCTGAAACCTGAATGGTAGGCTTGGTTTTTCATGAATTGAACAAATTTGAAGGGATTATGCCAGTTGCTGGGTTTGCTGTCTCGTATCCATGTTGTTAGATTGTTGCATGGTCCTTCATTGTAAAGGTTCCGTTAACTTTGAAATAACTAGTGCATTTCACACTTCAACGGTGACGTATCAGTTAACTAGTGCATTTCACACTTCAACGGTGACGTATCAGTTAACTAGTGCATTTCACACTTCAACGGTGACGTATCAGTTAACTAGTGCATTTCACACTTCAACGGTGACGTATCAGTTAACTAGTGCATTTCACACTTTAACGGTGACGTATCAGTTAACTAGTGCATTTCACACTTTAACGGTGACGTATCAGTTAACTAGTGCATTTCACACTTCAACGGTGACGTATCAGTTAACTAGTGCATTTCACACTTTAACGGTGACGTATCAGTTAACTAGTGCATTTCACACTTTAACGGTGACGTATCAGTTAACTAGTGCATTTCACACTTTAACGGTGACGTATCAGTTAACTAGTGCATTTCACACTTCAACGGTGACGTATCAGTTAACTAGTGCATTCCACACTTTAACGGTGACGTATCAGTTAACTAGTGCATTTCACACTTTAACGGTGACGTATCAGTTAACTAGTGCATTTCACACTTCAACGGTGACGTATCAGTTAACTAGTGCATTTCACACTTCAACGGTGACGTATCAGTTAACTAGTGCTTCACACTTTAACGGTGACGTATCAGTTAACTAGTGCATTTCACACTTTAACGGTGACGTATCAGTTAACTAGTGCATTTCACACTTTAACGGTGACGTATCAGTTAACTAGTGCATTTCACACTTTAACGGTGACGTATCAGTTAACTAGTGCATTTCACACTTTAACGGTGACGTATCAGTTAACTAGTGCATTTCACACTTTACCGGTGACGTATCAGTTAACTAGTGCATTTCACACTTTAACGGTGACGTATCAGTTAACTAGTGCATTTCACACTTCAACGGTGACGTATCAGTTAACTAGTGCATTTCACACTTTAACGGTGACGTATCAGTTAACTAGTGCATTTCACACTTCAACGGTGACGTATCAGTTAACTAGTGCATTTCACACTTCAACGGTGACGTATCAGTTAACTAGTGCATTTCACACTTAACGGTGACGTATCAGTTAACTAGTGCATTTCACACTTCAACGGTGACGTATCAGTTAACTAGTGCATTTCACACTTCAACGGTGACGTATCAGTTAACTAGTGCATTTCACACTTCAACGGTGACGTATCAGTTAACTAGTGCATTTCACACTTTAACGGTGACGTATCAGTTAACTAGTGCATTTCACACTTCAACGGTGACGTATCAGTTAACTAATTTCACATACTAACTAGTTAAACTGTAGAATCACTAAAATTCTCTATGCATTAATTCAGGGCCATTCGTTATTCTGTGGAATAACTAGTTAAAAGTTTTCAATGGTCCCTCGTCATGAACTTAAAAACACATCTCCTTCACTTTATAAAATAACTAGGTATTTCAAGAAATAACGCATTTCACATTTTAACTGTAAAGTATAGCGTGTATACAGGGTTATCTAAAATAATTGGACAAACTTCAAAAATGATTTCCCCACACCAAAACAAGGAAAAATTTCACATTAATGTACGTCTGCAAACAGTTTTTTTTCGAGGGGCAGTCCCCCACGTTCGCCGGACCTCAATCCTTTAGATTTTTATCTGTGGGGACACTTAGAAATTCAAGTGTATTCAGTTCCAACTGAAAATAAAAGACACTTCACCAAAGCATGTTTTATGCCTGTCAAACCATTCTCAACCGTCTTGGGACCTTTGAAAGGGCGCAACAGTCCATAATCAGACGTGTCCATGCGTGAATTGATTCACGTCGGGACATTTTGAGCATCTGTTGTGAATTGACTTGACAAACAATAAAAAATCAACAATTTTAAATTCGAAACGTGTATTGTAAATGTATTATATCAGTTGTCAGTACAATATTACATAGTTAAGGTATTTATTGTTGAATGTAATCTTTCAATTGCCGATCCCAGTGGCCGTACGGTCTAAGACGTGGGCCTTCAGCCGCTCGCTTACTAGGATCGTGGGTTCGAATCCCACCGGGGGCATGGATGTCTGTCTGTTGTGAATGTTGTGTGTTGTCAGGTAGAGGTCTCTGCGACGAGCTGATCACTCGTCCAGAGGAGTCCTACCGACTGTGGTGTGTCTAAAGTGTGTGATCGTGACGCCTCGACGACACGAGGAGGCCCAGGCCCATATAGGGCTGTCGAACCATAGGAATAAAAATCTTTTAATTAGACTTTAAAAACCATTCATTTACGGTTTATATTTGTATGAACTTTTTCTTTGTTTTGATGTCAATGTCTTACTCTTGAAATATGTCCAAGCATTTTGGATACACTCTGTATATCGAGGGATGGACAGACGGATGAATGGGTCCAGGAATACGAGTACTAGTGGGCTGTAAATTTTGAATACCAGTTTTGTGCACGGATCATGTTATGTGAGCTTACTAAAATTTCAGTTACAAATAAAATCTGCGTTATATTTGGACGGTAGGCCTACGGCCGAAAACGGGACCACCGTAACAAATATTACACTTTTATTTCCACCACCAAATTTCGTCAAAATCGGTACAGTATTATCGTAGGTGAAACATATATACAAAGGCTACCTTTGTATCATACTTTCATTCTTATGTCCGGTACCGATTATTTAATGTAATTAGCTAGCCTGTTTGAAGTGAACTGAATCAATTGAGGCTGATTTCGTAATACAACTACTTGATAGTGATTTCCATTACCCGTACAAGCAGTGGCGTTGCTAGACTTTTGGTAACCTGCAAAAGAAATCAAATTGCTGCCCCTAACAGGAATTGTGAATAAAGCATTCACAACAAATTCTTGAATGTATTGGCTCAATAATTACAATTTGTTGAGCGCAGAAAATCAATTATTGTTCATTGAAAATATTAATTTGCCCGCCCCTTCGAATCTGGCCCCGGGCGGCCGTACCACTACCCCCCCCCCCCCCCCCCCCCCGTCTCCCCCATGCTACGTCACTGCGTACAAAGACGCACAAAAAAGCACTCCAAAATGTTTGAAAATAAGCGCTCTCATTTTAAACATGTTTCCCTCGATGAAGTTAGTTCACTGATCCCCGAAGGCCAAAAAGCTATCCAGATGGGGCACGAGAACCCCCCTGCCATCGACTCTCTCTCTTTGTCTCCTTGTGCCAAATGTAGACCGATCTAAACAAACACAGATCAGACAGTAAAACAACTTTGAAAGTTCTGAATGGCTCCTCAAACAATGCTGTGGTAAGTGTGCCAGTGCTTTTAATATTTTGAATTAATGAAGACGTGAGACGTGTTGATTCAGTTGTCTGTCGCTTACGCTCTCCTTGTAACAAGTGAATTTTAAACTCTAACCAGGGCAAGGATGAGAAAGCTGTGTAGTGCTTTAATGCATTATTATTTTGTGACAGCTACTCCTAGAGGAATGGAACTCTTGTAAATGAATTTTGAGTAGCTTAAATATATTCATTAATAATTATGTTGATTCAGCGCCTCGCTTTAAACACTGATCACTGTTTATATAAATGGAAGCTAATGTATTGATTTTGACACCATCCCTAAGCGAGATTCATATACAGGGTGTTTCAGGAGGAATCTGCTATACTTTAGGAGAACGTGCCTCAGGTTAAATTATACATCAACGTAACTAAACATATCCAAAGTTGAGTGGATACTGAGAAAATGGAGAGATAAGTTTTAAAGAATAAGGACTTTTACATTCAGTGATTACCAAATACGTATTAAAACGAGGAGGAATTAGAGTTTCTGTAATGTTAACACCTATAATTAACATCTAATTAACATCTGATCGACATAAATCCATTGAATAAGCAAGAGAAATGCGCACTAGTTTCGGAAAAATGTTTCTTTGGGTTCCAAGTACTTTACATAGCATACTCGCCTCCGTATGCCTTGGCTTGGCTATCGGCTCAAGGACAGACCTGCACAGATTACGGATAACGCATCATGTTAAACAGGTACAGTACGTGGAACCGCAAGAAGACCAAATTTTTCTCGCGTCATTACCTCCGTAATCGTTCAACTTCGAATTATGTTTGGTTATGTCAATGTAAATTAAAACAACGAACGTTCTCCGCAAGTATAGCAGATTCCTCCTAAAACACCCTGTATTTAAAGAAGAATTCCAATGGTATTTGATTCTCAGATGTTGGCAAGTTCAAGTTTATTCATATAACGTAAGACCACTTTTTTCCATTAGGGTCATTACACCCTACAAGAAATAATACTGGTGGAAGGTCAACTAGGTGAAAGTATGTACATGTCTAAGCCACATACGTTTGCTAATACGCAGCGCTGCTGGCAAAATTATATAACTCATCCCCGCTGTCAGCTACTCTTACCAATTTCAGTTTGTATTTAAATACTCGTACAAAATAAATATTGGTGGTATATTGAAATTGTTAAATGTCATTCAGCGGTACGCGAGCGAAAATTTTGAAATCCCCTGGGTTAGCACATTGCGGGGGAGATGTGAACTGCACTGAACGGGCGTAATGCTGCCCTCCAATTGCAGCATCCACATCTGTTTCTGTTAAACAGTAGTCAGAGGACAGAAGCTGATAAACAGAATTGTCGTCGCCACGACTACTTGCGGTAATGACACTTTTATTCATATTGTTAAGGTAAATAAAAAAAACTGTCTTTAAAATTTTAATGTGACGTTTATCCAACAATATTTTGAAGAAAATATTCCATACTGGCGCTTCCACAAAAAAAAAAAAAACAGAATCCCTTCATGGTGATAGAAACACATTAAATATTGTATAATTTCATATAAATATTGCACTCCAGTAAATTGCGCCGTAATACCCACAATACAACTTCAGTTTTCTTAGATACATACAGACAGTAAGCTCTACATATATTTTCAAAATATGTTCTTTTTAAACTTATATTTCTCTGTGGCCATGATTTTCATTTGTTGCATTAACAAATGCAGTGCTTGACTTCATGTGTGCTGTTACTCTAGTGCTGAACTCTTCTGGTTAGAAATTAACAATATTAATTGATTAAGTATTCGACCTCGGTGGACTAGTGGTTAGCGTGCTCGCCACTGGACCCAAGGTTCGCGGGTTCGATCCCGACCGAGGTCGATGGATTTTTAAGGGTGATAAAAATCCGTAGCACCACTTCCTTCGGAGGGGAAGTAAAGCCGTCGGTCCCATGTCGTAGATTTACGGCATGTAAAAGAACCTTACGGGCATGAATAGAACTAGTAATGCCCGTAAGCAAAATTAAAGAGGCCATTTCTCAGATGGCTCTGGCATTCACATCAGGATCGAGTTGAAAAGCGCGGCCAGTCAGCCGGTCTCTGACTGCCACAAATACGCAGACCACGTAACTTCGGAAAGAGGAGGCCTAAGCCCATATAGGGCTGTCGAGCAATGGTTATTTTTATTATATTATAATGAGTGTGTTTTTGACACAGCCAGTTACGAATGCAACAATGATTGTATTCCTTATATTTCTTTAAATATGCTCCAATCTAAGAAAATTTCAAAGTAAGTGGAAGAATCTAACAATATCTGCTCGTTTCTTGTTTATCTGTGAGAAAATTAATCCTCTAAAGTCCAGTGCTAATTATAGGTACAATTTCTGCAACGTTATAGTAAAGCAAAGCAACCACATTACAGGCCTGGACAGGCCCTTAGGGCTCCAGGAGGTTGAGGCTCCCAGATTCCTAGACAATCGGCACATGAAGGTGGACAGGTTGTCAGCCCTATGCACCGACCGCCTTTACCCCCCAAGAAATACTCCTGGTACTCATTTCTGTTAGAGGTTGAGTCGACCCCAGGGCCATAGTGCGGCCGGAAGGATTAAGTCAATGAAATGCCCCAATGAGCCCATCGGGAATCGCACCCGCGACCTTCCGGCTTGCAGCGCAGTGCCTCAACCAACTGTGCCACCGCGTGCCCCCTGTAACATTAAGAAACTGTCCATTTTGCCACACGATATATTATTTATGTTGCGTGTTATTTTACGCAGTAAATACAAGATTGTTTTTCTGATCAAACTAAATGGTCTGTCTAAAAGACGCACACTGTGTCCTCTGTGCGGTACGAACTGCAGTTATATATATATATTATTCCACAAAGTATATATAAGAGCACCTCAGAATCAGTATTATATTATATTGTACAACTGCTGACGACATACATAAGGAGCATATCTGACCCTATATCTGGACATTCCAAAAAAAACGAAACTGAACTGCATGGTTTCTACATTCACTTGCCATATAATATAATAGATTGTAAAAGTTGTTACATAAATTGAAACTGATTAACAAAACATTGACATATCTAGTAAATCGTGATGAATCAACTGCTCCCTGACCCACTTTAATATTATCCTTACTAATATCATCATAACCGATCCCAGTGGCCGCGCGGTCTAAGGCGTGGGTCTTCGGCCGCTCGCTTACTGGGATTGTGGGTTCGAATCCCACCGGGGGCATGGATGTTTGTGTTGTGTTTGTTGTAAGGACGGTAATATGGAACGTAAAGTGACATGAAGGACGAAAGGATTTAAACAGTACAAAAATGGATCAAAGGGGAAAAACCCCGGACAGACAAAAAAAAATCCCGCCTATGGCTTGGATGTTTGTCTGTTGTGAGTGTTGTGTGTTGTCAGGTAGAGGTCTCTGCGACGAGCTGGTCCCTCGTCCAGAGGAGTCTTACTGAGTGTGGTGTGTCTGAGTGTGATCGTGAAGCGTCGAAAAATGAGGCGGCCTAGGCCCCCAAGGGGCTGTCCAGCCATTAAAAAGTATATATATATCATCATATAAAGCTGCTACCTTATATCGTTTCGGCTTCATTAATTAGATCGTAAATAATATTCAATTAATTACCTTTACATATTAACAATTTTTTAGTGTATAATCAAAACATAGTTTCACTAAGTGGAAAAAAATTCAAATTTAAACATTACTTTTAACATCCACCCAAATCGCCCTTTCAGTATCTACCGGCGCGCCCTGTCTCCGGGGGTAAAGCATCCGGGGCGTGAAGTTAACCACTCACGTCCTTGTGGTGCCGAGATTAAGAATGAGTGGAGCTATACCTCTATTCCTCTATATGCGTCCATGGCGTAAACGTGGACATCTTTAATTTTTTTTATTATTTTAATATTAGTCCAACGCACACCACGTAAGACAGACCAAGATCCTAATTCTCTTGCATTAACGCATTTATAGATCTAATACCTCTGCATTTACACAAGGCCTGATTATGGCTTAAAATACTAAGTGTAATCAAGTAACCATACAGTGCATTGTGCTTTACTGAACTTGGTATTTTAATTCAGAAGATTAAGTTCAAATTTTGCATGATTTCAGTCAAAATTTCTGTTAGGTAGTCCATCGTTGCGTGGAAGAACAGAAAGATCTCGTGTTCAGGGGCGCCCCGGTAGAGCGTTGGCATAAATCGTTTCGTCGGGACAGCTTCCATAATACAGCAAGACACGAGACCAATTAAAGTTAGTTTTGTGTTCTGACATCCTGTTTTACTCATACAAATGATGATGGGTGGTATTAGAGAGGAGAGTTTAATCTCGAGAAATCGTGCATGTGGCTCGTATTTCAAACCATGAAAAACACTTTATAGACTTGTTTTATCGTGTTCACTAGCTTCAGATGCCGATCCCGGTGGCCGTGCGGTCTAAAGCGCAGGTCTGCGGCCTCTCGCTTGCTGGGACTGCGGGTTCGAATCCCGCCAGGGGTTGGCTGTCTGTCTCTTGTGAATTTT
Source organism: Reticulitermes speratus (assembly GCA_021186555.1). NCBI lineage: Eukaryota > Metazoa > Arthropoda > Insecta > Blattodea > Rhinotermitidae > Reticulitermes > Reticulitermes speratus. Next base: position 3,643,803 of record JAJKFL010000330.1, read on the forward strand.
GTGTGTTGTCAGGTGTCTGCGACGGGCCGATCCCTCGTCCAGAGGAGTCCTACTGAATGTGTGTGTGTCACTGAGTGTGATTAGGTGCAACAATAACCTTCTACACCTACAATGAGTAGGTAGAAGAGGTCAGACTAAGAAAGGAAGAAGACATAAGGAATGGCTACTGCTTCTCCTCGTCACGTGACAATCCTGGCATTTATTTGTAGGTGCGTAGCAGCCGCTTGTATTCTGTTGACATTTCCTTTTAGTATGACGCAGTTACCTAGCCTGCGTAATGCGTCATTTAAACTATTACGTCCTATCTCCACCTTTAAGCAGTAAAAGGTAGAAGAGGTCTATAGATTCGTCATGAGAAAATAATTTCGACATTTAAAAGTTTCATTGGTAGGATTTTTTAAGTTCAAGTTTTGGGTTTCTTATTCATGGCGCAACAGCCCCTTGGGGGCCTAGGCCTCCTCATTGTCGAGGCTTCACGATCTCACTCAGACACACCACACTCGGTAGGACTCCTCTGTACGAATGATCAGCCCGACGCAGAGACCTCTACCTGACTACACACAACAGTCACAACAGACAGACATCCATGCCCCCGGCGGGATTCGAACCCACAATCCCAGCAAGCGAACGGCCGAAGACCCACGCTTTAGACCGCGTGGCAAATAAGATCGGCTCAGTTTCGGGTTAGGAAGCTTAATATAAGATCAGTGCTGCATTTAATATAAGGATGACCAACATGTGGTTCGCAGACCCTATCAGCCATGCTATTTTACTGTATTCTCGTTTATATGTTGGGCTTTGCAGAGGATATATCCAGGCTAAACTAACAGTATGACAACTTACAACGCAAAATAATGAATATTACTTGTGGGTTTAAGGTTAAACGTGTCATCACAGAATCACACTTATCAGAAAGCCACAAACACAGTTAGGGCCTTCACATGGCTTTAGTCTGAAGCCCCCGAAATGTAATGCAACTTATATGCAAAGATCATAATTATAGAGGCCAGAGTAATATGTACTGGGTTCAAATCACAAAATTAAAAGAACCAACATACGCACTGTATTTCCACGTGTATAGTCAAATGCCCCTACATATGTTTCAGCTTTACCAAGTCATCATCAGGGGGTCAAAGGTTGACATATACTTAACATACATTATTTTCGTCCAATAACATACATATATCACACATAAAACAGGTTTCTTTATCACAATTGGCTGGAGCACTTTCAATACCAGTTATTTAAGCATATAAAAATTCTGGGTATGGGGTGGGTATATTTTTTATGTTATATATATATATATATATATATATGTGTTAAAAGTTAAAAAGTTTTTAAGATTACATTTTCCAATTAAATTAAGTTATAAACCAACCGATGCACACTAAAACCACTTTTTAAGTAGCTTTATTATAAAATTGTTAAATTTGTACCCCTACACGTGTTTCGATCCTAGGATCATCGTCAGGGGGGTTTATTGCTAAAAGCTACAGTCACTTCAACACATGATTTAAAATTTTCTATCTGCACTTTGAAACATAAGTTAAAATCTTGTAAAAGGATTCTCTAAAAGTTGTAAAATTATAAAAGCACTGTAGATGGTAGATTGTGGAACTGCTGGCGTGTGGTATTAAAAGCATATGAAATGTTTTTGCGTGGAGCGGAGTGTACTACGTGTTGTGCTGTGAGGAGTACTACGGTGGAGTGTTCCATTCATTCATTCTGTAGTCTGTCTTACGACAGGTCCGTAGCCTCTTCCAAAGTGAGCTCTCCACAGGGTGCGATCTAGTGCTTCCTCTTTCATTTTCCAGTATCTTCTCTTTTCCTTAAGGTCATCCAATAGCTGTTTACGTCTTCTCCCTCGTCTTCCCGTCACTTCTATCCTTCCCAATATCTTTCCTTCAATAACATGTTTCAGAAGGCAGTTCCTACGCAAGATGTGACCAATCCAGTTAGCCTTTCTTCTTTTTATTGTATGTACGATATTCCTCTCCTCCTTGACTCTGTGTAATACTTCTTCATTTCTGACACGGTCGGTCCAACTGATCTTCTCCATTCCACATATGTTGGTTAGAAATTTTGTGTGATATAAGATACGTTATTGGACGAAAATAATGGATGTTAAGTACAGTGGAACCTCGAACTTCGAACACAATCCGTTCCAGGAGACGGTTCGACTTTCAAGTTGTTCGACTTTCGAGTTAAATTTCCCCATAAGAAATAATGTAAATTGAATTAATCCGTTCCAGACCCCCAAAATTTACCCAATATAAAACATTTTAAGTGCCTATTTCAAAATATCATATTGGTAAATAAAGATAAAACAAGTATATTTAATTTCAATAATTGAAAATTTTTATTTATAATAGTACATACATACAAAATATTGTATAATAATCAATCAATAATAATAGTAGGAGGGATATTACTGTTCGCTGGAATGTGAATTACCCTTCTTTCATCTGGACCAAGCAGAGAGAGAAGGCGACCACGTGACGACCACGTGATTCTTTGTTCGACTTTCGAGTTTTTGTTGGAGTTTCAAAACCGGATTTTGCTCGATATTTTTGTTCGAGTTTCAAGTTGTTCGAACATCAAACCGTTCGAAGTTCAAGGGTCCACTGTACATGTCAACCTTTGACCCCCTGATGATGGCTTGGTAAAGCTGAAACATATGTAGGGGCATTTGACTATACATGTGGAAATACAGTGCGTTTGTTGGTTTTTTAATTTGTGATTTGATATCAGAACGCACGGTGACTATAATGTGAAAGATGTACTGGGTTGTTTAATGACGCAATGAATGCAGTAGTTTGGTTCTGTGTGTTGATCCAAAAATACCTTACAGACGCAATAACGACACGGACAGACACCAGACCAGAGCACAAGCAACACCACGAATAAGTGAGCAGCGTCGGTAATGCAGCACTCCACTACGTTGTTAGACAAAATCATTGTTTGGAAGCTGTGGAATTAACGTTTAATGCATAACCGGCCTAAAGGCAATTCAGAATGACGAAGTTATATCTGACCGCCTGTTTGTCCTACTGTATCATGCGTTTGATCTCCCTTGCTACTGGATGGATTTCGATTACATTTGGTACTTATGACGGCTTAACTTAATTTTTTTTTTTTACATATGTCTTTTTACACACAGAGTCAAGGAGGAGAGGAATATCGTACATACAATAAAAAGAAGAAAGGCTAACTGGATTGGTCACATCTTGCGTAGAAACTGCCTTCTGAAACACGTGATTGAAGGAAAGTTAGAAGGAAGGATAGAAATGACGGGACGACGAGGGAGAAGACGTAAGTAGCTACTGGATGGCCTTAAGGAAAAGAAGAGATACTGGAAATTGAAAGAGGAAGCACTAGATCGCACCCTGTGGAGAACTCGCTTTGGAAGAGGCTACGGACCTGTCGTAAGACAGACTACAGAATGAATGACATATGTCTAATAGCTCAGTCGGTATAGCGAGTCGCTACAGGCTGGACGGTCCGGGGATCGAATCCAGGTGAAGGTGAGATTTTCCGCACCCGTCCAGACCGGCCCTGGGGCCCACCCAGTTGGTACCTTTTTTTTTTCCAAGTGGTAAAGCGGCCGGGGCGTGCAGTTGACTACCCAGCCTCATCCAGCGTCAAGGTTAAAGAAAGAGTAGAGCTATGCCTCTACTCTCCCTCTGGGCCTTCATGGCCTGTTCTAGGGTGAAGTTTACCTTTACCTTTACCTTTCCAGTACAGTCATACTTGCAGTCAGGTACATAATGATAGATCATGTATCATTTGTCGTGAAGAACGCATCTGAACTGTGTACTGCACGGAGTATGTCTACAGTTTCAGATTAATTTTCCTGTACTGTTGCGAAATGTAGAGTTACAAATCTAAGGTTAATCTCGACCACAGCGATTCTTCTAACATCACAGCCGTGAAAAGATCTGCTCTTTCTTCCTCCCCCTTGACGACAGAAATCCCCTAAGTAAGTGTTCGCAAGAAATCTTGCTTAGTGCTTGACACCATGACGCTCCTTAAAGCCCTCTCCAGTAGGTTCCAACTCGGTTCCACCACACGATGAATCCAATAAACATTCCCGCTTATCGGGTTACACTATGTATTGGCATTTAAGGGTGGGCCGGGATAGCTCAGTCGGTATAGCGACTGGCTACGGGATGGACGGTCTGGGGATCGAATCCCGGTGGGGGCGATGTTTTCCGCACCCGCCCTGGGGCCCACCCAGCCTCCTATACAATGGGTACCGGGTCTCTTACCCGGGGGTAAAACGACCGGGGCGTGGAGTTGACCACCCAACCTCATCTAGTGCCGAGGTTAAAGAAAGAGTAGAGCTATACTTCTACTCCCCTTCTCGGCCTTCATGGCCCATTCTAGGGAGATCTTTACCTTTACCTTTACTGACATTTAAGGTATAAGCGTATCTGAATGTATGTTCATTATTGCACGTGAATTGTAAGTTATTATTCTGTGGGAAGAACATATTTCGATTTTTTGAAAGTACAGTTCTTGGAAAAAATATTTGGTTGCAAGAAGTATTGTGTAAGTGGAGAGTTTACATTACGTAACAAGGAACTCCCTGACATTCTTAGGGTAGTGTGAAGGAGGAGATGACGATGGAGTGGACATGCAGAAAGGACTGGGGTGAAGAGGAACACGAAAGGAGTGTGGGTGGTAAATATCAACTTTTAAAACCCACAAGGACAAAGAAAGATGAGATTAAGACACGTTTGATGGGTTGTTGAGGTTGAGAGATGGACGAAACGCTTGTAGGGGTGTCCAGTGCCGTCGGCTGTCGTATTGGTGCAGTTAGTGCTACCTTAGTGTCAACATAGCAGTGCCAGTCCGTTAAGATAGACTATGTACTATTGCATCATGTCGATACGACCTACAGACAGTGCAGACGAGAGGGGGCGGGGAAGCCGGTACAAATTACCGGGACACGGCGGTCCGGATGGGGGCCCGACTATGTTGCATATATTTTTGTCTGTCTCGGTACTATCATTATTTGTCTATTGTACAAATTAACCCTTTCAGCCCAAGCCCAAGTCAGTCTACAACTGTGAGTAAGTCTTTCCGATTTAGTGTGAAGAACTTTAGCTGGTCCGCCCTTTCTGGGTGGCCCGAAATAAATGTTTTTAAGGGGGGCCCGAATCTGCTCTCAGCGGCCCTGTGTACTGATGTCATTATTATTTGTAGCAGTGCGGCGAGACTGTGTCTCATTATACTGTGGCATCAAATGGGCCCCACTTGTTGGTAGATAAGACTGGAGAATCGATGGAATGATAAATGGCAAGGATAAACAAATTCTAGGAAATACAGGGTATACACAAAAGAATGGTGCGGTTTCCATACTAAATACATAGAAAACCGCACCATTCTTTTGTGTATATCCTGTATAACTCCGGCGCTGCTTTGTGTACCACAAATCACAATTGGATAGCCTGTGAGCGAATTAGGCCTTCGCCGTGAGAATCTGTCAACTAACGACCTGCGCTACGGCACTGACTAACGAAGCTGCTGGTTGCACAATGTGTGAGAGAATATCTTCCATACATACAATAAAAAGAAGAAAGGATAACTGGATTGGTCATATCTTGCGTAGGAACAACCTTCTAAAACACGTGATTGAAGGAAAGATAGAAGGAAGGATAGAAATGACGGGAAGACGAGGAAGAAGACGTAAGAGGCTGCTGGAAGACGTTAAGGAAACGAGACGGTACTGAAAATTAAAAGACAAAGCACTAGATCGCACCCTGTGGAGAACTCGCTTTGGAAGAGGCTACGGAACTGTCGTAAGACAGACTACAGAATGAATGAATGAATGAATGAATGAATGAATGTGAGAGGGTTTCTTAACAACTGAGCGACTATTGATTTCTCAAGACGTTATTTCAGCCTAACCGAACGCCTTCTTAGGAAATTCCGACCGCCTGCTTTCAAGTATCCATCGCTGTAATTTGAACTTTAGTTTGTTTGCAACTTTGTAGTATTAATTAGCTGGCTCATCTAATTAATTTTATGCTTCACTTCATTGCTGCACTCAGCAAGAAGGCGCATACAACCCTCCTGTTTGAAACGTAACGTTCCTCCCAGCTTAGCCTCCTACGACGAACTTCCAAGTGAACAGGATAGTGCAATGTCGCATGTACGAACAGCAGTATCACAATTAGGCCACCGGGTAACACATATATATACATATACATATATATATATGTTAAAAGTTAAAAAGTTTTTAAGATTACATTTTCCATTCATTCATTCTGCAGTCTGTCTTACGACAGGTCCATAGCCTCTTCAAGGCGAGTTCTCCACAGAGAGCGATCTAGTGCTTCCTCTTTCAATTTCCATATCCTCTCTTTACCTTAAGGTCATCCAGTAGCTGCTTGCGTCTTCTTCCTCGTCTTCCTGTCACTTCTATCATTCCTTCTATCTTTCCTTCAATAATATGTTGTAGAAGGCATTTATTGTTTCTGCTGTATATAGGATGTTTCTTTCCTCCTTGACTCCATGATACTAAAATACTTGTTCAAAAAAATAAAGCGTGAGGTTTTGAAAGGATTTAGCTGGCTCAGAAAAGGGATCAGTGGCAGGCTCTGGTGACGGTAACGACATTATATTTAAATAAATATCAGGGAATATCTTGACCAGCTGCCCGACTATCAGTTCTAAATAAAGAGTATTCTCCATAGAGATAGGTATTAGTTAAAAAACCAATTGATTGCTACGACTGTAATTACTGCATCACATCTTAGTTTGTTTACGAGGCTGCCTAGTCTAATATCTTGTTTAGTGCTTAAGAATGGTTAACGTATCCTTTACTATTGAAGTAATGGATTAAAGATTCGCTGCGTGGGCGTTGCAAGCTTCTTGAAGAAATGTAATATCTTCTTTGGCATGTCACCGAGTTGTAATGTCGCTAAGCTCCATTCACAAGTCAACAGCCAAGGGCAAAATGAAGCACTGTATTCACTTCTTTGATCATTGTAGTGACCAGACTACGGAATGGACGACAGCATTATCGGAGTTTGATTCAAGACGACGTCAGAATTTCTATTCTTCTCCTACGGACCTAGACCGACTCTGAGATAGACCCTGCTTCCTATCAAATAGCTACATGGGGACTTACATCAGGAGTAAAACATTCGGAGCGTGAATCTGACAACTCACCTCTATCTCGTACTGAAGTTCAAGAAAGAATGGAAATATACCTCCATTCCCTAATGAGTCTTATGTGATGGGGTGCTTCGTTAATTAAGCAGAATTGTCATTAATTTTGTTTGCTTTCATATCCAACTAAATTAGACGTTTGAAACCCCTTTCTTCGCCTTTGGAAATCACAATACTTGCATAAAATAAAAATACAGTCGAACTCGGTTATGACGTCGTGAAAGGGACTGAATATTTTGTGTCGTTATAAACGAGTGTTGTTATAACCGAGGAGTATAATGTTGCGGTTAACAGTCAGGAATTAATTGGTACCACAGAATATCTGACGTTATAGACGAGGTGTCGCATAAACCGATGTCGTTTTAAACGGGTTCGACTGTATAAGTTGCATTTCGTCCGGGAATATCTTCATTACATATCGATATCACTTCTCCCAATACCCACTTTACTTTTCCATTGCCATGTAGCTAAAACTGCACACGTATCTCATTAAATCTAGCCGATCAGCCTGGCTGCCTTGCACTCTATAGATCTGACACCGAAGTTATGTCTTCGGATTCCTCACGGCTTATATTCATTCTTTCTGTGGGGTACTTTGGTCTATGTAGGGGCTCTGTGAAGCACTGATCTCACATCGAATGTGACCTACCAAATATCTGACGCTTCAAGTAACATACAAACTTTGTGTGTTTAAATACAATGGGAGAACTAATATAACTAATAATAACAAAAATAAACGATACATAGAGTCAGCAAAGATATGTCTAATGAGCCTGACCGATTTTTACGTAGCTGATACACAGAAGTCTGACGGTAGACTTACTGCATATAAAGGCAGATGTATATTGATCACCCTAGATGATCATCGCGGATGAATCGTCAAAAGTGAATTCAGTAGACGAACCAAATTCCGTTTACATTCTTTATCAACATTGAATAGGACAGTTAATTTCAAAATGGCGGCAACTGAACTCGTGCGTTTAGATACCAATATTGTTTGTGATTGTTTAATTAATAAATGCAGACACTGAGGTTCGTGGAACACAAACGCCACGCAGGGATGAACGTGCTTGTTTGAACCAAAACAGTTTCGGCACACAAATGTCGTGAAGGCCTTCACTGCTTTGTCATGACTTTATTGCCTTGACTAGCGCAGCTGCAAGCCAGTGCGAATTGTTTTGATTTTCAATTTTATTTCCTGTGCGGTGACTTCCGGAAAATTCAGCTCCTGCACAACTTCCTGCAGAGCATTTTCACGAGCTGTGTTGCTTCTGCAGTGTTCACACTTTGTGTTCCTCAGGCACTCACGGTCTTCCATAAAGCCCAGCACCAATGGTGTGTGGTCGTCATTCCATTTACAAACCGTAGCAGGTTATTTTCAAACAGAACAATAGAAAAAGAAACAGAAAACAGAAGAAGCACCTGCGGAAGAACACGTATGTTTACATTGTTCACTTTTGACGATTCATCAAGGATGATTCACCGCAAAGAAAACCAAAGTTGGCCGCGGTCAACACGTTTCATCCTCCAGCTTGGATGATCACTTTTGTTGAATAGACTGTTTACACTGTTCACTTTTAGTGATTCATCCGAAGTCATCATCCAAAGTGAACAATGTAAACCAGCCTTCAAACTTTCACGGCGACTGAATTCAGTGAAACTTTCTCGGACTAATGGCCGCGTCAGGTGTTTGAACGGTGATTAAACCAATGTTTCGAGAACCAACCCTGTTCTGATCATCATAGAAACTGACGTCTTGAAACGAAGTCATCAACTCATCGTTTTCTGTGATGGTTGTGAACGCGACTCTCCTTGCATGGTCTCTCCAATATCTGTCTCACCCTGTCCTCAGCAATAAGCAAGCAGGCAGCGAACATCTTCGCTCGACTGAGACGAAGCCTAAAAATACCAGCCTTGTCTCCGCAGAAACCCGCGCATCTGTTTCACAGCGGAAACCTGTGCCCTCGGTCAAGGAACTCCACAGTCTTCTTCCTGTCGTTTAAACCGTGCAATCTGTAATCTGTTGAAAATTATGAAACAAATGCATGCCACTGTTCCTTACAGACTAAACATATGATGGCACAGCATGAAGACCGAAAACAAACAAATAAAAAATGGTGGATGGAGAAAATTGCGTAATGGTGAGTCCCACAGTTGTGGTGAAAGGAGGACTGGACGGACAGGGCAAGTAATACGGATGGGAGACAGGAGATGCGGGGATAAACATTGAAACGGAAAAACAGATTGGGAGAGTAGACCTGGGACATTTAATCATTACATCAACCAACTCATGCACTGAATAAAATACATTCGTAAGATATTATAAAAAAACCCTACATGTTTCGGCACCGAGTTGCCATCACCAAGGGGAAGTTCAATACAAAGGAATGTAGATCCAACACACCGATCTAGTTATTATGTCCTTTATATCGAATGGCCCCTGATGATGGCACCTCGGTGCTGAAACATATAGGGTTTTTTTATAATAGCTTACGAACATATCTTATCCAGTGCATCAGTTGGTTGATGTAACGACTGTAACAAGATGAACGGTGTGAGTAATATAAAACTGGTACACGTACTCGTAAATGGGAAGAAAATCAGTGGGCCAAATATTCCTGGCGCTTTGGTATAACCGTTGTAACCAGGGAACTTTGATAATTGGTACCCTATTAACTACGGTAACAAACATAACCATAGTAACCACTGTGACATTGGGACCCCCCAGTAACTGCGGTAACAAACGTAACCATATTTAATTAGCAGTATTATAACCAACAAATGCACTTTCTGTATTTCTGTTACACTTTTACCCTACACATGTTTCGGCTGTGGTCCAGCCATCATCACGGTACACCAATAAGTTCACTCCACTGGCACTGGTTCATTTGGTATTATCACGTCATCACATTGTTTTGGTTTTTGTAGTTTCCGTTCACTCACAATTGCAGGTTGTGTTTGTCTTACGTTAAAAGCTTGATTGTAGATTGTAGATTTGATTGTAAATATGAAGCAGTATCTCGTTGGTAGTAGTTAAAACATTAAAGTTGTTAAAATTGTTAAAAATTGTTGAAATAGCTGGCAGATGGTTTTTTTATTAGATGTTGACAGCCGCGTCGTGTTGTTGCTAGTGTCTTGTTGTGGTTGTGACTGTTGTTGCTAGTGTCTTGTTGTGGTTGTGACTGTTGTTGCTAGTGTCTTGTTGTGGTTGTGACTGTTGTTGCTAGTGTCTTGTTGTGGTTGTGATTGTTGTTGCTAGTGTCTTGTTGTGGTTGTGATTGTTGTTGCTAGTGTCTTGTTGTGGTTGTGACTGTTGTTGCTAGTGTCTTGTTGTGTCACAACCACAATTAACATTAGGACATTCGCAAACAATATAGCAGGTCTGTAGATCCGGTTTGATTTCTAAAACTTTTCAACACAATAAAGAAGGTACAAATTATCCTAAGTATATGACTGTTTACCTCATCTTGCCTTATTATTTTCTCATTTACATAAATTAAGGAGAATTATTTTATGTGACAAATATCAAAGTCTCTTTCCGTCGGCTCGGTTGTTATGCATATATGCACTCACACCCGTCAAATTCCCCTTTCCTTATCGGAGAATCCACGAATCATCAGCCAATCGCCATGCGCTATGGTCTATAAAACTGCTGCAAGTGTTACATTTTAAATCTTGCTTCAGTCATGGTTGTCAGGCTCGGATTTTCAACTGTTACTAAGCTACGATTCTGTTTCCCATCTGCTTCCTTTTCTTATCAGAGGCACGAGAGGTCTATGACCGGCCAACAGTATTATGTTCTATTGCTTATGTTTAGAATGTTATTGGGGAATAAACCTGTTTAAGCTAGCATGCCTAATTTTTTTTTCAAAATGTTTAAATCTGTCCGTTAAAATCCGTCATTATGTCAAAATTATGAAAGGAACAGAATAAATTCAGTCAAAACACATCATGTTTAGTTCTCAGATCAGCTACATGTTTCGACCAAACATAGTCATCATCAGACTGGTCACAGGAAAAAGACAAAGACAGCCATACCCCGCAGAACGTTTCCTCGGTTAACGTGTTCCCGGTAGAAGGCCTCTTGGTTTTTAATATCCAAACTTCATAGCACGTACGTATCACTCAATACAACGTGTTTCGGCCGATATTTGTATAGGAAATATTTAAATTACGTTCGAAAAACTCAATACAACATTTTTAACAAAACGATGTACATGTTGCTGCATACAAAGCAGCTATTTGTTAACAGCATATAAATTGTTTGGCGATCAGGAAGCGATGTTTTAAGCGCTTTACATCCTAACATGACAGTTTGCTACTTATATATAGACGTTTTATTGTGTTTTAGTTAATTTTAGGGGACTGTTTGGGGGGGGGGTTTTGGGCTGACGTAACGCATTATAATTTTTTGCCATTTAAAATAATGGGAAATAGGCTCCCGGTTAGCGTTTTCGTGCATAACGTCTGATTGTCAGAAAAGGTTTACTGACATTAGGCGAGAGATGGCTGTATATACACAGCTGTATAAGGCATAAGCTGTATAAGATCTCAATCCCAATGGTCTAAAGAAAAGTCAAGATTGTAGATAAAGTTTTGTAATTTGCTTTGATTAAAGCATAAAGCATTTCGTGGTTTAAGGTTTTAATGCAGCTGAAACTGACAGAACTGTTATATCTGCAGCCTCTAACAATTGATAACTATTGACGGTGAGGCTATTACCGGGAGATGGCCATCCGTAGACACTGGCTATCATTAGTCGCGACTTCTTTTGGAAATATTCCTCTGTGTCTGCGGTGTCCACGTGGTGTGTATTACTTTAGCGTACCCTCAGGATTTGCAGTGTGTCTAGAAGCATACGACACACGTGTTTGTGAAGATAAACACTATATCTGTCATTTTAAATTTCTAGTTTTTCAAATGGACAAGTTTTTTTTTGGGGGTGTTAATAGAAGACTTACAGATGACCAACCTACTGGCAGTGCTGATAAAAGGAAGCTAATGTCATGAAAGTATGGTGAAAGTTACATATCCTTTGGTTTCAAGTGTGTTTTTGGTATTAGAGAAGAGAACTCTCAGTAAGGTATTTGTCAGAAAAAGTTGTCCGCTGATGGTTTGAAGCCAAGCATAATAACACATCTGGAAAGGAGTCATACAGACGTAGCTAACCTGTCTCGAGATTTTTACCTTCGAAGAAAAGAAGGAATGAAGCTAGAAGACGAGTCTATTTAAATATACAAACATCCGTTCGCAATCGCCTTTCTTTTCTTAAGAAGTTGCATACAGAATCGGCCAGTTTAAAAGTCCTACACAGTTAGAGGAATTTTAATTTTACCAGCATCTTTTAATGTTACATCTATGTTGGAAGTGTCTAATACCAAACAGATTTTCAAGTAGTCCTTTGTCTAATGACGCTGTCTCCCGCTGAATTGCAGACACAGCAAATGTTATGAATGAGTAAGTAACTTAAAATAAAAGAAACAAACCATTTGGCATTCAGAAAGAAGGCGACGGATAGCGCCAAGTACGCTTGCGAGTGACATTCCTTATGACGTTTTTTTTTTCCAATGGCGCAACAGCCCCTAGTGGGCCAGGGCCTCCTCATTACCGAGGCTTCACGATCACACTCAGACACACCGCACTCGGTAGGACTCCTCTGGACGAGTGATCAGCCCGTCGCAGAGACCTCTACCTGACAACACACAACACTCACAAGAGACAGACATCCATGCCCCCCGGTGGGATTCGAACCCACAATCCCAGCACGCGAGCGTCCGTAGACCCACGCTTTAGACCGCACGGCCACTGGGATCGGCCATTCGTTGATGATAGTAGAATAAATAAGGATTTAATATTTTTTAAGTAAATTACAGCAAGAGTAAAGCTAGCAGTCCTTCCGATATAACCAATAGCTGTACCAACGCAAATTTCTTAGGCGGTCAAATTTAAATTTTAAATTTACAACATTGTACTTTGTGATTTCTATTCTGTATTCTAATTTCTATATTTTATATTCTAATTTCTATATTTTAGAATGTTAGTATTTTAATCATTTTAAGAAGGGAGACACAAGACCTAGATTAGCTGTTGGCCTTGTTACTCCTTTGTTCTGAATAATTCCCTGATGATGGCACCCCGGTGCCGAAACATGTAGGACTTTAATACTTGTCATGAATTGTATTTTATTAAGCCCATATGTTGGTTGATATAGTAATAATAATTAGAAGAAACAACTTATACGTAACAAACGGAACGTTTCGTCATCAGAATGTCGGAATTGCTGTCCAGTGAATGGGAACAACCCGGCTGTCTTAGCACTGTGGGCCAGGCAAGTTGGCCCACACACATTGACCTGACCCCCGTCTATCTATAGCACTGTCAGTGGGGCCCGCTGGCCCACACACAAACATCCTGAGCCCCGATCGACTGACCGGTACTCATTTACATTGTGTGTTTTGTTTCATGTCCACCGGCGGCGCTATCAGCGGTACAAAAGCTCTTGGCTTCTTTAAGAATTTCCAAACATCCAATATGGCTGTATCAAACAAAAGGTGGTTACTGCATGAGTCAGTACTTTCACTTGTTTAAATATTGCTGGTTTCGGTGTAGTGTTTACATTCCTGATACGTATTTAGCCCAAATTCATCTTTCGGCTCAGTTTCTCGAGACAAATATTAGATCCATATTTTAACCGTTTAAGGAGCAGTGCTAATTGTTCTTACCAATTTCCATTGCCCAGAAATAATGGACTTATAGTTTAATTCTCGGTATAAACATGTGACGCATTTCTGTGAAGGTCCTTTATGCTTATTGCAATTTCTTCTCAGTACGGCAAGTACAATGTACAGGTATACACAAAAGAATGGTGCGGTTTCAATAGACATTTCTATTGAAACAGCACCATTCTTTTATGTATACTCTGTACAGTGCTTCCTGTTAAACTCTCTCATGGCCTTTCAAGCTTGCGAGGAAGACGTATTCCTTTTACACTGTTTATTCCGTGCACTGTGACAAAGTTAGAAACTGATGTAACACCAACAGATGCACTAATCTATACTTAATTTTGTATACTTTATATACAGGGTGGGTGGGAAGTAAGTAGGCATAACTGTCGAGGCACACGATACGTACGGTGTTAGAGAAAGACTTGGAATTTACGCCCGTGGAAACCCCATTACGTGCAGGAGCTGACACCTGAAGACTGTGACCGCAGAATGGAATATGGGGAGTTGATGCTGGGTTCGCACAAGGATTGGCCACAACTGTTTGAAAACATTCTCTGGAGCGACGAGGCCGTTTTCCATATCGGCGGTTTCGTCAATCGACATAATTGCCATTACCGGGCGGCATACGATCCCGAAGTGACGGTGGAGAAGATGCAAAATCGTCCAAAAGTGACCGTGTGGTGCTGAATGACGGCCACTAGGGTCATCGGCCCATATCTTCTGCATGACACCATGAATGCCGACCGCTACCTTCTGATGCCGCCGGTGCCTACATTGAATTTTAAGCTATGCGTCCATATTCCCATTTAAAAAGGTACGTGTTAAAATTATTTTAATTATCTTTGCATTGGAAATATAGAGGTTATAACCACTTCTCAATGCCTACTTACTTCCCACCCACCCTGTACTAGATCTTATGGAACGATTAAAATATTAGACTTATAAAATTCACAAAGTTGATAAATATAAAATTACAATGTTGTCATTTAATGTTAATTTTATGCTTATCAACTTTCTGCATTTTAGAATTTTAATTTCTCAAGAAGGACTCTGCTCCATGGAGTTAGTTAGTTAATTAGTTAGAATTTTAATATTTGAATAATTCCAATAAGGGCGATGAAATACCTAAATTAGCGTCTTAGGTTTGTATTCCTTTGTTCTAAATCACTCCGTGATGATGGCACCCCGTGCCGAAACATGTAGGAGTTTAATACCTGTATTTTATTAAGCGCATATGTTGGTTGATGTATTAATTGTAAGAATATCCACGGTGTGAATAACATGAAATTTGTTCCTTCTGTGTTGTAGCTGTTGTCATCTTTATGTGTTGTTATCATCAGCGTCATTATCATCATTGTCATTATATATGTTATATTATGTTAATGCGTTGCATTCTCGAATCAACTTATCGACTTTTTACAGGGTTTAGGGTTTTTGTCCCATTACGTCACTTACATTGCTGTTTTGTTACTGCTGATCTATTGTTTCTTTTTGTTTTGTTTGTTTAGTGTTATGGTTTTGTGTATTTGTACTGTTTCTGTGTTGTATTTGTGTTTTTGTGCTGGCTTTGTAATAGGCACTTGTGCTGTTAAGCCTGCACGTAATACCTATTGGACTGAATTGAATTGAATTCACCTAATGCTATACATGTGCAATTACCTACATGTTAAAATTTTAACATTTTACGTTTTAATACTTTACATTTATTTTAATGTGAACAATTTTAGCGACACTGTACAGCTACTGACTGTTGTATATAAAGCTAATGTGTGTATATATTACCATTTGTCGACGTACAATACGCTGCTTATGTCTTTATTGTATTACTGGCTGCCTGATGATGTCTACAATACGTTGCCGAAACATGTAGCAGAATGAAAATTACTTTTGTGCAGTGGTTGTAAATAAAACTTGTATGTGCATTGAACTGCATCATCTACACGTCAGATTATAGGAGTCATAGGTTCGAACGACAGGATTAGTGGATAATGACTTGGAAAGTAAGTTGCAGGAAATTGTCATAGCCTAATTTAACGAAGTATACCGGCGTTTACATGGACGGATTCAGGAAAACGAAGCCCGACTCTCAGGGCAGACGGTCTCTTTGTTGGTATCTGAACCCGGTACCTATCGAGTACGGAATAGGAATGCTGATAACTCGACAGCGATCATCATTATCATCAGCATCATCGTCATCATAACACCTAGTGAAGTTGTACAAGGGACATTCAAATGAAAACCAGATACATTATATACAGGGGTTTATTGCAAAAATACAGTACAATGACGTTAATATTCAACGCAGTCCCCACCACGTTCTGCACACCTCCTACAACGTTCCACTAAGGTCCCCACCACGTTCTGCACACCTCCTACAACGTTCCACTAAGATCCCCACCACGTTCTGCACACCTCCTACAACGTTCCACTAAGGTCCCCACCACGTTCTGCACACCTCCTACAACGTTCCACTAAGGTCCCCACCACGTTCTGCACACCTCCTACAACGTTCCACTAAGGTCCCCACCACGTTCTGCACACCTCCTACAACGTTCCACTAAGGTCCCCACCACGTTCTGCACACCTCCTACAACGTTCCACTAAGGTCCCCACCACGTTCTGCACACCTCCTACAACGTTCCACTAAGGTCCCCACCACGTTCTGCACACCTCCTACAACGTTCCACTAAGGTCCCCACCACGTTCTGCACACCTCCTACAACGTTCCACTAAGGTCCCCACCACGTTCTGCACACCTCCTACAACGTTCCACTAAGGTCCCCACCACGTTCTGCACACCTCCTACAACGTTCCACTAAGGTCCCCACCACGTTCTGCACACCTCCTACAACGTTCCACTAAGGTCCCCACCACGTTCTGCACACCTCCTACAACGTTCCACTAAGGTCCCCACCACTGCACACCTCCTACAACGTTCCACTAAGGTCCCCACTACTGCACACCTCCTACAACGTTCCACTAAGGTCCCCACCACGTTCTGCACACCTCCTACAACGTTCCACTAAGGTCCCCACCACGTTCTGCACACCTTCTACAACGTTCCACTAAGGTCCCCACTACTGCACACCTCCTACAACGTTCCACTAAGGTCCCCACCACTGCACACCTCCTACAACGTTCCACTAAGGTCCCCACAACGTTCTGCACACCTTCTACAACGTTCCACTAAGGTCCCCACCACTACACACCTCCTACAACGTTTCACTAAGGTCCCCACCACGTTCTGCACACCTCCTACAACGTTTCACTAAGGTCCCCACCACGTTCTGCACACCTCCTACAACGTTCCACTAAGGTCCCCACCACTGCACACCTCCTACAACGTTCCACTAAGGTCCCCACAACGTTCTGCACACCTTCTACAACGTTCCACTAAGGTCCCCACCACGTTCTGCACACCTTCTACAACGTTCCACTAAGGCATAAATTCCTCGGCAGAAGTCTTCTGGTTGCTGTGCCAGCCAGTCGTGCACCCCTCAGCCGATCTGAAGTGACATCCACGTAGGGCGTCTTTTAGGGGCCAAAAGAGGTAAAAATCACTGGGTGCCAAATCTGTTGAATACGGCAAATGGGGTAACAGCTCCAGTTTTAAACCCTTAATCTGTTTCACCGTGTGACGGGCTGTATGAGGTCGGACGTTGTCACGCTGCAGACATGCCAGAGGACCACACACCACGGCGTTTTGTTGGAATTGCTGGCTTCAAGCTGTTTCCGAAACATGTCACTGTATCTTTCTCTGTTCACTGTTTGTCTTTGCTCCAGGTAATGTTTAAGAATCACTCACTGCTTTATAATCCGTGTTTTCATCTGAATGACCTTTGTAGAAATCGTAAAGATGGTGTACAATTTACCCCCCCCCCCCCCCCTATCCCATTCATCCAGTCAATGCCGGTCTTTGGAAAAGCTGCAGCTGGGAGAAGCAGCGCCCAAGCAGCTGCAGTAAGCAGTTAAACACACACGTCAGCATAACGGTCCCAGCGATGTGTCCAGATTGTTTACAACTGCAAGACATACGCCATGGCAACAGCGGCAGCCACTAGCCCAGAGGCGTCGGCATCAGACTGCGGTATCAGCAGATCCAGTGCGCTGGGTGACATGAACAACATTTTAAAAATTTGGAAGTCACCTGTGCCGACCAAGTGTGATGTCTTCCAGTCTTACTCGGAAACGACCGAAACAGCCGACGGTTCACAAGCAGTGGCCAAGTCGACTGCGCGATTAGCAACACCATTCGTCTACACAGGTTCAGATTTTTCCATGGTTTTCCTCAGTTGTAAAGTAAATTCCAGAGCATAGTCAGAAAGCGAACGTGTTCGGTCTTCCCTTGTTGCTGAGGCCGTCACACACAAGACAGGCAATGTACGTATAAACGTAACATTGAGACGCGTTCGCTTAACTACTGGTACCGTGGAAAAGCAATAAGTATTACATATTCTGAGTGTCTGTCTGAAGCCTTATTTATCCAGCAAGCAAAGCGCATGCGCCGTATTATATTGTCATCTGTGGCCTGTCTGGCTCTACCATATTTTTCCACATTATCTCATAAACGGCACGATTTTCGGAAAAAAGTTATTGAATATAAAATGTGTGTTTTGCGTTTCTCTACAACTTTTGTCTGAAATATTTATCATTCTGAGAAGAAGTCAGCGAGATATTACCATAAATATATATAGTTATTCATGTAAAGAACCAGTTATTCTTGTCGGATTTTAATGAAACTTGAATTTTTTCCACGGATTTTGGAGAAATCCTCAAATATCAAATTTCATGAAACTCCGTCCAGTAGAAGCCGACTTGTTCCATGCGGACGGACAGACAGACAGACAGCCAGATACGACAAAGCTAACAGTCGCTTTTCGCAATTTTGCGAACGCGCCTAATGTTTGTCCCTCAGTCGCAGAGGCCTTCAATCAAAGCATCCACGACATTTCTGGGTTAAACTCCCAGAATTCCACCCATCAGAATTTCTTCACAAAGGTCTAAGTCACTGACGGGTGCCTCTTCCCGCCAATAACAACAGCCTTTCATTTGAAGACGTCAAGGACTTAGCCAAGACAGCCGAATGCTTTAAAAGTCAGACACTACTGCCAACGCTTTTAATTCGCAGGAATGGTTTGACGTACAAAGGGTTCTCGTCTCGTACACTGCTGAAATTCCATGTATATTTGGCTATTTGACTAGTCGGTTGATTGGTTCGTTGGATCCTGTTCACTTTGACCCTAAAAGTCAAATGATACCACGGCAGTAGCAGCATCAGAACTGACACATTGTGACCGAGTGACATACGTCATTGTTCAACAACGTTTCTATCCACATAACCATCTTTCTGTTTCTATTTAACACTGTTATTGAATCAAGCGTGTGATTTATGGTTTGTTTCATATCTAAATCTTGAAACAAAATTACACAAATTCTGCAGCTTCGATAGTATCACTATTAGTCTTATCTCTTCCTAATTACTCCCTTCGCCCACTTTTCTTCTTCTTCTTCTATGACTCGACAGCCCTATATGGGCCTGGGCCTCCTCGATTCGTCGAGGCTTCACGATCACACACATTAGACACACCACACTCGGTAGGACTCCTCTGGACGAGTGATCAGCCCGTCGCAGAGACCTCTACCTGACAACACACAACACTCACAACAGACAGACATCCATGCCCCCGGTGGGATTCGAACCCACGATCCTAGTAAGCGAGCGGCCGCAGACCCACGCCTTCGCCTACTTTTAGCAACTCATTAATGAAACCACATCGTCGTAAAAGATGCAGACAGTAGAATAGTTTGTGATGACAATTTATTTGTTAGAACATATGTGGCTATTTTAGGTGTACTGTATTTTATGATTATGTTGAGATACAGGAATAGGGTGCTGAGGTAGATATTTGGGCCTCAGAGCGAGGAAGTAGCAAGACACTGGAGAAAATTTTCTAATTATGAGCTTCGAGACATTTACACCTCACAAAATGTCATTAGAGTGAGAGATGGGCGGGCCATGTGGCACGTATTGGGGAGGAGAGAAATGATTAGACGGTATTTGTAGTGAAATATAAAGAAATGGAACCACACTGGAGACCTAGACATAGATGGGAGGAATAGATAGGATGTCTCCAATTGTATACACGTGGCTCAGGATAGGGACAGGTGGCGGGCTCTTGTGAATGCGGTAATGAACCTTCGGGTTCCATAAAACGCGGGGAATTTCTTGACTAGCTGACGACCTGTTAGCTTCTCAAGAAGGACTGTGCTACATGAAGCTAACTAGTTAGTTAGTTGGGGTGGCTGGTTATTTGGGCGGTTACGTTGTTAGTTTATGATAGAGGCCGTGCCATGGCTCAGGCGGTTAGTCGCCGGCCTTTCACCACGGAGGCCCGGGGTTCGGTCCCAGGTCAAGTCCATGTGAGATTTGTGGTGGACAAAGTGGCACTGGGACAGGTTTTTCTCCGAGTTGTTTTTCCCCTGTTGATTTCATTCCACTGGTGCTCCATTACTTGTAAAACTTGGTAAAAAAAACTGCTCATCTTCATCACAGGGGTTGCACAAAAAGCCTTAAGGCTGTGGTGCGAGGGCCCTTCATAAAAAAAATAATAAATAAAAAAAATAGTTTGATAGAAGAAACTGTGGTCAGGATTAACTGTGCTTTCTAGAAAAGCTACATAATTTTTATGAAATTCTTAAATTAATAAGTGTATTGTCAATCAATTTTTTTTCTCAAAGAGATTCATAACAATCCGTGACAGATCTGCGCTCTTCTGGGATATTACGCAGCGTAGAGTGGTAATTCTGTATTGACGTTTCGGGACAACCTAGCGGCGAAAGCCTGAAATCACGCATAATCCGTGGCAGCCCCGTCAGTATAGTCAATAGAAAACAGTATGCATGACGGAAGAGTCTGAGTTCGATTCCCGGCATGGACAGCCATATGTCTTTTCTCCACAGCATCCCGATCTGTCCTGGGGATTACCCAACCTCTTCTTCTATGGGTAGTGCGGTCTCTTTCATGGGGTCAAAATGGACATGGCGTGAAACTGACCATCAACTCCATCTAGTGCAGACGTTAAGAATGCGTTGAACCCTGCTCCCCACCCCCTTCCAGTGCCCCATACATATGATAACGTTGTGCTTCATTTTTTTTTCCAATGGCTTAACAGCCCCTTGGGGGCCTAGGCCGCCTCATTTTTCGAGGCTTCACGATCACACACTTTAGACACACCACAGTCAGTAGGACTCCTCTGGACGAGGGACCAGCTCGTCGCAGAGATCTCTACCACAACAGACAGACATCCATGCCCTAGGCGTGATTCGAACCCACAATCCCAGTAAGCGAGTGGCAGTAGACCCACGCCTTAGACCGCGCGGCCACTGCGATCGACTGTGCTTCATTAAACACAGGGAATAACTTATATTTTTGCCTTACAGCAAGGCTGTGTAACTCACTGTAGCATTCTACAGTTAGTAAGTTGTAGGTTCATTAAGTTTACAAATGTAAAGTAACATACAGTTCGGAGAAGCATTGTACAGAGGCAAGGAGGAGATGAATATCGTACATACAATAAAAAGAAGAAAGGCTAACTGGATTGGTCACGTCTTGCGTAGGAACTGCCTTCTGAAACATGTGATTGGAGGAAAGATAGAAGGAAGGATAGAAATGACGGTAAGACGAGGAAGAAGATGTAAACAGCTGCTAGATGACATGAAGGAAACTACAAGATATTCGAAATTGAAAGAGGAAGCACTAGATCGCACAGTGTGGAGAACTCGCATTGGAAGAGGCTGTGGACCTGTCGTATGAATAGAGATCGGGGTTAAAGTAGCCAAGAGGGCAGTTGGATTGCATATGGAAGTCTTCTGGGCAGTTATACCATCTTGTCTAGTATGCGGGTACAACAGTTTCGGAGCAGCTGCTGCCTCCATCTTCATTTGTATCATGAAGATTGAGGCAGTATTTCCTCCAAAACATTGTTACCTATATACCAGACTACACGATGTCACGACGTAGAAGACATTATGAAACGCCATCGCAATGAAAACATCAAACGCCACGTATGTAGGCCTACGCACTGTTGTAGGAAACGAGACAACTAAATATCATACGCAAATTTGTGTCTATTTGATGATAGGAAATAATATGGGGAAAAAGTCACGAAACAAAGAAAAACTTGTAGGCCTATGAGCTACATGTAGACCTGTGAGCTACGTGTAGGCCTATGAGCTACATGTAGGCCTGTGAGCTACGTGTAGGTCTGTGAGCTACGTGTAGGTCTGTGAGTTACATGTAGGCCTATGAGCTACACGTACGCCTATGAGCTACATGTAGGCCTGTGAGCTACGTGTGGACCTATGAGCTACATATAGGCCTGTGAGCTACATGTAGGCCTGTGAGCTACGTGTAGGTCTGTGAGTTACATGTAGGCCTATAAGCTACACGTACGCCTATGAGCTACATGTAGGTCTGTGAGCTACGTGTGGACCTATGAGCTACATATAGGCCTGTGAGCTACATGTAGGCCTGTGAGCTTTTACTCGTTTGCGGCATGTTTATCAAGCACTTACGGACCGAAGACACGCAGCCCGCTGAGTTACTTATCAATGTTTTGTTTAGCTTTTGTGCAGAACTTAATCAAGTAAGAAAATTAGTTCCCTGCTCCAAAATTTGAAAGGAGGGATTCATATATATATATACAAATGAACATGGCCTTACATGCACAAAAACACACGCACACACACACACACACACACACACAGAGGTGACATGGTGATCTCATAAGCCTTCTTTTTGCTTCCTTTCTTTCTTTCATTTTCTTTTTATTTTACCAAAGGAACGCACGCTGACAGTGAGACACCAAAGCTTTCAGTTCTGCTCAGGTCTTGAAAAAGACATGCACTGTACCTAGGAAAGGGATTCACTCCGAACAAATATGAGCTTACAATACGGGAACAATGAGCTGCTGCCTTATAAATCAGCATTTGTTTAGAGGAAGCATCTGCGAGCGACCAAGCGACCTACGTGGACTCAGTTAGGCATCCATGTCATACATACCCACTGTGAAATGAGAACTATGTGATTGAAATAATTCATATCTGGAAGCAAGTTTTATAGCTGGCAGCGAGAGAATCCTGTACAGATAAATGAAATTTATTACGCGGGGATTTTATTTCAAGCTGTTTAAACATTTAAATGTGCGTATAATTTACACCCAAATGCTTATCAAATAAAAATCTTCATTTCTTCTTTAACAGAGATGCAGTAACACTTTGGATAAAACGCCCTAGGTGGCAGTACTGTGTCGTGTTTTCTGGTCCTCATTTCTTTTAACACTAAAGCTATAAATGGGCTGCAGACATTAAAATACCTTGATGACAATAGGTCTAAACTTGATCCTCTGTAGGTGTTGAGAACAGTAATATATATAAGAGGCAGTTCTCTGAAATGAGTCTTAGCATACATTAATTTTACAGTCGGTTGTGTCGTTAGGCCACTTGTAGAGTCGTAACTGCCATCGCGTCAGTAATTAGTGCCAGTGCTTCTTTTTAACAGCATCCCATTCCCGCCCACACCGAGACGTGATCAGCGGCTGGGATTCCGGACGACGGCGCAATTTGAATCCCATCAGTCAGACCTGATTCATTGTTTCCTTAAGAATTGTTTATGTGAAGGAATATAGAGATTAAAGAACACACAGCAGAGCAACTGTCAGGGGGTTTCAACGCAACTTTCTCCATACTGACTATGGATGATGAACAGGACGTCTGTCCTTGAAGTGTTAGAAGGTTATTAAGGTTAGACTGTATAGATGCAACAATGGAATTAAAATAACAGATTCCGATTGAATATGAATGTAGCGATCTGGTTACTACACTTTGTGCAGTGGCTTTATTTCTAGTTCCTATCTCTTTGTTGTCTTGTTGCACTGTTCCGAGGAAGCGCGGAATAGCTTCCTCGGAACAGTGCAAGTTGAACCACCTGAAGACTTCACCCTTACCCAGATTTGTCCTGGTAGCCACCTCCTTGATTTCAATACTTGGAAATCTGTTAACCGCATTAGAACAGGGGTGGCACCAGTAAAAACAAATATGGTGAAATGGGGCAAAACAAACTCCGACGACCTGTTTTGTGGCTGTGGAGAGGTACAAGATATGGGACATCTCCTGTCATGCAGGGACTGCCTTGTGGCTGTGGAGAGGTACAAGATATGGGACATCTCCTGTCATGCAGAGACTGCCTTGTGGCTGTGGAGAGGTACAAGATATGGGACATCTTCTGTCATGCAGGGACTGCCTTGTGGCTGTGGAGAGGTACAAGATATGGGACATCTCCTGTCATGCAGGGACTGCCTTGTGGCTGTGGAGAGGTACAAGATATGGGACATCTCCTGTCATGCAGGGACTGCCTTGTGGCTGTGGAGAGGTACAAGATATGGGACATCTCCTGTCGTGCAGGGACTGCCTTGTGGTTGTGGAGAGGTACAAGATATGGGACATCTCCTGTCATGCAGGGACTGCCTTGTGGCTGTGGAGAGGTACAAGATATGGGACATCTCCTGTCATGCAGAGACTGCCTTGTGGCTGTGGAGAGGTACAAGATATGGGACATCTCCTGTCATGCAGAGACTGCCTTGTGGCTGTGGAGAGGTACAAGATATGGGACATCTCCTGTCATGCAGGGACTGCCCCCAGAAATGCACCCTCGAGGATTTATGGCTTGCAAATAAAAAAGGATTTGACGTAGCCCAATACTGGGCAAAAAATCTTTAATTTAATTTGATGGTCCGGACACGATAAAGAAAGAAAGAAGTGTTGTCTTATGAGTCAAAAATACGTTCGTCCATTCCTCACCCGGTTTTTATTTAAATACAATATATTAAGATAGCGGAATTCTTTGCATGTTGTGACTGCCTTATAAATACGTATTTCCGGTAATAAATTTTATATTACTTTCGACGTTGGCGCCGCATAGTGATCGTGTTACGAATTAAACATGTTATGGTCATCTAGGGAGACGGAAAAGAAATGTAACACAGACGAACACGGTTATAACGACATCGGTTTATATGACACCTCGTTTATAGTGTCAGATATCCTGTCGTTCCAATTAATTCGTCACTGTTAACCATAACATTACACTTCTCGGTTATAACGACACTCGTTTGTAAAGACACAACATGTTCAGTCCCTTTCATGACGTCTTAACCGAGTTCGACTGTATACGAGTATACTAATATATATACTACTAATAAGAAGGACCTTTATTGAAACAATTTATTTCTGCTCTATAGGGCTCTGACGATGGTACATTGCTCATTGACACAGTCTTCTTTCTTTGGACTTTGTATATCGCCTAAATTTTAAAGAGACACGACGTTTCGGAAGCCGACTCTGCTTCCGTCTTGAGGAAAAGAAGGACCTAACCTGTTGGACCCCTTAGATAGAGTTATTCTCAGTCATTGGCCACTATAGAAACAGTAAAGTTAAGATATGCACCTGAGAACAGATCTAGTCCACGGGTGGTAACAGGAAAAATAGCTTTTTTTGTGGTTACTAATTTGTGGATTGGTCCAGGTTTTATTTCTGAGTCTTCTGGTTAATTTTCATTTTTCAAATAGTCATTTTCCTGTTACTGCCCTTGAACAAGGGCTGTTCTCAGGTGCATATCTTAACAAGTCGTTTTTCGTTAAAAATTAGGCGGTGGACAAAGTCCAAAAAAAGACTGTTTCAGTGAATTTATTTCTGCCCTGTTACGTGGATGGAAACCGAACTTCCTGCGTTAAATAAACAGTAAATCAGCGAATAAATCACGATATGATATATCTAATAGAAAAATTACACGAAACAAGCAGTAGGCTGTGCAAAATTAGGCAGAAGCGAGTTTTAATCTCCTGAATTCACAATTTATAGTTAAGGCT
The DNA here is from genome assembly GCA_021186555.1 of Reticulitermes speratus. Lineage (NCBI taxonomy): Eukaryota > Metazoa > Arthropoda > Insecta > Blattodea > Rhinotermitidae > Reticulitermes > Reticulitermes speratus. Next base: position 3,669,631 of record JAJKFL010000330.1, read on the forward strand.
ATGTTTATAAATAATATAATATTCATATAACTGGTTTGCTTCAGAGTTAATTTAATTCAGAGTACTCCTGAACCTACTGTAACCACAGGATGTCTTTTTTATGGTCATCAGTTTCGTCGTCGTAATTTTCTGACAAACTGAACACTGCCCACAGCTGTTAAAATGTGTTTTATGCGCACGTCTGTCTATCTTACTGAAAATACTCAGTGTATACATCGGAAAAGCATGACTGGGCGTGTTTTGTTACATCATAAAAACACTACACAGGGTGTTTCTTTTAAGATGCAGCTATTTCATTAACTACTGTTGTTTATATTAGAATAACACAATAACTAACAAGTATCGTTCCGTATTAGGTCTTGGTTAGTAAATGTCGCTTTACAAAGTGTAAATATTTTAAAATTAAAATCTTTTATGCGTAGTATATTAGGAATAGTTTGACATTTCTGCTGTCCGGGAATTTGTATCGAGGAACTGAAGGTAATTACAAAAATCCTCAGAAGTTCTAATACACCTCATTTAGTATACAAGTCACACAAGAACTCGTATAAAAACGCAATAAGTCGCGAAATAAACGCATTTGCAGCGGTCATAGTATGATATAATGTGTGAAGTGTGTATACAGGACATACACAAAAGAATGGTGCGGTTTTAATACCATTCTTTTGTGTATGCCCTGTATATGTGTGTGTGTGTGTGTATGTATATGTATATATATATATATAGGTAGCCTTTGTTTTACGCCTTATTTTCTTTAACACCCATTGCAATATTTACGCCATTTGCGTTCCCTCATTATCGGTTTAACGCCCTTTGGCTGGCTGCGAACGAGGACACTGTGAAGAATGTACAAAACTCACGGCGCAGAAAAAGAAAACTTGCAAGATGCGCGCTCACTGCAAGCTACGTCAGTCATCGCGCTCACTGCAAGCTACGTCAGTCATCGCGCTCACTGCAAGCTACGTCAGTCATCGCGCTCACTGCAAGCTACGCCAGTCATCGCGCTCACTGCAAGCTACGCCAGTCATCGCGCTCACTGCAAGCTACGCCAGTCATCGCGCTCACTGCAAGCTACGTCAGTCATCGCGCTCACTGCAAGCTACGTCAGTCATCGCGCTCACTGCAAACTACGTCAGTCATCGCGCTCACTGCAAACTACGTCAGTCATTGCGCTCACTGCAAACTACGTCAGTCATCGCGCTCACTGCAAACTACGTCAGTCATCGCGCTCACTGCAAACTACGTCAGTCATCGCGCTCACTGCAAACTACGTCAGTCATCGCGCTCACTGCAAGCTACGTCAGTCATCGCGCTCACTGCAAGCTACGTCAGTCATCGCGCTCTCGCCGTTTTGTTCACACCAAGTATTCTATTTGATTTATTTCAGTTTCTTTCCCACCTGCAAACGCCACGATGACACACGCAATCGAGGAACCGAAAATGAAAACTGACATGTCTACTAACAATGGCAGCAGTGATCTTAATGGCAGTAACAAGCATGATCTGTTGCTAATAATGTGACTGTGTAGTAAATCTCAAATCTGGTTCTGTTTGTATTATATTCTGGATATTCAGCTGTTTTTGGTGCCTCAGCGCGTACCTCACTGAGAACACATCCGGTAACCAACTGTTTTTCTGTTTCAACTCGTTCCGTATAGAACAGTGGTATTCAACCTTTTTTGTTCGCGTACCCCCACATATAATTTCTCTTCAACTTTGTACCCCCAAAGCTGTTGGTGCATAATTCAAGTTATACATAGTCTATAATCTACATCTAAAATAAGTTAAATAAATTACATCCAAAATAATATATTAAATAATAAGTTTTGAATGAGAAAAAGGAGAGTCAAGCTATTAAATAACAAATATATTATATGCACTATGTGGAATAAAATGAAACTAGCCGCCCAGATAAGAAGGAGAGACAGAAAGAAAAAAATGGCGCTCTTAAATCGCATGTCCTTACGTCCGGGTCTCTTGTGGCTAAACCTAAATCTGGCCCAGATTATTCAGTATTTATCATGAAATAATATATTTTTTTTAATTATACGTACCCCTTAAGATGTCTTCGCGTACCCCCGGGGGTACGCGTACACCAGGTTGAATATCACTGGTATAGAGAACCCAGCAACAATGTTAACCATGGCAACCAGGATGTGACTTACTCACACCAAGGGCGTGACTCACATGCAGTATTGTATATAGAACAAGGCAGTGTTCTAACATCAAGGGACAAGATGCAATGAAACAGGAGATATAGCAAAGTTATATTCCATAATAATGCTGCGAAATCAGTAAACGAACAGACTGTTTGAGCCTTGTGATTCGTAAGTCGTGGCAATACCAACTGCAGAGTTTATTTAATGTCCATTGTCACTTGATATCCTCCTAGGAAAAATGGTCAGATTCATAGAGATCGATTGGCGATTGCTAGTTTCGTATTCGTGATTCCCGACTTTAATCCTCGCCGTTAATGCAATTCTAAGTTAATAAATCTCATGAATACGATAATAAATACAGGGCATACACAAAAGAATGGTGCGGTTTTAATAGTGACCACTATTAAAACCGCACCATTCTTTTGTGTATGCCCTGTATAACTCCAGAAACGTCGTTATATCAGACATGCATAAGACAACAAGCAATGTCCAGCACATGGGTGCTGCAATTCTAACAATATTACATAGCTACTTACAGTTACTGGAATCCACATACAGCTTAGGAATTTCACTGTACCTGAAAAGGTAAGAACACGCCAATTAATTGATTAAATTCCTTATTATAAACATAAATTATATTTACGTATTAATTCAGGCTTTTGTTATGAGGACGTAGGGGTAAGTGGGGGTATTATCATTAATTATTTTTGCTGTTCATTTAACGACGCTCTCAGTAGCTTAGATTAACACCATTGACGATTGGAATATAAATTGGAATTCCTATAGGAGGAAAAGGTCATGTCCCAATGTGTGATACTATCCCAGCGTTTGTCTTGGGACGCTGCACGAATCCTCAGTCGAGACAGATTTTCTCGCGACAGAAATTCGAAGTGGGCTCCTGAATGCAAATCAGAGGCGTTATTGCTGAAGCCACCTTCCTCCATTGGAGGTGTAGCTCCACGCAATCTGAACTACATGGAGACGAGCAGCCAGATTCAGGGGCCAACTGCATGCTGTCCAACTGTCCAACTGTATGCTGTCCAACTGTCCAACTGCATGCTGTCCAACTGTCCAACTGTATGCTGTCCAACTGTCCAACTGCATGCTGTCCAACTGTATGCTGTCCAACTGTCCAACTGTATGCTGTCCAACTGTCCAACTGCATGCTGTCCAACTGTCCAACTGTATGCTGTCGAACTGTCCAACTGTATGCTGTCCAACTGTCCAACTGTATTCTGTCCAACTGTCCAACTGTATGCTGTCCAACTGTCCAACTGCATGCTGTCCAACTGTCCAACTGTATGCTGTCCAACTGTCCAACTGCATGCTGTCCAACTGTCCAACTGTATGCTGTCCAACTGTCCAACTGCATGCTGTCCAACTGTCCAACTGTATGCTGTCGAACTGTCCAACTGTATGCTGTCCAACTGTCCAACTGTATTCTGTCCAACTGTCCAACTGTATGCTGTCCAACTGTCCAACTGCATGCTGTCCAACTGTCCAACTGTATGCTGTCCAACTGTCCAACTGTATGCTGTCCAACTGTCCAACTGCATGCTGTCCAACTGTCCAACTGCATGCTGTCCAACTGTCCAACTGTATGCTGTCCAACTGTATGTCCGTCTGTTGGTCCGTCCATGCTTATGTAACAAGCAGACAACCGCAAGATGGATTTATTCAAATCTGATATTCGAAATGTTTTACTAAACGTTTATGATATGTTCCAATTTTGATTAAAACCTAGCTAAAATAACGCATATTTTACACGTATTTTACGCTCATCTCGACCAAACTCGACGATTTTTATCAAAAGTGTTTGGAATAATATTAAAATGGATCTTCAAGAAGTGGGATGGGGGCACGGACTGGATTGATCTGACTCAGGATAGGGACAGGTGGCGGGCTCTTTTGAATGCGGTAATGAACTTTCGGGTTCCATAAAACGCGGGCAATTCGTTGATTAGCTGAGGAACTGTTAGCTTCTCAGGAAGGACTCTGTTCCATTGAATGTTTCGAACAAAATTGTGTAAAAAGCACATTTTATGACCAATACTCCCCCCCCCCCCCCCCCAAAGTCACAGTTTTCGAGATATCGGAACCAAATTAGTCGACTCGTCATATCTGTTCGCCAACATGTATATTTCCTCATTTTTCTTCACTCTTATTAGTTAAAGGGCTGGAAGTTATCTTTTCAGCTAGAAGTGTCTAGGATTGCTACCTGTCGTGCAGCGCGGTACAGTATACACTACATGTTCATTTACACCTTAAAGAAACCATTTTAGTTATATCACGTGCCTTTTCATATCAGTTTGTTCTGTCAGTTGGGTAAACAACCCGAGGTAAGAGGTCTAAGGTGCCACACGCAGTGTTTAGTAACCGTTGACTTTTGGGCGTTTTCTGGTTTATTATTGAAACTAGTTTACGAGTTGAATCACCATAAATGTCAAGCGGAAGATACAGAGATTCGTGGCGACGGTCTTCTGAATTCAGGAAACTGGCAAGGTTAGAACTGGAAAAGACTTACAAATGTCTAGTAACACTGGAGAAGGATGTCAGTAACAAATTAGCGGTAAGCACGAAGTCACGTCCCAGAGGACTTAATCTTAATTTAAAAAAAGGCTGTGAAAAGCTCAAATGGAACTTTGCAAATAACCAACATTGAATATTAAATTAGAAACTTCTTCAATATCCGATTCTAAATTCAGTAAATTAGGAATATTGAGAAAAGAAACAACCAAAGCGTCTAAAATGAAACCACAGCGAATGAAATCTACGGAATTTGAAAACATCCCGCTTAATAATGAAACGACAATAATAAATTCAAATTACATTCATGAAGAAAGCAAGGTAAAGTTCACCCTATAACAGGCCAGGAACACCCAGAGGGGGTGGGGGGTTAGGGGTATAGCTGTACCCTTTCTTTAACCTCGGCGCTAGATGGAGGTGAGTCGTCAACGCCACGCCCCGGCCGTTTTACCCCCGGGAAAGAGACCCGGTACCCATTGTATAGGAGGCTGGGTGGGCCCCACGGCCGGTCTGGACGGGTGCGGAAAACCTCGCCCCCACCGGGATTCGATCCCCGGACCGTCCGGCCCGTAGCTAGTCGCTCTACCGACTACGCCTTCGTGGTCCTCGCGAAGAAAAAAAGGGCAGTTTAAATTCGCGGAAGACTTACAGCCGTACGGTTTACAATAAGTGGAGCCAACAGAACATACGACATTAGTCCGAAGTTTTACGTGTTTTTATCGAGTCACACCAGTGTGAGATAATGCGGTACCATCACACCTTGAGACAAAACATCCATAATAGTCATCTGTGACAGTCTGTGCCGATACCGATGGCCGTGCCGTCTAAGGCGTAGGTCTGCGGCCGCCCGATTGCTGGGATCGCGGATTCGAATCCTCCTGAGGGCATGGATTTTCATCTGTTTTGTTGTGTGTTCTGTAGGTAGCGGCCTCTGCGAAGGGCTGATCACTCGTTTAGAGGAGTCACATAGGCTGTATGTGTTTCTAATTGTGTGTGATCTAGAGACCTCAACAATGAAGCGGCCAAGGCCCGAGTTGGGCTGTTGAGCAACAGAAGAAAAAAAGAGCTGTTAAAACTAACTGAGGAAAACGTACTTAATTCCTTATGGAAGTTACAGAGCGGTACCGTGAAATACACCTCTTCAGTTTAGCCCAGTATACAGCCTTTCGTTGTTAGGACCAAGATGACATTCTGGCAGTAGACCTAGAGACCGCAGAACGCATACGAGCCACGAGTGCGTGTTAATCAACGAACGCACAAGACGTTGTTAAACAGTTAGAAACGCGTCCTTATGGAACATTTAGACGTTCTCTTGAAAGTACATCTTGCAGGCCAGTATCAACTATTGTATTGGAATTTCATTTGATCAGACTACACAGTTCATCTTATATGGTATGGAGATTTTCATTAGTGATTGACAGTTCTCTTTATATGGTATTGGAGATTTTCATTAGTGATTGAACAAGTTCATCTTTATATTGGTATTGGAGATTTTCATTAGTGATTGAACAAGTTCATCTTTTATATGGTATTGGAGATTTTCATTAGTGATTGAACAAGTTCATCTTTTATATGGTATTGAAGATTTTCATTAGTGATTGAACAAGTTCATTTTTATATGGTATTGGAGATTTTCATTAGTGATTGAACAAGTTCATCTTTTATATGGTATTGGATTTTCATTGTGATTGAACAATCTTTATATGGTATTGGAGATTTTCACTATAGTGATTGAACAAGTCATCTTTTATATGGTATTGGAGATTTTCATTAGTGATTGAACAAGTTCATCTTTTATATGGTATTGGAGATTTTCATTAGTGATTGAACAAGTTCATTTTTATATGGTATTGGAGATTTTCACTTAGTGATTGAACAAGTTCATCTTTTATATGGTATTGGAGATTTTCATTAGTGATTGAACAAGTTCATCTTTTATATGGTATTGGAGATTTTCACTATAGTGATTGAACAAGTTCATCTTTTATATGGTATTGGAGATTTTCATTAGTGATTGAACAAGTTCATCTTTTATATGGTATTGGAGATTTTCATTAGTGATTGAACAAGTTCATCTTTTATATGGTATTGGAGATTTTCATTAGTGATTGAACAAGTTCATCTTTTATATGGTATTGGAGATTTTCATTAGTGATTGAACAAGTTCATCTTTTATATGGTATTGGAGATTTTCATTAGTGATTGAACAAGTTCATATTTTATATGGTATTGGAGATTTTCACTATAGTGATTGAACAAGTTCATCTTTTATATGGTATTGGAGATTTTCACTATAGTGATTGAACAAGTTCATCTTTTATATGGTATTGGAGATTTTCATTAGTGATTGAACAAGTTCATCTTTTATATGGTATTGGAGATTTTCATTAGTGATTGAACAAGTTCATCTTTTATATGGTATTGGAGATTTTCATTAGTGATTGAACAAGTTCATCTTTTATATGGTATTGGAGATTTTCACTATAGTGATTGAACAAGTTCATCTTTTATATGGTATTGGAGATTTTCATTAGTGATTGAACAAGTTTCATCTTTTATATGGTATTGGAGATTTTCATTAGTGATTGAACAAGTTCATCTTTTATATGGTATTGGAGATTTTCACTATAGTGATTGAACAAGTTCATCTTTTATATGGTATTGGAGATTTTCATTAGTGATTGAACAAGTTCATCTTTTATATGGTATTGGAGATTTTCATTAGTGATTGAACAAGTTCATCTTTTATATGGTATTGGAGAATTTCATTAGTGATTGAACAAGTTCATCTTTTATATGGTATTGGAGATTTTCATTAGTGATTGAACAAGTTCATCTTTTATATGGTATTGGAGATTTCATTAGTGATTGAACAAGTTCATCTTTTATATGGTATTGGAGAATTTTCATTAGTGATTGAACAAGTTCATTTTTATATGTATTGGAGATTTTCATTAGTGATTGAACAAGTTCATCTTTTATATGGTATTGGAGATTTTCACTATAGTGATTGAACAAGTTCATCTTTTATATGGTATTGGAGATTTTCATATAGTGATTGAACAAGTTCATCTTTTATATGGTATTGGAGATTTTCATTAGTGATTGAACAAGTTCATCTTTTATATGGTATTGGAGATTTTCATTAGTGATTGAACAAGTTCATCTTTTATATGGTATTGGAGATTTTCATTAGTGATTGAACAAGTTCATCTTTTATATGGTATTGGAGATTTTCACTATAGTGATTGAACAAGTTCATCTTTTATATGGTATTGGAGATTTTCATATAGTGATTGAACAAGTTCATCTTTTATATGGTATTGGAGATTTTCACTATAGTGATTGAACAAGTTCATCTTTTATATGGTATTGAAGATTTTCATTAGTGATTGAACAAGTTCATCTTTTATATGGTATTGGAGATTTTCACTATAGTGATTGAACAAGTTCATCTTCAGACATATTTACTGCAACGAAGACTAGGCTCTGCAAGTTTTTCTCCGTACAGTCCATTGGTCTTCAACCTGCGGTCCGCCAGGTTGTATTATGCGGCCAGCCGCCACGTTTGTAAATTACGTATAGGCTATAAAATTACACAATAATATAGGCAGTTACATATACAACTTATTGTTATTTTTCGACGTGCGGCCCGCGAACCAGCCCACAAAAGCCGGTGTGGCCCTTTGCCATAAATATTTTGGACACCCATGATATAGTTCGAAGTAATTTCACAGACTTTGCAGTTCAGTATGTCACACGGTCACTAATTTACTTCCACTAATCTAATTTTAAGTAAACTTATTAAGTAGTAAGCAACTTGTGCTTCAAAAAACGCCTCAGAGGACTTTGTGCGCTAATTACGAAATATGCCGTTTCGAGTTCGTTTTACTTCAATTACACATTAAGTACACGGTAAGTAATGAACAGAGTTACAATAATCGGCATTATAAATTAGGATGTTTGTCCTCTTACGACTACGAATGCAATGCACAGGATTCCAACAGAAAACTTCTTAAAAATGTAATCGATAAATCTAACTTTGAAATTCTTAAAGCCGGGCTTGCCACTGCAAGTCAGAAGTCCTACGCATTCCTTGCATTTGTGTGACAAACGTTGCAACTGCCTTAGTTGATACTCTCCTGTCCTTACGGGCGTATTACGCTCCGGGAAGTATCAAACACTGGATACGCTACTACTGTGCCTCTAGCAACTGCAGCCAGGCCAGTAGGTAACGAGATACTGAGAACCAAGACAGAAAGTCAACAAACCTCCGTTAAACGAATTATTCATTCATTCATTCATTCATACATACATACATACATACATACACACACACGCATACACACATGCATGCACATACATATATACATTCCATGGATCCATAAGTCTGTCACAAAGACAATAGAATGTCAACAAGTCATAAATACACAAATATACACCATTTTTACAGTGCAAAATACTATACACATTTTACAAAAACAGTACCACAGATCATCTCCACACATAAAAAATTCATCTACAGAATAAAAGCAGTGTGTGTTTATGTATTTTCTTAATGCTAATTTAAACTTTGCCTTTTCATTCTTAAAGACAGTCAGACTACGTGGTAAGCTACTGCAAATTCTGATGCCAGCATAAATTGTACTTTTTTTAAAACAAGACAGATTGGCATTCAGTCCATGAAGATGGTGCTTATGTGTTGTGTTAATATTGTGTATAGATTAACTTGTTTGAAAAGTTTCTTGGTTACTGACAGTAAAGTTCATTAATGAAAATATATATTGGCATTAAACAGGTGAAATGTCTAATTGTTTAACTAGATTCCTACATGAAGTTCTGGGCTGTGCACCGACCATAATGCTGACAATTTCTTCAGGTTCTGACTGGCTGACAGAAGAATGTCTGGAGGAAAACTGCTGCTCTGACGGACCTTTAGTCCTTCCATTATACTAACACAGGCTGGGGTGAGTGTTGTAACATCTATTGTGACGTAATCACACTAAAAATACCGTCATATATATATATATATATATATTCCCCCCCCCCCCAATGGCTCGACAGCCCCTTGGGGGCCTAGGCCGCCTAATTTTTCGAGGCTTCACGATCACACACTTTAGACACACCACACACGGTAGGACTCCTCTGGACGAGTGATCAGCCCGTCGCAGAGACCTCTACCTGACAACACACAACACTCACAGCAGACAGACATCCATGCCCCCGGTGGGATTCGAACCCACAATCCTAGTAAGCGAGTGGCCACAGACCCACGCCTTAGACCCCACGGCCACTGGGATCGGCGTCACATATATTATGTGTACGTAATTATTATGTATCCTGAATGTACACGGTATGCATCATAGGCATTCTTTGCAACACCTCAACACGGAGGTCATGCCTCTGGCCATCTGCATGATTTGTCTTGCACATATAGCTAAGATGTCTCATGTTCGTCTACTTAAGAGCAGAGGTTGTCTGTGGAATTTAATTCTGACGTTTCGTAACGCTCGAAGTGAACTTGTCTAAAGGTAAGACAGCGAATTATCTTATGTCCTCTGCCACCGTACATAGTGATAATCACGATGTTCTCTGCAAACATGCCAACAGTAGCCGAGTGGAATTTGTAAATATAGTAAGCATATTGGTAATTCAGAGTACAGTAGTCCCCCCGTATCCGCGGGTGATACGTTCCAAGACCTACCGCGCATGCCCGAAACCGCGGATAGTAGCGAACCCTATATATAAAAGCGCAGAGTAAACTTTAGATCGACTAAAGTCGACGCTGGCAAATTAAAACGTAAATACTTAAATTGACCATGGTCGACTTTGGCAGTGAATGTGTTAATATTTTCGAGCCACGGTAAAACCGCGGATACCGAATCCGCGGATACAGGGGTTCTACTGTAATTTGCATTTTTGAGACAGCTATGTTCCAAACAGAAGGAAAGGAAATGTAATAGAAACATTTATGCATGTCAGAGGTCTCTGCGGATTAACTAACTAACTAACTCCATGGAGCAGAGTCCTTCCTGAGAAACTAACAGGTCGTCAGCTAGTCAAGAAATTCCCCGCGTTTTATGGAACCCGAATGTTCATTACCGCATTCACAAACGCCCGTCACTCTAGACAGTCCCTAAGACGTCTCTAGTGAACAGAATCGAACGCTTATTTCCGTCGTCACCATCCTGAGCCTGATGCCCCACTCACATTAAATTAAGTTTAAACCAACCGATGCACACTAAAACCACTCTTTAAGTAGCTTTATTATAAAATTGTTAAAATTGTACCCCTACACATGTTTCGATCCTAGGATCATCGTCAGGGGGTTTCTTGTTAAAAGCTACAGTCACTTCAACACATGATTTAAAATATTCTATAAGCACTTTGAACCATAAGTTAAAATCTTGACAATAGATTCGCTAAAAGTTGTAAAATTATAAAAACACTGTAGTTAGTAGAATTGTGGAACTGCTGGCGTGTGGTAATAAAAGCATATGAAATGTTTTTTCGTGGAGCGGAGTGTACTACGTTCGTCCAGTGAGGAGTGCTACGGTGGAGTGTCTGGTTCGGGGGGTTGTGTGTAGGTCACTCACATTCGCACACCAAATCCCTTAAGTTCTATTTAAATATTTCACTCATATCTACACTAGTTATTCCAAATAGCCTCTTTTCTTTAGAATTGCACACAAATTCAGCATGCTTTCTCTCTCAGATGCGTAAACGAAACCATCCTGACGCCGATTTTAACGTGAGTTCACAAAATGTAACGACCGAATCTCTTAGTGCAAAGTAGTACGAGTTTGTATGTGTGTGTGTGTGTGTGTGTGTGTGTGTGTGTGTGTGTGATGCCCTGAAGCAAAGCGTGGGCTAGCTACAATGGAGCCGCGTGCGGGAGACGTGTGTCATGTGTTTTTATATACTTTTGTAGGTTTTTTAATTTACAATTTTCTTCTTGCTTTGCTTTTGTGTTTTCATTTAAATGTTTTATCCCCGGCCGTATTAGTAAAAACCGCTAAGGGCGATACAGAGTTTAGAAGCGATTTCGCCAGCTAAAGTACACGGAACAATATTCTGATCGACACAGTGCATGCGATTTGTTGGCTTTCTCTCTTTTCTCTCTTCTTTCTAACTACAGTCGAACACGGTTACAACGACATCGGTTTGTGCGACACCTCGCCTATAGCGTCAGATATTCTGTGGTACAATAAAAAAGAACAAAGGCTAACTGGATTGGTCACGTCTTGCGTAGAAACTGCCTTCTGACACACGTGATTGAAGGAAAGTTAGAAGGAAGGATAGAAATGACGGGAAGACAAGGGAGAAGACGTAAGCAGCTACTGGATGACCTTAAGGAAAAGAGAAGATACTGGAAATTGAAAGAGGAAGTACTAGATCGCACCCTGTGGAGAACTCGCTTTGGAAGAGGCTACGGACCTGTCGTAAGACAGACTGCAGAATGAATGAATGAATTCTGTGGTACCAATCAATTCCTCACTGTTAACCATAACATTATACTCCTCGGTTATAACAACACTCCTTCATAACGACACAAAATATTCAGTCCGTTTCATAACGTTATAACCGAGTTCGACTGTACATTCATTTTTCTCTATTCCACTCATCTATTCTTCCCTACCTGCTGTTCTGTCTTTGCTACACCACTTATGCTGACGGAACCAAACTGTTTTCTGGACATAATCGTCATCTATGCTTGCATTCTTCCCATACCTATTGCGCAGGCGTTACTTAACTATCGTAGAAAGTATAATATTAGAGCATATTCAAGTTTCTGCCGATTGGTACAGAGGTGGCGACATCTTGGAGGAAAATTGCCAACAGCGACTATTAGGTTCGTCATGTCTGTCTGTCTGTCTGTCCATCCGTCTGCAAGGAACAATTCGGCTCCCACTGGACGGATCTTCATGAAATTTAGTATTTGAGTATTTTTTCGAAAATCTGTCATGAAAATTCAAGTTTCATTAAAATCTGACAAAAATAACGGTACTTTACATGAAGACCTATGTACATTTATGATAGTATCTCGCTGAATTCTTAGAATGAGAAATGTTTAAGACAAAAGTTGTAGAGAAAATCAAAACACACATTTTATGTTCAATAACGTTTTTTCCGGAAATCGTGCCGTTTATGAGATAATGTGGGAAAATATGGTACAGCCAGACAGGCCACAGACGACAATATAATACGGCGCATGCGCTTTGTATGCTGGATAACTAAGGCTACAGACACACACTCAGAATATGTAATACTTATTGTTTTTCCACGGCAACAATGGTTACGCGAACGCGTCTCAATGTTACATTATACGTACATTGCCTGTCTTGTGTATCTATACAAAAACATTTCAAACATCGCATGTGAACCTGTGACTCCAGAATATTGTGTGTCGGGGTGGAAATTTCAAAAGACAGCGGGTGGGTGATTCATCATGAGGGATCAGAGGGGATCTCTGTTATAACGTGAATATTACATTTTGTTGTGTGTTTAAGACATGAACCATGAAAGAAGTTGATCCGAATTCCGTGAATTGTTTTGGCCCGTGTAACACTGTGTTACTGTGTGGCTTCGTCAGCGCTGGAAAGATCGCGTTTCCCTCAATTCGAATCTTCCGGATATTATTATTATTATTATTATTAGTAGTAGTAGTAGTAGTAGTATTAGTATTATTGTGGCGTAGTTGGTATAGTGACTCGCTACGGGCTGAATGGTTCAGAGTTTGAACCCCGGTAGGGCGAAATTTTCCGCGCCCGTTCACACCGGTCCCGAGGTCCACCCAGCCTCTTGTAAAATGGGTACCGGGTCTCTTTCCCGGAGGTAAAGCGACCGGAACGTGGCGTTGACCACCCACCCCCTTCTAGTACCGACGTTAAAGAAAGAGTATAGCTGTACCTCTACGCCTCCTCTGGGTCTTCATGGCCTGTTGCAGGGTGACCTTTACCTTGTTACCTCGGTTTATGGGTTGTGACACCGTGTGGGCTGACAGAGGTTTCATGCCCGTTGTCTTCATAGTCGAAGGTGCAAGAACGCGAACGCGAACGCGAAACTGCACTGCCACAGGTACACACTGCTGCAGAGTCACGGAGTTGACGATCGTGGTTGATGATTGGCAACAGTAAGATGAGCAAACTGTTTGCAGTAAAGTCTTACTTGAGAAGCCAACAAACGCTCAACTAGTCAACAAATTCCCAGCCCATTATGGAACCAAGATGTTCATTACCCTGTTCAAAAAACCCATCACTGGACTCTATACTGAAAGAGATGAATCGTGTTGATATTCTTAACGCTGTCTACGTCATAATATTATCCTCCTATTTACGCTTAGGTAAAAAAAAAAAAAACTGGTGTCTTCTTTCAGATCACTCTACTAAAATTTTACGTGTATTTTTAATTTTCCTTACGCGTGCTACATGTCCCAAAGGAACTAGTCATTAATTTGGTCGTTCCAACAATGTTTGTGGGACAAAACAAAATAAGGAATTTGTCACCACGTCACTTCCTCCAGCTGCTAGTTGCTTCTCCCACTGAGATACGTACTTTTTCCTAAGCATTTTTTTCCTCAAGCACTTACGATTTAATTATGCACATAACCAGCTACATAATACGTAAACAACGATATGTTAAAGCATTCTTAACCATGTATATATATGTAGTATAATATTATATCTTTAAATCTATAGTTGCTATTCTTAATATTCATACTCTGGTAATACTTTATAATAGTTTAATTTTATGCTTACATTCCTTTCTGTCATTGTCTCCCTGAAGAAGGCGAACATTCTCCGAAACATGTAGGAGAGCTTATATGTAAAGATAGCTTGTAACATATTTTACTTATTGTTTGTGTATTTGTTGGTATTATGTTAATTACAATTTTAATTCATGAATTTGATAATATTAAAATTGATAATATTAAAATTGATAATATTAAAATTGATAATATTAAAATTGATAATATTAAAATTGATAACATTAAAACTGATAATATTAAAATTGATAATATTAAATTTGATAATATTAAAATTGATATTAAAATTTATAATATTAAAATTGATAATATCAAACCGTGTTACACGTTCTCATAAAGTTTTCCACACAAAACATTATACAGTGTAGGAGGTAAACATTGTCCAAACATAGTATTTCTTTAATTTCTTTGAAAATATGTGTTTTATTAGTCTCCTAATACGTGGTACAATCAAAAATTAGGTGGTGACGTTCGTCTTCGTGGTTCAGTCCCAAGGAAACAACGACAGAGACGACGTGTACATTATCTAGGGTGACTGATTTTGGGATAATATTAAACTACATACTTTATACTGGAAGCACTATGATAACTTCTCATGTTAAATATGGAATGTTCAATAGCAAGCCACGGAACGCCATGACGTCGTGAAACTTTCCTCGACAGACGGGGTGAAGAGTGAATTCTCAAAAATAATATGATTGTAATAAACTTTGACAAAGAGGGAAGCGTGGTTGTTCAGCCTGGTGGCACAAAGATTGACATTATTGACATCTGAGTATCACTGCTTTATAATAAGACGTAGGTACCACCTGTGTCGACCTCGGTGGACTAGTGGTTAGCGTGCTCGCCACTGGACCCAAGGTTCGCGGGTTCGATCCCGACCGATCGATGAGTGATAAAAATCCGGAGCACCACTTCCTTCGGAGGGGAAGTAAAGCCGTCAGTCCCATGTCGTAGATTTACGGCATGTAAAAGAACCTTCGGGCATGAAGAAGAACCAGTAGTGTCCGTAAGCTAAATTCAAGCGGCCATTTCTCACCCAAGTCTCCTGACTGACTGCCAGATGGCTCTGGCAGTCACATCAGGATCAAGTTGAAAAGCGCAGCAGTGAGCCGGTCCCTCACTGCCGCAAATGCACAAAGACCTCGTAACTTCGGAAAGAGGAGCCATGGTTATTATTATTATTATTATTATTATTATATATAGGTGCCACCTGTAGGCAAGCTTGGAAATATCTTTATAGCAAATTAAATTGCCACAAATTCGCAAAATTTTTGGCCATTCTTTTCCTAAGAATTTCTTAGCATGATGAACAACGATTAATCGGAAAGGGTAAAGTAAACTTTTCCGTTCATTTAATTAAGCACCGCGTCATCTTGACACGGATAAGTGGAGTTATGACTCCACGTTTGCCTAACCTCACGCCCATTCCATTTTACTCAGGTGAAAAGAGTACCCGGTACCCATTGGAGAAGAAGATGGGTTAGCTCCAAAATTGGCGCTGGAGTTTTGGAAAATAGAAAAAAAATCTCTTTCCGTGTCAGTAACATAGTCACTACACTGAGTGAGGCAGGATAGCAACACGCAGCAGAACTGTGCTGTTTTAATCAATTATTATGCTTTAAGGCTACATTATATCACACGTGAGGCTGCTCCGTGACTCATGCGATTAGTGGCCGGCCTTTCACCACGGGGGCCCAGGTTTGATTCCAGGTATGTCCTTGTAGGATGTGTAGTGGGCAAAGTGGCACTGAGACATTTTTTCTCGAGTCTCTCGGTTTTTCTCTGTCACTATTGTTTTACCAGTACTCCATACTCATTCACTTACCTGTCAACAAAGCAATATAACCTTAGCAACTTACACAGTCGTTAAACGAGTCACTTCTCTCTATAGGCCTATATCAGATAGACAGTACTTTAGGTCTTGGCTGTGAGTAACGTTATCATATAAATGGAAGTGTTGTATAGCAGGATTACATGCACAAAGTCCCCGTCATTTTGAATGACAACCTTCAGCGCGAGTATCACAAACTTTACGGCCCTCCTACCTCAGTCACGTGATTGCAGCTGCTACGTAAGCAGACCAATACTGGCACCTCCACCGCTCTGACTGCAGAAACACACTGATCTACGCGCACACGACTTCGCGCACTCTACCGACTTGTGACATCAGCCTAGGCTCGCTAACATTACCTGCGCCCGAAGCTGGAGACTTTGTGGAATTAATCCCGCTTTGTAGTATCTATTTCAAAACTCTGTACCGAACTTTAATGTAAGAACTGTTACGTTTAACACACTACAAGACATCTAACGTGGCTCAGAGTCAACCCCATGTTATTACTGAGATTTTAGGCTGTCACAGCAGTAACTGTACGAGTAACTGGGATGAGACGCCGTGTGTTTGTTAGATTGGTACCAAAGTTTCAAATTAACCGGCTGCCTCTGTCATCAGAAGTCTAACCAGGTGATGGATACAGTAGGTTCGTCTGAAACGTCGGTACAAATCTACATTGGTACACGGCGTCAAATACCAGAAGACGGGTTGTTTTCGCGTTATCATGTACTTCGGCGATGATCAAGAAAACCATGAAATCTGAACCCAAGGACTGGGAGGGAAATAAAAAAGTAAGGAAGTGCATACATCGCGTAACAGAGCTATTACGTCAACGCTCATGAAATCTGAGATGACTTGACAAATTTATTCAGTTGCTCCGAAGATAATTTTCTCTCGATACCAGTCCATAAATATTAGTATTGCCTAATTATCTAAGACACGCGTCTGACTTATTAGTAATTATCTATTTGTGCCCGATATGCACACAGAAACGCGTGTATGTGATCACGCAAAGTGTCCCTGAGATTTGTCCCGTTTAAAACAAAACTGAAATTTACTGACAAATTTTAGTACCGCTCGTTTTTAATAAATTTCATAAAAAAAACGCCGTTGAGCGGTTCGTTGGTTGTTACACAAGGACGAACGGGCGGAATTTCAGGAATGACGAAGCTAATAAGGCAGTTTTATGGTTTAACTTGGCGCTAAAGCAAAACAAAACATATAAGGGGAAAGCAAAGAATATTGAATGAGAAGAACAGAAAGCAAGAAATCTGCTCTCTTCTGAGGTGTTACGCGGCGCCGTGTGGTAATTGTTTACGTTACCCCGAAACGTCGGTAAACAACACACGACGCCGCGTAATACCCCAGAAGAGCGCAGATTTCATCAACATCGCGGCGGAAGCCTGAAATCAAAGAAAGGAAAAAAAAGATAATGTCTAAATGAGTGTGCAGGTGATTCTCTTTGTCTTCCAAGCACTATGGTGCGATTGGGGCAGGGAGCCCGTGCCCCGGGGCTCCGAGTGGCGCTGACGCTCTGATGATGGAGACAAAGGCGGCAACAACGCCGTCTGTCGGGCGGTTTGCTCTCTGGTGTAGCGAGATGCTGCAGATCCCCTGCTCAGAAACGTTCATTTTCAAACACTTTGCTAAGAGAAAGGAGAATGGAGATGATTCAGTAGAAGTATCGGGGCGAGGCACAGTTACGTTCCTCTCAGAACGTAGCTACGTTACTGTTAACAGTAAACTAAACTACTGGCTGCTTCAGGGGGTTTACATACGCAAGGTACGAACATTATTAAATGTTCCGTTGTATGAGTTTCATCAGATGTTAATTCAGATTATCAGTCAACCAACAGTGGGTAGATATCCACTTTACAAAAGGATATCGTCGGAATTATGGTCCGTGCACGACCCAGAACTACATCTAGAAGTCTCTTTTTTAAAAAAATAGACATTTTATCTGTTTCATGCCAATATATATATTTCTTAATAAACTTCACTGTCAACAATACAGAAAATTTTCAAACAAATTCGTCTATACGCAATATTAATACAAACAATAAGCACCATCTTCATAGACCAAATACCAACCTATCTTGTTTTCAAAAATGTATATTCTATGCTGGAATCAGAATTTTCAACAGTGTACCACGTAGTGTGACAATCCTAAGGCACATTTTAAGGTAGCATTAAGAAAATAATTAAATTCACACCCCTTTACTCGTAGATAAATTTGTTATATGTAAATATGATCCATAATTCTGTGTTACAATATTCCATACTGTAAATTGTGTATATTTTGTATATTTATAACTTATTCCAAGTCCTGATGTGTTTGTGACACACTTATAGATATATATTGTATCCATGTATGTATGTATGTATGTATGTACGTATGTATTATGTATATGTATGTATGCATGTATGTATGCATGTATGTGTGTCTGTATGTATGTATGTATGTATTTACGTATGTATTATGTACATGTATGTATGTGTGTATGTATTATGTGTGTATGTATGTATGTATTGTATAAACAGTTTGTCGGCAATCCGGAACTCAAGGGACACGTATCTTGGGCGACCTAAGAAAAAAACTCGCTCTTGTGCTTATTTAAGCAACAGGCCATGAAGCCTTATGGGACGGTGGTGGTACAGTTCCAAGAGTTTAGTAGTCAGCTTCACGCTCCGGTCGCTCTAATTCCAGGAAAGAGCCCTCGCTACCAACTGGATATGCAAATGAGCACCTTCACCTTGGATCCGGCCTGGATGCTGTAGAGACAAAAATTTCTGCCCTTGCCGGCAATCGAACCCCGATTCCCCAGACATCCAGCCACTAGCCTAGTCGCTGCGCGTTGCTATATCCCATTAATATTACAAATTTCATAAAAGATACGTATAAAATTTTTACCGAAGGCCCTTAACGAAAGAAACAGTTTAATGTATACAGGCAGGCCGTGTCATGGCTCAGGCGGTTAGTCGCCGGCCTCTCACCGCAGAGGTCCGGGTTCGATCCCGGGTCAGTCCATGTGGGATTTGAGGTGGACAAAGTGGCTCTGGGACAGGTTTTCCCCGAGTACATCAGTTTTCCCCTGTCAGTTTCATTCCACCGGTGCTACATTACACGGAAAAACGAAAAAAAACTAATCATCTTCATCACAGGGTTGCACAATAAGCCTCAAGGCTGCGGTGCGTCCGTAGCATCTGCTGCGGGGTCCTTCACCACAAAAAAAAATGTATAGGCATAGAGAGGGGGCGTAAATTTTGAACTGAAATGGTTAGCTTCTGGACTGGGATTCTGGTGGACTGTTGTGAACACCGATGGCGTGGAATAATTGACTGTCTGATGGACTAAGGGATGCTCAAGAAGGATCCTGATACCCTTTTATGACGCAGGCCCTAAGCAGAGGGGCGACACGACTTTACACTAGCTTATTTCACGAAGCTGAATCCAGCTGCAGAGGCTGCATAAAATGTGATGCGCAGTCGAGAAATGATCGTGGTCTATTTTAAGCTAATATTCCGATATTCTCTTTTTTTTTTACACTGTTATCACCGTGCATTTCTATGAATCAATTTAAATAAATAGACCAACCAATGCACTATTTGACCACTTCAATGTAGTGTCTTTCTTATATCACCCAACACGTGTTTCGGACCTAGGTCCATCTTCAGGGGGTCTCAGTATTGTTAAAGTAGTTTTAGTTTTAAAGTAGTTGTTTTAGTAGCTTTTAACAACACTGAGACCCCCTGAAGATGGACTTTGAGTCCGAAACACGTGTAGGGTGATATAAGAAAGACACTACATTAAAGTGGTTAAATAGTGCATTAGTCGGTCTGTTTATTTAATTTGATTCCGATATTCGTAAGCAGGGCTGAGGAAAAGAGTGAAAAATCTCTGTCATGTGTTCTGTGTGGGATTTGAACCGAATACCAGATAAGGAACTCTACCGATATTTTCATTTCAACCCGTCTTCTGAATATCTCAGAACTTCAAACTGTGTAAAGTTCATTTGAACTCCGCACAGCCCCGTTGTAACTTTGTTACCATCGTCGAAAGTAAAACGGTTTACAACAAACAAATTCCGGTAGACATCAGACGCATACTAAGCTAAGGGCTGCATGACCGACCGAGCAATCGTGGTTGTAGGCTATTCCCGGCAGAAACAAGAATTTTTTTTTCTCCTAAGTGTCCAGACCGACCCTGAGGCTCATCGACCCTCCTATTAAATGCATACCGGCAGCCTTTTCTTGAGATAAAACGGAGAGAGCGCGAAGCTGACAATTCACCTCCATCTAGTGCAGTGAGGAATGTGTGGAGCTGTACTTCCACTTCCCAATATGCGTTCAAGGCGCGGTGTTTAATTCAGTACAAGGATAAATATTACCTTACCTTACAAACATGTATTTATTTTGGTGCAAGAGAGTTCTTGTAGCATAATCTTGTAAAATGGACCTTGGGTGGGAATATTAGAAAGTTGTACGCGTCTTCTGAAGTGTCTAGTCGAACAGCGGGGGTCTTCGCGGACGTTGGGACATTCTTGCCTTCGATTCGTGACTCAGTTCCCCCTGTTCCAATTCTGTGTTAATAAAATGCCGGAGGTTGAAACGGGTACACGTATACGTAGAATGAGGCCCGTAGCCAGACCATGAACACAGTGGTTGCAGCGGCTTCCAGTGCGTGTGCATATAAGTACATACGTTTATGTACTATATAATGCTCTGTTATACATACACTGTGTGTGTATATGTTATGTATGCGTAAGCGTAGAAAGCGCCTTTGTCAGGACCACAAAATCAACAATTTAATTACACAATGCGCTCTATAACACTGCACAAAACATACATTTTTGAAAATGAGTTCTTTCCAACTACGGCGGTTCAACAGAGGCAACCTGTGGATGCGGTAGGGTGTCGCACGTTTTTTAGCGGGCTGATCAGCGTGTTTGTCTTTGATGTGTTGTAAATTACTAGTGGGCGCATTGCCCCACCCCGGGGGGCTACGAGCTTACGTCGAATGGAAGAAAAAATACGTCGGTATATAAACAACACTGAAATTGAATTATCAATAAAATGACAGTAGAAGTAATGTCGTGAAACAGATACGCTCTAATACTAAAATAGAACAAGAAAGGAAATGCACGTAGAACGTATCAATGAGGCGCGTTCTTGGACCCTCCTGAGGTGCTCATATCATTTAATTCACTGTGGTCATGCGTTTTGTTGTTGTTCTTGAAGGTACATACAAATGATGTTGAGTAAATAAGGTTTCCTAAATTATATATTATTTTCACTGTGCATTTTTACAATTCACAAATTATACACCAACGAAGTGCACTGTTTTCACTTTATATTCTTTATTCTTCAATCCTTACACATGTTTCGGCCTTTACAAGGCCATCATTAGGGGGCTCGTAAACTACATTCACTTCACATCCAATATTTTTGTGAAAGGTTTCCTAAGTCACAAAAATGACATAACTTATTACCATGTTAAACATAGCTCATTCCTTCCAATGAGGTATCAGTTTTCAACAAGAAACCCCAAGACGTTTGATGCATTTATCCCAACTTGCTACTAATTTCAGAATCCGTTATGGTAGAAGTCGGACTATTTTAATTCGCAACCGTTCACGAACAGCCATTTACACTTCCATATTATTGCGGGATCGACGACCTCAAAAGTGCTGCCTTAGCGGCCAAACTTCGGTGCATCCACTTGTGTTTCTCTAACAGCCTTCCGTGTTGTCTGGGCCACCAGTGCGATCATCACGCTTGTGCTTGCCCGTTCGACCATTTACGAACATTCTGCACCATTTTCTGACACGCTGCACTCTAATAACGCCATAACCATACACCTCTGTTAACTGACGGAACATTTCGAAAGAGGAAACATATTTCGCCTGTAAAAACCTCATCACGCTACAAAACTTCTTCGCCGGACCAAGTTTCCAACGTCAAGGCCATTGCACATCAACTTATCCCGTGAATGACATTTGACTAACCGACTCTTGCGCCATCTACTGCGTATTGCTCTTACTACAAGTGTTGTCTGCTACCGAAAAATAAAGTGCTTGCGTAACACAAGTGTTACAGTGTACGAAGCTTAAAATATACAGAATCTAAGTACTAGTATTAGTGTCTGCTATTATATTTCTTTGAAGAACGTAACTGTTCATATATCCATGTTCATTTTGTCTGTGTTAAATTTATCGGTAGTTCTTCATCTAAGTTTTACATTCCGTTTAAATATTTTGTAATTGCTGCCTTAAAAATAATATTTCTTGCACAATTCGTAGCCTATATTTACACTGTACTAAGTATCACATCTTAGCTTCCTATACATTGGCCTAATAGCTAAATACTAAATATTATGATGGCGCATTGTTACCTTCCTGAATTACGCATCGTTTAAGTGGCACGATGGAACAATCGGTACCTGCTTGGGAACGTGACGTAAAGACATGAGTAGTTGTCACTGAATTACTACGTCACACAACATAAAATATATTCGGGTATTTATTTGTCTGTGTCTTATTTTTTGTAAATATCTCGTAAACATCACGATTTTCGGAAAATAATACTCCACATATGAAATGTTTTTTTTCTTTTCTCTACAATGTTTATCCGAAACTTTTCTCAGCCCAAGAAGAATGCGGCGAGACATAAATGTACACAGGTCTTCGTGTAATTTGCCTGTAATTTTTGTCCGATTTCTTACCAAAGAAGGATTTTCTTAAAAGGGTCCTCGCAGCTTACAATTTGACGTAAATCCGTCCACGTGGAGCTGAGTTGCTTCCACGTGGACAGACAGACGGACATGGCAAAGCTAATAGTCGCTTTTCGTAACTTTGTTAACGCGCCTAAATGGTTCTTCAGGATGTGACTTGGATTGACAGGTTCCAACGTAGGGCTTTTCTGGTGACGGAGTTTTGGTTTCCTTAACTGTAGCAAGTAGCCTTGCTGACTATATCGTAGCCTATAGCCACTCAGAGCAAGGGCCCTTGAAGGAGGCCCGGGTTCGATCCCAGGCCAAGTCCATGTGAGATTTGTGGTGGACAAAGTGGCACTGGGACAGGTTTTTCTCCGAGTTGTCGTTTTCCCCTGTTGATTTCATTCCACTGGTGCTCCATTGATTGTAAAACTTGGTAAAAAAACTGCTCATCATCATCATCACAGGGGTTGCACAAAAAGCCTTAAGGCTGTGGTGCGAGGGCCCTTCATCACAAACAAAAAAGAAGGGCCCTTGAACAGTACTCAGCACCTCCAATGCCGTTGTAAACTTTTACTTTAATTTCTAAAAAAAACGCCTGGCCATAAAATAGACCACGGTAACTTCCTTCCACAACGTTCCCACCATTCACAGTCACCTTTCCACTGAGCGTGAAAAAGTAACACACCTAGTCGCCGAAGCGTCGTTAAATGAACCAGAAAATATAAAGAAAAGCATCGCCGTGTCTGTGTGTGGTTTGAGGATCTCACGCCGATTAATTTTAAGACTGCGGGTTGCTGGTATGACGCCTGGTAGTTTGATAGATACTTACAGACGTTTCGGAGGAACTGTCAGCATATTCAGGACAGAAGGCCGCGCCTATCGTTTGTAAATAAGAAGCAACTATGGACATGTCTCTTAATGACTTCACTGAAATTGACAGGTACTTATTAGTGTCGTTCTCTTAGCTTATTAGTGCTAGGTATGATGGAGGTGCTCAAATGATTTCGACTTTAACGTCGTCTAATCCAAAAGTACACAGCCCACGTGTTTTCTTTCTCTTTCTAACGGTATTAAAGACTTTGCTTTATTTCTCGTACAATGAAAGTTAACAGCTTGGTGCCCAGGCCTTAAGCCAGAAACTACATCTATCTGGTAAGAAGGTACGCAGTCAGTTTTTTGTGTTTTTCGAAATACAGTCGAACCCGGTTATAACGACATCGGGTTACGCGACACCTCGTCTATAACGTCAGATATTCTGTGGTACCAATTAATTCCTCACTGTTAACCATAACATTATTGTCATCGGTTATAACAACACTCGTTTATAACGACACGAAATATCCAGTCTCTTTCGTGACGTTATAACGGAGTTCGACAATTTTTTCAGTGCTGGTGAGAGACAGGAGGCAGCCTGTACAAATTACGGGGACCCGGGGGCACGGCTATGTTGAATACGCGTTTGTATTTCTCGGTGCTATCATTACCTGTCGATTGTACAAATTAACCCTTTCAGACCAAGCCCAAGTCACTCTGCAACTGACAGTCAGCTTTTCCGATTTGGTGTAAAGATTTTTAGCCGGTCCGCCCTTGCTGGGGGGGGTTGAAGAATTTTTTTCACGGGGGCCCGAACCCACTGTCGGCGGCCATGAATATTTTCCGGTTTCCACACCTGCAATTGTTCACATGC
This sequence comes from Reticulitermes speratus, assembly GCA_021186555.1. Classification (NCBI taxonomy): domain Eukaryota; kingdom Metazoa; phylum Arthropoda; class Insecta; order Blattodea; family Rhinotermitidae; genus Reticulitermes; species Reticulitermes speratus. The sequence goes on from JAJKFL010000330.1 coordinate 3,694,318, forward strand.
TGGTCTTTTGGGTTGAGACACCTTGTAGTCCCCTAGGTGTGCACCTACCGCCTCGAAGTTCAGAATAGAAATTTGGCCCTGAAGATGGAGGCAGCATGTTCTTTTGAAACGTTTGTGTCCACCTACAAGACAACTGGTGTCAAAACCCAAACAAGCACTTCTTAGAATTTCGTTTCTAAATACCCTCGGTCTAGGACAACGGAGGTGCCCTTCCGTGTAATCCGGACCAGGTGTCAGTACTGGCCACTGTGTGTGGCAGTCAGCCTCGTCCTCCCAAAGCCGAACATTAACAACCGTCTATTCTCCACACGTCACTCATACCCCTTATTCACCACGAATCATTCAGCCTCTTGTGCCTGAACATTCTGGACACTAAACTGTGTTTATTCCAAGACACTGCTGTAACGAACAACATATGGGAGAATGGTCAAGGTTTGAGGATTAGTTTAAACGTTTGTAAGGCACCAATAGAAAGAGAAACTGTCAGTCCACTCCCCTTTTAAACGTGCTATGCTTGCTACCTTGAGGATTCAGGAGTTCTAGTATGTGAAGTTTTGTCCCTGGTTTAGTGGTCAGGAAACCAACAAGATAGGTATTGTACGCATAACGTAATATTGAGGCACGTTCGCGTAACTGGTGCTGCCGTGGAAAAACAATAAGTATATATATTTTGAGTGTGTGTCTATAGCCTTTTAGTTATCCGGCATGCAAAGCGCATTCGCCGTATTATACTGTCATCTGTGGCCTGTCTGGTTCTACCATATTTTTCCACTTATCTCATAAACGGTACGATTTTCGGGAAAAAGTTACTGAACGTAAAATGTGTGTTTTGATTTTCTCTACAAGTTTGTCTGAAACATTTCTCATTCTAAGAAGAATTCGGCGAGATATCATCATAAATGTACATAGTCTTCATGTAAAGTACCGTTATTTTGTCGGAATTTGATGAAACTTAAATTTTCTTACAGATTTTGGAGAAATAATCAAATACCAAATTTCAAGAAAATCCTTCCATTGGGAGCAGAGTAGTTACATGCCGACAGAGAGACAGACATGACGAAGCTAATAGTCATTTTCCCCAATTTTGAGAAGGTGCTTAATTTTAGTAAATCAGTTAACAGTTTCGGAAATACTACGACAGGATGACGAAACTTTACTATTTATTTATACGAAAAATCTGTAACGTACTGAGAAGAATCTGCAGCCACAGGGATTTTTATGCAACAATAATTAACTAAACTAACTCCATGGAGCAGAGTTCTTTTGAGAAGCTAGCAGGTCGTCAGCTAGTCAAGAAATTCCCCGCGTTTTTGGAACCCGAAGGTTCATTACCGAACTTACAAGAGCCCGCCACCTGTACCCTATCCTGAGCCATATCAATCCAGTCCATGCCCCCCATCCCCTCTTGAAGATCCATTTTAATATTATCCTCCCATCTACGCCTGGGTCTTCCGAGTGGTCTCCTTCCCTCAGGTCTCCCCACCAAAATCCTGTATGCACCTCTCCCCTCACCCATACGTGCTACATGCCCCGCCCACTTTATTTTTCTTGATTTGATCATCCGAGTAATGTTTGGTGATGAGTACAGATCATTAAGTTCCTCGTTATGTAGTTTATGCAACAATTAGGTCGTAATAAATGAATTATCATTTACGCAGTTTATGAAGTAAGCTAATTTAGAAACAGTAACCATAACCAGTGGTTACCGCGCGCTCTTGCCCTGTGGATAAAGCTGCTGAAACGTGAACCTGACCAGTAGGCTCAATGTTGTGTCTAGCTTAAGAATGGAGCAATATCTCCACGCTTCCACACGCCTGTGGGATGCAGCTTCAGCAGACGTTGTGTGAAATGGTTTCAGAGGGATGTCCAATTCTTTCGGTGTCGTTATTGTGAATTTTGAGCAACTTAGTGATGAGACAGCTCACTGACAGTTGCAGGTAGAAATCCGCAGAAACTGCACCTCCGCACCTCCTACTACAGCCAGACCTCGTCCTTCACAAAGGCCAAAGGGCAATAAAATCCAAAAAATTCTTGGCTTACAGTAAGTACGAAAGATGTGTGCTGATGGGGGAATTTATAATGCGCTGTTAGATTCACAGTGTTGACAATGCTTCAGCCACCGCCCCGACGAAGCAAAGTAAGATAAGCACAATACACAATACAGCACTGTACATATGACGTCCAAATATTTGGGAACGGCAGTAACAAATCAAAATTAAATTTACGAAGACATTCAATTGAAGAAATGCTTTCAATTTTTCAGTTCGAATTTTTACCTTTCCATGTCCTACGTAATAGCTTAACGAACACCACGAAGCAGATATTGGTGAGAAGCTAATAGGAGTATTCCGTAGCTAGTCAAGAAATTCCCGCATGTTCTAAAACATCAGTGTTCATTACTGTAATCGCAAAAATGCCTTCCATTGGGTCCACTCCCTCCCATTCTGTATAAGATCCAATTTAATAATATCCTTCATCTATAACTAAATCATTCATGTCACCTATTTTCTTCAGGTTTTCCAACCTGAATCCTGTGTATGCGTTTCTCTTGTGCCCCAAACGTGCTACATACCCCGCCCATTCCATGCGTCGTCATTTGATCACCCTAATAATGTTTGGCGATAGTGCAGACCGTTGAAGCTTCTCATTATGTAGTTTTCTCCCCATTCGTTCCACTTCCCCTTTTTAAGTCCAAATACCCTTTTCAGTGCCCTGTTTTCAAACACCCTGCACCCACACTCTTCCTTCAGTATGAGAGACCAATTTGAAAACCGTACAAAACAACAGGCAATATTGCACATTTCAATCTTTAAGCTTTTAGGCTGCAAATGGTAGGACAAAACATTCTGAATGGGAAGTTAACGAGATAGCAAGCTTCTCTAAATTTAATCTGCTCTGAATTTCTTCGTGAATTGAATTTTGATTTGTCAGTGTGTTTTCCAAATATGTTAACTTTGTCACGTTTTCAAAAGTTCTATTAGCTAATGTCGGTTAAGGAGATATAAAAATATAGGCTACACAGAATACAGCAATAGAATGTGACGATTTTAAGGTAGCTGTTCTGAAGAATCGGGATGAATATAAGAAACACAAAATTACGAATTATCAGCAGTATAATGCCATTTAATGTATGCTGTTTATTTCTTTAAAAATTACATCCCCTAAGTGGTCTTCCTGCCGTGCAGTACATTCCTGTAACTGTGATCACAAATTAACCGTAACTTCGCAGCAGACGTTAACAGTGGCTCTCATTTCGACCCTGACCTGCCCTTTCGTCCCTTAACGTGATGATATTCAGAACTGAACTGTAACTGACGTACTGCAATTAGTGTGCCTTTGTGCAGTTACGGTTAACTTGCGATCACGATTACAGGAACGTATTGCATGCCGGGGAGACTGATTGAGAGATGTAATTTTTGAGAAGTAAAAGGCGAATGTTACGTGGCATTTTACTGGTGATACTCCGTAACTTTTTGTGTTTCTCGTATTCAATCCAATGAATCAAAACAGTGATCTGAAAATCGTCACACTGTATCGCAACACCCTGTAGTACATATAGCTTTCCCAGACTTTAACTAAAAACCCTGAAAATTTAAGGAACATGCAAACTATATATTTGTTTTTTATTATTAAACCAACAAATGCACACAATAATAATAATAATAATGGTTTAATAATCAAAAACTAAAAAAACATAAAAATGCACGGAATAAACAATTTCAAAATACAAACAATATTTTCATCTGTTTTGTGTGTGTATGAAACTTGCTCCGCCCCCCCCCCCTCCCCCAGTGTAAAGGAAGAAATACGCTTAGAATATTTGAGAACAAAGTGTTAGACCTTAGAGAAAGAGAGAGACAGATAAAGCAAGAAGGTGATGGAGAAATTATATAATGAGAAGCTTCATCCTTTGTAGTCCTCGCGACACATTTTTATGAAGATCCAGTGGAGCAGCTGACACGACTGGCGTCGTAACGCCCATAAAGTAGATAAGAAATGTAGACTAAATTTACTACTTGTGATTTCTTGAAAGGCCTCACGAATATATCTTCGTCGATGATATTGGATATTAAAATCTTATGTAAAATGTCTGTGTTATGACAGTGAGACTGAAGGAGAAAGTGGAATCGGTGTTGGCCTATATATATATATAGCGGTCCACATGTCCCTTTCAGCTCTGAAGGTGTAATACACGTCGGTATGTCGAGACAGCTTCGCCATCCGACGCGTCTGAAGTTCTGAAGCCATGTTACATATTATTCCCGCTTGTACTTTTGTTTCTCACTTTTCATTTGTCTATTGTCTTGCCCAAGTGTTTCTCCCCAACTCCGTGTCTGTCCCATTATCTCTCGCGACTCGCTCTGGGTTTAACGTTAGGGGGGGTGTCTGATATCCAGACGATAATTACGTTTTATAACACGGACGCTTATCTGGTTTTGTACGATAAGATTCATAGCATTACTGTAGCGCATACAAAATTCTTTGGTAACTGGCAGACACGCTGAGATTACCTGAGCATGTCTTGGTAACCTACAGACAGGCTCTGTGTCTGCGATATTAACATGCACAGCGCGTGCTGACCAGGTACAGGTTAAAGTGCCTACTGTCAAGTCAACGGAATATAGAATATCAAACTTTATCATTAATTAATATCCTAAAGACGATTATCACAATAATTTTCTCGCCGAATGACGCTTAGAAAAAAATAGAGTCGAACCCGGTTATAACGACATTGGGTTATGCGGCACCTCGCCTATAGCGTCAGATATTCTGTGGTACCAATTAATTCGTCACTGTTAACCGCTCCTCGGTTATAACGACACTCGTTTATAACGACACAAAATATTCAGTCCCTTTCATGATGTTATAACCGGGTTCGGCTGTACTTGTAATAAATGAAGAGGTAAACTAGTCGGGCAGAAAGAACGAATTGGCCGATGGGAAATTATGTTCCACATAAGCCAGCAGTTATGAAACTTGGCTAATAAGGTGAGTAGAACGTGTGGCTGTAATGTGGTTCAACACAGAGGTTAAAAGGGAGAAAAATTACGGAACGCCTGAAATACAGAACGGCACATCCGCAACATTATGTTTACGTAACGGCACATCCACAACATTATATTCACGTAACGGCACATCCACAACATTATGTTCACGTAACGGCACATCCACAACATTATGTTCACGTAACGGCACATCCACATTATGTTCACGTAACGGCACATCCACAACATTATGTTTCCACAGTTAGAACGGCACATCCACAACATTATGTTCACGTAACGGCACATCCACAACATTATGTTCACGTAACGGCACATCCACAACATTATGTTCACGTAACGGCACATCCACAATCATTATGTTCACGTAACGGCACATCCACAACATTATGTTCACGTAACGGCACATCCACAACATTATGTTCACGTAACGGCACATCCACAACATTATGTTCACGTAACGGCACATCCACAACATTATGTTCACGTAACGGCACATCCACAACATTATGTTCACGTAACGGCACATCCACAACATTATGTTCACGTAACGGCACATCCACAACATTATGTTCACGTAACGGCACATCCACAACATTATGTTCACGTAACGGCTACATCCACAACATTATGTTCACGTAACGGCACATCCACAACATTATGTTCACGTAACGGCACATCCACAACATTATGTTCACGTAACGGCACATCCACAACATTGTGTTCAACGTAACGGCACATCCACAACATTATGTTCACGTAACGGCACATCCACAACATTATGTTCACGTAACGGCCAACATCACACAACATTATGTTCACGTAACGGCACATCCACAACATATGTTCACGTAACGCACACCAAACATTATGTTCACGTAACGGCACATCCACAACATTATGTTCACGTAACGGCACATCCACAACATTATGTTCACGTAACGGCACATCCACAACATTATGTTCACGTCACGTAACGGCACATCCACAACATTATGTTCACGTAACGGCACATCCACAACATTTGTAGTCCATCAACGCAGTAACGGCACATACTCACAACATATTTGTTCACGTAACGGCACATCCACAACATTATGTTCACGTAACGGCACATCCACAACATTATGTTCACGTAACGGCACATCCACAACATTATGTTCACGTAACGGCACATCCACAACAATTATGTTCACGTAACGGCACATCCACAACATTATGTTCACGTAACGGCACATCCACAACATTATGTTCACGTAACGGATAACTGTTTATAAAGAGTGCTCAACATTTTTGTATCCTTCGAATTACAAGCATCGAAATGGACAATCAGTCATGTCTTGGCTTTTTTTGTTACCTTCTAAGAATATGAGAAATAATTTAAAAATTTGTTCGAGTACCGCATCTAAACAGCAGAGAGCTGTGTTCTGAAGATCCTCGCTCTTCTGGGATGTTACACAGCGTAGATTGATAGTTACCGACGTTTCGGAACAACCTGTCGGTCCCATCTTCAAACGTCAAAGGTTGGTAGTTATCGACGTTTCGAAACAACCTGTCGGTCCCATCTTCAAAGTCAAGCAGAAGTTCTTGAACTGCTTGACCTTTGAAGATGTGACCAATCGGTTGTCCCGAAACGTCGATAACTAACTACCAATCTACGCTGCGTAACATCCCAGAAGAGCGAGGATCTAATTTACACCGCGGCGGGAGCCTGACTTCACGCACAGCTGTGCTTTAAGTTCTGTCTGTCCTAACTTAACGCTTATACGGACGTGGAGGTTTAGCTTTATAAGTTCTTAATAGACGGAAATCAGTGGTTAGTTTCAGGATCCGGCCGCTTCACACCCCCTGATACTCATTGTATAGGAGGCAGCGTGGGCCCCAGAAAGAGTCTGGACGTGCTGGCGAAGAGAAAATCTCTTCGTATGGGGCACACCGTTGTGTTTGGACACACTCATGAATGCAGAAAAGCAAAGATTTAAAAAAAACATAGGAACGACCTCAAAATTCCGTGTGCCAGAAGGGTTACGTGAAGATAGTGCCATACTGAGAACCCACAAATATGAATGAATGAATATTCGTCCATTCATTCATTCAGTTGACTGTCTTACGACAGGTCGTTAGTCTCTTCCAAAGCGAGTTCTCCAAAGAGTGCGATCTAGTGCTTCCGCTTTCAGTTTCCAGTATTATTTCCTTCCCTCAAGGTCATCCAGTCGCTGCTTACGTCTTGTTCCTCGTCTTCTGGTCACTTCTATCCTTCCTTCTATCTTTCCTTTAATCACGTGTTTCAGAAGGCAGTTTCTACGCAAGATGTGACCAATCCAGTTAGCCCTTCTTCTTTTTATTGTATGTACGATATTCCTCTCCTCCTTAACTCTATGTATTACTTCTTCATTTCTCACACGATCGGACTAACTGATTTTCTCCGTTCTTCTCCAGCACCACATTTCAAAACTTTCCAGATACTTCTGATCTACTTTCCGAAGTGTCCACGTTTCAGCACCAACAAAGCTATGCTCCAAATGTAGCACTTTACTAGTTTCTTTCTGAATATTACAGTTAATAAAATAATTTATACAGTCTCATTTGCTTCGGCTCCATGTTTCAGATCGCAAATCGACTCATAATTAAGCCTGTATATAAAATAGTACACAGAGAAATTCAATGTAAAGTGCAAAAATATTTAAGACGTTCGATATGTCATTTTTCTCTTTTTCTTGCATGTATAATTACATAGAAATCTTTCCTATATCGAATTTTCATACATGTTATGTATATAGTATGATGGTAAGGTAGAGTTTTCCCTAGAACAGGCCATGAAGGCCCAGAGGGGGAGTAGAGATATAGCTCTACTCTTTCTTTAACCTCGGCACTAGATGGGGGTGGGTGGTCAACTCCACGCCCCGGCCGTTTTACCCCCGGGAAATAGACCCGATACCCATTGTATAGGAGGCTGGGTGGGCCCCAGGGCCGGTCTGGACGGCTGCGAAAAATCTCGCCCCCACCGGGATTCGATCCCCGGACCGTCCAGCCCGTAGCGAGTCGCTATACCGACTGAGCTATCGCGGCCCACGTATATAGTATGATACATACAATAAAATATCACAATAGTGATACAGTAAAATTAAAGTTTGCCGATAGTTCGAATGCATGGGATTATATACATATATACCGAGTCGTTTATACTCATTTCTTAGTGTCGTGACCCTACTGGCACGAAGCCGTAGATTGTCATGGGAGAATTTACCAGCGTTGGTTTCCCGTTGCCTTCCGCCGTGTACGATTCTATTCATCCGATAGGACCGCTAGAGCCTTCTAGCAGCCGATGGCCGCTAAATTTTGCTTACGAAACATTTCTATTCATGCCCGTAAGGTTCTTTTACATGCCGTAAATCTACGACATGGGACCGACGGCTTTACTTCCCCTCCGAAGGAAGTGGTGCTACGGATTTTTATCACCCTTAAAAATCCATCTACCTCGGCAGGGATTGAACCCGCAACCTTGGGTCCAGTGGCGAGCACGCTAACCACTAGTCCACCGAGGCAGATGCATGGGATTAAGGTAGCCTCAAATTACCGAAAAGCTCGGACTACATGGATTACGACAATTTAGATCATACGTTTACGTATACAGCATGACACACGTATTGTGTTAGAACGTACTGTGTATATAACATTGTACACCTAGCCCTTCTTTTGGAAATGGAGTGTTGCAGAATACAAGCACCAGAATCACTGTGTAGCCTAATACGGGCTTCGTCCTACAAAGTACAGGGCATACACAAAAGAATGGTGCGGTTTTAATAGTGTTCACTATTAGAACCGCACCATTCTTTTGTGTATGCCCTGTATTAGGAATTTTATAAATTTCCACGACATGTTGCTCATCAACACACAATAATCAACAAACCAACATGCTGTGTTAACTTGTGTGGCGTGATGATATGTTTTAATTAACACTTTAAAAACTGTGATCTGTGTTTTAAGTGTTTTTTTTTAAATGTAGTGCCCCTGAAGATGACGCGATAAGGCATCGAAACATGTTGGGGTTTTATAAAGGTGATTAAGTACGTGATTTTATAATTTGTGTACGAGTTTGGTATCAATATACATCACTGTATATAAGCATGTACACATTATGGACAATGTTAAATGGAATATGAATTCTTACCAAAAATGTGTTAGCGTCATATATATTATATATATATGACGCTAACACATATATATAACACATATATATAACATATATATATACGGTTAGTTTTTTATATATATATATATATATTTCCTCCTGTCGCTCCTTGCGGAGCATAGGACCTCCTTTCAGAGGTTTCTTGGTCTGGAAGTGTGCATTCTGTAGTGAGTGACCAGCCCACTGACTGCACAAGTTCTATTCATCCTGATATGACCGCCAGAGCCATCTAGCAGTCAATCAGGAGACTTGGGTGAGAATGACCGCTGAATTTTGCTTACGAAATATCTCAATTCATGCCCTAAGGTTCTTTTACATGCCGTAAATCTACGACATGGGATTTTTAGCACCCTTAAAAATCCATCGACCTCGGTCGGGATCGAACCCGCGAACCTTGGGTCCAGTGGCGAGCACGCTAACCACTAGTCCACCGAGATACTAACCATAGTATACAGATTATTGTATTTATAGCCGCTAGTTTTATATTTTATATATTTTTAACATTGTATTTGTGATATTGATGTATTAATATTGTATATTCCTTTGCATTGACATCTCCCTGAGGATGGCAATCTATCGCTGAAATATGTAGGAGGGTTTGAAGTGTAGTTTAACTTATAATTTCATTGTGTGCATATGTTAGAGTATGTAAATAATTATGTCGTGTGTAGCTAATGGAATTGTGGTCATCTGTCAGGGTATTCCGTGTTAGAACAGACTCGGAAACGTATGGATTTTAAGTTTATTTACACCAACTACTGCACGCCAATTACATACATTAATATATGTAAATGTAGTAGGTATAAATAAATTTATACATGTAAAAAAAACTGCACGGATTATGTATGATATTAAGTATGGATTTTAATTTTTTTTATCGAATGGATACAATCCGTTCATTACAAATAACACAAAAATCCATACGTTTCTGCGTCTGCTCTAACACGAAGTATCCTGTGAAGTCGCCATAATTACCCTACTTTGTACAACGTATAGATGTGTCAAATTCTTAACTTTATTTCCACATTTCCCATATTCCACGGCCTTCATCTAGTGCGTTTCTGCTGATATCAGTCTTCTCCCTTCAGTCCTTGCTCTCCATTCTTCACAGCCTTAACACAGTGTTAAGACGGACGAGGTGACAGGGGAGTGGAGAAGACTGCATAACGAGGAACTTAATGCTCTCTACTCTTCACCAAATATTATTCGGGTGATCAAATCGAGAAAAATGAGAAGGGCGGGGCACGTAGCACGTATGGGTGAGGGGAGAGGTGCATACAGGATTTTGGTGGGGAGACCTGAGGGAATTAGAACACTTGAAGACCCAGGAGTAGATGGGAGAACAATATAAAAAGGATCTTGAAGAAGTGGGATGGGGGGCATGGACTGGATTTATATGGCTCAGGATAGGGACAGGTGGCGGGCTGTTGTGAGTGCGGTAATGAACCTTCGGGTTCCATAAAACGCGGGGAATTTCTTGACTAGCTGACGAACTGTTAGCTTCTCAAGAAGGACTGTGCTGCATGGAGTTAGTTAAGATAGTGTTGGTTCAGCGTCCGTATTCTTCTATGCATGACAATTAGTAATGGTTCGCTGATATATGATGCCTGGTATATTGGCAAGTTTAAAATTTTAACATTCCAAACATCCCGCCACGAAATAATTAAGATAATTTATTTCTTAGAGTAACCTAACTTTGTGTAGTTAGTATAGTAGGTAGGCCACGAGCAGCAGGATGACCGAGCAATCACAGTTCGATTCCCGACAGGAACTACAAATTTCATATTCTACAAATTGCCCAGACTGGGGTCCACCCAGCCTCTGGTTGCCGTGGCATTTTCCCCGGAGTGTAAACTGCACCTCCACCCCCTGTATAACCCCGTGACGTGCACAGGGAAAACTTTAAAGTTTACGGTAACCTGTCTTTAATGTATAACTTCATTCTGAGAGGTTACCTGACGTTAATAAATAAACTAAATTAGGCTACAGGTAAAGGTAAAGGTCTCCCTAGAACGGGCCATGAAGACCCAGAGGGGGAGTAGAGGTATAGTTCTATTCTTTCTTTAACCCTGGCACTAGATGAGGGTGGGTGTTCAACTCCACGCCCCGGCCGCTTTACCCCCGTGAAAGAGACCCGGTACCCATTGTATAACAGGCTGTGTGGGCCCCAGGGCCGGTCTGGACGGGTGCGGAAAATCTCGCCACCACCGGGATTCGATCCCTTGACAGTCCAACCCGTAGCGTAGTAGCTATACCGACTACGCTATTCCGGCCCACAAAGTAGGCTACAGCAAGTTTTATTGTGGGAGCGGACTCGGTCAGAAGAGTCGTACTCTACCCTCCGTCAAAACTTGTCCACTTACGATGCATAAGTTCTCTTAACGCTTGAGCTGTGTAGAGAATTTGCTGCCTACGACTACTTGCGTGTCAGTTTAAGCACACGCATTCATTTCAGTAGGCCTTTAGCGATGGAAATGGAAGTTTGCATATACGATGAAGCCAGAGAATAATTTAAATGTAAAAAATCACCGCCGAAGACCGACTGCATCTTGTTCTTATTTCCTCTTCGCGTGCATAGTCACGCAGAAAACTCGAAACATCTTTGGATGGAATCGACTGCGCTATTTCCGATAGAAAGGCGCGTTAGCCGGGCCCAACACTCTTCTACAGAGCGTAAATCTTAAAGTGGAACGCTGTCACAGAATGTGCAAACCCGCTCATTAAGTGTGCATTTGTAATCTCTAATATACAGGGCGTTTCTTTTATCGCGGGCCGTTCGCCTTAGAGCGAATGACATTTCTCCTGCATAGCGACCGATGTCACCTGTTCTGCTGTGCTCAGTCCTCTGTAAAAACTCCCTGTATTCTGTTTCTATATTCCACTTGAAAACCAGTAAAATGGTAGCAAAATTCTAAAAGGCGCCCTTAGACGTTGTTTAAAATTTATCTGAGGGTGCGTAGGAGATCGTTACGTCAACTTACTTCCGGTAACTTTTATATTGTTGTGAGTTGATACTTCCGGTACTCAAATGCCTGCAGGAAATTTAAACATATTCGGTTATTACGTCAGTAGAAGCGACATTGTTCCGCAAAACTAGAGTACCTCCTGAATTCCCACGTGGCATCAGCAGAATAGCTGACCGGAGCCGACCATATTACTACCGCAGTAACACGGGATAGGTAAGCCAGGTGCGAGGTACAGTCACGAGAAATTAGAAAACACCGTTAAACTGTTCATTTACAAAACCAACATATTCACATCTAATGCACTTAACAATACAGTTTTTTTTATATTAGTCTCACCGTACGTTTTTCCAATTCACTGATTTCAAACCAACGAAATGCACTTCACTTATACATCGACCCCGGAACATGTATGGATGAGACGTGAACGTAGTTTATGAACCCCCTGAAGATGGCCTTATATAAGACGAAACATATGTAGGGGTTGATGTGTAAATAATACACGTGAAAGTGAAGTGCATTTAGTTGGTTTGAAAACAGTGAATACAGTTATTTGTTTACTGCTACATGTTTCGGCGGACCTCCGCCATCTTTAGGGAGTCTATACAGCAATATTTAAAACTCACTGAAGTATGGTGCATTACGAAATTAATATATATATTATTTCGCAGTGATTTATGCAGCTAAATTTTATTGCTGTTTTAACGTATTACAATTTAGTGAGTTTTAAATATTGGTGTACAAATTAATTTTTTTTAAAGTTGTCCATTCCGTGCATTTATAGATTAATGTATTCAATTTATTTCACCAACCAAATGCACATTACTAGTTACATATGAGTGTTAAAAATGTAGCTCCGACGTTTCGGTACAAGCGTACTATCCTCAGGGTGCATAATATGCCATATTTAAAACCAGCTGCCAGTGATAAGCCACTACAGACTGTGGAACCTTGCAAATAGTAGCTTGTCACTGACAGTTGGTTTCAAACATGGCATATTGCGCTCCGTAAAGATAGTACGTTTTTACCGAAACATGTCGCAGCTACGTGTTTAACACAGATATATAACTAGTAATGTGCATTTAGTTGGTACAGTAAATGAATATTGAATACACTGACTGGTGTATAGACTCCCTAAAGATGGCGGAGTTCCGCCGAAACATGTAGGAGTAAACAAAGAACCGTATTGTTATGTGCATTAGATGTGCATGCGTTGAGTTTACACATGGGAAATTTAGTCACAGTGCATGGAATGAGTGACGTCACTGTAACCATATTCAAATCAACAGCAGCCTTCTTGCATTGCTACCTCCAGAGGCAGTGTCTGACCAAAGTATCCGCAGACACAACTACGTTACTGATTTCGTTAAGGTTGGAATTAAATTGTCAAACATTGGAACAGCACTTACTGAAACATCATACGGCATATCTCGTCGAAGAAACGCTATAATTATTCCCTAAGGTTATTTTCCAGCCGATCTCAGTGGCCGTGCGGTCTAAGGCGTGGGTCTTCGGCCGCTCGCTTACTAGGATCGTGGGTTTGAATCCCGCCTAGGGCATGGATGTCTGTCTGTTGTGAGTGTTGTGTGTTGTCAGGTAGAGGTCTCTGCGACGGACTGATCACTCGTCCAGAGGAGTCCCACCGAGTGTGGTGTGTCTAAAGTGTGTGATCATGAAACCTCGAAATGAGGAGGCCTAGGCACCCGAAAAGGGGCTGTTGAGCCACAGGGGGGGGGGGGAAGGTTATTTTCCAGGCATAACGTACCATCAGATGTTTTAGACAAAATCTATTCAGACAATTTTAAAGAATGTTATCCCGTTGTGTTGTTAATAGTACAAAAATTAAACCAATATCTGTCCAAACACAACTAAATTCTATTTATTACATAGAACTACATGTTTCGACCTATCCCAGGTCATCCTCAGTTTCACAGTTGGTCTTTAAAACATATTGAGGAAGAAATATACATTATGTAAGCCCGTAAAACACAATTAAAATTATTAAAATTATTATGGTCATAAACAAGAACAATATGTGTGGACAGAGGTTCTGCCACAACTGTCACAAATAAAGTTTATAGATTTCACTTCCTTTGTTATTCCAAAGTTGTATTTGACGGACTTACATAGTGTATATTTCTTCCTCAGTATGCTTTAAAAACCAACTGTGAACCCGACGATGACCTGAGATAGGTCGAAACATGTAGTTCTATATAATAAGCACAATTTAGTTGTTTGGACAGATACTGATTTCATTTTTTGTTCTATTCAGCCTATTGATGGAACAGTAAACGTGATAGGATTCAACATTCTCACGATGGTGCCTATGGTGATGACTGTCTTCCGGAGATTGACGCCGTGTACTCTGATACACGTGTACTGACGTTTCAGAGGACCCTGCTACCCCTATCACGGGTAGATAGAGAAACTGCTTCTGAAAAATCCAGTACGAATATAGGAACAAGGTGGAACAGGTCAGCCCTGCATACTACACGGCCTAACATACCGCAAGATCGTAGAAGTCTACGGTGTCGAGATTAACTCGCATATCCCTCATTTCGGAGGTCATAAATTCATATCGCCCTCTCCTGTTGTGATTTTACTCGATATAGCTTGAGAGATTTTTCGTAAGAAATGCGCCATCTACCCTACGACAGTTCCAAACATTAATTCTGCCGTTCAAGATTCGACGTCATGCGGCCTGTGAAATTTTACACATCCGTTTTTCCACAGACACTCTTCACTGCTGCTGAATACAAGAGGATAGAAGAGACTAGCAGGGGATTGGCATATCTGGAGGCGAACTATTGAACAGGCCAGAGCCTGATGCGGGCTGTCGCGTCATTGATGAAGAAAAATGAAGGCGAAAGGAAGAAGCAGACTTTCCATAGAAAGGGAACAACATTAAAATAACAGAGATGTCAGCAGAGCTGTTAAAAGGTAAGGACACTATATCGATTATCAGATACGTTCATATGTATATCAAATTATTTCGTCGGTTTGGGGATTCCTAATTTGCAAGTATATCTAATTAATCTTTATAAAGCACAAAGGTAACAATATGTACCACATACTGCAACAGTAACAGCTGTTAATTTTGCTCACACTGTGTGGTAATGTGTTTCAAGTGTTTCTCAAAATAAACAGCAATTATTTCCCGGATTCGTCAAATGAATCTCTAATTGACAAATAGTGTTGTCACCCCGAAGCACTAGCTGAATTTATGTTTGTTATTCAGCATAATTTCGAGATTCAGATGTTTAAAATTAATACTGGATAATTTTTGTTATCATTATATAACTCTCGAAATGGCTTCGCGTAGGCGCCTAAGAAGCTGTCAGAGATAACGCGACATATCGATATGCTGAATCGACATCGAATATTATTATCCGATAATTTATCGTGTCGATATATCGGTGTTAGATGACATTCGTAGGTAATAATATACTGTAACCTGTTTTGCTGGACCACGAAACCAATTGTGCGTCGACTGTGACAACTTTATCAGTTTATTGTTAGTTTTCAGAATAGAAATTCATCAGTCTTTGATTCAGTGTACTATCGGCAGTAATTTGGGTGTCACTTGACAAATGCAAGTGCCAGCACATCGGTGAAGACAAAACAACACAAAACGGAATATTATGCTGTTTGAAAATGATCCAAATGGAGTTTCTTGAACCAGTGACCTTTTGCTTTAGAGACACGTGTTGTCTGGTCTCCACCCCCCCTCCCCCCCACGATTCTTCATTTTCTAGGTCTCTTTTTATTTCCTTCTTTCTGTATTATGTTTGCCTTGTCAGTTTCTTTCTTTGTGTATCGAGGCGAGAAAAATATTTAGACATGAATACAACAATTAAACATTCACACATACACCCATGCCCGAGGTGAGATTCGAACACACATTCTGTTAGTCACAATGTTGCCAGCGTAACCATTAATACCGTGGTGGTAATCGAATGGACTTGCTACTGTCTCTATGACTCACGTAAATGAAGCAACACCCTGTGTATTAGTTTGGTAGAATGCGTACAGTTCCGGCCATAAAACGTACGTCGCCGTACGTCGCATTCAACCTGCACTTCAAATGACGAAACTGAAAATATGTTGTGAAATTTTGACACACCCTGACCTGAACAGGCCTATATATTTACGTACAGTATGTCAATTTTAACGTTGAGGTTACTGTACCAAATATCGTAACACAGAGAGAAATGACGTCATGAATTTATGAAACGAAGAATTGATTAAAGTACCCAGAGTGTTGGCTGCTGAACATTCGGCAAGCTTAAAGTGAAAGAAAAACCATAATCCAAGTGCTAGCAAATTATCTCTAAGCTCTGGTCACTAAAACTATCCGCCTTTAAAAGGAAACAATTTAGAGGAAAGGTTAAAAGAGGAATGAAAGAACTCGCGTGATTTCAGGCTTTCGCCGCAGTGTAAATAAGATCTCCGTTCTTCTGGCATGTTATACAGTGTAGATTGGTAGTCAGTTACCGAAGCTTCGGGACAACATATCGGTCCCATCTTCAAGGGTCAAAAACAGTCCAAGACAAAAGAAGTTATTTATTGTAGTTTGTCCAACGAAAGCTGCCAGTACGTATAATAGGATAACAGTCAATAATAGATTGAAAACTGAATGCGAACGGAACGGTTCTTTTATGACGGAAGGGATTGAGGAAAACCATAAAAGCCATTATTTAATTTCAGCGTGGGTTCGAAATGGACACATGCGAAACAGACGTCAGAAGGGCCATTCATCAGCCAACTTCTTCGGTTGCTCGCAGTAAGAGTCCTTCAAAATCATATGTTGAACTCGTCCTCTTGTCCCTTTAAAGCAGGGGCTCTTAACGTTGCTTGTGCCATGGACCCCTTTGAGAGTCTGGTAAAACCTAAGGACCTTCTCAGAAAAATGTATTTAAATGCATAAAATGAAATACAGGACTGAATATTTTGTGTCGTTATAAACGAGTGTCGTTATAACCGAGGAGTATAATGTTATGGTTAACAGTGAGGAATTAATTGGTACGACAGAATATCTGACGTTATAGACGAGGTGTCGCATAAATCGATGTCGTTAAAACCGGGTTCTGCTGTACATAGATATAGATTTTATATCTATGTATTTTCAGTCTATAAAATAGACTGTATTGCAAAGGAAACCGATTGTGCTCAAATGCCGTTTTCAAAATATTAAAAAAATAACAAATATGCAATATGGTAATATATGTGTTTCTTTACTAATCTGTTAAGTTAATAACAAGATAATAAATACATTTAAACGATGAGGAGCTCAGGGCTGTATTCGTAACGTAATTTTACACTGCATATACCCACTAGTAAAGAGTGATTAAGACACAAAGTACTAACCTCGCTATATATAAAAAACCGCATGTGAGTCACACCCTTTGTATGAGTGAGTCACATGTTCTGCGTTATGGTTACAATTATCATTGTGTTTTGTGCGAGGTACGCAGTAAGGCAGAAGAAAGAGTTGAGCATCCAGCATATAACACAACATAACAGAACCAGATATGAGCCACTCCGACAGATGAGATGAACGCTTGGTTTTGCTTAGCAATAAATTATAATTTATTGCTAAGCAACGTGATTACATGACTTAAACGTCTAAGTTGAATCATGTAAAATATATTTGTATAAAATTTTTACTCTGTGTTATAAGGCGTGTTAGCTTATAATCACTGATTCAGACACATGTGTTATTGCTCTTAATGTTTGGTTTTATAGCTATATGCATGTATTCATTTTAATATTATGAGTGGCTGAGTGCTTCCAATGTAATGTCAAATGTGTGTGTATTTGGATGACATAGATGCTTGTGATTCTTTGATGAACGCCCCCTGAGGATGGTAATTTGATTGCCCAAACGTATGTATGGGTTACAAATACATCTTACTCTGTTAATAATCTTGTGCATTGGTTGGTTTTAACTTAAACTCATGATAAAATGCGCGGTACATACAGCATAAAATATATGTCGCCATGTGTTATGATCCGAAGAGATCTCGTCCTGATGGAACGTGCGAAGTGTGTTTTGTCGGACGGTGTGGTATAGTGAATATATATTAAGTGGTATATTCCCTTTTACTGTTCATAAATCACAATGGCATGTCACTGATAAAACAAGAAGCCAAAAGTAAACACACTAACCACACTAACCATTCACGTGGACTGTCTCTGACACTAATTATTGTAGTTGATAAGTGTCACCATGAACCTATGAACAAATCAAAATCACATGCTGGCCGTTCAAGTGACGCCCTATTTTTGAAGGCGCATGAATATCGTGGACTAAAGTTTTTTGCTGACGACAGTAGCGCTCCTATGAACTGCTCTCCAGAAAGCTTGTGCGTGCAGTCAGGGACGAAATTGCCTATTGAAAATGTTTCGTTCCAGCATCGAAATGTTATTCCTTCAACCGAAATGATCTGTCTGGAGCCCCTCTCTTCTTGTGACGCTGCATCATAGCCATATATCTCTCTCCTCTTTCCCCACCCCGAGAATAGACTCCCTATATCTTGATTCATCCCTCTGCTATTAGTTACAGAGCATTCAAAAGGCGATTCCAACAGCCGTCAGGCTGCGTTCAGAGCCAAGACCTGGAACTCCTCTTCTACTTAAGTGTCAGGCAGTATACAAAACCTATTATGGGCAAATTACGGCCAATCTTTTCAAGCAAACGTTTCTTCCAAGTCTTGATTGGGTGTAGTTATAATTCTACGGTCCATTTTACTAAAATGCGACAGGAAATTTGACAAAAAAATATGACATTGGATAGGTCAGGCGGTTAGACTGTGGCTTCTCACTGTTGAGGTTCGGGTTTAAAACTCGGCAAAAACATGTGAGCATCATGGCGGACTACAGGCACTGGAGGACAATTTTTCGAGTTTCTTCGGTTTTATTTTGCTAATCACCACCACATTATTGTTTTGCTAATCACCACCACATTATTGTTTTGCTAATCACCACCACATTATTGCTTTGCTAATCACCACCACATTATTGTTTTGCTAATCACCACCACATTATTGTTTTGCTAATCACCACCACATTATTGTTTTGCTAATCACCACCACATTATTGTTTTGCTAATCACCACCACATTATTGTTTTGCTAATCACCACCACATTATTGTTTTGCTAATCACCACCACATTATTGTTTTGCTAATCACCACCACATCATTGTTTTGCTAATCACCACCACATTATTGTTTTGCTAATCACCACCACATTATTGTTTTGCTAATCACCACCACATTATTGTTTTGCTAATCACCACCAAATTATTGTTTTGCTAATCACCACCACATTACTGTTTTGCTAATCACCACCACATTATTGCCCCACATCCGTCTATCACCGTACGACATAGCACATTATAACATTCTCTGTCTTTAAGTTCCGGTATTCAGATGTCACCGGCACTTGGCTCATTTGAAAACGAGAAAGTTACGTTTAATTCTCCATTGTCTGAGGTATGATTGGTTGAGGCACTACGCTACAAGCCGGCAGGTCGCGGGTTCGATTCCCGATGGTGTCATTGGAATTTTTCATTGACATAATCCTTCTGGTCGCACTATGGCCCTGGGTAGACTCAACCTCTAACAGAAATGAGTACCAGGAGTATTTCCTGGAGGGTAAAGGCGGCCGGTGCATAGGGCTGACAACCTTGCCATCTTCATGTGCCAATTGTCTAGAAATCTGGGAGCCTCAACCACCTGGAACACTCAGGGCCTGTCCAGGCCTGTAATGTGATTGCTTTACCTTTGCCTTTACTTTTCCTGAGGTATGGGATAGGTGGAGATGATGGCAGAAGTAGCAAGGAAATAACAATGTACATGGCAAATGCTAAGAAAGAAGCCACTGACACTCTGAAAACGTAACCTGTACAAGCGTTAGCTTGACTGATCCGTGAAAACAAGAAATATGCCAATGAAAATAATAACTGTTTATAGTAGGGGAGTCACTGTTAGGTAGGCCTCATCTTTCTGCACTTCACAACAAGCATGGCTTATATTTTCTGGCTACAAACCACTTCAAGCACAGTTTGCTGTATGTCCCACGTGCTGTAACATCTAGAAGATACATTTTCATCACACACAAATAAGTTTTATTACCAACAAACTGCACAACAGTTTTCACGTATCCACATACATAGGGGGTGGGCCGGGATAGCGTAGCTACCACATGGGCGGTCCGGGGATAGAATCCCAGTGGAGGCGAGACTTGCCGCACCCGTCCAGACCGGCCCTGGGGCCCACCAAACCTCCTGCACCGGGTCTCTATCCCAGGGGTAAAACAGCCAGGGCATGGCGTTGACCATCCACCTTCATCTAACGCCGAGGTTAAAGAAAGAGTAGAGCTATAGATCTACTCCCCTTCTGGGCCTTCATGGCCTGTTCTAGGGTAAACTCTACATATATATATATATATATATATATATATATAGGAGATTACTCCGACATGTTTCGGCTATTTCTTATGGCCATCTTCAGGGAGCAGTGATATACAAATATAAATATGGAGTTAAAATTTAACTTCGATGGTAGTAAATGGTAAAACACATTGTAAATATAATATGCATGTGTGGTACTGACAATAAACTAAAATTAAATTTTCGTTCCATATATATCCTTTGTATATCAGTGCTCCCTGAAGATGGCTATGAGAAGTATCTGAAACATGTTGGACTAGTATCCTGTGCGTTTTTTTAATAATCCCATTACAGGCCTGGACAGACCCTTAGGGCTCCAGGAGGTTGAGGCTCCCAGAATTTCTACACAATCGGCACATGAAGGTGGTAAGGTTGTCAGCCCTAGCACCGGCCGCCTTTACCCCCAGGAGATATCCCTGGTACTCATTTTTCTTAGACGCTGAGTTGACCCCAGGGCCAAGGTGTGGCCGGAAGGATAAGGTCAATGAAAAATCCCAATTACCCCATCGGGAATCGAGCCCGCGACCCTTCTATACGTGTGGATAAGTCCAATTTGTTCGTAATGCTCGGAAGATATATAGTATCGAGACTTCATCACACAGCTTTTCTTTCACAAGAGTCTCACAACAAAGAGTGATTAGGTTATATTACCCTCAACAGCCCTAAAGAGTTGGTCTTCTTAATTAGGCGTCAATGTCTTCTGCGAGGTACGAACTATTTGTGTAAAAACTGTCTGTTTAGCTAAAATTCAGGCTTCAGCAACAAACAACAGTAGGGAATATTTAGGGGATTGCCACTGTTTTATTGGCCGAACTGCTGGCTAGAAGTCAGCGTGCATCCGGAAGGTCCTGCGGCCGGCCATCTCGACACAGCTTGTCTTGCTCTTCCTCTGTCTTCAATCAAAGGCTGACATAGTCCCCAAAATTCCAAGTTGCTACTGCATGCTTCTAACGCAGTCCTCCCAATTTAGATTTATCAAAATCAATTCCCTTGCTTCAAAGTATAAGATCATTAAATTCCAAAGTCATGTGATTTAGCATTAATGCAAAATTAAAATTCAAGCCATCACTATCACCATTCTATCTTCTTCGTACATTTTCATTTTAATACTACTTCTACCAGAAGGACGAGCGGGCGAAGTCTGGGAATCTTCTAAAAAATTGATGGTTTTTCTTCTCCCCCCTCCCCCCCATTCATAAATATCTGTCATTACTCCCTTGCTCTGCGCTTTATTTCTCTCTCTCTCTCTCTCTTATGTAAAATTCAGGCTTCAAATCTGTGATTGGAATAATGGAACTGTGATTATGTTTGCCACGCTGTCTGACCGCGCCGTCCTCAGTGCTGTCATAAAATGTAACAGACCTATTCTGGAGTTCTGTAATTGTACCGTGGTGTCATATGTAGAAACAACGCGAACACGAACCCGTGTTGAGGGCAGCATGCATATTTTGAAAATACATTTACAAAATTATTACAAAATACAGTGTCGTCTGCATACACTTGTGTGCCGACAGCTAACTGCAACTGATAACTACATTCACTCGCTGACTGTCGTAAAAACGGTTACGTATAATTTTACACGCCGAAGAAATTCAACCTCAGAAAAATATCTTCACAAATCTAAGAACGACTCTCGACTAACTTCATATATAGAGTCGAACTCAGTTACAACGTCAAGAAAGGGACAGAATATTTTGTGTCGTTATAAACGAGTGTCGTTATAACCGAGGAGTATAATGTTATTGTTAAAAGTGAGGAATTAATTGGTACCACAGAATATCTGACGTTATAGACGAGGTGTCGTATAAACCGATGTCGTTATAACCGGGTTCGACTGTATTTACTCGTCGAATGATGTTCAAATACGATGCTCAGATTATATGTTCACTAAGTACGACGTCGACTCACTTGTTATTCAGCGAGCACTCAAAATGCGATCAAATATTCACTCGACACCCCTCCCCCCCAAGCTCCAGTAAATATCAAATCCCTGACTTAGTCAATTTCAAGTCACGTAATATCAGACTTAGGCCATTTTTAAAAAATAAAAGAAATGAAGTTTTAACGTTTTCGAAAGGCGCGCTATGTGATAAAGTTAAGGGAAGAATACTGCTGGGCGATAACATAGGCGATGAGGCGGTAATGCTGCAGCCGATGAGGTTCCAGTGTGTTACAGATTGGATTTCAACTGGACTCCCTTGTAAGTATACACATATCGTTGACCATATGCGTACTAAATTCCGACTTGCGCAAAATTCGACTTTCTCCCAGCCTTCTGAAACGTAACTACTGCGTCAAGTCGTCGAGTACCTCTAATAATGTTCAACCGCTTAAAAGGCCGTGAACTACTTGCAATAACATTTAGAAAATCTACATTTTCCCCACTGAATTTCGTACCATTCCCACAAAAAACAGTGACTATTTCCACATATAGCATTAAATGTTTGTTTATAATGCAGATGGACTGTGTTTTCTGTGAGGCACAAACTGACTGGCTATATCTAATTCAGCTAGACTTCAGTCTCCACTTTAATTTCGTGCTATTAACTTGTTAAGTATTTTAGCAATAAATCTAAGGATTACTCGCCTTACATGTGTCAGCGGTACGTTCTGAATTCCATCAGCCCCGGCAGCATTACGTGGTTTGGCGTGGCAGATCAGCCATCAGATGTCAGAGCGACTTGCGAACTGTACCACAGTCTGCCTACAAAGCCATCTACATAATTACCTCATCCCAGCTAGGTGTGAAGATTTCTTCTAAACCATCCCCTAATATGTTCAACTTCCATCACCATTATCATGTAGCTATCATGCAGTTAGACCACCTGTTGACCCGTTCCGGTCTCACTCATCCAGAAGTCTCTTCCATGGTCTTCCCTGGTTCCTTCTGCCTTTTGGTGTGTAGTTTTTATTATCCTGTGTAACTGTTACGGTGCATTCTATTTACATGTTGTATCCAATTTTATGAAAATCCTTTCGGACGTTGTCAAGTTGTTACACGGAGACCTGTAGGCGGACAGACATGGAGAAGTTTTTCCGTTGTCATCAGGACAAGAAATGATTAAAACATTGCTTGTGCAGGAGAAGCTTGGAACGTCTAAAACGACATTCCTTTAACCACCGAAAGATTACTCCAATAAAACAAAATATTGAGGTAGGAAATGATTCTGAATTCCTATAGTCCTTACGCATTGAAAAGTGTAAAAGTTAAACAATTTGTGTTAGCAAAACGACATTGAAAACAGGATTTGCCGGTTGAAAATATTAATTGCATCGGCCGGGAATCGAACCCGGGCCGCCCGCGTGGCAGGCGAGCATTCTACCACTGAACCACCGATGCTTGGGATAAAAGAGCGCAGAGAAGTAGTAGTAACTGACGGAAACCAAACCGGTAAAACGCAACATTGTAGTAACTGAATTGCTACATCCCATAAGCTTATCTTATCTTGTGTTCAACAGCAGATTACTGTGCTCGCCGACTGCCCTGCCTCATAGTCACGTGTGTTCAGTGTCTGACCGTCCAAGAGGTCGACTTCAGTTAAAAGAAGAAATTTTAACACATTTCAGGGCGCTGTCAGTGTCAACGTATGTACGTCGTGTGGAACGATGAAGAAAGATGAATTGATAAAAAGATTTGAAAGGAAGCGTTCGTAACCAAATTGAGTCAGTATCGCGGAATTTATTGGACGCACCACGTAAAAGCACGAAATACCATTGTTGTATCATCAATGTCCCGGCCGAAATTCGAATGAGACACCCTTCAAATGCCTGTTTACTGCTCACCGCTTTAACAGCTTATTCAGTAACAAAAAAGTACAGTCGAACCCGGTTATAACGACATCGGTTTATGTGACACCTCGCCTATAACGTCAGACTTTCTGAGGTACCAATTAATTCGTCACTGTTAACCATAACATTACACTCCTCGGTTATAACAACACAAAATATTCAGGCCCTTTCATAACGTTATAACCGGGTTCGACTCTATTTCACGCATGTTAAAATACAGAGCATATACCATTAATTCTTCCCACGAGCGTAGGGAAATAAAGTCGAATCAAATCTGAGGGCAGGTGTATGCAATGGCGGCTTGGATACAACCCGGACTACGACAGGAGTGCTGGTGATGGCACTGGCCGTTGGATGGAGCAAATATGCTCCTTACTAAAATAACAATTCGTGTTCAAACCTCAGTACATCGTTTTTATCCTATTTACTTTCTCTCCTGACATGCACTTCCACTAATTGTGCACTATGCCACTTACTTGACTGCGGATAGCTATGGTTCTCTATCTTGGACAGTGCCATAGTAGAGTGTGTGTGTGTTCTGCGAAGAGCAGTGATCTTATTCGGTTAATACAGGGCAACATAGAACGATCCGAGTTCCAGAACTGCTCGTAACAAACCAATCCGACAATCCTCTAGCACAGCAGGATTAATTCCACAAAATCTCCAGCTTCAGGCGCAGGTAACGTTAGCCAGCCTAGGATGACGTCACAATTCGGGAGAGTGCGCGAAGTCGTGTGCGCGTAGATCAGTGTGTTTCTGTATTCAGAGCGGTGAAGGTGCCAGTATTGGTCTGCTTACGTAGCAGCTGCAGTCATGTGACTGAGGTAGGAGGGCTGTAAGGTTTGTGAGACTCGCGCTGAAGGTTATCATGCAAAATGACGGGACTTTATGGATGTAATCCTGCTACACCTCCTGCGCACGAGTCCAAGCAGAGCGACAGGAATCGGTACTTTGCGCAGTGCCCCAAGATTGCTAACTGGCTCTAAGACCTCACTTAAGCCCAAGCGAGTCTTCCCAGTATTTCCTCTTCTTAATTATTCTTATCAACGCTTGAACGTGAGACGGTCACGTAGACATGTTTTGCGTCTCATATAGGGCAGGTAGTCAGTGCACATGAGGATTTTTTCCTTTTAAGCAAAGACTGTTCATTTGCAGTATGAACGAAATGCTTATCACTTTCTTGGATCTCAGGGGCACTGTTCACTTACAAACAGTCAACAAGGTTCATTATGCAGACATGTTGACGCGCTTGCTCGAAGCTTCGTGTACAGAATGTCTGAATTTTGTCACAATTGGTTCATTGAAAATGAGAACGCTCTACAACAGCAGTCTCTCTCTCCGTCGAGCATTTTGTGGCAATGAAATTTGCCGTTGGACTGGAACATTTCCGTTATTTACCAGATTTGGCTCCCAATGACTTTTGGCTCTTTAAAAATTAAAGGGCTAAATTAAACAGCTGAAGACTTAGGACAGCGAAGACGTTCGCGAAAATTTGATGGTAGTTCTGAAGGTTATTTCTAAAGAATAGTTCCACAAATGTTTGTATCAGTAGCAGCATCTCTCGGGTACATGTACACCTGCTCAAGGGGACTGTTTTGAAGTTGGCCCCTATCTTTAAGCTGCAGTTACAGAGGGATTATTTGCAATAAAATCCTTTAGTGAACTTAACAGCCACACTTCGCACGCATCTCGCAGTGACAATGCCCAGCATAATATTGTTATTTTGCGTTACTCTTCCGACTTTTGCCTGGTTATGCCCTGAAAAGTCATGCAAAATATTATTCACAGTCGCCGATAAACGATCGAGATTCGACAGACGATTTCCCGAAAATGGGTCGGCTGAGCTGTCATTTAAATATCCTTTCACGTCAAAATTTTTCTGCAAGTTAAATCAGCGATTTGATTTGAACAGCATATGCTAAAACTGTCGCTGGAAATTGTCGTGAATGACCAGAGAGTAAACATTTGGAATTAGATGGCTGTGGTTTGAAGGTATTCACCTGGTGAGGTTGATAAGAACCACAGAAGACGTTGGTAAGAATGTTGTTAAACCAGCCTAGATTTTAACCTGTATATCTAAAAAAACACGTTTAGAGCATTACAACACATTAAGCTACTTGATGCACGTTCAATGAAGAATTTGTTGTTGAATGACGCACTTCAATTTTAAAGAAGAGTTGAGCAATGCAATTATCACTTGTCTGATAGATTTCACTTTTGTCTCTCATAACGATTCATCCAGCCGTGCCTTTTTTTATTCCTCTAGAATCTAAATGCATAACGCTGTCTGTTTCAATTAAACAAGCACGACAACACAACCCAAAGCGTTTATCATTTTGTGCACTCTGTCAGTTTCTTTTCATCAAGGGAGTGTGGACTTGACATGGCAAGACCGGTTTCAATTCGACAGATAAGAGAGGTCACTGCTGTCAGAAAGCTCTCGAGAAGAAACAGATTCTTTACAACAATCCACCATCTGTACTCGCTCCTGGGAGCTGTTACCTGTTGCATTCACTGCCTTTACACCACAGTGTAAGAAACGGTCATAGTCATGGCTCAACAAATAGATGATCGGTCATGGGAATAGTACAAAGACGGAGCTAATAAAACCTTTAGAAATAAGGCAAAGGGAAGATTTTTGGAAAAAGAAATAATAAAAACTGCAATCACGAAAAAAAAAAATTAAGAATAACTTAAATTAGAAGAAGGCTTGGTGCCATTCAGCCCAGAATCTTTAAGTCTACTCGTAAGTTACCAAAAATTTAAATTCAAATATCGTACACAACGATTTAAAACGTGGACATTTAGGTCACGACACCTTTGTACTGTAGCAGGCTATCAGCATTTTGGAGAGAGCAGCTGCCCCTGTCTTCAGGATATAAGAGAAGATAAAGGCAACATGGCCCTGTCACATACGTCATAACTCAGAGCACCAAGATCTAAATCGTCACAACTTTGAAATCTAGAATCTCATACCGGTACACAAAAATACAATTTTACTAGCGCAAGGCTGTGAGGCCCCCAGTAGATTGGCCTACGGAATGCTGATGAAGACTATTTGTACCTAAGAGAGGGAAACTGACTGGAGGGAGTAGAAATTTGCACAGTTGTTGCTCTTCACCAAACATTATTAGGGCAATAAAATGTAGGAGGATACGAAGAGCGAGGCGTGTAGCACGCACAACAGAAATGAGAGAGGTGTTCAGATTCTGGTCCGTAAAACGTAAGGGAACAGACCGCTTGGGATGTCTAGGTGAATATGGAGAGATGATATTAAACTGGATCTTTAAGTAATAAATGTTAATGTATGGATTGCATTCACCTGAATGAGGACAGGATCCAAACGCGGACCCTCATGATCGCGGTATCGTCAGGGTCCATAAAAAATAGAGGAGGAAGGGGAATTTATAACATCCGATTAACCAGTAATTACTCAAGATGGAATCTGCCCCACGGAGTTTGTAAAATATTTTGTGCCAGTAAGTGTAGGATTAATTGCCCAATTGGGCAGCTGAAATTGAAAAAAAAACTGCGTATTAGCAAATATATGTGGCTTATGTTTCATTTTTTTATTTATATCCTTCTATGTATTTAGATTTTTTATCAAGGCCGCGAAGCAGGAGACAGTGGTTGCCGTGCCACAGTTTGATAAACCATGGTCTAGGCTACGGACTGGATGGCCGAAGAATCGTGGTTCGATTCACAGCAGGAGCGGATTTATCTCTTCTGGCGCCTCACCCAGCCTCTAGTCAATGCGTACCGGAAGCTCTGTCCACAGGGCATTAAGCGACCGGGGCGTGAAGCTGACCACACACCCCCAACTAGTGTCGAGTCTGAGAATGAGTGAAGCTATGCCTCCATTCCCTCATATGCCTTCATGACGTGTTCAGGGAAAATTTTACATTTATAGTAGGATTACATCCACAACTACTCCATAATTTTGCATCACAACCTTCTGCGCGAGTCACACAGACCTTACGGCCCTCCTACCTCAGTCACATAACTACAGCTGCTACGTAAGCAGACCAATACTGGCACCTCCACCGCTCTGACTGCAGGATCACACTGATCTACGCGCACACGACTTCGCGCACTCTCCCGACGTGACACCAGTATAGGCTTGCTAACGTTGCCTGCGCCTGAAGCTGGAGACTTTGTGGAATTAATCCTGCTATACCTAAAATTAAGCAGGAACGTCACTACGTTGGCTAACCCGTAACACTAGAGTAAACTCAACTTCATTACGTGGAACTACGGCCGTCTCCATCGACAACCACAGACGAAAGAGTACTGTTGAACGGCCAGGGTCGTGCTGGTCTGACAGATCAGGGTTATAAGGTTAATGCGCCTATAGTTAGTTTGACAAAATGACCTGTTCAATGAATGTAAAGTTTGAAGATCTTTCCCGCAGAGCAACCACTGAAAATGAAGCGCTAAACCCTAGGACATATGAGTGTATTGTTTGCAGACGGATTCCTATACATGGAACAGATGCATGCATCCAATTCAGCCCCGTTCTGTGCACTGTGTTAGACCAAACACTATGTTTTGTGCTTCCATAACTGCATGTCGGTATGCTATAATCCTCGCGTCTCTCTTTTCGTTTTATTATCTATCTCGCTTCTTTGCTGCATAAAAACTTCGGTCCTAATTTTCTGCTCGACTTGGAGTCTAAGCTATAAACGTTACCAGTTACATCAGAGGATAAACTGCATATGAGCACTGGGTCCGCGCCCTGATGTTCTTACGTTAAGCTCAACACAGCTTTAATAACTGCCTTTCTGTAAGATCTATACACAAAGTTTCGACATACGAGCCGTACAATCGCTCACATGTTTCGGGTAATAAAGCAACCGACTTACTGGCTGGGGGAAACAAATCAAATTGGCATACAATATTTCAATTACGTTCACTTAAATTCATATGAAAGAGTGGAAAGATGAAAGAAAGACAGTGACAAACAAAAAAGAAGGAACTTTCTTTGTGTCGACCTGCGTACAATTAAGTATAATAGGCCTGCAATCTGCATTGAAATGTTGATATCAATAGTGGTTAAGGTGGATAAGAAATTCTTCGCCATTAATGAGACTTGAAGATACAACAGCCGTACTCTGATCAGATTAATCAGCCAACATCTTATCTATTTCAATAATAGCCATTTTAATATAGGGCTATCCTTTAGTGTCAGCCTTGATTATCTCTTTGAGTTTCTACGGCTATTCTGCATACATTTCTGAAGTCTAGCCTGCATGCTACAGGTCGCGCCCATCTCTTAACTTAATTTTCTGGCGGCAATAATACGTGGTGCCCATCCCAGTGGCCGTGCGGTCTAAGGCGTGGGTCTGGCCGCCGCTCGCTTACTGGGATTGTGGGTTCGAATCCCGCCCGGGGCATGGATGTCTGTCTGTTGTGAGTGTTGTGTGTTGTCAGGTAGAGGTCTCTGCGAAGGGCTGATCACTCGTCCAGAGGAGTCCTACCGAGGGTGGTGTGTCTGAGTGTGAATGTGAAGCGTCGATAATGAGCGCTTAGGCCCCCAAGGGCTGTCGAACTACGGAAACAAAAAATAATAATACGTGGCTAATAGTTGAGTAAACTTGCAGCTATTTACTGCAATATAGAGTCGAACCCGGTTATAACGTCATGAAAGGGACTGAATATTTTGTGTCGTTATAAACGAGTGTCGTTATAAACGAGTGCCACAACTTCTTCGTTCCACGTGTTTTATAAATTATTACTCACTAATAAATCATCCGTCGCTATAATAAGGAAGTAAATTTGTGAAATTATTATTCCAGATGGAGGCAGTGTATTTGACATCCGTGTATCCGTGTAGTTAGAGAGGTGAAACACTTTATGTCTTGGGACATAACGTTGTTGGGAAGTCGCACTTATACGTGTTACATTCAGGGAAGAAGTGTTGTGGGTCACTAAGGAAAGAAACTGAAATTTTACCATTCCTGTTTGCAAAGCAGTGTTGTAATTCTGTTACAAAACGATTTTCATTGGTTTAACCCTTTAAAGCCCAGTGGTAACTACATGTACCACATGATGCAAAATTAAAACATCCTGCATTTTACCACACAGTGTATGTTTATGTTTCGTATGATGTTCACATTACATACTGATTTTTTCCCCTAAGCATTAACTACTGACTGACACAATGCGGTAATTTTCTCACTTTATTGTCTGTGGAACCCTTTTCCAGATTGAAATATTTCCCGGAACCCCACGCCTGTTTTTGAATTGGCAATATAGGCAAAGTAAAACAGGGAACGTAGACCTACGCTCTTTTTATTTTTGCTTAAGGGTAAATAAAATAGCAATAAAATTTCACTGTCGGTTTAATCAAACAATAAAACGGTACAAATTATTGTGTGTTAATTTCTCAATGTAGTCGCCCTCGGTGGACTAGTGTTAGCGTGCTCGCCACCGAGGTCGATGGATTTTTAAGGGTGATAAAAATCCGTAGCACCACTTCCTTCGGAGGGGAAGT
The DNA here is from genome assembly GCA_021186555.1 of Reticulitermes speratus. NCBI lineage: Eukaryota > Metazoa > Arthropoda > Insecta > Blattodea > Rhinotermitidae > Reticulitermes > Reticulitermes speratus. The sequence goes on from JAJKFL010000330.1 coordinate 3,725,212, forward strand.
AAAGCCGTCGGTCCCATGTCGTAGATTTACGGCATGTAAAAGAACCTTCGGGCATGAATAGAACCAGTAATGTCCGTAAGCAAAATTCAAGCGGCCATTTCTCACCCAAGTCTCCTAACTGCCTGCCAGATGGCTTGTGCGGTCAGTGAGCCGGTCACTCACTACAGAATGCACACTTACCGACCAGGAAACCTTCGGGATGAAAATCCCAAAAGGAGGAGGCTTTGGCCCACCCCGGGCTGTAACGCCATGGAAGAAGAACAAGAATTTCTCAGTGTGACGGATGAGGCTGTTTTGATGAACACATTAATTTCAAATCTGGTATAATGGGCGACAGTCGCAATCTAAGATCTGCCTCAGTGTCCAGCTTTTTTCTGTATTTAGTTTTTATCACACTGTATCGCGAAAATCCAGATTCACATATTTAAGTGGCTGCAAACGGTAGCAGTTTTCGAACGTTTTGAAGTTATGCACCTTTTTCTTTCCGAAGTATTCCTTCTTCAAATGTGACATACTTGTTTTTAAATATTACGACATTCATGGTTTAATATTATTATGAAAATAAGTTTGATAAAAATAACCACGAGAACACAAAAAATTCTAAATCTTTTATCAGCGTTTCGGGGAGCCCCTGGCATGCCTTCGCGGAACCCCTGCATTCCGAGGAACCCACACTGCAAAACACGGTTATATTTGACACGGAGAGTGTTCTCACCGAAGTAGGAATTGAAGTTTTAAGTGTGATTTAGACGGATGCCATTCTTCAAAGTGTTCAAGAAAATATTTGACAAATTAAGAGGTTAACTAACCCAATGCCTGTCTTAGACCAGCGTTATCTAATGGCACGATAGTCTAATTTTAACATTCTCCACAGACGACTTTTAAAACTGAATGTGGGCATCGTCCAAAAAAAACTTATCTAATTCTTCGGCGAATTTAAGAGTCGTGTCACAAAATAATACAGGCCTCTGTGACGAAGTCTGGTAGCGTTATCACAAAAGGCTGCTGCTTGAAGCAGTAGAAAAACCGGGCGATTGGTCCAGCAGTTTACTGAGAACAAGAATAATTCGAGTGCGTGAAAATGAGACAACTGAACGAGGGACGAGAGGAGACAATGATTGTGTTGGCACCAAATGTTATTAGTGTGGGGAAATAAGGGGAGGATAGGCTGGACACAAAGACTGCATTGTGAAGACAAAACATGTATATGTGCCAGATTTCAGGCCTGACAGTGATGCCGTAGGAAGAATCGTGCCTTTTGGAATGCAACAACGCTTCGACTGGTAAACGGTTACCGACGCTTCGAAGGATTCGTCTTTGGAGTTAAGCAGTCCAAGAAAACACTTTCTGGCCTTGATTTAAGGCTTTCGCCGCAGTGTAAATGGGATCTTCGCTCTTCCGGGATATTACGCAATGTAGATTGGTAGTTACTTACGGACGTTTCAGGAAAACCTATCGGTTCCATCTTCAACGGCCAAGCAGACCAACAAGAAATTTCTGCCTGGACTGTTTTACCTTCGAACATGGGACCGATAGGTTGGCCCGAAACGTCGGTGACTACCAATCTACGCTGCGTAACATCCCAGGAGAGCAAAATCCTTCTTGGGCTGCTTGACCCAAAATTTCACTCAAATTTGGTTGGTAGACTTGAAGATAAGAGATCATTTGAAAGAGCTAGGCGTAGACAGAGATCAATACTAACATGTATTGCAAAGAAAAATAGGGTTTGGGGGGGCTGAACTATATTCAGCTGTGCCCACTGGTGGGGCTGTAACGATGGCTGTGAATAGAAACAACAGACTATTGCACTGTGACTAAAGTCAGTCATGCACGGACGTGGGTTCTGTTGTGTTTTTATGAATGTTATTTGTATGCTAGAGTTCTACGGATCTCACTCTTCCTTCTATTGATGCCAGAGCTCGCCTAAAGTGCCTCCTTCCTGCCCCCTTCCCTAACCCTTTAAAATTCTTGTCCATGGATAAATTTATTTAGGCTACTACTACAAATATATGGAATATAGTAGGTGGACTTAGGAGACATTCTGGAACTGAATCATATATTCACTTGCAAGTGATCCAATCCTTCTGAAACCTTGAAAAACTCAGCTAGCTATTTGTACATTTTTAACATGCTGGAAGACTCTAATGGCCGTGAGATGTCTGCTGGTTTAAGGACTGTGCTGGGACACTGTAATGGCCGTGAGATGTCTGCTGGTTTAAGGACTGTGCTGGGACACTGTAATGGCCGTGAGATGTCTGCTGGTTTAAGGACTGTGCTGGGACACTGTAATGGCCGTGAGATGTCTGCTGGTTTAAGGACTGTGCTGGGACACTGTAATGGCCGTGAGATGTCTGCTGGTTTAAGGACTGTGCTGGGACACTGTAATGGCCGTGAGATGTCTGCTGGTTTAAGGACTGTGCTGGGACACTGTAATGGCCGTGAGATGTCTGCTGGTTTAAGGACTGTGCTGGGACACTGTAATGGCCGTGAGATGTCTGCTGGTTTAAGGACTGTGCTGGGACACTGTAATGGCCGTGAGATGTCTGCTGGTTTAAGGACTGTGCTGGGACACTGTAATGGCCGTGAGATGTCTGCTGGTTTAAGGACTGTGCTGGGACACTCTAATGGCCGTGAGATGTCTGCTGGTTTAAGGACTGTGCTGGGACACTGTAATGGCCGTGAGATGTCTGCTGGTTTAAGGACTGTGCTGGGACACTGTAATGGCCGTGAGATGTCTGCTGGTTTAAGGACTGTGCTGGGACACTGTAATGGCCGTGAGATGTCTGCTGGTTTAAGGACTGTGCTGGGACACTGTAATGGCCGTGAGATGTCTGCTGGTTTAAGGACTGTGCTGGGACACTGTAATGGCCGTGAGATGTCTGCTGGTTTAAGGACTGTGCTGGGACACTGTAATGGCCGTGAGATGTCTGCTGGTTTAAGGACTGTGCTGGGACACTGTAATGGCCGTGAGATGTCTGCTGGTTTAAGGACTGTGCTGGGACACTGTAATGGCCGTGAGATGTCTGCTGGTTTAAGGACTGTGCTGGGACACTGTAATGGCCGTGAGATGTCTGCTGGTTTAAGGACTGTGCTGGGACACTGTAATGGCCGTGAAATGTCTGCCTTCTTTAATGACGTTTGCTGGTGTGACTGCTGTGAAAAGTTTGATTGGTGATAGCAGATGTAAAAAGACACCTTAAGATAAGTCTGAATCTTTATTTTGAAATATTGTATTTTATAGTAAATTTGTACGAATGCGTCTCAAGGAGCAGGGGCCTCCTTTCGGAGTTTTCTATGGTCATGTGCGTTGATGTAGTGAGTGACCAGCCCACTGACCGCACAAGTTCGACTCAATCCTGATGTGAATGCCAGAGCCATCTGGCAGGCAGTCAGGAGACTTGGGTGAGAAATGGCCTCTGAATTTTGCTTTCTATTCATGCCCGTAAGGTTCTTTTACATGCCGTAAATCTACGACATGGGACCGACGGCTTTACTTCCCCTCCGAAGGAAGTGGTGCTACGGATTTTTTATCACCCTTAAAAATTCATCGACCTCGGTCGGGATCGAACCCGCGAACCTTGGGTCCAGTGGCGAGCACGCTAACCACTAGTCCACCGAGGGCGACCATCATTATTTTAAGGTACAATAATTCTTGAAAACTAACAGTACGTATAGAACTCACAGTGTAAATGCCAACTTGAATTCTACGCTAAAACTGCGTCTGGGAACGACAAATTATTCAGTAACCACTTATGAAATGGACGGCCGGAATTCAATCCCGAAAAGGACAGGTTCCACCATATTTATGATTTCGAGACTAGCCGTAGGACCCACCCACCCTCTTATTCAAGGGGTGTTGGGGGTAAAGCCAATTGAATCCACATCAATCTAGTGCTGAGGTGAAGAATGTGTGGAGCCATAACTCCGCTCCCCTGCACGTCTTCATGGAGTGGAGCTTTATTAAAGACAAGACTGATATTTTTACATTTACAGTAACAATAACACCACCACCAAGAAGCAGAGGAGAAGAAGAACATGAAGAAGAAGAAGAAGAAGAAGAAATTAAACAAGCGTATAAAATATTAGAATACCTGAAGTGATGAGACCAACTACGAACTAAAAGAAGGAAATGGGGATAATATTAAAAAGAATTACGAAGAAACAGAATATAAGGGTGTGGTCTAGTTCCACCTAGCCCAAATTAAACGGCGTCACGTCCCAGAAGACACTTACGTTTATAAATAATAATATCTGACAAGTTTTAATAGTAACAGTATTTACACAAACCACACTGCGCAGTACAGATTGGTGACGGTACAGCGATATGAAACAGACACGTACAACAGAGAATTAAGAGCAAAGCAGCCAAATAATACATAAGGAAGGCTTGAAGCAGAAATAAACGTGACAGCAAAGGTGGGAGAAAAGTGCCTCAAATATAGACACCTTCCAACGAAGTGTAGAACAGTTCCAACAATAATACATGCAGTTGGTAATGTCTGAAACAGGCTTCGGGATTATCTTTAGATCAGGGGTTGCCAGCCTTGTTTGTGTGTCCGGCAGTGCGGAGGATTCTTGTGGTCTGTGGCCTGTCACGGAAAGAAAGAATGACAATGGAAACGATTAAAGTACAAACAGCTTCATACTTATCGTTCCTACATCAAAACTATTTCCAAAATTTTCACGTTATATTCACTGTGCATTTTGATCAATTAGCAGTGTTACAACCAACAAATGCACTTTTTGTATTTCTGTTACACTTTTACCCTACACATGTTTCGGCTGTGGTCCAGCCATCATCACGGTACACCAGTAGGTTCACCTCACTGTCACCGGTTCATTTGGTATTATCACACGTCATCACAATGTTTTTGTAGCTTTTGTTCACTTTCAATGCAGGTTGTGTTTGTCTTGCGTTAAAAGCTTGAGGTATAATACTTTGGGTTGTAGATATGAAGCAGTATCTGGTTGGTAGTAGTTAAAACATTAAAGTTGTTAAAATTGTAAAATTTTTTTTGAAATTGCTGGCAGATGGTTTTTTTTTTTTTGGATGTTGACATCCGCGTCCTGTTGTTGCTAGTGTCTTGTTGTGTTGTAACTGAGTGGTGAGTGAGGATGCTTTAGGTGCGATGGGTACCGGAGTCCTGGGGACAAAGGTGACCACTCAAGTGTCGAGGACAAGAATATGTGGAGTGATACGTCCAGTCACAATTCTTCATGGCATGTGCGTAATTAAACACAGGGTCACCTTTACCTTAACCTTTAAGATAATAAGTAATGATGATCTCGTCTTGGGCTGCTAGTACTTTCACCGAATCTAGTCTGACAAAACAGAAAAGATCCGTGATCTGGCAGTAATTGCCGCGGATGACCGGGTGTGCTCTCAGGGGAGTCTATGTGGGATTTGTTACGGGAGAATTGCTACTGGGATAGGTTTCTGTCGGAGTGCTTTGGTCGGTCATCACTCCACCAATATTCATTCAGCTAACATCCGGGAATGGATGGTTCCAAAAGACATAATCTTGTGTCTTTGGGGGGCAAATAGCCGTTCTACAGAGGAAGGCCCTCAGATTCACGTGGCAGACACACACAGGAATTCTGTGCACAAGAAACCGGTCTGTCTTTAAAGCGTCATGGTGCCTTAGACTCGATACGAATAGGGCGCTACCAGCCTTAGGATTCGAACATTTTCTCGGGTGGAGAACTTTTTTAAGTATCTGTTTCATTAACACAACCCTATGGCGTGTGCTCTGACAGGTGGACTCGAGTATTTCAATGAGATATACGTACACAGAAATCCTTCCTGCGTCTTATTACACTGGTTTCATCCACCTCAGGTTCTGACGTTTCTGTAATCCTCTGACTATCTCTCACTTATCCTGGTCTCCTGAGAATTCCCAGCACAGGCGTTTCAAAGGAAACAAGATTACGACCGAAGAAAGGGACTTCTCTTTTTCTTATCCTTACAAGTGTGAGAAATTGACCAGATGAAAGGAAAAGAAACGTAGGGCTGATCTCTGTAAAACTAAACATAAATGACAAAGAAATTACGAAAAAGGCAGGTTTAGAACTTACAAAGCCAAGTGTAGGACAGCCATGCAACATTTCGTCTTTGCTGTGACAATTCTGGAGACATTTATCAACACTGAGCTCGTAACGCTTTCTGAATTAGTGAGAAAATGCAGTCAGCGATCATAGATGATTTTGGGGTACTTCTTTGTCATTTTCAACTGTGTATATACAGGGTGTTTCAGGAGGAATCTGCCATACTTCGGGAGAACGTTCCTTAGGTTAATTTACACTGATATAACCAAACGTACATATATCCGAAGCTGAACAGTTAAGAAGATAATGACGCCATAATAATGTGGCCTTCTTGCGCTTCCACGTACTGTACCTGTTTAACATGATGCGTTATCCCTACACTGCGCAGGTCCGTCCTTGAGTTGATAGCCAAGGCAAGCCATGCGGAGGTGAGTGTGCTATGTAAAGTATTTGGAACCCTAAGAAACATTTTTATGAAAATAGTGCGAATTTGTCTTGCTTGATCAATGGCTTTATGCCGCTCAGATGTTAATTATATTTTAAGTACAGGTGTTAACTTTGTAAGAACTACAAATCCATCTTTGTTTTAATATTAATTGGTAATCAATAAATGTATAACAACTCCCACTATTTAGAGCTTCTCTTGCCATTATCTCCATAACCGTTCAGCTTTGGATATATGTATTTCTGGTTATATCGATGTAATTTAACCTAAGGAACGTTCTCCCGAAGTATGGCAGGTTCCTCCTGAAACACCCTGTATAGTACCACATCAGACATATTGTACCCACCAGATACAGTGCTACACCAGACATCTTGCAATGAGGAGACATAACAAAAAAAAATATATGTTAGCAGGGCCACATTGTCTTGAAGCACAATACTATCACAACATTCACCTAGAGTGATTGAGGAACACCACGAAATCCCGGTCAAGACACTCGATCTCTGGCTGATATTCTAACTATGGCGTCTTGATATCAAAGCAGTATTCCAGTCACTCTGCTGCGAAACACGGCGACAGTAAGTTCGCTTTGGGACATGCCATAGCACAGGCGGTTAGTCGCCGGACTTCACACTCACTCCATGTGGGATTTGTGGTGGACAAAATGGCACTGGGACAGGTTTTCCCCGAGTACTCCTGTCAATGTTTTGCCACCAATGCTCCATTACTCGGAAAAACTAAAAAACTAATCATCTTCCTCAAAGGGTTGTACAATAAACCTCAAGGCTGCGGTGCGTCCGTAGCATCTGCTGCGGGGCCCTTCACCACAAAAAGAGTTCGCTTTACTGTCATTCGTCGTCCGGTCCGCTCTACAACACTTCTTTCTTTTTTTTTCCTTCTCTCTTCTTTCTTTCTTACTTACAACTGCTTCCTCACTCGCTGTGGTCAAGATCTATGCAAAATTCCCGGCGTTCCTTAACAACGTGTTCTCTTGTCAAGTCGCATGTTTATGTTCTGTTGTTGCAGAGAAAAAGGAGAAAAACATACTTTACTGGTACCTTTACCGGTATGTTAGAACATTTCTTTGTAGCTATGAGTCAGAAAAATCATTTTCCCAGCATCTAGTTAGCATTCTACACCTTACATTAAAACACCAGTAATTCACGTTGTCACATGCAGTCTATTAGCAAATCGTTAATGGCTTTATGATGAAGATCAGTCGTTCTCACACCGACTTCCAGTTACCAAACGCAATGAAATTGTATTTATACTACACAAAATGATATGCTGCATTTATTTATTCTTCTACTCACCGAAAAAACGTCACACTATTGTGTATCTATACGTATTAATTTTGAGTTTTCCCGAATATCATACCTCCCATGAAATATTTCAGAATTTGTACTTTTACTTAACTCTCTTAATAAGTTTTTTTTTTCGCCTTAACCAATACTGCATTTATTAGGGAACTGCCATTACTTTACAAAATTTTACTTTTTTTTTTTTTGTGGTGAAGGGCCCCGCAGCAGATGCTACGGACGCACCGCAGCCTTGAGGCTTATTATGCAACCCTTGTGATTAGTTTTTTTTTGTGTAATGGAGCACCGGTGGAATGAAACTGACAGGGAAAAACAGAAGTACTCGGGGAAAAACCTGTCCCAGTGCCACTTCGTCCACCATAAATCCCACATGGACTGACCCGGGATTTTTTTTATTTTTTTTTCTTCCTGTCCCGTTATTTCCCTTTGATCCATTTTATACTTCTAAATCCCTCCGTCCTTCTTCATGTCACTTATGTTTCATACTAGTCCTTATACAACAAACACAACACAAACATCCATGCCCTGGTGGGATTTTTTTTTTTTTTTTTTTTTTTGCCTGTCCGGGGGTTTATCCCCTTTTGATCCATTTTTTTTGTACTGTTTAAATCCTTTCGTCCTTCATTGCACTTTACGTTCCATATTAACGTCCTTACAACAAACACAACACAAACATCCATGCCCCCGGTGGGATTCGAACCCACAATCCCAGTAAGCGAACGGCCGTAGACCCACGCCTTAAACCGTGCGGCCACTGGGATCGGCATGGGATCGAACCCGGACCTCCGCGGTGAGAGGCCAGCGACTAACCGCCTAAGCCATGTTTGTTTTGTTACTATGATCTCTTTATTATCGCGCGTTATTTAATATTGACATTTTTCCTGTGTACATCGCAACAAATATTTTTCATTTGCAATACGCAAACATGTGGCAAGTTTCGGACTGACGTACCCAGGTTCCGGTTTTGAAATAAGGATTTTGCCTTTCATTGCAACAACTTTTAAGCTATGAAGACTCCCATTCTGGCTACGGGAATTGATTTGAATTTAATTTTGGTTACGGAAACCAGCAACACGTCTCACAACACTCCGCACGTTTTCGTGGACACTAAGCATGATTCAGCATCAAGTCATCTCGATGCCAGGATAGGGCGTCCCTAATTCATCCATCATTCGGGGGGGGGGGGGGGCAGCCGCAAAGAATTTAAGACTGTTCGGAATTATTTAAACCAGTTGCGAACACACACAAACCTAAACCACGCTGTTGATTCCTGACATCCGAATTCCAGTCTCGGTTTTGTCGGCAGATCGCCGATCGGTATTACAGCTTCCCAGGGCCTGATTTTGTGCCATGATATGTCCTTTCGAACTTTTAGATTTCCACAAGGCCACTCAAATAATATAACTGTGAAAAAAAAAATACTCTAAAATATTTCAGAGGTACTCCATTCGTCTCTCAAAAAGGTCACTAGCTGTAAGTAATGAAAGACTGAGGAGATTCCAGACGACCAAGACGACCGCCTCTTTCCAAATCTTTACCTTTTAATCAATCAGCACAATCCACTCATCTCATTCTATGCAATTAAAATAACACTTTTAATTGGCCTTATAATTATCTACCTCGTCACTGCCTTACAAGGAGGCGTAATAGACACTCTACTAAATATTTGATTTAATTATGGTTAAATAGACACAAAATGAAGTTAGTCGAACACAACACTTTGTTTTGTCAGTCTGACCTCTTCTATATACTCATTATAGGAGTGAAGTGTTACTGTTGAGCCCGATCACACTCAATAACACACACACACTCGGTATGACTCCTCTGGACGAGGGATCAGCCCGTCGCAGAGACCTCCACCTGACAATACACAACATTTACAAGAGACAGACATCCATTCCCCCGTTGGGATTCGAACCCGCAACCCCAGCAAGCGAGCGGCCGTACACCCACGCCTTAGACCGCGCGGCCACTGGGATCGGCAAACACGTTTCAGCAAAATAATTTCTACATACGTTCGCTACATGTTTCAACCCGTAAACGGACCATCCACAGGCAACATAATACAAAAATGTACATAAATTATGGTAGTGTTAAAATGAAAGACGTTTCTTATCTAAGCTATAGGTAACATTACTTTGAAATATATTGTGTCGCGCATATGTTACAGAATATTACAATCTTTACATATATATTAAAATATAATAATAAAATCTTATACTGATCATATTTTTTTTGCCAGTGGCGCAATAGCCCCTAGGGGGCCTAGGTCTCCTCATTATCGAGGCTTCACGATCACACTTTTTAGACATACCACATTCGGTAGGACTCCTCTGGACGAGGGACCAGCTCGACGCAGAGACCTCTACCTGACAACACACAACACTCACAACAGACATCCATGCCCCCGGCGGGATTCGAACCCGCAATCCCAGCAAGCAAGCGGCCGCAGACCCCCCTTATACGTGTATATCTTAATATACTGCGCCGAAGTAGGCGGTAAGCAAGCTTGTTGAATTTTGTTTCATTGTGAGGCGTTGGTAGTGCGTAGATAAAACTGCGAAATGGAAATCTCTTTACATAAGGGTTCTTCATATCAAGCATGGATGTAGATTATAGAATTTGAATAATTATGGTTAATTTGTTTACAGTGTCAGCAGCTATAGATTTATAGAACAAATGGTAGGAAGAATACTGAATGATGTGGGAAGGATATGTAAGGGAGGGGAGGGGGCGGATCCTTTGATGCACTATGCCGGAGGGAGTAAGGAAAGCCTTGGAGAACTGCTGTCAGCGTAGCCGGTCCCAAGGCTAGGATTTGAAGCCGGGGAACTCCCGGATACTCACTCGACTATGGTCGCTAAATTGGCTGTTAGGCTAGGCGCACACTTGCGATTTATTGCCGCCGCGACTAAAAAAGTCGCATTCGCCGAAAAGTATTGCGGTCCGCACACGGCGACCAAAAAATCGCTAGTATATTTCAGTAATGGTATGGATTTCATCGAAAGTACTTGTGTGATTGCCTTATTACTCCGTATGAAATCCAAAAAAAGACGCAAACGAAAAATTTGGGTGCACCCACTTATAAGTCAAATTGTTTGTCATACAGAGCAGGCCGTTTTTCTAATTCAAAAATCAATTTCTCCGTGTCCAAAACAATGTGTGATGGTGAATCATCAACAGCAGATTCGTTATCAGACATAATTCAATATCAATAACAAATAATTCAAATACAATAATTTTCAATCGATAGATTTCTCTCCAAGGATTGAACTGCGACTGAACAGCAGCAGAAGCAAGTGTGCGCAGGTTCGTTCCTGTCTATGTAACCCATTTTAATTCGCGACAGTCACGTCGCTAGTAAAATAGGGCTGGTTGCATCTTTTTAATCGCTGCTTTTATTTAGTCGCATGTGCGCGCATTCCTACTGAAAACAGTTGTGTTCTATTTGTGCGACTAAATAATCGCGCGACAGAAAATCGCAAGTGTGCGCCTAGCCTTAAAGTAAGAAACCCCTGTTGACCTACAGGCTTATTTGCTTCCTTTTCACAACGGTGTCAGTGCATGTAAACTTATGTCTTATAATTTTGCCTGTTGTTTTGTATGGGTGCGAAAATTGGTCTTTCACATTGAAAGAGGAACATAGGCTGAGGGTGTTTGAGAATAGGGTGCTGAGGGGATATTTGGTCCTAAGAGGGACGAGGTGACAGGGGAGTGGAGAAGACTACATAACGAGGAGATTTATGCTCTGTACTCATCACCAAATATTATTCGGGTGATCAAATGAAGAAGAATTAGATGGGCGGGGCATGTGGCGCGTATGGGTGAAGGGGAGGTGCATACAGAGTTTTGGTGGGGGGCCTGAGGGAAAGAGACCAATTGAAATACCCAGGCGTAGATGGGAGGATAATATTAAAATGGATCTTCAAGAAGTGGGATGGAGAGCGTGGACTGGATTGATATGGCTCAGGATAGGGACAGGTGGCGAGCTGTTGTGAGTGCGGTAATGAACCTTTGGGTTCCATAAAATGCGGGGAATTTCTTGACTAGCTGACAACCTGTTAGCTTCTCAGGAAGGACTCTGCTCCATAGAGTTAGTTAGGAATTTTTCTGTTCGTCACCGAATCCACGCCGGCTTTGGGACTCACCCAGCCTCATGCCAAGTGGCTACCATCTCCGCTCTTGAGGCTAAAACGGTCGGGGTGAGAAGCTGACCACTTGTCTCCATTTAGTGCCGAAACAATACATGTATTGGACTATACCTCCACTGCCCCATACGCGTTAATTAAACACAGGAACCAAATACAAGGTTTTTGGATTGTCATAATTTTTGCGAACGCACATGAAACGTGTCTGTCGATATTAAACTATCGATATTCATCTCCGTTTTGATAAATGAGCGCAAACCTTATAACGACAGACTGGCGGCTGCTCAAAGGCTGAAGTCAAAAGTAAATAAATAAATTATTCATGAATCAATCAGAAATGTTCGACTTCTGTTTGGGAAACGCCGGTGTTTATAATTAATATCTGACCCATTTGTTTGTCCGTGAATTGTGCAGGCGTGGAATGAGACACTACGCGCCGTTTCCTTTCCCTTTCTGTGAAGACGTACGCACGTCAGTCGCCACCTGTCATTTCGTGGTGGACTGGCAAGGTGGCAACTGTTTCTTGCGTGGAATGGAGATTGGACTGACGGTGTTGCCAACAGAACGAGGCACAGCGCTTGAGAGCGAAAGAGACAGACACACAGTCTGCTGATTTCTTCTTCTAGCGCGCGAAACGAGCTAAGCTTTACACTTGTCAAGATTAAATATATGATCAGAAGGAAACAAACAAGCATCTGTTATCCACTGTGACGTTATCTTTCAATCGCGCAATCTGACAGGATTCGTGATCTACATGACAGTCGTTTGCGCTCCGGGTAGCACAGCTATTCAGTAATTTTTCAACTAGTTTTGTATCTTTTATTTGTCAGTTTCTTTAGTGTTCCTAAAATCCTGTTGGAACTACATTTATACGAGGGCGGATGCTGCTTTTCGGACACGGACACCTGTTTATGACACGATGTAACTGCCATCTGTTAATGCTAGAACGACCAAACACTATGAAAGGACGATACAAATATTTCAAGTCCAATTCTTGTTTTGATACTGAAACTTCACTTTCAATATCACGTTCTAATGTTACAGGCTTCACACTTCTCACGAACTGTAACAAGTGTTAGAAGGTGGCAAGACTAAATCAGCGTTTTTTAATCTGTGGGTCACGATTTCCAAGTGAGAAGAATTAGATGAACGCGATTTTATTTCGTGATAGGTGCCTTACTAACATCCTACGTACAATAAGAAGAAGGAAGGCTAAATGTATTGGTCGGCCGTGCCATGGCTCAGGCGGTTAGTCGCCGGCCTCTCACCGCGGAGGCCTGGGTTCGATCCCGGGTCAGTCCATGTGGGAATATGATGTGGACAAAGTGGCACTGGGCCAGGATTTTCCCCCGAGTACTTCGGTTTTCCCTTCTCAATTTCATTCCACCGGTGCTCCATTACTTGGAAAATCGAAATAAATCAATCATCTTCATCATAGGGTTGGACAATAAGCCTCAAGGCTGCGGTGCGTCCGTAGCGTCTGTGTGGGGCCCTTCACAAAAAAAAACTGGATTGGTCACATCTTGCATAAGAACTGCTTTCTAAACCACGTTGCTGAAGGAAATATAGAAGGAGGGATAGAAGTGATGGGAAGAAGAGGAAGAAGACGTAAGCAGCTACTTTATGAACTTACGTAAAAGAGAGGATCCTGGAAATTGAAAGAGGAAGCACTAGATCACACTCTGTGGAGAATTCGCTTTAGAAGGGGCTATGGAGCTGTCGTAAGACAGACTACGGAATGAAGTTTTTACATCTACAAGTCTACCGGCATTCGAATTAAAAGCGCAGCAGACAAGACCATAGCTTAAAGAGTACTGCGGCGTCTGTTGAAGACCTGGTACTAATATTAGGCCCATAAAAATTGCCACTCTTCTATTTCCCGCAGTGGACCTTACAGAGAAGACTGAAATATATTTTTTGTTCGCCCCTATAACAGGCCATGAAGGCCCAGAGGGGGAGTAGAGGTATAGCTCTACTCTTTCTTTAACCTCGAAATTAGATGATGGTGGGTGGTCAACGCCACCCTTCGACCGCTTTACCCCTGGCAAACAGACCCGGTACCCATTTTATAGGAGGCTGGATGGGCCCCAGGGCCGGTCTGGACGGGTGCGGAAAATCTCGCCCCCACCGGGGTTCGAACCCCGGACCGACCAGCCCGTAGCGAGTCGCTATACCGACTACGCTATCCCAGCAACCTGTAAAACATATCAAAAATTTTAATTCGTAATCTTACCAATATGAACGGTGCCTGCGTCTTACTAAAGCGACGTACATGTAATGCGCTAGAATTTTTGGGCTATTTCCGAAACCGCATTCCATTTTTTTTTTTAAATTACGTACAAGAGTAAATTTAGATTGCTTACAAGGTGTATTTAACTCTAGTAATTACTGTCACAACCAACATATACATTTTAACACATTAGGCTACCGGTTTCAGCTCTATAGAGCCATTATCAGGACTATACAAAACTGTGAAAATCAAAATCTATACCGTTAAGTAAGAGGAATCCCCTTATTTTGTACAATTATATGTATAAAAATGGGGGGGTGGTGGAGGTTGTAGCTATTGGCAACGAAAGCAGCCATATCCAAACCAACATCCTTGCGAGCCACATTACTGATCCTAAGATACAGAAAATACGACTTGCAATGACCTATATAACAAATCACAAATTAAAAATCCAACAAATGCACTGTGCATTTGTTGGATTTTTAATTTGTGATCTGATATCAGAATGCAGGGAGAATATAACGTGAAATTCGATATAACATATCTGAATGTGCTCATTCATTCTGTAGTCTGTCTTACGACAGGTCCGTAGCCTCTTCCAAAGCGAGTTCTCCACAGGGTGCGATCTAGCGCTTCCTCTTTCAATTTCCAGTATCTTTTCTTTTCCTTAAGGTCATCCAGTAGCTGCTTACGTCTTCTCCCTCGTCGTCCCGTCATTTCTATCCTTCCTTCTAACTTTCCTTCAATCACGTGTTTCAGAAGACAGTTTCTACGCAAGATGTGACCAATCCAGTTAGTCTTTCTTCTTTTTATTGTATGTACGATATTCCTCTCCTCCTTCACTCTATGTAATACTTCTTCATTTCTCACACGATCGGTCCAACTGATCTTCTCCATTCTTCTCCAGCACCACATTTCAAAACTTTCCAGATACTTCTGATCTACTTTCCGAAGTGTCCACGTTTCAGCACCATACAAAGCTGCGAGACAGAGACAAATAGCGTAGCTCAGCGGCAAGGTTCTGAATTAGTTCCTGGAATTACCTTAACTGGGTATCGGCTATTGTCATTATGACTTCCCGTGATTTTCATCAGTCTCTCTAGACCAAACCCGATCAGCTCGCAGCTTTCGGGCAACATGTGGTCCACGACATAATGTTATATTGCCCACGGAGACCCTTGAAATGAGAAAACTTCCTTTAAGCCTTCGCCTGGCAAAGCCCAGATAGAATGCCGAAGCAATTTCACTCCTTTCCTAGCAAACTATGAAAATGAAAGATACAAATATGCATATAATTATGCGCATACTTATTCATTCTTCATTCCGTGTATTAATTTCATGTTGCCCGCATGCAGACCAAAGTTTGCCGAAGTTGCCAGCACCACACGAAAGGTTAAAGCAGGTCTACTCTAGACAAATGTCAGAATTGTGTCGTCAGATATACCACTACATCTGAACGTCTTTCATTGGACACACCCTTTGACATCTGAGTGACATTTGACGTAGCCATTTTAGCTCCAGATCTCTGTTATTGTACGTTATAAAAAATCAAAAAGATAATCACTGTTTCATTTTCGATCAACTTTGTGTTTTCCGTGCACAAAAAAAAAGGTAAAATAAGTCTATTTTTTTTTTGTTTCTCTTAAGCCTGTCTTTGAAAAATGAATTATGTCGTATGTACCCTCTTGCAGCGGGCACGCGGTGGCGCAGTTAGTTGAGGCACTACGCTACAAACCGGAACGTCGCGGATTCGATTCCCGATGGTGTCATTGGAATTTTTCATTGACATAATCGTTTCGGTCGCGCTGTGGCCCTGGGGTCGACTCAGCCTCTAACAGAAATGAGTACCAGGAATATTTCCTGGGGGGTAAAGGCGGCCGATGCGTAGGGCTGACAACCTTACCACCTTCATGTGTCGATTGTCTACAAATCTGGGAGCCTCAACCTCCTGGACCCCTCAGGGTCTGTCTAGGCCTGTAATGGGATTGCTTAACCTTTACCTTTACCCTCTTGCAGTCTGGTGGTAACATGCACCACCACGTTCAGAACCGCCCAATTACGACAGAACGCCAATGTCGAAATCATTCCTACTCACTGTTTATGACCTTGTTACAAGAGCTGTGATCCAGGGTTCATCCCTCGCTGTCATTGAAAAGCGAAAGTGGCAGACATTACTAAATTACTTCATTTAATTTCGCGAAATTTGAAGTATTCTTGAGGGCGAAGATTCAAATTTTGGTCTCCTGGGTTACGACACCTTGCAATCTGGTATGGTCCCAAAGGAGGAGGCAGCAGTTTCTTTGAAACGCTGATAGCTATCTCATTCGTTCATTCTGTAGTCTGTCTTACGACAGGTCAATAGACTCTTCCAAATCGAGTTCTCCACGGAGTGCGATCTAGTGCTTCCTCTTTCAATTTCCAGTATCTTCTCTGTTCCTTAAGGTCATCCAGTAGCTGCTTACGTCTTCTTCCTCCACTTCCCATCACTTCTATCCCTCCCTTCTAACTTTCCTTCAATCACCTGTTTCAGAAGGCAGTCCCTACGCAAGATGTGACCAATCCAGTTAACCTTTCTTCTTTTTATTGTATGTACGATATTCCTCTCCTCCTTGACTTTATGTAATACTTCTTCATTTCTCACACGATCATAGCTGTCTACTGCGTTATAACCGGAAGGCCGCGATGTGTAACACTGCATAAGTCAGCAGCAAAATTACGTATTTATATTTCCACGAATGCAGTAATATATTCTAGATATTCTTTAAAAAGCACTGAACCACTCTTTGCCCGAAGGTAATTCTGCCGTAGCAAGCTACATAATCCTAAATTTTAGCTGGAACGTGGTTATGTGTACTTTATGTTGGAACTTCACAGAATAATTCGCTAGTTCCAGTGGAAAGTATTACATCATGAAACACGCTTCTAATCCGAAATCCTTACCGGAATGGCGCTGTGTGCTTCCGAACTATATTTTATTAATGTTGTCTCTGCATTATTTTTGGATTTTGTCTGTGTTTTCAAATTATAACCAAAATTTGAAGAAGATTACAACAAATATCACAAGAAATAATCACACCACTCTTTCATAATTGGTTGTTAATATACACAAGAGAGGCAAGGCACGTATAACGTATCAACGTGGCGCGTTCGCGTAACCATTGTCGTGGAAAACCAATAACTATTACATATTCTGAGCTTGTGCCTGTAACCTTAGTTATCCAGTAATGCAAAGCGCATGCGCCGTATTATCTGGTAGAGCCAGACAGGCCACATATGACAATCTGTGGCCTGTCTGGCTATACAATATTTTTCCACATTATCTCATAAACGGCACGATTTTCGGAAAAAAAAATTACTGAACATAAAATGTGTGTTCTAATTTTCTCTACAACTTTTGTCTGAAACATTTCTGATTCTAAGAATAATTCAGCACGTTAATACCATAAATGTACACAGGTCTTCATGTAAAGTACCCATTATTCGTGTCAGATGTTAATTAAACTGAATTTTCTCGACAGATTTTCCAAAAAAAATATTTAAATATGAAATTTCATGAAAATGCGTCCAGTGAGAGCGGACGGACAGACATGACGAAGCTAATAATCGCTTTTCGCAGTTTTGCGAACGCGCCTAAAAACGACACACAACACTTAGCCTCGATTTTAAATTTTTAAAACCCTTTCTATAGAACGTCTTTCAATCAACTATTTAATAACAACAGAATTTTGTATGTATGTACCACAGGCCTGCAATTTTGATGTCTCAGCTTCCATGCACGCTTCGTGTAAAATAAAAAATGCCTTAATGTATTTTTGTGGGCCAAACATGCCGTCTGTTGATTTTGTATACTTGTAATAGACGGAAACAGTTATTTTGTATACTTGTAATAGAAACATTATTGTACAGTTATTTTGTATACTTGTAATAGACGGAAACAGTTATTTTGTATACTTGTAATAGACGGAAACAGTTATTTTGTATACTTGTAATAGACGAAACAGTTATTTTGTATACTTGTAATAGAAACAGTTATTTTGTACAGTTATTTTGTATACTGTAATAGACGGAAACAGTTATTTTGTATACTTGTAATAGACGGAAACAGTTATTTTGTATACTTGTAATAGACGGAAACAGTTATTTTGTATACTTGTAATAGACGGAAACAGTTATGCCGAACTGCAAATTTGTTCTTTAGGAACAACTGGAAGCAGGACGAAGCTTTGGGGGGGGGGGGGGGGCGGTGGCTAGTGGTGCAGTCGCCCCGAGCAGCAGAGTCCAAGAGGCAGCAAAATGAATACTTTGAATAAAAAAATTATTTTCTGTGATCAAGAACTTTTAAATTAATTGAACGGAAAATAAGAAAATGTAATAAATAATTGTAATTTTTTTTTAAAGTTCATAATTTGTGTTAGCGGCGTCCATTGTGATTACTCGCCCCGGGCGCCAGAAGTCCTAGCTACGCCACTGGTTGGAAATTCTGTTGGAAAGCTTTAGTGGTTTATTATTCAGATGCTCTAGGATTACTTCCATATGCATTTCTCACCTCTGCCTTGTCTATCCCATCCTCCTTGATACAATTACTCTGACGATAGTTTCTCGTTATGTGGCATTATCAGCCTCCTGCTCTCCCAATTTTTGGTCGCCCCCCCCCCCTTATAAATATTACAAACCAAATTTTAAAATTTAACTGCCCTACAAATTCAGCGCTCATAGATCGCAATAAACATACAAGGGTAGACACAAAAGAATGGTGCGGTTTCAATAGTGAATGCTATTGAAGCCGCACCATTCTTTTGTGTATGCCCTGTAATATATGTTTTTACGTTTAGCTTCTCTTCTTGTAAGACAGCCAGTTCAAGTTTCTGCATACCTCACGAACCGCAAGCAGTAGCATAAGAATCCTTCTGTGATATGTATGTATGTAACAATTATACTCACGTTAGAGACAATTTAACGCACAGTGTTCTACATTCGTGCTGCCAGAATCCCCAATCCCTCAGGTAGCCAATAGGCCACACGTGCCCACATAATGTATAGGAATTCTTCCGTGTGGCGAGAAAGCTTGACGCCTTCGCGGTGTCTGCTGTAGCCACTTGCTGCACTCAGACCCAGTCTGTAAAACACTACGCAAACTTACGTCACCCGCTCCCAAAAATATCCCCGGACGTTGTCTACGTGTCTGGCTAAAATACAGCACTGATATGCTACAAAGTTTGTCTTCCATATTCCGTGCAATAGACTGATTATACAGCACTTAAACAATTGCACAAACAACAACAAACAATCAATTGTCACTTTACAATGCACTTCCCACATGTTTCGGCCGCTACAGAGCCATCCTCAGGGAAGTCTATAACAAAGAAATAAAGTAATGACAGATTCTTGTTAAAGATGTGCATATATGGAGTCAAAACTACAATGTTTTAAATTAAAATTACTAAAAATATTTCAAATATAGACTAATTACAAATAGTTTTCATGTAAATCTTTTACATTTCATGTGACTATCTGTCTATTTTTACAGACAAATATCTACATAAATATGTCATCTTCATTTTGGGGGTGTTACCCTGTGTTGTCAGTGAATGCTTACACCATGGTAGATCACTGTGTAATGTACTGAGTACACATGGAATGTAAAACATTTATATGAAAATTATTTGTAATTAGTCTATATTTTTATATTTTAGCAATTATAATTGAAAACATTGCATTGTTTACTCCATATACGTACATCTTTAACAGAATCTCCCATTATTTTATCCCTTTGTTAGAGACCTCCATGAGGATGGCCATGTAGCGGCCGAAACATGTAGCAGGCACATTGTAAAGTGAAAAATTATTGATTTTAGGCTTCCGCCGCGATGTTAATGTAATCTGTGGTCTTTTGGGTAATTACACGGCGTCGTGTGGTAATTATTTACCGACGTTTCGGGACAACGTGTCGGTCCCATCTTCACGGGTCGAGATTCCAAGAAGGAAACGTCGGTAAATAATTACCACACGACGCCGTGTAATTACCCAAAATACCACAGATTATATGAAAAATTATTGTTTGTTGTTGATTGTACAGCTGTTTGATTAAATGCTGTATGATATGCTACAATTCTGCAGAATGAATGACTGTCATGTTCCACACTTCCACCTACCTACGTACTCTTTATCCTCGAATTGTGGCCTGTAACGGGCCCATTGTCCATCCCCCGGGATGATGATGAATGGATATGGAGGATTGGTGGAATGATAAATGACAAGCGAAAACCGTAGTGTCCCGTTCTCCCGTGTGAGAAATCGGCGAATAATCACGTGATCTATTCAGCGTGTCTGAACTCGGTCGCCACTGGGCACTGCGCATGCGTTTCGTATTCTGTTTTCGCGCCGCAAGACAGCGTAACATCGTGGTAGCGGCTGCCATTATTTATTAAGGCGATCTCAATAAACATATTTTAATAAAACTTGTTAGGCAGAGCACACAGTTTTCTACACGTTCCTTAAAATACTGTTTTCAAAGTTTCGAGCACTCCCGCTCAGTACAGGCTATTGCTGAGTTGGATTCGAAAGGTTGTGGTTCGCATCTCGGTCAGTGTTCCGACTATTCTGCGGTTACTTTTGGTCAAACAGGGCAAATACAGGGCGTACACAAAAGAATGGTGCGGTTTCAAAAGTGAATAAAAAATTTATGTCTCACATTACACGGGCACAACATACACCGTCAGCGGCGGCAACTGTCCAAGTTTCTCATGCGCTACCAGCAGTTCGCTTCTCATGCTTACTGCGTGGCCGCGGGGCCAGTTTCAAAGATGGCGTTGCAGCAGGAGAAGGCTTTCTGTGTGCTCCGTTTTGAAGTGTCCAGATCTGTGATTACAGTGCAGCGTGCGATTTCTTTCTTTGGGGGTTCGTTAAAGACAGCGTTTATGTACCACCATTGCCCACGTCCATCCATGAAATTCGTGATCGGATAACGCATGCACTGCAGGCCATTACAGCGGACATGCTACACCGGGTCTGGGATGAGTTTGATTACCGTGTGGATGTGTGTCGTGTGACCCAGGGTGCACACATTGAAGGATTGTAATTACCAAATGAGAAACTTGGACAGTTGCCGCCGCTGGCGGTGTATGTTGTGCCCGTGTAAGGTGAGAAATAAATTTTTTATTCACTTTTGAAACCGCACCATTCTTTTGTGTATGCCCTGTACTGTACGATATCATTGAACATGATAAGATAGCTTTGTTCAGAGTCCACTGCATTAAAATATCCTGTCAGCTAATACTTATTAGCCCATGTAGTTGATACCAACACCATGCAGTAAAATCTTTCTTGAGAAACTACAGTACATGGTGAAGTCAAGAAACTGCGCGCATTTAAGGACCTCTAGGTTCATTACCGAGTGAAATGACACTCGCATACCCTACTTTTCCTTGGACATGCATTTGAATGTTAGCCTCTTATCCATGGCCAGCTTTACCAAGCGGTTTCATCGCTTCAGATTGTCAGACTACAACTGCTCATCTTTCTCAGGCGGGTAACATCCCAATATCACTGATTACCCAGCAAATATTAGGATGCAGTTAAAAAAATCATTAAGTAATCACAAACGAAACGCTTCACAGACCTTTGTTTTGTGTGGTGAAGGGCCCCGCAGCAGATGCTACAGACGCACCGCAGCCTTAAGGCTTATTGTGCAACCCTGTGATGAAGATGATTAGTTTTTTTTTTTTTTCGTTTTTCCGTGTGATGGAGCACCGGTGGAATGAAATTGACAGGGGAAAACCGAAGTACTCGAGGAAAACCTGTCCCAGTGCCACTTTGTCTACCACAAATCCCACATAGACTGACCCGGGATCGAACCCAGGCCTCTGCGGCGAGAGACCGGCGACTAACCGCCTGAGCCATGGCACGGCCTATGACAGACCTACTGGAACACGAAGTTCTGTTGCCTGGACTTGTTAGATACAGACATTGCATAGTTTTGATTTATCTGACGTGAGTCAGTATATACGACGACAGATGATTGGCCATGGCACATGACGTTTTGTGGGCAACTGAGCATTATGAGCAGGCCAGTAGGGTCTGTAGGTATGATGAGCAACTGGAGATTATGAACAGGCCAGTAGGGTCTGTAGGTATGATGAAAAACTGGAGATTATGAACAGGCCAGTAGGGTCTGTAGGTATGATGAGAAACTGGAGATTATGAACAGGCCAGTAGGGCCTGTAGGTATGATGAGCAACTGGAGATTATGAACAGGCCAGTAGGGTCTGTAGGTATGATGAGCAACTGGAGATTATGAACAGGCCAGTAGGGTCTGTAGGTATGATGAGCAACTGGAGATTATGAACAGGCCAGTAGGGTCTGTAGGTATGATGAGAAACTGGAGATTATGAACAGGCCAGTAGGGCCTGTAGGTATGATGAGCAACTGGAGATTATGAACAGGCCAGTAGGGTCTGTAGGTATGATGAGCAACTGGAGATTATGAACAGGCCAGTAGGGTCTGTAGGTATGATGAGCAACTGGAGATTATGAACAGGCCAGTAGGGTCTGTAGGTATGATGAGCAACTGGAGATTATGAACAGGCCAGTAGGGTCTGTAGGTATGATGAGCAACTGGAGATTATGAACAGGCCAGTAGGGTCTGTAGGTATGATGAGAAACTGGAGATTATGAACAGGCCAGTAGGGCCTGTAGGTATGATGAGCAACTGGAGATTATGAACAGGCCAGTAGGGTCTGTAGGTATGATGAGCAACTGGAGATTATGAACAGGCCAGTAGGGTCTGTAGGTATGATGAGCAACTGGAGATTATGAACAGGCCAGTAGGGTCTGTAGGTATGATGAGCAACTGGAGATTATGAACAGGCCAGTAGGGTCTGTAGGTATGATGAGAAACTGGAGATTATGAACAGGCCAGTAGGGTCTGTAGGTATGATGAGAAACTGGAGATTATGAACAGGCCAGTAGGGCCTGTAGGTATGATGAGAAACTGGAGATTATGAACAGGCCAGTAGGGTCTGTAGGTATGATGAGCAACTGGAGATTATGAACAGGCCAGTAGGGTCTGTAGGTATGATGAGCAACTGGAGATTATGAACAGGCCAGTAGGGTCTGTAGGTATGATGAGAAACTGGAGATTATGAACAGGCCAGTAGGGCCTGTAGGTATGATGAGAAACTGGAGATTATGAACAGGCCAGTAGGGTCTGTAGGTATGATGAGCAACTGGAGATTATGAACAGGCCAGTAGGGTCTGTAGGTATGATGAGAAACTGGAGATTATGAACAGGCCAGTAGGGCCTGTAGGTATGATGAGAAACTGGAGATTATGAACAGGCCAGTAGGGTCTATAGGTATGATGGGTAGCTGGAGATTACGAACAGGCCAGTGAACTTTGTAGGTATGATGGGTAACTGGAGATTATGAACAGGCTAGTAGGGTCTGTAGGTATGAGCAACTGGAGATTACGAATAGGCCAGTGAAATCTGTAGGGATGATGGGTAACTGGAGATTACGAACAGGCCAGTGAAATCTGTTGGTATGATGAGAAACTGGAGATTATGAACAGGCCAGTAGGGTCTGTAGGTATGATGGGTAACTGGAGATTATGAACAGGCCAGTAGGGTCTGTAGGTATGATGAGAAACTGGAGATTATGAACAGGCCAGTAGGGTCTGTAGGTATGATGAGAAACTGGAGATTATGAACAGGCCAGTATGGTCTGTAGGTATGATGAGAAACTGGAGATTATGAACAGGCCAGTAGGGTCTGTAGGTATGATGAGAAACTGGAGATTATGAACAGGCCAGTAGGGTCTGTAGGTATGATGAGAAACTGGAGATTATGAACAGGCCAGTAGGGTCTGTAGGTATGATGAGAAACTGGAGATTATGAACAGGCCAGTAGGGTCTGTAGGTATGATGAGAAACTGGAGATTATGAACAGGCCAGTAGGGTCTGTAGGTATGATGAGCAACTGGAGATTATGAACAGGCCAGTAGGGTCTGTAGGTATGATGAGAAACTGGAGATTATGAACAGGCCAGTAGGGCCTGTAGGTATGATGAGAAACTGGAGATTATGAACAGGCCAGTAGGGTCTATAGGTATGATGGGTAGCTGGAGATTACGAACAGGACAGTGAACTTTGTAGGTATGATGGGTAACTGGAGATTATGAACAGGCTAGTAGGGTCTGTAGGTATGAGCAACTGGAGATTACGAATAGGCCAGTGAAATCTGTAGGGATGATGGGTAACTGGAGATTACGAACAGGCCAGTGAAATCTGTTGGTATGATGAGAAACTGGAGATTATGAACAGGCCAGTAGGGTCTGTAGGTATGATGGGTAACTGGAGATTATGAACAGGCCAGTAGGGTCTGTAGGTATGATGAGAAACTGGAGATTATGAACAGGCCATTAGGGTCTGTAGGTATGATGAGAAACTGGAGATTATGAACAGGCCAGTAGGGTCTGTAGGTATGATGAGAAACTGGAGATTATGAACAGGCCAGTATGGTCTGTAGGTATGATGAGAAACTGGAGATTATGAACAGGCCAGTAGGGCCTGTAGGTATGATGAGAAACTGGAGATTATGAACAGGCCAGTAGGGTCTATAGGTATGATGAGAAACTGGAGATTATGAACAGGCCAGTAGGGCCTGTAGGTATGATGAGAAACTGGAGATTATGAACAGGCCAGTAGGGTCTATAGGTATGATGGGTAGCTGGAGATTACGAACAGGCCAGTGAACTTTGTAGGTATGATGGGTAACTGGAGATTATGAACAGGCCAGTATGATCTGTAGGTATGATGGTAGCTGGAGATTATGAACGGGCCAATAGAGTGTGTAGGTGTGATGGACAACTGGAGATTATGAACGGGCCAAAGAGTGTGTAGGTATGATGGACAACTGGAGATTATGAACGGGCCAAATAGTGTGTAGGTATGATGGACAACTGGAGATTATGAACGGGCCAAAGAGTGTGTAGGTGTGGTTGTTACAGTTGCCACAACTGCCTACCGCTGACATTAAAATTCATTATATAAATGCGCGTCAGTTGATGAAAATTTAATCGCTTGAAAGTGGCAGTAGGTTGCGGCCAGATCCAGTAATGTCTTCAATATTAGACTCTCAACACATCCGCCCTTATTTACCGAATTTTTATATATCGTTATCTAAGGAATCCCTTAGTACCATTCCGTCTGTCCACCTCACGCATCTTGGAAACTTCACAAATCACACAACAGTCACTTCGACGGAAAAGCAGTTAAAAATATTTGACACGCGACTTTTCAGGCACCACCCTGGGGTCTAAGGCTTACCGTATGGCCTCTTAATTAAGGCGTCCCGGCTGCGGCCTCTGATCTTGCAAAATGGAAAGAATATTTCATTATAAAAACAACCATTAGGGCAGTATTACATCCATAAAGTCCCCGTAATTTTGCATGGCATCCTTCAGCACGAGTCTCACAAAATTACGGCCCTCCTACCTCAGTCACGTGACTGCAGTTGCTACGTAAGCAGACCAATACTGGCACCTCCACCGCTCTGAATACAGAAACACACTGATCTACGCGCACACGACTTCGCGCACTCTCTCAACTCGTGATATCATCCTAGGCTCGCTAACGTTAGCTGCACCTGAAGCTGGAGTGTTTGTGGAATTAATCCTGCTATACCTGAAAACGGGAGTACAGTGAAATCGCAAAACATGAATATCAGATATATCTTAGAGTGTATCAAACTTTCGGTATAATGTTATTTCCGAGAATTAAATAATACCGGGATTCACACCCGATCACAATGATTCATGCGACATTGAACAGAGAGATCGAATTCCGCATATCGATATATGCGTCTTTCCCTTTGCGTTTCGCTGTGTAAATGGAGTCTGTGAATATATTTCAGAATTTCCCATGTGCGTGTAACGTCTTATAGATTTGTAAACAGGTTGTTACAAAAGTTGGTACCCCTCCACGAAGCTACATGTTTTCACAATCCATAAGACGGTAATCGTCACATTCATTGGGCTGAGAATCTGACATCTCACGTCTTTCGGAATTAATCTTGAAACAGACCAGGCCAGAGGGGAAAATATATGAAATCTACAAATTATATAACTATATTAAGGAAGTCATTAATCCTGTCGTGTCAGCTGTGTTTGTGTTTGAATTACTGTGGTTTAGGGAAACTGAAGGCGATATATACATATATATATATATATATATATATACTTCCCGTTAACCTGTGTATATAAAGCTTCATAATTACTATAAACTTCCGTAGAATGGTTAACTTCATTAAAGAAAATTTTAATGGACTGATAAGATCAACTGAGCCACTTACAGTTACAGATGTCATCAGGCTACTCTGAACAGAAAGAGAGATGTCATTGCTTATTTCTGTATCAGCAGAGACGTAATCCGGGCTATTAAAAGTCCAGATCGGCTCCATTAGAAAGGGCTACTGTCCTATCAAAAACGCCTAGCTGTTCCATTCCCCTGCGGCCACAGCGCGGAAATATAAAGTCCCTTACTCAAGAGAATGCAGTTGACCTGCACAGCGTGGGTAGAGTCCCGTAACACTCCCGACGACGGTAGGGGGAAAATATATATAGATCCTGTCAAAAATATGAGTCCCTTTCACTGTATGACGTAGCAGTTTTGACAAATATTGGTCGCAAATTGCTAGGTGTTTCTTTGTAACAAGCCTAAAGTCAAACTTATGCACAGCTCTAACCACACACAACAACACTACGTACATGATTATATTATCTGACACGCACAAAACACGACAGCTCTTCTGCCTTGGTTGGAGAAGGAAATAGGTCCAATTGTTCTTTAAAAAGTCGACCTCGGTGGACTAGTGGTTAGCGTGCTCGCCACTGGACCCAAGGTTGCGGGTTCATCCCGGCCGAGGTCGATGGATTTTTAAGGGTGATAAAAATCCGTAGCACAACTTCCTTCGGAGGGGAAGTAAAGCCGGCGGTCCCATGTCGTAGATTTACGGCATGTAAAAGACTACGGGCTGAATAGAGATGTTCGCGGCATTTCTCACCCTGATGACTGCTAGATGGCTCTAGCAGTCACATCAGGATTGAGTAGAACTTGTGCAGTCAGTGGGCTGGTCACTCACTACACCTATGCACACGACCAAGTAACCTCCGAAAGGAGGCCCTATGCTCCGCAAGGAGCGAAAGGAGTATAATATAGATAATAGATAGATAGTTCTTTTGCAAGGATTGATTTTGATATCTCATATAAATGACAGGTTGTGGACATCTGAGAGCGGAGTGCTGTACCTAAGAAACGGTACATGGCAGAATGACACAGAAACTGGATGAGGAGGTACTTCGTAATGTATTATGTTCACAAAAAATACTACTCTTAGGGAATCAATAAAGAAGAGATAGATAGACGAGGTGTGTAGTACGCACGGATACGATAAGAATAACGCTCAAAATTTGGTCAGCAAACCTGAGGAGTAAATGGTAGGGCAATACGATTTATTAAAAAGAGCCCAAAGAGATACGGTCTGGGAATTTGGACTGCCTCAAAGTGGCTGAGGATATGTTTCAGTGACGGGCTTTTTTGAACACGGTAATGAAAGTTCGCAGTCCCACAAGAAGTGTGGAATTTGTTGACAAGCTCAGTGGCTGTCGGGTTTTTAAGGAGGGCTGCACTCCATGGATTCAGGGAAAGAGACTGACAGTGATTTATCCTTGTGTCTAGTTACAGTAAAATATATCAAATAAAAGTTGCAGATGCGAGATTTAAATTTCTTACAGCTGTGATGATAAACGTACAGACTCTTAGGCTAAAACGCCATTAAATTAGTACAGTCACCGGCGTTTGTAGGAGCTGGCTGCCTCCATCTTCAGGGACAGATAAAACTGAAGATAGAATGATAGTATTTGTACACAGTTTCTTTACTTGATTGTGGTAAGATTTTGGTGGAATTATTTGTGGTATGATTGGCAAATATTATGGTGAAACTGGAGCATATCGACAATAAATGCCTTGACACTGTCGGCAGGGTAAAGATGTCATGAAGGTGAGGTAAATATGTGAGCTGGAAAAAACAATATGAGCAACTGTGTAGTGTGATTCGTTTCTCAACTGAATTAGCCCAGTGGGGGGCTTTTGTGAGCATGGCGATGAACTTTCGGCTGATACAATAGCAGGTAATTTCTTGAACAGATGAGTAAGCGTCACATCTCAAGGCCCCTTCTAACATTATTAACGTCTTCTAAACTATCCGAGTTGCGAGCGTGATATATACCACTCTTATCCTCAGGCCCTGATACATGAGCAAGCAAACAAGCTAATAGGCGCCTATTACAAGTGCATGAACACAGATATTAGCTACCCGCTGCGCCAAGCTCATTCTACAGCCCGCCCTCTCGCGTCGCTTCTTGCAACTATTGGCACTGTTAGCTCTAACTAACCACACAATTATGACACGCACCAACTTTTTATCTTGCTAAACAAAATGCTGGATTTGACGTTTGCACAGTGGATGTTCTGTGGAACTGCTTCTAGCGTAGTGGTCACCGTGCATATGACCAGCCGCTGTGTTAAAAACCTGTGCATATGACCAGCCGCTGTGTTAAAAACCTGTGCATATGACCAGCCGCTGTGTTAAAAACCTGTGCATATGACCAGCCGCTGTGTTAAAAACTTGTGCATATGACCAGCCGCTGTGTTAAAAACCTGTGCATATGACCAGCCGCTGTGTTAAAAACTTGTGCATATGACCAGCCGCTGTGTTAAAAACCTGTGCATATGACCAGCCGCTGTGTTAAAAACCTGTGCATATGACCAGCCGCTGTGTTAAAAACTTGTGCATATGACCAGCCGCTGTGTTAAAAACCTGTGCATATGACCAGCCGCTGTGTTAAAAACTTGTGCATATGACCAGCCGCTGTGTTAAAAACCTGTGCATATGACCAGCCGCTGTGTTAAAAACCTGTGCATATGACCAGCCGCTGTGTTAAAAACTTGTGCATATGACCAGCCGCTGTGTTAAAAACCTGTGCATATGACCACCGTTTAAACTTTGCATAGACCAGCCGCTGTGTTAAAAACTTTTGCATATGACCAGCCGCTGTGTTAAAAACTTGTGCATATGACCAGCCGCTGTGTTAAAAACTTGTGCATATGACCAGCCGCTGTGTTAAAAACTTGTGCATATGACCAGCCGCTGTGTTAAAAACTTGTGCATATGACCAGCCGCTGTGTTAAAAACTTGTGCATATGACCAGCCGCTGTGTTAAAAACTTGTGCATATGACCAGCCGCTGTGTTAAAAACTTGTGCATATGACCAGCCGCTGTGTTAAAAACTTGTGCATATGACCAGCCGCTGTGTTAAAAACTTGTGCATATGACCAGCCGCTGTGTTAAAAACTTGTGCATATGACCAGCCGCTGTGTTAAAAACTTGTGCATATGACCAGCCGCTGTGTTAAAAACTTGTGCATATGACCAGCCGCTGTGTTAAAAACTTGTGCATATGACCAGCCGCTGTGTTAAAAACTTGTGCATATGACCAGCCGCTGTGTTAAAAACTTGTGCATATGACCAGCCGCTGTGTTAAAAACTGTGCATATGACCAGCCGCTGTGTTAAAAACCTGTGCATATGACCAGCCGCTGTGTTAAAAACTTGTGCATATGACCAGCCGCTGTGTTAAAAACTTGTGCATATGACCAGCCGCTGTGTTAAAAACTTGTGCATATGACCAGCCGCTGTGTTAAAAACTTGTGCATATGACCAGCCGCTGTGTTAAAAACTTGTGCATATGACCAGCCGCTGTGTTAAAAACTTGTGCATATGACCAGCCGCTGTGTTAAAAACCTGTGCATATGACCAGCCGCTGTGTTAAAAACCTGTGCATATGACCAGCCGCTGTGTTAAAAACTGTGCATATGACCAGCCGCTGTGTTAAAAACTTGTGCATATGACCAGCCGCTGTGTTAAAAACTTGTGCATATGACCAGCCGCTGTGTTAAAAACCTGTGCATATGACAGCCGCTGTGTTAAAAACTGTGCATATGACCAGCCGCTGTGTTAAAAACTCGACATTTTTCCAACACAGTGTATTTATACGTTTCATATAATTCTCAGAACAAACTGATATTTAACCAAGTTAAAATAAAAAGACCAACAAATGCACTATATAACCACTTTAATGTAGTGTCCTTGTATCACCCTACACGTGTTTCGGACTCAAAGTCAATCATCATGGGGGCTCAGAATTATTAAAAAAAAACTACTAAAACAAGCATGAGCATGTGCTGGGGTTGCGGGTTCGAATCCCGCTGAAGACATGGATGTATGTCTCTTATGTTTGTTTGTGTTGTGTTGGTAGCGGCCGAGTTGGGCTGTTGCGCCACGGAATAAAAAAAAAATATCGACCATTTATAATTCATAAAACACATAATTTAAGTGTTTCCAATTCTTTTTTCACAATGTTATTTGAGTTACTGAGCTCCACTTAAATGTTAAGCAGTGACGAAGATAAGCTGTAAGCTGCGATGTGATTGACACTTCGTGTTTTATATTTATATTTATGAAGGACATACAACCATGTTTATTATAGTAAACAGGTTTCCATACTAAACAGGTCCCATAATAAACAGGTTCCATAATAGACAGGGTTCTGTAATAAACAGGGGTCCAAGTCCTTGTATTGTATTTTATTAGACGGTGTCTCAGGTTGGTCATTTTTAACGGACTTCATTTTCATCTGCCAGAATGTATCACCTACATAGAAAGTTTTTGTGCTCTAAGTTCAACAATTATTTTTACAACAGTGACAATTTTCTGTTGAGGTCCCAACAGGCTTTTTGCTACGACACTGTATGGGCACGTTGTAAATCAGACCCAATGATTTTCATAGCTGAAGACAGGCCACAGAGCAATGATGCCTGAGAACAATCTGTTGTTATGAAGCAGTCAAGAGATGCCTATCTTTCAGTCGGCACTGCAGCGTCATACATTGCCGACAAAATTCAAACAGTATCGTAAGAAATTTTGAAATTCATAAGGAAAAGAGTCAATGAAATTGTGATTTCATATTGTATCTCTTAGAGCTATATGTATATACTCGACTGAAGGGTTGTCTGTGACAATCAAAGCTATAAAGGGGAAAGGTAAAAATCTTCCGTTTAAACTTTTTAAGCCAAATTGTTACTTTACGTATCCCCAGGTTTAACAATCATGAATTCTAAATTCTGCTTACAGAATGTATTTATATGTTTTGAGTATCTCGCAGAAGAAATGTCACTTTTGAACTATACAATATTAACTGACTTGTTTTTATAACCGAGATGGAATGTGTTTACTGCGCGGTACGAACTGAATCTTTAAATTTGGAAAAAAAAATTACGTTTCATTCTGTGTTAATTGCCCATGATGGAGATCATACTTCGTATTCTGAGCACGAATGATCTATAAAAGGAGACAGCCTTATCGGAGAAGAATCAGGCAATAAGCAAAATATTCACATTCACTGAAATTAGCTC
The DNA here is from genome assembly GCA_021186555.1 of Reticulitermes speratus. Taxonomy (NCBI): domain Eukaryota; kingdom Metazoa; phylum Arthropoda; class Insecta; order Blattodea; family Rhinotermitidae; genus Reticulitermes; species Reticulitermes speratus. The sequence continues at coordinate 3,756,921 of JAJKFL010000330.1, forward strand.
ATTAAAAATTCCAGCTGATTTGAGGATAACCGTTCTAAAAGCAGGCGGATAAAAAGAAGACAATAGTTTAAGAAAACTCAAGTTATTTCGAATAAGTTTAAATGATAATCCTATATTTCATAAGGTACTTTGGGCAATAATAGAAATAAAGTTTAGACAAGCGGAGGAACTGTAGAACGCGTTGAGAAAAATAATTATATACCACAGACTCTTAATGAATGATGCATAAGCAACCGCCAATTAGCAAGAATACTTTCTTTTAACGCAGTGACAAATGGGGGTTGTTTTAATGGCACTGTAATGTTGTGGTGAACAGACCTGACAAATAAAGTTAATTTGGTCTCATTTTATTATTTTAAAAGGTGAAAATTAATTGCAATGGACATTCCTAAAGAAAGTTGATTTTAATTGTTAACGATGTAAATGAGTTTAATGCCTATGCTTTTTCTTTTTTTAAAAAGGGCACAAAAATTCCTACAAAAAATTTGAGATCTCGTGGTAGCAAAATTTAAATTTTGATATTCTGGGTTTCTCTGACAAATTACCAGACTACACGGTGCCATAATCCTAAACATCACAATGTTAACAATTTCTTGCATTTAGTTAGGAAGTGTTTTTTAATGCTTGGTTGATTTAACGACTCTTTCATGTGATAATATTAATAGATCGAGCGACAGGATATTTAGAGAGTAGTGAACTGGAGAAAACGTGACAGGAAGTGGTCGCGACTTAATTCAAAGTACCAGGCAAAAGCCTGGAAGTACCCAAAATCTGCAACCTAGCTCGGATAGGATGAAGAGTCTCAGGGCTGAAGTTAAAACCTGAGGCTTACAGTATAGGAAGCTATTCACTCGACCGCTACGATTATCAAATATAGACCTAGAGGAAAATAAATTCCAGTCATTACACGCTATACTTACCATCGGTGTTAAAATTCATGGAAACTCATTCAGTGAAAACGAATGTATTTCATGCCTCTAAGCAGACGGACAGTGAGGCAGACAGACAGACACACACACACGACCCAAAGGCGTTCCGCGTATTTTTTTTTTTTTTTTTTTTTTTGCAAAGTATTACTTAAAAAAAGAAACGCTAGTGATGATACCCGGCGCCCCTGTAATGGGCCCCGATATTAATCATAAATGCAATCGCGTGTGGCCCACCGGACTACACGCCCTCAGGCAGACATAACAGGATTTCCATCTGTTGTCCTCGACCCGCCTTCCGCTTGGCTGAACTGTAGACTAATTAAAACATCAAAAGCAACAAATGAGCATTAAGTTTCAGGTGTTGAGGATTACATAACTCAATGGAGGGTTCGCCGCTTGTATTCTTTTTGTTTTTGCTGTAAAACAGAACGCGGTGCGTCACAAGTTTCCTCCCCTTCCAGAGCAAATGTACAGGAGCTTGTGTGCTTTATGTGTTATGTTCCGCGAGGGGCTCTATACCCCTGTAATTTCAATGGCCTGACTAGGGGATTCAAGCTCGCTACGAGAAGGGATTTTAGGTCTCAAGGAAAGGCAAAGAGGGTAAAGACGGAACACGGAAATAAAAAAAAACATATACGATGAATTATTTCAAATAATAAAAGGTATATCAATCCCATTACAGGCCTAGACAGGCCCTTGGGGGTCCAGGAGGTTGAGGCTTCCAGATTTGTAGACAATCGGCAAATGAAGGTGGTAAGGTTATCAGCCCTACGCACCGGCCGCCTTTACCCCCCAGGAAATATTCCTGGTACTCATTTCTGTTAGAGGCTGAGTCGACCCCAGGGCCATAGTGCGACCGAAACGATTATGTCAAGGGATTAATTCCAATGACACCATCGGGAATCGAACCCGCGACGTTCCGGTTTGTAGCGCAGTGCCTCAACCAACTGCGCCACAGCACGCCCCTATTTCAAATAATCGTGGTATTAAATAAACAAAACCAGCTCAAGTATAGGAAAAACAACCATCAATCACAACATTTTTCATTTGTTTATCGTAATTTTTCTTCTTACCACTTATTTTCATCTATATATATTTATGGTACTTTTACCTGATGATGGTCGCCTTGTAAGACCGAAACATGTCGTAAGACAATTATAAAATTAAGAAGCAGGGAAATGTTGTGTTTTTCCTGTGTAGATTGAAAATAGTGGTGTATGTTTATCGCATTGTGCTACATGTTTCGGCTCATGCACAGAGCTATCATCAGGCGAAAAGTTACTAAAGAAAAGTTGTCATATAAAAAACCTTATCTATTTTACAATATTCGTGTTGAGGTCTCAGCTTATATATCATATAAAATACATATTGAGCCGAAATTGTTAGTTACCAAACGTGTAAGTAGAAAAATAGAACGTTGAAATGTTTAAAAAGTTTCTATGTAAAAGTTATGGAATTTTAACATTCCATTAGTATTAGTGTTAGGCAGCCTTGTCTGTGTATTATTTTGGCAGCATCTAGGCCACTCCTTCTAGATGCTACACGAACGATACGCAGACACGGCTGCCTAACACTAACACAGCAGCCGCATGAGTGCAACAAAAAACGTAATTTGTACAGCAGAAACCAGGAAACACAACACGCCGCCAACTACAAGCCACCACAAAACAGATCCGCAGAAAAAAAAACCAAAGCAAAAATACAATGAGAGTAGTGTACACTCTGGTACATACGAGTGCGTGATGTAAGCAGAGTGCGTAACGAGGGTAGACACAAAACTACAAGAAACCATAACTAACTAACTAACTAACTCCATGGAGCACAGTCCTTCTTTAGAAGCTAACAGGTCGTCAGCTAGTCAAGAAATTCCCCGCGTTTTATGGAACCCGAAGGTTCATTACCGCATTCACAACAGCCCGCCACCTGTCCCTATCCTGAGCCATATCAATCCAGTCCATGCCTCCCATCCCACTTTTTGAAGATCCATTTCAATATTATCCTCCCATCTACGCATGGGTCTTTCAAGTGGTCTCCTTCCCTCAGGTCTCCCCACCAAAATCCTGGATACACCTCTCCCCTCCCCCATACGTGCTACATGCCCCGCCCACCTCATTCTTCTTGATTTGATCACCCGAATAATATTTGGTGATCAGTACAGATCATTAAGTTCCTCGTTATGTAGTCACAACAAACACCAGTAGCCTAACACATATAAAAGAACCAAAGACAGCACACGGGCACTGAGATGACGAGGGTAAAGGCGGCCTAATGCGTAGTAATTAGTCAGGGCTATAAAATGGGTAAATATTTTTTGGAATTCTAATATAGGGCGCTGCAATAGAATGTGTCGCTGTTTTGATTAAATGAGTTGAATACGAGAAACACAAAAAGTTACGGAGTATCAGCAGTAAAATGCCACGTAACATTCGCCTTTTACTTCTCAAAAATTACATCTCTCAATCAGTCTTCCCGGCATGCAATACGTTCCTGTAATCGTGATCGCAAGTTAACCGTAACTGCACAAAGGCACACTACTTGCAGTACGTTAGTTACAGTTCAGTTCTGAATATCATCACGTTAAGGGACGAAAGGGCAGGTCAGGGTCGAAATGAGAGCCACTGTTAACGTCTGCTGCGAAGTTACGGTTAATTTGTGATCACAGTTACAGGAATGTACTGCACGGCAGGGAGACCACTTAGGGGATGTAATTTTTAAAGAAATAAACAGCATACATTAAATGGCATTATACTGCTGATAATTCGTAATTTTGTGTTTCTTATATTCATCCCGATTCTTCAGAACAGCTACCTTAAACTCGTCACGGTCTATTGCTGCATTCTTTATTAGTAGGCGCATTATCTAAGCCACACTCTATGGCGAAGAAATGTTGAATGTGGGTTACAATGTTCGTTCTTAACCCCTGACCCGAGTAAATTAAGACCTGTTTCAATAAGGTCAACGTCAGGACACAAAGCTAAATCATATTCTAACCCCTGGCTTAGTTCACGTCTTAGTCTTGGGCTTCTTATCGCGGCGTCCGGGTTCAATCTCAGGGCGGTCCACTGCGATTTGTGGTGGACAGGTAACAATGGCACAAGTTCCTCTCCGGGTACTTCGGTTTTCCCTATATTATCGTTCCATCATTGCTCCATACTCTTTCATGTATCATCTGGGTGTTTGAGGGGTGTACAGTGGGCCTCATACATCGCAGTCCCAACAGGCATACTCTTACCTCACCCAAAAATTACGTAAAGCCCTGGGCTACAGTAATGACGCACTTATGCTCAGTACAGTTCACTTAACACGGCTCTTTACCGACTTGATGAGATCTGCGCTCTTCTGGGATATTACGCAGCTTCGAGCGGTAATCCTTTACCGACGTTTCGGGACAACCTATCGGTCCAATCTTCAAGGTCTTGACCCTTAAAGATTGGACCGATACGTTGTACCGAAACGTCGGTAAAGTATTACCCCTCGACGCTGCGTAATATCCCAGAAGAGCGCAGATCTCAAGCCGTTCTGAAGTTTGCCACATAAACGCCGTATTGGAAAACTCAGTCTTTACACAATCACTGAATCGAGGAAATGAAATTTCGGTCCTTTACGCTTATAGAATAGGGTGCTGAGGACGAAATTACGGCCAAGAGGAAGGAAGTAAGAAGAGGATGGAGAAAATTGCATGTAGAAAAGCCCTTTTTTTTACTCCTCACCAAATATTGGGTTGATCAGTTAAAGGAGAGTGAGATGGGCGGGGCATGTAGCACGTATGGGGAAGAACAGAAAAGTATACGGGATTCTGATTAGGAAACATATTGGAAAGAGACCACTTGAAAGACATAGACATAGATACAAGTATAATATTACAATGGATTTTAAAGGAATGAGATGGGATGGTGTGAACTGGATTCACGTGGCTCAGTGTAGGGAGAAGCGGCGGGCTGTTGTGAACACGGTCATGAGCTTCAGTTGCCATAAAATGCGGGCAATTTCTTGACTAGCTGATGGAATTTTCGCTTCTCCCGCAGGACTCGGCTTATGATGGTAGTCAGTCAATGAGCCTCACATTCAAATGTCAGTTCTAGCAACAGTGCAGCCTTATAGCTGTCTGTTGTACGCAACAAACTGTCACTCATCCGCCATCTTGTTTGATTTTTAGTATAGGCCTAGTTTAAAACATTCATGTCTGGTATTCATCAGACTCTAATGGCCACGGTTTTGACCCACCGGTTTCTCTGTCCTTTGCTTTCAATAGCTGTAAAGTTGTCGTCATATCTAATCGCACGTCTTCGGTTACGTCCAGTGTATGAGGAGGCCATTTTGTTCAGTTACTGGGAATGGTATAAAGAAAAATGTGTTATGTGTTAACAGTAATATGCATCTTTAGAATTATCTACGTTTCTGAGTTATAAAGGAATTACATGCAAGACTGTAATACTTCTACGTGGCTTGGTGTATATCTAAATGCATGTCCAAGTATAGCAGCATTAATTGCACAAAGTCTCCAGCTCCAGGCGCAGGCAACATTAGCAAGCCTAGGTTGATGTCACAAGTCGGGAGAGTGCGCGTAGATCCGTGTGTTTCTGCGGTCAGAGCGGTGGAGGTGCCAGTATTGGTCTGCTTACGTAGCAGCTGCAATCATGTAACAGGGACTTTGTGGACGTAATCCTGTTATACACATCTAGGTGTATTGAATAGACTTATACTTTTATAATGACTAATATGCAAGTTCTGTAATGTTTCAAGGACAAATACATCGTCTTGCGAAATTTAAATCTCTGTTGAATTCGTAGAATTTTACAAAGTATCTTGGAGGTTTGGGTTTTTTTTACTCTAGGCGAAGAGGCTGGCCGTACTGAGGTCACTCGTGGATTTTCTAAGTCTCTGTACAAACTTAAAATAGGCCACGGCACAATTTTTCAACCTCCTTACCACACTTTTGTCCACGACTGAATGTTCTGCAACTGACAAATGTCTAAAAATGGCCAACCAACAACGAACAAAATGCCTGACGGATGAATGGATCGTAACCACTCTGAACAAGCAACAATTATTTAGCGTCGAACAATATGAGAAGATAATTGTTTTTTAACTTGGAAGTAATGGGAACCCCCATTCGTGGCCTATTTCAACATAGTATTCCTTCAAATGGCTCGCTCGGTTTGTGAACACGTGTACTCTATCACACCAAACACCTTTATCTCGCCTCTGCCGCGCCAGTTATATATACAGAGTGTTATAAAGGGCTGTAGATAACTTGTGTTCTGAAATCGCAGCTAGTATCATTAGCTGCAGTTAAGCCAGATGACCAGCTTTGATATATCATTGCTGTCTTTCGTATTCACCGTCAAATTGTCGTTAATGAGCCCAATTCACGAAAGCAAACCTCATTTACTTAAGATGTATTTTAATATTATATTTCAATTTACCAATAACATTCCAGATGCTGTCGTTCTATACTTTCTAATTGAATTTTTAATGTATTTATAATATTTCCAATCTGTATTATGGACTTCAGTTTAGTCATTCCAAACCATTTTACAAAAACAAAAACCTCAGCGGTAGTGTCGGAGTCACTACCGCTGAGGTTTTTGGCGGAAAACGTCTTACCCAGGCGGTGTTGTCGGGGCGGGGTGTTTGTAGGGTTGGTAAGAAAGAAATGAGCGCAAGGAAATTGCATTTCTTTTATTCTATTTATTTCTGACAATGCTGACTAGTTTGTAAAATTTTGTTGAAGACAGGACAATGGTACGAGTAGTACGATATGTAAGACTTACATGCTACACTCATTATCTCTAGAGAACGTTAAGTCTATCGTGGTATTCTTTAAAGTTGTGAAGTCAGTTGGATCCGTGGCCAACACCAATCTGAACTTGTCGCTCAGAAACTGTTTCAGACGATCGCTCGACGCCTCAATGTTAAAGTCCCCGGTGAGCAGAAGCGGTATGTTGGGATCGCAGGGCCAGTCCGCGCGACTGGTGCTCGCCTCAACTTGTCGACGCTGCCTCATCCTCCGCATTCGTTCTGCTGCTGTCATAGGGGCGTTTTTGGATTCCTCATTTATTCTTCTTTCACTTGTAAGCGTTTACGATAGGCATTTACCTTCTTGTTTTCAAGATATTTCGACATTTTTTAAATTTTAGGGAAAATTTGTCCAATTTCAACAACTTTCTCACTGTATATTTTTCCAAGTTCTTTCACTATTGTCACTATTAGTGTTTTATTTTATAGTACTCGTCTGAGCTCTGTTAAACGACACCTCACACAACCTCCTACGCTTAGCGTTCCCGAGCTATACTAATTTTTCCGCGCGGCGAACCGGTAATTTTCCACTCCAACTTGGCGACCATCTTGTGGCGGCGTTTGACGTCAAGCGCTCAAGGTTAATGTCGCGTAACATTCTTTCATCCTTGCTCTTTTAAACCGTGTATTGCTTATTTGGATATGCGTTATAGTTTTAAAGTTATTAAGATTTGTGTGGTATACACAAAATCGTAACATCGACTTTCGCATAGTTTCCCCCCATACCGGACCCGCGGTGTAAGACGTTTTCCGTCAAAAAAGTACAAATTATGAGATATGTCTTTAAGTACTCTTCAGCAGTGTCCAAGTATTTCTTCCGTGTTGGACTTATAATCTCACCACGCTCTTTTCTAATAACTTTACTTATTTTCTCACCTTCCAGAGCGAAAGAAAGTTCTGCACCCTTATAAAATATGGGGGAATTGTATTGTTACGTAATTTAATCCCACGTTCAGCGGAAAAGGCCTAGCGACAGGCCGTTCCCCCTTCTAAGATGTCCCACCAGATGTCTACAGACAATGTGCAGAAATCAGGAAACCTGAACCCCATTGATTTCAGGCTTCCCCCGCGATGTTGATGAGACCTGCTCTCTTCTGGGATATAACGGACTCTTGACCCGTGAAGATGGGACCGATGTTATCCCGAAACGTCGGTAAACAATTACCACACGACGCCACGTAATATCCCAGAGGAGCGCAAATCTCCTGAACCCCATTGGCCTACAGCGCTGTAGAGACAGATTAGATATTTTGTAGACTTCATATGTGAACCGCATAGGTGTAGACATCTGGGAATAAAGGATAAAGAAGTAGACAAGCAAGGTTACGGTCTTTTGGCGTAAGACGCCGGCAATTCGGTAAACTGATACTAGTGTTTCGCAAGAACATGTTACATCTGTCTTCAGGGTTCTACCGTGAAGACGAAAGGAGGAAGTTCTTCAGAGATGTTGATACCTTTCTACACAACTGTAGAATCGCATCCAAGAGGACTTAATTTGGACATCAGCTGACGCGGAAACGTATTTGGTGACTGATAGGCCTGCAACTTGTTACTTATAGACAGAGTTGTACTTCAGATTCTTGTAATGTATCAGGCACTTTTAGACCAAAATCAGATGGAACAAAACTATTAAAAATTTTATATAAATTCGCCTAGTAGTTAAAATATCATGTGGACATAAGGACATAGTTACTTCCCATTTAATTAAGTTTTTTTCCCCTGTGTGGTAAAACAGCCCAAATCGGACCTAGGCAGCCTCATTGTTTACCTTTCTAGATCACACACAATTTGACACACACACACAGACAGCCGGTTAGGACTCCTCTGAACGAGTGATCAGCCCGTCTCAGAGGCCGCTACCTACACAACACACAACAAACACAAGATACGAATATCCAAGCCGTCAGCGGGAGTTTTTTTTTTTTTGCCTGTCCGGGGTTTTTCCCCTTTGATCCATTTTTGTAGTGTTTAAATCCTTTCGTCCTTCATGTCACTTTACGTTCCATGCTACCGTCCTTACAACAAACACAACACAAACATCCATGCCCCCGGTGGGATTCGAACCCACAATCCCATCAAGCGAGCGGCTGCAGACCCACGCCTTAGACCGCACGGCCACTGGAATCGGCCCCTTTCTGTTAATAAGACATAAAAACACATTTTACCTTGCGTTGTTAGCAGTCCGCGACTTCCGGGTTACCTTGCAATCTGACAATGGTGCCATAACATGACATTCGACAAATAAAATACTGTGAGCAAATTAGGTTCAAATGTTTGACAGAAAGAATTCATTATTTTAACCAATTATTGTTTTGGCAAACAATAATTGAATAACGTATGAACAATAATTCGTATTGTTGCAACTTCGTATTTTTTTCAGTAATGCACTCGAATTAATTAAACACGCTTTGAAATCAATCATTCGCCTTAATGTCGAAAGTCCGAACACGATATTTAGTGAATGTTACGTAACACGAAATCAATTTTAACCTGTTCAAATAAATCGTACATGCTCGCAGTACCCCGTACATGTCTTATAACACTTTAAATTACTTTCGCTCGTAACACGTTTCAGCGAATGTTCATGTTTTCATTACAAATTAATGTTAATTTGTAATGAAAACATCAATCAACCACTTTTTGTAACGCGCTTGCCTTCATCGATCATACGTTACCACATATTTGCAACCAGTTTGTGCTACCTCATTGTACACATAAGACTTCCTATACCACAACTGCATGCATGAAGAAAATACCAAATTCGGGGAAGGCTTACTGTTATTTCTCCATAGTGAAAAGGCGATCGTTTGGTGTGGCGTTTCAGCTTTTTTTTTTTTGTGGCAGGACCTTATTTATTTCAGGATAATAACCGGGCCATTACCGCGTGTGCTGAGCGCTATTGCACCGTGTTGCAAACATTTATGGCTACAGAACTGCAAAGAATAAGACAAAAGGTTTAGCAAGTTGCAACAGCCCACACGGTAAGGAAAAGCTTAAAATTTCTTAGGGAAGTTTTCCAGGCTAATAAGTGTCACTATCGATCATTTATACCAACATATGCACATAACAAAATTAAAAGTTATACATAAGTTTGTACTTTCCTACATATTTGTTGATCTTTCTCCATCTTCAGGGATTTAAGTACAAAGGAATACACATTAACAATACTCTAATCTCTTATGTGTCGATCTCGGTGGACTAGTGGTTAGCGTGCTCGCCACTGGACCCAAGGTTCGCGGGTTCGATCCCGACCGAGGTCGATGGATTTTTAAGGATGATAAAAATCCGGAGCACCACTTCCTTCGGAGGGGAAGTAGATTTACGGCATGTAAAAGAACCTTACGGGCATGAATAAAAATGTTGCGTAAGCCAAATTGCCTCCATTTCTCATCCAAGTCTCCTGACTGCGTGCACATCAGGATCGATAGAACACTAAGCGCGGCTAGCTGGCCGGTCACCAGCTGCCATGAATGCGCATGACTTAGTAACCTCGACAAGAGGAGGCCCAGGCCCATACAGGGCTGTTGAGCCAAGAATTATTATTATTATTAATCTCTTATGTATATATATTAAAAAGTTAAAATCACAGAACGTATAAAACATTAGTTATAAAATACAAAAATGTGTACACTATGGTCATTAAAATGCTAATACGTTTTATGCAAACTTATGTATAACTTTTAATTCTGTTATGTGCATATGTTGGTATATATGATTGATTATAAGCACAATGCACGGTATGAAAAACATCAGATTTAATGTCACGATACGGTGACTCAAACCAACAAATGCACAAAAGTTTATAAAAAATATATTATATAAGTAATAATACCTTCTACATGTCTACCATATCAAACTTTTCAATGCACGGTTATGGATCACTTAAAATTATTTTCACGATTTGACGACATTCCTTGGCCACCACGTTCACCGAACTTGACAGCCCCAGGTCTACCTGAAGTCTAGAGTGTATGCAACTCGCCCCAGTTAATACGGCCCCCTTATGGTTGTTGACAAAAAACGAAACTTTCTTTAATTTTGAACATATCATCGGAACATGTACCTGTGTCGTGGATATTAACGCCTGATTATGTGGGTTGGCCGAGGAAGATATGTAACACGATATCATGGATGCTGGGACAGCTGGTATCCTACATTATGCAAGGAAGACGGCTTCTCACTCAGGAAGACTATCTGGAGTTTTTGAAGAGAGCTAGATGCAAGGCCTATAATGGGAGAAAAGGCAGGCGTACATATGGAGAGCAACTAGAAGCAGTCTTCTAAGACAAAGGGGTGGAGTGTTTAGTATTATGGACATAGTGTTTAATGGAGGAGTACATTGTATCGATCGTCCCACCATTACAATTTTTCCTCTCTCCACAAGGACTACAGTGAGGAAGTTAAGTGAGTAATGGAAAAGGACCTCGGTACAGTAGAGGGATATAAGGTGACTTCTCAGAGTATGAGTTTTGTTTGAATTGTATGTTTCTTGAGATCTTATGTTACGTATAGTAAGTTTCGTGTGTTGGTTTTAGTAATGAATAAATAAAATAATGCAGCCAAAAAAGTGAAAGTCTCCACTAAGGTGGCAACTGGAACAATTAATGTTGCTTTACTGCAGGCAGTATGCGAACTGCAGACAGCGACTGCGACAATCTAGAGTTTTGGAGGTTTTCTGGGACAAGTAGGCCTAATCTTCAAGAAGTCGGGTGTGGATACCAAACGTGTGGATACCAAACGTGTGGATACCAAACGCGTGGACACCAAACGCGTGGACACCAAACGTGTGGATACCAAACGACAGCCATTATGCTAGTTGGGATCTGAGGTTCCCACAGCCTTGTTTCTGATGAGTCAGGTCTTTTGCGGTATGACGCCGTGTCGTTTTATCGAATTCTTCCCGACGTTTCGAAGGAACGCGGTGCATTTGAAACGTCAGGAACCACTCAGTTAACGATAAAACATAAAATCCCACAAGACCTCTATTGAAATGGACCTTAAAGAAACAGTCTGGAGTGACGTACACTTGAATTATGTGGCAGGCTCCTGTGAACACGGCAATCAAACATCGTGTTCCAAAAAATGCTGCGAATTTTTTTGACTAGCTTTTACGAAGGATTGTGCTCCATAAAGTTAGTTAGTGAGTCAGTTAGTTAGTTAGTTAGTTAGTCAGTCAGTGAGTCAGTAGTTAGTTAGTCAGTCAGTTAGCCAGTCAGTCAGTTACCCAGTCAGTCAGTAGTTAGTCAATAAGTCAGGCAGTCAGTCAGTCAGTGAGTCGGTCGGTCAGTCAGTAAATTAGTCAGTCAGTCAGTCAGTGAGTCTTTCGGTCAGTCAGTTAGTTATTTCTAATACACTCTATATTGTAACAACCCGTAAGCCACAGCAGTTACAAACCAGTTTTGCGAAATAATATAATGAAGTCGCAGGACAACAAACGTTTCTCATGACAAACGTTTCACTTTCCGACCTCTGAAATATCTTGACCAAGTTAGATCTTTCAATATTACTCGCTCAACAATCCGTGAAAAGCCATGCCCATAACAGGCAGAATTTTATTTCGGTTTCTTGAAGAACGAAATCATAACAGTTTATATTATATCCGGCCACTTCTGACCTTCCTCGTACTTTTGAAATGTGAGTCTTCTTTGATGTTATAGGCTACATCAAAACTACCGAAAGCCATATATAATCGGTCTCTTTCTTTGTTAAAAGGGAATATATTCGTATATCTGAGTTCAAGATGCTGAATTTTCATTCCAAACCATAAAACATCATCTGCGGCCAACACACGGTACGTAATGTCTGCCAACGTCTTGCCTATATCTCAATACGTGACATGTCTTTGGCATTGATATTTTACTCGAAATTATATAAAGACTGTGTAAATTTTAAACGATAAATTGTTGCAATATACAGTCTTCTTCAAAAGCACCTAAACTCAATAACTGTAAATGTTACGGAAAGACTGACTGAGATCTTAATCTAACACCATAACTGATGTTGCAGTTGTAATTTGGTTCTTATGTTCTTATGTATTCGAACGGCCTAGGATGACCACGCAGCTGGTTGAAACATGTGGCCGTATATCTATATACGAGTATTAAATAACATAGTTGTCTTGATGTAATTAACAACTATTCTGTAATTACGGAATGAAATTTACCTTACGATATTAGGCTTGATGGCCGATCCCAGTGGCCGTGCGGTCTAAGGTGTGGTCTACGGCCGCTCGCTTACTAGGATCGTGGTCGAATCCCACCGGGGCATGGATGTCTGTCTCTTGTGATGTTGTGATGATGTCAGGTAAGTCTCTGCGACGAGCTGGTCATCGTCCAGAGGAGACTACCGACTGTGGTGTGTCTAAAGTGTGTGATCGTGAAACCTCGACGAAACAGGAGGCCAGGCCCATATAGGGCTGTCGAGCCATACAAAAATAAATTAGGCTTGATGGGCCAACAGTATTCACTGAGTGGTGCTGCTATCTAGAGGAACTTCAAGATGGACACTTGATGCTAGCCCAGTCATATCTCCCACAGTTACCATCTTCTGCTTCTGACCATAACGACTTGCTAATATACATAACGACACACGAAGAAGCGTTAGCCTTTAAGGGTAATGTCGCCCAATTAGAACAGTTTCCTGTTTTTCCACAATCCACCCTGACCGTTTGGTACATCTGACCAATTATGCTTGGATATTGAGGCTTTGGATAATAATTAATCCCCTAAACCATATTCCTTCTTAAGAAACTGGTAGTTCCTCATATGACCGACAGATTACTCTTCATGGTCACCAAACCCCACGTGGCGGAATGCTTTCTACAATCTCAGTTCAGAAACTTATCTCCCGAACTCCACTCTGTGTCATATCTAAATCATAAAAACTGACATATCCAGAAATAATAGAGTTAACTCTTAGTTTCTACGGGCATAAAATTCAGCGTCTCACTCTATTACAAAAGAACTTACATTGAGGATGTTTCAGGAGAATATGATGACGTAAGAACCCAACAGAAATGAAGTAACAGTAGGATACAGAAAACTGGATAAGGTAAAGAGGAGCTTGATAGTCTTTGTGCTTATGTATGTATGTATTTACGTATTATTTACTGGCTTGTGGTTTATTTAACGACGCTGTTACTACTCCAGAATATTTAGGTGCAGTGATAGGACAGTTAATGAATAGGATGAAGAGGAAAGCATATGGAAGGAAGGAGCGTGACTAGAGTACAAGCAGAACTCTAGATTTTGCCTCCAGAGACTGAGAAAACCACGATAAATATCAGGATAGTCATGTTTATCAGAGAAAGGAGGCTGAGAGTATTATATACATATAACTAACTTACACCATATAGCAGAATTCATCCTGATAAGCTAACAGTTCCTCAGCTAGTCAAGAAATTCCCGCTTTATGGAACCCGAAGGTTCATTAACGCATTCACAAGCACCCGCCACCTGTCCCTATCCTGAGCCAGATCAGTCCAGTCCATTCCCCCTCATCCCACTTCTTGAATATCCATTTTAATATTATCCTCCCATCTACGCCTGGGTCTTCCAAGTGGTCTCCTTCCCTCAGGTCTCCCCACCAAAATCCTGTATGCACCTCTCCCCTCCCCCATACGAGCTACATGCCCCGCCCACCTCATTATTCTTGATTTGATCACCCGAATAATATTTGGTGACGAGTACAGACCATTAAGCTCCTCGTTATGTAGTCTTCTCCACTCACCTTGTACCCCGTCCCTCTTAGGCCCAAATATCCTCCTCAGCACCCTATTCTCAAACACCCTCAGCCTATGTTCCTCCCTCAGTGTGAGAGACCAAGTTCACACCCACATAAAAGAAGAGGAGAAATTACATTTCTTTATATTTTTGATAGAAAAGTGGAAGACAAAAGATTCTGCACCGAATGATAGCAAGCATTCAAATATACAGGGTATACACAAAAGAATGGTGCGGTTTATATGTATATATACATATAAAACGCACCATTCTTTTGTGTATACCCTGTATATATGTATATATATATATACACGAGTATATATGTAGTTGAAAGGGTAATATTCAAGTAATTCTTAAAGAACTGGCGCTTTGGGTTGTTGAGTGTACTTACTTAGTTCACGATAGAGTCTGTTAGCGAGCCATTGTGAACACAAAAATGCACCTTCGGAAGACTGACAGTGTTTACGGAGTTAGTTGAGACAGAGTCATAACGCTGGCGATATTATGTTGGCATGTCACATAATTTGGCAGTGACAATAGGACAGGAAGCGCTGCTTCAGAATTCCGACCACAAAAATAATGAAAACTGATATTTTCATGTAATATTTGTGAGTAATCCTCGTCTAGACATGGGAAGTGTCCATCACATTTGTAGAAGCATACTGTGTGTGGGTCTATAGTGCAGTTCTTTCAAATTATTTTAGCATTTTAAGAAAAAACTTCGATATTTAAGCGAGTTTTGTAAGTTTTCAGTCGTTATACAAAAGTATAAGGATATGAAACGTGTTTCGATTAAGTTGTTCATCTTAAATCGAAGTAATACGACACCCAATAACAAGCTGTTGAAACTACGATGTCTGGCTTCATAGTGAACTACTTAAACTCGCTGCGCATGCGCGCATCCAATCACGTGACTCTCATGGCTGCCGTGCGTGACTGGCCCTTACTTTCTGCATGCGCCTCGTACTTAAGGAATGAACATTTTTCTCAACCATTTCAACTTCGGCTAACATTTGCAATTACTGCAAAGTCCCCTCCTAAGCTTGTCAATTGAAGAAATTTCCCTGGCTGTTTTACATACTGCTAATCGTTTTAATATTATATTACATGTAACGAATTGTAAGTTCAAGAAATTTGAAAGTTATTTTTTTAATACTTCTTCTAATATTTCTAAAATCCAGTTTACTTGAACAAGGTACACCCTCTGCGTCTCGATAGATTAAATGTCCAAAGTAAAGACACTACTTATCATTAATTGCTTTTGTAGACAGGATTAGAAACTTTAAATTTTTGTTTGATTATGCCCTTGAGTTTGGCAAGTTTTCTTGAAGTCTCTTCTGCAGTCTCGTGCTTCTGATGTACCAAATTTTACGCAAAAGTGCGCAGATCCTGCAGTCTTCCTTTGCAATTAGAACATGTGGCAGTGCAACGTGTTTCGTCACCACAGTTACATAGATTCTGTATAACGCTTACAAGCGGCAGATAATTAAAACAACTAACAGATTAAAGCATACTAGACTATAAGTTTATCTTCTGTATTTTATGGGCCGCGATAGTTCAGTCGGTATAGCGACTCGCTACGAGCTGGACGGTCCGGGGATCGAATCCCGGTGGGGGGTGAGATTTTCAGCACCCGTCCAGACCGCCCTGGGGTCTACCCAGCCTCCTGTACAATGGTACCGGGTCATTCCCGGGGGTAAAGCGGCAGGGGCGTGGCGTTGACCACTACCCTCATCTAGCGCTGAGGTTAAAGAAAGAGTAGATCTATACCTCTATTCCTCCTCTGGGCCTTCATGGCCTGTTCTAGGGAGAACTTTACCTTTACCTTCTGTATTTTATTATTACACTTAGCCTCTCATCCCAAGACAAAACCATATACAGTGGAGCCCGGTTATAACGACATCGGTTTATGGGACACCTCATCTATAGCGTCAGGTATCTTGTGGTACCTGTAGGGCACGCGGTGGCGCAGTTGATTGAGACACTGCGCTACAAGCCGGAAGGTCGCGGTTTCGATTCCCGATGGTGTCATTGGAATTTTTCATTGACATAATTCTTTCGGCCGCACTATGGCTCTGGGGTCGACTCAGCCTCTAACAGAAATGAGTACCAGGAATATTTCCTGGGGGGTAAAGGCGGCCGGTGCGTAGGGCTGACAACCTTACCACCTTCATGTGCCGATTGTCTAGAAATATGAGAGCCTCAACCTCCTGGAACCCTAAGGGTCTGTCCAGGCCTGTAATGGGATTGCTTATCTTGTGGTACCAATTAATTCCTCACTGTTACCCATAACATTATACTCCTCGGTTACAACGACGCTCGTTTATAACGACAAAAAACATTCAGTCTCTTTCATGACGTTATAACCGAGTTGGACTATTAAGATCAAGAGACAGATGGTAGGGTAATATTAAAGAATAGATTTGTGGTCTCACATCGATGAGGATTCACAGTGTGGTCTGGTGTGTACCAAACGTTTAGGAGGAAAGTTGACCATCCTGGGCCCCGTCTTGCGTTTCTCCATCCTTGGGTCTGACTGGTCACTCGTATTCGACGTCACCCGTTTCTTTTACACCAGACTCACCACTTTTCCAGTTCGGTTCACTTCACCTCTGAAGAAGGGGGCAAAATGTCATCCGAAACACTGATGCCCACCTACCACACCGAAACACTCTCTAACATAGCAGAGGCCACAATATAATTTTAGAGTAGAACGTAATAACATATGAATGTGTAAATTTGGTTCATCTCGCTTATGATAGGGCCCAGTGACCTGGTACTTACAACACGGTAATGCACTTTTGGGCTGCATAACAGCCAGTGCATTTATTAATCATGTAAGCGACTATCATCTGCTCAGTACGCACTGTGCTGCACGAATTTGTTCCTTGCAAGCAAGCGACAGGTCTTCCTTCTAATCCAAAATACTATTTGTACCCGTGCGAAAAATTTTCACGTAAAAACAGTCAAATATTTAATCATAAAATATTACAGCATCTTAATCTTAATAAGCATTAAAAATGTTACTTAGTAATGCTTGATGCTGAGTAATTTATTTCGGAGATCAACGGGTGATGAAGAAACGTGTAAATAAGAAACAATACGTTGAAATGGACAGTCCTGTCTCAAACGGAAATAAAGGGAAGTATATGAAACTTATTAGCTTTCCTTGGTCTCTGCTTGAGGCAGCATTGTCAATTCTTAACGTTAAATTTTTGTTAAAAAAAACAATTTTTTGGGAGAGAATTAATGAAAACTAAGGAGACTGCCATCAATGCCGAATTACAAGCCCCCTAAAAATGTCCATCTTGAAAAGATCTGTTCGGTAGTTCAATAGATCATGATGTCGCAAGATTTCATAATTCACAGTAGAGTTAAGTAGCCTATATAATGACTGTAAAAAAATTAATTTAAAGGCAGAAACAAGTTGAATATTCACACAAACTTATTTACATTTCTGTGTTAATTACTTTACAAGATACGGTGTTTAAGCAACATAGACGACGTAACACTTCACTCTGAAGTCATCGACGTAGCTTAGAGTGCAGAATGGTAAAAAGTGGATAAGGAATCCTTAGTACTTCTACTTCAGAGAACGAAAGCAGTAATTTCTCTACAACTCTGTCTGCCCTCGATCTCTTGAAAAATATTTCAACTTAAAATAATGGCCCTTTATTCATATTTCCCTGAAACTCTAAAAATAGCTCTCCAGGGGTTGTATCGGATCATGGAGTAAATTTGTGTGCGGCCTCTCTGGCGAACCTAAATGGTAGAGAGAGTCAGTGGTGTGTCTTCAGTCAAGGATCGAAAAGGTTTACACCAGGACTCGCTAGTCAACTATCAACTCGCGTGACTTCATGCTTCCGCCGCGATGTAAATGATATCTGCGCTCTTCTGGGATATTACGCAGCGTTGAGTGGTAATTCTGTACCGACGTTTCGGGACAACCTATCGGTCCCATCTTCAAGGATCAAGAAGTCCAAGAAAATCGGACAGATAGATAGTCCCGAAACATCGGTACAGAATTACTACTCTACGCTGCATAATATCCCAGAAGAGCGAAGATGTTAAGTAGCAGCTTGGTTCAAATACCGATCAGAGAACCAACAGTTTGACAGTGTTGGTTTCCCATAAATTGTTCAAGCACATGATACGGACAAACAGACCTTAAACAGACCACACCAATCCTTTCGGAATTACTCTGTACTTCTCATTCGTAATACTGAGCCTTACGCATTTAAACCCCACTGGTTACTTTTTATGTATCATCGCGTTTAATAATAAACATAACAGGAAATTTGTGGACAACGTAACATTGAGTTGCGTTTTGGTTTTTGCATCCTGCATCCTTCTCAGATGGTCACAGAATTTAATCCAACAGGGTCACAATTTTGTTGTTGATCATAACGCTACACAAATATATTATAAACATTTTTTTTACCATTATTAGGTTCTGTTACTATATTTCTTTGACAAACTTGTTATTTATTTGTCTACATTTATTTTCTTATTGGACTGCTTAACCCTTGAATTTGGGACTGACAGGTAGTCCCGAAACGTCGGTAACTACAAATCTACGCTGCGTAACATCCCAGAAGAGCGAAGATCTCAATATAGTTTTCTCGGGCGCACAGCCGCGTCAATTCGTTTGAATACAACAGCCCGCCCACCAACTTAACTATTTGGGCACTACAAACCGGTCTGATTCTCCCTGCCGCGCCAGGTAGAAAAACACGGGACAGACGAGTTGTATGTTAAATCAGTTTTGCCTGAGGATGGGGACGGAGCTAGTCCCCGAAACGTTGTATTCAAACGAATTGACGCGGCTGTGCGCCCGAGAAAACTATATTGAATCATGTCGCCGCGAAAGTTTTAAAACTTATAGCGAAGATCTCATTTAAACCGCGGTGGAAGCCTGAAGCCATATACTTATTATGTTTTTGTTAAGTTTATCGGTCATACATAACCTCAAACTTTCAGGCCGTCGAAATGTTGTGTAATGTCTGATTTTCAAACGATGTTTCTTGCACAATGTGTGGGCATGTTCACAGCCTACGTACACAAGTAAGCAATAGTAGTACGAATTATGCATTATGACCCAATATCTGTATTTTCGTCTTAATTACCCAGCATGCCAATCGCATCTTTGTTGAAACATGTGACTAACATAATGTAAGGAATCCCCGGCTCTGCTATATTTCGTAATTTTCTCGTGAACGGCAAAAGTTTTGGGAGGTAGGGAGGGGAAATGCATTGGACATAAAATGTGTTTTGATCCTTTACACACCCCTATCTCAAACTCTTCTCGTTCCAGGCAGAATTCAGCGAGATCTTATTATAAAGATAATTTTTAGTCTCCACATAAAGTGCCTGATATTCATATTCCAATTTAACTAAACTATAATTTTCCAGACAGATTTTATAGAAGTACCCAATATAAAGTTTCACGTAAATCCGTCCAGTGGGAGCCGAGTTCATTCACGCGGACAGACGGACAGACATGACGAAGTCAGTAGTCGTTTTTTCGAAACTTTGCGGACGCGCTTAGAAATTGAACGTTCTGAATAGGGAACGTATTTGTGTGTTTTGTGCGTTTTTCAGGACAAACAGCGACCATTTCCCCACACAGCATTAACTGGGTGGATTTTTACAATCGAGACGAAGTGTGTTTTATTGCGCGGTACGAAATTAATCTCTAATTATAATCAAGGTTAGTCTTACTCAATATTAACCAACGAAATGCACCTTCACTATCAGATTTTAATAGTAGTATATAACTTTTCCCGACATATGTTTCGGTCAACCTTTGACCATCATCAGGGGGTACAAACTACATTTGCTTTACGTCCATAAGTTTCACTGTGTCATCACAAATTATCGGGAAAAGTTATATATTACTATTAAAATTTGATACTGAAGGTGCATTTCGTTGGTTAATATTCAGTGAGTTTAAAATGCACGGTGAAGGTCATATCTTAGTTTTTACAAGGTTAATTTAACGTTACGTGTTATGACGTGACTGACAAAATTTCTAAAAAAAAGAATCACTAATGCAATATATACGTCAAATATTGCACACGTTAAGTGAGAAATCCTGCGAATAGGATACAAAATTAAGTATTGTATACAAATCCTAATTGGTGCGTCAGATGAAGTCTGAAATGCTTACTGTTTCATACATTTCCTCAAAATCCCATTCATAGTCGACAATATACGAGTATGAAAGACGAACTGAAGCAGGCATACACACATCACATCTCTATAACGTAGCCTAACCTAACTTAACCTAACTCAACCTAACGTAGCCTAACCTAACCTAGCCTAATCTAACTCAACCTAACGTAGCCTAACCTAACGTAACCTAATCTAATTCAACCTAACGTAGCCTAACCTAACCTAACTTAACCTAATCTAACTCAACCTAACCTAATCTAACTCAACCTAACGTAGCCTAACCTAACCTAATCTAACTCAACCTAACGTAGCCTAACCTAACCTAGCCTAATCTAACTCAACCTAACGTAGCCTAACCTAACCTAGCCTAATCTAACTCAACCTAACGTAGCCTAACCTAACGTAACCTAATCTAACTCAACCTAACGTAGCCTAACCTAACCTAACTTAACCTAATCTAACTCAACCTAACCTAACCTAATCTAACTCAACCTAACGTAGCCTAACCTAACCTAACCTAATCTAACTCAACCTAACGTAGCCTAATCTAACCTAACCTGTCACTCAACCTCACTGCCAGTTATAACCTAAATTAAGGAGGAGAGGTTCACCAGTATACAGATGTAACTAACGTATATGTCCCATAGCAATCATTTATCAACGGCAGATCTCATGTACTTTATCCCTGGGTTTTAGTTTGTATCCGGTGTCTCCAACCGCTGAATTTCATTTTATGTAAGGTAAAGTTCACCCTAGAAGAGGCCATGAAGTCCCAGAGGGGGGTAGAGGTATAGCTCTATTCTTTCCTTAACCTCGGCGCTAGATGGGGTGGGTGGTCAGCGCCACGCCCCGGCCGCTTTACCCCCGGGAATGACCCGGTACCCATTGTACAGGAGGCTGGGTAGGCCCCAGGGCCGGTCTGGACGTGTGATGAAAATCTCTCCCCCACCGGGATTCGATCCCCGGACCGTCCAGCTCGTAGCGAGTCGCTATACCGACTGAGCTATCCCGGCCCACTTTCATTTTATGTGTAAAAGGCTTTTACTTCGTTTACAAAGGGGAAAACACCGATAGCTTCCGCACCAAGATATTTGCTGACAGCAGGTTGTGTTGACGGACAAAACAACTTTCGTAGTTTCAAGATCACAGCGCAGTGCTTCCTTTTACGGCACATTTGTATATCTTTTGTATAGTGTTATTATGTAACTTTTTTGTTTAGTAAAACAACAGAAGAAAAACGCTTTTATAGATATCAATACACCCGCGGTTCCCCTAACCCCTCAATTTCCCATACGGCCTTGGTCATGCCAAACGCGGTGTTTGTTTAGAAACGCGCCTCCGCGGTTGGCGACGGATTGGCTATTGTGTCCGCGTAGAACGGCTATAAAGCAAACCCATTACAGGCCTGGACAGTCCCTGAGGGTTCTAGGAGGTTGAGGCTCCCAGATTTCTAGACAGTCGGCACATGAAGGTGGTAAGGTTGTCAGCCCTACGCACCGGCCGCCTCTACCCCTCAAAAAACACTCCTGGTACTCATTTCTGTTAGAGGCTGAGTCCAATGACACCATCGGGAATCGAACCCGCGACCTTCTGGCTTGTAGTGCAGTGCTTCAACTGCGCCACCGCGTGCCCCGTAGAACGGCTATCCAGTATTTAATTTCGAAGCTCAGTATCCTAGGTCGGTGTGTCGAATCTCAACAGGAAGTCCACGACAGCTATAACCAGCAGGCCAGGGACCACGAAGTTACGCCACTGCCAGACATTCATTAAACAGAAAACTGAAAGTTGCGTAATACAGTGACTGAGAAGCTTTTGTCACGAGATTGGAAGAGACAGCTGCAATAACAGTGTTGGCTTGTACTGCGCGGAGTGGCAGCCAAATCGCTGCTTGTAAAGAATGTACCTCGGCAGGCCACGTGGATATTTGGACCTGGTGGGCCGCAGCAGTCCACTGTGGCGTGATCAGTGGTACTGTGCTCCTCTGCAGGCCAGCCGTCATGAAGGGTCCACATGTATAGAGTCCACGCAAGCACTGCTAAGCGTAGCATTTTGAAGGTTAGAAAAAAAATGCCTGAAAATGTACGTAAGACACGTGGGATATGACACCGTGTCGTTTGGTAGGTGGGTACACATCTATAAAAAAACATGGCGTCATATCCCAGAGATCCGTAATGTTAGTGGCTCTACTAAACACTGCAAAGATCGCGCCTGTTTTGTACAAAGGAGACAAAACACAAAACATCAATTTTACAGCAGAAGCAAGAAGGTGGCTCCATTTTACGTATTTCAAACGCTTTCTGACAGGTACGATATCCCCCACCCATCTTGGTTACTCTTGAAGATGCAGTTGTCATCTTTTTTACATATCATAGAGGACCGTTAGTTGAATGATTTGCTAAACATAACTCAGTTTAGCTCAAAGTGACACTTAGCCCCTTTTTACAAAACGAGGGCTATACAGGACATACACAAAAGAATGGTGCGGTTTTAATAGTGTTCACTATTAAAACCGCACCATTCTTTTGTGTATGCCCTGTATATAGCCTACATGTTATTATCCATCTCCCGTGCATTACACAATTATTTAAATAATTCCAACTAAATGCACCTAGGCCTATAGTCAGTATACATCATATTATTTCACAATATATATTCTGCTACATGTTTCGGCTCGGCTGAGCCATCATCAGAGAGGACCAGATACAAGGAATGAAAAATGCATGGAAAAACAAATCTGTTTCCATGCATGTTTCTTCCACTGTACCTGGTTCCCCCTGATGATCGAACCAGTTAATTAGTTCAGTTAATAAACGTTAAACAAGCAACAGGCATTTCAGCAACAACAGACTAATAAAAACGGAGTCAACCTACCAATTCCAATACACAGGATATCATAACAGCAAAGACTATTCAACTTTTTAACATTTTAACCTGTGTATAACCTGATTTGTAACATCGAAACAAACAGCTGCTATATTTACTCACTTTTTATCATTTTAACCAATGTATAACTTGATTGTAAAATTCATACAAAGAAATTGATGTATTATTCAGTTTTTACCAATTTAACCAGTGTATAAATGTACAATTGATGTAAAAAAGTCAGTCTAATTTAAAATACTGAGGTCCCTGAAGATGAACCGGGATAAGGTTCGAAACATGTAGGACTGTGTGAATAAAAGTCTACATTTGTCGGACAATAAACACAGAAAAGAATATATACGGAATGAATAATATTAAGTTCATCTGTATCTTTATCGGACACGACAACAAAAACGACTGTCACAAAATATTTAGTCACAAAAATTAAATTTCGTTCAAATTGGACAGTTTTACATTATGACAGATATTATATACGCTAAAGGCCTGTGTGTGCCTGCAATCACACAGGATGAAGCTGAGGTATTTGCTCTTCTGGGATTTTACGCAGCGTAGATTTGTAGTTACCGACGTTTCGGGACAACCTATTGGTCCCATCTTCAAGGGTCAAACAATAGAATATCAGCGTGTAACAGATGGACTTAATCGTCAAGCGCCCTCGACGAATGATTGTGACATCTCCACATACTTTCACTTGGGTGATATTTACTAAACGTTTTAACGTAAAGGAGAGGCAGGAAGGAAGGGGTGAGTAATCACGGTAACCTAGGCAAACAAACGGTTGAGGGATGGAATAGAGGAGTATGGAGATAATAGACTATGTACGAGATGGTTGACAGAAGGGGATGAGTTTCTTAAGGCGATCCACTCGCGCTGTATTTCAGATACTAAGTTAACAAGACAGGCAATGCACGTATAACGTAACACTGAGGCGCGTTCGCGTAACCGTTGTCACCGTGGAAAAGCAATAAGTATTACATATTACGAATGTGTGTCTGTAGCCTTAGTTATCCAGCATGCAAAGCGCATGCGCCGTATTATATTGTCATCTGTGGCCTGTCTGGCTGTACCATATTTTTCCACATTATCTCATAAACGACACGATTTTCGGAAAAAGTTATTGAACATAAAATGTGTGTTTTGATTTTGTCTACAACTTTTGTCTGAAACATTTCTCATTCTAAGAAGAATTCAGCGAGATATTATCATAAATGTACTTAGGTCTTCGTGTAAAGTACCGTTATTCTTGTCAGATTTTAATGATACTTGAATTTTCTCGACAAATTTTCGATAAATACTCAAATATCAAATTTCATGAAAATCTGTCAAATGGGAGCCGAGTTGTTCCATGTGGACAGACAGACATACAGACATAACGAAGCTGATAGTCGCTTTTCGCAATTTTGCGAACGCGCCTAAAACCCAACTTACAATCCGCTAACACAACATACATTCTTCCTAGGTAGCTGTTTTTACTTAGGAAGGATACACTTTGTGTTTAAGGGATTGTAAGTTGGGTTTTATCTTGCGATGAGTTTTCTCTGAGATGCTAACATTGCGATTGTGCCCAGGTGTTGTGAGAGCTTCGGATTCTTTCATGCTTCATCCAGACCATCCAGAAAATATTTGAGAGCTTACAATAAAATATTTCACTGCTGCTTTATTGAACATCACTACAAAATCACAACAACATTCCTCTGAAATTTTAACTTGCGTTATAATCTTTGTAAGTTAAGGACCGTACTGGGGTGCGCGCGCACATTTTTCTGTTTTTTCCCACTAACATTTTAGTCCGTGAAAATGCAGTAATCATCTGTGATGTCAGTGTTTACTCGTGACTAATTGTTTGTCTAAACAATACACCTTTCTTGCTGAGTGTGAAGTTTCCACGCACCTTGTAACTTGGTTACGTGTCTAAATTGGACTTCCTTTGAAACAGCACTCGGGAGAGCCTTGGTTCTAGTCCGGATTTCGAGATCTGCAATAAAATTTGTCGCGAAAATGTATTTGTTAAGTTGGTATCAGTCAGATGTACTTCCGATCTTAACATAACATCCAAATCGAGCTTCGTGAAATTTCTGAAAATATGACTACTCGCACAGAGTTGACGAAAATATAAGGCTAGTTGCTGTGTTTGCATTTATTTATACGTTGCTTATTTAATGAAGCTATTATTAACTGAAGACTACTTAGCATTGGATAATTTATTAGCTAAAGTATGTTGAAAGCATACGGGAAGAAGTGGCTGGAGGTTCCAAGGCCATGCCCGCTCGTCCTTCCGATAAAGATAGCCTGCAGGGAAGAGAGAGCTTTTGCAAGTGAAAAGGGGTAGGCGATGGAGGAAGTGGACAGTATAGTAGGCCGTTGACGAAAGACGTTGAGCATCAGGATATTAATTTTTGTACTGTAAGAAGTGCATTATGAAGAAATTTTGATAACGATGGGAGGGCTGCTTTTGGGCGGAAATTTTTTTTAAGTTACTGGAAAAAGCGTGCAGTGCAACGTGGAATCTGCTGTAAGACAGACGACACCACGGAGGAACCTGAACGAGTTGGCCGGTCGCAGGACCTTCCGGATAAAATTGACTTCTGGCCAGCAGTAGATCCATGGCGCCAGTCCCTACATGTATTTTTTAAAAAATGTACAAGTATGTTTGACATAGGTTTATCCTGTCTGTTCCTTCGGAAGGGTGAAGAACGGTTTCATTGACAGCTAAGATCTGAGGATAAGATGTCAAGAACTTGAGCGACTTCGAAAACTGACATTCATCTAAATTACGTATATATCTTTTTTATTTTTGGCATCCCGTTGTGTTTCTTATAATACTAAATAAACAATACTGTTAACGCCGTCGATGCAATAAATAACCCAACATACCAAATTTCATACACCCAGACATAACCACAAATACAGGGCATACACAAAAGAATGGTGCAACTGTGACTGGCGACTCATTTTTGGACATGTTGGAAAGCTGGTTGTTACCCCAACTGAATACCAATTATGACGATTACATTCTACAACTGGACGGAGCTTCGCCCCATTTTCACAGGAATGTACGAGTGCTTCTCAATCGTGTTCTTCCACAGCGCTGGATCGGACGTGCTGCTGCAGATGGAGACAAGAACCTTCTCCCTTGGCCACCCCGTTCGCCAGATCTTACACCGTGCGATTTCTTTCTTTGGGGGTTCGTTAAAGACAGCGTTTATGTACCACCATTGCCCACGTCCATCCATGAAATTCGTGATCGGATAACGCATGCACTGCAGGCCATTACAGCGGACATGCTACACCGGGTCTGGGATGAGTTTGATTACCGTGTGGATGTGTGTCGTGTGACCCAGAGTGCACACATTGAAGGATTGTAATTACCAAATGAGAAACTTGGACAGTTGCCGCCGCTGATAGTGTATGTTGTGCCCGTGTAAGGTGAGAAATAAATTTTTTATTCACTCTTGAAACCGCACCATTCTTTTGTGTATGCCCTGTATTAAATATTACCATTGCACATTTGTTATTTACCTTATTCAAGATGTAAATCGAACGAAGAAGTAAGTCGGATTAGTATCGATTACTACCGTTATCGATAACTATCGACAGCAACCACGGTAACGCTAATAACCAAAGCAGTCATAAAAGTACTCAGGTCTTTATCGAAGTGAAACTTTTGGACAGATGTTGGTAAACCCCCTCTCCCCAATATAAAATTTCATGAAAATCCGTCCAGCGAGGCAGTGTTGTTTCGTGCGGACGGACAGACTTACGCGACGAAGCTAACAGTCGCTTTTCGCAACTTAGCGGAAAGCGACTGTAAACAGAACATTCACACGTATTTATTCGTGCTGCTCACGGCTCATCTAACACTCGACGGTCTGACTTGCTGCTTTGCCGCTGTTGTGTTTCATTTATATGACGATAGATGCTGCTGCTGCAGCTACTGTATTCCCACAAACTGCTGTTGAATGTTTTATAAGCTGAATATGCTTGTTAATGCCGCGAGCAAGAGATGATTCCTAACCCTGATTTGCATGACGATTACGCCTGTCCACATTCAAGCATCCATCATGTCTCAAAATTATTATACGATGCACTATTTACATGCAGCACACAATGAGATAATTTTTAAATTATTTTTTATCACAGCGAAGAAACCGTCTTTACACGCATATTAAATCATTTTGAAGAAGAAATTTTTTAAAACACAATAATTACATGTGAGTGACAGAGGGACTGAGAATTTATTGAGCTAACAAGCGATTAACCTTTATTGGCCAAACGGGCCGGCCATGTCACCTTAAATTTAAGTAAGCATACACTTTCCCCGAGATTTCCAGTGATTTTCAATGAGAATTAAAATTGCGATCTTCTGGGATGTGATGCCGTGTAGTTTTACAGATAGGTAAAAACTTTTCGTAGGCACTTGCTGCCTTGAGATTGAAATGCAGAGAGTACCAAACCCTATTGCCGAGAAAGCTTTGAAACCAGTAATTCTCTAAGAGTTTTTGTGTCCAAGACCCAAAATCGTAAATCGCATTGCTATCCAAGCAGTACCCCTCAGATTTACAGCATACTATTAAAAATAAAACTGACAGTTCACGACACAAGAGAAGGCTCTCGCTACCTACGTTTGGTAGCGACCCTGAGTTTGAGAAACCCTGATGTAAATCTTTGTGACAATGGTGGTCTAGTAATAGCCTAGTATTGAACAAGACAGGCAATGTACGTATAAACATAATATTCAGGCATGTTCGGGTAACCAATGTTGCCGTGGAAAAGGAATAAGTATCACGTATTCTGAGTGTGTGTTTGTAGCCTTGTTATCCAGCATGCAAAGCGCATGCGCCATATTGTATTATCATCTGCGGCCAGTCTGGTTCTACCATATTTTTCCACAGTATCTCATAAACGGCACGATTTCGGAAAAAAATTATTGAACATAAAATTTGTGTTTTGATTTTCTCTACAACTTATGTCTGAAACATTTATCATTCTAAGAAGAATTCAGCGAGATATAGTCATAAATGTACATAGGTCTTCATGTAAAGTAGCCGTTATTCTTGTCAGATTTTAATGAAACTTGAATGTTCTCGACAGATATTCGAAAAATATAAAAATCATCAAATTTCATGGAAATCCGTCCAATGGGACCCGAGTTGTTCCATGCGGACGGACAGACCTGTAGCTAATAGTCACTTTTCGCAATTTTGGAAACCTGTCTAAAAAGCACTGACTTCTAACCCGTCACCGCTAATATTAAGAAAATAATTACGTAGTAACAAATCATTTAGTATCATAATAACCTGAAGGCTGCAGTTTAGAAAATGCTGTATGTCATATAGGCTATGGCTTACTTCAGGCAATAGACAATGTTCGTACGGTGGGAATTCCTATTTCTGAAATTCGTATTCGAACCCGAATGGTAATTGTGTCGTTGAAGTTAGATTCGCTAAAATTTTTAGAACTATTTCATGCAATAACTGATACTTAAAATACTTACTACCAATATCAGCGTAAACACGTTGCTTCCCATTACAAAGTATATATATATATATATATATAATATATATTTTTTTTTTTTTTTTTTTTTTTTTTTTTTTTTTTTTTTTTTTTTGTGAGAGTCACACGCAACACATGAATACAGCGTGCGGGCAAAATTCGGAGTTTCAGAGTAGGAGATTCATCCATATAACTGTGCTGTAAAGGGGTAACAAGATTTATCGTTTCCCCTCCCCCCCCCCCCCCCCATAGCTCAACAGCCCCTTTTCGGGTGCCTAGGCCTCCTCATTTCGAGGCTTCACGATCACACTTTTTAGACACACCACACTCGGTAGGACTCCTCTGGACGAGTGATCAGCCCGTCGCAGAGACCTCTACCTGACAACACACAACAGACAGACATCCATGCCCCGGTGGAATTCGAACCCACGATCCTAATAAGCGAGCGGCCGCAGACCCACGCCTTAGACCGCGCGGCCACTGGGATCGACTGATTTATCGTTTTACTTACAAGAAAGTTAGATTAATTTATTCAATATGAAGCAATTTTCTCCAGAATTTATCGAACCAGTTGCCCATCAAACCATAATATTTCCTGAGAGGCATTTAGGCAGCGAAAAAGATCATATTTTGAAAAACAAATCGCCGACGGTTTCAGGCGTGTTTTATTGCCAGCCGACCCTCGTCGACCCCAAAATTCAGCCAACATTTAGGCAGGGTAGAAAAAAAAACCAGGAAACATAAGTATAACCTAAACCCGAGGCACTTTCGGACCTTTGCATCCTGGGCAATTTAGTGATTAATCCAATGGGGGCCACAGTCTTTGTTACTGTTCAAAACTGTACACATCCCGTACAGTGTTTTTCCTATTCTGAGGATCTGTTACTACATTTCCTTGCAGAACTTATTGTATGGACTAGTGGACTAGTGGTTAGCGTGCTCGCCACTGGACCCAAGGTTTGCGGGTTCGATCCCGGCCGAGGTCGATGGATTTTTAAGGGTGATAAAAATCCGTAGCACCACTTCCTTCGGAGGGGAAGTAAAGCCGTCGGTCCCATGTCGTAGATTTACGGCATGTAAAAGAACCTTACGGGCATGAATAGAGATGTTTCGTAAGCAAAACTCAGCGGCCATTTCTCACCCAAGTCTCCTGATTGACTGCTAGATGGCTTTGGCAGTCATATCAGGATGAGTAGAACTTGTGCAGTCAGTGGACTGGTCACTCACTACTCAATGCACACTTCCAGACCAAGAAACCTCTGAAAGGAGGCCATATGCTCCGCAAGGAGCGACAGGAAGAAACAACAAAACATGTCTACGCTGCAATATAGTTTTATCGGCCGCACAGCCGCGTCAATTTGTTTGAATACAACGTTTCGGGGACTAGCTCCGTCCCCATCCTCAGGCAAAACAAAATCAGTTTTGCCTGAGGATGGGGACGGAGCTAGTCCCCGAAACGTTGTATTCAAACGAATTGACGCGGCTGTGCGCCCGAGAAAACTATATTGAATCATGTCGCCGCGAATGTTTTAAAACTTATATGTCTACGCTGATTTTGTGTACGTTAACTCTAACGGTCATAAACAAACTCGAAGCTTCACCCCGTCGAAAAATTTTGAACTGCTCACTTAAGAACAATAATTCGTACATACTCGCATTAGTCTCATAATCAGCCTACAAAGAAATTTCATATTCCTAGACATAACCATAAATATTATACATTTGGACTGCATACTTTATATTATACATATGCCTTGCATTAGACGTATACTTATTATACATAATTCCAACTAATTGCACTCCTATGACAAAATAGATGTCAGAATAAAACCAACATCTACTAAGTAAAACACAAAACATACTCTTAATTGGCTTAATAAACAGCTACATGTTTCGGCTACACTTAAGCTATCATCATTAACACTGTCAATTTTGAGATCTCAAGCTAATAAATTACAGTTGGAAGTTAAACTTTGTACTTTCTTGTACGGCTTGATGATGGCTGTTTATTTTAGCCGAAACATGTAGCTCTTTTCAGCCTATTAAGAATATATGTTGTGTTTGAAGGAGAAGAAGTTGGTTTTATTCTGACATCTATTTTGTCATAGGAGTGCAATTAGTTGGAATTATATGTAATAAATATATGTCTAATACACGGAATATATATATAAAGTCTGTAAATGCCCAACAGGAAAAATTAATATACAGTTACAGGATACACAAAGGAAAGCCTATAAAATATTATACCATATATTTTGTTTGTCATAGAAGTGCAATTAGTTGGAATTATAAATAACAAATTTTGACTGTATGTTCTTTATTTTCGCATGAAAAAAATTAGTCGGATTACTATCGATTGTAATCGTTATCAATTACTATCGACAGCAACCACGGTAACGATATTATCCAAAGCGTCTGTTGTTTTCGTCCGACTTCAATCAAAGCTGAATTTTCTCGACAGATTTTAGTAAACCCCCGCTCCCAAAAATAAAATTTCACGAAAAACCGTCCAGCGGGGGGGGGGGGGGGAGAATTGTTCCACGCGAACGGATGGACAGACGGACAGGCGTGACAAACAATTTGCTAGTCGCAATTTTGCGAACGCCCCTACAAAAAAAATAAGTTTGTTTTTTGGACTGTGTTGTGGGTTTTGACAGCGTGTAGTCTGGTAAGATCAGGAGGAACGTGCTGCTCCCATCTCATACCCTGCAGATGGAGGTAGCATGTTCCTCCGAAATGGTGGCAACCACGTACCAGACTACACGGTTTCTTAACGTAGAAGAACACAATGCATATATACCTGCAACTTGAAAGCATCAGATCCGTCACAGAAGTATATATCTAAGATGTCTATTAGCCAAAACATACTATTGCATTGCTTTAAAGCATGGGTCTGCAACCCGTGGCCCATCAGCTTGTATTATGCGGCCCGCGGCCACATTAATAAATTATGTATATACTATAAAAATTGCACAATAATTCAATTTATTTTATTTACACCAACTAATGCAAACGTAAAACCACTTTTTTGTAGTTTTATTGTAAACTGTTACCCATACAAAAACTAATAAAAAATAAAAACTACAAAAAAGTGGTTTTACGTTTGCATTAGTTGGTGTAAATAAAATAAATTGAATTAGTGAAAATGCACGGTGACAGCAGTATAAAATTGCACAATAATTTAGGCGGTTAGGTATACCACTTACTGCTATTTTTCCTCGTGCGGCCCGCGAACCAGGACGCAATAGCCTGTGTTTGGAGACCAATGTTTAAAGTATTAATAAGTTACACACAAAACCAGAATATCAGATGTGTCATTTTACATGGAAACAGAGTAAAACGATGCATGAAATATTACAGAACGTGCCAGACAGAAGCACGAATTGATAATTTCAAAAACTTGAGTCCCGTACGTCTTCAAAAACAAAAGAGGTGCAAAATAAAATTTAAAAAATATATACATATATTATTAGGAACCCAGAAGTGGGCGTTGTATTGTGACCTTTACATGGAATTGGAGAATTTGGAATATTTCAATTATTTAGGCAGCACGATAACAAATGATGCAAGGTGTACACGTGAAATTAAATCCAGAATTGCCAAGGCAAAAGCAGCATTCAACAAGAAGAAGACTCATTTCACCAGCAAACTGGAATTAAATTTAAGGAAGAAACTAGTAAAGTGCTACATTTGGAGCGTAGCTTTGTGTGGTGCTGAAACGTGGACACTTGGGAAAGTAGATCAGAAGTATCTGGAAAGTTTTGATATGTGGTGCTGGAGAAGAATGGAGAAGATCAGTTGGACCGATCGTGTGAGAAATGAAGAAGTATTACATAGAGTCAAGGAGGAGAGGAATATCGTACATACAATAAAAAGAAGAAAGGCTAACTGGATTGGTCACATCTTGCGTAGAACTGCCTTCTGAAACATGTGATTGAAGGAAAGTGAGAAGGAAGGATAGAAATGACGGGAAGACGAGGGAGAAGACGTAAGCAGCTACTGGATGACCTTAAGGAAAAGAGAAGATACTGGAAATTGAAAGAGGAAGCACTAGATCGCAATCAATGGAGAACTCGCTTTGGAAAAGGCTACGGACCTGTCGTAAGACAGACGACAGAATGAAGATGGAATGTTTCTAAATGTCATATTTATATCACCTTCGAGAAATATTTTATACGAAATATTCTCTTTGCATTTCACCATTACGTAAGTTGGTCACGAAATAAGTTTACGTTGCGTGTAATTTCTTTCCTATAAAGAACCTGCCACGTGTGTCGTTAAGTAGGACCAGGAGCGATCATCAACTGTCACCAGCGCTGAAGCAAAATCTTGAAGACCGCAGATATAAAGACGATAGCGAGGTTGAAACAGTTGTGACTTATAATATAGGACGTGGAGTTTATCGACGAGGAGCAGAACAGCTCGTTCCACAATATGATAAATGCCTCACTTGTTGCGGGGTAGTAGCAGGATGACAGTGCAATTGAAACTGAAATACTCGTATTAGGTATGAAAATATAGGACACAAAATATATGCACTGTAAATTATTTTACGACCGGTCCTCGTACATTTTCACATTTCTGTCGCTGGAATTACTTTTCAAATATAAACAATTTGTTATATTTTAAAACCTCTTCATCTATAATACAAGGCATTTATAAACGGCGCTGATTCACCATCAACTCAGCACTGTGCAGATAACTGCTTGTACATCACTAGCCTCAGACCACACTGGCTCAAATGGTAATGCTTCTGACCAGGGGCGTAGTTGGGGGGGGGGGGAGTGGTGCGGCCACCCCCGGGCAGCAGAGTCAAAGGGGCGGAAAAATGGGCGAATAAATAAATATTTTAAATTAAAAAAACTTGATTGTATATGCTCAACAAATTTTAAATTATTGAGACAAAAGGAAATAAATAAATAATTGTAATTTTTTTTTAAGTTTGCACTTTATGTCAGGGGCGGCCATTGTTATTTTTCGCCCGGGCGTCAAAAATCCTAGCTACGTCATTGCTTCTGACCGTCATGACTGAAGCTCTGGGTAGTTTTTCTCAAATCCTGCAGATGTATTCCGGCATATACAGGTAGCCCTCGGCTTACGACGAGGTTCCAATCCTGATGTAACTGTCGCAAAAAAGAAATCGGTGTAAAGTGAACCTAATTATATTAATGTAAGTCAATGGGAAGTCAGTGAGTTACGTTCCAAACCCCTCTCAAAATTGACATAAGTAATGTAATGTTATTATACTTAAAGCTCTGAAACGAATGCTATGAAGGTAAAAACAGCATTTTTATGAATATAGATCAGTTACATGTACTACATTATAAAATAACCGAAATATATTTAATTAAATAAAAAATAAATTTTGTACTTTGACTTTGATACGTTCGAAGGCCAGAACGAAAGTTTTTGTAAGCGACACTGTAAGGTCCCTGCACTGACCTTTTTTCACAGTGTCGTAATGCAGAGATGTTACTGCTCTGATGACGTCACTGCACTTCTCTTACTAGACATAGCGGCTCTTATTTTGTTAATTTAGTCAACAATTTTTAATGAAAACTCACAAACTGACACTGTAGAATAGTGGCCCACCAACAGCACACTAACAAGCGAACTGAGTGTTCTTCTCTTCTTATCTCCGGCCACCTCATCCCTGATTGACTTAGATGGTAGATGAGAATAGCTCTCATCTCTGAATGGCTGTGCTATTTCTTTACATCATATCCGGTATTTATAGTTGCGTATTTTTTAAATTTTTTAATAGTTTTTTTTATATTTTTGCCCTTCTGGTTTCAAAACCGTCGTTATTGTGAATCGTCGCAAAACAAACCGTCGTAAACCGAGGGCTACCTGTATGTTCTCAGACTGGACCACAACTGCTGCCTTGCATATCCTTTGCAGCGCATTCAGTCATCCTGTCGTTTGATGCTGTATAGACTTAAGGTAGGAACCAGACGAAGAGAGATTACTAGGAGATGGGAAATCCAATAAAATCTCCCCTGATGCCGGAAGCAGCGACATCAGTAGCGACTTGAAGCACAGAGCAAATGATGCTCGAGATGGTTCATGATCGTGTAGCAACAGGCGTGACCAGAGTGGTCTGAACGGCTGCTGTACTGCGATGTGGAAAGCAAATGGAAAAACTACCACAGTATTACTTTTCCTGGATAGTCTCTTCCAGAAACAGAGACAAATGCGAGATGCTTCCTCTGGAGACAAAACAATCCGGAGGTAAACTACTCTCCTATTCGGATCTCCGGGGGGAGTGTTTCTAGGGGAGACACCACGCGGTAAGAGTTACAGCGAGGAATGCAGACAGACTTATATATATGTGAGTGTTGTGTGTTGTGTCTCTGCGACGGGCTGGTCACTCGTCCAGAGGAGTCCTACCGAGTGTGGTGTCTAAAATGTGTGTGATCGTGATGCCTAGAAAAATTAGGCGGCCTAGGCCTCCAAGGGGCTTTCGAGCCCTTGGAAAAAAAAAAAATAGACTTAAATAGGCCTGCCTACTGACACTGCTGCCCTCCAAACTGTAAGTTTATACGTACATCACCAGCCTACCTTATTCAGTGTCAGGTTCTTACGGAGGGTATTGCTCATATGATGGTATTCTAAGGTATTAGAACATGTAAAAGGTAACAACATCAAGGCATACAGGGGGGAGTAGAGGTACAGCTCCACTCATTCTTAACCTCGGCACTAGATGGGGGTGAGTGGTTAACTTCACGCTCCGGCTGCTTTACTCCCTTGAAAGAACCCCGGTACCCATTGAATATGAGGCTGTGTTGGTCCCAGAGCCGGTCTGGAAGCTTTTGGAGAAGAGAAAATATCTTGCCGTTACTGAGATTCGAACCCCGCACCGTCCAGCCCGTAGCTAGTTAATATAACGACAACACCGTGTTGTATGCTGAATATGTTCCGACGTTTCGGAGCAAACTAATTACAAAATGAGGCGCAGAAACTTAGAAAAATCATCATCTGTGTCATCGCCTTGCTCCTTGGCTCCTTAGTTTTTTGTTTTTTCGGAACCCCTTCGCCCCCCCGCGACTCGATAATCGTAACTCGTTACGTAGTTATTACTACAGACGTTACTCCCACAACTCAAAACAGGGATCCAGAATACAGCCTTTTTTTTTTTTTTTTTTTTTTTTCAAAGAACGGAATCCAATCTGAAAGAACCCACGACAAATTTTAGGACTCCGTATGTTTGGTGTCCCCCCTGATGAACGCGGGGCCTTCCGCGCCGCGGGGTCCGAGGGGGCCATACCTACGCCCCTGAATGCTTCCTTATTCACATGCGGCAGTTCTCTTTAAGATAAACTGATTAGGGTACTGTGACCATAGCGGTAGATTTATAAATACTTCGAAGGTAAATACAACTTACGGACAGTCTAATTGGAATTCGTACGTAATTTCCAAAGTCTTTGTCTGTCCGTCTGTCTGTCGATAAATTTTGTCACATTTACAAGTGCCAAGGACTTGCTTACAGGGTAACATTCAGGCTCATCCTGTAATGTCGTAGGTTATAACTAACAAGTTAGGATATGTACGCGGAGTGCAGCAATTCTGCCATGATGGCTTACTAGCCATATCAACCAAAAGAACATTGATAATATCGGTAGTTAACGTCACCATAGTAAGGAGGTAACTGAAGCATTGGTAA
The DNA here is from genome assembly GCA_021186555.1 of Reticulitermes speratus. Taxonomy (NCBI): domain Eukaryota; kingdom Metazoa; phylum Arthropoda; class Insecta; order Blattodea; family Rhinotermitidae; genus Reticulitermes; species Reticulitermes speratus. The sequence goes on from JAJKFL010000330.1 coordinate 3,793,583, forward strand.
CCTTTCAATATAGTCTTCTCGGGCGCACAGCCGCGTCAACTCGTTTGAATACAACGTTTCGGGGACTAGCTCCGTCCCCATCCTCAGGCAATACTGATGGGGACGGAGCTACTCCCCGAAACGTTGTATTCAAACGAGTTGACGCGGCTGTGCGCCCGAGAAGACTATATTGAATCATGTCGCCGCGAAAGTTTTAAAACTTATATTGGTAACCTTGGTAATCAAGTAGATTATCATAAATGTAAGTAGGTTTTAATTTAAAATGTGTGTTATTGTGTGAGATTTTAACCGAAATTGTAACGCGCCCGCAAATTTTAGCAAACCGCCTAATATAAATTTTCACAAAAATCCGTCCGGTTGTGGCCGAGTTGTCCCACGCGGACACATGGACGGACGGATGGACAGACGGACGGGCCGATAGACATAACGAAGCCAACAGTCGCTTTTCGTAAGTACTTTGCCAACACGCCTAAAAATTGCATTTTCTTTTTAAAAAATGTAGTTATGTTACATGGAGAAATGGAATTAGGAGAAATGTATGAAATTACAGTGGGCTGGACACCTGACTCGCAAAGAGAAACAAGAAAATATTGACAGAATTTTGGCGGGGAAACTTTTTCAAAGTGGAAAGCAATTTAGAAACAGAAAAATGGTGTTGGGTGGATATTAATGTTAAGTGCTGACAGAGACAGGAACCGAGAGTAGAAGGTTGAGTGTAGAAGATGAAATGGCGTGCCTAAATATTTTAAGATTTTACTGCTAGAAGATTATTTAGTAAGTTAGTTGAAAAACGTAAGTGCTGATATTTTTACTTCAACCTTCCTTCGCAGGAATGAGATGAAAATAGTCAAAGCGTTGGAATTCGTCACGAAATCAAGTCAGAGTGAATTTACAGCTCATGCACCTGACTGTGATCAACTGTGCAGCGGAATATTCGGTACGAACTCACGGACGTTTCGGAGAAACTTGTTGCTGCTTTCTTAGATGGCGGCAGCAGGTTACTCCAAAAGTTTTGGTACCTCCCTACCAGACTATACGGGAATCTGCACGTTTCACTCATCAGTTTTTCAAGCTGCACAATGTTGTTAAAAGACAACACTGAGGTATAGTTATACAAAAGCACTGAAATACGGCAGTATGACGTAAAGCAGTTTCAGTGGCCTAAGCCGGACACTTGCTAATGTCTATCCATATCTTCTATGCAGTGTGAACTGAATATTTCTAATCTAAATTATACATTAATTGCATATTCCATTATGTCTATTAAATCTAAATATTTCAACACAGACATATAGAGTCGAATTCGGTTATGACGTCGTGAAATGGACTGAATATTTTATATCGTTATAAACGAGTGTTGTTATAACCGAGGAGTATAATGTTATGGTTACTAATCAGGAATTAATTGGTACCACAGAATATCTGATGCTATACAAGAGATGTCGCATAAACCGATGTCTTTATAACCGGATTCAAATGTTTTTTCTATTCCTTCGCCAGGATGTAGATAATATTATGTTTTATTTCAAATGAGACCCAGTTCGAATTAATCCTGACCTTACCCCACCCTCCAAAAAACCTCGAAGCGTGAATTGCAACTTATATCTCACGTAATTTGTTACAAGTAGCTTATCTTTTAAGGAGCAAATTATACAGAAACAATACAGCTGCGTTACTTTCAGACAACTGAAGAATTACCGCAAAAGCTCTGTAAACAAATTTGTGTACGGACTGTGTGTGACGTAAGAGACAGTTTCTACAAAATAGTATGGACAAATGAGGCATCACACAGGAGAAAGAGACAACATTTATCCAAAGACAGCTTAGATAACAGAAACCCAAAATCACATATAATACGCAAATCTAAGAAACGGCTGCCTACCTTTGCATTCGTTAGCGTCCCTGGCCGTGGCCCTGCCCCAGGGCCTGTCGAAGTGGAAGGGCTTGCACCGTTCGCAGTCCCTGCCCGCAGTGTTGTGCTTGCAGTCACAGGCCAGCTGGCCATCGCGGCCCGCAGGTACGCACTTGGAGGCATGCCCATTGCATTTGCAGCGGCCGCCGACAGCGAAGTCGGACACGGCGTAATGGTACGACATGGTGGTGGTTGTTGTAGATGCAAAGCTGTTTGTCAGACCGTTCGCCCCACTGTCTGCAGAAATGCTGGCAGCAGCCACAGGCTCCAGAGGACCAGCGGCGTGGTTCTCCATCTCGTGTTGCTGGTGTGGGCTCTTCGTGTAATTATCTTCCTCGGCCAGCTTCAACGCCGTCTGCTGAGGATGACTTTCCAGGATTCCTCCACTCTCCTCGTCGTCGTCGAAACCGTTAGGCAGATGCAGGCGGTTGAACACCACTTTGATATCTGTCGCTGTTACCCAGTCTTGTAGAACAGGGCTATTGTCGAAATCGGACGCACTGGGTCGTCCTTCAAGGGTGCTGAAGGCGATGCGAGAAGCAATCGGCCCGCCCTCGCCACCGTTCCCGTTGAAGCGGTGTGAATCCGTGCAAAGGGCTTCCTGCTCGTTGGCCTTCGTAATAGTCGCCCTGTTAGGACGACCGTATACTTTGCGACACTGACTCGAATAGAACTGGAAGGGCTGCCAGGTTTTACCATAGTCCATGCTCTTGTAGATGGCGATGGAGTCGGGCTTAGCTGCTCGAGGACAAAACTGGAGGCTTACGTAGGTCAGTTCATATTTCTTCCCCAGAGAGAGCGTGAGGGTCACATTGTCTGGAGGACTGGAGACGCTGGTGGTGGCCACGATCGGTTCTGACCTCCAGCAAGTAACATTATTGGGATTGTTCAGGTCCGTCAGGTATGTGGCAGGATGACGACGTTTCGGCTGTGACTCGTCGCAGATATGACATATACCACCAGCCCCAACAGGTATGTCCGAAACGTCGCAATACCTCACCGGTACTGTGGCACCGCAAGTGCTAGAAGCTTCAACTGGATTTCCAAACGCCGCGTTCACGAAGTCTGGGATGCAGCGTCTGGGGCGGTGTTCGTCGTAACAAGGGTCTGGAGGATTCTGTTGAGCCGCGAACATCTTGAGGAAGCCGTCGCTGCTGCCTGCCTCTGCCAGGAGAGGGTACAGCAGCATCAACAACACGATACCCGCCATAATTCCGCGCCTTCAATGAAACTAGCTGCTTACAAGTTCTCAATAACCAACTGCTCCTTCGTGTACTTACAGACACATTTCCACATTCTGAGACCAAGCTATAACGCAATTGTTTCGAATATGCACTGGGCTGCTCGCCTTACCTATTGCGTGGTGCTGCTTTATACAAAGATTGTTACAGTGACTGGTAATTTGCCTTCAGCGAGAAGTGTCCCATGCCTCACTACCTGACAGCAGAAGCAGCACGCAGAGTCGCGTTCCGCGGCACACACCGGTAACGCCAAACAGCGATATTCACCGTAACACAGTCCTGACGGCCGGCCGAAACCACACTGAGCGGCAGCGGACCGACGAAGCGTGCCCGACCCGGCGCAGTTCACGTCAGAAGCGCGGGCGGGTCCATCGGCACCAATCCCCGCCTCTCTCGCGCTGGTCGCTCTCCCTCCCCCGTCTCACAATCTGGAGGGAAAAAAATGTACGTAATAATATTGTTTCCTGATAACGGTACTTCCCCCTATTGCGTTTCGTTTCTTTTGCGATAGTCTAGTGCTTTCGTACGCAGTTTGATGTAAGCAAATGGAAACGATTGTTACGTCTGCAGTAGATTAAAAATAGCAGTTTTGTTGAACACGTTGACAAGAGTGTGATGTGATATAAACCCACTTATCTGTATACTACAAAAGGTAAAGTTCGCCCTCTAACCTGCTATGAAGGCCCAGACGCGGAGTAGAGGTATAACTCTACCCTTTCTTTAACCTCGGCGCTAGATGGGGGTGGGTGGTCAATGCCACCCCCGAGGAAAGAGACCCGGTACCCATTGTACAGGAGACTGGATGGGCCCCAGGGCCGTTATGGACAGCACGGAAAATCTCGCCCCCACCGGGGATTCGATCCCTGACCGTCCTGCCCGTAGCGAGTCGCTATACATTGTATTATTTACTCTTAACGTTTAGTTTTATGACTATAGGCATCAATTCGTTTTAATATTGTGAGCGACATGTGTACTTACATTATAATGCCAAATGTATGTGTTTATCTGGATGCCATAGATATTTGTGATTCTTTGATGCGCCCCCTGAGGATGGCAACTTGATTGCCGAAACGTATGTAGGGGTTACAAATATACCTTGTTAATAATTCTTGGGCGTTAGTTAGTTTAACTTAAACTTACATGTTTCGGATCTTACTGGTCCATCATCAGGGAGTACTTTAATTGTTGTATAAAATGAATTATTTATAAAACGATTTATAGAGCAACAACAATTAATGTACTCCCTGATGATGGACCAGTAAGATCCGAAACATGTAGGGGTTCATGTTGATTAAAATCTTCTGGGTTGTTGCCCGGCGTCAATTTTTGGTGTATGACCAACGTTTCGGGATCACTTGTTTGTCCCATCTTCAGGGTCTTGGAAAAAAGGATGCCAGGAGGTAAGGAACATGTGTTTATATAGGAGTGGGGTCCAATGGGTAGTATTGAATGGATGAGCCAATCAGGAAGAAGGGGGAGGCGTGGTGTGTTATGATAGGTTCTGACAGGGACTAAGACCCTGAATATGGGACAAACAAGTAATCTCGAAACGTTGATCATGCACCAAAAATGACGCCGGTTAACAACCCAGAAGAATGTAAGCAACATTACCACCACGGCGGAAGCCTTCAGTTACATATGTATGAGTTCAGCTTTTTAAAAATATTATTGCGAATTTAATGACGATTGTTTGCATTTGTTGGTTAATATTACAGAAATTTTATAACACAATTTTCAAAATCAGACATAAATTGTACATAGCCTCAGGGGCAGCCCCTCCCCCCCCCTCCCCACCCCGCCAAATGAACAATTCTGGGTGCGCGCCAGAGGTAATAGGACGCAAAAGTTAATTAAGGAACCCTGATGGGGGGTTTTGGAATTTGTGCTGTACACCAGATATTGTTAGAGTGATCGGATGGCGGAGTATGAGCTGGGCAGGGCATGTGGCAAGCATTACGAAATAATAAATTAGTACAAAATTTCAGTCTGAAAAAAAAGATGCTTAAGGGAATATTTGGACCGAAAGAAGGGTAAGACAATGTAATTACAAACAGCGTATAAAACGAAGGGCTACATAATGTATAGTCTTAACTATACAAACTAGGGCATTACAGCGGGGGCAGGCATCAGGAAGGAACAGACACACACACACCTTACAATGCTTTGATCACAGATCGCCATAGGAAGAGCACAAGTTAACTGATAGATATAAATGTAGATAACAATTCAATATTTAAAAAAAAATCTTAGAGGAAAAAGTCTGTGAGGGTATGGACTCGATTGAATTGGCTCAACAGTAAAACATTTCGGGATACGGAGGAATCCGGTGCTTCCGAAACGTTGGTCACCCATCTACACGGTGTCATATCCGAGACGATAATAATGTCCATATCCGTTCTCTCTTTATTCCTTTCTTATTTCTTCTTCTTTTTCATTCCTGTTTGTTTGTTTTATTGCGTCGTTTTGTACCAAAAACAATGTAGTAGCCTCGTGACGTCATCATGTTGTCTGTATACGTACGTGTGTGTGTGTGTGGGGGACTGTGTGTGGGGGAATGTGTGTGGTGTGTGGGACTGTGTGTGGTGTGTGGGACTGTGTGTGGTGTGTGGGACTGTGTGTGGTGTGTGGGACTGTGTGTGGTGTGTGGAACTGTGTGTGGGGGAATGTGTGTGGTGTGTGGGACTGTGTGTGTGGGACTGTGTGTGTGGGACTGTGTGTGGTGTGTGGGACTGTGTGTGGTGTGTGGGACTGTATGTGGTGTGTGGGACTGTGTGTGGTGTGTGGAACTGTGTGTGGGGGAATGTGTGTGGTGTGTGGGACTGTGTGTGTGGGACTGTGTGTGGTGTGTGGGACTGTATGTGGTGTGTGGGACTGTGTGTGGTGTGTGGAACTGTGTGTGGGGGAATGTGTGTGGTGTGTGGGACTGTGTTTGGGACTGTGTGTGTTGTGTGGGACTGTGTGTGGTGTGTGGGACTGTTTGGGACTGTGTGTGGGACTGTATGTGGTGTGTGGGACTGTATGTGGTGTGTGGGACTGTGTGTGGTGTGTGGAACTGTGTGTGGGGGAATGTGTGTGGTGTGTGGGACTGTGTTTGGGACTGTGTGTGTGGGACTGTGTGTGGTGTGTGGGACTGTGTGGGACTGTATGTGGTGTGTGGGACTGTATGTGGTGTGTGGTACTGTGTGCGGTGTGTGGAACTGTGTGTGGGGGAATGTGTGTGGTGTGTGGGACTGTGTTTGGGACTGTGTGTGTGGGACTGTGTGTGGTGTGTGGGACTGTGTGTGGTGTGTGGGACTGTGTGGGACTGTGTGGGACTGTGTGTGGGACTGTATGTGGTGTGTGGGACTGTATGTGGTGTGTGGGACTGTGTGTGGTGTGTGGAACTGTGTGTGGGGGAATGTGTGTGGTGTGTGGGACTGTGTTTGGGACTCTGTGTGTGGGACTGTGTGTGGTGTGTGGGACTGTGTGTGGTGTGTGGGACTGTGTGTGGTGTGTGGGACTGTGTGTGGTGTGTGGGACTGTGTGTTGTGTGTGCGACTGTGTGTGGGAATGTGTGTATGGGACTGTGTGGTGTGTGGGACTGTGTATGATGTGTAGGACTGTGTGTGTGGGACTGTGTGTGTGGGACTGTGTGTGTGGGACTGTGTGTGTGGGACTGTGTGTGGGACTGTGTGTGGGACTGTGTGTTGTGTGTGCGACTGTGTGTGTGGGAATGTGTGTGTGGTGTGTGGGACTGTGTGTGGGACTGTGTGTTTGTGTGCGACTGTGTGTGTGGGAATGTGTGTGTGGTGTGTGCGACTGTGTGTGTGGGAATGTGTGTATGGGACTGTGTGTTTGGGACTGTGTGTGTGGGACTGTGTGTGGTGTGTGGGACTGTGTGTCCCAGGTTTCGATATTTTAAATTTTTTTACCGATTTTCATAAAACGTAGTAGGGATGTTATATGATTAGAAGACACTGCAACGCTGTAACTGACAGACTACGTCAGTAAGTAATAAAACATGGAGGACGTCCGCATTTATGAAGTCGAAGCAAGGCTGACAAAGATTAGGCTGCTTCTAGGTTCTGGAATGATGTGTTGTGATAGAATTTGAAACAAAATATGCAAATTCGTTGATGTAACATTTTGTAGACTAAAACACAAGACAGCTGTCTTGCGAAGTTTCTCCGTAGTTTTCGAATTGCTGGCGGTGACAAACGAGGTATTGGAGTCAGGCACGTGGCAATCTATGCGGAGATGCTGAATATACTAGTAAATCATAAATATATGTACGAGTATCAATTACAAACATGGCGACACTGCGAATCTTTAAAGTTATATTCGACAAGTTTCACATATGTAGCAGCCTATCTTTATTTAATTAATACCTCCTTCATAAAACAGAATAAAGGAACACATAAAATTGTTGTTGCGCTACAGCACAAATCAGGCCCAGGCCGCCTCATGGTTGATGTTTCTAGATCACAGACAATTAGACACACACACAGCCAGTAGGACTCCTCTGAACGAGTGATCAGCTCGTCGCAGAGGCTGCTACCTACACAACACAAACACAAGAGACGAACATCCATGCCCTTAGCGGGATTCGAACCTGCGACCCCAGAAATCGAAGGGGTTTAGACCTACGCCGTAGACTGTAAGGCCACCAGGATCAGTGATCCTACTAACAGATCTATAGACATACAAATTAATGAAAAGGGGAAAAGGGCTTTCATTTTTCCTCGCAGCTGTTGCTATTTTTCGTGTCATAAACAATACCTTTCCATTGTTCCACTTTTTAGGCGTGTTTTAAAAATTGCGAAAAGCGACTATTAGCTTTATGTCTGTATGTCCGCATGAAACAACTTGGATCCCACAGATTTTTATGAAATTTAATATTTGAGGATTTTTAGAAAATCTGTTGGTAAAATTCGAGTTTCATTAAAATCTGACAAAAATAACGGTACTTTAAATGAAGACCTACTAACATTTATGATAATATCTGGCTGAATTATTCTTAGAATGAGAAATGTTTCAGACAAAAGCTGTAGAGAAAATAAAAACACATGTTTTATATTCAATAATTTTTTTTCTAAAATCGTGCCGTTTATGAGATAATGTTGAAAAATATGGTACAGCCAGAGTGGCCACATACGAGTATGTCAATGTAATACGGCGCATGCGTTTTGCGTGCTGGATAACTAAGGCTACAGACACACTCAGATTAAATTATGCTTATTGCTTTTTCACAGCAAAAATGGTTACGCGAACGCGCCTCAGTGTTACGTTTATACGCACATTGCCTCTGTTGTTCGTTAATGGAAGATACTGACACTAATCACGCGACATTTATAAAACACGTATGTGTGTGCGTAATTCAACATGGTGATTTTAAGACTTGTCATGCTGAGTTTAGAACTGCAGTTTATTATTACCGCTCTTATGGTCGTGATAAATATCAATATGGAACAAGCCAGAACTTGTCAGAACCAGGCATCTCTTTCGTATGCTTGCTTTCATTTTTTAGTTTTAATGTTTTCAAAGCATTTCTCGCTATTATAGTGCATAAAACATAAAGCTGCCCAAGGTTAATGATATTCGTGCAGACACACGCACATACAAGCAGCATGGGGAATTGCAATAGGCTACATTTTCCTCTTTTGGAAGGAAAGTGTAATATACAGTAAAAGCATGACACGACCACGCTGCCAGTGTGTACCCCATTTGACTTTTGAATTATCTGATCTGTTTTACGAATTATAATGTAATTGCCTTCGACACGACTGTTTATTGATATTAATATAAGATATTTAGCCGATCCCAGTGGCCGTGCGGTCTAAGGCGTGGGTCTGCGGCCGTTCGCTTGCTGGGATTGCGGGTTCGAATCCCGCCGAGGGCATGGATGTCTGTCTGTTGTGAGTGTTGTGTGTTGTTAGGTAGAGGTCTCTGCGACGGGCTGGTCCCTCATCCAGAGGAGTCCTACCGAGTGTGGTGTGTCAGAAAGTGTGTGATCGTGAAGCCTCGAAAAATGAGGCGGCCAAGGCCCCAAGGGGCTGTCGAGCCATTGGAAAAAAAAAATTTTTAGCCGATCCCAGTGACCGCGAGATCTAAGGCGTCGGTCTGCGGCCGTTCGCTTGCTGGGATTGCGGGTTCGAATCCCGCCGGGGGCATGGATGTCTGTCTCTTGTGAGTGTTGTGTGTTGTCAGGTAGAGGTCTCTGCGACGGGCTGATCACTCGTCCAGAGGAGTCCTACCGAGTGTGGTGTCTCTAAAAAGTGTGATCGTGAAGCCTCGAAAAATGCGGCGGCCTAGACCCTCAAGGGGCTGTCGAGCCATTGGAAAAAAAAAGTGATGTATGTAAGGTAATTCAGTTTGAACAAAGAAGCAACTTTGATTACGTCAACAATTTTGAATAAAATACAACAACGTGATGCCTTATATATTTCTTATTTAGCTTCCGGTCTGATGACAATACCTGTAAGCCAACAAAGGTTTCATAAAAGCAAAAGGGATTAGGCAGTACAGAATGTTTCGCAATGGGTTGAGCTTAAATGTTTGTGCCCTTCCCAACTATTACTGGCCTGGTATTAGGGGCAACAAATTACATAGGTGGGTTTATTTTGTACAGCGGGCCACCGCATGATCGCAGCTGACTAACCTAATCGCAGGCGAGAGGAGCAAAACAGAACTGAATTTGGAAACTTCCAACTTCCACACCTTCAATCCGTCTCTTTAAATGTGGCTTGCAAAATTATGCACAGAGATATGAGCTACATCGTACGTTTTCTGTGTGCGACTGACACATTCACACAACTAACCGAGGTGACAAACTCCTATTTGACATTTTTTTTTGTAATATTAACCAACAAATGCTAACAATTTTCGTTACATTCACAATAATATTTTTAAAAACACTGCACTTCTACATGTTTCGATCCTTACTGGTCCACCATCAGGGGGTACATCCATTATTATTGCATAAAACAATTACTTAACAATATTTTGGTGTCTTGTGTATGTAGAAAAACTGATGGAAACTTCTGTGTGGAATAAATATGTGTAATAGACAATTGTTACACTTAAATTTATAATGTAAAAATATAAAAATGTAAAATATGTAAAAAAAATGTTAGTATTGGTTATTTATAAAATAATTACGTAACTGAAAGAGAATGTAAAATTCACATTTGACATTAATGTTTTCCATATTATTATCGAGATGTATTTCTCAAAGCCCTGGATACTTTTATTCTTTGTGAATTTGGTGTGTAATAACATCATTGAAAGATAAATTCTATTCTCATACTAAAATTACGCTCTGCTGGGATCTGATATCTTTTATCGAGTCGTAAGTCTTAGGCACAGGTTTGTAACGCCTTAACGCCCAGTGGTAAATGTTTATACCAACACGTTTAACATTGAAAAATTCGTCATTTTGCCACACATTTATTCATATGTTCAATATAATTCTCACAACACACAATCGTAATTTCCCTATAAAAAAAATATACCGACTGTTCTTTCTAATGGACAAGAATTGTGTTCTCCATGAAGGGCAAACCGAAGATTGCATATAATTTGTATAAATGTCGTTCATCAAATATGTGATTAAATGTCCGTATCTTGCTATTTCGTACGTTTACGATGTTAGTCTATAATTCTATATTTATTCAAATTTTGAAAAAAAGAAATTTCTCTTCCTATACAATACAAAAGTTTATTACTTCAAATCTGAGAGTTTGATCCAATAAGTATCCAGTTCAATCTAGTTTAGTTTTCACAGAATATTTCCCTAATACACGAAGACACACAGATAATAAACTTTACAAGTCTTCAAATTTCTGTGATGCTTCTTGCGAAATCGGGCATGCTGATCAAAAATTAGAAAAATAAAATTTTTAATAAGCAAGGTTTTATTGACCTCTATTTTTACGAGAACTTAGCCTATTTATTACTCGTGTAATTTGAAGTGATGACGCTATTTAAACAAAAATAAAGTTTAATTTTTTAATAATATATCATATTCTCACACCACGGTTAACATGAATTAGAAGTATTCTAAGTACACGCGAGTAAATACAAGCATAATTATTGTATAGATTTCAATATTCAGCACACCTAACACCAAGCTCACGTAACAGGATTTTTGTTTTCAGATTTGGAATGGAAATTTTATAATTATTTATGAAATTTAATTTCGTTTCGAGTCGCAGCAAAATTGTTCTTACTGTGCCATTGGCCTGAGTGCAACAAAAACTAATACAACAGCCTAACAGTAATGAGTCTTGCGTTTGTCCGGAATCGATTCGAATTCCCGTACAGAAGACGGCCATTTTGTGTGCGATCTTTCGTGATTTTTCCTCCCGTTCCCCTCCCACTACCTTTATGCAAGGCACTACCAATTCCTTCCAGATCCTTCTTACCATTCCCTTGATGACGACTTTACACCTCATTCAACTTCGACGATTAAAAGAGTGTTATTAAATAATCGTGAATTAAAACAATAAAAAACACTGTCTCATATGTAGTCTGTGTCTATGAGGTTTTGTAATGAAAGTGACTGCATATCTTGTTTATTTGTTGTTCATTTAACGACTACTCCCATAGCAGTACTTGTTGTCTATGCGTGATTTCAAGCTCCCGACGCTATGTAAATAAGATCTGCGCTCTTCTGGGATATTACGCAGCGTAGAGTAGTAATTATGTACCGACGTTTCGAGACAACCTATCGGTCACATCTTAAAGGGCCAAAAAGTCTTGGACCGCTTGGACTCTTAAAGATGGAACCCATACGCTGTCCCGAAACGTTGGTACAGAATTACCACTCTACACTGCGTAATATCCCAAAAGAGTGCAGATTTCATACTTTTCGTCTGAAGGCAGGATGATTAGTGAATGATAAATAAAAGCGATCTTGATCTTATTGTAGGAATTGTCTCGGCCTTTACCTGGCAATTCTGTAAACTCAAGATAGCTGCTATCCTGATCGAGATTTGAAGCCGGGGTTTCTGACTATCAGTGTTACCAACGTTAACGTGATGCCTGGAACATTTATTGTTTTTATCATCGTGCCACATGCCTTGCCAATCTCAACCATCTCGTTTCAATCTCCGCATGAATGAACTCCAGTCACGAAATCACACGTAATGATATTTATATCGTTAACTTATTACTTCGTCTTTATCTAACTTCAGTTGTCACTGGATGCTTGCTTTATATGAAACTAACTAACTAACTAACTCCATGGAGCAAGTCCTTCTTTAGAAGCTAACAGGTCGTCAGCTAGTCAAGAAATTCCCGCATTTTATGGAACCCGAAGGTTCATTACCGCACTCACAACAGCCGCCACCTGTCCCTATCCTGAGCCATATCAATCCAGTCCATGCCCCCCCATCCCACTTCTTGAAGATCCATTTTAATATTATCCTCCCATCTACGCCTGAGCTTCCAAGTGGTCTCCTTCCCTCAGGTCTCCCCACCAAAACCCTGTATGCACCTCTCCCCTCACCCATACGTGCTACATGCCCCGCCCACCTCATTCTTCTCGATTTGATCACCCGAATCAATATTTGGTGATGAGTACAGATCATTAAGTTCCTCGTTATGTAGTCTTCTCCACTCCCCGTTACCTCGTCCCTCTTAGACCCAAATATCCCCTCAGCACCCTACTTCTCGAACACCCTCAGCCTATGTTCCTCCCTCAGTGTGACAGACCAAGTCTCACACCATACAAAACAACAGGCAAAATTACTAGTTCTGTATATCTTAAATGTTTGTATTTTTGGATAGCAAACTGGAAGACAGAAGATCTGCACGAATGATCTTTGTATGAAAATTAAGAACAAAACTAAAACTTGCCTTGACATTACAGAGGATGTAGGAGAGAAGCTTTACAATACCGTAACTTCCGAATAAAAAGTAGAACACCAAATTTCCTTATCACTTTGGATATATCAGTAAATCGAGCATAATAGTTCCATCATTCTGCAAAAAAAAAAAAAAGTGGTGTGAGATTTAACACAAAGCAAAAATATACATGCACAACTCAAGCTATTTTCAGGAATTTGTGTCTGCCATACAATATCCTGATAGTTAGGCAACATATATAGCACTTCAGTAGAGCAAGTAGACTAATTTGAAGAAAATAGGAGAGACTGAAATCTGTATTTAACATTACGGGTTTTTGTAAAGTGACGCCGTGTAGTCTGGTATAGCGGTGCCAGCATTTCGGGGGAATCTGCTACCTCCATTTTCGGAGTAGAAGGGTTAATTTTGCTCAAGAAATAATAATATTAAAAGCAATAAACTAGGAAGATAATTAGATATACGTCTCATTCAGTAGAAGACAAAATGCAGAAACAAGGAACATGTTGATTAGATTATCGTTACGCATTTATCGATGTGAGAATATTAATGCAATCCTTCATTATTCATGCAGAGAAAAATGTTGGATTACCAAGAGTGAGACTGGAAGCTGAAGCCGAAACAGGTGGTTTCTGAAGGTTAAAAGAAGTATGTCATGGTGGTGGTGGTGGTGGTGGTGGTGGTGGTGGTGGTTATGATGATGCGGTATTGATGGTGATGGTAGTGATTTTATAACAGATACATCCAATTTAATTTCCACGGTATTTTTATGGACTCATAACTTATAGTGAAATTGCCTTCTCCTGTAACAATAATATAATAATTGGCCAAGTTTTACTACTGTAATTTATTTCGTAATTTTAATGTGATAGTGTAGGTAGGGGTGCGTTTTTATTGCCGAAAATAAAATAAAAAAGCATAAATTTTAAACATCGAAGTTTTAAGTATTTTATTAGCAACTAATACCTTCTCACTGAGCAAACACTTATGAAGTTAAAGCTGAAGTTTTTTCTGTTAACGTCATGAAAGCTTATAGGGTCATAGACATACAGCTCCACTCATTCTTAACCTGAGGTGAGTTGTCATCTTCACTCCCAGTTGCTTTATTCCGGTGAAAAACCTCGTATCCACTAAATACAAGGCTACGTGGTGCCCAGAGCTCAGGTTGAGTCTCCATACCAGCTCCTGAGGAAACACTTAAGCCTCATAAATAGTTAGACAATTTGTGCCTCTGTTAAGAGTAAAATTACGAAAGTGCAGAACTTACCTTACATAAGGTGTTATACTTTTCCTACAGCGTAAATTCAGGGCACTGACAGTGTTGTTCAGCGCGAAGTACAGGCGTACTTCCGGAGTGCAGGTATACTTTCGGAGTACAGGCGTACTTCCGGAGTGCAGGTATACTTTCGGAGTACAGGTGTACTTTCGGAGTACAGGTGTACTTTCGGAGTACAGAAGTACTTTCGGAGTACAGGTGTACTATCGGAGTACAGGTTTACTTCGGAGTACAGGTGTACTTTCGGAGTACAGGTGTACTTTCGGAGTACAGGTGTACTTTCGGAGTACAGACGTACTTTCGGAGTACAGGTGTACTATCGGAGTACAGGTTTACTTTCGGAGTACAGGTGTACTTTCGGAGTACAGGTTTACTTTCGGAGTACAGGTGTACTTTCGGAGTACAGGTGTACTTTCGGAGTACATGTGTACTTTTGGAGTACAGGTGTACTTTCGGAGTACAGGTGTACTTTCGGAGTACATGTGTACTTTCGGAGTACAGGTGTACTTTCGGAGTACAGTGTACTTTCGGAGTACAGACGTACTTTCGGAGTACAGGTGTACTATCGGAGTACAGGTTTACTTTTGGAGTACAGGTGTACTTTCGGAGTACAGGTGTACTTTCGGAGTACAGGTGTACTTTCGGAGTACAGGCGTACTTTCGGAGCACAGGTGTACTATCGGAGTACAGACGTACTTTCCGAGTACAGGTGTACTTTCCGAGTACAGATGTACTTTTTAAGTACAGGCATAGTTCCGTTGTGCAGGTGTACTTTCGGAGTATGGGTGTACTTTCGGAGTACAAGTGTACTTTCAGAGTACAGGTGTACTTTGAGCATCTTCTGAATCTCCATATCCAGTTTTATGTTATGTCTATATTTTATCGAAGTCAGTTTTGTTAGGTATCGGAATATACAAATATGTTACTGAGAATATTCTGTCCTGAAGCTGGAGGTAACATTTCCTCTGAAACCTTCGAATCTTATTACCAAATTGCATGGAGTAATGTCTAAGAAAATTTTAATCTTAACTGTATGAAAGTTCATCATCTGGACCGGCCTGGCAAAGCACTGCATTTTATTAGAAGTTCCAAGACAGCGAATGCCTTTACTGTCTCTTTCTATATGTAAATATAAACTTCCTCTTTTCCACTCCAGTCATCTTTATGTGTATATTTCAGTGTATATAGTTCAGAGCTGACAGAAGCTCTGCATTTTATTTTCGTTTGCACAGCCACTCCTCTTATATGTCGTAATATTTCTCCCTTACTGAAGAGCAGGCAAACAGCATTTCGTATTTCTGTGTGTCTGGCTTTTTCCACCGTTCTGCTTTTAGCACGTAAAAAAAACTATTTTAAGTTTTTTTCATTAGTTGTAAAATTCTTCTTCTTTTACGTATTATGTTATGGAATTCGTTACTTTTTTCAACTTAACCTTCCACCTTTCTCCTGTTCTTTCTAAACCTCTTCTTCCGTGCAGCTTGTAATTCTTTACTAAATGCTTATCTCCCTTTTCCTTCCTACGTCGTGTATGTACGTAACCATTTTTTTGTCTCTGCTCTTCTGCCTTTTCATTCAAATCCTTAAATTTAATTCATTCATAATATTGTAATTTGTCCCCCCAATGGCTCAACAGCCCCTAGTGGGCCAGGGCCTCCTCATTATCGAGGCTTCCCAATCACACTCAGACACACCACACTCGGTAGGACTCCCCTGGACGAGTAATCAGCCCGTCGCAGAGACCTCTACCTGACAACACACAGCACTCACAACAGACAGACTTCCATGCCCCCCGGCGGGATTCGAACCCACAATCCCAGCAAGCGAGAGGCCGCAGACCCACGCCTTAGACAGCACGGCCATTGGGATCGGCAATATTGTCATTTGTCATAACATAATCCGAGTCCAGACTGTAGGATATTCTAAAACAATCTTGTCATTGTCTACTGTGTGCATTGCATCGATGATTAAACTAAACCAACAATGTAAACTGAAGACGGGATATTCCAGTGTGTTGGAGATACAGTGTAATTCGGTAGAAAAAGTCAATATTTTGGGAGGTTGTAATATCGGTCATTGAGAGAAAAGGCTTCATATGGACATGTGTCTAATTCTGAATGATCACCAAGATAAAGTTGTTTAAATCTCCAGATATAACTCCGTTAGGTTTTTGTTTGTGGGGTTGGATGAAGAGCGAAGTTTACAAAACAAAGGTGGATACACAGACGAATTGCTCGCTCGCATTTTGGATGCTGCTGCCTGCATAAAGAAACGTGAAGATCAACTGAGACGAACAACACGCGATCTTCGCACAACGAGATGCAAAATGCGTCGAGGTTTACAGTGGGATTTTCGAAAATTTATTTTGAACTGTAACAAACCTGTCTTTCCGTGTAACAAATTTGTCGTTTAAAAATTAAATTAAAATTAAAATTAAATTAACAGTAAGTAATTTCTCTCTCTTTATTACCATTCGCAATGTTTTTGTATTTGTAGATTCAAACAGCTGTATCTCGGTAACCATTCAGAATTAGACACATGTTCATATGAACGCTCTTTCTCACAATGACCGATATTATGGCCTCAAAAGTATTGAATTTTCCTCCTAAATCACCCTGTATATTTTCGGATATCAAATCGTCAGTGTACGCAGATGGTTTTATATTAGAGGTTCCAAAATTTTTATTTATACTGTTTGTAATTTTTATGCATTAATTTTCGCACCCAATTAGACACATCGCGAGGGACATTGTTTTGTAATGCACCATAATGTAAATGTCGATCAAAAGCCTTGGGTTCGAATTCTGCTTGGGTCTTTTTTGTGGTAAATAATAAGTCATGTTCCGTTCCACCCATATGCCTAATCGAACATCTGAACACTTACACGTGTTATGGACACTGGCAGAGGACGTAATTGCACAGGATTATTTTGAGTGTAAAGGTAAAGGTAAACTTGTTCCTGTGTTTATTTATCACGTTCTAAAGACATATGGGTAAATGTGAGTATAGCTCCATGCATTCTTATTCTTTCTACAAAACAAATTGACTCAAAGGACAAAGCTTCTGTTTTGTATTCGAGAAGAGTCAGTTCCTATTGTCTGCCGAAACACCAACTATACTGACTGAAGCTGTTCTTTGTTTTATTCAATTCTCCCTGATAAATATCGAGATATTGTATTGAATTAATCAACGCTGGCGTAATTCCATATCGTTTCCGATTCGTTATTCACTATGACTCAAATATTCGACGTCGTAATCTGAGTTCCTGAAACATCGGTAAATAAAGAGCTCCGTGCATTCATATCCTCGGCGCTAAATGAAAGTAATTTTTTTTCAGATTCACGTTCCGGACGCTTTACCTACGGGGAAACTCTTTCTGTACCTGCTGGATAGGACGCTGTTCGGGCCCTGGAGGCTGTCTGGGCGGTGTGGAACGAAATAAATCTGTCGGCCCCGCCGAAAATTCGACTCCACACCTCTGTAACCCAGGACGTAGAGTAGTGATGATCTGTGGCAGATATTGGCCAAGAGTCACGTAGGCACAATATTACGTTATATGAGGAGGACATACCTAACCATATACGTATCTGTTAAGGTGAAGGGCAAAGCACACTCTGTACAGAACTGGAGAGGCCCTGACGGCTCCAAAAGTTTGAGGCTACCAGATTTCAAGACAATCGCTACATGAAGGTGGTAAGGTTGTCAAACCTAGGCACCGGCCGCCTTTACCCCCCACCCCAGAAAATATTCCTGGTACTCATTTCTCTTAGAGGCTCAGTCGAACCCAGGGCCATAGTGCGGCCGGAAGGATTATGTCAATGACACCATCGAGTATCGAGCCCGTGACTTTCCGGTTTGTAGCGCAGTGCCTCAAACAACTGCACCACCGCTTGACCCCATACGATATATGAAGGTATTTACTTCCAACAAGTTAGTAATGACAATACAGCCGCTCGGCTTTTTTTTTTGGTTTCTGTCTCCCTTTTCATTTTAGAAGTAAGAATATTTGCCGTCAATCACAACAATTCTTTACATGGTGTAAAGTTTTACTGCAACGTGTTTCGGCTTATGTTTAAAGAGCCATCATCAGGCTCACAAGGTATCAAAAGAAGTCATATGTACAACACCTTGGTACCTTGTCAGCCTGATGATGGCTCTTTATACATGAGCCGAAACAAGTTGCACTAAAACTTTACAATATACAAAGAATTCTTTTGATTGACAACTAATATCCCTACTTCTATATATCTTCATTACAACAGGATATCCCACTTAAAAAATCTCTTTGCTCTTCTTTCATCTATTACACATTCTTTACATAATCACCCATCTTTATTCTTCAGTTCTTCATGTATCCTAATCTCAGACTAGGCTTAGCACAAACTTGTAGAATGGTAAGCAGACATTGAATTGAAATTCTCTGCGTGGAAGCGGTCGTAGCCAATTAGAGGTCATATCCTGGCATTTGCCTGGAGAGGCTTAACAGAACCACAAGTATCCTTAGGTTATCCAGTCTTCGGACTGAAATTTGAACCAATGTCCTCGCGAATACGACGCAGGCTTCACAACCACTGGACTGTGACGTTCTGTGAGACAAGCACTATTACTGTTCCTACATTCAATGTGAAGCGGCTGTAGCCCAGTCACTGTAGTGTCTGTTGTACGATTTAGACTACCGGGGAATCAGGATTTCATTTCCAGCAGGGTCAGGAATTTCGCCTTCGCCTTACCATTCACACTGGCACTGGACTTCGACCTGCCTCCTATTTAGTATGTATCTGGGAGGCTTTATCTGCGGTTAAAGCAACCGGAGCAAGAACCTAATCACCCACTTCCACTAAGTGTCGAGATTAAGAATGACTGGAAATATACGTCTACTTCCCCAATACGTCTTCAAGGCATTTTGGTTAACTAAGTACAGGGACAAGTTTGCCCATGCTCATTGCATCCACAGTTACTCTGCTTTCTAGCCCTGTACCGAAAGAAAAATAATTTCCTTAAAATCAGGAAACGATGTAAATGTAGCGAAACTTTGTAAGGAGACATATTTTGGAAAGAACATATACCCCATTCATTTGACAGTTGCCGGTGGCCGTGCGGTCTAAGGTGTGGTTTGCAGCCACTTGATTGCTGGGATTACGGGTTCGAATTCTACTCAAGGCATGGATATTCTTCTGTTGTGTTTGTTGTGTGTTGTGTAGGTAGCGGCCTCTGCGACAAACTGATCACTCATTCAGAGGAGTCGTACCGGCTCTGTGTGTGTGTGTGTCTAATTGTATATGATCTAGAAAGTAATTTTATTCAAAAAATTCTATAATTTTGTCGGATATATCAAAGTGCTGAAAAGGGAAATGCTACAAAAAAGAATACTGAAAGTTTTATACTCAGAAAGATATGAAACTGTGAACGGTACCATACTGTGTTACACCAAACTGTGAACGGTACCATACTGTGTTACACCAAACTGTGAACGGTACCATACTGTGTTACACCAAACTGTGAACGGTACCATACTGTGTTACACCAAACTGTGAACGGTACCATACTGTGTTACACCAAACTGTGAACGGTACCATACTGTGTTACACCAAACTGTGAACGGTACCATACTGTGTTACACCAAACTGTGAACGGTACCATACTGTGTTACACCAAACTGTGAACGGTACCATACTGTGTTACACCAAACTGTGAACGGTACCATACTGTGTTACACCAAACTGTGAACGGTACCATACTGTGTTACACCAAACTGTGAACGGTACCATACTGTGTTACACCAAACTGTGAACGGTACCATACTGTGTTACACCAAACTGTGAACGGTACCATACTGTGTTACACCAAACTGTGAACGGTACCGTACTGTGTTACACCAAACTGTGAACGGTACCTACTGTGTTACACCAAACTGTGAACGGTACCATACTGTGTACACCAAACTGTGAACGGTACCATCTGTGTTACACCAAACTGTGAACGGTACCATACTGTGTTACACCAAACTGTGAACGGTACCTACTGTGTACACAACTGTGAAACGGTACATACTGTGTTACACAAACTGTGAACGGTACCATACTGTGTTACACCAAAGTGAACGGTACATACTGTGTTACACCAAACTGTGAACGGTACCATACTGTGTTACACCAAACTGTGAACGGTACCATACTGTGTTACACCAAACTGTGAACGGTACCATACTGTGTTACACCAAACTGTGAACGGTACCATACTGTGTTACACCAAACTGTGAACGGTACCATACTGTGTTACACCAAACTGTGAACGGTACCATACTGTGTTACACCAAACTGTGAACGGTACCATACTGTGTTACACCAAACTGTGAACGGTACCATACTGTGTTACACCAAACTGTGAACGGTACCATACTGTGTTACACCAAACTGTGAACGGTACCATACTGTGTTACACCAAACTGTGAACGGTACCGTACTGTGTTACACCAAACTGTGAACGGTACCATACTGTGTTACACCAAACTGTGAACGGTACCATACGTGTTACACCAAACTGTGAACGGTACCATACTGTGTTACACCAAACTGTGAACGGTACCATACTGTGTTACACCAAACTGTGAACGGTACCATACTGTGTTACACCAAACTGTGAACGGTACCATACTGTGTTACACCAAACTGTGAACGGTACCATACTGTGTTACACCAAACTGTGAACGGTACCATACTGTGTTACACCAAACTGTGAACGGTACCATACTGTGTTACACCAAACTGTGAACGGTACCATACTGTGTTACACCAAACTGTGAACGGTACCATACTGTGTTACACCAAACTGTGAACGGTACCATACTGTGTTACACCAAACTGTGAACGGTACCTAGGTAAACTGGAGAATGTTACACCAAACTGTGAACGGTACCATACTGTGTTACACCAAACTGTGAACGGTACCATACTGTGTTACACCAAACTGTGAACGGTACCATACTGTGTTACACCAAACTGTGAACGGTACCATACTTGTTACACCAAACTGTGAACGGTACCATACTGTGTTACACCAAACTGTGAACGGTACCATACTGTGTTACACCAAACTGTGAACGTACCATACTGTGTTACACTAAACTGTGAACGGTACCATACTGTGTTACACCAAACTGTGAACGGTACCTACTGTGTTACACCAAACTGTGAACGGTACCATACTGTGTTACACCAAACTGTGAACGGTACCATACTGTGTTACACCAAACTGTGAACGGTACCATACTGTTACACCAAACTGTGAACGGTACCATACTGTGTTACACCAAACTGTGAACGGTACCATACTGTGTTACACCAAACTGTGAACGGTACCATACTGTGTTACACCAAACTGTGAACGGTACCATACTGTGTTACACCAAACTGTGAACGGTACCATACTGTGTTACACCAAACTGTGAACGGTACCGATACTGTGTTACACCAAATTCCTTCCACAGCGTAGTCTGGTTTAAAGTGCTGGAAAACTTAATGATAGCCCGAACACTAATTCTGTTTAGTCGGTTAAAACTTCTTTGGCATGTAGATGTGGGAAGTAGGAATTTCATACTTAAACTCGATATAAGTTTCGGCTAGAGAAACTCGAGTTACAAAAGTTTGAAGCACAGTATTTATGGAAGGAAGCTTCACAAATACCGGATTAGCGATGTTTCCTCCTCCATAGTCAAGACAAGGACTCTTGTTGACTTAGGAGAAGTACGAACGTGGGCCGAACAGCGAGCAGCAGAGTACATGCATTGCAAATTGTTTTGTCCTCTATTCCAAACGACAGATACTCAGGTTTTTCTTCGGATTTGATTTTTTTATTATTCTTCTTTAAGTTGTTCCTATTACGTTTCATTTCATGATATACAGCGTGGGCCATACGTCTCCGTAATCCATGGACTACGAATATATTTCAAAACAAAAATATTAGTAAAATGATAATAATACAGTATTATTATGCTAAATTATATGTTGATAATATCGTAACAATAATAAAATTATCATTATTATCCAAGGTATTTGCATAGTGCATGGCGTTCAGTGACTTAGCAACATTCTGTATAGGGATGTTCTTTCAATTGTAAAGTTTATACATTTTTTAATGAGATTGGAAGATGGATAGGACATAAATGTAAGTAATGGTTTGGAATGACGTGGTGTATTCAGAATGTGATCTGATTTCGCCGTATGTCACTAAGAGTTGTGAATCCCCACTAAATCCTCAGTTACGTTTTGGTAAACGTGACGATATCCGAATCAAGCACCTTACGATTGGAAGTGTAGGGCGATACCGCTCAGCCAACCTTCTTTGTAGGCTCCTGTTACTGGCCTAAATAAATGTCCAATTTTTTTTTTTTGGCTGATATTTTGGACTTTGTCTATAGTCTCCGTCTTTCAGAACAAAATTTTATGAACAGCTTGTACTTTCTCCGTAAGATGACAGGAAAAATTAGGGAGTCCAAATGCAAAAATGATGATCCTCTTTTGGGTTTCTGGGCTGTTTAGTTATTAAATATTCAGACGTTTGCGAGGGGTCTACTGACTCCGTCTACAGGGTAACTAAATTGCTTCCTCTGGATGTTGATGTGATCGTTTGAACAACGCCCGCCTTGAAAAACCTCAGAACATTTTTGAATCCAAAATTGTCGTGCTCCTCCACCAAGCTACTCTCAAATTATGGGTCAGTGACAGTTTAGTACCTTGCAACACTCCCCGATCGCTTACTCCCTCTTCCAGATTTCATAATAATGCTCTCGTATCACGCATTGTTGTTACAATACACAATGAACCAACATATCTTACTTCGCTAATCATTTGTTATAAAGGCTTATGCATTGGAAATTACACCAGACAGGACCTACTCAAGTTGTATAAGAAGTATAGACATAAAAGACCAAAACATATTCTACTCTAAATAGAGCAGAGGGTTGGGTAGTGTTCTTTTTTGCGGTTACGCTGTATTTTTCACTACATGTAAGATTAGAGTGGCTCTTACAAGATAGTCAGGTCCATTACCTGTGTCAATGTCAACCTGGAAGTTGGTAATAGGTACAACGAGTCGACTGATGTATATCTCCATTGATGTAATTACTGATGTAGTAAATAAAGTTTTTGTATAAAGTCACTTTCTTAGGTAATCAAGGTAATTATAAATTCCGAACAACACAACTTCAAGAAAAGATTTTATTATACTTTTACACTACGACATGTTTCGGCCTGTTTTCTGGCCACCATCAAGTATTTGATTTACAATTGCATAAAAGGAACTGTTAAGTAGAGGCCTCTACTTCACATCTAATATATAACACATCCATTAATAAAATATTATTCCCAATAACG
Organism: Reticulitermes speratus; assembly: GCA_021186555.1. NCBI lineage: Eukaryota > Metazoa > Arthropoda > Insecta > Blattodea > Rhinotermitidae > Reticulitermes > Reticulitermes speratus. Next base: position 3,817,223 of record JAJKFL010000330.1, read on the forward strand.
GAATAATAAAATGTTGTAAAATATATAAAATATATAAAAACTGTATTTTGTTTTGTATGCTTGTATTTTGTTTTGTATGTGTATGGGTGTTTTTGTAAGGTGTGGATGCTTTGTAAGGTGTGGATGTTTTTGTGAGGTGTGTACGGTGTTCTAATATGTGTACTTGTATTTACTGTATGTATTTTGTTTTGTATGTGTATGGGTGTTTTTGTAAGGTGTGGATGAATTTGTAAGGTGTGGATGTTTTTGTAAGGAGTGGATGCTTTTGTAAGGTGTGGATGTTTTTGTAATGTGTGTACGGTGTTCTAATGTGTGTACTTGTATTTACTGTATGTAATTTGTTTTGTAATTGTGTATAGTTTGTTTTGTATTGTTATTTTTATGTATATTATATGTCCATTTGTATTGTGTGTACTAGTGTAAGGACTACTGCCACCGGGTGAAAACATTTGTATTGTGTGTACTAGTGTAAGGACTACTGCCACCGGGTGAAAACATTTGTATTGTGTGTACTAGTGTAAGGACTACTGCCACTGGGTGAAAACATTTGTATTGTGTGTACTAGTGTAAGGACTACTGCCACCGGGTGAAAACATTTGTATTTTGTGTACTAGTGTAAGGACTACTGCCACCGGGTGAAAACATTTGTATTGTGTGTACTAGTGTAAGGACTACTGCCACCGGGTGAAAACATTTGTATTTTGTGTACTAGTGTAAGGACTACTGCCACCGGGTGAAAACATTTGTATTGTGTGTACTAGTGTAAGGACTACTGCCACCGGATGAAAACATTTGTATTTTGTGTACTAGTGTAAGGACTACTGCCACCGGGTGAAAACATTTGTATTGTGTGTACTAGTGTAAGGACTACTGCCACCGGGTGAAAACATTTGTATTGTGTGTACTAGTGTAAGGACTACTGCCACCGGGTGAAAACATTTGTATTGTGTGTACTAGTGTAAGGACTACTGCCACCGGGTGAAAACATTTGTATTGTGTGTACTAGTGTAAGGACTACTGCCACCGGGTGAAAACATTTGTATTGTGTGTACTAGTGTAAGGACTACTGCCACCGGGTGAAAACATTTGTATTGTGTGTACTAGTGTAAGGACTACTGCCACCGGGTGAAAACATTTGTATTGTGTGTACTAGTGTAAGGACTACTGCCACCGGGTGAAAACATTTGTATTGTGTGTACTAGTGTAAGGACTACTGCCACCGGGTGAAAACCCAATTGCAGTAAATAATAATAATAATAATAATAACATATAAAAAGTTATTGCTTGAAGTTCAGTTGTTCGGAACTTATAATTACCTCGATTTAATAAAAACGCAACAGGATGGCGACACCTATGTTTCTTAGATAATGCCTAACACTTGCAGTTTAACAAACCTGCCTCTGAGCTTCTAAATATTTGTTGCCATAATCAGATCTTTATAAAGACGACATTTTTGACAAGGTAAATTTCTCCATCGAAATTGCGGTGTAGTCAATATATTAGCTGGATGTAATGAAAATAACCCATGTCTCTTCTCCCGTTAATACTTATTGGTATGACATTATGGGGCAGTCTCTTTGAAAAATTTCATGCCATTAGGTTAATCTTTGCTGGCACCACAGATATAATCAGTGAACCATAAGATCGCTCGTCTGCCAGACAATCAGCCAGACATGTCAAAAGACATTGCATGAACGATGCATAATTCGGTACTGGAGGCTCAGTGGAGCTAATCTCAAATTTTGTCCGATGACCACGTTCTGTGTACGCATGAGGGGTCCAGGTAAGTTGGGATTAAAGTGGGGTTACATCCTCTGGCACCTGGTCGGTCTGATGTTGAAATGGAGCTCTGATCCTTCTTTATATACGAGGAAATAATCCCAAAGCCATGACAGCAATTTGAGTCTTTGGCAGCTGAAGCTAACTGCATGCGGCCTATAAGAGAGCAAGACTTCACGTGAGATGGATATGGGTGAAATTTTAAGTTGCGTTAGAAACATAACATCCCACTTTAGAGTTCATTTAAACTACAGTATTTTATCTAACTAGGTGTATCCGTGCGAGTAATTCGCATGTCAGAACATTAAAGTATTTAAGCAACATAAATTACAGCATCTTAATCTTGATAAACATAAAAAATTGTACTTACTAATGTTGGTGCTGGTTAATTTATTTCGGACAGAAACGTATCCTAAGCAACGTGTAAATAAGAAACAAAAGCTTCCTAGCACTTGTAAATAAACAATAAAACGTTTAAATTGACAGTCCTGACTCAAGCGGAGGCCCAAGGAAGAAGATTAAAATATGTTAGCTTCACTTGGCCTCCGCTTGAGGCAGCACTATCAATTATTAACGTTGAGATTTGTGCTGTTCTGGGATATAAGGTGGCGTAATATCTCAGAAGAGCGTAGATCTCGTCAACATCTCGGCCGAAGCCTGAAATCAAAATTCTTACATTTAGTTTTCTTTCTTAAAACGTTTGAGAAATAATTAATGAAAACAAAGGAAACTGCCATCAGTGTCAAAGCATAAGCTTTCTAGAAATATCTATCTTAAAAAAACCGTTCAGTAGTTCAGTAGATCATGATGTCGCAAGCAAACCTTAATATACATATATATATACATATACATGTTTAATATACATATACATGTACATGTAATATACATTATATACATATACATATACTGTTAATATACATATACATATACATATACATGTTAATATACATATATACATATACATGTTAATATACATATACATATACATGTTATATACATATACATATACATGTTAATATACATATACATATACATGTTAATATACATATACATATACATGTTAATATACATATACATATACATGTTAATATACATATACATATAATTAATTTTATATATTACATATACATTAAGTTAATATACATATACATATACATATACATGTTAATATACATATACATATACATATACATGTTAATATACATATACATATACATATACATATACATGTTAATATACATATACATATACATATATATATACATGTTAATATACATATACATATACATGTTAATATACATATACATATACATGTTAATATACATATACATATACTTTATACATATTAATATACATATACATATACATGTTAATATACATATACATATACATGTTAATATACATATACATATATATGTTAATATACATATACATGTTAATATACATATACATATACATGTTAATATACATATACATATACATATACATGTTAATATACATATACATATACATATACATGTTAATATACATATACATATATATATTACATGTTAATATACATATACATACACATGTTAATATACATATACATATACATGTTAATATACATATACATATACATATACATGTTAATATACATATACATATACATATACATGTTAATATACATATACATATATATATACATGTTAATATACATATACATATACATGTTAATATACATATACATATACATGTTAATATACATATACATATACATATACATATTAATATACATATACATATACATATACATGTTAATATACATATACATATACATGTTAATATACATATACATATATATGTTAATATACATATACATGTTAATATACATATACATATACATGTTAATATACATATACATATACATGTTAATATACATATACATATACATATACATATAACATGTTAATATACATATACATATACATATATATATACATGTTAATATACATATACATATACATGTTAATATACATATACATATACATGTTAATATACATATACATATACATATACATATTAATATACATATACATATACATATACATGTTAATATACATATACATATACATGTTAATATACATATACATATACATGTTAATATACATATACATATACATGTTAATATACATATACATATACATATACATATACATATACATGTTAATATACATATACATATACATATACATATACATATTAATATACATATGATAATGACATTTCAGGATGAACTTATAAAACTACGACACTTTTAAATATGTGGTAAAACACTGTGCATGGTTGGTAGGCCAATTACTTGGCCTTTACCTGTACAAAAACACACAGCCAAGAAAGAACGCATTTATAAACGCAGTCAGTTTCGAATCCATGATCCAGTTTTATATTATACACGCCGTACACTTCATCAACTAGTTAATAATCACATACCAACGAATGCACTACACTGTTTTCTTGATTTCAGTACCTACATATGTTTCGACACATTTTTGTGCCATCCTCAGGGTTGCCGTCTAAATTTCACAATCCTAATGCATCGGGTTCACTTTCACAATACGTAACTCTTGCAAGTTACCGTCACTGCACTTCACTGTTCGTGGTAATTGTTTTTTTTTTTGTGTTTTTACTTTTATGGTCGTTTCCATTTACTGTAATGTGTCCATGTATTTTGGTGTTAATTTCTCTATTATACATAACTTGTTGAACTTGTTAAATAATTACCAACAGTGAAGTGTCGCCCTCGGTGGACTAGTGGTTAGCGTGCTCGCCACTGGACCCAAGGTTCGCGGGTTCAATCCCGGCCGAGGTCGATGGGTTTTTAAGGGTGATAAAAATCTGTAGCACCACTTCCTTCGGAGGGGAAGTAAAGCCGGCGAGAATCGAGATGTTTCGTAAGCAAAATTCAGCGGCCATTTCTCACCCAAGTCTTGATGGCTCTGGCAGTCATATCAGAATGAGTAGAACTTGTGCAGTCAGTGGACTGGTCACCCACTACCAGAATGCACACTTCCAGACCAAGAAACCTCTAAAAGGGGGCCCTATGCTCCGCAAGGAGCGACAGGAGGAAAACTAAACTAAATACAGTGAAGTGCAGTGACGGTAACTTACAAGAGTTACGTATTGTGAAAGTGAACCCGATGCATTAGGATTGTGAACTTTCGACGGCAACCCTGAGGATGGCACAAAATGTGCCGAAACATATATAGGTACTGAAATCAACAAAACAGTGTAGTGCATTCGTTGGTATGTGATTATCAACCATGATCCAATGTTCGAGTCAATAAATACAGGAGGCCACTTGAACAGCTTGGTCGCTGTGATAGTGAACAGAACTGATTGTGTCAGTATAATGGAAATGTTTTCTCAGTATTGTGTGGATAACATAGGCATAGATTACAAGAACAGAGTTGTGCCATGTCTCAGGCGGTTAATCGCCGGCCTGTCAGAGCGGAGGCCTGGGTTTGAACTTAGTGCAATATATGTGGAATTTATGATGGACAACGCGGAATTGGGAACAGCACTTAGGTCCCCTCTGCCATACAATTCCACCAATCCTGCATAATCATATTTCGTCTATCTAACAAATACACTGTATTACCTTCGCAATTGAAAGCTTCCTTAAATTAAATACGTCTCTCTTTTTTCTGTAATCTGGGGCCATAGAATTCGGGAACATACAATTTGCTTGTTTTCAGAATAGGGTGCTGTGTTAAAAACAAACGATTATACTGAGATAAAAATATTATATTATTTTATGTCTTACATTCTCCCCTTTCTATACTTCTTTCTTCCTTCTGTTTTAAGTACGTTTCCAGCAATGCTTAGCGCCTATTAAAAATCCCTCTTTTGTCCTTCTCTCCGGCTGTACGCATGAAAAACCTGATAAATACTGAACGGATTTTCATGAAATCTGATATTCTAATTTTACTAAAATTTGTCGGCACATTCCAGTTTTGCCTAAAGTCAAACATTAATATTGGAGAGTACACATGGAGACCGACGTGAATTTCTGTGACGCGCGGCTTAACTCATTCTGTAGAAATGAAAAACTGATTAGGAAAAACGTGTAGGGAAAATGGAACATTCTTCATGTTACATGCACATTGCCAAAGTCATTCATTCATTTATACCGCAGTCTGTCTTACGACAGGTCCGTAGCCTCTTCCAAAGCGAGATCTCTACAGAGTGCGATCTAGAGCTTCCTCTTTCAATTTCCAGTAACTTCTCTTTTCCTTAAGGTCATTCAGTAGCTGCTTACGTCTTCTCCCTCGTCTTCCCGTCATTTCTATCCTTTCTTCTAACTTTCCTTCAATAATGTGTTTTAGAAGGCAGTTTCTACGCAAGATGTGACCAATCCAGTTAGCCTTTCTTCTTTTTATTGTATGTACGATATTCCTCTCCTCCTTGACTCTGTGTAATACTTCTTCATTTCTCACACGATCGGTCCAACTGATCTTCTCCATTCTTCTCCAGCACCACATATCAAAACTTTCCATGTATTTCTGATCTACTTTCCGAAGTGTCCACGTTTCAGCACCATACAAAGCTATGTTACAAATGTAGCACTTTACTAGTTTCTTCCTTAAATTTAATTTAAGTCATATGGCTTTCGATTTAATTAAACGGCACTCAGGTAACTGTTGCTAGTTGTAGATGTATCTTCGGCAGGTTTCGGGAGCAGTTATCAATCTCTCACGGGTTGAAATGAATTCCTTCACGGAGCAGAGCAAGGCTAGTACGTTTATAACTTCTGTTAGCAGCTTGGGATCGGATATGGTGTCTAAGCCTTCAATTACAGACACTCAGGTAAGATACAAACATTGCTACACTATGAATATAATTTCAAAATTATTTTTCAGCTTGCTGTGCGATATTTTACAGATTCATATTAAATTTTTCGAAAATTTTGGCCTTCACATTTGTTACAGGAAATGACGTCCTTGCTCGCACAGTTGCATATGCAGAGGGAGCCTCGCCCTTTAAAAATAAAAGCTTTTCAATATGAGTGACGTAAGTGTTTAAGTCTAAGAAGAAATTAATGTATTGAATCAGACTGCGAGCAGAAAGAGTCCTCTCCGACAGAGAAATCTGACCAACCTTACCCAGGAGTACATCAAATAGCCCTCTCAGCATGTGCAATAGACCTAATACGAATGCAATAGTAGTTGGGCCTGTGCTAAATCAAACAGTTACTGCAAAAGCATGAAAAAGTGTGGAGGTATAGCTCTATGCTTCCTTAACCTCGACACTCTGTGGAGAAGAGCGGTCGTCTTCACTCTCTGATAGCTTTACCTCCAGACAAACATCCCCCTTGCCGAATTAATAGGAGGTTGGATGGACCCCAGAGGTAGTCTGAACAAGGTGGCAAAGAGAAGCTTCCTTGTGTCTGTCGAGGATCGAACCCACACTCGTGCAACCCGTAGTTTAACCATTATACTGATTCAGCTATACTAGCTTCCTAATAGCAATGAACTTTTCCTTTTAAATTGGGTTACAAATTAATTACTAAACTTCTCGTGGTTAAGTGTGTACGTAGAAGTACTTATCATCTCTGATACACTGACTTCTAAAGTTGATAGCCTGCCTTGGAAGAGTGTGAGACAGAACTGGCTTCTCAAGAAGGACTATACTCCATGGAATTAGCTGATTAGTCTGTTAGTTACTTAGTTACTTGGTTACGTCGTCAGTCAGTCAGTTGCTAGTTACTTAGTTACTTGGTTACTTCGTCAGTCAGTCAGTTGTTAGTTACTTAGTTATTTGGTTACGTCGTCAGTCAGTCAGTTGTTAGTTACTTAGTTACTTGGTTACTTCGTCAGTCAGTCAGTTGTTAGTTACTTAGTTACTTGGTTACTTCGTCAGTCAGTCAGTTGTTAGTTACTTAGTTACTTGGTTACTTCGTCAGTCAGTCAGTTGCTAGTTACTTAGTTACTTGGTTACTTCGTCAGTCAGTCAGTTGTTAGTTACTCCGTTAGCCAGTTAGCTAGTTAGTCAGTTAGTTAGTCACTCAGTCAGTCAGTTGGTTGGTTAAGTAGGTATCTGTAGTAGAAAGTAGGTGAATCCAGAGAATTTAATGAGACAAAGACTTTAGCATCTGATCCCGGTGACCGTGCGGTCTAAGGCTATATGTCTGCAGCTGCCTTATTGCTGGGATCGCGGGTTCGAAACCCGCTCAGGGCATGGATGTTTGTCTGTTGTGAGTGTTGTGTGTTGTGTAGGTAGCGGCCTCTGCGACGAGCTGATCACTCGTTCAGAGGAGTCCTACTGTGTGTGTGTGTGTCTAATTGTGTGTGATATAGCAACATCAACAATGAGGCGGCCTAAGCCGTTGGGCTGTTGCGCCACAGGGGGAGGAAAAAAGACACTAACAATAGACTAAATACATAACCTAATTCACATAATTGAGAAAATGAAGACTGACCCGACAGCATTAAGCAGTGGACAGTTACCAATAGGCTACTTGACTAAGCACTTAGCCTTCTCCCTATTTAGACTGTGTTTTTGCACACTAGCGTAAGACCTTGTATTGAAATCATTAAACAATGTAGGCAGTGTACTTTTAACGTAATATTGTGGTGCGTCCTCATAACCATTGTTGCAGTGTAAACGCAGAAATGCATTCTGTGTGTGTGTTGTTGAGCTACATGTCACTGTCAACTATATGCAAATATTGACTGTTCCACAATAATGCTTTTATGGAAAATTTATGACGCCGGCAATAATAAAACTTACGTAGGTCTTCATGTAAACTGCCCGATGCTGCATTGAAAAAATAAAGAATGTTCGTTTGTTCATGGCCATCTTTAGACGTACAATTTGGCTAAACAGATAAGTCGTTGGGCAGTTTCTGGTTTTTGTGAGTGTAGCCGTAAAACGTTTTACGAGATTACACGGAGTTAGTCAAGTATAACGCAATAAGTATTAAATGTTATTAATGTCTCTGCATTTTTGCCTCCGCTATCCGGCATGTCAAGCGCATTCGCCGTATTATGTTGTCATCTGTGGTCTGTCTGGCTCTACCATATTTTTGCACATTATCTCATTAAGGGCCAAATTTTCGAAAAATAAAATATTATTGAATATAAAATATGTGTTTTGATTTCCTCTACAACTTCTGTTTGAAGAATTTCTCATTCTAAGAAGAATTCAGCGAGATGTTGCCATAAATTTGCCTAGGTTTTCATTTAAAGTACCCGTTATTCTTCTCAGATTTTAATAACATTTGAATTTTCTCGACAGATTTTCGAAATATCATGAGATGTCAAATTTCACGAAAACCCGCCCAGAGAGAGCCGAGTTTTTCCATGCGGACAGGCGGAGAGACAGACGTGAGGAAGGTAACAGTCGCTTTTCGCAATTTTGCGAAGGCGCTTAAAAACCTTACTTTGAGGTTCATGAAATGTTGCCTGTCCGTCTATGGCTTCTAGGATGAGCGACCAAGTTACTAACTCCATGGAGCAGAGTCCTTCTTGAGAAGCTAGCAGGTCGTCAGCTAGTCAAGAAATGACTAACTAACTAACTCCATGGAGCAGAGTCCTTCTTGAGAAGCTAACAGGTCGTCAGCTAGTCAAGAAATGACTAACTAACTAACTCCATGGAGCAGAGTCCTTCTTGAGAAGCTAGCAGGTCGTCAGCTAGTCAAGAAATGACTAACTAACTCCATGGAGCAGAGTCCTTCTTGAGAAGCTAACAGGTCGTCAGCTAGTCAAGAAATGACTAACTAACTAACTCCATGGAGCAGAGTCCTTCTTGAGAAGCTAACAGGTCGTCAGCTAGTCAAGAAATGACTAACTAACTAACTCCATGGAGCAGAGTCCTTCTTGAGAAGCTAACAGGTCCTCAGCTAGTCAAGAAATGACTAACTAACTAACTCCATGGAGCAGAGTCCTTCTTGAGAAGCTAACAGGTCGTCAGCTAGTCAAGAAATGACTAACTAACTAACTCCATGGAGCAGAGTCCTTCTTGAGAAGCTAGCAGTCGTCAGCTAGTCAAGAAATGACTAACTAACTAACTCCATGGAGCAGAGTCCTTCTTGAGAAGCTAGCAGGTCGTCAGCTAGTCAAGAAATGACTAACTAACTAACTCCATGGAGCAGAGTCCTTCTTGAGAAGCTAGCAGGTCGTCAGCTAGTCAAGAAATGACTAACTAACTAACTCCATGGAGCAGAGTCCTTCTTGAGAAGCTAGCAGGTCGTCAGCTAGTCAAGAAATGACTAACTAACTAACTCCATGGAGCAGAGTCCTTCTTGAGAAGCTAACAGGTCGTCAGCTAGTCAAGAAATGACTAACTAACTAACTCCATGGAGCAGAGTCCTTCTTGAGAAGCTAACAGGTCGTCAGCTAGTCAAGAAATGACTAACTAACTAACTCCATGGAGCAGAGTCCTTCTTGAGAAGCTAACAGGTCGTCAGCTAGTCAAGAAATGACTAACTAACTAACTCCATGGAGCAGAGTCCTTCTTGAGAAGCTAACAGGTCGTCAGCTAGTCAAGAAATGACTAACTAACTAACTCCATGGAGCAGAGTCCTTCTTGAGAAGCTAACAGGTCGTCAGCTAGTCAAGAAATGACTAACTAACTAACTCCATGGAGCAGAGTCCTTCTTGAGAAGCTAACAGGTCGTCAGCTAGTCAAGAAATGACTAACTAACTAACTCCATGGAGCAGAGTCCTTCTTGAGAAGCTAAGCAGGTCGTCAGCTAGTCAAGAAATGACTAACTAACTAACTCCATGGAGCAGAGTCCTTCTTGAGAAGCTAACAGGTCGTCAGCTAGTCAAGAAATGACTAACTAAACTATACATTCAACATGGTGCAGCTAGCAAGAATGTACCTTCTCAGAGAAGCCTTACTGAGAGTCAGTCTAGCTAGTCAAGAAATGACTAACTAACTAACTCCATGGAGCAGAGTCCTTCTTGAGAAGCTAGCAGGTCGTCAGCTAGTCAAGAAATGACTAACTAACTAACTCCATGGAGCAGAGTCCTTCTTGAGAAGCTAACAGGTCGTCAGCTAGTCAAGAAATGACTAACTAACTAACTCCATGGAGCAGAGTCCTTCTTGAGAAGCTAGCAGGTCGTCAGCTAGTCAAGAAATGACTAACTAACTAACTCCATGGAGCAGAGTCCTTCTTGAGAAGCTAACAGGTCGTCAGCTAGTCAAGAAATGACTAACTAACTAACTCCATGGAGCAGAGTCCTTCTTGAGAAGCTAACAGGTCGTCAGCTAGTCAAGAAATGACTAACTAACTAACTCCATGGAGCAGAGTCCTTCTTGAGAAGCTAAAGGTCGTCAGCTAGTCAAGAAATGACTAACTAACTAACTCCATGGAGCAGAGTCCTTCTTGAGAAGCTAACAGGTCGTCAGCTAGTCAAGAAATACTAACTAACTAACTCCATGGAGCAGAGTCCTTCTTGAGAAGCTAACAGGTCGTCAGCTAGTCAAGAAATGACTAACTAACTAACTCCATGGAGCAGAGTCCTTCTTGAGAAGCTACAGGTCGTCAGCTAGTCAAGAAATGACTAACTAACTAACTCCATGGAGCAGAGTCCTTCTTGAGAAGCTAACAGGTCGTCAGCTAGTTAAGAAATGACTAACTAACTAACTCCATGGAGCAGAGTCCTTCTTGAGAAGCTAACAGGTCGTCAGCTAGTCAAGAAATGACTAACTAACTAACTCCATGGAGCAGAGTCCTTCTTGAGAAGCTAGCAGGTCGTCAGCTAGTCAAGAAATGACTAACTAACTAACTCCATGGAGCAGAGTCCTTCTTGAGAAGCTAACAGGTCGTCAGCTAGTCAAGAAATGACTAACTAACTAACTCCATGGAGCAGAGTCCTTCTTGAGAAGCTAGCAGGTCGTCAGCTAGTCAAGAAATGACTAACTAACTAACTCCATGGAGCAGAGTCCTTCTTGAGAAGCTAACAGGTCGTCAGCTAGTCAAGAAATGACTAACTAACTAACTCCATGGAGCAGAGTCCTTCTTGAGAAGCTAACAGGTCGTCAGCTAGTCAAGAAATGACTAACTAACTAACTCCATGGAGCAGAGTCCTTCTTGAGAAGCTAGCAGGTCGTCAGCTAGTCAAGAAATGACTAACTAACTAACTCCATGGAGCAGAGTCCTTCTTGAGAAGCTAACAGGTCGTCAGCTAGTCAAGAAATGACTAACTACCTAACTCCATGGAGCAGAGTCCTTCTTGAGAAGCTAGCAGGTCGTCAGCTAGTCAAGAAATGACTAACTAACTAACTCCATGGAGCAGAGTCCTTCTTGAGAAGCTAACAGGTCGTCAGCTAGTCAAGAAATGACTAACTAACTAACTCCATGGAGCAGAGTCCTTCTTGAGAAGCTAACAGGTCGTCAGCTAGTCAAGAAATGACTAACTAACTAACTCCATGGAGCAGAGTCCTTCTTGAGAAGCTAACAGGTCGTCAGCTAGTCAAGAAATGACTAACTAACTAACTCCATGGAGCAGAGTCCTTCTTGAGAAGCTAACAGGTCGTCAGCTAGTCAAGAAATGACTAACTAACTAACTCCATGGAGCAGAGTCCTTCTTGAGAAGCTAACAGGTCGTCAGCTAGTCAAGAAATGACTAACTAACTAACTCCATGGAGCAGAGTCCTTCTTGAGAAGCTAGCAGGTCGTCAGCTAGTCAAGAAATGACTAACTAACTAACTCCATGGAGCAGAGTCCTTCTTGAGAAGCTAGCAGGTCGTCAGCTAGTCAAGAAATGACTAACTAACTAACTCCATGGAGCAGAGTCCTTCTTGAGAAGCTAACAGGTCGTCAGCTAGTCAAGAAATGACTAACTAACTAACTCCATGGAGCAGAGTCCTTCTTGAGAAGCTAGCAGGTCGTCAGCTAGTCAAGAAATGACTAACTAACTAACTCCATGGAGCAGAGTCCTTCTTGAGAAGCTAGCAGGTCGTCAGCTAGTCAAGAAATGACTAACTAACTAACTCCATGGAGCAGAGTCCTTCTTGAGAAGCTAACAGGTCGTCAGCTAGTCAAGAAATGACTAACTAACTAACTCCATGGAGCAGAGTCCTTCTTGAGAAGCTAGCAGGTCGTCAGCTAGTCAAGAAATGACTAACTAACTAACTCCATGGAGCAGAGTCCTTCTTGAGAAGCTAGCAGGTCGTCAGCTAGTCAAGAAATGACTAACTAACTAACTCCATGGAGCAGAGTCCTTCTTGAGAAGCTAACAGGTCGTCAGCTAGTCAAGAAATGACTAACTAACTAACTCCATGGAGCAGAGTCCTTCTTGAGAAGCTAGCAGGTCGTCAGCTAGTCAAGAAATGACTAACTAACTAACTCCATATAGCAGAGTCCTTCTTGAGAAGCTAGCAGGTCGTCAGCTAGTCAAGAAATGACTAACTAACTAACTAACTCCATGGAGCAGAGTCCTTCTTGAGAAGCTAGCAGGTCGTCAGCTAGTCAAGAAATGACTAACTAACTAACTCCATGGAGCAGAGTCCTTCTTGAGAAGCTAACAGGTCGTCAGCTAGTCAAGAGATGACTAACTAACTAACTCCATGGAGCAGAGTCCTTCTTGAGAAGCTAGCAGGTCGTCAGCTAGTCAAGAAATGACTAACTAACTAACTAACTCCATGGAGCAGAGTCCTTCTTGAGAAGCTAGCAGGTCGTCAGCTAGTCAAGAAATTCCCCGCGTTTTGTGGAACCCGAAGGTTCATTACCGCATTCACAAGAGCCCGCCACCTGTCCCTATCCTGAGCCATATCGATCCAGGCAACGCCATCCCATCCCACTTCTTGAAGATCCATTTTAATATTATCCTCCCATGTATGCCTGGGTCTTCCAAGTGGTTACACTCCTACAAAAAAACTTGTAACATTTCTTTTTTAGGGGCTGTGGAGGAGATGGTAAACATTAGCAGCGCGGTTAAAGCAAAGATAGTTTTGTCCCTCTGCACACACACACAAAACACATGCAGGAGTGGAGGTATAGTGCCATTTACAGTTACCCTTGGAATCAGATGGGGGCGTGAGCTGCATGCCTCCACAAATTCATCCTCGGGGAGAGCGCCATTTACCCGTTGAATAACAGGATATGCAAACAATTTTAAAACGGGGATGGCTATAAAACCTCAAAACAGAACCAAATGTTAACGGAATCAACACTCTAGAAGGAACCGTTACAGCTGGGGCACAGAGGAGCGCACAATGGGGACGCATATAAAACTTCGAAACAAATGCCACTACTATTCATTTAACCAACAAATGCACACACTTAAACTACTTTATAGTTTTTATTAATATCGATGTATTCCCCTACACGTGTTTCGGTCCGTAGACCATCTTCAGGGGGGTAAATAGGCTACTACACTTCACATTGCATGTTAAAAGGGGCCCGAAGAGCACACTTGTCTCAGTAATAAGTTTTAAAACATTTGAATTTTTGTAAAATATGTAAAACTGTAAAACTTATAATTTTATCATATAAGTTAAAAGTCAAGATTTAATATAGCAGTGTTTGTCACTTGATACACAGAATTGTGGTATTGTGTTGTTGTTAATTATAAGCTGTAATATGAATAAAAATATATGTAGTTAGAAAATATTCTATCTGTAGTGATTACATTTCACAGTGAGGAAAAATGCACGGTGAAAGCAATATACAATGCCACTACTTTTTGTGGTACTGTGGTCAGTCGAAGTATTGTCTCTTTTGGCCATTACCATTACCATAATGTATCGGTAACTGGTCCTACTAGGGCGGTGTTCCTTAATATAATTTGGCCTCTGAACCTTTCGTGCTCGAAAAATTTTTGTAAAAATTCTGATAAAATCCTTATATATGGAACAAAAAGTACTAGACTATGGATAAGTAAGAATATTAATAAATAAATATTAAACAAAGATACGAAGTGAAAATTAAAGTGTTTAATTGCACGTGTTTACAAATAAAATCACATTTTCTGTATACAAAGAATGAAACTTAAAATCTAGTATGCTTTTCCCTCACAAAAAAAAAAAATTATTTTCAAAATATGGATATTGTGTTTATTCTACAGTTGCAACACCTCAGAATTTTGTGAAAGAATTTATTGATCATTTTCAATTAGAAATGAAAATATTTTGTGTATCGTTTAAGATACTATGGCGCTGCAGCCCCTTCTGGGCCCTGACCCCCCTAAAAAGGCGCCTCTATTCTTCTCCATCCCCAGCTCATCTCCTCAAATCTCGTATTCCTTGGAATTCTAATGCATCCCTCTGGATAACTTCCACCCATTTTGTTCTTGGTTTTCTTACTGATCTTTCTTTGTAGATTTTCTCATTAGGAACATTTTTTCCGATTCTTCCTTCTTCCAATCTTATGACATGACCCGCCCATTCTAGTCTTCTAATTTTAACATCATCCACCGTATTTAGATCTTTGTAAAGACTATAAATTTCGCTATTACTTCTAGGACGCCAGTTCCCTTTCTCTTGTATTGGGCCACACGTTATTCCTAATATTTCCCTTCCTAATACGTGTAGCACGTGTTCTGTCATTTACGTTTGTGTACACGGTTACAATATTACTTGTAATACAATTTGAATTTCCATTTCTTGTCTCGTAATGAAATTTTATCTTGCGTAACCCGACTTTCATTGCACGCGGGGTTTCGTGGAACGCTTTTTGCGGAATATTTTTCTAAGGAATTAGTTCCTTTCATATTTGCTTGTGTTTTAAGGTTTTCTACCCCCTATTTATTGTAGGTCATTTTCCCCGCACTCTTTTAATTTTGATTTTTAGGTTGTAGAAAGTTAGGCTCAGGATAGGGACAGATGGCGGGCTCTTGTGAATGCGGCAATGAACCTTCGGGTTCCATAAAATGAGGGGAATTTCTTGACTAGCTGACGACCTGTTAGCTTCTCAAGAAGGACTCTGCTCCATGGAGTTAGTTAGTTAGTTAAGTTTTAGAAAGTTGGCACAACTTAGCCTATCTCTTAAACAAAATAAAATAACAAGCGCTTCAGGTCTGTGATAAGTAAATGTGAAAATGATAGCTTCACGTCGCACTTTGTGTGGGCATTTATCGCTCAGAATTAATTGTTAGTATATCAGGTTATTAACGTGTGTTGTTGTAAGTGCATAGGAGAGGAGACTGTGAATAGAAAGCTTATGAAAGAGGTGGACTTCTTCGTTTTAATTGGTCATGAGAATCTTCTGTCTTCCAGTTTGCTATCTAAAAATACAAAGATCAAGATATACAGAACTGTAATTTTGCCTGTTGTTTTGTATGGGTGTGAGACTTGGTCTGTCACACTGAGGGAGGAACATAGGCTGAGGGTGTTCGAGAATAGGGTGCTGAGGAGGATATTTGGGCCTAAGAGGGACGGGGTAACAGGGGAGTGGAGAGGACTACATAACGAGGAACTTTATGATCTGTACTCATCACCAAATATTATTCGGGTGATCAAATCAAGAAGAATGAGATGGGCGGGGCATGTAGCACGTATGGGTGAGGGGAGAGGTGCATACAGGGTTTTGGTGGGGAGACCTGAGGGAAGGAGACCACTTGGAAGAACTAGGCGTAGATGGGAGGATAATATTAAAATTAATCTTCAAGAAGTGGGATGGGGACAAGGACTGGATTGATCTGGCTCAGGATAGGGACAGGTGGCAGGCTCTTGTGAATGCGGTAATGAACCTTCGGGTTCCGTAAAATGCGGGGAATTTCTTGACTAGCTGACGACCTGTTAGCTTATCAGAAAGGACTCTGCTCTATGGAGTTAGTTAGTTAGTTAGTTAGTTATGTTGGTTCATACATTGAAAGAAAAGACACACACACACACACACACACAACATGTGGTCTCATGTTTAAACATGTAAAGGTAAAGGTTCCGCCATGACATGTCTGGACAGGAAAAGACGGGAGGAGACATTCGCAACCCTGCGCTAGAAAAAGATGGGTAGTTGCCACCACGCTCAGGATGCTTTACCCCCTGGAAAGACCCGGAACCCATTAAGCAGAGGCTGGGTGGCCCTAGGGGCTGTTCTGGACGGCAAGGGAAATCTCACCTCCACCGGGTTTCGATCCCAGGACCGTCTAGCCCGTAGCGAGTCGCTATACAGACTACGCTATCCCGGCTGCCTTTAAACAGGAATATGTATGTATTTATATTGGCTTATATAGGTAAACAATTATACAGCGCCGAATGGCAGGAAAATTATTACCTAATAAATTCGAAAGGGCCGATCCCCGTGGCCGCGCGGTCTAAGCCGTGGGTCTGCGGCCATTCGCTTTCTGGGATTGCGGGTTCGAATCCTGCCGGGGGTATGAATGTCTGTCTTTTGTGAGTGTTATTTTTGTCAGGTGGAGGTCTCTGCGACGGACTGATCCCTCGTCCAGAGGAGTCCTACCGAGTGTGGTGTGTCTGAGTGTGACCAGGCGCAGCAATAAGCCTTACACCTAAAATGAGTAGGTAGAAGAGGTCAGACTAAGACAAAAAAGGAAATGGAAAGGATGCGGAAGGAACCAGTTCTAGCTTAATTTGCCTTATTATACCCGAATTTGCATGAAGGGACTGATGAAAATCATACTGAACTTGTCACCAGGTCTAGATTGAACCCGGAACCTCAAAAATACTACTTCGAATTTCGAGTTATCAGAATCATTCTCGATTGTGTTTCAGACAAATCCGTTCCTCGGGCTTCCCTCGATCTACCCACGCTGACAGTTGTCACCGCTCGGTTGACAGTAATTTATTACGGTTAATCGTTTTACCCATTTGGACTTGTAGAGTAAGTTACCGTGTGAGTGTCTCTGAGGTTTCATTAAACTAAGTAAACTGTGTGGTGTGCATTAGGACAAGAAATAAATCTAGCGGGACACGTGATCCAACGTCACCGTTTCTCATGAGCGAGTTTTCTCTCGCTCTCCCTGTCTCTTTTCTTCATCTTGTGGAAACCAATAAGAGCCATTAGTGAGATTGCTGCCTCCTTGTAAAGATAAAGAGCTTCAGAACGAGAAGAAGTCTGAAACCAGTTGGGGGATTCTGTGTGATAATTACTATAGTATCCTGTTCGTTGTTTTGAACGTTTTCTATAGGGTGTTTCTTTTCCTGCTTGACCTACCAGCGCTGAACTGACGCAGTAGTGAGTTTTTATTAGACTTTTTAAAGATTAGTATCACTGCGATCATTTGTCTAGCTCACGTCATCGACTGTTAAACCTCTCCGACACGCGGCGTGCGACCCAACGCTGGCTGAGCGACGGGTGGAGAGTTGGACCGGCCCTTATCGGTCAAGCAGGAAAAAAAAAACACCCTGTATTTCTATGCGGGCCAAAGGTTTAATTCTCCAAACTTATTTGATAAGCTTTTCGAGTATGAGGAGCCCTTTTTTAACTCCAAAAATTCCGTGGACCCCCACATGCTAATATGTGTACCCTTAGGATCAGATGACTCATAAAATACGTGCCGACAAAAAAGCTACGTCTTATAAATCTGTAAAGGTAAATTTTTTCCTTGTTAATGCCGTGAAATTGTGTAGGGGAAATAGAGATTTAGCTCCACTCATTATTCTTAATCTCGGTACTAGACGGAGGTTAAGTGGTGAACTTCATGCCCCGGCTGTTTCTACCCATCGAACACGAGTCCGGGTAGGCCCAACAGCGATTCCTGGACGGCTTGAAGATGAAAAGACACCCTTGTTCCTGTCGAGAATCGAATCTTGGATTGTCGAACCCGTAGCCTAATCACTGTATCGACTGCGTTATCCCGTCTCTATTGCAAAATCAGTAACAGTTGTAAATGAATTCACTTCTTATTCATTATGAAAATAATACCAGAGGACAAGGTTAAAAGTAAAGCAATCCCATTACAGACCTGGAAAGGTCCTTAGGGTTCCAGGAGGTTGAGGCTCCCAGATTTGTACACAATCGGCACAAGAAGGTGGTAAGGTTGTCAGCCCTACGCACCGACCGCCTTTACCCCCCAGGAAATATTCCCGGTACTTATTTCTGTTAGAGACTGAGTCGATCCCAGGACCATAATGAGGCCGGAAGGATTATGTCAATGAAAAATTCCAATGACATCGTCGGTAATCGAACCCGCGACCTTCCTGCTTATAGCCTCAACCAACTGCGCCACCGCGTGCCCCCGCCATAGGGCAAGAGAGGACACAAAGCGCTGGCTGGAGGGTTTGTCGTGTAGCTGTTTGAGTTGGCGGATGGATACTGTATGATCTTGGTTTATTAAAAACCACGCGCGTGATTGCCACATGATCACGCATGTGTTATCCCTGATCCGTGTCACGCCTTTCACACGACTTTAGCGTGTGACGCAGTGCTGCTGGTATAAAGAGTTTGATTTTGAGCAATGGATTATAAATCCTTAAATGCTATGTTGGTTGTAAATTATAATTGTTATATTGAGAATGTATCCTCCTCTGTACAACGTGAGTTATAGGGGTTAATATGATACGGAAAAATGACGGGACAGTGGTGTGAAGGAGTCGAAACGTCGCCAGCTAATTTACTGTTGCGGTAAGAACCTGAACCCCATTTGCCACACACATGGCCTTTGTATTCCTCTTCTACTCAATCACAAGCCTAGAATCGAACCAGGATTCGCCGGTTACACGCACATTGTAATGAAAACGAAGCTGTGACGCACAGCTAAGTGAAGCAACCGTATAAACCCCAATCCCGCAAAGCGCATTCACACAATCACGTATCACGCATTTTCGAAAGCGGGTTCTTAAAAGTAAAGAGGTTTGTGTCATATCTCTCTCTAAAACTAAGTATTTCTTCCCACACAGAGATACTGCAACAGGCAACACTAAACGTTACTAACGCTAATAGAGGTGAATGTGACCAACCTAAGCACACGAACCACGGAACACACGTATACTTTGTTTTGGAGGTGGGAAGAACGGGTTCGTTCATTACGGGTCCCCTTGGTGATCCGTTAATTTAACCCGTTCACTATGTTCACTTGACCAAACCAATATATTATTACATGTTAAGGCCGGGGTTTGTAGATTACTTATTTTAAGTAATAATAATAATAAAATTGATGTATTGCCATGCTAATTCACATTGCTGGGAAAGTCACAGAGGTAATGAACAGCAAAATGTGAGCTTACTCCTGCCCCCAGTCCCTGCACACCTAGGATGTTTTCAGTTTTACTAACAGAAAGTGGCATTCCATCCTCCCACAGTCCTCCTCGCCATGTTTTAGTACCGACTATTGTCATAGGGGACGCAAACGTCTCGTCAGCGGAATGTTAGTACTACGAGCCCCGCATAGATGGCACGACATGCATATCGTGTGATGTATAATCTGTGACACAGAGTTCACAATGCCGACTGGTAGAGACAGGCTGTCTTGTGAACGAAAACTAATTGTTGAACGATGAACGATAGCAACACGTCCGGATCTAGGTGAACGACAGGTTCTCGGAGCCCAGACCCGGATCTCAGCAATCTGCTCGCTGAATCGTTCTTTGTGGCCCGACAATTCTCCACGTGTGAGACTGAAGGTTATAGCGTATAAAAGTCCAAGTTACTGATGCCAGCACGCATAAACAAGGCTAACTAACTCACTCACCTCGTGGAGCAGAGTCCTTCCTGAGAAGTTAACCGCTGTTCAGCTAGTCAGGAATTCCCCCTAATTTTATGGAACCCGAAGTTTCATTATCGCATTCACAAGCGCTGGTCACCTGCTCCTATCCTGAGCCATATCAATCCAGTCCATGCCCCCCATCCCCCTTTTTGAAGATTCATTTGAATATTATCCTCCCATCTACGCCTAGGTTTTCAAAGTCCGAGGCCTTGTGAAATGTTTCGTAACATCGTTAGTTTTTATGCCGAGGAGTTGTTAGCGCCTCACCCAACCTCCAAGCTGGAGGACCACCCCTTGCAGGCTGTCCGTGACTGCCTATTCTGTATTTACACAGCTACTCTCCATATCTGGTGGCCGTTTCTCCATCCGCAACGTGACGACGCGCCATGCTGTGGTGACAGGGACCTACTGGTCAGGGCCGAACTAAGGGTCGGGCCAGCCGGGCGGCTGCCCGGGGAGCCAAACTATAAGGGGCGCTAAGACGTCACTGGAATAATCGGAAATATGGTGCTACTAAACTCAGCTTTTCACACAATAAAGAATTTCTCCGAAAATTATCCGCAATTTCGGCACGACACGTCAGAACGGTTCTACAGCCCTGTCCTAGGACGAAACAGTTTCAAGAATATCTGTTTGAAGGGGCGCCAAACTGTTAACCTGCCCGGAGCGCCCGCAAGTCTCGGACCGGCCCTGCCGATGGTGTGATTAGTGTAGCAGAAAAAATTGTGGTTTTTTTGTAAGTGGGTGGACGCGCGCGTGCGTCTTTAGGCGAGTTCGCAAAATTGTGAAGAACCACTACTAGTTTCGTCATGTCTGTCTCTCTGTCTCTCTGTCTGTCTGTCTGTCTGTCCGTCTGCATGGAGCAACTCGGTTCCCACTGGACGAATTTTCACGAAATTTGATATTTGAGTATTTTTCCTAAATCTGCCAAGAGGAGTCAAGTTTCATTAAAAATCCGACAAGAATAACGGGTACTTTACATGAAGATCTCTGTACACTTATTATAATCTTCTTCTTCGGTGGCACTACAGTCCAATGCGGACCTTCGCCTCCTTACACTTATTATAATATCTCGCTGAATTCTTCTTAGAATGAGAAATATTTCAGAAAAAAGTTGTAGAGAAAATCAAAACACACATTTTATGTTCGGTAACTTTTTTCCGAAAATCGTGCCTTTTTTTTTTAGATAATGTGGAAATTTATGGTAGAGCCAGACAGGCCACAGATGACAATATAATACGGCGCATGCGCTTTGCATGCTGGATAACTAAGGCTACAGACACACACTCAGAATATGTAATACTTATTGCTCTTCCACAGCAAAAATGGTTAGGCGAAAGCGCCTTCATGTAATATTACAGAATATGTAGATGATATAGATAATATTTAGGTGTTTCTATTCTATGTAATACACCTCCCTGAAGATGGCCACATGAGTGGCCGAAACTTGTAGGAGGTATAGAGGGTGTATACTATACTTTCATACACTTACGTCCAATTGTTGGTTACAATACAATGTCTAATTGCTCAATGCACGGACAGGGATCATTTAAAACTTCTAGTCTTCTTTGAAACTCGTTTATCAATACACAGAATGTAGACAGAAGCATCAAGTGCAACATCAGGGCGACTTTGTACGTTTGGGAAGTGGCTTTCATCAGCTGAGTCTTCCATAATTTCAGTTTCCCTTTGAAAGGAATCAATGGTGCTAGTCACTTTAATGATAGTCTTGTTTTCATCTTGGAGCTCAGTATTCAACTCATTTAGTTTAGCGGTAAGCTCTGTGAGGAAAGCAAGATTCAACAACCACCGAGAATCTTGTAATTGTGGAGGTAAATCGCCTCTGTCCTAAAGAAACTCCACAATTTCTGGAACAAGTTTTTGGAACCTGAATAAAACTTTCCTCAACTCAGCCAACGGACTTCTGCATGTAATATCAATTCTCCATAATGCCCCTCAATTTCGTCTAATAAATGTTTGAACAGCCTACATTGAAGAGCTCTTGCGTGGATCTGGTTTGCAATTCTTTACACAACATTCATCACATGTTGAACATCGATCATTTTTGTACACAGAATGACAAAATCTAGGAAAGTTTTTATTTTTTTATTTTTGGCAAAGCCCAATTAAAGCCAGCGTTTTCACTAGTCATAGCTGGTGCACCGTCTGTGGTGACTGACACAAGTTTATGAACGGGAACATTCATTTCCAGAAGGGTAGCCTAGAAGTTTTAAACTATGTCTTCACCTCTAGTCGTCCCACGTGACGATTTTGTTTTCAACAGCTCTTTCTTACAAGTGCCATCACTGAAGGCCATCCAAATGAAAACAAGAAAGTGGGCTACATCGCAGACATCAGCAGACTCATCAAGCTGAAGACAAAAATTCACACAATTTCAGTTCTTGCCTCAGTGATTGGTGGGCCGGGATAGCGTAGTCGGTATAGAGACTCGCTACTCGAGACGGTCCGGGGATTGAATCGCGGTGGGGGCGAGATTTTCCGCACCCGTCGCGACCGGCCCTGGAGCCCACCCAGCCTCCTGCACAATGAGTACTGGGTCTCTGTCCCGGGGGTAAAGGGGCCGGGGCGTGGTGTTGACCACCCACCCCCGTCTAGCGCCGAGGTTAAAGAACGAAGAGAGCTTTACTTTACCTTTGCCTCAGTTATTGTTCAGCGCCATGGGACATACATTATACCCATCGACTGACAGCACTCCGAAATAATTGGACCTCGTTAATTGCATTGCATACTTCAGTACAGAAAAAAGCAACCAGAAGGCATGCATCAATCAAGATATATTTTGTAAATGCTTAGTTTTGCCTACTTTCCATCCTAAAATGGAAGAATAATTAGGCTATTGCAATTGTGCCATAGCGCATTTTAAAATAAACCATCCAGTTAGGCCTACATTAAAAGTCAAGTATATGACTAAAATTTCAATATTTCCTCACCGTGAAAACATGAACACTTATTTCGCGTTGATCGTGTACCTTAAAATGAGCCAGTACGGCTTCCCACCCAATCCATAATTTACACTAATTCTCCCTTTCGGTATTGTATGAGTATATTCGGTGAAGGCGAGAAGCAGTGTAGCAGAGATCCGTGATTGCGAGCTGTTATCTATGGTTCGAGTTGTTTGATGTCTGTGAGATGGAGGTGGGCGGTCGAAAGTTACTGTGATTTTGAAAGTCTAATTTCGTATAATGGCATTATCATTTGCAACACGAAGAATAATATGCTCAAAAAAGAATTTTCTTATAACGGCATGTAGAAGCGGCTATATAGTTTTGTGAGTTGAGTTTAATTGCTCTTAATGTGTATATTTAGGTTATGTTACACAGTTCGCATAGAGTTTGCGGATTATACATACATACATATGTATAAGCCGCAAACTATAGATTATCAGTTTACGTCGATGTTGATATGTTAGTACGTTGCATGTGTGTGTATGCATATGTATATTTTAGCGTTCACAGGACTGCTTGATAACGGTAATATAATGTACTTCATCGTTCCCGAAGCCGTTTTTTTTTATTTTGGGTAAGAAAACGTTCCTTAAATATTATTAGCCGATTTCAAGAGTAATAAAACTGACTTAGCTTCACTGTTAAGTAAAATATGCCCCTGTAACTATTAATTAATTGGGAGAAGCAATATCAACGACAATTTCATAGGCACTAACTGCCAGATTTATGCCATTATTTATCCCTAATCCATATTTCTGATACTTGATGGTTCTCTTACGTCATTCTATGTTACGTCAAGACTTTACAGTCTGGTATTTGGTGGAAATGATGTGACAAGGGTTAATCATTTTATTATAATTTGGAATAACTTGTTCTACTTTCTGTCTGCTCTGTAAGTTTGAATTGTAGACGATTGTGATAGTAAGGCATGGCATAATGAGTGGGTGTGAGTGATTCACTTCGTTTTAGGTTCTTTGACCTGCTATATTTATGGCAGCAGTTAGGCCTATGTGTTATTGAATAAAATTGCGGTTATCTTCAAGTCAGCAGACATGTAATTTATTACTAGAAACTTACACAATCAATTTTCCAATTGTATTGCAATACATCTCATACCAGCATTTTTATACTGACAACTGGTTTTCACTCTTGGAGAGTAAGCAACCATTTTGGAGTTTGACATCTCATTATGGTTGGTATTACATGGCACTTCTACAGAAATAAATTTTAGTTGTAGGTAACCATATTTTTTGGGGCTCAAATTATGCAGAAGCAGGGGAAAACAAAACCCTCCCCTTTGTTGAAATCTAGTTATCTCTTTACTATCACACAATCGGGGAGTCCAGTTGGCACTGGTGTGACTGTTTTGTTACTCTGCAGTTGGTTAATAACATTAACCAGTTAACTCATTTTCCTCAATCTGGTATGAACATGTTGATACTATCTGCCATGCCACCTTTGTATTTTCTAATTTTGCACCACCAGTAGTGACATTATGATGATTGTAACTTTGATATAATTAACCAACCATTTTAAGACACTGTAACCACACATTTGATCTTATTATTTTATACTCACAAAGAAGAATAGTGTTTAATGTTTATTTCAGCAACTTGAAGCAGTATATGAAAGAAACATTTCGCCCATATATCTTATGATCTATCTTTGGCATTGGGGATCTCCACAACATACCACAGTGATTTAGGAAGAAAACGTGAACACTTTTGGGCTGTAAGATAGGAAATAAAAAAAAACATTGTAATATTTCCAAGTGTTCAAGCAAGGAGAAGGTATGGTATGGCATTTGCCCCTTTGCACAGAAAATAACTGCAAGTATAAAAATACCAATTTGGAGTAGCCTACTGGTATCAGCTGCAGTGTAATGTTCGCTGGTATCACATCAGAATGAAGTGCTGAGACATAAATAATTGTGTATTATTGAGTTATTTAATTAAATGCGATATTTCCAGGCTTCCTGAAGTGCCCACTGATGTTCTAGATGATCCTCTACTTAAAACACAAGGAATTCCTCAAATCAGCAGCCTGTCAACAGAAAAATGTTCAAGTGCTATGAAGAAATATGCTTTAGAATTTGAGTCACAAATCTGGAAGACAGAGGACCAGTTGAAAGGTATATGATAATATGAGACTTTTTATTTCACTATCTCTCGAAGGACTTGTTTTTCATTTTCATTTTATATCTTTCTTGGGGTGCTTTGTTTAAAAAATTTTCAAAATGTATCATTTTGGATGAGTGATCTCAGTGTGTGTGAATGATTATTTAATAGACACATACTCAGTACCAGCAACAGAAATTGGTGGCAGGTTTAAGGTTGTTAGTTGTTGCAACATAAATACATAGAAGAAAAAATGAAGCCTGGCTGTAGAGTTTTTGAGCTGGTACCTAGATTCAAAGAAAATTTGTCATGCCCTGTGGTAAGTAATGTACTATACCAGTTGAAATTTTCAGTTTTACTCTCTGAACTTCTCCACTGAAGAATACATGTTATTAAAGACATATCCATAAATGAGTTTTAAATTACCCCAGTATGTTGGTTAAAATGTTCATTAGGAAAAAGTGCATAACTTTGCTTCAGTAATATTGTTATAACAAGTACCTAGCACTTGTGGAAGCTGTTACATAATTGAAACTCACACAGCCTCCAGTCAGGTGAATAACAATTGTTCTTCTCCCAGGGTTAACGTTTTGGTGACAAATTTGGACATTTAAATTTTAGTGCACCCTTCATTTAAAATGGTGTACCGGGATAGCAACTTGCTACAGGCTGGATGGTCCAAGGATCGAATCCCGATGAGGGTGAGATTTTCTGCACCCATCCAGACTGGCCTTCGGGCCCACCCACCTCTCTATTCAATGGGTACCGGTTCGGGTGTAAAGTGGCCGGGGCGTGGCATTGACCACCCACCCCATCAAGTGCTGAGGTTAAAGAAATAGTAGAGCTATACTTGTCTTCCCCTTCTGGGTCTGGTTACCTTCACCTTCATGTAAAATGTGAATATTTTCATAACACTCAACAAACAACGTGTACAATGTTCTTCCTTAGATGTTTATATTATGTTATAACACTGAGTATTCCTACATGTTTCATTCCACAAAGGATCATCATCAGGGAATAAGTATCGAATAATATTGCATGAAATTTGTTTAGCCATTTTTTACACATAATTAACAGCTTACACATGGGGTAAAAGAGTCAAGTACTAAAACGTACACAGTTCTTTGTAGAATAGTTGCGTCTATAAGTAAACTGGAATCTTGATATACAGTATCCCCCTCCCCCCCATTTTATACATATAATTGTACAAAATGGGGGCACGCGGTGGCGCAGTTGGTCGAGGCACTGCGCTACAAACCGGAACGTCGCGGGTTTGATTCCCGATGGTGTCACTGGAATTTTTCACTGACATAATCGTTTCGGTCGCACTATGGCCCTGGGGTCGATTCAGCCTCTAACAGAAATGAGTACCAGGAATTTTTCCTGGGGGGTAAAGGCGGCCAGTGCGTAGGGCTGACAACCTTACCACCTTCATGTGCTGATTGTCTAAAAACCTGGGAGCCTCGACCTCCTGGAGCCCTAAGGGCCTTCCTAGGCCTGTATGGGACTGCTTTACCTTTTACCTTTTAATTGTATAAAATAAGGGATTTCTTTTATAATATGTATAGAATTTGATTTTCATAGTTGTTATATGGGCCTGATGATGGCTCTATAGAGCTGAAACCGGTAGCCTAATGTGTCGAAAATATGTTGGTTGTGACTGTGATTACTGAACAAGAGTGAAATATAATTTCCAGGGCAGCTTACATATTTGATGAAACTTGACATGGTACTGTGTCAACTTACTGTGTTAATGTGCCTGGAATTCCACTTCCATTTCTCCATACCTCTTCATGGCATGGTGTTTGATGATGCATAGAAACCACTGTGTGTTTTTTATACAGTGTTAAATAGAATGTAAAAGTTATAAAATGATAAGTATAAAATACAGCGCTGAGCCCATTATGGTTATCATAATCCTGACGAGTTCCAGGCCAAGTCTCTTGCAGTGAATGCATACAAACATCTGATTCTATCTTGTGTGATCCAAGAGGATCTAAACCCAGTGGCATGTATCGGTGTGCATTGTGCCAGGAGGTGCTGTATACTTACCATTTTATAATTTTAACATTTTAAATATCTTAATGTCGGCCTCGGTGGACTAGTGGTTAGCGTGCTTGCCACTGGACCCAAGGTTTGCAGGTTCCATCCCAACCGAGGTCGATGGATTTTTAAGGGTGATAAAAATCCGGAGCACCACTTCCTTCGGAGGGGAAGTAAAGCCGTCGGTCCTATGTCATAGATTTACGGCATGTAAAAGAAACTTACGGGCATGAATAGAACCAGTAATGCTCATAAGCGAAATTCAAGCGGCTATTTCTCACCCAAGTCTCCTGACTGCCTGCCAGATGGCTCTGGCGGTCACATCAGGATTGAGTTGAACAGCGCGGCCAGTGGGGTGGTCACCAACTGCCACAAATGCGCAAGACCAAGTAACCTCGGAAAAAGGAGGCTGTCGAGCCATGGTTATTATTATTATTATTAAATATCTTAATATTTGATATTGTACTTCCAAGATGGATGTATTTGTGCTTGTACTCCTTTGTATTTGGGACACCCTGAGGAAGACACCATGGCATCAAAACATGTAGGAGTTTTTAAAACTTATGTAGAGTCTGTAATCCTATTGTGTGAATTTGTTGGTGTATATGATTGATTGTAAGAATAATGCACTTAATGAATAATGTCAAAATAGGTCAAACTTGTTTAAGCGGCAGAGGCTCCTGACCCGTATTGAGGCCTTGGCATATGTTTTTAAGACTAACTTTCTTATTCTGTGTCAAAATTATACTCTATGTGTTTTGCTTTTGTGATGAACATTGCCTAGCTTCTTAATAATGTAGATGTCAGTTTGTTGTCAGCTTTCTTGCCATTTGTTACATCTGCTTCCTGGGCCACGTTTATGTCCATATAGTTACTGTGAATGAAGGACAGAGCAGGTTTGTGGCTGTCTCTTGAGATCTTTGATGATTATGCTTAGTGTTGTTTCAGAAAACCCAGCACAGAATGTGTTTGTGGAAGTGCTGGATCCACTTGAGAAGTATGGTGCTCCACTGGACACAACATGGGGTCTCGTGAAAACCTTGTATCTTACCAATAAGGATCTTATGCCAGTCAGAGCATATGTGAGCATACACGATAAAGCTCGCCGGTTCAGAGCCCTCAAGTTTAACAGTGAGCCTATATATGCAGCATGCAAGGTGAAATATTTATGTTACTCTGAATAATACATCATGCCATATTTCATCACTCACTTCATAACCCTTATCGTAAAAACTGAGTGGGTCTGAAATATGCATAATTGAAAACAAAAGTTTGTATAATAGACATTTTTTGCCATACTGTGCTGATGTCTCATGTGCTGAAGTCCCTTGCAGATTTCAGTGACAAGATTTTTCATTGATGTCATCTCTTGTACATAAAGTGTCATGTGAATATATTATGATTGGTTTGTTAACTTCATAATTAAGAATGAAGGCATGGAATTACAAGTACCGTATATTCTCGAATCTAATGCGCATCCAAATCTAATACGCACCCAGTTTTTGGCGACTTCTTAAACGAAAAAAAGTTAGTTCGCGATTCTAATCCGCACCTTTCCTTCAACCACCCCTTGCCCACGGGGCGACTGATTGAATAATATTGGATGTTACCAATGCGTTAAAATCCGACGCTACGCCTGTGGCCGATGAGTCATACCGATAGAGGCGGGGCCTTTCTCAACAGACGTGCGCAATCTCGTCTGAAGCCAGCTGAGCTTTAGTTGTTGAAACGTGGGAGGTGCTTGTTCCAATTTGTCGTGTACCGTAGTTATGGAAGAGGGACACCTGAAATCTAAACGACTCTCATATACGGCGAAGTTCAAACGTGAAGTTATTCGGTGCGCAGAGGAGAATGGAAACCGCAAAGCCGCTGCAATTTTTGGAGTTGATGAAAGCAACATTCGACTGTGGCGGAAACACAAGGCAGCGATCAGCGGATCCGAAGATGACATTGTATGGGAGGACGATGTTGAAGATAAAGATGATAGTGACTGGGTGGAGAGCACGGATAACGATTCAGTTATGAGTGATGACGGCGAGTCTGATGAATAATAAATTATAATAATAAATAATAAAATAATAGATTATTGTATTGTATTGTTCTTACGGCACGTACAGCAGCTCAATCATTTTTCCAAAATCCAGCTCTAGACCGCGAATCTAATCCGCACATGAATCTAATACGCATCTGATTTTTTAGCCCTCTAAAACTGTAAAAAGGGTGTGCATTAGATTCGAGAATATACGGTACATAGTGATAAGAATGATGTCTTGAAATAAGGTGTGTTGATTTTGGTGACGTAGAGATTTCATTTGGGTGCAACAGGAGTGCTGCTTTTACACTGATATTCCATGTGGTTAATATAACGATCTACTGGAGTTCCTGTGGCACTGTGCTGGGACAAGGTGTTTCTGCGCTCTGTGCTATTAATTCCACCTGTTTGTCCACCCTCCATTCCTGCTCCTATCAAATTGAACAATTTCAGCGGCTGAGACAGATTACACAAGGGGTTACATGGTTATTTTGATGTTTATAGCTGTTTTTATGTGCCAAGAAAATTTTGCTAGTATAAAAACTTACGAATAGCAATTTCTCACACAAATGAAAGGAATCAGTCAGGTATATGACAAGTTTCGAACTGTACGCACAGCATAAGTGTTTGCTGTGTTATTATTCAGTTTTATAATGAGTTGAGAAATGTACACGTAGCATAACACGTCTGTTGCATTCACTGTGCTACTGCTTGTAGGTTTTCAATTTTTGAATGCTAGCATTCGTTAGTTCCTTGTAAATAGTGTAAGGCTGGTGATTTTGAGGAAAAGACTGATAAATATATTCGAAATGTATCTTTCCACTCTTATGTAAATGTACATGCCGTGGCTGAAATCATATGAACTGAAAGGAAATAATTAAGGGCACAATGAATTGTTCCCTTATATTACACCTGTATTGCATGGACTTTTAAAACCATAAATCCCGCAGTTGCCAGACTTTATTGGGGAGTTATATCTTAAAATTGCAGACCTCCACAAAAACATAAATATTTTCTGCTCTGTATAACTTAAAATTGTGAAATCAAAACTGTTTGAAAGTGAACAAAATTTTCGATTAATGGACAAGTATCAATTGTAGGAATGAAATGCACTCGATGAAATTTTCTAATAATTCGGAGATTATTTTGTGTAATACATTTTATGACATTTCTGTGAATTTTTTAATTTACTCACCCCTTACTTTACATGGAAATTATGTGTAAAGTTACTTAATAAAAACATGTGGCAGTTACAAAGTACAAATTTTTTTGTTCTACCTGTACACAGATACAACATGCAGCATGCCACAATGTATAATACTGCTGTCTTTGTTTAGCAACTCATGAGTTCACATGTGTATGCGACTTTTTGAAACAGTCCACTATGCAGAGACTGACATCACATTTTGTACAAAAATGCAGGGTGCTCTGTTCTTGTTTTCTTAGCAAACACATGTGACACTGTCTTTGTTTTTCTTTGGAAGGCCAGTGTTATGAATGTTTCACTTCAAATTGACATTCTGCAGCTTATAGAACTCGAGCTACAGACTGTGTCATTAAATAGTGCAATTAATTAAAACTTACTGAAGGTTCTTGAACAGTTTGGTATGCACTGTGTTGTAATGTTGGCTGATCTATGGCATTTTACATAATTTCTTGTAGGAAGCAAGTGTTAATAATGACTTGACAGAAGAACAAAGACGAGTGTTGGGAAAGTACACCCTCGAGGGTCGGCTGAATGGCTTGGAGCTTGATAGTGCACAGCTCCTTACACTTCAACAAACAATCAAACAGATTACTAATGAAAGGACTAAATTCAACGGTAAAGCTGATGTAAGTAAAAAGTAAAGTTTTCACTATACACACCATGAAGAATGTGGGGGCGAGTGGAGGTATAGATACACTTGTTTTTGAACTTGGCATTGACAGAAGTAAAGTAAACTTCATGCCCCAGCTGCTTTATCCCTGATGAATGTGTCACCAGTACTCAATGAATTGAAGGTGGAGTGGGCCCCAGAGCTAGTCTGGATGCTGTGGAAAAGAGAAAAATGTTTGCCCCTTCTGGAATCAAACTGTGATTGCAGGGTTGTCCGTTCTGTAGCGTAGTCGGTATACTGACTTCACTGTCACTGCCCTTAAGCTGAGGTAAGGTAGATATAAGAGTTTGAGTTGTGGGAACACACAGTGCAGACAATTGATCTATTCTTATGTTAGATATGTCCTTAGAGAGGCTCCTGCACTTCAGTACTGCACCACAAAGGTGTACAGGGGATGTGAATGTAAGGCTCCATTTAGTGTGCATTTGTCATTAAATGGAACTGAGTCAGCTTCGCACTGTAGTCATTTTACTCCAGAGAGAGAACATGGATAGAAGATTGGGTGCACCACAGAACCAGGCTGAGTGCATTGAGGGAGAAAACAATTCTTGTCCCTGCTGGAGCTTGAACCCCAGCTGTCAAGTGCATAACTAGTGTCTGTGCTGGCTGAACTGTCCCACTTAGTGTTAGTGGATAATTCTGAATTATAAGCAGTGATGTTTCCTTGGGTTATGTGAGTGTGGAGCTGGTATCCAGTGTTTTGTGGCGTGTCTTTGTACAAAAACATTTCATGTTATAAACTCAATTGTAACATAGCTGAATTCATGAGAAGGATTAATTCTATATAGGTGGCATGTAAGCTTGGTATCTTTTAACTTGATTTCAGGCTTCCACCACGATGTTGATGAGATCTACGCTCTTCTGGGGTATTATGCAGCATCGAATGGTAATCCTTTACCAATGTTTTGGGGCAATGTATTGGTCTCATCTTCTAGTGTCAAGAAGTCCAAGAAGCAAAGGACTTCTTGACCCTTGAAGATGGGACGGATACATTGTCCCAAAATGTCGGTAAAGGACACTGCATGATACCCCAGAAGAGTGCAGATCTCATCTCTTAACTTAATTGTATTGTTACAGCTGGCTACAAAGAATTTCCAACATACAATTGAGGATCACTCTATCGTACGAGAGTTCCCTGAGGATGTTCTAAAGATAATGGCTTTAGACAGGTAATTAACTTATGGCTAATAACTCAAATTTTCAAAGTTGAAGTATTAGTAATGCAGCAAAACCACTATCTACCATCCCTTGATGCATTCTTTTCCTGCAGGAATCTTTTATTTCTTATCATCCCTATAAATCACATATATAAATGTCTAATTAGATCAGATGCATCGTTCCTCGAAGTGTTGTTTTACTGCATCAGTCATTCAGAGTTACTGACCCTGACCCACAGTTTTCCCTGGATGATTGTTTTTGAGAAAAAGATAGTGACAATTTTTGGAATTCAACTATGTAGGACTCTGACAATGGTGTATGACTCTCTGACACAATCTTCCTTTTTTTGGACTTTGTACATCGTCTGATATTTTAAAAGGAAGCACAATGTATGGGAAGCTGGCTCTTCTTCCGTCTTCAGGCAAGCAAGCACCTAATCTGGTAGACCCCTTTGACTGAGCTACTCTCAGCCACTGGGCCCAGTGACAGAGTAGCTCGATCTAAGGGATCCACCAGATTAGGTGCTTTCCTTGCCTGCAGAGGAAAGCAGAGCCAGCTTAGAAACTGACGATGGACAAGGTCCAAAAAAAGAAGATTGTGTCAGTGAGTTTTTGGGACGTACAGTAGCAGTAACATGCCGGTACTGCGTACCATTAGGATCACACCTCAGCCAAATGAGGAATGGAGGTGGAGCATCGGTTTTGAAGGGTGGCTAAATTTGTAAGGTGACAAACTTCAAAACTATGTTCTGGGTTTGTTAGTAGTACTTGGGTTTGGCATTTAACTCTGTTCTTATTTGTTATTTCTGTTTTGGTACTATTATTTCTTATACATAAGGGCTACACGTCGAAGCTTAACCACACTGTGCCATTCAGGGCAAGTCATGTTAGTTGTACCAGCCTCTGCTTCTTTGGTAATTTTTTGTGCTCAAAAACATATAATTGTTTGTAGTTTATATCTATTTACAGCATTTGAAACTACAGATGAGTGAGTGCACTTTCTTTAATCTTTATCATCTGACGAGACCATATGCTAGTCTCTAAAATGTGCTGGTGAATGGCATAGTATGCTGTTATGTTAGTTTCTTTGTGTTTACTTGGTGGCAATTTAAATTCTCACACCAAACCAGAGAAACTCGGGCTGTCAAGAGAGCAGTTGACACTTAAATCCATCACCTAAAGGTCAGTTAGTCTGTGTGATTTATGAAGCGCCAGTAGTTGTTCTTCTAGAAGAGCGATGGTGATTTATCATGTTTTGGAAAATGATGAATGAAATCTTCTGTTTAGCATTTCATTTCATCCATTAGGATTTTCATCAAAATGCATAACACTGATTGTATGTTACACACTATTACAACCACGTATGATCTATGAAAACCACTTGAAATGGAACAAGTCAACTTAGCTATGAACATGTGTGAGGTTCCAGCACTACCACTTCAGTCCCAGTTGTCACCAATCAGCTGGTGCATGTATGTAGGTCTACTGTAGTGCAGTTTTGAAAAATGTGTTTCTTATTTTGCTGTCTTTCATTGAATAATAAATAATTTCTAACCTGTTCCTTTAAGCATAATACTGGGATTATGTATGGGGAGTGGGTTATAGCTCAGCACATTCTTAATCTCAGTGCTGGATGGATGTCAGTTCTCAGTTTCACTCTCCAGCCACTTTACCCCAAAGGAAAGATTCTCTGGTATCTATTGTTTGGGAGACAAGATGATTCCAGAACTCATTTAGTTCCTGTAGAAATAGAAAAGGCTCGTGTCCCTGCCCGTAATTAATCTTCTGATTCCTCAGTTGTCTAGATTATAGCCTAGCCTGTAAACTGACTAATCCGTCCCAGCTGTCCTAACCTGTATGACTGAAAATGTGTTTAGTTCTGCTTGTAATTCTGTATGTTGTTTACATGTGTAGTTCAGAACCAAACCAGGGTCCATGGAAGGTCACTCTGAACCCATATGTGTACTCCAAGTTCCTTGAATATTGTCCAGATCGGGACCTGCGTTGGAATGTGTGGCAAGCATATACACGACGGGCTTCAAAGTTTAGTGATCCAAATCTGCAGAACAGCACACATTTGGAGGAGCTCAGATATCTCAGGTAAATGGATGACTGGCATGTTAATGATCTTCAGTCTTTGTTCTTCTTTCTGTAAGAAGTTTCAAAGAATATGTAAAATTATCTGGTGCTTTCCTTCGTTCAGTCCAGCTTTATGAACTGTGAGATGCAGCAGCCATCCAGCAGTGTTTTGCAGAGAGAAATATCGGGTTGGTGGTGGACTTATGTCGACATAAGTAAACTTATTTATCAAATGAAACGGATACCTGTCCCATGAATAGGAAGTAGAAACCAGTGTAAAATTATTTCGTATAATGGAAGCTGTAGGAACAGAAATGTAAAGGAAAACGAGGAGGTCTGAGCATAACTCATGAAGCGTACAGTCCTGTTGATTAAATTTGTAGTTATGTATAGCTGTTTGTTGATTTTATTTCTGTGAAGAACTGATTACTTGAGTCTATATTGTGTATGCATTACATTTGTCATGTGTAACCTCAAAGATCTGCATCATTGCAGTTTTTGTAATTGTTGAGTTACAAACAGTATTTCATGTACAGTGTTTGGATATGTTAGTGATTTATCTGTGTAGCCATTGGTGCTAACCTAACTCCACTGGTTGATTGTCACCATAAAACTGAAAGCTAAGCAGAGTTTTTACAGAGCCACAGTACAGTCATTTTACATTTCACAAACAGTATTACATTAATAAAATATGCATATTTTGCAAGGTTTATTACCAACCCAAAGCTTCTAAGAGCACTAGTGTCTCTGTGCCTGTACAAGCTCGTATGTATGTTGTATTGTTATTTATTTATTTTTTTTGTATGGCTCGACAGCCCTATATGGGCCTGGGCCTCCTCGTTTCGTCGAGGTTTCATGATCACACATTTGAGACACACCACAGTCGGTAGGACTCCTCTGGACGAGGGACCAGCTCGTCGCAGAGACCTCTACCTGACATCACACAACACTCACAAAAGACAGACATCCATGCCCCCGGTGGGATTCGAACCCACGATCCTAGTAAGCGAGCGGCTGAAGACCCACGCCTTAGACCGCACGGCCACTGGGATCGGCTGTATTGTTATTAGCGAGTGTAAAAAAAAGATCAAAGGTAAACTTGTTCCTGTCCATGCCATGAAGGTATATATATAGGGGAGCAGAGGTGCAGCTCCACTTATTGTTAACCCTGGCACTAGATGGAGGTGAGTGGTCAACATCACACTTTGACCACTTTATGCCTGAGGAAACCCTGGTACCCATCGTATAGGAGGCTACGTGGACCCCACTGCTGGTCTGAACACTGTGGAGAAGAGAGAATCCCTTGCCCCTACCGGGATTTGAACCCCAGTCTGTCCAACCCATAGGCTAAGATCTGTACCAACTATGCTGTCTTGGCTGCTTATTAGGGTTGTACAAAATTAATGTTTGTGTCCTTCAGTGGCATAGTGTTCATACCAAGTTCCATGAACATTGGTCAGTGGTTCAAAATGTGTGCATGTGCATGCACACACACACACACACCACACACACACACATGCACATGACAATTAAATAGCCTAAATTTTCTTCCTTTTTAGGATGGAAAGTAGGTACAACTAAGCATTTAGAAAATAGATCTTGACTGTTGTGTGTGTTCTGGTTGCTTTTTTCTGTACTGTACTTTCTGGCGTTTCTTTAAGAATGAACTCTCCTGTCACAAACAGGAAACAATCATGCCCAGTCATTGACAAACGGTATGCACGCTGAAGTGTGCAAACACTCAAAATTTGAACTGTTTGCAAAGTTGAAACAGGTTTTGTTAGGTAAATTCTAAAGGGTTCTGACGATGGTATATAACATTGAGAACCAATTGTCTTCTGGACTTTGTCCATCATCCGTAAAATAATAAAATCACGACATTTTGGAAGCTGGGTCTTCTTCCGTCTTCAGATGAAGTGATTGAGGTTAGCTCGGTCTAAGGGACCCATCTGAGTAGGTGTCTCCCCTCCCCCTTCACCTGAAGACGGAAGAAGAACCAGCTTCCGAAATGTCGTGATTTTATTATTTTACGGACGATGGACAAAGTTCAGAAGACAATTGGTTCTCAAGGTTTTGTTAGAGTTTCAATTTTCAGGTTTGACCACAAAATATTAAATGTACCACCAATCAAGTTTCATGAACGAAGTAACAGAATCATGTCACGTATGCCTTTTGTCATTATTTGACAAGTACACTGCTCTTGTGGTGCTTTTGCAGTTTGGGAACAGCTAAATGCATTTTTATACTGGGGAGGTTTGCTAAAATTCTTCAGCATTTTCCAGTTTTGGTTAAAATCAGACAACAACAGATACTTGACCTGCATGCTTTTTGAGTGTAACTTGTTACATATTTATCAGCTGAAAATGTTTCAAACAAATGTAATAAAGATGGAACACTCATTTATGTCCCTACATAAAGGAGATTTAACACGCCAGAGTTGGTCGCTGTGCTACATTTCTTAACTTACTAATCATCTAGAAGATAGCAACAAGCAATGATTTTGATTTTCACTTGCTGTATCAAATGTATTGTCTTCATATGTAAGCAGAAGTATGGGCTGATCTGTGCCGTTATACTAATGGGTGTTGTGTCACACATAATGTTTGTTGATTTAAAATCTAGAGAACGTTTTATTAATAGAAACAAATTAAATGGCAAAGTACACTTTGTTACACTTCAAAGGAAACTGTTTCATACTAATCCTTATAGGAACATTATATTGGACATCATCAGATTTATTGAAGTTGACAACTGTTTGCACATCCATAAGATGAATGTGAAAGACGAAAATGTGCACGATTTATTAGCAAAGAGAATTGTCATTAATTTGGTCATAAATGTGTGGGATGGATGCTGCCAGTATACTTTTTTGCACATGGATCTAAGCACTTTGTCCTGCTGTTGTGTTTGTTTCTGACACAGGATACGTTGCACCATGTTAGGCTGTATGTGTTACAGTGTGGCATGGGATATGCATAATCACAAGCTTCTAACAGGTGAAGCATTGTACCATTTTCTTCCATAATTTACTGGTGACTGTCATTTGGCACTTGCCACTTCTGTTCCATATTAAATTATACATCCATGACACAAACCAGTATTAGAATATGGTCCAAGAGCATGTCCCTCCTCTTTATATAGTGCACTACACGAAAGTCCTTCGGTCACACAGCCTTCAGAAAAAGGTGCTGTTCCCATAAACCATGCAAGATTGAGACTGGAAGTGACCTTGGCATACCAAGTACGGTTTCTCTTCAGTATTTTGGTAATAAATTCTTGAACAGTTGCTCTGAAGCAAGCCTGTGCATTATGTGCTGACCAACTGCAATCCTGTGTTCCAGCTATTGTTTTTCAGGGGCGTTCGCGAAAAGACCTTTGTACATTTATGATAATATCTTGGTGAATTCTTCTTAGAATGAGAAATGTTTCAGACAAAAGTTGCAGTGAAAATCAAAAAACAGGTTTCATGTTCAATAGATTTTTTCCCAAAAAGCATGCCATTTATGAGATAATGTGGAAAAATATGGTACAGCCAGACAGGCCACAGATGACAATATACCGTATATTCTCGAATCTAAACCGCACCCGAATCTAATCCGCACCCAGTTTTTGGCGACTTCTTAAACGAAAAAAGTTAGTTCGCGATTCTAATCCGCACCTTTCCTTCAACCACCCCTTGCCCACGGGGCGACTGATTGAATAATATTGGATGTTACCAATGCGTTAAAATCCGACGCTACGCCTGTGGCCGATGAGTCATACCGATAGAGGCGGGGCCTTTCTCAACAGACGTGCGCAATCTCGTCTGAAGCCAGCTGATCTTTAGTTGTTGAAACGTGGGAGGTGCTTGTTCCAATTTGTCGTGTACCGTAGTTATGGAAGAGGGACACCTGAAATCTAAACGACTCTCATATACGGCAAAGTTCAAACGTGAAGTTATTTGGTGCGCAGAGGAGAATGGAAACCGCAAAGCCGCTGCAATTTTTGGAGTTGATGAAAGCAACGTTCGACTATGGCGGAAACACAAGGCAGCGATCAGCGGGTGTGAGGCGTCACGAAGGAAATTCACTGGACCCAAGAAAGGACGATTTCCTGAAATTGATGATGCAGTCTTCACGTTTTTTCAAGAGAGACGCAAGACTGGACTGTTTGTGAGTTATGATCTACTCGCGAGGAGGCGATAAAGAAGGCCAGATCTTTGAACATTCCTCGAATTATGAGTGATGACGGCGAGTCTGATGAATAATAAATTATAATAATAAATAATAAAATAATAGATTATTGTATTGTATTGTTCTTACGTTGTTTATTAATTACGTTATTGTTATATTGTACAGCAGCTCAATCATTTTTCCAAAATCCAGCTCTAGACCGCGAATCTAATCCGCACGCGAATCTAATCCGCATCTGATTTTTTAGCCCTCTAAAACTGTAAAAAAAGTGCGGATTAGATTCGAGAATATACGGTAATACGGCGCATGTGCTTTGCATGCTGGATAACTAAGGCTACAGACACACACTCATAATATGTAATACTTATTGCTTTTCCACAGCAACAATGGTTACGTGAACGCGCCTCAGCGTTACATTATACATACATTGCCCATGTTGAATGTTACTTCTTGTGTTGCAATGCCCATTAGAGCAGTGAGTGATTATTTATTTCAGGAGGTACCAGGCATTCTTTCTGGGGTTTGACAGTTTTGCAGCTATGTCCATGGAAACCAAGATGGCTGGTAGTGTGGAGACTGTAAAGACGATGATTGCCAGTCTTCTGTCCAGAGGTACGCTTGGCCTGAAACATAGGTGAGACCATCACAAGAATGTGTCAGTTTTCAACAGACTGAATCTAATAGACGATGTCATTAAGCCACACGTTGCCTTTATAATGTGTAATTATGTACTCTAAATGATTTACCCACTTCAAAATCTCTTAACTCATTTGATATCATAGCTGTTGTTGTTTGTGTTTGCAAGGCTACCAAATCAGACCTACATTGGATAATACCAGACCATGACAAATATTTCTCTTTCAGGACCACTCTGAGCACACAGTTTCTTCCCCTGTCACTAGATAGTGCACATAGCTGGCTTTTTATTGCTTCTGCATATTTTGATAGCTTGATAAAAACTTTTTTCCATGAAATTGATTATTTACTGGTTGGGATAGGAGGTAAGTTGCTCAGAGTGTAAGTATTAAGTTGTAAATTTGGAGGTTCATTGTGCCAAAATAATTATTCGTGGCCTTGAATTGTAAGGAAAAGAGAGTTGTATTTGCCTTCTTTGTTTCTCCTGACCAGGGGCAATCATCTGTAGGACCAGACTTACGGAAATTATCTAGGTGTTTTTTGACATCAAAGCATGCTGTCTGCTGGGCTAGAGTCTAGAAATAGAGTCTGTATCCTTGACAGCAAACCAGTAGTGTCATATTGTATACATTAGCATTGTTTGCTTTGTGAAGTTTAAGATATTAACTGTGTAATTAGTCCAGGATTGGTGTTGATTTGTGATGAATCACTGCCAAAGCAAATATACTTAAACTGGCAGGAACTGGATTCACTTGTATTTTAAAATCAGCTGTAATGATACAGTTTCCCATTGCCTGTAAATTCAGTCATGCAGAGATTGCTTATTTTTATTTCAGTACCTGTTTTAACCTTTCTGTGCCTGTAGAGACCTACTTTAAAATATTTGGTTCATATTTCATGGAAATAGGACAGTTTTTTTTCATGCAAAATCAGAACTGTCAACTCAAAGTCAAAGGAAGAATTCAAAAGTGATGTGTAATTCAAGGTACCTGGGCTGTGTTTCAATTGACATGCTGTGACATGATGAGCATACCTTTTCCAGAGTATAACATTTCATATAATTATGAATATAACACCAGTTTTAATAAAGAGAAAATTACAGCTGTAAAGAATGGCAATGCATGCATTTCGGGGGGGGGGGGGGGGGGGGGGTCAAAAATAGTGTCCTCAAATTTTTAAAATATTACAACAATACATAAGACTGTAACAACTGCTAGTATGGTAGAGTGAATTTGACATGTTATGTATTCAGTAAAATAATGATATTATAAATTAGACCCCATACGTTCATTTATACAAAGTAACTTTTGAATTACCTTGGTTAGATTTATATTTTTCATACATACTGTAGCAGGCGATGACTTTCGTCTCATGGAGAATGTCCATTCTGACACCTCTCACACCTAATTGTTTGATCCTGTTAAATACCTAACCAAAAGAGCATGGCTTTTGGCCATACGTTTGTTTCCCAGTACCCCTCCCACACTTATAGCTTAAAAGGACTGACTTTAATTCATTCCATTCGCTACTGTTGTGGTAAAGGAAGTGAAGTGATGTGATGAGTGAGAGAGAGAGAGAGTGTGAGTGAGAGAGAGTGTGAGTGAGTGAGCGAGTTAGTGAGAGTGAGCGAGGGAGAGTGAATGAGTCAGTGGAGTGCTGCAGAAAAGTTCCTAAACCAAGAACTTGCAAAAAATATGTTAATTCAACTTTGGGTTAAAGATTCCTCCAACTACACACCAGGTGGGAAAGTAGTGTATTGTCAACCATGTGACATAGAGCAGCGGTCGCCAACCGGTGGTCCGCGGACCACTGATGGTCCGCGAGAAAATTGTGGTGGTCCGTGGAGAAATTTGGACATTATTTGCAATTTTTATGTTTATTATACTTATTTCAAACAAGCAGCAACAAATATCACACTAATAATTTTATTATAATTAAACAAGTGCATTTCATATTAATAAAATGGAACTTTTATGATCATTATTTTATAGCTGTTTGTACCTTTTTAAAAAAAAATGCATGTTAGTGGTCCGCGGGATTCAAAATTGTGAGTTTAGTGGTCCGTGAGGTCCGAATGGTTGGCGACCGCTGACATAGAGGAAGGCTGTTATTTTACATATGCAGTATATTATGGTGCAGCAGTATGCATTTTGTTGCGATTCTTGTCATTCAATTTTTTTACCATTGTATTCTTTTTTATTAATAAAAAAAATTGATATTGAAGTGCAAACAAGTTTAACCTTTTGACGACAGATTTAGACATGTACATATTTTTGCGCACCCTTTATGTAAAATGTGACTATTTTATGAAATATAATATAACATATACATGGCACATGGGTAGCGTACACATCAGACCTCCCACATGGCCACTACTGACACAGAACACATAAAAATGTAGCTCAGGTCAGACTGTATCCTCTGCCTGGTGGTTGCTAGGAGACCATATATAGTATAATGCATAAAACAAAGCAAATTGAGGCCCTCTGCAGACTGCCAATTCAACTGTAGATTTCCTTCACCATCACTGTGACAGAATACCACAGTGACAGGTTTATTTTCACTGCTGTATATACATCACATGTATTCTGAATTCGCCAGTTCAGGTTTGTTTCTTGCAGTGCATTAGCTTTCATGTGAGTTAAGGTTTAAAATGGTCTGTTACTGAATGGTACAATTTATTGAATGTGATGCTGTGTAGTTTAGAGTGTGTGCCTCTGAAACAATGGTTGATTTCTATTGGATTGCATTCTTCATAGTCACCACAGCGAGAACCTCAAATCATACGTGGTCTGTTGTCGTTTACATTGTTTATGAAGTCTGTTAAAAATCGCTGTACAGGACGTATCTAGCACATGCAGTTATAAATGCTTATTGAAGTTGTGTGATGTAGGAAATACTCATTTTCATTAGACTTGGTGGAATAGCTGAGGTAGTTTGGTGACTAGGCTTCAGGCTTGATGACTAGGTTTCAGTTCATGGCAGTGGCAGGATTGTTCCGCCCACCAGTTGGGGCCCACTCATCCTATCCAGTAGGTACCAAGGGTGTGAAATTGACCACTCATCTCCATCTTATGCTATGGTGGCTAAATTAATTCTGTATTTATTTAAGTATAGTCAGTTATAAAAAAAACAGGTACTTGAGTTCGTTTGTATAAAATTTATATATGTGGTTTTATATTTTAATGCAAGGTATTAAAGGAAACAAGATGTTTGGTTATGTATGTAGTTCGGTCTCTACGTATTTGAATTACTTCCATGAAATAAAACTTTTATGTGTCACTGCGTAGTGTCAGATTTAATGTAGCGCAGAGTACAGTCACCTGCTCATCTGTTGTGATTCACTTTTGGTACAGAAAAGATATTGGCAAGCCATGGACTACAGTTTCAAATGTTTCCAATAACATAACTAGCAAGTACTGGCTTTGTGGGTTTTGGACGATGGCAGTTAGCTAAAATGATACAAAATGATTTGATGTCTGTCAGAACCTGCTCGTTTTTAAATGTGTACTAACTGAGTTCAGACACTGCCATTGTAGTGTGTGAAAAATGCCCTCCCCCAGCTTCTATGTTCAGAACTGGGTGACGAAAAAAAGTATTACAAGTACTGTATATGTTGTCAATTACGTCTGAAATACAGAAAAATTATGGTTGGATGGTTGGTGCTCCTGCCTTTTATTTGAGATGTTCCATGTCCACATCTCAGTCCATACACTGGCTTTCCTGACTGAAGGCTTTCATTGGTTTTCTCAGTCCCTCCAGGCCTGTGTCAGGATAAGCTTCAAATTAGATCATGACCGTGTCTTTTACATCTTCTACAGTTCATTAATCATCATATTGTTTGATAGACTGATCTACTGACAGCATCATTAAATAACTCATAAGAAGCTAGGGTATGTAGTATCATCGTATATTGTTATTGTATCTTTTTCAGCCCGTCCAAGTCAGGATCGTGAGGTAATTGAGCTGCACGATTTTGCTGCATCACGTGGTTTTGATGGTGCCATACAGC
Organism: Reticulitermes speratus; assembly: GCA_021186555.1. NCBI lineage: Eukaryota > Metazoa > Arthropoda > Insecta > Blattodea > Rhinotermitidae > Reticulitermes > Reticulitermes speratus. The sequence goes on from JAJKFL010000330.1 coordinate 3,860,692, forward strand.
TCTGGGATCTTCCATACTGGAAGAGGAAGCAGTGTACTTCCCTCTTTGGGTACGGTACTTGTATTCAGAGTTGAGGTTTAATTTGTTAAGGGGCCAGAAGTCTGTCACACCAGTGCTGGGTAAAACTCTTTGAGACTTCAGGCACTATCTCTGCATGATGATGCATTGCACTCTGATGCTACAATGATGTGATTGATCACCCAGTAGAATTTTATTGTAATTTGTCACTGCAGTTTTTTCAGGTGATACTCATTGCTGAATATTATGATGACAATGACGGCAATGATGATAGTGGCTGACAGTAATTATGATTATGAACATTGTCAGTTTTTTTGCTGCATTTGTTTCAGTTCATATTCTTACTAAATCTCTACCTTGGAAGACCAACCAGTGTCTTAGTTAAATAATATTAGACTTTGGTTATTCGTGTTTCATGGTGTTAAAATTTGAAAAGTAGTGAAAAGATTTTTGAATCTGTGTATCAAATTAGTTTTTTAATACTGTCTTTCAAGTGCCTCTGTCTTTTTGTTGTTCCCCATACATTTAAACTTTCAGCAACGTTTTTCTGTATTTTATTTTGTTAATTCAGTTACAATGAGAAACAGATAAGAGAATACTTCCCGCTGCCTCGCGTTCTGACTGGCCTGTTTACATTGTGTGAGCAGCTGTTTGGTGTGCAGATACAGCAGTGTAAAGAAGTGAGCACTTGGCACCCTGATGTCCAGTACTTTGACGTTCTGGAGCCAGACAGCACAGAACCTGTTGCTGGATTTTACTTTGATCCCTATGCAAGGTAAGATGGAATTATCCATATACTTAAGTATCACTGCCAGCGCTCCAGAACAGCAACGTAAATCTAGTAACCAACAAAATCACATCATACATCCTACTTCTCATGAGTATTATAATAGGGCTGTATTCCCTTCTTTCCTTATGTGTTGCCTTCTGTTGCTATCACACTTCTGATTTCTAAATCTTTTTTAGGTGCATTTGCAAAATGCAAAAAGTGACCATTAGCTTCGTCATGTCTGTCTGTCTGTCCATCTGTCCGCATGGAACAACTCGGCTTCCATGGAATGGATTTTCATGAAATATGGTATCTGAGTATTTTTTTTAAATCTGTAGAGAAAATTCAAGTTTCATTAAAATCTGACAAGAATAATGTGTACTTTACTTGAAGATTTATATTATATTTATAATAGTATCTTGATTAATTCTTCTTAGAATGAGAAATGTTTCAGAGAAAGGTTGTAGTGAAAATCAACAAACACATTTTAAGTTCAGTAACTTTTTTTGAAAATCATACCTTTTATGAGATAATGTGGAAAAATATGGTAGAGCCGGACAGGCCACAGATGACAATATAATATTGTGCATACGCTTTGCATGCTGGATAACTATGGCTACAGACACACACTCATAATATTTAATACTTATTGCATTTCCACGGCAACAGCGTTACATTTATAAGTACATTGCCTCTCCTGTTTCATATTTCCGTAACTAAACAGTTCTAAACCTTCAGTCTTATTATTTACACTACTCTTGCAGAGGGGAAAAGCTGTGGACATACCAGGATGCAGGCTGGATGGTTGCGTTACGTGGCCGCAGTTCTGCAGCAAACACAACCCCATTGGCATCTCTAATCTTGAACCTGCAACGTCCTCAGGGAGGAAAACCTGCATTACTCTCCTTCTCAGAGCTTCAACTCTTATTTCAGAAGGTGTGTTGACCTCATTCACCTAGTAAGCAACTACATAGTATATGTCATACTGTCTTTTCTCTTTCTTATAAACAAATATAAATAGAAACTAATACAGTAAAACCTCGATGCATCATTTTTCAGAGGAATGGAAAACAAAAATGATACATAGGGGAAAACAATAGTACTGGGAAACCATTAAAAATTATAGATAAGAACAATTTAATGATTATTATTACTTCTTGCTGAAAAAATCTTTGATTGACATATGTTTTGTGCAAACTTTACGCCTCAATTCAAAGTATGATTTTTCAAGGCCTAGAACACTTTCACGATCACTGTCACTCGTGCTGTGCGCATAAAAGAAAGATTTTACTTTCATCAGCGCTTCATGCATCTCGGCAAAGTTTGGCACAACTTCAGGTTCGCCATCTTCTTTTTCTCCTCCTTCCCCCTCCACACTCCCAGATGCCACAAGGCTCTCGCACAGCTCCTGCACTGTTTCTACACCACTGGTTGCCACGTGACTGTCAACAGAGACATAGTCCTCGAATTTATCTTTGTTCATGCCACCGAACTTCTCCCAGTCTTGGTGGAAATCGTCGTCATTGTTGGTCAATACGACGTCACTATCACCTGAAGATTGTCCCTGCACGTAACCCGCTTTCCAATAACAATTTCCGTTTGTCTGCTGGGTTACTTGTTGCAAGGCTGCCACAGTGTAGTGCAAAGCTTCCAACACGTTTATCTTCTTTTTTCGTATCTTTGCCTGCATCCATTAAGCAAACAGGTGTTTGCACGAGGCGTTTTCTGTAAAGATGCTTATAACACTTTATTACCCTAAATCAAGGGTCTGGAGCACACTTGTACAATTTGCCGGGTACCGTATGACTTTTACATTAGAACCGATGTATACTTTGGATGTGCGGCACAATTGTCCACAAAGAGGAGAATGTTCCTGTTTTGTGCACCCATACTTGCGTCTAATGAACGCAGGAATGAAGAAAAAATGTCTGTGGTCATCCACACTTTATTGTTGGCGTGGTATTTGGAGGGTAATTTTTCTATATTCTTGAAACATCGCGGTTTCGGAGATTTTCCGATAACAATCGGCACTTGCTTGTCAGTTCCATCACTGTTAACACAAAGTAAAACAGTAACTTTTCCCAAGTCTTTCGAAGATCTTGTACAAGAATATACATGCATTTCAATCTCACGGAAAACCAAAATGATAGAAATTAAGGCAATTTTCTCATTCTGGTATTTGGTTCAACACGCAGCAGGCAATCCAGGCGGCACTAAGACAGCAATACATGCACGCGCAGCGCACTAAATCATCGTTTTAAATTTTAAAAGAACTGCCCATGTGGGAAAATGTTGCATCAGGACCGTGATTTTTCAGTGATTGATGAGATAAAACGACAGTTCGAGGACTGATGGAGGCGGGGAAAAATACTGTTATTTATATGGAGCTAGTTCTGGAAGCAAATAAGGCAGACAATATATGCGGGAAAACGAAGGTAACGGGAACGATGCAACGAGGTTCCACTGTACAATATTATACAATTTTAACCTAATTTTAGTAATTGTTAATATGGATATTGATAATTCAGCCATTTACTTTTGCAGTGTATCTTATCAAGCACAATTGATAACAATATGCTTGGCATCAAATGTTCCTTTATGTCAGCAGTTTCCCTGAGGATGGTTATTATTATTGTTAGCTGAAACATGTCACAGAAGTCATTATAAGCTTGTTAACCAACAGATGTGCAATTAGTTGGAAATAAATACAGATGGACCCCTACTTACATAGCTCCGACATACGTAGATCCGGATTTATGTAAAAAAACTTCTTGTGCCAGTACCACCACTACTACCACTCCAACCACCACCACACCCACCCCTGCCTCTGCCTCAATGGAATACGACAGTGACTCCAGTAACGATGATTAATTATTATTATGTTTTTTTATTAATTGTTATAAAAATTACTATTAATTATTATTATATCAATTATTATTATTATTATGTATAAGGTATATAATAAAACGTGGCTCCGAGTTACGTAAAAATCGACTTACGCATAGGGTTGCTGTACGATCCACTTACGTAAGTCGGGGACTTTCTGTATATGTATTTTTACATACACCCATTGCATGGGTAATGTACAATATCATATTTGGGGGACGTAATGTACAGTATCAAATTTGGGGTACGTAATGTACAATATCAAATTTGGGGCACTTAATTACTAATGTTTTAGATCAGTTACAAGTTTTTGACTCATTCCTATGAAGCAGTTAAAACTATTACGGTAAACAGAAAGTGAGCCTTCAGTATAAAGTTATAAGAACATAAAATCACTGCTGTGAGTGCCTGTGCATAGCCATCCAGAACTGACACTTGCTGCAACCGCTGACCATAACCGGTATGTTAGAATGGTAATAAAACTGAAATGAGTATTTTACAATATTGTGTTGGTATATAAACTGCTGCAAAATGTTATGCAGGGACTTGGAAGGAGTCTGTTTCATGTAGTTCATTTTTTTTTGTAAGTGTTTTGGGGAAGGAAGTGAAGAACATAACTGTATTTGTCTTCAGTTTGGCCATGTCCTGCAGCACGTGTTAACAAAAACCTCTTACATGGAAGTGTCAGGCCTGTCCAATGTGGAGTGGGACGCAGTAGAAGTCTGCAGTAATTTTATGGTCCACTGGTAAGTGAAGTACATCAGATCTTCCTTGTTTGTAATTTTGTGCATTGTGGCAACCCTCATGCATTGCACTGTAGGCACCTTGCTATTTTACAGTTGTGCTAGCACAAATGCACAGAGCAGTATGCAAGAGGCCACATCTGCCTGTCTGTCTCACTTAGTAGCTACGAAGGTGTCATGCAATACAGAATGTACTTAGACCGTCCTTTTCACAGAACAAATAGTGTTGCCCGAGGCACCAAGTCATTGTCTTCCGTATTATTATTTCAGTTTTCTAAAAGAACATTTCACCTTGTTTTGGGTATCTACTGGCTAGTGTGTTTCTTTGTAAGTAAAACTTTGTTTCTAACCATTGCCTAAGACAGGATGCAAGGTGTTGACATGCAGACAGTTTTTGCCATGTTGGTGTCATTGGTTACATCACCATAAACCACGATTTTAATAGCATGCTGAATGATATCTCAGTCAATAGTGACAAACTTTATATTGTCATCCACTTTCGAGTAGTTTCTTTCTAAATTTTGTCTGTTTGTAAGAGAGCATCAGAAGTTAGTGTTCACGAATTGAAAATGTGGAGGCAGTAACAGACCAAACATGGCAGAATAGTTAGGCTGTGTTTACACTTCCTAAGTTAGTGGTGTAACAGTGAAAACATAACAGATGTTTAGCTGACCCTGAGGCCTTCGTAGCCTCCCAGTGAGTACCAGGGGCTCTTCCCCAGATGTGCAGTTGTCACAGTTTGAAGCATACATTAACCTTCATCCTACAAGGGTGGGTATTTAAATTGTAGGGAATGGTTTATGAAAAACATGAGTATTATTTTAATAGAAAAAGATAAAGTTATGAGATAAATTGCATTTGTGGAAAATAAAACAGAGATTATGCAGCATGTCTTAAAAGTGGAGTAAATTTTCTTGTTGCCTAAATATGTAAAATGAATTTCTAGGACTGTTTTCCTACGTGTGTTTGCATATGTGAACACAGGTCTTTAAAAGGTTAAGTATTCCCAGTGGTATTTGTGACATGTGTCTGTGTTTTTATATGCTGACTGTAGGCGTGTAGTAGAAGCTGTAACAAACAGAATGCTTGTCCTTTACAGGTTATATGACCAGAACACAATTGATCTTATCAGCGGTCATGTTGAAAGTGGGGAGCCCTTACCATCCTCAACGTTGCAGCAGCTGTGTCTTGCTCAGAAACACATGCCAGGATATGAACTCTGCAAGGAGCTGTACTTAGCGTCTTTGGATCTCGAGCTGCATACTAAGTAAGTATAAGCAAGCTTCCATTTTCACAATATCTGTGTATTCAAGCCATGTGCATTCCTTAGGGTTCTCCATAGCTCATATTACCACAATGTTATCTATATTCTATGTTTGTTGTGGGCTTGAGGGGTGATGCAACTACTATTGTAACAAGCTTAGTGGTCATCACTTTCTTGTGTGACCTTTTCTGTGCTGCAGACATACCTATATGTCTTCTGACAGTTCTTTATCTAAAGTAGTCAAAGTGATCAGTGCAGATAGGATTTAAGAATTTTGCAGCTTACATAAATTGCAGCTTTTGGTAGCACAGTGTATGAGCACAGTAGAATTCCTTTAATCCAGCACCTGATAATCCAGCACTCCTGCTAGTTTGCATTTGAGGAAAGTAGTTCCAAGATCAGAAGTTCTGCCATCTGTAATTGCTGGTGCATATTCTGATTCTGTGACTTTGTGTTGGGTTATCTGGACCTTATTGAACCCTTCTGGCTTGTATAGTGGCTTCAAAACATTCAATTATAAGTAAACTAGGTACTGCTGGCAAGAGGAAATACATCACTTTAATGATTCCTCAGAAACTTGAAATAATTAAGAGGCTTGAAAGTGGCAAAAGCCAACAAGAGGTTATAGCTTCATACGGCATTCGATCATCAACTATGTGTGATATAGAGAAACAGAAGGATCAGTTACAATATTTTATGACATCAAGTGAAAGTGTGAAGGGCCTTTTCAAGTGACAGACATTGAAAGAGCCTAAATTAGCTCAGTTGTACTAGGTGTTTTATAAGACTTTTTATGACGAAATAAAAATAACTGACAAGTGCATATTCTGTGAGTGGTGTAACAAAAAATTACTTGTAAGAACTTCAGTCATTGTAGGTACTGTCTGATAATCCAGCACCTGTCCAGTTCCGTGGGTGCCAGATTAAAGGAACTGTACTGTATTTTCATATTGGTGCCAACATTTATTCTTCAGTTCTTTATTATCAATATCTTGTTGCACCAAATTATGGGCATCTGGCACCCGAAATATAAGGATCAGGCTTTTTCAGTTGAAAAATTTTTGTCTCTCTGTCTGAAAATAAACATGTGAGGAAGATACATACGTATATTCTCGAATCTAATCCGCACCCAGTTTTTGGCGACTTCTTAAACGAAAAAAAGTTAGTTCGCGATTCTAATCCGCACCTTTCCTTCAACCACCCCTTGCCCATGGGGCGACTGATTGAATAATATTGGATGTTACCAATGCGTTAAAATCCGACGCTACGCCTGTGGCCGATGAGTCATACCGATAGAGGCGGGGCCTTTCTCAACAGACGTGCGCAATCTCGTCTGAAGCCAGCTGAGCCTTAGTTGTTGAAATGTGGGAGGTGCTTGTTCCAATTTGTCGTGTACCGTAGTTATGGAAGAGGGACACCTGAAATCTAAACGACTCTCATATACGGCAAAGTTCAAACGTTAAGTTATTCGGTGCGCAGAGGAGAATGGAAACCGCAAAGCCGCTGCAATTTTTGGAGTTGATGAAAGCAACGTTCGACTATGGCGGAAACACAAGGCAGCGATCAGCGGGTGTGAGGCGTCACGAAGGAAATTCACTGGACCCAATTATTATATTATTATAATAATAAATAATAAAATAATAGATTATTGTATTGTATTGTTCTTACGGCACGTACAGCAGCTCCATCATTTTTTCAAAATCCAGCTCTAGACCGCGAATCTAATCCGCACGCGAATCTAATCCGCATCTGATTTTTTAGCCCTCTAAAACTGTAAAAAGGGTGCGGATTAGATTCGATAATATACGGTAGTAAGCCAAATGTCTCTAGTCTGAGTCACTGGGCCAGTGACTGAGAATATGTGACTCCTTCTAAGCGGCCCACCAGTTTGGTTCATGTCCCACACCTGAAGACTGAAGCAGAGTCAGCTTCCAGAATTTTGGGTTTTAATTAGATGTCGATGATGGATAAAGTCCAAAAAAAGGAGACTGTTTCGGAATAGTGGGAACACTGCTGGAATGTGTAGTGACTACAGAGTTGTTGAAATTTTGACCCTGGCTGTTACTAACTTGATACAATTCATCCTGTTGTGTTTAAATATTCAAAACAAACACTTATATGGTTTGGTCCAACACCCAACACAGTTGTGATGGACTGAACCATATGAGTATTTGTCTTGATATTACATTTTTCACTCATATTCCAATGAGTAACCACCTGGAGGTTGGCAGCCATTTCTGTGGACAGTCCATAATACACAGTGACATGGCTGATGCTTTCTGGCTCATGGCCACAAGAACTTGAATAAATGTGTCATCTTGTTCAATGATTTATGTTTTTAGAAAAGATTTTTGGTTGGACTTGGTGCAAAATATGTGGCCCCAGTACTTCGCCTTCCCTCTTGACAGCAAGAACTCGCATCCGTGCTCCTTCACAGCCATTTTCTGTGAAGAATGGGGTGCAGCATACTATTGCCACTTGTGGGCACGTGTTATGGCTGCTGATGCATTCAGTGCTTTCATTGAGGCTGGGCTGAACAATAAAGAGGATCTCCCTGCAATTGGTAGAAGGTAAATACCATTACATGTGCATACTTGAAATATGATTATGACCAGCATTACTAATATTTAACAGAGGAGAGAAATGTCAAATTTCTGTACTCTCGTACATGCAGCAGTGATTATTTTTGGTCTTATCAAATTCGGCATTGTTAAGGTTTTTGTTTTGTATTGTATTTATTTATTTATAATTTTCAATTAAATGTGATGTTATAATGTCATCAATATTACAGTACATGTTTTTGCATACGTACCTATGTGTCTGTGATACAAGGATTGCTCAGTCTAGAATAATTTTTTAAAGGAAAGTATTTTCTCCAAGTTTTCTGAGTTCAAGTCCTAGTGCTTGCAAATTTTAAGAAGCCTTCAATCCATTTCACAAATGCCAAGTAGCAGCATGTCGAATGTACAGTATCTCTTTCTTGCTTCATGCAAAACATTATTGGACTGTTATAATGTCAGACATTTTTAAATTATTTCTTAGAAAATGTGCTGAAGTGCAGCAAATTTCTATACTGCTTAAACACCCATACTAGCAGCATATGATCATGTCTAGGTTGTGTGTCTGTACCGTTAACTTTGTTGACATTGTAAGGTATTTAGCATCATCCAATGACATTTCCATGAAAACTCTTCACATTTATATCTCACCTCCTATAGGTGTCACTGTTAAGCCTATGTTTTTTCTTCCCTACTCCATTTCACCCCAGTAGGGTCCGCCAGTGCAGTCGTGTTGTCTGTCTGTAACACTAGCCCTAATTTTACAACTTTTCTTGCAGTGTTTGTGAGTTCTGGCTTACAGTCTTCATTTTGGACTTTCTTCTTGTTTGTTGCTTAGTATACCATAGACAAAACATCGGCGCTGAAGATTCAAGTCTTCCAGTATGTTGCGGCATGTCATGTGGTAAATAGTTACCAATGTTTTGAAGGATTGTTGTGCCTTCATCTTCAGTATCCCGCAGTCCATGGGAACAAATGTGTATGTGATATCGGTATGGATGGTAAGGGTGGCAAAAGGCTAGTCTTCGTGGCATATCACTCTAGAAGACTTGAATCCTCAACATCACTGCAGCGAGAGCCTCGGATCTGGCATTCATGAATACTGCCTACAGCTTTCCTACTTCCATCCAAGTTTCTGGTTCAAGTGGTAATAGATTCAAGGAGTGTAATTAAACAGGTGACTCTCATTAGGTGGCATACTGTGACCATGTACAATACCAACAGAATACACCACAAGAAGTGGATTTCTTCACAGTCTGAGATCCTACATGTTTCGGCCAGTCGCCATCATCAGGGATTATATGTCCTTGTGTGAAAGATTGTTAAAGACCATAAAACCAATGAAGTTAAAATGAAATTTTAAATTAAAATACTGTATACATGGGAGTATGAAAAAGTTCCCAGAATTCAGCTGCAGAACTTAAGTACTTGAATCGCAGTGCTTTCCAGTCTAATCATGCTTGTAGTACATCCCTTCTCCACACGTGCGCACGCACACACACACACACTTGCTGCAACGGTTTTACCGTACTTGGAAACGTTCATGGAAAGCCTCCTTTGGTATGGCACGCAGGCCGGCTGTTGCATTGTATTTTATGTCATCAACTGTCACAAAACATAGACCTTAAAGCCCCGTTTTGGTCTAGGGCACAACCAGAAGTCACAGGGTGCAAAGTCTGGTGATACAGTGGCTGCGGCATGAGCTTGATTTGTTTTTCTGCGAAGAATTGCTGCACTGCCATAACCATGTGACTTTGGGTGTTGCAGTGGTGTAGGATCCATCCATTACACCATTTTTCTGGTCGTTTTCTTCTGTCAGAGATGCCTATGCTGATACGAGATACCCGCTCCATTCACAACCTCACTGATGGTTGTCGGCCAGTCGGCACCTGCCACCTCCTTCACCCTTGAATTGTTTCAGCTTTCACAGAAGATGACCGTTTCCCACTGCGAGGCTCATCTACCAGCATTTCTTGCCCACTTCTGAAGCAGTTGTACCAGTCATACACAATTTTTTTAAGAGCATTATCCCCATAAACAGTTTGCAAGGCCTGCAACGTTTCTGCAGCACTTTTCCATAGCGTGCACACAAACTTGATGTTGGCTCTGTGGTCAAACTGAGACATCGTGTCAGACAGCTTGGACACACCTTCACTCAAGCAGCTGTAGCACATGACACACAGCTTCCAATGTGCAGCACTTCACACGCATGTGCACACAGGCTACAGGCAACACATCCTACAGCAGCTCTGCCATATCACAACCCATTTAAATATGAGTTCACATTTCTGGGGACTTTTTGATACTACCAAGTAGTCTACAAACTCTTAGTTTTTGAGGTACAGCCCCATGTTCTCCCGACCTCAATCCTTTAGATTTCTATCTGTGGGGGCACTTAATAACTTTAGAGTATTCAGCTCCAATTGGAAAGGAAGAGACATTTCACCAACAGATTTGCAACTGCCCTGGGATCTTTGAAAGGATGTGACAGTCCATGATCAGATGTGTCCATGTGTGCATTGATTCAGGTGAAGGACATTTTGAGCTTTTGTTATGAATTGTGACTTGATAGACAATAAGAACTCAACAGTTTTTAGGTGGGGAATGTGTATTATGTCAGGTGTAAGTAAAATTTTACGTATTTAAGGTATTTATTTTTGAATGTAATCTTTCTATTTAACTCAAAAAAAAAAACACTCATTTCTGGACATATGTTTAAAAGAACTTTTTTCTCTGTTTTGATGTGAAGAACTCACTCCTGAGGTTTGTCCAAGCATTTTAGATACACCTTGTGTATGAAGTGGACTGACATCATAGGCATACAGTTCCCTGATGATGAGGATAGAGATGGTTCTTGAAACTCTGGCTTGTTCGTCATTTAACCACCTGATGCAGCTGGTAGCCCAAGGGAGTTTTATTGCAAAATAGATCTCCTCACTGTCAGCCAACTCAGAGGGGTTATCCTTTTCTCATTCTTAACATAGCATGTTATCTTCACATCATAAAACATTATGGAATGATCCTACAGCTGAACAGTCACAGCAGTAACATTTATGTGTCAAAATGTAATCCTTCCCTTTGTCTTTAGGTTTCGTTCCACATTTCTTGCTCTCGGAGGTGGCTGTCATCCTGGAGAGGTGTTCAGAAGATTCAGAGGGCGTGACCCATCACCCAAAGCCCTTCTCAACTCTCTTGGGCTCAAACAGTATGGTGTGATTGATACACCAAGCACTAAATAACACTCTGTGTTTATAAAGTGATATTTAAATAGAATGGGTGGCATGTTGAACATTTTGTGTCATTCGTATGGTGTATCTTTTACCTAAGTGGAGCGTACTTTTACTCAAAATGCCATGTATTATATGTAAAATACAGTTGTGTTAACTGTGTATTAAGAAATGTTCCTACCAGTGTATCCAAGACATACTGGAATATAACTGGGCATCTCTTCACCAGTCTCCTTGCATTTTGGTGTGGGGCTCTGCTTGCTGCATCTTCTCATATCCTGCAACTGGATGTCTAATCAGCTTTGCCTAGGTTAGCTCCCATCGGTAGGTGAAACTCTTAGGGATTTTTTGGCATTACGCTAGGGGTCGAGCACAACTTTATCATTAAGTACACAACACTTGCAAATGTATGGTCATGGTTAACACGTGTTTATTGAATCTAAAATAATCACTGAAGTTGTTGACATAGTACCTTCTGGGTAGTAGTGTGGAATGCAGGCTTTAAATTGCTATGGTGTTTGTGGTTTAATCACCATCGCTAGTGCCGTGAATGATATGCCTAATATCGTTTCTCATTTAGATGTCGTTCAGTATGCTTATCACTTATTAACTCACTGACAATGTAACCACTGGTCTTACCGTATTGTAAGCTTGTGTGTAACTGGTAACAGTGCCTCCATTTCAAACATTAATGTGTTATAAATTTTATATTACTTTCACCGTGCATTTTCACTCAGTACTTAACCAACTAAATGCACACTCATTTGAAACTATTTTATAGTTTATTAAATTCCCCTACATATGTTTCGGTCTACTTATAGACCATCTTCAGAGGGTCACAAACTACACTTATTTCACATCCATATGTTCAGTCAATTGCTATATGCATCTAGACTGCATATAGCAATTGACTGAACATATGGATGTGAAATAAGTGTACTCGTAGTTTGTGACCCCCTGAAGATGGTCTATAAGTAGACCGAAACATATGTAGGGGAATTTAATAAACTATAAAATAGTTTCAAATGAGTGTGCATTTAGTTGGTTATTAAGTATTCATGTGTTAGTTGTTTCACATTCACTTATAAAAAAATTGTTGTATAAATTATAATACGGAGAGAGAAATTGCTAATGCATCTGGTATATTTAGTTTATCTTACGCAAGTAAATTTATATTCTTTGAGGCGAACTTATGTGAAGTTTTGAATCTGATGGTTGCCAAATTTAAAGTAATGCTTATTAACCATAGTGAGAAAACAAAATGCAATGGAACAAGAAAGTTCGGGGTTTTGGAAGCAAGTGTATGAAGTTTGAGGCAACAAAAGGAAAAAAAGATGAACGTGAACGCTACTCAAAAATCTTTCATTGGACCTAAGTGTGGTCGTTTCCATGAGCTAGAAAAAGAAATTGTAGAGTTTGTGGTAGTTACAAAATATAAAGCGTGGGAACTTGCCAAATCACATGTCACACAGTATCAGTTCAAGGCTAGCAATGGCTATCTTGTGCATGTGATGCACACATACATGTTCTGTGTTCATTGAAGAACTTTGCTTTGATAGAAGTTGCCAGCGGACTTTGGGGAGAAGCTTGGTGTTGTGCAGTGACATGTGATTGGACTTTGCAAAATGAATGATTACATCGTGAGTCAAATAGGAGATGCTAGACAAACCCAGCGTACTTCGATATGCCATAACATTGCACTGTCAGTGATGTCACTGAGCTTATGAAGGATTGGTTGGCAGTCCTGTGAAAATGTATGGTGGTGTTGGATGCATTTAAGGGACATTTTATCATCATCATCGTCAGCAAGAGAGTATAAGTCATTCCAGGCTTCTTTCATCTTCATGGTTGTTGGTCTGTCCATCTTTTCCGTGGTCAACCTATGTTTCTTCTGTTGGTCATAATGTATTCATCCACAAAGTTAGGAATGTGTGTATCATTCATTCTTAATAAATGCTTTTGAGCACCTCTGGCAGTTGTTTTGTAGTTACAAGCTGTACATGTTTGTCCATGCTTATTGTGATTGCATTTTCTTGTGGTCCTGTCTATAGTTGCTTATAGTAATTTAACCATGTGTCTTTTTTAATGCAGTTTACTGGAGTCAGTCATTCTCCTGTTGACTCTTTGAACACCTGAAAAATGTTACTCTGTCTTTCATGTAAGTCATATTGCAAATGACTAACGTATTGTTATTAGCTCCTGACCTTTACAGTGTTAAGTCCTGTCTTGTAGTGGCATTTATCATTCATGATATTCTGCTCTATTTTTCAGCATATTTTATTTAAATACTTAGCATGTGCTTGAATTCTTTTTGTTAATTGTTGGTAGAGAATTTCATCATTCTGTATTTTTCAGTCCTTGTTGTTCTTTTTTTTTCTGTGTTTTGTCGGGCTTGAATGTGTCTGTCTATGTAACTTCTTCTTTATATCTTCCCATTCTTCCTTCATACTGTTACTGATTGGTCACTGACATTTATAATTTTCCATTCTTGCCCAGTATGAAAGTTTTACACCAGCTCCCCTAAGGAAGTGTACGTTAAATGTTTATTTACCGTGGATTTTTATTTTGCTCTAAATTTGCACTGTGTGGTTGGAATTGCGAGAAACAATGTCGCTTCGTCTCTAAACTCTCATAATCAGTGGGGAATTCTCCATTATAGCTAATATAGCACCGCTATACCACTGAAAGGCACAAAATCGTTTCTCTCTTGAAAAAGAAAATGTTTAAATTTTTTCCGAAAATTATTAGTTTGTGTTATATCCAGTTTGTGTAGCGCATCTGCTGAAAGGCTAGGGATGTGGTGTATTCACTGCTATATCTTGGCGTACGCGTGTTGTGAGAGAGGGCGAAGGCAGTGTGGAGTGTTTTCCACAGCGTCCATTAATGTGAGTAAAGCGACAAAAGTAACAGCCATACCTATAACTTGTGTAACAAGCGAGAGAGAGAGAGATACTACATCGAAAGATACGGCTGGTCTAGCGGGGAAGGTTGCCGCTTTACCCACTGGGAATGACAAAGCGCTGGAAGATTGTTAGTTACAAACTTGCTTTCTTGTTGAGGAAGTAAGTGTTCTGGGTTGTTGTGCTGTGTGGTTGTGTAATGGCTTCCCGACGTTTCGTAAGAACGTACCGCCTTTATCTTCAGGGTTATTAGTTTGTGAATTGACTCACAAACCTAAAGATTAAGGCCATACGTTCCTTCAAAACGTCGGGAAGCAATTACCCAAGCACACGGCGCAACAAACCGGAAGACCTTCCTCAACAATCACGCGACGGAACGTCGAGTCGCTATTGTGTAATTCGGAATATTTTTCTTTCTGATTGTTTTATCATCCTCATGTACTGTGTTGTGTTGATGCACGGTTGATTTTCTATGAAAGAATGAAACGATAAAAGTTTTCGTAATATTTGAACGTCAGTCACCATAAATATACATCACTTAAAAACTCCCCAACTGGTTATTGAAAAATGTACATTTTCTGTTTCAAATGAAAATACGTCCGGCGAGAATTTTAGATTTGATTTCTGTCTTTTGCAGATAATGGCTGTTTATTCAATATAGTCTTCTCGGACCATCAGCCACGTCAAATGATTAAAAAAATACAACGTTTCGGGGACTGACTCCGTCCCCATCCTCAGGCAGAACTGATATAACACACCACTCGTCTGTCCTGTGTTAGTTACCTGCCGAGGCAGAGAGTATCAGACCGGCTGGGAGTGTACCAACCAATTAGAAGCAGTGTGCGGGTTGTTTATACTGTTGTGCTCTCAAAACCTTGCTGCGAGGCCCTAACTGACGTAATACGGGCTGCCAGGCTCAGCTCAGTATGTAACCGCCATCCATGTTGATGTCCGGATGTAATTTTATTTCAGTCGCTTCCTTTATTACGCGGTCCATGTATCCCTTTGTCCTGGCTAATCTGCAGGTGGTGTTGAATTCTACTCTGTGGCCTGTTTCCAGGGCATGTTGTGCTATTGCTGATTTATCTGGTTGCCCCAGTCTAAGGTGTCGCATGTGCTCTTTGCGCCCGGTCTCGATAGTTCTGTTTGTCTGGCCAATATACGTCTTACCGCATTCACGTGGGATGCCGTATACGCCGGGTATTTTTAATCCAGGGTCGTCGTTCACTGATCTGAGCATGTGGCAGGTTTTCTTTGTTGGGAAAATCAGCAGACTTCTAGCCAAGTACATCAGAACCATACACGTCCCACGGCAGGTAAATAAACACAGGACAGACGAGTGGTGGGTTATATCAGTTCTGCCTGAGGATGGGGACGGAGTCAGTCCCCGAAACGTTGTATTTTTTAAATCATTTGACGTGGCTGATCGCCCGAGAAGACTATATTGAATCATGTCGCCGCGAAAGTTTTAAAACTTATGTTTGTTTATTATTATTATTATTAGTAGTAGTAGTACTAGTAGTAGTACCACCATCTTGGACAGTGCTGGATGACTGACTCCCTAATTTCTTGGCCCGGGGGGGGGGACGACATTCTGTACCCATCCGCTAGACCCGACCCACGGATCAGGATTTGTCACTGCTCGCATATGATGTACAGTGATCTCGGTGTTATGAAATTGTGTAGGCGACGAAATTATATTGTTTATAATGAAATTTCGTTACATTGAAACATTAGAAGTTTCAGAATTATGGCAACGAACATGTAAAGAAAGGAAGGTAAAGAAGTACGATTTTTTTCTGCGCTGCCAGTTTCGACACACACACACACACAAAATATAACACATGGATTGTAACTGGTTTGACAGAACTTCCTGCTAGACACGACTGTTGCTCACAATGCAGTGACGACATCGACTTTATACGTATTCATGCCAAATATTCCTTCCGCTTCGCTAATCATACATGCTGCGTAGTTGCAGTGCTATTACTGAACAGGCGAACACAGCTGGGAACTCTGGTTTACATAGCTGGAAGCTGGGGAAACATGTTTGGGTACGCGGGAAGATCATTAGATATGGCGTAGAAGTACAGTAAATTTTCCCGGGGAGTGGAGGTATAGCTCCACTCATTCTTAATTGGCATTAAATAGAGGTATAGTTAATTTCACTCCCCGGTCACTTTACCCCTGGGAAGTACCCCAGTCCCCATTACGTGGACCCCAGAGCCGGTCTGGACGGTTTGGAGAACAGAAAAATATATTGCGTCTAACCTAGATTCGAACTACAGACCGTCCAGCCCGTAGATAGTCGCTATACCGACTGAACTGCTCCGGATGTAGACGTGATGTAGGGTACTGAAACATTTGCTGTGAGAGCTGTTAACTGGAGAGCAAATGTATTTTGTATTGTTAGTGGCGTGAAGTACGCCAGTTAAAACTGGAGGCATGTTTTTGAACTCAGAGCCCAGCCCCGAACAGTAGAGCAGGCACCTGGAAAGGCGCTTATACACTAGTTTGAGTTTTATGCCCATTCAACATTTAGCTGTGTCTACATTGTCGCGCAGCCTGTCAGCTCAGTTTTGTGGAAACTGCAACGAATGATTACACAAATAATCCACGTGACAAGTGAAAGAGCAGAGAATGCGTTTTCTTAGAAGGACCCCGCAGCAGATGCTACGGACGCACCGCAGCCTTAAGGCTTATTGTGCAACCCTGTGATGAAGATGAAAGATGATCAGTTTTTTTTTCATTTCTCCATGTAATGAAATTTACAGGGGAAAACCGAAGTACTCGGGGAAAAACCTGTCCCAGCCCATTACTGACCCGTGATCGAACCCGGGCCTCCCACCTAACCGCCTGAGCCATGGCACGGCCATGCGGACGTTAACACGGGCGATTTAGGCGTGAGGCGAGGATCGAATGTTAAGGACAGAAGAGTCGTTCTGCTTCACGTGTATAAAACCTGTGACTGAGTGCGTTGAAACACGGCGTACTTCGACCCTAATCAACTTGCTGCGTCAACCGAACTGAAACTTCGGCCGGTTTATGACGTCAAAAGACGGTTTCACTTTCGCTGATGTCACCGAAGAACGGAAATCAGTTCCATAAATATGGACCTTGTTGTCATACGTTGCCGGATGACGTCACGATTGCAGGTGTTCGATGTGAACTAGCCATTCAAAGACCAACTAAAGCTTTTGTACGGTGAATGGCTGTAGTGAGGTAGCATGCTTTGACTCCAGCCGGAGGCATCAGGAAGCCCAATTGAACTCATGAATCATACGGCATGGGAACTCATCTCATTAGAAGCAATTGTGAAAATGTTTTAAGTAGTGCTGTATATCCAGTGCAATGAATGAACATGATATGTTGTGGAATGACAGTGAAGGGGTTCAGAATACGTTGTAGCAGCGTGTGTGACGATGATGAAGGCACTGTTTGGAAGATGGTCACTACAAACAACGAAGGTGGAGTGTCACTGATGGTAAAGGTACGTGGAATCCTACATGGTCTGTGTATTAAACTACATGATATAGTTAAATATTCTTTTCTGAGCAGACGTAATATTAGGGGGTGCCATTTTGGTTTGGGATAAATATATTTCCCCATGGCAAATATGTTTCATTTGGGGAGTAACCTTAGAGTTTTGTTTATCTTGCATTTGGGTGAATACAGCATTTCAGTATTTTGATTTTTTAAACAAATTCTTATCCCCTGTTTGTGTCATACCTTACTGTCTAGCCGACTTTCCTTTCCTAACCTTTGCTGCCAACCAGCATACCATGCAATTTTTTTCCCTTGTCAAGGCATGTCTTTAACATTTGTTGTGTTTCACACTTCGCCCCTTTGCGCAATGGAACCAATTTAAGGTGACCCCACGGTAAGATATTTTCCCCATCTTATATGTTAGAATGATGATGTAACAAAATTTCCATCTAAGAAGCACAAAAAAGATCATGAAATGTTGAATTTTTCAACCTTTTAACATATTTTTTTACATCAAAAGCTTAACAATTTCCACATGTTTACATTTGTTTCAATCGTACCATGATGACAATGACTCAGTTCCTAAAGGTTAATCTGAAAAGTTGTTTTCACATGTGGGCATTTCACACAGTGCAGTACTGTACACGCTTTACTTGTGATGTGTGTCATCAGTTGTGTTGGTCAGTAAGTGGACCGTGTTGGTGTCAGTAATTGACCCATGTGTGTAAAGCCTGGGACCAGGCATTTTTACAAGCCTTATAATGGAACATTGTGGCAAATATCAACTCTGTCAGACATTTTTATGTTACTGCTATCAGCTAGTAAGGGAATTTATGTCCAAGACGTTGTTAATTGTTATCTGAGAGATGCAATCTCATGGCATGTGGGCAGCCTACAAGATGGAAGAAGTGGTGTGGGTTTAATGGAATGTTTTATGACTGTGTAACTGTATTTCTTTAATTTCAATACTTTTAAATATTCTGTGTGAAAAATCTGTATACATTTTGTGTTCACATTACACATGTGTGTACACTTCTAATCCTATGGAGTGATTAATTGTTGAACACATGATTGGCATGGCTACTACATAAAAAACTGGCAAGAACTGGACATTACAAACAAGGTGGATGCTACTTTAAAATTCTGGCCCATAGCCAGACAATGAACACAGTGGGTGCAGCGACTTACAGTGTGGCTGCGTGTATGTGCATACATTTATATACATATATAATGCTTATATAATATATATAATAATAAGTACTTCATAATATAGTGCATTTGTTGGTTTTTTAAAATTGTGAATTATTATCAAAATGCACTGTGGATATAATGTGAAATTCATTGCACAAAACATGTTGCACATATGTAACTTTTAAAAATGAGTTGTTTGAAACTATGGCGGTTCAACACAGGCAACACGTGGATGTGGTAAGGTGTCGCACGTTTCGTAGCGGGCTGATCAGCATGTTTGTCTTTGATATTTTGCAAATTCCTAGTGGGTGCAGCCAGATTTGTAGTGGGTACCTTGCACCCCACCTGGCTACAGCCCTACTTCAAAATACCCCCCCCCCACACACACACACACAAATTGCTGGAGAACTTGTCTATATCATATTAAGATACTGAACTTAAACATTCTGTAAGTGTACTGCTGCAACAGGAAAAGATGAACACAGCAAAATATCCCATCATGGTCCAAGTAACCATTTGTGCTTGTAAAGGACTAAGTTGTCATGTGTTCAAGAATGTGTCAGAATCACTGAATCAGATGAGACTTAAAATGGGATTTGGTGGTGACTATATAGCCTTTAATCCAGAATTTATTCTAGTAAAGGGAGTGTCAGTTCCAATAGAGAATTGTGAAGTAATAATATGTTTTCAATCTTAACCTGCAAGACATTTTGCCTGTATAATAAGTCCAATTTGTTGAATACCCCCACCCAAGAAAAATATCTTAAGAGGGTTCCACTGTATTTATGATATTATGTAATGCTTAAAACTCAGCCTGCCTTCTGACATTGTTATGTTCACTTTGTATTTTTTTCTGATTTTCCTCTTTTTTTTTTTTTTTTACGTCCAGCTTAGTTCATAGATCATTTTAAAGCCCAACCATGGGGTTTTGTTTTTCTGAAGCAAGTGTAGTTTGCACATTTCTGAAAATAAAAGAATGGCAGTTTTCATTTTACTTAGTAGGCTTTAAGGATGGATGTGATGTGTTCCAGGGGAATTTATACAGAGTTCACGAAGTCTGTTTTCCCTCTTTATGTTACTTTTTGAGACATGCTGTGAAATCTTGCCATTTGTTTGTCACTTTTGGTGGTTCAGATTTGAATGAGGTGGTGGTGAGGGTGGTGACAAATATTCCTCATGGTTTGAAGCATGAATTTAATGTAAATAACATTTAAAAATTGAATTCCTGTCTCACAGAAAAACACTGTATTTCTACTCTATTAGCCTATTAATGCTGTTTTGGGAAATGGACTGCAGTGCATTTTGTGAATTATGCGAAACGTAATTATACTATGTGGGAAAAATGGGAGCTATTTAAATTAAAATGGGTGGTATGTGTGGTTATCACGTGGATTTAAGGGTTTAACATGTTTGGGGTACTACAATCATCATGCATTAATAAAATGAAAGATCATATAGTGAAAAATAACATAAGGTTACTGATTTAAGATTTGAAGTTTTTTGGTGGTGAAGATGAATATTGTGGTCGTCTGCATCATGGCTGTCAATAGTTTGGTTAGTAGATATAAACGTCTTAGACGAATACAATGCCAGCAATTTCAGGGTAGCCTGACGGATAAAGAAAACCATAAACGAGAAGACCATTACGTGAATATTACAATTTTTTTTGTCTTCTGGGAAGTGACCCTGTGTGACATTTCAAACCATCTTGCAGTCATCCTACAACACTCTTCATCCTCAGCGCACACTGTCGATAGCTTCAGGAACTAAATAGCCACCATCTTGTTTCGAAGCATGACTTGTTTTCTCTCCTGTCCTTTAAATGGCCCAGACCTTAATATAGTCCACCTGCAAAGCAGCTCCTTCTCCCTTATTCACGTCAAGGTTCCAGGTAGACAGCCATTGATCTCGACCATTCCAGAAGTCTGTTGAAGCCTGAGTTGGAGGGCATAATATGGAATTAGAAACAGCCTTTAAAATATTGTTATTCAGAAATGAAATGTGGCCATTGAATGAAAAATTGAGCCGTAAAGTAAGGGCGGTTGAATCTGGTTATTTAAGAAGACATCTGTGGGTGACAAGTAAAAACAATAAAGCACGAAACATTGTGGGAAGAAGAAAATGTTACTTAATCAATTAAGGAAACAGAGCACTGAGATAGTGTGTACACAGTGAACATATGTAGGGGGAAAGATTACCGACAAATGTGTTGTATTGGTCATTGGCAGGACATGACAAGAATATTTGAGACTTTAAGAAATGCCGATAGTGTGGTTTGGGATGCCTCCTGTCCCCACAGCAAGACATATTACCACTTGCGTCTCGAGTCTCTAGTGTGACCGCGTCCAGTTCTCGGGCAAGACGGGAAATTTGTAGCGTAAGAAAAGACCCCGTTACACAATTCGGGACAGAGCTCTGTCTCTCCGGAACGAATTTCAAAAGGCGCATCCTCTTCTAATTGGTGTAATTTACACCTCTAGTAATGGAAAAAGGCCTCTGCCCACCAGTTAACTGTACTGTGTGATCACTGTATTCTCTCATTGACTAATGCGACGTACTCTTTTAAACAATATACCACACCATGTTGATACGTTCTAGCAGCAGCGGTAAGACTTTGCCTTCCGTGTATCCTCCCAAAGTCTACTACTATGATTCATATCCGGAAGATAATGAGTTCAAATCTCGGCTCCAAAACCGGCCGGCCTGAATGAGGTTTCCAGGGTTTTCCTCCAGGCAAATTCCAGCACTGTACAAGAAATCAGGCTTTCCCGCTTTCTTCCCTATCTTTGCAATGTGTTATTCACTAATAATGTTATAATTTACCATACAGAGTTCGGACTACTGACGTCAAATGGGCCATAGACCTACTAAAATAAATACAGTCGAACCCGGTTATAACGACATCGGTTTATACGACACCTCGTCTATAGCGTCAGATATTCTGTGGTACCAATTAATTCCTCACTGTTAACCATAACATTATACCCTCGGTTATAACAACACTCGTTTATAACGACATAAAATATTCGGTCTCTTTCATGACGTTATAACCGGGTTTGCGTCTGCTGTACTTGTCAGACGATTTGTTTGCAAACGGTGAAGTACAACAAGCTGATGGATAAGGGATTTGAGGTTTTCAAAGCGGTTTGTGTGTTCAGGTTTGTGAGCTTCTGGAATGTGACGTCGTGGAGTCTGGCGTTTGCAAACTTTTCGAAATAATACACTGCCTCCATATTCAGGTCTTTGAGATAGGCTCAAGAAATGACAGCAGATTCTCCGAAAATCTGATAACCATGTGTGTGGTGTTGCTTATCACGGGATTAGACCTATATTATGGATTTGAACTTCGTATAAAGTTGAGGTTTTATTGTACTTATACGGTCCATGATTATGTTCAACAACGTTTGATGTGGACCAGCAATACGTGTAGAAACTGTAACAGATGCGTTTAATAAAACCACACAGTAGAATGCTGACATTCGGGAAAGTTTTTTTCTTACCTGAGGTGACGTATTGCTCCATGGTTTGCCTCCTGGATTCTCTGCATTGTCTGGGAAGTACCCGTTTACTCCACCTACTGCCAAGTTGAGGACGAAGTAGAACTGTGACAAAGAGTATATCCGTGTCTTGCTGAACAGCAGGTGTAAGCGATATGAATATAAAATGCTCGTAAGTGATAGTTTATAAACACGGCCGCCGAGAGCGGGTTCGGGACCGCCAGCAATGGCGGACTGGCAAAGGGAAAAGTAAGGAAACAAAGCAGAGAGCGTCGTATGCAAGATGGCCGCTGGCCGCAAGTGTCGTAAAAAAATATACCTAATTACATCTGATTCTATCGAGAAAGACAAGAACTATATGAAACACAGTAGGGGCCCCTGTCCGCTTCAGGACTGCCGGGCCCCGGTAATTTGTATCACCTTCCCCCCCTTCTCGTCGGCATTGTTTATAAAATCCAGTACCTGCGTCCGTTCTTTGTTATAGTTGGGGAGCTGAAATATTGACAATAACAGATGTTTGGCATATGACGTGCATGTAGAACAAAGAACTCCGTGTTGAACACAACTAAACTTACAAACGACTTCCTGAAAAACATTACGTAACCTAATTGGGCAAGTGTTCATATTGTTTTGTGCCCTTTCCACGGCAATAAAATGTAAAAGTGACATATCTAACACTTAAATGCATCTTATTTCTGGCAGTATTAAATAATGTCAAGAATCGAAGCGAATATAAGGCTTGTTGGTGGTGAACGGTAGTTTTTGTCCGTGGCGCAACAGCCCAAATCAGGCCTAGGCTGCCTCATTGTTGATGTTTATATATCACACACTGTTAGACACACACGTAGTAGGACTCCTCTGAACGAGTGATCAGCCCGTCGCAGAGGCCGCTACCTACACAACACAACGAACGCAAGAGACGAATATCCATGCCCTCAGCGGGATTCGAACCCGCGAACCCGCGAGGGCTGCAGACGTACGTCTTAGGATCGTGCGGTCACCGGGATCGGCCTGAACGGTATCCATGTACATTGTTCTAACGTCAATGAGATGGAGGAAAGAAGGGGGAGATGAATGGCGTTAAGACCGATAAGTGAAGCGAACTGAAAAAACGTATGGTAAAAAGAGGGAGAAGAAAATTTCCCGTTTGATTTTCACCGAGCTTTACACTAATGAAATAATAATTGATGGGAAGAGTTTATGGATCCAGTGGTTAAGAATCCGTTGTAGTGAACGGTGGCGTGCCTTCGATGTCGACGATCCACAAGGTACCTTTCCACCATTAATTTATATTATAGGCCGAAAATTATAAATATTTCTTTACGGATTAAAATGTCTTTAGGCTCTTTTTTTTTATTAACTGTGGTAACCTAAACCACAGACACTCATAATATTTACTACTTATTGCTTTTTTCACGGCAACAGTGTTTACTCGAACGCGCCTAAATGTAACGTTATACATACATTGCCTGTCTTGTTATGTAATCAGCTGTAGACATTGTGCGGTTTTTTTTCTATGGCTCGACAGCCTTATATGGGCCTGGGCCTCCTCGTTTCGTCGAGGTTTCATGGTCACACACACTTTAGACACACCACATTCGGTAGGACTGCTCTGGACGAGGGACCAGCTCGTCGCAGAGACCTCTACCTGACAACACACAACACTCACAACAGACAGACATCCATGCCCCCGGTGGGATTCGAACCCACGATCCTAGTAAACGAGCGGCCGAAGACCCACGCCTTAGACCGCGCGGCCACTGGGATCGGCATTGTGCGGCTTATACACCATAAAATTGCTTAGCTTTTCACCTACCAGGCCAGTTACACAGGTGGATTCACTACACGATTGTAGCCCCCCAAACTGTGATTTCACACATACATCACTGTTGCAAGTATAATGAGAAAATACAATTTTATTACTACTGACAGGCGGCAGTCTACACTTCCGCCTGACCTTATTTCTACACAGGATTGGTACCTGATCATTTTATTCATTTAGTCGTTAATGGCACATCTATTTTAGTTACTGCTCTGTACTTCCTCAGCCAGATCGTATATATATTATTTACAAATTATTTCAAGTTTACCTATCTTACCTCTTTGTCAAACGGTGCCATCTTTGTTCCGTATATCCATGGATTGTCAACGGTCCCATTTATTGAATCAAACTTTCCAACTTCCCAAAATCCACCGTCTGGAGGAGTTATTCGCCCGATCTCTTGATCATCAACAGAGAATTGAAAGTAATCTGGAAATAGTCACGGATAATAGCACAGCTTTTATTTTTTTAGAATTGAAGCACAAGTCAAATAATGCTACCTTCGATATTAACTAATAACACAGTGGAAAAGTGGTCGGAGTTAATCTAATTTTGAAATAGACTGATCTGAAACATGAATTATGCCATCTTTAAGTTATCTTATCTGAAGCAGAGATGCAAGATGCGACAAAGTTTATCCCTTTCTTGAAATAGATGTGTGTTGTACATAATAACTGAACGTTCTTTATAGAAATCCACTGACTGAAGTTCTTTAAGGGCCGAAGAATATGGTAGAAAGTAGACATTAGTTCTATGGAGAACTTAGTGCTTTTTTCTTTCATGAGAAACGTTTGCACACAAATGTAATTACGGCAAATATGCTCTTCATGAACAGACTAGGGCAAGCACTGTCTTCAGCAAAAGGCTGAGAAAATGTGTTCGTGTATAATTCCACTACATTTCCGCGTAGTCTGTCAATGAACAAGACTACGACAAACACTGCTTGTTAATACGACTACGACAAACACTTTGCTTTTTAATACGACTATGACAAACACTCACTTGGCCTGTTAATAAGACTGCGACAAACACCTTGCTTATTAACAAGACTACGACAAACACCTTGCTTATTAACAAGACTACGACAAACACCTTGCTTATTAACAAGACTACGACAAACACCTTGCTTATTAACAAGACTACGACAAACACCTTGCTTGTTAATTAGACTACGACAAACACCTTGCTTATTAACAACACTACGACAAACACCTTGCTTATTAACAAGACTACGACAAACACCTTGCTTATTAACAAGACTACGACAAACACCTTGCTTGTTAATAAGACTACGACAGACACCTTGCTTATTAACAAGACTACGACAAACATCTTGCTTGTTAATTAGACTACGACAAACACACTTGGCTTGTTAATAAGACTGCGACAAACACTTTGCTTGTTAATTAGACTACGACAAACACCTTGCTTATTAACAACACTACGACAAACACCTTGCTTATTAACAAGACTACGAAACATTTTTACACTAATGACTATGTCAGAAGTTTTGTACAAGAACAGAGCAATTAAGAAAACATTTTGTTCATAAACGCCCTGAAAAGTTCCCCTTTTTTGTAATACGTTTTCCTGTACAGTAAAACCTACCGTTCGTCCAGTTCATTTGGAACCTATGGAAATCTTGATTGAAACCCTGTCCAGGTTCTGATCGTTTTTGAAAATGCGTTTGCTCAAATCCGTTGACGGGCCAGTAAGGACCGAAGTGTAGTGTGGACGAAGAGAGTTCAGTGCCGATGTTCGAACCGTTCAAGGTCAAGTTAGTGTTCCCGCGACCTTCTGAGAGATCTATCTCTCCTGAGGCCGGCCATGGTCCATATTCGTTGTAGCGAGGCAGCAACCAGATTGCTGAAATAAAATAAAAGATTCTATTGATGAGATGTTAAGTGGGAGAAGCGTTCAGTCTTACAATACAAATAAGTGGGAGAAGCGTGCAGTCTTACAATACATTAAGTGGGAGAAGCGTGCAGTCTTACAATACATTAAGTGGGAGAAGCGTGCAGTCTTACAATACATTAAGTGGGAGAAGCGTGCAGTCTTACAATACAGTAAGTGGGAGAAGCGTGCAGTCTTACAATACATTCCAGAGTTGATGTTCTGCCTTGTGGAACAACACGAATTGTCAGATATTATTCTACTCGCACTTTGAAGGAAAGTTTACAAGGAAACTTTCGAAAGACGAACTCTGGTGCAAGAAAGAGTTATTATTCAGCAAGAAAACATCTGGAAAACTGGAGATTCAAATCTTCGGAGATGTTATGTTGTGCTACTGGGTTAATATTTACCGGTGTTTTGAAGGGACATAGCGCCTTTATCTTCAGAATCAAGCAGCAAAGCAAGTTCAATCTCTCTTATTTCAGAATTAATAAGAGGAAAGTTTTGTAAAATTTCGCTGTAAGCATGAAAAGTGTGTTTTTTTTTTTGTGTTTTAACATTCTTCGTAATCAAATGTCTTTTACAGTATTAACTGAAGTGTTCTCTGCTCGGGGTTAACCTTTGCCTGTCAATCTATGTTTTTGACTCGTTATGGCTTGTGCCACTTCGCCTGGAGAAGGTAAACATAAATGAATAAATATTTTCAAACGATTTTCCAAATCAAGTATGAACGAAGATATATAACTTCCCAAAAATTAATTAAGTAGGTCTAATTCGGTTATAACGTCATGAAAGGGACTGAATATTTTGTGTCGTTATAAACGAGTGTTGTTATAACCGAGGAGTGTAATGTTATGGTTAACAGTGAGGAATTAATTGGTACGACAGAATATCTGACGTTATAGACGAGGTGTCTCTTAAATCGATGTCGTTATAACCGGGTTAGACTGTAATTATATTTGATTTCCAAATCGGCGAATAACTTACCGCAGACAAACCACAAATTCATGTTTCTTCATATTCCAAACTAAAATCAATTATAGTTTAATACTGTAAATTGACCCTCGTTTTCTCACTGATTATGTGCACTACAGTTTATCCGTGACGCAGTGCTGTCATCAGTGGGTCTTGTTCGAACTGTAGTGCATCATATTAATGAAATCCCACCAAGTAGTTGCACACTGCCTGGCGTAACCTGAGGTGGGTTTGAATCAAACCCCACCTCAGGTTTGACCAATGTTATTTTGCAAGTTTGGATTTATTTCTAACTTTTATTTTTCATTTTACGGCATTTCTGCGCCTTCTTTTTCTTCTACCAGTATGGCGTCTTATTATAACCTCTGTGCTAACTCTTTTTTACTTTTTGTCCTTATCGCGGTTGGACATTTATATAAAGCGCCGCGACCGGGAGTATGGGAGCAGTTTGGGTCAGCTGTTACATCATCACAGGTTGTCCAAATTGTTGCAAATTTAGGCATATCGAAGACCAATCCTGTGGTCTGCAGTGACGAGTAGTCATCTGCCAAGTTATGAACTGCGCTACGGACGCACCGAAGCCTTAATTAAGGCTTATTGTGCAACCCTGTGATGAAGACGAGATAAAGATGATAAATTTTTTTATTTTTCCAAGTAATGGAGCACCGGTGGAATGAAACTGACAGGGGTAAACCGAAGTACTCGGGGGGGAACCCTGTCCCAGTGCCACTTTGTCCACCACAAATCCCACATGAACTGAGCCGGGATCGAACCCGGGCCTCCACGGTGGGAGGCCGGCGACTAACCTCCTGAGCCATGGCACGGTCATGAACTGGGCTTGCTGTCGGCAGGTTCGGTGGATACACTTAGCCGTTGAACATTTGTTTGGAAAACAACTGAATTATTTTTATATTCGCAATGCATCCACTGCCTGTAGAGTTCACAGTATAGTACATGAGATTCTTTTTAAATTTATGGACCATATACTGCTGTTGGGCTGGTGACAGCATGTACATCAAGCCGCTTCTTTGAAATGTTCCTGTTTAGGCCCTTTCCTCATATGAATGCTTATTCTTGGTGTGAAACTTCAGAGTTCTTGTACCCGATATTTCATACCCTTGTCGAACCCCCCCCCCCCCAATGCTCCTCCTTATGACCTAGGGGGGAACAAGTCCTCGGAGACAAGCAACCTCATTTCCCTTCCGTGCAGGATCTAAATGGGCTGTAACCACTTTTTCTGTGCTGTGTGATGTTGTAAGCCATCATGAATAAGATAGGCAATGTACGCATAATGTAACATTACTGCACGTTCGCTTAATGTTTGTACCTCCTCGGCTGTCCTAACAGGCTGATACCATTTCACACGAAGAGAGCGCTTTTATGGCGATATAATGTCGCCGATAACTAAAAGCTTACTTAGGTCTTCATGTAAGGTACCAGATATTTTTGCCCGATTGTAACCAAATTTGGATTTCTCGACAGATTTTCGTATGAGTCCCCAATTTCAAATTTCATGGAAATCCGTCCAGTGAGAGCCGCGATGATACATGCGGACAGACGGTCAGATATGACGAAGTAAATAGGCGCTTTTTGCTACTGTGCAGACGCGCCTAAAGTAGAGTACCCTCATGCCACGTAGATCTAGAATTATTTGCATAATGTGAGAAACCACCATGCCAAGTTCTGGTACTCACCTGGTCAGAGCCAATCCTGAGCAGTCACTTCCTAAGGAGTCACTAATTACTCAACTGACCAGAGCCAGCTCCCAGCCGTCAATTCAAATGACTCATGAGTCAGTACTCACCTGGTCAGAGCCAATCCTGAGCAGTCACTTCCTAAGGAGTCACTAATTACTCAACTGACCAGAGCCAGCTCCCAGCCGTCAATTCAAATGACTCATGAGTCAGTACTCACCTGGTCAGAGCCAATCCTGAGCAGTCACTTTCTAAGGAGTCACTAATTACTCAACTGACCAGAGCCAGCTCCCAGCCGTCAATTCAAATGACTCATGAGTCAGTACTCACCTGGTCAGAGCCAATCCTGAGCAGTCACTTCCTAAGGAGTCACTAATTACTCAACTGACCAGAGCCAGCTCCCAGCCGTCAATTCAAATGACTCATGAGTCAGTACTCACCTGGTCAGAGCCAATCCTGAGCAGTCACTTCCTAAGGAGTCACTAATTACTCAACTGACCAGAGCCAGCTCCCAGCCGTCAATTCAAACGACTCATGAGTCAGTACTCACCTGGCCAGAGCCAATCCTGAGCAGTCACTTCCTAAGGAGTCACTAATTACTCAACTGACCAGAGCCAGCTCCCAGCCGTCAATTCAAATGACTCATGAGTCAGTACTCACCTGGTCAGAGCCAATCCTGAGCAGTCACTTCCTAAGGAGTCACCAATTACTCAACTGACCAGAGCCAGCTCCCAGCCGTCAATTCAAATGACTCATGAGTCAGTACTCACCTGGTCAGAGCCAATCCTGAGCAGTCACTTCCTAAGGAGTCACTAATTACTCAACTGACCAGAGCCAGCTCCCAGCCGTTAATTCAAATGACTCATGAGTCAGTACTCACCTGGTCAGAGCCAATCCTGAGCAGTCACTTCCTAAGGAGTCACTAATTACTCAACTGACCAGAGCCAGCTCCCAGCCGTCAATTCAAATGACTCATGAGTCAGTACTCACCTGGTCAGAGTCAATCCTGAGCAGTCACTTCCTAAGGAGTCACTAATTACTCAACTGACCAGAACCAGCTCCCAGCCGTCAATTCAAATGACTCATGAGTCAGTACTCACCTGGTCAGAGTCAATCCTGAGCAGTCACTTCCTAAGGAGTCACTAATTACTCAACTGACCAGAGCCAGCTCCCAGCCGTCAATTTCAAATGACTCATGAGTCACTACTCACCTGGCCAGAGCCAATCCTGAGCAGTCACTTCCTAAGGAGTCACTAATTACTCAACTGACCAGAGCCAGCTCCCAGCCGTCAATTTCAAAATGACTCATGAGTCACTACTCACCTGGCCAGAGCCAATCCTGAGCAGTCACTTCCTAAGGAGTCACTAATTACTCAACTGACCAGAGCCAGCTCCCAGCCGTCAATTCAAATGACTCATGAGTCAGTACTCACCTGGTCAGAGCCAATCCTGAGCAGTCACTTCCTAAGGAGTCACTAATTACTCAACTGACCAGAGCCAGCTCCCAGCCGTCAATTCAAATGACTCATGAGTCAGTACTCACCTGGTCAGAGCCAATCCTGAGCAGTCACTTCCTAAGGAGTCACTAATTACTCAACTGACCAGAGCCAGCTCCCAGCCGTCAATTCAAATGACTCATGAGTCAGTACTCACCTGGTCAGAGTCAGTCCTGAGCAGTCACTTCCTAAGGAGTCACTAATTACTCAACTGACCAGAGCCAGCTCCCAGCCGTCAATTCAAATGACTCATGAGTCAGTACTCACCTGGTCAGAGTCAATCCTGAGCAGTCACTTCCTAAGGATTCACTAATTACTCAACTGACCAGAGCCAGCTCCCAGCCGTCAATTTCAAATGACTCATGAGTCACTACTCACCTGGCCAGAGCCAATCCCCAGCCGGCAGTTTCGCTCGCACTTCAACTTGACCATAACGGAAGCTGAATGAGTCCACAGTTCGAATCCTTGCAGATGTGATTGGATTCAGCAGATGTACATTCGTCCCTCTTCTCTCACATCCCCAGTCCGACGGATTTGTGCACCTGAGTAACACCAGGTACTTTGATATAGTTCATTCCGTGCAACACATTATGCTTCTTACTATTAAAAAAGCCAGCTACTTACACATACAAAGCATACATACATATGATATTCCCTGCTACATGTTTCGGCGGTTGATCGCCATCATCAAGGAGTAACACCTAGAACTTTCATGGTTTAAAACAGAATGAAGCCATTGTTTATGTAAGTGTATAGGTTAAAATGATATAACATAGTTATTGCTTATTGTAAAATAAAATGTAACAAGTGATTATATGTTTGGTTTAAATAATCTCTTGGCACATCTTATTTTACAATAAGCAATAAATGTTATTTTAACTTATTTTACATAAAGAATGGCTTCATTAGGATTTAAGCGAAACAAGTTTTAGGTGTTACTCCCTGATGATGGCCGTCGACCGCCGAAACATGTAGTAGGGAAAATTCAAAGTATGTTTTTGTTTTTTTTGTGTGCAAGTAGCTCTTTACTTTTAATAATAAGAACACCAAATTAATATAGTGGTTCCCACGAGGCATTCAAGCAACTACCGTGTTTAGCACCAAGCCTTTGGGGTGATGTGCACTGGTGGGTAAAGGTAAAGGTCTCCGTAGAACAGGCCATGAAAGCCCAGAGGGGGAGTAGAGGTACAGCCTTACTCTTTCTTTAACCCTGGCACTAGATGGGGGTGGGTGGTCAACTCCACGCCCCGGCCGCTTTACCCCCGGGAAAGAGACCCGGTACCCATTTTACAGGAGGCTGGGTAGGCCCCAGGGCCGGTCTTGACGGGTGCGGAAACTCGCCCCCACTGGGATTCGATCCCCGGACCGTCCAGCCCGTAGCGAGTCGCTATACCGACTGAGCTATCCGGCACTGGTGGGCGTTGGCTGAATTCGAAATAGAGTGGAATTCGGTTATAACGTCATGAAGGGGACCGAATATTTTGTGTCGTTATAAACGAGTGTTGTTATAACCGAGGAGTATAATGTTATGGTTAACAGTGAGGAATTAATTGGTACCACAGAATGTCTGACGTTATAGACGAGGTGTCGTATAAACCGATGTCGTTATAACCGGGTTCGACTGTATTTCGTTGTTTTTTTATGATCTGTTTAAACTGGGAGTCAGTGAACGCGGACTTTGGTCTACAGGAAAGAAAATGAATGTGGGAACTACCGACGTGAAGACTGGTAGAAGGCCGTTCAAACTGTAATATTGCATCTCTGTACAATTACGCAATACGAAATGAGAAAAGCAAAACACATACACCTTACGTCTTATAAATAAATAAATAAATAAATTAATTAATTAATTAACTTACTAAATGCGATTAAATAAACAAATAAAAGTAAATAAGCAAGCCTAATTAATCCCATTAGGGCAACGGCCTCTTGGTGGCATCAGGGAGCGCTCGAGTGTTTTATCGCTAGGTGAGCTATTCCTGGCGATGTCGCATTGACACTTGGAACTTGTAATACAGTTTCACTTCGGTCTAGTAGGTTGGCGTCTTACCTGTAGTTAAAACAGTTTCATTTGCAGAATTCAGAAACAGAAAAGACTGTATAAAAACTGAAGGGAAAATCTGTGGTTTCTGAAAGTCTTCAAGATGGAATCGTGACCTGTAAGGGAAGAAAGGGGCTGGAGGATACAGAAAAGAAGAAGAAATAAAAAAGAAGCAATAAGACCAGAAATCGCAAGGGTTGGAAGTTGTGTCGACCTGTCGTTGTAAATCTGGCAAGACCATGCGGCAGGTTGAGGGCAAGAGGATGAACACTGCTTTCTGTTGTTTACTCTTAACGGGCGAATAAAATTCTGTTAGTGAATTTCTAGAAATACAATATATGAAATTTAGGGGAACGTCATAGGGCATAAAGTATGCGTATTGTAAAGAAATGTAGTCTACCGCCTGTTCAAGATATACTGCCCGAAAATATTTGGAACTTGGAGCTTGAAGGGAATTAATGTAAATGAATTTTGACATGGCAACATACGTACTCGTATAACGGAATTACCACGTATTAAAATTTCATCAGAATGTGTCCAAGTTTTAAAAGACATACGGAAAGTAAAATCACGGCTCTCACAGCAGTCTTCATATTCGTGATTAACTGGGACAAATAAAACTGTCACACATATTGGATTCACGAACATCGGAATCAATTTCCAATGTCGAACGCTTATTTGGTTCCAAGAACTTACGAAATACCAGTAATGAAGCTGTGACAAACTCATAAAGCATAAAAGGCGTGCAGCATTATGTTTAATAAAAGACAAACATCTTTTGGAAGCATAAGAAGCATTAAATAATTCACGAAGGGCGTTCACTCCTAAAAGCAGGAAGGTAATCAGCCTCAGTTAATGAAAGGCAGCCCTTGAATGAGGTGAGAGTGGTGTGCACAAGAGCAGGATAGTGGGGAAGCTGACTTGACAGCCACGTGATCTCGTATCCCGATTTGTCGGAACCAGTAGCGAAAGGTTGAAACAATGTTATTAAAATGGTTGATCACGCAAGATCGCATTTTACATGAAGACCTATGTACATTTATGGCAATTTTTCGCTGAATTTTTCTTAGAACGAGAAATGTTTCAGGCAAAAGTTGTAGAGAAAATCAAAACACACATTTTGTGTCCAATAGCATTTTTTTTTTCGAAAATCGTGGCATTTATGAGATAATGTGGAAAAATATGGTAAAACCGACAGGACAAAGATGACAATATAACACGGCGCATGCGCTTTGCATGCCGGATAAATAAGG
Source organism: Reticulitermes speratus (assembly GCA_021186555.1). Taxonomy (NCBI): domain Eukaryota; kingdom Metazoa; phylum Arthropoda; class Insecta; order Blattodea; family Rhinotermitidae; genus Reticulitermes; species Reticulitermes speratus. Next base: position 3,894,405 of record JAJKFL010000330.1, read on the forward strand.
CTTCAGACACTCACTCAGAATATGTAATACTTATTGCTTTTTCACTGCAACAGTGGTTACGCGAACGCGCCTCGATGTTACGTTATATATACATTACCTGTCTTCTTCTCTTCTTCGGAGGACCCAGACCGTCTCTGGGGCCCAACCAGCGTCCTATTCAATGGGCACCGAAGATTCTTTCCCGGGTGGTAATGCAGCTGGAGAGTGAATGTACCCAGTCAGTTCCATGGCAGCGAGGTTAAGAATCGGCAGAGCTAACACCTGCTCCGGCTATTTGCCTTCACGGCGTGCACGGGACGATTTTACATTTTACTCTTACCCTTAGGTAAAACCTTTAAAATATGAAAACTAGATAAATCAAATGCCCCATGAAATTTAGGATAGAACTACCATATCGAAACTCGATGACCTATGCAATGAGTACCGTGTCGTTACCGGGGGTAAAGCGGCCGGGGCGTGGCGTTGACCACCCATCCCCATCTGCTGCCGAGGTAAAAGAAAGAGTACAGCTATACTTCTACTTCCCCTCTGGGTCTTCATTTCCTGTTCTAGGGTGAACACTTTACTTTTTACTACCATACCGAATTTGATAGAAATTGGTCAGGGCGCTTGGTGTCTGTTAGATATGAAGGAATTGAGGGATATGAAAGGGTGATTTGCCAAGCCAGGAAGATAGATTTTAGTGGAATAACGCTGAGAAGAGAGAAGAAGAAAGAAGTACAATAAGGAGGAGGAGAAGTGAAAGAAGTCATTGAAGAGGAATAATTAAAAGTAGATGTGTGGGAAGAGCATACAGGTGACGGAGGAACAGGAGAGACAAGTGTCCATTATTGCAGTATAATTAGATACAATGCTATACAAACATGTGGTGAACCTTCTACATATTTCGGCCTTTTTCGGCCATCTACAGGGTGGTATTTCAACAAAGAAAAATATATTAATGGATATTTGTGTTATAGATGTGCACTAATACAGTTAGAAATACAGAATCTATGATATAACTAGCGATTATTTTAGTTTTCTCTTGTTTAATAGTTCCTGAAGAAGGCCGACACATGTAGCAGGTTTACCACATGTTTGTATATCATTGTATCTCATTATAGTGCAGTTGAGGCCTGCGCTCTTCTGGGATATTACGTATCGTATTGTGGTAATTCTGTACCGACGTTTCGGGACAACCTATCCGTTACATCATGAAGGGTGGAGAAGTCCAAGTGTCTTATAGTGCAGTTGTTGGTATATATAAGGTGACTTGTCTTACTGTACGGAACGTGGATGCTTCTAAACAAGTGTCCGTCCGTCTTTACTTACGCGTCAGCAGGAGACCCGCCGTAAAGCCTGAGCGTCCCGGCGGACAGGAACCTCTCGCCGTATTTGTCTGCAGTTAGCGTCGGTTTGATGAACAGTTGGCCGTCCCTGACAAAGCTGTTCGAGCGGTTGTTCAGGTAGACTTCAAACTCCCAGTTCTGAAACAAATTGCCGAACCGACGAAACGTCACAATCACGCCCAACAGGTTACTTAAGCGATAAATTCGGAAAGTGTCGGTTTCAAATCCAGGTCTGTGTCTGGATATTGTTTAGATCAAGGTTATGACTGATATGATGCCGTGTAGTATGGAATATATGTAGCGACGTTTCGGCGGAACCTACTGCCATAAGCATCATCTCCTACCATTCAGATGAAAGCAGGAGATTTCTCAATATAGTACTGTAGAACACAACTATATATTATATTATGTTATATATTATATTTATATTTAATCAGTTACATATTTTTGCTTATAACAAAGCCGTCATAAGCCTGCATATGGGAATTTTTAAAATAAAATCAACGTCTCTAATTATGTTCCAGGTAAGATTTCAACTTGTTACGTCAATTAAAATTGCCTAGTGTGAATTTTAATTGTTTCATAAGTTGATGGCTGAAGTAGCTTCATATATGAAATAAAACATAATATCTTAAAAATATATGTAATATATGTGGGGCAATGTAAGATAGCTTAGTTGTGTCGGGACCAAATATATGTATATGTGGGGCAATGTAAGATAGCTTAGTTGTGTCGAGACCAAATATATGTATATGTGGGGCAATGTAAGATAGCTTAGTTGTGTCGAGACCAAATATATGTATATGTGGGGCAATGTAAGATAGCTTAGTTGTGTCGAGACCAAATATATGTATATGTGGGGCAATGTAAGATAGCTTAGTTGTGTCGAGACCAAATATATGTATATGTGGGGCAATGTAAGATAGCTAAGTTGTGTCGAGACCAAATATATGTATATGTGGAGCAATGTAAGATAGCTAAGTTGTGTCGAGACCAAATATATGTATATGTGGAGCAATGTAAGATAGCTAAGTTGTGTCGAGACCAAATATATGTATGTGGGGCAATGTAAGATAGCTTAGTTGTGTCGAGACCAAATATATGTATATGTGGGGCAATGTAAGATAGCTAAGTTGTGTCGAGACCAAATATATGTATATGTGGGGCAATGTAAGATAGCTTAGTTGTGTCGAGACCAAATATATGTATATGTGGGGCAATGTAAGATAGCTTAGTTGTGTCGAGACCAAATATATGTATATGTGGGGCAATGTAAGATAGCTAAGTTGTGTCGAGACCAAATATATGTATATGTGGGGCAATGTAAGATAGCTTAGTTGTGTCGAGACCAAATATATGTATATGTGGGGCAATGTAAGATAGCTAAGTTGTGTCGAGACCAAATATATGTATATGTGGGGCAATGTAAGATAGCTTAGTTGTGTCGAGACCAAATATATGTATATGTGGGGCAATGTAAGATAGCTTAGTTGTGTCGAGACCAAATATATGTATATGTGGGGCAATGTAAGATAGCTTAGTTGTGTCGAGACCAAATATATGTATATGTGGGGCAATGTAAGATAGCTAAGTTGTGTCGAGACCAAATATATGTATATGTGGGGCAATGTAAGATAGCTTAGTTGTGTCGAGACCAAATATATGTATATGTGGGGCAATGTAAGATAGCTAAGTTGTGTCGAGACCAAATATATGTATATGTGGGGCAATGTAAGATAGCTTAGTTGTGTCGAGACCAAATATATGTATATGTGGGGCAATGTAAGATAGCTAAGTTGTGTCGAGACCAAATATATGTATATGTGGGGCAATGTAAGATAGCTAAGTTGTGTCGAGACCAAATATATGTATATGTGGGGCAATGTAAGATAGCTAAGTTGTGTCGAGACCAAATATATGTATATGTGGGGCAATGTAAGATAGCTAAGTTGTGTCGAGACCAAATATATGTATATGTGGGGCAATGTAAGATAGCTAAGTTGTGTCGAGACCAAATATATGTATATGTGGGGCAATGTAAGATAGCTAAGTTGTGTCGAGACCAAATATATGTATATGTGGGGCAATGTAAGATAGCTTAGTTGTGTCGAGACCAAATATATGTATATGTGGGGCAATGTAAGATAGCTAAGTTGTGTCGAGACCAAATATATGTATATGTGGGGCAATGTAAGATAGCTTAGTTGTGTCGAGACCAAATATATGTATATGTGGGGCAATGTAAGATAGCTTAGTTGTGTCGAGACCAAATATATGTATATGTGGGGCAATGTAAGATAGCTTAGTTGTGTCGAGACCAAATATATGTATATGTGGGGCAATGTAAGATAGCTTAGTTGTGTCGAGACCAAATATATGTATATGTGGGGCAATGTAAGATAGCTTAGTTGTGTCGAGACCAAATATATGTATATGTGGGGCAATGTAAGATAGCTAAGTTGTGTCGAGACCAAATATATGTATATGTGGGGCAATGTAAGATAGCTTAGTTGTGTCGAGACCAAATATATGTATATGTGGGGCAATGTAAGATAGCTTAGTTGTGTCGAGACCAAATATATGTATATGTGGGGCAATGTAAGATAGCTTAGTTGTGTCGAGACCAAATATATGTATATGTGGGGCAATGTAAGATAGCTTAGTTGTGTCGAGACCAAATATATGTATATGTGGGGCAATGTAAGATAGCTTAGTTGTGTCGAGACCAAATATATGTATATGTGGGGCAATGTAAGATAGCTAAGTTGTGTCGAGACCAAATATATGTATATGTGGGGCAATGTAAGATAGCTTAGTTGTGTCGAGACCAAATATATGTATATGTGGGGCAATGTAAGATAGCTAAGTTGTGTCGAGACCAAATATATGTATATGTGGGGCAATGTAAGATAGCTTAGTTGTGTCGAGACCAAATATATGTATATGTGGGGCAATGTAAGATAGCTAAGTTGTGTCGAGACCAAATATATGTATATGTGGGGCAATGTAAGATAGCTAAGTTGTGTCGAGACCAAATATATGTATATGTGGGGCAATGTAAGATAGCTAAGTTGTGTCGAGACCAAATATATGTATATGTGGGGCAATGTAAGATAGCTAAGTTGTGTCGAGACCAAATATATGTATATGTGGGGCAATGTAAGATAGCTAAGTTGTGTCGAGACCAAATATATGTATATGTGGGGCAATGTAAGATAGCTAAGTTGTGTCGAGACCAAATATATGTATATGTGGGGCAATGTAAGATAGCTTAGTTGTGTCGAGACCAAATATATGTATATGTGGGGCAATGTAAGATAGCTAAGTTGTGTCGAGACCAAATATATGTATATGTGGGGCAATGTAAGATAGCTTAGTTGTGTCGAGACCAAATATATGTATATGTGGGGCAATGTAAGATAGCTTAGTTGTGTCGAGACCAAATATATGTATATGTGGGGCAATGTAAGATAGCTAAGTTGTGTCGAGACCAAATATATGTATATGTGGGGCAATGTAAGATAGCTTAGTTGTGTCGAGACCAAATATATGTATATGTGGGGCAATGTAAGATAGCTTAGTTGTGTCGAGACCAAATATAATGTATATGTGGGGCAATGTAAGATAGCTTAAGTTGTGTCGAGACCAAATATATGTATATGTGGGGCAATGTAAGATAGCTTAGTTGTGTCGAGACCAAATATAATGTATATGTGGGGCAATGTAAGATAGCTTAGTTGTGTCGAGACCAAATATATGTATATGTGGGGCAATGTAAGATAGCTTAGTTGTGTCGAGACCAAATATATGTATAATGTGGGGCAATGTAAGATAGCTTAGTTGTGTCGAGACCAAATATATGTATATGTGGGGCAATGTAAGATAGCTTAGTTGTGTCGAGACCAAATATATGTATATGTGGGGCAATGTAAGATAGCTAAGTTGTGTCGAGACCAATATATGTATATGTGGGGCAATGTAAGATAGCTTAGTTGTGTCGAGACCAAATATATGTATATGTGGGGCAATGTAAGATAGCTAAGTTGTGTCGAGACCAAATATATGTATATGTGGGGCAATGTAAGATAGCTAAGTTGTGTCGAGACCAAATATATGTATATGTGGGGCAATGTAAGATAGCTAAGTTGTGTCGAGACCAAATATATGTATATGTGGGGCAATGTAAGATAGCTAAGTTGTGTCGAGACCAAATATATGTATATGTGGGGCAATGTAAGATAGCTAAGTTGTGTCGAGACCAAATATATGTATATGTGGGGCAATGTAAGATAGCTAAGTTGTGTCGAGACCAAATATATGTATATGTGGGGCAATGTAAGATAGCTAAGTTGTGTCGAGACCAAATATATGTATATGTGGGGCAATGTAAGATAGCTAAGTTGTGTCGAGACCAAATATATGTATATGTGGGGCAATGTAAGATAGCTTAGTTGTGTCGAGACCAAATATATGTATATGTGGGGCAATGTAAGATAGCTTAGTTGTGTCGAGACCAAATATATGTATATGTGGGGCAATGTAAGATAGCTTAGTTGTGTCCGAGACCAAATATATGTATATGTGGGGCAATGTAAGATAGCTTAGTTGTGTCGAGACCAAATATATGTATATGTGGGGCAATGTAAGATAGCTTAGTTGTGTCGAGACCAAATATATGTATATGTGGGGCAATGTAAGATAGCTTAGTTGTGTCGAGACCAAATATATGTATATGTGGGGCAATGTAAGATAGCTTAGTTGTGTCGAGACCAAATATATGTATATGTGGGGCAATGTAAGATAGCTTAGTTGTGTCGAGACCAAATATATGTATATGTGGGGCAATGTAAGATAGCTTAGTTGTGTCGAGACCAAATATATGTATATGTGGGCAATGTAAGATAGCTTAGTTGTGTCGAGACCAAATATATGTATATGTGGGGCAATGTAAGATAGCTTAGTTGTGTCGAGACCAAATATATGTATATGTGGGGCAATGTAAGATAGCTAGTTGTGTCGAGACCAAATATATGTATATGTGGGGCAATGTAAGATAGCTTAGTTGTGTCGAGACCAAATATATGTATATGTGGGGCAATGTAAGATAGCTTAGTTGTGTCGAGACCAAATATATGTATATGTGGGGCAATGTAAGATAGCTTAGTTGTGTCGAGACCAAATATATGTATATGTGGGGCAATGTAAGATAGCTTAGTTGTGTCGAGACCAAATATATGTATATGTGGGGCAATGTAAGATAGCTTAGTTGTGTCGAGACCAAATATATGTATATGTGGGGCAATGTAAGATAGCTTAGTTGTGTCGAGACCAAATATATGTATATGTGGGGCAATGTAAGATAGCTAAGTTGTGTCGAGACCAAATATATGTATATGTGGAGCAATGTAAGATAGCTAAGTTGTGTCGAGACCAAATATATGAATATGGTGGAGCAAATGTAGAGATAGCTAAGTTGTGTCGAGACCAAATATATGTATATGTGGGGCAATGTAAGATAGCTTAGTTGTGTCGAGACCAAATATATGTATATGTGGGGCAATGTAAGATAGCTAAGTTGTGTCGAGACCAAATATATGTATATGTGGGGCAATGTAAGATAGCTTAGTTGTGTCGAGACCAAATATATGTATATGTGGGGCAATGTAAGATAGCTTAGTTGTGTCGAGACCAAATATATGTATATGTGGGGCAATGTAAGATAGCTAAGTTGTGTCGAGACCAAATATATGTATATGTGGGGCAATGTAAGATAGCTTAGTTGTGTCGAGACCAAATATATGTATATGTGGGGCAATGTAAGATAGCTAAGTTGTGTCGAGACCAAATATATGTATATGTGGGGCAATGTAAGATAGCTTAGTTGTGTCGAGACCAAATATATGTATATGTGGGGCAATGTAAGATAGCTTAGTTGTGTCGAGACCAAATATATGTATATGTGGGGCAATGTAAGATAGCTTAGTTGTGTCGAGACCAAATATATGTATATGTGGGGCAATGTAAGATAGCTAAGTTGTGTCGAGACCAAATATATGTATATGTGGGGCAATGTAAGATAGCTTAGTTGTGTCGAGACCAAATATATGTATATGTGGGGCAATGTAAGATAGCTAAGTTGTGTCGAGACCAAATATATGTATATGTGGGGCAATGTAAGATAGCTTAGTTGTGTCGAGACCAAATATATGTATATGTGGGGCAATGTAAGATAGCTAAGTTGTGTCGAGACCAAATATATGTATATGTGGGGCAATGTAAGATAGCTAAGTTGTGTCGAGACCAATATATATGTATATGTGGGGCAATGTAAGATAGCTAAGTTGTGTCGAGACCAAATATATGTATATGTGGGGCAATGTAAGATAGCTAAGTTGTGTCGAGACCAAATATATGTATATGTGGGGCAATGTAAGATAGCTAAGTTGTGTCGAGACCAAATATATGTATATGTGGGGCAATGTAAGATAGCTAAGTTGTGTCGAGACCAAATATATGTATATGTGGGGCAATGTAAGATAGCTTAGTTGTGTCGAGACCAAATATATGTATATGTGGGGCAATGTAAGATAGCTAAGTTGTGTCGAGACCAAATATATGTATATGTGGGGCAATGTAAGATAGCTTAGTTGTGTCGAGACCAAATATATGTATATGTGGGGCAATGTAAGATAGCTTAGTTGTGTCGAGACCAAATATATGTATATGTGGGGCAATGTAAGATAGCTTAGTTGTGTCGAGACCAAATATATGTATATGTGGGGCAATGTAAGATAGCTTAGTTGTGTCGAGACCAAATATATGTATATGTGGGGCAATGTAAGATAGCTAAGTTGTGTCGAGACCAAATAAGCTGTATTATAGTGCTTGGTGAAGCTGATACAGACTTTGGGAATGCATATTAATTTTAATTGATGGAACAAATTGAGATCTTAAATATAATTACATTTGTTGATTTTATCTTTATGATTCCCATATGCAGCCTGATGATGACTTTGGGTTACAAGCCGAAACATGACAGCTGATTATTTAAATATATATATACGTATTCCTTGTTTAACGCAAGTTTTACGCCTTTTTGCTTTTTCGCCCTTTACCAATTTACACCACTTCTTAATTTGCGTCCTCTCATTTCCAGATTAACGCCCTTTGGCTGTCTGCGTTCTGTTACGCTAACCCCTTATTTATGATGGGAATATCATTTTCGATTTACGCCTTTTTTATTTACGCCCGCTTTTCCACGAACTAAACTAGGGCGTAAGACAAGGGCTTGGTGTAGTTGTGTTCGATGGTATTATATTGATCTTTTATTGTCATTATATGCACGACGGGATGAATCACCTCAAAGAAGGTTTCTCCGAAACGTCAGACTCAGATCTCACGTATGTTTTTTTTAACTTTCTTGGGTTTCTTCAGACCTTCCCAGCAAATAACGGCATAATAACTCAGAACATGCCAAAAACCACAGCCATTCTCCCGTTCTGAACTTACCGGTGGTAGTGTGTTAGACTACAACAGCTGAATGCCGCCGTGACTACCCCCTAACACTTCTTTAGACATTCAATATTTAGGACAAGTAATAAACAATCAGTATTTGGTACGGGGTTTTGTGCAGTTTCTTTATCCAGCGTCTAGTCACCATGGATGTCTGAGTTCGATCCCACGCACGTCCATGTGAGGTTTGTGGTGAACAAAGTGCAACTGGGATAGGATTTTCTCCGAGTGCTTCGGGTTTCCCTGTCAGCATCATTCATCCACTGCTGTGTACTCGTATTTCATTCGTCTGCGACCGACACTATACAGTCTTCCCAATTGAGAGCGTCGTTAAATAAAACCTTTCTCTCTCTTCTCTGTATTGTCTCGTATTCATAACAGAACACGACGTTTCGGTCACTGGATCTGTTTCCGTCTTCGTGTTGAATAAGTTTGGAGACACTACGCAGTTGTTACCTTTACATGGCCGACATTTTGTCTGCCCACAATACAAGATGGCGTACCAAGTCCAAAAAACCAGTAACAGTGCAGGAAATTGCGGTGTTATATCGCCGGAACACTTCAGGATTACAATAATATACAGGTTTTATGACCTTCATATGTTAACATTACAAAAAGAATTATTTGCTTCATATCCTATTTTTATCATTAAATATTGCCACGGCGATAAAAGCAAGCAGGTTGAACTGCAGCACTTATGTGTTTCTTCGCTGAAACTTCGCTTGTTTAACGATGCTACCTCCAGCACAGAATATATAGCTATTCGAATGGTAGGTAGTAAGGAGCAGTGTATTGAAATGCTAAAGGCCAGAAGCGGTGCTGATTTAATTGGATGCATGATAGCAGAATTGGCTTCAGGAGGCTGAGGAAAATCACGTGAAACATCAGTCAGGATTTCCGATATATGTTTTGAGATTTCGAAGTGACACCTTCCAAATATGAAGGAATAATGGTACTCGACTGTGACATGAAAATGAGACGTGTATACAAAATTTTAGAAGCACGTCCAAGCCTGAAGGCAAAGGTAAAGGTAAAGTTTTTCCTGTCTACTCCATGACGGCATATAGGGGGAGTAGAAGTATAGCTCCACTCATTCTTAACCTCGGCACTAGATGGAGGTGAGTAGTTAACTTCACGCCCCGGCCTCTTTACCCCCCGGGAACGAACCCCGGTACCCATTGAATAGGCGTCTGTGTGGGCCCCAGAGCCGGTCTGAACATTTTGGAGGATAGAAAAATCTTTTGTCCCTAACGGGATTCAAGTCCCGGACCGTCCAGCCCGTAGCGTAGTCGCTATACCGACTGAGCTATCCCGGCCCACACCAGACCCAAGCGTAGAGAGGATAATGTTATTAAAGTGGGTAGTGCAAAGTGTATGAGGTCTTGCATTGAACTAGCTACGTATAAGGTGGACACTGTAAGCAACTTTGTGTTTCTTAAAGGCTGGGAATTTCTTGACCACGTTACAGACCATCAACTACAGAAGAACATGGGGTTAAATGAAACAAAATTAAACCAACTGATGCACAAATTGAGCCACCTTTATTGTAGCGTCCTTATTATATGCCCCTACATATGTTTCGGACCTTGGTCCGTCATCAGGGGTCTTGTCCATTAAAGCTACTACCTCAAATATGGTTTTTATAAGACATACATCGCTCTTCTGTCTTCTCTTCTCTTGTGTCTTCACACAGCATTCCATAGCACAGCAGACAGAACACGCTGCACCGAAAAAACGTAGACATACACAACGGAAGATCACGCATTACCAAGCGGAAAATGATAGCCAGTACTTCCGCATCCACATAGCTCACACAGCTGTTTTACAAATTTTAATAATATGTTTTAATTTATATATAATTGAGTTTTAATGTGTTACAATTCAAAATAATTTTACCACAATAGTGACATAAGAGCGATGTATGTCTTATAAAAACTATAATTGAGGTAGTAGCTTTTATGGACAAGACCCCTGATGATGGATCAAGGTCCGAAACATATGTAGGGGAATATAATAAGGACGCTACAATAAAGGTGGCTCAATTTGTGCATCAGTTGGTTTAATTTTGTTTCATTTAATTCGTGAAGATGCACGGTGATAATAATGTGAAACATGGGGTTAGTTGGTTATTTCTTTCGTATTCGTGCATGACTTCTAACTCCACGGAGCAGAGTCCTTCTTGATATGGCAATAGCCACCCGGCTAGTCAAGAAATTCCCGTGGTTTTATATAAACCAAAGATTCATTGCCATATATCCAAAAGCCTCCCACTGGTACCTGTTCTAAACCAAATGAATCTGGCGCACATCCTCCCATCCCTGTATTTTAAGATCCACTTTAATATTATCCTCTAAGCTGCCAATATATTTTTTTAAATTTGGTTTCCTTCTTGCAAGCTTTCCGACCAGAAGTTTGCATACCTTTATCTCTCATGTATGCTACATGCCCAATCCATCTCATCCTCATTTACTTGACAATCCTAATTTGGTAAGTGGACTGTCCGGGGATCGAATCCCGGTGGGGGCGAGATTGTAAGGAAAGGTGCGAAGTCATAAATAGTGGGAATGGTACTCACGCCGCCTCCTGATGCTGTTTTCTCGTGATTCCATGTCCGAAAATCGAAAGTGTCGAACTCTTCATGAAATATGAGATCTCCGCTGCAGATCTGGGCAGGTGCCTTGGTGCCACTGGCCGTGGTGATTGAGGAGATGCAGAGTGGCGATGCGCCTGCAGCTGCGCACAGGAGCAGTAGGACTGATTTCATTGCGAGTGGCAACAACAGTGTGAAACGTTGCGGGTATGGCGTATATTTATTGCGGCGGGCAGGAGAGGATGACGCAGCGTAACGGTCTGTACTTCACCCAAAATACCATTTTTATCAGCAACCGGATCCGCTGAAATACCGCATTGATATTACTGATGATAAGTCTGGCTTTGCACAGTCAAAAGAAAAGAACAAGGTTCTAATTTTTTTTTGCGTCGTTACTGCATGTCGACTGGTAAGTTTGCTGACTAAGCTTCTCCGAAACATCGGTAATTATTTAGAATTTGACACGGTGTCATATCCCAGAAGTATTGAGTCTTCATCACCACCGCTTCGAGAGCCTCCGATCGCGCATACATTAACAAATATATTCTAAACGAAATCAGAAACCTTCACCGGATGTTCTCTAACTAACTAACTAACTAACTAACTAACTAACTAACTTGGAGAATGAGGACAAATATAGAGATACAAGAACTGTTCAAACAACCAGATATAGTTGTGACAATTAAGAAGGGGAGAATAAGGTGAGCAGGTCATGTCCAGAGAATGCCGGAAACAAGGAGTGCTAAGAAAGTTTTTTTTAGGAAAACCTGATGGGAGAAGGAGAAGAGGTAGACCCAGGAAAAGATGGCTAGATGACTTAGAGGAGGACCTCAGAAAGCTAGGAGTTAAAGGATGGAGAAGGAAGGCTGAGGACCGAGAGGAATGGAGGCATGTGGTCAAGACGGCCGAGGCCCTACATGGGCTGTAGCGCCGACCAGAAGAAGAAGAACTAACTAACTAACTAACTAACTAACTAACTAACTATGTAAGTAACTCCATAGAGCAGAGTCTTTCTTGAGAAGCTAACAGGTCGTCAGCTAGTCAAGAAATTCCCCGCGTTTTATGGAACCCGAAGTTTCATTACCGCACTCACAAGAGCCCGCCATCTGTCCCTATCCTGAGCCATATCAATCCAGTCCATACCCCCCCCCCCCCAATCACATTTCTTGAAGATCCATTTCACCGGTTGTTCTCTACGTTAAAAAAATCACCATTTTCAACTACTTCAGACGGCAGTAAACTTTGAGGTTGCTGCATTTTGAGGTATTGATGGCGCGCAGTTACCAACATGTCAGAGGTGCCTGCTGCCTCCAGCTTGCTAAGAAGCAAAACAAGACGTGGAAGCGGAGAAGAGAAAGAGAAATAACCGCCCTGTATGTTGACATGCACATGTGACGTTTAGCACCTGACGTCGTCGTGAGTTACATCGATCCTAAAGAAACGAAAACGACGGAAGAAAAAAGAAACAAGGAAAGAAAGAAGGTAGGAAGGAAAGAAAAGAAAAGGAAAGTCATACTTGGCGTATGTTTAATAACGCAACACTGAAGATGGTGGAACCTGTGATTTCAGGCTTCCGACGCGATGTAGATGAGATCTGCGCTCTTCTGGGATATTACGCAGCGTAGAGTGGTAATCCTTTACCGACGTTTCGGGACAACGTATCGGTCCCATTTTCAAGGGTAAAAAATTCCAAAAAAAAGACCCTTGAAAATGGGACCGATACGTTGTCCCGAAACGTCAGTAAAATATTACCCAGAAGAGTGCAGATCTCATGGTGGCACCTGGTTTCTTCGAAACGTTGAAGACTATCCATGTGGCTATGCGGCGTCCCGTCATAGAAGGGGACAAACGTAATGCTCAATGAGAGGGTAAGGACTCAAAAACAAAGTTTCATTCTAATCAGGTGAAATCGATGTTTCTACTAATCAAGAAATATTACACAGAACCTGGAACTTGGGTTGTATTTGTGTACAGAAATCAAATAATCCTACAGAACTCATTCAGCGAATGTACGAAGACCGCTGTTGACCACAACATACAGAGCCCTCTGCAGTTAAATTAGAGAAAAGGTAAATATCTCCCTGTAACATGGCATGTGATCCCAGTGACCGTGCGGTCTACGGCGTGGGTCTACGACCGCTCGCTTACTGGGATTGTGGTTTCGAATCCCACCGGGGGCATGGATGTCTGTCTGTTGTGAGTGTTGTGTGTTGTCAGGTAGAGGTCTCTGCGACGGGCTGGCCACTCGTCCAGAGGAGTCCTACCGAGTGTGGTGTGTCTGAGTGTGATCGTGAAGCCTCGAAAAACGAGGCGGCCTAGGCCCCCAAGGGGCTGTCGAGCCATAGGAGAAAAAAACATGGCATGTAGGTATAGAAGGGAAGCAGCTATATTGCTCTACTCATTCTTAACTTCGGCGCTGGATCGGGGTGGGTGGTCAACGTCACGCCTCCGACGCTTTACCCCCAGGAAAGAACCCGGTACCCATTTTGCAAGATAAAATGATTCTGTGTAATTCAGAGGGAGAAGTGTAGGAAGGTTTAAACGAAATGGCATGCGAGACCGGAACCAGCAGCTAGTCCACGCTGAGGAAAAGTCATTGCTATTGTTTTACTCGTGTTAGTACTATCACTATATTCGCCTACAAATGTTACAGAAATTATTGCGTAAATATTTAATTGGCGAGGCTGTATTTGTTTCGTAATACGCAGCGCAAAGATGAAGTCAAATATAAAAGTTTTAGTGCTAACAAATATTTGGAGCAAAAGGAACTACAAACCGTCATTACATCGTTATAACTTGCTGCATGTTCGGCTTTTGTGAACGCCATCATCAACAATTAATAAATCTGAAAAAGTGTAAGTATGATGGGTTTATTTATATTATCTTTTGTTATGTATTTTTAATGGCCTGAACATGGCATTTCACAAAAGCCGAACATGTAGCAAGCAATAAAACTGTAAAAAGTATAGTCGTGACTGGCGGTCTGTGCTTCCTTGTACTGTTCATGTATCACAGCGGGTGTCATTGATAAAGGTAAACATTTAGACCATATATGTGACCAGTCCGTCCCACCACGATGGTTGACACGCCCGACGAGTTAAGCACATTCAACCACGTATCATTGTAAAAACTGTAGCACGAAAGTTACAATTTGCATATCGCTGTGTCGGCAAAGTTTAATTTTAGAGAGAACTGCTGTCAAATTAAGTCCAGTGCCGATGTGAGGGGTTTAATTTGTAATTGCCCTATGGGCAGCTTGATTGTCGTGTTACTGGTAAGATCAAGTGTTCTGCTGTATTCCCACAGCTTATGTTACTGGAACATTTGTATGATCACATGCGTGTTCATTTGATGAGGCAGTTGACGTATAATCAATTGTAATTGCCACCAGCCGGTCCATTATCCCTATGGGCAGCAGCGTACGAAACAAGCCTACAGCTTGATTGGTTTTACTGGAAATCATACCCTGGGACTTGATTGTCGTGTTACGGAATCAAATTGTAATTGCCCAGCAGTATTGCTGACTGAATCAAATTTGTACTAGTGACCTGACTGGAATCAAATTTGTAATTGCCCTATGGGCAGCTTGATTGTCGTGTTACTGGAAATAAATTTCGCTGCTTGACAGATGTACGCTGTGATAACTTTTCATTTGGAAGTTGCTATTCATCACCCCTTCCCCCCCCCCCCCCACAGAAGGGTCGCTCGAATTCAGATAAGTTTGCGAGTTTGTGAATCAGCTAACCAAAAAATTTAAATAACGTTGAACAGCTGATTGTACAGTCAAAAACTAAAACAAAAATTAGACCAGCGAATCACTCTTTGAATTTGGTTTAAAATTTGCGTAGAGAGGGTTATCGCGAAAAGAAGCTTGGGGCAGTTCATGAAGCGAGGACTCAGTTGTTTGGAGGCGGATGAAACAAAGGCACTAGAATGTAGTCGGATAAACTGCGTATATCCAACAGTCTTTTTTTTTTTTTCTGTGACACTACAGCCCAACGGCGTAGGCCGCCTCATTGTTGATGTTTCTAGATCACACACAATTAGACACACACACATACAGCCAGTAGGACTCCTCTGAATGAGTGATCAGCTCGTCGCAGAGGCCGCTACCTACACAGCACACAACAAACACAAGAACGAACATCCATGCCCTTAGCGGAACTCGAACCCGCGATACCAGCAATCGAACGGCTTCAGATCTACGCCTTAGACCTCACGGTCACTGGGATCGGCCTCCAATGGTCCTTATCTTAGTAATTAAATATTTTTGGAGAGTTATCGAAAGAAATGAGTAAACTTGAATAAATTATTTTACGCAACACTGTAGGATTCATCACTGATAAACTTGACTGTGTGAAATGAAGTGAGAACTGTGTTAACGACAGATTACATTAATTGAATTCAAGTGTGAAAATTAATCAGAACATTAAGAATTAATTTTGTAGTCAAAACAGCTTTATATTCAGCAAGAATAAGGCTACATGTTTCGGCTAAAAATTTCCAAACTTAAAATTATAATCTCACGCATTCTATATCGTTCACACTGTAGTATGATTTAGCTTGTAAAGGTTGAGATCTCAAACCTGAAATACAGTTGTAAAATATACCCCCTTTTGTATTCTTGTAATTGGGCCTGATGATGGCTAATAATTTTTAGCCGAAACATGTAGCCTTATTCTTAAATTCTTAATTAATTAATGTTGTGTTGACTGCAAAATTCATTTGTATTTAATAGCGAAATGGGATTTGACACCTTGAAATAGTCGGAAGGTTTCGTTTCTTGTTACAGCTCTGTCTTACCACGTGTCGACACGTTCTCTTGAACGCTAACTCGAACTTCTCCTGTGTGGTGCTCAGTTTTACCGCCGAACCAGCAAGCTGGATCAAACAACTAAATTTCCTACTCATCTCACCATCCACCAATCATTGCAACACCAATTAATATATAAATTCCTACATCACCAAATAGATGTCAGTGCAGAGAAGGATGATACTGAGGGAGTGACTACAAACTGTCACGTGACTTTTGTTATACGTAGGTCACTGTGTTTATCTGCTGATAATAACGCAATTGTTACTACAGGGCAAGCGACACGCAATGTTCTGTCTCTCTATTGTCCTGCACATGGGTGGACAAGAGCTGATGAGTGTATTTGTATTACAACACAAGTGTTTTTACGGCACATGTTAAAGGCTGTGACACTATTCTAAGACACAAATAAATGCTTCCAAATAATATGTTCTATACGCTTACAGTAAAGAGGGCCGGCATAGCTCAGTCGGTATAGCGATTCGCTACGGTATGGACGGTCCGGGGATCGAACCCCGGTGGGGGCGAGATTTTCCCTACCGGTCCCAAGGCCCACCCAGCCTCCTGTACAATGGGTACCTGGTATCTTTCCCGGGAATAAGCGGCCGGGGCGTAACGTTAGCCATCCACCTCCATCTAGCGCCGAGGTTAAAGGAAGAGTAGAGCTATACATCTACTCCACCTCTGGGCCTTGATGCCCTATTAGAGGGCTAAATTTTACTCGCAGTTTAAAGCTTAACAGAAGTCCATTTGTTGTGACAAACTTACGAATATTTTCGGCACTGGATGGAGGTAAGTGGTCAGCCTTTGGCTCCAACCGCTTTACCTCCTGGGAAATAGCCACCGATACCCATTGAATAGGAGGTTGCGTGGGCCCCAGAGCCAGTCTGGACGGTTTGGAGAAGAGATATAAAGTTCTTACCCCTACCGGGATTCGAACGCCGGATATTGGAGCCAGTTGCCTGGTCAGTATAAAGAGTACGCTATCCCTGCTTCACCTTGCTATTATATAAAGGTCATTCGGACTATTGGGGGGGGGGGGGGGTTTGAGGTGGTCCGGTTGACCCGCGATTGTGAACAACCGAGAGAAACCCCCGCAGTAGACGTAAAATAAATCATCTTTCAAAGCTAGAGTATGACTGCTTAAAGCGTAAATACTGTACTAATAGTTTGTAATAATAATAATAATGCAGTTCTGTTTTATTAAAGCGCTGATTCAATAGCCAAGTGGCCCACAGCAGAAGCAGCACACCATGCACCACAAATAACAAAGGACAAACTGTACAGCCACTAACACTTCAACTGCATGCTAGAAGGGCCTAATAGGCACACTTGTCTCAATATTAAGTTTTAGAAACATCTGAGTTTGTAAAAATTCATAAAAACTGTAAAACTTATGATTTTCTATAAGTTAAAGTCACAATTAAAATGTTTTAAAATATTTAAAATATTTAAAATAACGGCATAGGTTATTTGTGCAAGAATCGTGGTATATTCCTGTGAGCTGTAATATAAATAAAATTATATGTAATTAGAAATTATTCTGTCTGTATTAATTACTGTTCACGTTAACTGATTAATATTAATTTTTGCATGAATGACGTACCGTATTGCTTTGCGTGCTGTTATGTGGAATGGTATGTGCTGACTGTCGTCTGGTGGGATGACTAGTAATATTGGGGGGGCAAAGTCGACCATGGGTGTTAGGAACTTTAATTTGCGAAGGTGTCGAGCTGGGGAATATTCGTTTGAATCAGTCCTTAATATACAGTGACCTTAGACAAAGGGCACAGAGGGTTTACAGTGTCTCTCTTCCTTTGTACACGGGTGATTTATGCCTCTATTCTGCGTCCCGTAAAACGGAGGTTTTTCTTTTTTTTTTTCTGTCTTTACATCACCCAAATAATCGTTTAGAAAATATTTCAATTTTTTTATTTGCCCCTCTGCAACTCAGTAGCCAAAAAATCTATTCTTAGATAGAGAAAATATTGGAGGGGTATTTGCCCCACTTGCACCCCTCAAGTTACGCCTATGGACATTTTACGGTTTAAGTGACTATACGTTTCATATTATTAAATGTCCCTAATGTGGGTCTAATTGTTACCGCAAGTTGGCGTTTTCTGGGAAGGGGGTCCACGGAACCAGGATGGTAGGGAAATCCCCGCGAGAATCTAAAGTCTGAGATAAATTTTTGTTATTAATCACCGGTTACTTATGTAACTAAATTATATCTTATATATGAGTTTTTTTTCCTATGGCTCGACAGCCCCTTTTCGGGTGCCTAGGCCTCCTCATTTCGAGGCTTCACGATCACACTTTTAGACACACCACAGTCGGTAGGACTCCTCTGGACGAGGGACCAGCCCGTCGCAGAGACCTCTACCTGACATCACACAACACTCACAACAAACAGACATCCATGCCCTAGGCGGGATTCGAACCCACAATCCTAGTAAGCGAGCGGCCGCAGACCCATGCCTTAGACCGCGCGACCACTGGGATCCGCATATGAGTTATGGTGAATAAAAATTTGAGGATCAAACTTAAGGAGAATGTAATAGTAAATAATAAGAGCTTGACATGTAAACATATTTCAACTTGCTACTTTTGACGATGTCAATATTAACTAATTTAAGCGAAATGTAACAATGAAAGTTTCAGTTTTAAAATGTGAAAATGTAATTTTGAAATTAAAAGTTTTGCGGTTCGTATTAAGATAGTCTTTCGTTCCTTTGTTCCTTTGTTCTTTCTTTCCGTCTTTATTTATTTATTTTTCTCTGTTTTATCTTCCTCACTTTCATTATCTTTCTCCCACATCTTGTTTATTTCATTATTTTTCTTTCTTCCTTCCCTTCGTTTTGTTTCTGTCCCCTTCATTTTCCTTTGTTGACAGCCTCAAATCTTTCTTGTATTCGCTTGCTCTTGTCCATTGCTGCGGCTACGCTGTGACCTTAAACCGGAGTAAACTTTCCAGTTTCCTGCAGACACTAGACATTAAATCGGCCTTGACATTATTACGTCACTATTCTATAGATGTGAATACGTCCTGTTAACTATGTTCGACACTAGCTGCAACTGGTATGGGTGTGGAACTTGGTCTCTCAGCTTAAAGGCATCATCAAATAATATAGATTTGAGGACAAAATGCTCAACATAATATTTGGAACTAAGAGAAATTGAAAAGCAGAAGGAAGTCAAAAAAATTAATAACGGAGAACGTAATCATTTATACATTTTGCCACATGTTTTGTTGTGAACAAACCAAGCAGGATGAGACGGGAAGAATATGTAGCACGCATGGGGCAGAAAATAAATTTGTACTCGATATTAGTCCGAAAACATGAAAGGAAGATAACGCTTGTGACATTTAAGAATAAATTAGAGGATAATATTAAAAAGGACCTTAAATAAATGATGATGATGTGGACTGGATTCATGTGGTTGAAGATAGTATACCGTGTTGCACTGTTTTTAGCACTGTAATGAACGCTCAGGATCTATAACAAGACATCAATGTACGCATAACGTAATATTGTGGTGCGTTCGCCTAACCATTGTTGCAGTGGAAACACAACAATTCATTCTGTGTGTTTTTGAGCTACATGTCTGTGTCAACTATATAAAAATATTGAGTGTTGCACAACAATGCTTTTATGGTAAACTTATGTCACCGGCAACAATGCAAATTATACGCACCAGTTTTTTTAAATAAATTATATTGCAACAAATTGGCACTCTTTTCACACGTTACATATAAACGATGCACTCAAACGAAAGAATGGCTGTTTGTTCACGGCGTTCTTTAGACGTGTAATTTGGCAAACAGATCGTAATGACAGATACGTCGTTGGGCAGTTTCTGGTTTTTGTAAGTGTAGTCGTAAAACGTTTTACGAGATCGGAGTCAATTATGAAGCAATACGTGTTAAATAATATGAGCGTGTGTCTGTATCCTTGCCTTGGTTATCCGGCATGCAGTGTTATATTGACATCTGTGGCCTGTCTGGCTGTACCATATTTTTCCACATTATCTTATAAACGGCACGATTTTCGGGAAAAAATATGTCGACCATAAAATATGTGTTGTGATTTTCCTTATAAATTTTGTCTGAAAGATTTCTCATTCTAAGAAGAGTTCAGCGAGATATAAATGTACATAGTTCTTCACGTAAAGTACCCTTTATTCTTGTCACGTTTTAGTGAAACTTTAATTTTCTGAACAGATTTTTCGAAAAATCCTTAAATGTAAGACTTCATGAAAATCTGTCCAGTGGGAGCCGAGATGTTCCATGCGGACGGACGTACAGACAGACATGAGGAAGCAAACAGTCGCTTTTCGCAATTTTGTGAACGCGCCAAAAAAGCTGGTATTTCTTGACCAGCTGAGCAACTATGAGCTTCTGAATAAGGACTCTCCTCCGCGCAGCTGGTTGTGTTCTGCCGTCCTTTCTGAATCATGAGTCATCATACCTCCACAACTGAGTTCGTCCCTGGCAGCAGGGTATTCACCGCTTACAGAGCTGCAGCGCTCGCCCCTGGCAACAGGGTATTCACCGCTTACATAGCTGCAGCGGCAGCCACAGTGTGGCTTTGTCACGATCTTTCGGGGGGTTTACCGCAGCGGAGTGGCGAGCACGGAAACGATGTGTTGTACGTATCTCGGGAAGGAAGTAACAAACTTTTTTTTGATAGGACAATTCACAGTCAGTGTCGTAACTCAGGCTGCTGATACCGAGAGGTCTGTGACTGAAATTTATGGTGAACTAGAAGAACCCAAATGTCTTGTTCGATTGGATCGTACTCATGCGTAATTTAATAAAACATAAATGAATAAATAAATGTGGGCCGGTATAGCGCAGTCGGTATAGCGACTCGCTACGGCCTGGACGGTCCGGGGATCGACTCCCGGTGGGGGCGATATTTTTCGCACCCGCCCAGACCGGTCCTGGGGCCCACACAGCCTCCTATACAATGGGTACCGGGTCATTCCCGGGGTTAAAGCGGCCGGGGCGTGACGTTGACCACCCACCCGTATCTAGCTCTGAGGTTAAAGAAAGAGTAGAGCTATACCTGCACTCCCCCTGTGGGCCTACATGGCCTGTTCTAGGGAGAACTTTACGTTTTATGTTTAACAAGAGTACAGTACAGACGCATGCTTGTTTTTATTTAAAAGTAAAGTATAGTGCAGTGTATAAGCAATGACGATTCTACCTTCTGTTTATTTTTCTGTACAAAAGACAGTCACTTTACAACAATACCTTAAATTGAATTTAAATATGAGACGCTCTGATGAGTTGGACCGATGAAGCAGACCATGTTGTCTGTGAGGTCCGAACTGAAAATAATGCTAATATCACTCCTACCTCCTCCACTGTCATAATGCCCACATACTGTACAGCTCACGACAATGACAATGCCAATGCCCTGCATTGCTATGGTTTGTGGTTGTTTATGTGCTTCTAACTGTTGCCAGAATGAACAGAAATTATTTTCCACACATTAATATTGGAACTTACGAAACAGGAGATTTTTTTTATGAACGTTGGCATAAATAGCGAAAAGAGCTTATTGGCTTAGTCATGTCTGTCCGCATGTATAAGCGCGGCTCTCACTGAACAGAGTTACTTGAAATTTGACACTGAAGGCTTTCAAGAAAGTATATCGAGAAACTCCAAATTTGTTTAAAATCGGACAAATTGGAGCGAATATTCAATGAATCTGTAATTTCGTAACATCTCTCAAGAGTTGTAATATAGAAGCTGGTCAGTGGAAGGGTTATCTGTGAAAACATGGCTGAGATGAGAATTGCCCAATTTTTTCCCCTTTAAAATTTCAACGAGCTTGATAACGATGCCAAATAATACCAACCTCTGCAAGATAGCCCTGAATTACTGGGGTATTTCACTTTTGTGTAAACCAAAAAACATTTTTTTACTTCGGAGTTTATGTGGTGTAACCTGAAACTGGAATAAATAAAGAATTGCGAGGAATATAATGATCGTGGCCTGTTGAAATACTGGATTATCACAGCATTGGGGCGGAGAAAATGTTGTACGTTGATTTGACCTTGACTCGCATTGGGTGCTTTTCTAGTAAAATTGTAGACTGCTGCAATGTAGGGTAGCGCTGCTGCTTAAGACTGGGGAGTTTCTGGTGGGAAATCTGGGTACAGAGATCGGCCATTTTGAATGAGGGATTTGTTGTTACGTGCGTTCGTAAAACTGCGAAAAGCGACTATTCGCCATGTCTGTCTGTCTGTCCGTCCGTCTCGGCTCCCACTGGACGGATTCTCATGAAATTTGACATTTCAATATTTTTCGAAAATGTGTCGAAAAAAAATTCCAAGTTTTATTAAAAGTACCGATGGCCATGCAGTTATGCCCTTCGGTAAAATATTACATCCAATGACACGACATTAGTGAAGCTCAAAAAGCCCAATGGCATTACGTGTAGATCAGTCTTATGCAGCCTGTGGCTCTCGAGCTTATCCGACGTGGTCAGTGTAGACTTCAGTAAGGCATAAGATTAGTGCAGTGAAAATATAAATATTGCCTATTAGTTAAAACATTTCGTATCACTTTACCAAGTCGCGCGTGTCTCGGAGGCCCGCAGTTAAACAAGGTAGGCAGTGTACAAAATGATTCGTCCTACTATACTTCCTCAGCTAGCCTGACAAACTAACAACGTTTTGTTCATAATAATTGATATTTCAAAGATTCTGCGTCGCTCAGATGAGATATAGGGACGGACAGGCAAAGCGACCGACATGACGCAATATTTTCGAATTTTGAGAACGTACCTAACTATATTCTGTCCCAAGAATTTTCAGAACAGAATTCCTTCGCAACCTTTGAAATCGCGCGCAACACAATGGCATGTGCTCAGCCAGTCGCAGAGCGCCAATGGGGAACGTGTGCTTCAGCGAATCAGCGCTATAAAAAGATGACCTGTGCCCATATTAGACAATCTGTGATCTGCGCAATGGACTCAGTAGTCTAAAGCGTATATAATCTGTGGTCGCGGGGTAGAGGCTAGATAGGTAATCTGTGGTAATCTATGCCCGCTTGTCTGCGCGCGCACTTGGACCGCCATGACCGCATGTGTGCATGGATATTGTGAAAGATTTTGTGGTTTTTAAGTGTCTGTATGTGTGTAGAGAATTCTGAAATTTCCTGTCTGGTTTGAAGTATGCCGTTTGTTTAGAAGTTTAGACATTGTATTACACATTTTCTGAATGTATCGTTGGATTAGGATACCGATACGATTTCAGGCTTTTCCAAAAGGAAAAAATCATTCTGATTGGCATCGTTTTTAAATATGTATCCATAGTGTATCATAATACATTGCAATTTATGTCGGGCCCGAAGTGTACAGACGAACAACTTTGTGCAGTAAGAGTGTTCCGTGTTGTTAGTGTAATTTTGATTGTAATTTGATTATAATGTATTTATATTTAGTAAATCGTTTATCGTACAAGGTTTGTAACATTCCATAGTACGCATAAAATTCGCTGTAATAGAAAGCACATATGAAACACCTGACTGGTGCAGCTATTTACGGTCATCTTCAAATTTTCCTGTGTTGCCTACAGTAAAGGACAGTAATGAGAAAAGGTGTTGACTGGCAAGTGGAAATAAATTCAATTATTACTTTGTTGGAGAAGTAATATCTACTTAATTGAGTTTTGTAATTATACCCTATATTTAAAGTAATACATGATTTATAATTAGTAGTGAATTGTAGTAAATTTGTTATGTCAGAAATTTATGTGATTTGTTTGGTGTAAATAATGTGTTGTGTCACCGCCAAAGTTACCGCTACCGTAACCTTCGCGGGACCCCGATACCCGTTGCAGGCCCAGTAGGACGGGGGAGGGGGGAATTCAGGAGAGAGGGACCCCTATCTAAATGAGACGCTGCGAACTGACTAATATGACTTTAATAAAACAATCTGAAAGTAAAACAATAAAAAGATAATAAAAAAAGACAAGATTACTAATTGGCCCTAAAAAAAAGATACTACAGGGGACGAACACAGTCCACCTAGGTTACAATCTATTTACTACCTCGTATATAACTATTTCCCTCTCCCTGGGACGGGGGGAGCCAGTCCGGGGCGGTGTTCAAAACAACCCAAAGAAACAAATTGAGAACAGGGAAAAGTGAAAGACAAAAAAAGAAAATAAAGACAGAGAAAAACCGGCAAACACTCACGCTCTCGCCCAAATGGCACCGCCGATATCGTCCAAGCCCCACGATCCTCTCTGTAGCTGTGCAACACACCAACTGCCCGGCAGAACCATCCCGACAAGAGAGCGAGGAATTTGTCGGAGCAGGTACAGGGGGAAAAATATAACAATGCGTGACCGGGTCCAGGTACTGCTGCCCCTGGCCAACTCATTACCATCCCCGTGCGGCTTCCCACCCCGCGCGATCCGCCATAAAAGAAAAGCTACCAGTGCGGCGGGCACAACATTGCCCCCTCTTCAAATGGAAACCATATCCTCACCAGGGTGGGTTTCCATCCAGCCTCCCCGATGCCCTAAGGTTGCTTGGCCTGGCTGCCCCTTCCCCAGGTCATCTTATCACACTACACTACAACTAAACTAATCTAAAAGATATGGAAAAGGAGTGTAGAGGACGGGAACCACATAGTCAGGATGTTAGGTCACAAGCGTTCACAAATACATCACAGCAGTACTCCAGTGGTGACCCCACATAAAGGTAACATGACATCATATAACTTTCGTGTCCAGTAATGACAAAAATTCCGACAGTTTCATCATTTTCAAACTTCTCCACTGTATCACTGACATCGTTCATCAGGCCATAACACAGTACATTCACAGCTTTGGGCCTGGGTACAATAATAACTTCAATAATCTTCTTCTCTCCCTTGTGTCGCAATGATGAATTCATACTGGAGCAGCATAGCCATTGACAGCTGCTATCTCAGGTTTCCTGCACGGTCATCTCGGTTCCAATAGTTCCGGAAGTTTCCTCTTATATCCCTAGAATAAGTAATATGTGGTATTTCCTGGATGTCCGCTCCTGCAGCAAATGTTTTTGCGCTTCCATTCTCCGCTGACGTAGAGGGGAGGGCGGTGACTAGATGTTAGTTCTGCCGAGGCCCTGGAACGTAGGGTGAGCCCCGTGCTCGGGGTGTCAGCCACCCTCACGCCAACAGGTTCGAACCCTCTAGCACGTACCTGCTTCCTCCTCGGACGGCTGTCTGATCCATGCATTCTCCACTGGGGCTATCTTATACGACGGCCTGAACTCGGCCCGGAAAGTTTTGGTAATATGTCAGTAGACATAGGAGTATCTTTAGGCAGGGTACTTAATTCCAAGGGGGGGGGGGAATGAGGGGGGGTGTCGGGAAAACTAAGGTTGATTAGCCCATACAGTCACGTGGTTCATAGGGTTTCGCATGGTCACTCGCCGCAGCCGCCCGACGACCCTCCAGTCGCTGGATGCCCTGGATTGCTAGGACCACGTCGTGTGTTGATCTCCGGTTGGTAGGTGTCCAGTTCCATCTTCCGGCACCGGATCATGGCTATGAAGAGCGCCGACATCCTCCTCTCCAGCAGGTGTTGAGGCGCTGGTGGTTGCTTTTATGGGAATACAACTGACAAAGAATTGCAATACTGGTGGTGGCTCCCTTCCCCTGCTCCTCTCCAGCAGAGCGAGAGACGAGGGCAGACTATATGCCAAACCAAGTGCGCTATACACATACGCAAACCAACTAATTAAAAAGTAATTTCAAACTAATAGCACATGTCTACATATCAATACACAACCAAAACAAATAAGCTTTAAATACAACAAAAATTACGTTTGCTAAGTCTGCCGTCGTCCGCGGAGTAATATTTGCCGGTTTTTTTTTTCCTGTGGCTACCGAGAGGGGGGGGCATGTACAAAGGGCTAATGCTTAAGTTGGCTAAGGCATAATCTACATAATTGTTTCTTAATATCTGTTTTCTAATTAAAATGCGTCTCGCATAACTACATGCTGGGCCCAAGGCATCGCACTGCAACATAAGTTTCCCATGTCGAACATCTACAAGTTTACATCTACGAGTATAGCCTGAAGCCACTCCCTGCATCCACCTTGTTGTTCCAACTGATAAGAGGCTGACAATAACAACTACCTCTTGCCGTCCTCATAAAATTAAATCCCAACATGTGGCGTCGCTTCTAACTAAGCAAAACTAAATAAAATTCTGAATATATTCTCTTCACGACCCGAAAAGCCACCGAATTCCATGACTATCTACTGCTTAAAATGCAACAGATTAAAGCAATAATTCTGCTATAT
Organism: Reticulitermes speratus; assembly: GCA_021186555.1. Classification (NCBI taxonomy): domain Eukaryota; kingdom Metazoa; phylum Arthropoda; class Insecta; order Blattodea; family Rhinotermitidae; genus Reticulitermes; species Reticulitermes speratus. The sequence continues at coordinate 3,920,964 of JAJKFL010000330.1, forward strand.
GTCTAAAGCTTCCTTCCCGGAAGGGGCCGCAAGTTGTATCTTTGAAAATTATCACCCTTACTACTCTGGTGAGTACCATCTTCACACACATCAGTCGAGTTGGGTGCAGGACCTGTGGTCACCACCTCGGTGTCTAAGTGCTCTGACCTCATGGCTCCTCCGGCTCCTTCACTTACTTGTGAGCTATCGCTTACGTCTCCGCGACACTCATCTAGTCTAGTTTTCACGGAGTATCTCGTGGTTGCCTTGCCGTCTCCTCCTACCTCCACATAACCATAATTGGAAGTCCGAGTGCGGTAATGAGTGGTGGGTTCCCAGTTAGGGTCCTGAGTTTGTTCCTCGGTATCTCCCATCTCGGATGTAGCTAAAAGAGATGTCGGTGAGTCCCGTCTAGGGTATCTTGTACCATACATTTCTAATGTGTCCAGTTCGTTCTCCGCCATGTCGCGCTTACTCTGTTGCGTAGTCGCCTGTCGCAAGGCGGCCTCTCGTACGCACCTCTTCATCTTATTCACATTAACAACAACTTCCTTGGTCCTTGACAATTTCACCAAGTAATTTAGGTCGGACAAACGCCGAATGACCTCGTACGGACCTTTCCATCTAATTCTAAACTTCGCGCATCTCTTTTTGCTCTTCACCATCTCCCTCAGGTATACCATGTCGCCTGGCTGGAAAGTGATGAGTTTTGTCCCTTGGTTGTAGTAATCTTTCTGCCTTTCTCTGGCAATCCGGTTGTTTTCTTTAACCACCTGATAAGCTTCTCTGAGGCGGTCGGCCAACGTTTCCAAGTGATGTTGGACTGAATCTCGGTTGCTACCATAGTCCGTCTTAACAAATTTCTCGGTTGTCAAATCGTCTTCTGTAGGGAGGCGCATCTCCCGACCATACAATAAATAAAATGGACTATGTCTGGTGACAGAGTGGGGCACCGCGCGGTGAGCCATTAACGCATAACTTACAAAGTCATCCCCGTCATTTCCGTACTTATCGACATAATGACTCATCGTCTGGTTGAGCCCCTAGCGTCCGTACAAAATCTATACTTTTGTGTGCCATCAGCTGATTTCTTCGGCACCAGTATGACAGGCGCGGCCCACGGTGATGCGCAAGGAGTAACGACTCCTTTCCTTAACATTTCATCCAGCTGTGTCTTCATTTCTTCACGCAGCGCATACGGTACACGATATGGATTCTTCTTAATCGGCAGGGCGTCCCCTGTCCTAATCTCATGAAACCCCTGGGTGGTGCACGGCAGCACCCCTTTCCTGTCATTGCAGAACAGGTCCAGAAACTCATTTATAACTGGCATCAAAGTCTGCCTTTCCTCTATACCCAAGTGAGCTAACCTCCGCTCTAACTCGGCTTGAACTTCCGCCAGCTCCTCCGCATTATTCCCCCTAATTAAATTCACCCTGTAAGCTGAGGTCTCTCCCGCCCCCGGGCTTCGGGAGTCGAACCTTGACACCCTGGGTGCGCACGGCAGAAGGGCCTCTGCAGTACCTATTTTTACGTGCTTCCCAATCTCTAAATGTTGGCGGCTAGTATTCAGTACCTTAAGGACACAATACCTGGCGGCATTGCTTGCACTATTCTGTAATGATATAACTTTACTACCGCTGCTAACCTGGTCAGCATTCACTGTCCCTATACCTGTATCTTCACTGGTACCAGTCTTCACCTCTGACCCTTCCCTTAGGTCACGTAACCTGTCTAACTCCTCCTGAGTATAGACCCGGCTCGCCACTCGAGCCACATACGCCCCCGGCGTTCCTATTTCTACGGGCTCCACCAATATTTCCCGCGGTACATCTACCTTATCCCTGCCTCTCAACTTTCCTACAACTATTCCTTGAGACAACGGAGGAAGGACGACCGGTCCTGAGGCCACAACGTCCCAGCTACCAATGTCGGATCCTCCCGAGTTCAACCCTAGGATGGGTGTTTCCACTGAAGCTACGGGTCCTGTCGTGTCCGGGGTGATCAGGCCCGTCCCCGACGCTTCCCGAACAGCCTGTGGCTGGCGATTAATTAATGCACACCGCTCTACCTCCTGTCCTGACAATCGGTGACTAGTCCTCCCTAGAACTAGTGTACTGGTTCTTAAATCGACCCTTGCCTCCATCCGTCTAAGGACATCGACGCCTAATATGCCACTATACTCTACCTCTAACGGAGCAATTAAAAAGTCGTGTCTAAAAGTCTTCTTACCCACCCGGAATATTATATTTTGAGTTCCGGCTGCCTTTAACTTATTCCCCGTGATCCCTCTAGCGGCTGTCTGAGTAGGTTGTAATTCGGAACTACTAATTCCTGGTTTCATCACACTTAGGCTGGCTCCTGAATCAACTAACACCAAATGAGGCTTCCCCTCAACCTCAATCTCTAACAGAAGTTCCAACCCAGTGGAATCCACGTGTGACAACCCTACTTCCTTGCCCTCTGTTGGCGGCTCGACGTTAGGGACCGGTACGTCGAACCCTGGCCATTTGGGTACTGAGACGACTGCGACAGTTTTGGACAATCTCGTCGCCGGTGCCCAAACTCTTGGCAATGAAAACATTGCCAGCCAGAATGGCGAGAATCCTCCACTAGGTACCGTGGTTTCTCTGCCGGGTTTCGCGAAGATTGCCCACTACATTTACCTCTGCCTACCTGATTAGCTTGCCCATCGCGACCGTTAGAATTCCTACAATAATAACTCTGACCCTGCTCTCGAGTCTTCTCCCGGTGGCGCGAGCTCTGTTCCTGCCGGCAATCTCTGGCATAATGTCCCGGTTGGTTACATCTATAGCATTCTACTAGTATTTCTTTTTTGTTGGCAAACACCTTCCTCGAACCCCCGACCATCTGCTTGTGTTTCTCAGCATTCTCTACTGTGACTGCTAGCCTAACTGCTTGCTCCATCGTACTAGGCATCTGAAATTGGACCTGCTGTCCCACTACACCCCTGAGCCCATGAATATACGCGGCTAAGAGTCTACGCTCTGCCTCCTCATTAATAATCCTCTGTACTTCCTCATCTCGAACCTTCCTAATTGTACACTGGCACAATTTCCTACAGCGGTCACCGAATTCTTCTGCGCTCTCATCTCTCCCTTGGGCAGCGTCCTGCAGTCTCGTATAATAATATTGGTCCGGTAGCTTATCACTGAACCTGTCCACCAATGCCTGCTTCAAGTCTCCATAACTACATCCATCTCTCACTAGTTCTTCGCGTCCACTCAAAAATTGAAGAGCCAGACCCTGTAATTTCGCCTTCACAATCAAAGCTTTGTCCACCTCAGTCCACCCACTAACCTTCGCTAAGGTTTCGATTTGAGAGAAAAACTCGTGGACCGATTTCCCTTTTGTTTCGCCCGACCAGTCTTGAATTCCGGCTACTAGCGAAACGTCCTTCTTCTGCCCCCTCGGCACGCTGGCGGCCTCGCCTATCCTAAGGGCATTCAGCTGCGAGCGTAGCTCCTCAATTTGCAGTTGAAGGGATTCAATCTCGGATGCTTCCGACATGTCTTGATTTATCACCCCGAAGTGTATCAAATTATATGGCTATACAAACTGGGATCGACTAACAACACCTTACCTCTACCACTATAATAATAATCCCCACTAAATATTTAACAATGTTTAAAAAAATATCGGCTACAAAATCTACTATCTGTATCCTACCCCTAAATTCTGCCTAACATTAATCTTCCCAACCAAACTCTCAATACGTCCCCAAAAATTAAATTACCAACAGTTAGCTAAATCCGTTAACGCGGGTTGCAGCAACAATGGAATCAGGAGGACTTCATATTTGTTACACCAATATACACAGACCACTTCTCTAAACATACACAAATAAACACATATACAAACACTTGTTTGCCTTGCCAATTCTATTCCACAATCCTACCTGCTAGCCAACGATAATATGTTATTCACTGTAATCCCAACAAAAATTTCTAAGCACGCGAGTCCGAAATTCTGTGCGGAATTTAATATCCCGCACCGCTGCCACCAATTTGTTGTGTCACCGCCAAAGTTACCGCTACCGTAACCTTCGCGGGACCCCGATACCCGTTGGCAGGCCCAGTAGGACGGGGGAGGGGGGAATTCAGGAGAGAGGGACCCCTATCTAAATGAGACGCTGCGAACTGACTAATATGACTTTAATAAAACAATATGAAAGTAAAACAATAAAAAGATAATAAAAAAAGACAAGATTACTAATTGGCCCTAAAAAAAAGATACTACAGGGGACGAACACAGTCCACCTAGGTTACAATCTATTTACTACCTCGTATATAACTATTTCCCTCTCCCTGGGACGGGGGGAGCCAGTCCGGGGCGGTGTTCAAAACAACCCAAAGAAACAAATTGAGAACAGGGAAAAGTGAAAGACAAAAAAAGAAAATAAAGACAGAGAAAAACCGGCAAACACTCACGCTCTCGCCCAAATGGCACCGCCGATATCGTCCAAGCCCCACGATCCTCTCTGTAGCTGTGCAACACACCAACTGCCCGGCAGAACCATCCCGACAAGAGAGCGAGGAATTTGTCGGAGCAGGTACAGGGGGAAAAATATAACAATGCGTGACCGGGTCCAGGTACTGCTGCCCCTGGCCAACTCATTACCATCCCCGTGCGGCTTCCCACCCCGCGCGATCCGCCATAAAAGAAAAGCTACCAGTGCGGCGGGCACAACAAATGTGTTTAAAATTGAAAAAGGTATCACTAATGCAGTTTTGAAACTTGCTACATTCAGCAAAGGTTTTGACAGTAATTGATATTTAGTTGTAAATTATGTGTTTATTTGTGTAATATTTATGAGTATAGTCACACTGTTATCACGAAATGTGTAGTGTGTTGGATATACTCGTAAGTTATCTGTGTGATAAATATGGTGGATGTGTCTGTTAATGGCAGTCATGACTTATCAGGGAATAGAGGTAGGAGACTGAAGTAAGTTCTGGTAGTAGTTTTATGATGATTATGGCACATGCCTTGCCAAAAATAATCAAAATTTTTTCCACTGGGAAGGGGCCAGAGCATGGGAAATGCATAGGGTCGCAGACATCTGCTAACCTTTGGTGTGATTTGCATTATGTTACCATGGTTACCATTGTTGTTCTGTTCTGTGAGGTTTGAGCTTAAAATGAGGACATAATTTAGCATCAACAGACCAAAGATTTGAGCAATGAGAATAAATTATTGTTAAGTCACCAACTGAATGCACTATTTATTTAAAAAAACACTATATGGTTCCTTAAAATATTTTGGTAAACACCCTACATATAGTGTTTTTTAAATAAATAGTGCAGTCAGTTGGTGACTTAACAATAATTGTGAAAAATGCACGGTCGTCTCAAAGTCTCTACCGAGTGAAAGCAGGTTTTCAGCATAAAGGAGATTGAAATGACATCTTCACGACACCAAATCGGAGTCGCTTTCCGTAGGATTAGATCTAATGACAATGTACAAGGATGCAAATATAAGGAAGGCAAAAATTGACAGATATAACAATACGGATAAAGTAAGAGATTTAATTTTGTATTAACCAAAATATTCCTTGTCCTTTTTTTTTTAATAGGAAACATAAATTTCATACAAAACAGCGCTTTAAAGAAATTATGTTTTAGTCTTAGAGGTTTTTTTAGTTTCGAAAGCTGTGTTATTATTTTCAATGCTTTTGCTGCTTTCTAATGAGAAATTCAAAGAGTACAAGAACTTGACATTACAGCTCATGCAGCACCCCTCTAATCCAACCCTTGACACAATAAGGCCTAGAGAATTAGAAATAAACATGAGTTTGATATTTGCTTGTTATTTTAGGTGCAACTGCATCTCCTTGATCGAAGTGCTGTGACCAACAATAACACCAAAAGGGCAAGAAACATGAAAGATGGAGACGGATGCGAAGACAGCAAGGACAATATTACGCTGCACAACATGGCGACTTTAATATGGTGACCCATTTAATAAACACAGGAAATTCGGTCAACGCTTTTGATGACCTGGGATTCACTCCTCTTCACTACGCAGTTATGAATAGGACACGGGAAATGGTTATTCATTTGGCAGTGTTTGGGGCTGAGATAAATGCGGAAAGGAGATACCAGGGTCAAACACCTGCCTACGTGGCAGCAGTAACCGGAAGTGTGGGATGTCTGAAGTTACTGTTCAGATAGGGTGCCAACTTAACATTACAGGATAATACGGAGGAAGGAAATATGCCAATCCACGCAGCCGTCAAACACCGTCGAATATACGCAACACTTTGGCTGCTGGAAAAAGGCGTATCCTTAATCGGTTGCATTATGTCACCACCAGCAAGAGCCAATAACTGAATACAAAGCGCCTGGTTATTCATTGCCGCTACATGTAACGAAGTGAAACCTAAAGAGCACTCTGCATTTATATCTGCGTTGCATGCTATCAGAAGTTCTAACACATCCACGTGTCCACGACTTGCTGCTTCATGTAATGGCGTACGGAGTTGGTAATCCTTGCAATTGACAGCTGCCCCTTTCTTTTAAGTAAGAGCAGTGCGATTTCTCGAGATCCAAATTCGGCAGCGCAATGTAGAGGAGTGTAATCTTTCTCAAACTTATAATTTACTAGAGCTGCTGTTTCCAGTAACCAGCGAGCAACGTTGTTACAGCCGTACATATAAGCAGTGATAATCAGCGGTTCTCCTTTCCCGCCATCTACACCAACCATTTTATTGCCTCCATTCTGTGCGCCCAATCACCTGATCGACAGCATTAATGCTGCCGATCAGGTGTTTGGGCGCACAGCGTTACACTATGCAGTCGTGATGGATAATTTGGCATGTCTAAAGCATCTGGAAGAGAATGGAGGCAATAAAATGGTTCACGTTTATTATTTACACATCAACCCCTATATATGTTTCGTCTTATATAAGGCCATCTTCAGGGGGTTCATAAACTACGTTCACTTTACATCCATACATGTTCCGTCTGCCATTATAACTAGTCCAATCTATTTGTATATAAGTTACAATCACTTACAAAGTCAGAATTTGAAGTATACGAGTATATAAGAACACTGAATATAAAATTCTTAAAAATTCGTCAATATTTGTGTAATAATTCACATAATGAATTTTGTTGGTTTGTAAAGAGTGAGTTATTCGAAATATATATTTGTTCAAAATTTTATGCGGGTCTGAAGCTAATTGATCTTGTTGTTATTATATGTATTACAAATTTCCTTTAAAATTAAAAAATTTACTTAACTTATGTTTTAAATGTTTATTGTTAAATTTTAGCAAAACATTTTGTAGGCAGTCATGAGGAATGAAACCTTCATGCTCTGTGGATGTCATTCAAATTGAATTGATGTAAATTCTTATGTAAAGAATAATTGTGGTGCGTATTTTATATATTTGTTCACTTCATATTGGCATCATTGTTGTCAATGATCCTTGTTTTAAATCGTGTATGTATGATGGAAAAAATGGCTATTAATGGAATTTAATAAAATTTTGAGAATAATTACATTTTAAACTTGAGCATTATATAAAATTCATTATGTATACAAACAAACAGCCGATTCGCGTACCCGTGCGGTCTAGGGCTAAGCCACTTGATTGCTGGGATCGCGTGTTCGATTCCCGCTGAAAGTGTTTGAGATCGTCTCTTATTTTCTTTGTGTAGGTAGCGGATTCTGCGACGACCTGATCGCTCGTTCAGAGGAATCCTACCGGGTGTGCGTGTCTAACTGTGTGTGATCTAGGAACCTCAAGAATGAGGCAGCCTAGTCCGATTTGGGCTACAGCGCCACAGAAAAACCTAATTGGCATTGGCCCAAGGATATCTGCGGTACTTCTACCTTACAATCTAAGCATAATTGCATCACCAATCCCTACTCATTCATTCGTCATTCACGTATCATTGAAACTACTTTTACAACCTCAGCAACTGACAGTGTCATTAAGCGACACATTGTTGATTGCGGGTTCGATTCCTGATTGGGTTATTGAGATTTTTCATTAACTTAATTCTTCCGGCCGCAGTATGGCCCTGGGGTCGACTCAGTATCTCCTGGGAGGTTAAAGGTGGCCGGTGCGTATGGCTGACGACCTTGCCACCTTTATGTGCCGATTATATAGAAATTCTGGGAGCCTTAACCTCCTGGAGCCCTAAGGGCTTGTCCAGGCAGGTAACTGAATAACTTTACTGCAGAAGGGTCACAGTCCTGCTCTAGCGATCTGTACAAAAATTAGATCAGTAATAAATATTATCACATTACGGTGACCATACACATGAGCCTCACACCCAAATACATCATATGTCGCTAAATGTGTCCTACTTATTGTGAACACAACACAAATGTCACATTACATCCTATTGTTATGTATCATTGATGTATTTTCTAATGTAACTTATCGTGTCATTTCACTCGAGGACTGAAGTCGTCAGAAGTTACACTGGAAAACATTAACATTTTACGCCCATACGTTTGAAGCTTTGTTTGAAGTTAAAATTTATTTATAGTTGAGAATAATTTTGCGATGTATTGTAAAGGCTAACAAAAGTCTTTTTTTTTTCAGAAATTATCCGTTGGTGGTTAGATACACGGTGTCATAAAGCAGAAAATCACAATACGACCATTTCATTTAAAAATTGCCTAGTAATAAGTTTATGACAATGGATTTTCGGTAGCAAGCAACACAGACACAGCCTGCATTTGTTTCCAGTAAAACGCACATCAATATCATTCATGCATGTTTCACAATGTAAGAAAGCAAAACGAAATGACAGACAAAGAAAAGTCCAAGCAATAGCATCCGTGATACCCACAAATGCAATAGTGTAATGCGCACTTTATAATTCGATTAACAAAATTTGGCAGCGCCCTGTTTTATTTCACTGTCGATAAGATCACATTTTGCGCGCGCTGTTTAGTATTACATAATACAGACAGCACTTAGTTCCAAGCTCATAAGAGATGGATAGGAATTTTCTTGAAAACTCCGGTCCTCAATTATGAAGTACGTAACATGTATTAAATAAGAGAGAGTACAGTATGAATAAATGTTGACATTGTACCATTACGCAGATGCAAGAATAGACTCGATACAGCACATCGATTCAGCCCTTGCTAACAAGTACTTACCAACACCGCAACATAAACAGAGGAAAGTGCTTTTCTCTCACTGACACGTCATTACAAACACTTTTCATTACACAAAAATATATAAGAACAGATTATTTACGCAAATAAATCCACTATATTTATAAAAAGGTATGTTTCGAATAAATAAAAACATCGTGTATTCGGCCCCCCCAACCCCACACACCGTCGCGAAGAGTACTGTGAACGACTATGCTGGCGATAACAGTGACGTCATGAGGTCTCAATTAGTTCCCCACCTCCCGCACTTACTGTCCTTCAGTGTCGCCAACTGTAACCATCTTCACCCACGAAAGAACTCGACCGCCATCTCGTGGCAGGCTACGGAAGGCAACATCATTTGCCGTTCAGTAGCCTCAACTGAACGACAAATGAACTACCGTCAACCAGTGGCGTGCGGTTGTATCTAACAGTGGGTATGCTGTTAAAATGGTTTTGAAAAACAAGCGGAACGTATAAATGTGAGATTTAAACACAAAAGCGATAGTTCATCCTATAAATCAAACCTACATAAAATTTTTAATTTCCGTCTTTATTTTTTCCAAAACAACGTCACTGACAGCACGAATTATATCATTTTGAATTTTGATTGAGGTTCCACAAAGAGTTGCATCATAAATGGCTAGTAAGTTCTATACACCGTGGTAAACACCCCCGTTAAGGGAGCCTTCACCCTCATTGTGCCCACGAAATGGGAGTTCACGCGTGGCTAAAAAGCATACAGAATGAATAAATCTCTTGAGAATATCTCTGTTCTTCTTAACATTTTCATAATGTTGTACAATACTTGCACGTAATTGAGAATCAAGCTGGATGTCTATTCGGGAAGTTCCAAATGTTTTCAATTGCAGGAACGAAGAACTGCGTGAATTTATTTTTCATGTTTTTGAATGGCATTGTGTAAATTATTCAGATTGTCATAACCATTCAAACATGACCAGCAAAACAACTTGTTAAGTTTTGAACATCCTGTAATTCATTGCATTTTAGAGTTCTGTGACGTTTGAAAATGCCGAATGTAACCTTGAATTTTGTCGTTGTGCGTTGCTGTAAGGCTAGGCAAATCAGGGCAAGGTCTGCCAGACTGCACAATATCGAGTTTCTCATTTAAGCTCTTACACCGAAATGGTCCCTGTATCAACTGTTCAATCACACAAACCGAGTTAGCCATTATAATGCTTCTAAATTAAAACCGTCAATTGTAAGACGTCACGGCAGTTCCGCTGACCGGTAAGAACAGTAATGTATTACAGTATATATATATATATATACTGGCGCGTGCTTACGGTAAAGAAATGTACGTAATGTAATATGACACTAAGCAAGTTAATTTTTACTTCCGTTATAACATTAAAAATTCGAAGAAAAAACACTATTGCACTCTCTTGCCGACAATCACTGAAAAAGCCACATGCTATGCGCACATAAAACATTTCTCGCTTGGGCAGCTGTAGCCATGACAGCTTAGTCACCAGACATGCGCACGACGCTTCTATTAAGAGGCAGACTCAACACAATGTCGACTTAATGGTTGTCTTGGTGGTTACGCATGCGCATGTGTAAAAATACCCTACTGCAGGAACGCGCGACTGCAGCCTAGCGGAAGAGAAGTAACGCACCCTTCTGCATGAACCCCTATTGCAGCAAGTGTTTGCGCGTGAAAAACACACGAAACGAATGGCGGAAACAAACAAAATATTATACCTATATGCTTAGTTTTTCTCTTAAATTCTTCTGGGTAAGCGGCGCTTACCTAGCATACCGTGAATACACGCCACTTCTGTCAACCACCCTACGTGAATTACAAAACAAAAACAGGTGTGCGTACCTTAGTCGGCATAGGAAGTGGCTCAGGCTAAACAACCACAGTTCGGTTTCAGGAGGTAAACAATGGAAGGTAATAATATTGCGGTCTTTGGGACTTGAGGCTCTATAGTCTGGTATAAGTTTACCTGTATTGTATACGATCCTGTTGCTTCCACCATCAGGGTATAGGAATTCAACTTTACAGTGTGACCACCATGAAAACCGCAAACTTCATAGGTAAGAGTACAGTGACTGGTTACTAGTTGAATGTCAGGTTCAAATATAAGTAGAGTTAACATATTTTTTTTCTTACAAACTGAAGACACTCCTTTTCCTGCGTGAGATGGAAGAACAAACACAATTTAAAAGAGTTTCATGTCACTCCACATTTTTCCTTTGTGAACATATTAATGTTGCATGCATTGTAATTAACATACATGGAAAACCACAGGAGTTAAATTTACTCACTGCGTGTTGAAGTGTACGCAACATACCTGATCGTTGATATGTTTCTAATTTCACGGTAACAACCCTGCATTACTCGCCAACTGACGTAACGAACCCTACTTGCCATGACGAACTGAATACATTTCGCTACACACTACACGTTATACCATGCCAGAGGTGCACATAATCCCCGGGCGCCATGACTTCCGGGACTAATTTTGGGCAATTGCTCCTGATACTTTTATTTTTATTTGTGGGTTCTCCGTGTGGAAATTTTATCGCGTGTTTGTTCTAGCGCCTGGAATTTTCAGGTGGCTCCCATCCTTTTAGAATATGTGTGCACACCTGCATCATGCTACATTAAATGGACGTCAACGCAGATAATTACGTCATGGACTCTCCCATCACCAGTTATACCATAATTTTCTCTGACTACTTTACTTTGCATTTTATAATATTCTTGTATGATAATATTAAAATGGATCTTCAAGAAGTGTGATGGGGGGGCATGGACTGGATTGATATGGCTCAGGATAGGGACAGGTGGCGGGTTCTTGTGAGTGCTGTAATGAACCTCCATAAAACGCGGGGAATTTCTTGACCAGCTGACGACCTGTTAGCTTCTCAAGAAGGACTGTGCTCCATGGAGTTGGTTAGTTAATATTCTTGTATAAGTTTCGTAAATAGCTATAATATATGCGAAGTTATATTCATGTTACTATTAGCTATTAAAATTAAATTATACTCTATACTTGTATATGAATGTGGTGCCGTCTTTATACAGTAATGTGTCATAGTCATTTGCACGAACGCATTAGTCACCAGCTACTCTGTGCTTTACTTTACTTTATTTATCCTGTTGATCAAAATACATTCATATAGGACATGTCAATATATACTTACAAATCATTAAAGTAATACAGTATCTATCTACTTGAATCAGTAGGCAATATCCGAGAAATCTTCATTCAGATAATCTTCTATTTTATAGTAGCACCCCTTAATAAGTAACTCCTACAATGTCTTTTTTAAACCGGTTGATATTTTCTATTTGTTTGATATTATGAGCAATTAGTTGTAGTAAGTACAGCCTTCTACTAATGGGGTTTTCTGTTATACATTTCTAAGTTATACCCATATACTGTATATGATAATATTTATTATTTCTTGTGTTATGTGTATGTATTTGTTTATTTACAGTGCAGTTACACTTTTCTTTTACATATAGGATTGTTTCTTGAATGTATAATGAATATACTGTTAGTATCTTTAGATGTCTAAATATACTGTTAGTATCTTTAGATGTCTAAAACTATCTTTGCAAGATTCCAAGTGTTTTTTAACCTAGCAATGTACTTTACTGCCCTCTATACTATACTAAACTATACTATACTACGTATATGTATATACTACACACGAAAAGTACAGATTTAGGGTCCGTTCCTTCATTTCAAGATATGGGCCTTTTTGATGGAGATCCGACCTGCATATTTTGCGGGTCGGAGACTGAAACTACGCGCCATAATATTTGTCGTCGCGAGGCGCTGGCTCGTCAACGTTATAAGTTCTTTGGGAAACTGTTTGTTGAACCAAATATAAAAGCATGGCCTTATTGAAAGACCTGTCGCTCTTTGTTAGAGGCCCAGGGCTAATGAACCAATGCTAATTGGAATACATAGGGCTAGCACTGTAAGCCTAAAGCTGCAGTGCATCCGGAGCTTCTGCCGACGGGCCCTTGCTGGAAGAAGAAGAAGAATTTAAATGTAAATGACAAGTTAAAATAATCATCATTTATGCAAATAACATTACCAGCTAATACACATATATCAGAAGAACAATTATTGCATAAAGAACTGACATTGAACATGTAGCACAATTTAAAGTAGGAACACGAAGACCAGCAGAATCATCAATCAGTACTGGCATCTCTCGCCTTTCTTTAGAACTTCGACAGCCGGGAAGTATCGTTGCACTCTGTGTGTAATCCATCTGTTGTAATCTATGTCCGCCTGTCTGCGCGCGCATTCTTGGAGCGTCATGACCATATGTCTGCATGAATATTGTGAAAGATTTTGTGGTTTTACGTGTCTGTGTGTGTAGAGAATCCTAAAATATCCTCTCTGGTTTGAAGTATGCCGTTTGTTTAGAAGTTTAGACTTTGTTTTGATTGGTAAGAGCGCGTTGTAGTTCGTTTATCTTAATTTTTGTTATAGTGTACATGGTGTGTGCACTCTTCTGTAAGGTTGTGATGCAAAATATAAGGGTGCGGACTCGTCAAAAAAGACCTGACCAGAGAAGTGACACAGGCTAAAAAGAACTGGTGTGAAACACAGTGGAAAATACTGGATTTAGAGAGTCGCGAATATCGAGTTTAGTGCCATGTTTCTGTCAATTTTGACGTGTGAAAACGACAGTGTATTACACAGTTTCTGAACGCAGCGTTGGATTAGGATACCGATACGATTTCAGGCTTTGGAAGAAGAATAAAATAATTCTGATTGGCATCGTTTTGAAATATTTTTCCATAGTGTTCATGATACATTGTTCTTTATGTTGGGCCGAAGTGTACAGACGAACAATTACGTGCAGTAAGATTGTTCCGTGTTGTTAGTGTAATTTTGATTGCAATTATAATGTATATATATTTAGTAAATTGTTTATCGCACAAGGTTTGTAACATTCCATAGTACGCATGAAATTCGCTCTAATAGGAAGTACATATGAAACATCATCTTCATATTTTCCTGTGTTTCTTACAGTAAAGGACAGTAATGAGAAAAGGTGTTGACTGGCAAGTGGAAATAAATTCAATTATTACTTTGTTGGAGAAGTAATATCTACTTCATTGAGTTTTGTAATTATACCCTATATTTAAAGTAATACATGATTTATAATTAGTAGTGAATTGTAGTAAATTTGTTATGTCAGAAATTTATGTGATATTGTTTGGTGTAAATCATGTGTTTAAAATTGAAAAAGGTATCACTAATGCAGTTTTGAAACTTGCTACATTCAGGTATTACACAATGATTCAAGAATGATCAGCAAAGGTTTTGACAGTGGTAAATTATGTATGTTTATTTGTGTAATATTTATGAGTATACTCACACTGTTATCATGAAATGTATAGTGTGTTGGATATAAGTTATCTGTGTGATAAATAAGGTGGATGTGTCTGTTTATGGCTGTCATGCCTCATCAGGGAATAGAGGTAGGAGATTGAAGTAAGTGTTGGTAGTAGTTTTATGATGGCACATTGCTTGCCAAAAATAATCACCAGACAGGCATTTTTGTGTCTGGTCGTGATATATGCAGTTGGATCGTTCGCATTGAAATGTGTCAGAGGAGTCTGAAACAGCGAGCCTTGTTTGTCTGGTATGATCTTGTGTGCTTTGTTGTGTCTGCAGCCTAAAGATGACTTTTGATATTCTGCATCGTGCCTTTGTGTTTTACTATTTCTTAATGTATAAATCATCCAATTAGTGAATTAACACACCACTCCATTTTTATTACAGTAAATTCAACATGGTACACAATTTAGTGTAAAATGTAGTAAAATGGTATTAAAATTTGTTGCTGCATATTGTGACTAATCGAGGCCATCCTCAGGGGAACAATCTATACATCATGGAAGGTACATAAACCTCTTTACATTGCTAGTCATATTCTTACTTCCTCATGATGAAATATTTAAAGAAATAAAAGAATTTCTAATATAGTAGAATTTAAAGAAAATTCTTTTATTGCCATTAGTATTTAATCATAATCTAGTATACCTTTTGACTGGCAATGTAAAGCATCCCTACTTGCCCGGGTGTGTAAATTGTTACCCTGAGGATGGGCTGGAATGGCTGAAAAATGTAGGGACAAATTTTAATTCCGTTTTTCTGTAGTGGTACTTTTTTTGTATTTTCTTTTACTTGATTTTTTGTAAAAAATTTAAACGAGAAGATGCTTGGGAAAGTACCCGTAAACTGTACTCCATTATTTCTGCTTGCATGTTTGAATCCTTGGTTTATTATGAGGGGGACACATTACCTTGCTATTGGAGATTTTAGACTGTAAAAGGCCCAGGATGGTGACTGGTGTTTTAAAAAATTTCCAAATGCTGTCAAAGATCCAGGTTGAGTTCTTTAAATGCTATGGTTGGAAGCATGTGCTGAGGGGTTAACAGAATCTGGGTACCATTTGCCGAAGTTAAGACACCTTTGTCCGTATGAAGTTGGATGAAATGCTTGAGGGAAATACAGTTTTGATTTTGTGGCATTTTGAATCTTAAGAGGTTTAGGGCATACAGATTGTAGGGGTTAAGAATTCTTGTAAGTCATCTTTTTTTGCTTTAATGAATAGTCGTATACACGGGAAGAATGTCGATACGAAGTAATGATGGTAGATAGGTTTAGTTGTTATCTGTGCAAAGACTCGTAGCCTTTAGAGTGGCCTAATGTTGCTTTTAGTGGTTTAGAATGTATTTGACCAATTACGCTACAGGTTACTAATGCGTTTATTTGAAAGGGTGGAGCATTATTTGGCAGTGCTGATGATCTTGACTGTCTACTGCATGTAAATTCAATGAGCTTGCCAATTTAATCTTAGGTGGATGAGTGAAGAACGCCTCTGGTTGTAATATTTACAAATTGGTCGAGGCTAGTTCGGAGTGTTGAGATAATGCAACGAAATGCGTTTGGTATTGGATCTCAGTTGTATGGAATTTTGTAGATACTTTATTTACAGTAAATTGTAATATTTTAAATTTGGTTGAGAATTTGTGTCTTGCTCTATATTGACTTCAGATATGTGTGTTGATGAAGGTCTGTGGCCCGTTCAAAGAGAAATTAAGTACTGAGGTGTGTTTAAGAAGATCATGGCTGTAAGCTGATACAGATTGTCATGAAGTGGGTATAGGGGCTGGGAAAATTGTTGAAGAATCGCATCGGGTTGAGGTAAAATGTCGGTGATGTAGCATAAAGCTATTTACACCTGTCAATGTCTACAAGGATGGAGTCTAAGCATTAGACTACTTAATTGGAATGTTTTATCATGCATGAATTCTAGTTAGAGTGGAACAGTTATTCTCATATTAGAGGCAGAGAGGTCTAGGAAGAGCCCGAAACTTGAAATTGGTATTGGTACATTACTTACTTGGCTAGATTGCAAGTTGTGTTGTATTATTCAACGAGGACCAGTTGGAGTAATAACATTTAGATTAATTTGATGAGACTTGTCAAATCATAGGAGCATTATGTTATTTGACATGTAGGAATTGGACAAAGGCGCTTTAATGTAATTGACACTGGCTTGGTTAGCAATGGACTATGATATGAGGTGTATGAACCGGAAATTTATTGGTAAATTCCATATAAGGAGGGTCATTTAGTGCAAATTTGGGTTAGAAGAGGTCTTGAACTGATGTATGGTTTCAGTACAAAGAATGAGTTTCGGAGGCGTAGATTTAGAGGTTTTGAGGAAGTATTGTGATTCCTTATTGAAATTCATGTAAGACGTGGAGGTACTTATGAATTTATGTTCCAGTGATGGATGTATGAGGTGTAGGCGGCATTTCTATCGCTGGTACTGAAGTACTTCGTGCTGCGCTAGCAAATCGTGGATGTCAAGGAATTATGCCATGGTAGGTTTTGAATGCATAGTTATATCCATTGACTGAATAAATCTCAGAATTGGTTTAACTTGTTGGCTATCCTTGATTGAATAAGTAATGAACCTTAGGATGTTAAGTGGGCTTTCAAGAGACAGATGATCTGAATTATAAGTGGTTGCATTAGGTATGGGGACTAAACGGTCAACCTTCAGTACTACTTCAGAAATGATGCAGCACGGGATGTATGGTGAGAATCTTAGGGACTGAGGCTCCTGAGTTTTGCATTAGAGCCGAGATGGGTTGGTCGGGATCTGTTAACGTTGACGATGGCAAGTTTGGTGATACACATTTTATTTAACTATGACATGTAGTTACAAAAAGGTGATTTAGTAAGGTTGAGACACTAGGACCCTGTTGTAAACTATGGGAGCAAAACCACTGAATTAAGGCAGCGCTCAGATAATGCGTGCCAGGCGGAGGATTTAACAAATGTGGAAGAAATAGACGTTAACTTATGGCTGCTAGTGGAAGGGTCACATTAAGAAACGACTTCTAGGAAGCTATATGATCAGTGCTGTTTAATGCAAGTAAGGGTAAAAGGCACTTACTTGTTGTTGCTAGGAGGGTCTAATGGGCATCATAGGAATTAAAAGGTCGTACATAAGCAATTCGACCTGCAGAATTTAGCAAGGTAAGAGTGTTGATTGAGGACGACAATTAAAGTAGTCAGCCGTCTTTATCAGTGATGCCATGAGGTGTTGTAGCTTAAGAGCTAAACTTGGCTAATTTGTGGGTTGCTACTTAGGACATAAATTGTACTTCTTGGCGATGCTATATATTTAAAGCAGTTATAGAGCCTAGGTTCACTTTCCAATTGTAGACATGGAATAGGTGCAGAACGCATGACTCATAGGATTACAGCGAGGAGCTAGTGGGAAAGGAAAAGAAGGACAGCAAGGGGGTAATAGAAACTTTATCTAAGTGGAATAGCACGTTCAAACGCATGGAAGTTTATAACACGCCTCCCTAGGAAGGTCAGCTGGCGAGGACTAGCTGTATTAGTGAGGGGGAGATTGCTGCTTGTCTATTGTTCGAAAAGGACTTATGCAGTCCTGGGGGATTTCGAACGTGATGATTAAATATGTAGGCATAAGTTGACAATTCCAGATAGTCAAGTTCCACATGGTTAGCTCAGATGTAGAATGAATGTCCAAAGCGAAACGAACGTTTTGGTCTTTGCAAAGGTTATAGGGGTGATTCAATCTCTAAGTGATAAGAAACTTAAATTAGAGATTTTAAATCATGGATCAGATGCACAAAACTGATTAATGGTGGTCGTACTGATTGTGGATATTGGGTGGTTACACGGGATGGATTGCGGATCTACTCGAATCGATGTAGTTAAGTTAGGTGTGACGTTAGTCTTGTAGGAGAATCCAAAGCTCTGCTTAGGAAGCGAGGACAGTCGTGGTACTGTTTGCGGATGTTCATCTACATGATAAGCAATTGAACTGTTATAGTTAAGGGATTGAAATCTTATTTGAGAAGCATTCTTACTAACTGATTATATGAAGTCAGTTCGCTGATTAATTTGTTTACGTCAGGATATGGGTTGGTGGAGGGAGTGCTTTTTTAAATGCCTTACAGGGTTTTAACTTGTAAGGTAATAAGTAGGAGGATTATGTTACTTAGAGATTGTGATTGCATTATCTGGGTGGGTTTGCTCAGTGCTTGGGATAGTTGGGAAACTGCATATCTGATTATTGTTATCATATGTGTTGTTGAAATTTGTTTTACTAGGAGATTTCTGGCTATATGCACTCTATATATGTTTGGTAAATTTGGTATGTATTTCTGTCTTTGATTGAGTTACATAGGTAGCCAGTTGTAGAGTTTTAGTTAAGTTTTTTAAAGTATATATTAGCCACATATTTAGGTCTATGCGTATTTTTGTTTCATTATTTGTTATTGATAATTTCAGATACATATAATGATTGTTGCTGGGAGTAGTATTTTTAAATCTTGTGTTAAACAACAATGTTAAATCGATTTTATTTTCGATTTATAATTGTAGGAATGTATACTGTTTAGATTGTAGAGGAACTCTTGGTATGCGTCGTTGCAATTATTCCGGAGGTCAAGTCTATGGTTTGTGACGTGTTCTAAATTGTATGTAGTTTGAGATTGTCATGTCAATATTATTATCGAATTAATGTCTCTGGGTCAGTGAAAAATGTTACATCCTGTAGGATGAGTTTGAATGGCTGAAACATTGTAGGGCATAATGTTAATATCGTGCTTTGTATGTAGGCTTATTGATCCTATCGTTCATGATTATCGAGTATGATTAGAAACTGTATTGATCGCTGATAGAATAGACTGAGTCAAACTGGCGTAGATGTTTAAATGAAGTGAATTGTGTAAGTAGTAATGTATTTGGTGAACTTCTGCATCGATGGATCAGTTTGTACTGTTATGTGATGAGTAGTCAAGTAGTCTGTAAGTTGGAATGTGGTCATGTCGTTTGTGTCGATGAATTATTAGTTCGAGTATGTATCCATATGGTGGTTGAATCTCAAATTATATTTAGTCCTTAGGTGATTTACTTATAAAGGATTGATTAGTTGAGTTAGTATATCACAAGCTTTAGTGCATTATTCAGGTTTGCCAAATTAATGAAATAAGATGGCAGTTTTCATGAGGTACCAAAGTTACTTGAAAGTATCGGTATGTCCACTGGCAGTATCTGTATACATCGAGTTAGATTTAGATCAGTGAGATTGTTCGACAATGTGCACTTTTTCATGCCGAGATCCAGACAGTTGGCAATCTGCAGAATTCCAAAGTATTTGAAAGTCTTGCACTAGATGTTTCATGGCTATGCTTCGAGTTACTCTGTCAGGGTGCGAGAGCATGAGATGCTTCATCTCATAGTATCCATATTTTCTTGTCAAGTTAGTTATAAACACTGAGATCTGCTACTTACAGCCACGATGAGATTTCAACGATCATTCAGTCCGCTTATGACTGCTCCAGTGTGTGAGGGTCGTTTCTGCGAGTCTATGAGCGTCGATAGTAACCATCAATGAGGATCTGTTTTCTGCAGTGATTCTTTGTTAAGAGTTTCAAGTGTGGTCTCCGTTGACAGGTCTTGAGCTCTGGAAATATTCTTGACTGTAGAATCTTGTTTTAAACATAAGCATTCTGTTCAGTATGTTAGTTCTTACAAAGAAAGGGATTCTCCACAGAATTGTATCTGTACCCACAATTAGTACCTGTAACACTCAATGCAACTATAGCAGTCTGTAAATACTCTGCGTGTGCAATGGAATTACTGAGAACAGAATTGTAGCATGAAGATACTGCAGATTGCTCTGTTTATTTCCAGAATTCATAGAGATGAGCAATTCTGAACTGTGTTCCGATAACACTGCATGTAATGGCAAATACTGCCGAGGTTTCAGTTTAATGTTCAAAGCATGGTTTTTGAAAGAAGCTTTTTCATTGGCTGTTTGATTGCTGCAGTTTAGCCAATGAAGCACATTTTTGTGTTCTGTATGTTAGGACATGCAACAAAGTTTTCCAATATCCTACACGTTATGTTGCTCACTGCAATATAGGACTTTTTCAAAACTTAGTGACAGTTCTGACAATTGCAGAGTACTAGTGACACCTTGTTTAATGGTCTGGACACTGCGTGGGCCACTGCAGTCCAAGAGAGTAAGGTGCGTTAATGAATATGTTTTATCCCATTGCATTTTATTGACCATATAGCTGCAATACACACATTATTGAAATCCACGTCGCACTGTCTTGTATCAGTACATCGGTGAACAGTCGTTTTATGTAATGGCTAAGCTGCAGTGACACTGGTAATTATCTGTGATTGTTCTGCGCCTATGTTTGCCTGGAGGTTTGTTTACAGCAGGTGGTGCTTGCAGAAGAAGTGATATGCATGGTTGTGGCTGATCCACAGCTTTGCTTCTCCTCGCGACTGTCAAGTGTCAGAATGTATTACTCGATAATACTTCCAGGCCCCTGTGTAGTCTTTCTTGTGTAGCCATGAAGTCTGAATGGAAAGCCATTATTTGATCTTGTTGGTATTTTGGAGCACGATACTGTACCAAGAGAGCGTGCTCCATGTTGGGTGTCATGTTGAACTGATAACACAAGCGAACATCACTTGAGCGTGCCTGTGTGGGCACTTATGCTGGTTCAGGCATGGTTATCAGCTATCCTAGAAGTCAATGAAGATGTGTTCTGTCAAAAACACATGCTCTAATCTTCGAACTCGTAGCACTAAGTACGGGTGTACTGGTGTAGAAGTCTGCATGTGGATCCCGGACTCCAGGCTGATCTATAGCATTGTCTATTGAATGAGTGAAAAACCACTGTATTAGTGCTGGAACGTGTGTATTTTCCTCCTCGTTTACGTTGTACACTATGTCCAATGGACTTTGCGGCAAATCACACACACATGCTTACAATCATCTCAGAGCTTTCCTTAAATGCTGTAATTAATGGATCGACACTCAATCAAATGCGTGCAAGTAGAATTAGTCGTAAAAGTCGGATTTATGGTGATTTTGGTCCAGACTTTCGTCTTTTCATGCTATCATAAAATTAAGTTCAATTCAAAGACGTATTCTGTGTTTTATATGAGAAGAACTTGGTGTCTCACATTTTTGAAATAGGGTGTATTTATAACTTGAGTGGATCATGACGATTCGAGTAAATAGTATAAGTGTCGATTGTTACATCGGCATATCAGTCAGTTAATAGAGAGATGGATGGTAGTGCCAGTATAGGGAAGGCAAGCTACATAGGTTTGCTTATAAAACCCAAACTGATTGAAGGCTAGGCTTTGGGAATGAATAGTCTTGAATGGGCTTAGAAGTACGATGAGTAATGTGGACTACATTAATTGGCTCAGAACCAGACAGTAGAAGCTCTTTGACTGTAACAAACGTGGTTTTAAAGTGCAAGATTCTTGTTATCTGGCTCGTCAACGTTAAAAGTTCTTCGAGAAACTGTATGTTGAACCAAAGATAAAAGCATGGCCTTATTCAAAGACCTGTCTCTCGTTGTTAGAGGCCCAGGGCTAATGAAACAATGCTAATTTGAATACATAGGGCTAGCACTGTAAGCCTAAAGCTGCAGGCACCCGGAGCTTCTGCCGACGGGCCCTTGGTGGAAGAAGAAGTTAATGTAAATGACAAGTTAAAATAATCACCATCTATGCAAATAACATTACCAGCTAATACACATATATCAGAAGAACAAGTATTGCATAAAGAACTGACATTGAACAAGTAGCAAAATTTAAAATAGGAACACGAAAGCCAACATAATTATCAATCAGTACTGACATCTCTCGTCTTTCTTTAGAACTTCGAAAGCCGGGAAATAACGTTGCGCTCTGTCTGATCGGTAATCTATGTCCGCTTGTCTGCGCGTGCATTCTTGGAGCGTCAGGAACGTATGTCTGCTTGCATATTGTGAAAGATTTTGTGGTTTTAAGTGTCCGTGTGTGTAGAGAATTCTAAACTTTCGTCTCTGGTTTGAAGTATGCCGTTTGTTTAGAAGTTTAGACTGTTTTGATTGGTAAGAGGGCTTTGTAGTTCGTTTATCGTAATTTTTGTTATAGTGTACGTGGTGTTAGCATCCTTGTGTAAGGTTGTGATGCAGAATATAATGGTGCGGACTCGTCAAAGAGCGACGCAGGCAAAAAAGAACTGGTGTGAAACGTAGTGGAAAATACTCGATATAGAGAGTCGAGAATATCGAGTTTAGTGCCGAATTTCTGTCAATTGTGACGTGTGAAAACGACGGTGTATTACACAGTTTCTGAACGCAGCGTTGGATTAGGATACCGATACGATTTCAGGATTTGGAAAAAGGAAAAAATAATTCTGATTGGCATCGTTTTGAAATATTTTTCCATAGTGTTCATAATACATTGTTCTTTATGTCGGGCCAAAGTGTACAGGCGAACAAATACGTGTAGTAAGATTGTTCCGTGTTGTTAGTGTAATTTTGATTGTAATTATAATGTGTTTATATTTAGTAAATCGTTTATCGGACAAGGTTTGTAACATTCCATAGTACGCATAAAATTCGCTGTAATAGAAAGCACATATGAAACACCTGACTGGTGCAGCTATTTACGATCATCTTCAAATTTTCGTGTGTTGCCTACAGTAAAGGACAGTAATGAGAAAAGGTGTTGACTGGCAAGTGGAAATAAATTCAATTATTACTTTGTTGGAGAAGTAATATCTACTTAATTGAGTTTTGTAATTATACCCTATATTTAAAGTAATACATGATTTATAATTAGTAGTGAATTGAAGTAAATTTGTTATGTCAGAAATTTATGTGATATTGTTTGGTGTAAATCAAGTGTTTAAAATTGAAAAAGGTATCACTAATGCAGTTTTGAAACTTGCTACATTCAGCAAAGGTTTTGACAGTAATTGATATTTGGTGGTAAATTATATATGTTTATTTTGTGTAATATTTATGAGTATAGTCACACTGTTATCATGAAATGTATAGTGTGTTGGATATAAGTTATCTGTGTGATTAATAAGGTGGACATGTTTGTTTATGGCAGTCATGACTCATCAGGGAATAGAAGTAGGAGTTTTATGATGGCACATGCCTTGCCAAAAATAATCACCAGACAGGCATTTTTGTGTCTGGTCGTGATATATGCAGTTGGATCGTTCACATTGAAATGTGTCACAGGAGTCTGAAACAGCCAGCCTTGTTTGTCCGGTCTGATCTTGTGTGCTTCGTTGTGTCTGCAGCCTAAAGATGACTTTTGATATTCTTCATCGTGCCTTTGTATTTTACTATTTCTTAATGTATAAATCATCCAATTAGTGAATTAACACACCACTCCATTTTTATTACAGTAAATTCAACATGGTACACAATTTAGTATCAAATGTAGTACAATGGTATTAAAATTTGTTGCTGCATATTGTGACTAATTGAGGCCATCCTCAGGGGAACAATCTATACATCATGGAAGGTACATAAGCCTCTTTACATTGGTAGTCATATTCTTACTTCCTCATGATGAAATATTTAAAGAAATAAAAGAATTTCTAATATAGTAGAATTTAAAGAAAATTCTTTTATTGCCATTAGTATTTAATCATAATCTAGTATACCTTTTGACTGGCAATGTAAAGCATCCGTACTTGCCTGGGTGTGTAAATTGTTACCCTGAGGATGGTCTGGAATGGCTGAAATATGTAGGGACAAATTTTAATACGTTTTTCTGTATGTGGTACTTTATTGTATACTATACTAGATTTATTGTAATAAATAATCCAGAAGATGCATGGTCATATACAGTAAACTGTACTCCATTATTTCTGCTTGACATGCTTGAATCCTAGGATCATTATGAAGGGCACACATTACACTTGCTATTGGAGATTATAGACTGTAAAAGCCTAGTGATGGTGACTGGTGTTAAAAGATTTTTATAAGTCTTGTTTTAAAATGTGTTGCTTGTATATACATGTTAAAATGTTAAACATAGTTATGTTCTGGGTAAATTTTGTGCTTTTTCTTTCAGCATCGTTATAGAGTGATCTACAGCTTTACTTTACTGTTTTTTGGTCTGATGAGGCTTAAGGCTTTTTGAAATTAAATGTGCATCTGTATTATGAGTATATCAGATTGATGTGTTTTGAACTCTTGTGCTTTTGATGGTGTTATTTTCCTCGTGTTTTATGTCTGTTTCTTTTATTATTGGTTTGTTAATTATATGGTAATATTATTATAATTATTTATATGTTATGTTGTGCATATATATTCTGGCAGTTATCAAATAGTGGTGAAAAGTATCTGATTTTTGTAAACTTCAGATGATCAAGTTATTATTTGTAGTGTTGACAGAACCTTTACCCTCCATGTATATCATGTGTGTATTTTCAGCTTATAATAAATTTGTGTATTTATGTTGGAAGATATCTAGCCATTAAGTATCACATTTCAGGTATGGTGTTGTACATGGTGGGGCAGCTTTCATTCAGCGTTTTTAAAGATATGCTAGTCGACTGCGATTTATTAAAAATAGTTTAAAGTAATGTGAATTGAAAGACAAATGTTTTCCATTATTAGGGAATATTACAACAAAGTTACTCTTGAAAAGAATATCTGTCAGGTATCGTCCATCAATATTGATGCACTGATGAACTCTGTTCATAGCACATTCCATCACGCAGTCGTGAGAGGTAGTTTGGCATTTTTTTCCTCAGAAATTCTTAGTATGAGATTTTGTATGTCTGACAAATGTGTCTGAAACACTTTTCTTTTCAAATAGCCCCATGAAAGAAATCACAAGCCAACAGATCGGGCAATTGGGCTGGCCAAGGAATGGTACCATAAATGTTGTTATTTTTGGAAAAGTCTCTAAGGCCGACCTTAGATCAATGTTTATATTACATGGTGTCCCTAGCTGAACCTATGGCGAAATTAGTTTCCCATGCTCTGTCCAGGGCTGCCCGATGGCAGACTTAGTTTCCATGCTCTGTCCAGGGCTGCCCGAGTACTTCGTAAATCAACGTGATGAATGACCGCCTCCCCATCCTGTACATTTTAAATATCTTAACTGATGATGTATTTTGTGAACATAATGTCACACATGTTTACTTTCAGGTTATAAACAGATATCTGAAGTGACATACGTCCTGCCTGTTCTGAATTAAGCAATACATCCATCATGAGTGTGCCACGTATTTCAACCAGATTACAAAGGATACTTCATGTCTCGAAACCAAAGTACCAAAGATTTTACTTATTCGAGCTGAAGATATATTTCCTGCCCTCAACACAAGTATGGTGAGTGATGTGTGGTCATGTTTCTAGCAAAGTACAGTGTGCTTTATTTGTCAAGCAGCTGTCAGCAAGGGTTACTGCATATAAAGCCTGCAACTACAGGAAAGTTGGGATCTGTTTTTCCCTTGCAGTTGAACTTTCTGTGTTTTGTTTAAGAGTTTCAAGTGTTGGTCTCCAGTTTGTAAGCAGGTCTTGCAGCTTCTGGAAATATTTCTTGCAACATGTTAGAGATCTTGTTTTGAAACATTAAGCATTTCTGTTCAGATAATGTCCCTCAGTTCTTACAAAGAAAGTGGATCTCCACACGAATTGTATCTGTACCCCACCAATATAGTCACCTCGTAACACTACAATGCACAACTTATCAGCAGTCTGTGAAATACCTCTGCCAGTGTAGCAATAGAGAATTTTACTGTGAGCAACATGACATTGTACTGCATGAAATATACATGCATGATGTGTTCTGTTTATTTCCCAGATAATTTCATCAGAATGACCTGAATGCAAGTGTCTGAATCTGTTGTTTCTCTGAATAACACTGGCTATGTGATATTGTGCAAACTCACTGCACACCAGGTTTCAGCCTTGTAATATTGAGAAGATGCATGGGGTTTTTTGAAAGAAGTCTTTTTCAATTTGGCTGTTTGTATTGCTGCTTAGTTTAAGCCAATGAAGACACATTTTTTGTGATTTCTGTTCATCCGTTACTGGACATGACAATCATAAGTTTTCCAATATCCTACACGTTATTTTGCTCACTGCCATTGATGCAGGACTTTTTTATACAAAATTTTGAGTGACACTGTTTTCATGAAGCCAACTTTGCAGAAGTACTGCATGTGAACACCCGTTGTTTATATGAGTACATAGGACACAATGACGGTGAGGCCACTTGCAGTCCAAGATGAGTAAGGGGTGACGTTAATGTAATATGTTTTATCCCATTGCATTTATATATTGACCCCAATATTTAACTGCAATACAACACTATTTATTGAAATCCACGTTCAGCTACATGTCTCTGCTATTTCAGTCATCATCAGGTTGTATACACCAGTTCCTGTTTTTTACTGGTAATGGCTAATATTAAGACTGCAGTGACACTGGTAAATATAATGCTGTGATTTGCTTCTGCTGCCTGATGTTTGAGCACACTGGACGGTTGTGTTCTATCAGCTATGTGTGGTGCTTGCAGCAAGAATGGTGATAGTGATGGTTAGTGGCTGCATCCCATCCCACGCTTTTGCTTCTCCTGCCTGGCAGCTGATCTGTCAAGTGTCAGAAAATGTCCCATTTACTCTGATGAATAACCTGTCCAGGGCCTCCTGTTAAAGTAAGTCCTTTCATTTGTGTAAGCCCCACTGAAGTTCCTGGAATGGAAACAAAAGACCGGGAAAGGTTGATTTGCATGTGTGCTTGGTCATTTTGGAGGCACCGATACTGCTACACAAGCAGCAGTCATCACCATTTGTAGCACCTGATGTTTTTTACGTGTCCTCGCATGTTGTGGCTCGGTCATGTTTGAAACTGATATATCTACACAGACGAACAATGCACCCATTCGAGCTGTGCCCTGTGTGAGGACACTTCATGCTGGTTCACGGCATGGATCATATCCCAGACTATTCCTACGAAGTCAATGAAGATGCATTCTGTCAAAAAAATCACATGCTTCTAATGTCATTCGGGTACTCGTAAAACGCACTAAAGTTACGGAAGTGTACCTGGTTGTAGCAAGTCTGCATGTGGATCCCCGGACTCCCAGGCTGATTCTATAGACCATTGTCTATTGAGAAATAGAGTGAAAAACCACCTGTTATCAAAGTGCTGGAAGTTCTGTGTGTATTTTTCCTCCTCCATGATTTACTGTTGTAACAAGGCATATGTTCTAATGGACGTATTACAGGACAAAATCGCAACACACAGATGGCTTACAAAATCATGACATACAGAGAGCTAACAAATTCCTTAAAAATGCTGGAATTCAAATACTTGGGATTGACACTAACAAATCAAAATTGCGTGCAAGAAGAAATTAAGTTAAGATAAAAGTCAGGACATTACTGGTGATTTTTGGTCCAGACTCTTCTGTCTTTTCGTATGCTATCATAAAATATAAAGTTCAAATTACAAAGAACTATTACTTTGCATGTTGTTTTATATGGGTATGGAACTTGGTGTCTCACATTATTGGAAGAACATAGGGTGTATTTATTAACTGAGCGGGATGCATGACAGGAAGTCAGAGAAAAATAGTCATAAAGTGATACATGATTTGTACTACTCATCGGACATTATTCAGTCAGTTAAATCAAGGAGGATGAAATGGATGGGATATGTGACCAGTATGAGGAGACAGGAAAAGCTTACATAGGTTTGCTTATAAAACCTCAGGGGAAAAACTGATTAGAAGGACTAGGCATAAATGGGACTATGGATAGTCTTGAAGTGGGGCTTAAAGAAAGTAGGATGAGGTAATGTGGACTACATTAATTTGGCTCAGAACCAGGGACGAGTAGAAGGCTCTTGTGAACATAGTAACAAACCGGTGGGTTTTATAAAGTGCAAGGAATTTCTTGATTATGGTGGGGAATGAATATTTTTTCATGGATTTTGTTTCTTTGGTTTGTTGGTTTATTTCTTTATGTGTGTCATAGATATCATACTTGATGCAAATATTACATCCAGTGGCCCTTGTAATGTTTTTGTAGGCTGTAAATATCTCATGCACTGCCTCCTGTTTTATTTACATATTTCTGAAGTAATTCGTGATTATATGTGGTCAGTATTTGATCTGTTATGCTAAAATTTACACTGATGATCCACAGCAACGTTGTGTATGTACGACATTAACCTTGGCAGAAGAAATTTGTATAAAATATTCCACCTAGTTCATGACGGTGATATGTTTGTATGATTCAAACAGACATTTATCATCCGTCTTATAAGAAGAAAAATATATTCCTTCCGGATTTGAGGCAGTTCTCCCTTATTCGAAATAGACTTAATGAGCTTATAAAACTCAGAATGTGCTCTTTTACCTCACGATTGAGTCAGTTCTGTTAAACTTGTTTAATGGCCGGTGATTTATATATCTTTCACTTTGCGATAGCCATCTCAACCGCAGAAGCACAGGTATCAGGCACTAGAGGCTCAGATGTAAGTAGGATATTAGTGTGCCTAACATGATTATCCCCTTGCACATTTATTAATCAGGAAAACAGAGTATTCTACACGTACTTATTATTGTGGAAGTACAAAATCACATTGCCCTTTTCATTTATCATGTTATTTCTAGACTGGTAACCCTGATTAAATTCATGTGTGGTTTTAAACAAGGCTGTACTACTGTGGTTGTTACTGTTTGATCAAACCACATTAATTTTACTACCTCTCCAGGATTTACACCTTTTGTTCCTGAAATGTCTACATGTTTCTATTTCGCATGATGCACATCAAAATATGTGCATTTAACAGCACTGTTTAACCATTACAGTTAAGCATGCTTCTTTGGATCTACAGAATTTGGAAACTCATCTTTGCAAGGTTTATGCTGCATCTATTTGTTATACCTGGACTGTATATAGTTGAGATTTTTTATTTCTGTCTAATATTTTCTATAACCCTAGTGTTGAATGTGTTGTATGTAATGTACAATCCCTGAAGCTGCAAATCTGTATGATTTTATTCATGACAGTTAGATGTTTGGATGTGTAAATGTTAAGAATCTAATAATGTTATTATTGTGATTTTTAAGGTTTTCACAGGAGTGTAATGAAGGATGCTGGTCTTGTGGGTTGTGATGCTGCATTGCTGAGTATGTTGTTCTTGGGCCTGCAAAGGACTGTGCCACCTTCAATTTCATGCATTCCAGGTCCTTGGAAACTTTAGGATGCACTTACCCAGCTACACAGCCTTACCTCGCAGAAGACAGGAATCCTCCATTATCATTACTCTTTTCATGTAGCCTCTTGAAAATAGCCTCCATTACTAATTTTTTACTAGGTGTATTAACAGAATTTTCGTGTTGTGTTTAGTGTATTGTACTAGTACCTGCTGTGAGTGCTTATGTAAAGACAGTCCTTTGGGTAAACACATTCCAAACAATGTCACACTGGTGGCCACATATCATTAAAAAATGCAACCCTCTTAACTGCTGCTATGATTCTTTTATGCATAAATAAACGTGTCCCTCATTGGTGATATTCATATACTTTTACAAAAAGAAATGTACAACCGTTTGTTGGTTTAGCACTACACATTACCCACCTGACATGCAGTACTGCTATTAAATCTACATTGATGCCATCCTTTCTACTAGCTCTGCAATTGAGACAGTCTCAGGGATTTCACAGGGGTGGGTTCATCAAGTCTAATAGTTAAAAAATGTATGTTTATTGTCTTCAAAATTATGTACAGTATATTGTACTTATGATGTCACATATGGTCTCTGACTGCATTGCTGTCCAGAGGTACAGTGAACTGCCTCCAGTATTGGGGCAGTCCACTATCCACTCTCCAAATGTTTTGTTTCTTTTTATGATGTGGGCGTTGTTGCCTTCCTTCTGGTTGAATCCTGAACGCTGGGTTCAAGGTTCCTTGAATTCCAGGAAGATTGCTTCCTTAACAAAGCCAAGTAATTTTCAAGAAGGTGTCCCTTTCACACCTTTCTTGTAATGATTTTATGACACTAAATGTTGACGACCCAAATCAAGGTAGCTGCTTGAGCTTGTCCAGATAAAGACCTTCAGCATCACAGTCTCAAACTTGTAAACAGTGGGGCCATGTTCCCTGCCGATAGCTCTGTTTTGAAATAACTGCTTCCCCCCACCATGGGGTTTCCATCCTTTTGGGTAGTGGTGTGAGGGACTCGAACCTATGCAACACACATATTTAGTATTTTTGTTAAAGCATCTCCCAGGCTTGACTGCAACCAGGCCTGACAAGGGAAGTCCGGTTACAACATGCAAGAGTCTTCAGGGACCCTAACGTCTAATCTCCTGATGTTTGAAGTTCCAATTCTGTCATCCATTTTCCATCACTCACATCATTCCATGGGATTTTTCCGTAATCCAAGTTCCAATCATCTCTCCTTATCAGGTTGATTATTGCTAGAATCTGTCTCAAACGCCAGGCTGGAGGTTCGCCCCGTGCCTCCTCTTTGTGACTGATTATGCATTATTTTGGCAGGTACCTTCTTTATCTGGCGGTCATCTTCTCCATCCAAGACTTGTGGATGCGACATGCTGTTATAACAGGGACACATAAATGTAGCATTTGAGCTGTGATACTCGTAATGAATTAGAAACTGTCCAGTGCACACATTCGCTGGCAATCTACAAATGCACATATCTGTACTTGAAATGTAGGCTGTATATTATTTATTCACTTAACAATTTATTGTAACATACTGTTTTATGCAAAAGTTCATTTCTACATAACTAACTGCCAGATTGTGATGTAGCTTTTTTTACAATTCCAGACAGTCTGTGTTCCTCAAGAAGCAGATTTTGGTTCCAGAGAGAAGATGGGCGATATGTCTGAACCACAGAATAATAATGCTCAACATGAAACATATAAATATGTATGCACCCATAGTGAACAACATCAGTTAACATGTGATGGGCATAAGAAATCTTTCATTCGGTGCAATGTCTCCAAGAAACATCTTCAATCACACCATGATGAGCTGCCATTTATGTGTGATGTGTGTAAGAAGTGTTTCAAACTGTGCGGTGACTTGAAGGTGCATCAGCGCACTCATACTGGTGGGAAGTCATTTAAATGTGACATATGTAACAAGACTTTTACTGTGTCTTATAAATTGAAGAGGCATCTACGCACTCATACTGGGGAGCGGCCGTTTTTATGTGAAGTATGTAAGAAGTCGTTCAAGCAGTGCAGTCACTTGAAGTTGCATCAACGCACTCATACTGGGGAGCGACCATTTACATGTGATATATGTAAGAAGTCGTTCAAGCAGCGTAGTGTCTTGAAGTTGCATCAACGCACTCATACTGGGGAGCGGCCGTTTTTATGTGTTGTATGCAAGAAGTCTTTCAAGCAGCGCGGGGCCTTGAAGTTGCATCAACGCACTCATACTGGGGAGAAGCCATGTAAATGTGATATATGTAACAAGACTTTTACTGTGTCTGGTAACTTGAAGTTGCATCAACGCAGTCATACTGGGGAGCGGCCGTTTTTATGTGTTGTATGCAAGAAGTCTTTCAAGCAGAGCGGGGACTTGAAGGTGCATCAGCGCACTCATACTGGGGAGAAGCCATTTAAATGTGATATATGTAACAAGACTTTTACTATGTCTGGTAAGT
Organism: Reticulitermes speratus; assembly: GCA_021186555.1. Taxonomy (NCBI): domain Eukaryota; kingdom Metazoa; phylum Arthropoda; class Insecta; order Blattodea; family Rhinotermitidae; genus Reticulitermes; species Reticulitermes speratus. The sequence continues at coordinate 3,953,148 of JAJKFL010000330.1, forward strand.
TGAAGATGCACCTACGCACTCATACTGGAGAGAAGCCATTTAATTGTGATATATGTAACAAGACTTTTACTGTGTCTGGTAACTTGAAGTTGCATCAACTCAGACATACTGGGGAGCGGCCGTTTTTATGTGATGTATGTAAGAAGTCTTTCAAGCAGAGAGGGGACTTGAAGGTGCATCAACGCACTCATACTGGGGAGAAGCCATTTAAATGTGATACATGTAACAAGACTTTTACTCAGTCTGGTAAGTTGAAGATGCACCTACGCACTCATACTGGGGAGCGGCCGTTTTTATGTGATGTATGTAAGAAGTCTTTCAATGACCGCAGTGTCTTGAAGGTGCATCTACGAACTCATACTGGTGAGCGGCCATTTTTTTGTGATGTATGTAAGAAGTCTTTCAAGCAGAGCGGGGAATTGAAAGTGCATCAACGCACTCATACTGGGGAGTAACCATTTAAATGTGATATATGTAACAAGACTTTTACCGTGTCTGGTAAGTTTAAGATGTATCTAGACACTCATACAGGGGAGTAACCATTTTTTTTGTGATATTTGTTAGGACTATTTCAAGCTGTGCAGTGCGTTTAAGGTGTATGAAAACACTGATATGGGGGAGAAGCCATTTAATTGTTATATATGTACCAAAATCTTTACTATGTCTATTAAGGTGAAGATGCATCTACACACTCATACTCGGGAGTGCCCGTTTTTATTTGATGTATGTAAGAAGTCTTTAAAGGATTCAGGTACCTTGTAGGGCCATCAACGCACTCATACTGAGTAGCAGGTGTTTACATGTAGTGTGTGTGTGAGAAATGTTTCAGTTGGCCTGGTATTTGGAAGGCACATCTACACACATACTGGGTGTGAGTGAGAAGTCTGTCACCCAGTATTGTTGTTTGAAGTACTATCAATGCATTTACTGTTGGCACTTGCTGTTTGCTTGTGATGTGCTCATATGTATGAAATCTTTCACATTTCCATGTTGCTTGAAATATGTATACTTTCATGGTGTGGGGAGCAGCCATTTATATGTGATGTGTGAAGAAATGTGAATTTGAAGGGGCATCTGGGTACTCATGGTGGTGAGCAGCCTTTTGCATGTCATGAATGGAAGGAATCTGTCACATTTTGTGTACCATGGAGGTACAGCTTTGCAGTCATTTTGGTTATATGTCTGTTTTGTTTGGTTGTGTGTAAGAAATATTTGACACATAAGATGCTTTGTCAATGTGGCGTTTGTGTGTGCGTGTTTTCGCACCAGCATTAAATTTGTACCTGAAATATTGTTTGATGATTGATCAGTGCAAGCATCAGACGTCTTGTCGAAATTATAACGTGGAACAAATGTTGGCTGTTTGCTGTGATTCTGAGAAAAAGTTTCGCAGGACATAGAATTTTATCAAAAGTTGATGCTGATTGCGCCTTTTTGACAACTTGGGTGTTGTGCCGGGAGTTTTCCCAGCACTCTCTGCGGAACTCGAACCATGGACTTTCGTCGCGCGCATCACTCCCTCCTACTTAATTCCCCTCCTGTCCCGAGTTTACTTCCTACCTGCGTATGATTGAGGAAATCACTCCGATCCTAGCCGTCTTCAAGTTATGTAGAAATTTTCGTCTCGGCCAAGGGGGCTAAATTCCGTCTGGCGGTGAGCTGGTGGGGTTGGAGTCCCTAGGCGGTCGTCGTGGTCCCAGGTCTTTGGTTTTGTTGGGTTTAGCCCACGACGACGCCAAGGTATCTTTATTTTGGTATGTATGGAGAAAAGTAATTGCTTGGTCAGTCTCACGTCTTGTATCTTTTGTAATTTTGTATATGATTGTCTTTATTGTATCTTATTTAATTTGTGTTACAATATATGATTTCTTTGGTATATTGTATCTTTGTTGTGTGCGCCAACCGGCTTATCTGCGGGTCCCAGTTCAGTAAAGCAGATATAGCAGAGAGGGGTAGGCCAGCCGTTATATTAGCAGGGCCCGAAAAACCACCCCCGGTTCAGATGGTAGCTTTGAGCGTGGTTTCTTTCCTGTGGTTGATCATGGTCGCCATGGCTGTTAAGAGCTTTTGGTTTGCTCAAATGGAAAATGTGAGCGTGCTACTGCCTTAAGATTGCTATATATATGGCACCAGTAGTAACGTATGGCGTAGTGGTGAATAATTATTGTATAATTTATTACTAGCAATGTAGATGATCGCTGATGGCATTAGCTTGTGTCGGCCGGTCGGGTTGCTAGGGGTTGTACGCCTTTGGGGGCAGTTACATTACGTAATCTATTTCTTTGCTACGCGGAAGTACTGAACCGGTGACGTAACCTTTGGATAGACGTAACCGACTGTTGCTGCGTGATGTGCCTGAGGGCAGCGTACTGGTCAGGTGATCCAGTGAGTGGAGACGTGATCACTGTGTGCAGATAGACAGCAAGGGTATGAATTTATTGGTCTTGTTGAATTTAATATAGTTATGTACATTTTATTTGTTACATTGTAATTTGTCATGATTAGTCGTATTTGACTAGTGATACTGGGCCAGAGTGCAGATTGTTGTGTGAATGGTGATTTGCTCCTGTGTTTCGGCAGGCAAGATGAATCCGAACTATTTGTTGAGGGATTAGCTTCAGTACGAGTTGGCATCCAGGGGCCTGAATAGTTCTGGGGACGTGCAGTTTCTACGTAAGATCTTTCGCGTTGTACAAGCGGATGGAGTTCCTAGCCTGGCGAGTTATCTAGCGCATGGCAGTTTTGAACACATGTATCGCTGCGCGTGTAGTAAGTTGGGGGAATTAGAAGCATTCCAGAATGAATTGGAGAAAGGTTTAGTACCCCCAGTCTCCCGTTTGAGGACTAGAATTGCCCATTTTTGGAACAGTATCAGGCACTTAGAGGATCTACGAGGTCTGTCCGGAAAGTAGAGAATGAAATTCCTACGCTCCCTACGGCCGTGGGATGGGAAGGGAAAGTCTAGGCCACTTAGGAGTTGGGTGCCAGGTATAGGTTAGAACCCATTTCAGTCACATTCTGACCTTCACAGAGTCGTGACAGTTATTGTTGTATCACCCTGTTCGAGTGCCTCGTCGTGAGAAAAATGCAAGCGAGTTTGGAACAACGGTATGCGATAAAATTTTGTGTGAAAATTGGTAACAGCGCATCGGAAACCCTCGAAATGTCGAAGAAAGCTTATGGACAAGCTACCCTCTCGTCTGCACAGGTCTACCGATGGCACAAAGCTTTCAAGGATGGACGCGAGAGTGTGGAAGATGAACAACGATCAGGACGCGTCTCTTCATCAAAAACGCAACGGAATGTGGATGCAGTGATGTCTGTACTGAACCGTGAGAGACGGTTGACTGTGAGAATGATCGCAGAGGAATTTGGACTCGCGAAACTGTTGTTCATGAAATTGTCACACAAGAATTGATGATGAGAAAAGTTTGTGCAAAATCGCCTCTTCGTGGATCCTTCATCATGACAACGCGCCGAGCCACACCTCATTGATTGTCAGAGAGTTTTTGGCTGAAAAATAATTCGCAGTTCTTCCATATCCTCCCTACAGCCCTGACTTGGCACCCTGTGAGTTTTTCATCTTCCCGAAGATAAAGAAGAATTCGAAAGGGCACCATTTCGGTACACTGACCAACACCCAAACAGCCGCGACACAGACACTGAACACCCTCACTGTTGAAGATTTTCAGGGCTGCTATGAAGAATGGAAGAATCATTGGGAGCGTTGCGTGCACTCCCAAGGATCATACTTTGAAGGAGATCACATTAATTTATAAAAATTTTCAATAAAAATATTCTTTTTGAAAACCATTCTCATTACTTTCCGGACAGACTACGTATGTCCGGAGGTTGCAGGTAATCAGCGTGACGAGGTTTCCAGTTTAGCAGCCCGCTTATCGGCGGTTGAACGAGAGTTCCTGCCCCCAGGGAACGATGTATGTGACCTTGCATCGGAAGATGGCGAACAACAACCGAATGGAAAAACGACCGAAGGACGCTAACAGGATATGCCGAGGGACGGTTAGGTATTTCCGCAAATACCGTAAGTAGCGAAGCCGATCAGCAGCTTAGAGGTCGGGCTTCCTCTAGTCATTTTTGTGTTGGAAGAGACGCGGTGACCCAATTTAACTCCAGTATTTTCAGTTAATTACCACATCCTATAGAGGGTCTATTAAAAAGATTGCCTCGGATAAATGGATTACAGGTCGACCAACTACTTGTGTTTTTGACAGGTGATTCGGATTCGTGACCTTTCTATGCTCACTGATGTACAGTTACTGGAGTTAATTTTCCCATATTGCCTGGACGCGTTAGCAGGGAAAGTAATGGCAGCGTTACAGGGTGCTTGGGAATTTGAGCGTCTCCATCGGGAGATATTAGAGTGTTTGTTTGATCAGTTGCGTCGGGAAAAGTACGAGCGGTTGCAGCGAGAAGGAGAAACATTCGCTACGTATATCTGTTCAGTTAAGGACGCGGCGAGAGTTCTGAGATTGCCTTTGTTGGAGCGCGATATAGTAAATAATATAGAGGGTTTGGCTCCTACTCATCGTTCCAGCTTTGTCTCTCAGGCAATGCCGACTAACTACAGGGAATTAGATCAGTTAGCCACCTTGGATCAGAATCTCACTTTCGCCAATCAGGAGCGCGAGGCCGAGATTCGTAGGAACGTAGGGCGGCGAAGTGAGGCCGTTCGCTGTGAGGGGCGGCAATACGAGGGTCGGAACTATAGGCGGTCAACGGAAGGGCGGTTTGCATATGATAGCAAACGTTGTTATCGCTGTAGGGAAGTAGGTCTTTGGCAGAGAGATTGCCCCCGAGGCAGCAAAATGCGTAGGTAGAGTAGGTTGCGCGGAGCAGAGTGGATCGGACGGTGTCGGTGTTTGAAGGGGAGGGACGCGGGGGGCTAGGGGACCAGCCTGCTGCCTCTTTCTTGTTCATCGTCGACCCTAGTTTTACTCTTGTCTCCGGGTGGATGTTTGATTTATGGTGAGGGGTGGTGCTAAAACTCGTATCGTCAGGCCGAGGTATGAGATTTGCCGAATTTCGGTACCCCTTGCTGAGCTCGTAGTTCATCTTTTCTCTTTAAGCGAGCTCATCTCTCGCAGATAAAACCTGCTGTCCATGACTAGTCATTATTTTTGTATAATGTATATTCTGTTATTTATTCATGTATTCAGTTATCATTATGTGCGACACTCAATGTAATTGTTTGAAGTTTGTCACGTTTATTGGAATTGTTATGTCACAGTTAAGTACTGGTGATTGTGTTCAGTGTCGTAACACAGTCTTTCCTTATATTATGAAGTCTAATGTTTGTATTGTGTTGAGCGCATGAGTTACTTGTCCAGAAGAGGGAGGTTTGCTCTGGCTAGGGTGTCATGATTAGGTGCTTATGAACCCAAAGTTTCAGAACCTTCCATCCTATGATGCGCGCTGTGTGATCCGGCTCATCAGAACATCGGTGCGAAGGGCATCGCTCGGTTGTTATGGATCCCGCTGGCAGCCGTAGTGCGTCACCTCGGAGAACGGGTGTTAGTTTTGGCCCGTGAGCGAAAACGAAGGCGCAGCGAATCCACTGCGGTGGGAGAAGTGCGAGGCAGGCTCTGGTGGACCACCGAGGAGGCGGTGGCAGGACAGTGAGCTTGCACGGAAGGCGGCCCGCAGGCTTGAACTGGCACATGTGGTGCATACGTAGGGGTCACCCGATGGATTGTGTAGTGACATTGTAGTGGACTATTATGTATAGCCGAAATGACACTACCGATATTATTCTCCAGCAGTGCGCAGTGAAACGCAAGTGTATTTTCCTTTAAAGACACCAGCACGTCTGTTTTAGAGGTCGGGGTTGTGCCGGGAGTTTTCCCAGCACTCTCTGCGGAACTCCAACCATGGACTTTCGTCGCGCAAGTCACTCCCACCTACTTAATTCCCCTCCATTTCCCCTCCTGTCCCGAGTTTACTTCCTACCTTCGTATGATTGAGGAAATCACTCTGATCCTAGCCGTCTTCAAGTTATGTAGACATTTTCGTCTCGGCCATGGGGGCTAAATTCCGTCTGGCGGTGAGCTGGTGGGGTTGGAGTCCCTTGGCGTTCGTCGTGGTCCCAGGTCTTTGGTTTTGTTGGTTTAGCCCCACGACGACGCCAAGGTATCTTTATTTTGGTATGTATGGAGACAAGTAATTGCTTGGTCAGTCTCACGTCTTGTATCTTTTGTAATTTTGTATGATTGTCTTTATTGTATCTTATTTAATTTGTGTGTTACAATATATGATTTTTTTGGTATATTGTATCTTTGTTGTGTGCGCGAACCGGCTTATCTGCGGGTCCCAGTTCAGTAAAGCAGATATAGCAGAGAGGGGTAGGCCAGCCGTTATATTAGCGGGGCCCGAAAAGGCACCCCCGGTGCAGTGTGGTGCACAAGTTTGTCCCTGTAAGGGAAACAGCAAATTCCTCTTTTGTATTGAAGGTCTATAGAGTTTGAGGATCGAAAAGTTCTGAAAAATGGAGAACATTTGGACGCTGCACCATGACAAAGCACCTTGACACACCCTCTGGCATTGCAGCGGCTTTCAGCAAAGAACCAAATTCCAGCCGTTGTGTTCTCCAGATCTATTCCCGAGTTAACAGGATACTGTGGGTCTGTTTACATAGAGCAAGTGATATCTGTTTACTGCATAGCGACTTATGACACTATCTTCTGTGCAGTACTCGGTTCCGCATTCACAAACTCTGTATCATTACCGGTGTATTTGTTTACTTAATGTGCTTACCTGAGGATATGGCTGTACCTAAACACATAGTGACACAGACACATATATGAGCCAGTATTCAAGCCAGTACACAGCGCTAAACAACCATTGCAGTATACACGTCAGTCTCTACGTAAATACTAAACCGTTTTACGCGCAACACTGTATAGAAATACAGAGATAGAAGACAGTATCGTACATACGAGAAAGATTCAGGAAGTCATTACGCTACAGTCCACTGTGCATCAGAAGTTGTGTGTCTAGACACACTGGACCCACAAAACAACTGATATATCCTACATCTTGACTTTTGTACTTTTAAAATTTGCCATTATTGTTGATTTGTAATTTGTGTAATTCACAATCCAAGTCCCTGATGATGATCCCAAAATAGGGATTCGAAACATGGCAGACAAAGTTTTATGGTAAATTGTATTGTATAATAGAGGTAATATGTGTGCATTGGTTGGTTAAAGAGATGTATGATAGACTAAAAATGCACGGTGTGAATAATGTAAAGTTTCTTTATAGATCACTTACATATAAACCATTACTCTAGAGTAAATTTAAGTATTTTCTTATTGCCACTAAATATTTTGCCTCTTCATTCTTAAGGATTGTCAGACTACATGGTAAACTGTAGAAGATACTCCTCGAATTCCATAGAAATGTAATTGTCTTAAAAAAGAACTTATGTTACATACAGGGCTGGCTCGTCAACGTTAAAAGTTCTTTGAGAAACTGTATGTTGAACCAAAGATAAAAGCATGGCCTTATTCAAAGACCTGTCTCTCGTTGTTAGAGGCCCAGACTGTAAGCCTAAAGCTGCAGGCACCCGGAGCTTCTGCCGACGGGCGCTTGGTGGAAGAAGAAGTTAATGTAAATGACAAGTTAAAATAATCACCATCTATGCAAATAACATTACCAGCTAATACACATATATCAGAAGAACAAGTATTGCATAAAGAACTGACATTGAACAAGTAGCAAAATTTAAAATAGGAACACGAAAGCCAACATAATTATCAATCAGTACTGACATCTCTCGTCTTTCTTTAGAACTTCGACAGCCGGGAAATAACGTTGCGCTCTGTCTGATCCGTAATCTATGTCCGCTTGTCTGCGCGTGCATTCTTGGAGCGTCAGGAACGTATGTCTGCTTGCATATTGTGAAAGATTTTGTGGTTTTAAGTGTCCGTGTGTGTAGAGAATTCTAAACTTTCGTCTCTGGTTTGAAGTATGCCGTTTGTTTAGAAGTTTAGACTGTTTTGATTGGTAAGAGGGCTTTGTAGTTCGTTTATCGTAATTTTTGTTATAGTGTACGTGGTGTTAGCATCCTTGTGTAAGGTTGTGATGCAGAATATAATGGTGCGGACTCGTCAAAGAGCGACGCAGGCAAAAAAGAACTGGTGTGAAACGTAGTGGAAAATACTCGATATAGAGAGTCGAGAATATCGAGTTTAGTGCCGAATTTCTGTCAATTGTGACGTGTGAAAACGACGGTGTATTACACAGTTTCTGAACGCAGCGTTGGATTAGGATACCGATACGATTTCAGGATTTGGAAAAAGGAAAAAATAATTCTGATTGGCATCGTTTTGAAATATTTTTCCATAGTGTTCATAATACATTGTTCTTTATGTCGGGCCAAAGTGTACAGGCGAACAATTACGTGCAGTAAGATTGTTCCGTGTTGTTAGTGTAATTTTGATAGTAATTATAATGTCTTTATATTTAGTAAATCGTTTATCGGACAAGGTTTGTAACATTCCATAGTACGCATAAAATTCGCTGTAATAGAAAGCACATATGAAACACCTGACTGGTGCAGCTATTTACGATCATCTTCAAATTTTCCTGTGTTGCCTACAGTAAAGGACAGTAATGAGAAAAGGTGTTGACTGGCAAGTGGAAATAAATTCAATTATTACTTTGTTGGAGAAGTAATATCTACTTAATTGAGTTTTGTAATTATACCCTATATATAAAGTAATACATGATTTATAATTAGTAGTGAATTGAAGTAAATTTGTTATGTCAGAAATTTATGTGATATTGTTTGGTGTAAATCAAGTGTTTAAAATTGAAAAAGGTATCACTAATGCAGTTTTGAAACTTGCTACATTCAGCAAAGGTTTTGACAGTAATTGATATTTGGTGGTAAATTATATATGTTTATTTGTGTAATATTTATGAGTATAGTCACACTGTTATCATGAAATGTATAGTGTGTTGGATATAAGTTATCTGTGTGATTAATAAGGTGGACATGTTTGTTTATGGCAGTCATGACTCATCAGGGAATAGAAGTAGGAGTTTTATGATGGCACATGCCTTGCCAAAAATAATCACCAGACAGGCATTTTTGTGTCTGGTCGTGATATATGCAGTTGGATCGTTCACATTTGAAATGTGTCACAGGAGTCTGAAACAGCCAGCCTTGTTTGTCCGGTCTGATCTTGTGTGCTTCGTTGTGTCTGCAGCCTAAAGATGACTTTTGATATTCTGCATCGTGCCTATGTATTTTACTATTTCTTAATGTATAAATCATCCAATTCGTGAATTAACACACCACTCCATTTTTATTACAGTAAATTCAACATGGTACACAATTTAGTGTAAAATGTAGTAAAATGGTATTAAAATTTGTTGCTGCATATTGTGACTAATTGAGGCCATCCTCAGGGGAACAATCTATACATCATGGAAGGTACATAAGCCATTACATTGCTAGTCATATTCTTACTTCCTCATGATGAAATATTTAAAGAAATAAAAGAATTTCTAATATAGTAGAATTTAAAGAAAATTCTTTTATTGCCATTAGTATTTAATCATAATCTAGTATACCTTTTGACTGGCAATGTAAAGCATCCGTACTTGCCTGGGTGTGTAAATTGTTACCCTGAGGATGGTCTGGAATGGCTGAAATATGTAGGGACAAATTTTAATACTGTTTTTCTGTATGTGGTACTTTATTGTATACTATACTAGATTTATTGTAATAAATAATCGAGAAGATGCATGGTCATGTACAGTAAACTGTACTCCATTATTTCTGCTTGACATGTTTGAATCCTAGGATCATTATGAGGGGCACACATTACACTTGCTATTGGAGATTATAGACTGTAAAAGCCTAGTGATGGTGACTGGTGTTAAAAGATTTGTATAAGTCTTGTTTTAAAATGTGTTGCTTGTATATACATGTTAAAATGTTAAACATAGTTATGTTCTGGGTAAATTTTGTGCTTTTTCTTTCAGCATCGTTATAGAGTGATCTACAGCTTTACTTTACTGTTTTTTGGTCTGATGAGGCTTAAGGCTTTGTGGAAATTAAATGGCATGTATTATGAGTATATCAGATTGATGTGTTTTGAACTCTTGTGCTTTTGATGGTGTTATTTTCATCGTGTTTTATGTCTGTTTCTTTTATTATTGGTTTGTTAATTATATGGTAATATTATTATAATTATTTGTATGTTATGTTGTGCCTATATATTCTGGCAGTTATCAAATAGTGGTGAAAAGTATCTGTTTTTTGTAAACTTCATATGATCAAGTTATTATTTTTAGTGTTGGGAGAACCTTTACCCTCCATGTATATCATGTGTGTATTTTCAGCTTATAATAAATTTGTGTATTTATGTTGGAAGATATCTAGCCATTAAGTATCACATTTCAGGCATGGTGTTGTACATGGTGGGGCAGCTTTCATTCAGCGTTTTTAAAGATATGCTATTCGACTGAGATTTATTAAAATTTGTTTAAAGTAATGTGAATTGAAAGACAAATGTTTTCCATTATTAGGGAATATTACAACAAAGTTACTCTTGAAAAGAATATCTGTCAGGTATCGTCCATCAAAATTGATGCACTGATGAACTCTGTTCATAGCACATTCCATCGCGCAGTAGTGAGAGGTAGTTTGGCATTTCTTTCCTCAGAAATACTTAGTATGAGATTTTGTATGTCTGACAAATGTGTCTGAAACACTTTTCTTTTCAAATAGCCCCATGAAAGAAATCACAAGCCAACAGATCGGGCAATCGGGCTGGCCAAGGAATGTTACCATAAATGTAATTTTTGGAAAAGTCTCTAAGGCCGACCTTAGATCAATGTTTATATTACATGGTGTCCCTAGCTGAACCTATGGCGAACTTAGTTTCCATGCTCTGTCCAGGGCTGCCCGAGTACTTCGTAAATCAACATGATGAATGACCGCTTCCCCATCCTGTACATTTTAAATATCTTAACTGATGATGTATTTTGTGAACATAATGTCACACATGTTTACTTTCAGGTTATAAACAGATATCTGAAGTGACATATGTCCTGCCTGTTCTGAATTAAGCAATAACATCCATCATGAGTGTGCCACGTATTTCAACCAGATTACAAAGGATACTTCATTGTCTTGAAACCAAAGTACCGAAGATTTTACTTATTCGAGCTGAACATATATTTCCTGCCCTCAACACAAGTATGGTGAGTGATGTGTGGTCATGTTTCTAGCAAAGTACAGTGTGCTTTATTTGTCAAGCAGCTGTCAGCAAGGGTTACTGCATATAAAGCCTGCAACTACAGGAAAGTTGGGATCTGTTTTTCCCTTGCAGTTGAACTTTCTGTGTTTTGTGTAAGAGTTTCAAGTGTTGGTCTCCGGTTTGTAAGCAGGTCTTGCAGCTTCTGGAAATATTTCTTGCAACATGTTAGAGATCTTGTTTTGAAACATTAAGCATTTCTGTTCAGATAATGTCCTTCAGTTCTTACAAAGAAAGTGGATTCTCCACACGAATTGTATCTGTACCCCACCAATATAGTCACCTCGTAACACTACAATGCACAACTTATCAGCAGTCTGTGAAATACTTCTGCCAGTGTAGCAATAGAGAATTTTACTGTGAGCAACATGACATTGTACTGCATGAAATAAACATGCATGATCTGCTCTGTTTATTTCCCAGATAATTTCATCAGAATGAACTGAATGCAAGTGTCTGAATCTGTTGTTTCTCTGAGTAACACTGCTATGTGACATTGTGCAAACTCACTGCACAGCAGGTTTCAGCCTTCTAATGTTCAGAAGATGCATGGGGTTTTTTGAAAGAAGTCTTTTTCAATTTGGCTGTTTGTATTGCTGCTTAGTTTAAGCCAATGAAGACACATTTTTTGTGATTTCTGTTCATCCGTTACTGGACATGACAATCATAAGTTTTCCAATATCCTACATGTTATTTTGTCACTGCCATTGATGCAGGACTTTTTTATGCAAAACTTTGAGTGACACTGTTTTCATGAAGCCAACTTTGCAGAAGACTGCATGTGAACACCCGTTGTTTATATGAGTACATAGGACACAATGACGGTGAGGCCACTTGCAGTCCAAGATGAGTAAGGGGTGACGTTAATGTAATATGTTTTATCCCATTGCATTTATATATTGACCCCAATATTTAACTGCAATACAACACTATTTATTGAAATCCACGTTCAGCTACATGTCTCTGCTATTTCAGTCATCATCAGGTTGTATACACCAAGTTCCTGTTTTTTACTGGTAATGGCTAATATTAAGACTGCAGTGACACTGGTAAATATAATGCTGTGATTTGCTTCTGCTGCCTGATGTTTGAGCACACTGGACGGTTGTGTTCTATCAGCTATGTGTGGTGCTTGCAGCAAGAATGGTGATAGTGATGGTTAGTGGCTGCATCCCATCCCACGCTTTTGCTTCTCCTGCCTGGCAGCTGATCTGTCAAGTGTCAGAAAATGTCCCATTTACTCTGATGAATAACCTGTCCAGGGCCTCCTGTTAAAGTAAGTCCTTTCATTTGTGTAAGCCCCACTGAAGTTCCTGGAATGGAAACAAAAGACCGGGAAAGGTTGATTTGCATCTGTGCTTGGTCATTTTGGAGGCACCGATACTGCTACACAAGCAGCAGTCATCACCATTTGTAGCACCTGATCTTTTTTACGTGTCCTCGCATGTTGTGGTTCGGTCATGTTTGAAACTGATATATCTACACAGACGAACAATGCACCCATTCGAGCTGTGCCCTGTGTGAGGACACTTCATGCTGGTTCACGGCATGGATCATATCCCAGACTATTCCTACAAAGTCAATGAAGATGTGTTCTGTCAAAAAAATCACATGCTTCTAATGTCATTCGGATACTCGTAAAACGCACTAAAGTTACGGAAGTGTACCTGGTTGTAGCAAGTCTGCATGTGGATCCCCGGACTCCCAGGCTGATTCTATAGACCATTGTCTATTGAGAAATAGAGTGAAAAACCACCTGTTATTAAAGTGCTGGAAGTTCTGTGTGTATTTTTCCTCCTCCATGATTTACTGTTGTAACAAGGCATATGTTCAATGGACGTATTGCAGGACAAAATCAGAACACACAGATGGCTTACAAAATCATGACATACAGAGAGCTAACAAATTCCTTAAAAATGCTGGAATTACAAATACTTGGGATCGACACTAACAAATCAAAATTGCGTGCAAGAAGAAATTAAGTAAGATAAAAGTCAGGACATTATTGGTGATTTTTGGTCCAGACTCTTCTGTCTTTTCGTATGCTATCATAAAATATAAAGTTCAAATTACAAAGAACTGTTACTTTGCATGTTGTTTTATATGAGTATAGAACTTGGTGTCTCACATTTTTGGAAGAACATAGGGTGTATTTATTAACTGAGTGGGATGCATACAGGAAGTCAGAGAAGAACAGTCATAAAGTGATACATGATTTGTACTACTCATCGGACATTATTCAGTCAGTTAAATCAAGGAGGATGAAATGGATGGGATATGTGACCAGTATGAGGAGACAGGAAAAGCTTACATAGCTTTGCTTATAAAACCTCAGGAAAAAATACTGCTTAGAAGGACTAGGCATAAGTGGCACTGTGGATAGTCTTAAAGTGGGGCTTAAAGAAAGTAGGATGAGGTAATGTGGACTACATTAATTTGGCTCAGAAGAGGGATGAGTAGAAGGCTCTTGTGAACATAGTAACAAACGGGTGGGTTTTATAAAGTGCAAGGAATTTCTTGATTATGGTGGGGAATGAATAGTTTTCCATGGCTTTTGTTTCTTTGGTTTGTTGGTTTATTTCTTTGTGTGTGTCATAGATATCATACTTGATGCAAATATTACATGCTGTGACCCTTGTAATGTTTTTTGTAGGCTGTAAATATCTCATGCACTGCCTCCTGTTTTATTTACATATTTCTGAAGTAATTCGTGATTATATGTGGTCAGTATTTGATCTGTTATGCTAAAATTTACACTGATGATCCACAGCAACCTTGTGTATGCACGGCATTAACCTTGGCAGAAGAAATTTGAATAAAATAATCTATGTAGTTCATAATGGTGATATGTTTCTATGATTCAAACAGACATTTATCATCCGTCTTATAAGAAGAAAAATATATTCCTTCCGGATTTGAGGCAGTTCTCCCTTATTTGTAATAGACTTAATAAGCTTATCAAATTCAGAATGTGCTCTTTTACCTCCCTATTGAGTCTGTTCTGTTAAACTTGTTTAATGGCCGGTGATTTATATATCTTTCACTTTGCGATAGCCATCTCAACCGCAGAAGCACAGGTATCAGGCACTAGAGGCTCAGATGTAAGTAGGATATTACAGTGTGCCTAACATGATTGTCCCTTGTACATTTATTAATCAGAAAAACAGAATATTCTACCTATACTAATTACTGTGGAAGTACAAAATCACATTGTCCTTATCATTTATCATGTTATTTCTAGACTGGTAACCCTGATTAAATTCTGTGTATTTTTAAACAAGGCTGTACTACTGTGGTTCTTACTGTTTGATCAAACCACATTAATTTTACCTCTCCAGGATTTACACCTTTTGTTCCTGAAATGTCTACATGTTTGTATTTCGCATGATACACAGATCAAAATATGTGCATTCAAGGGGACTATGTAACCATTGCAGTTTAGCATGCTTCTTTTGATCTACAAAATTTGGAAACTCATCATTGCAAGATTTATGCTGCTTCTCTTTGTTATACCTGGACTGTATATAGTTGAGATTTTTTATTTTTGTCTAATATTTTTATAACCCTAGTGTTGAATGTATGTATGTAATGTACATTCCCTGAAGCTGCAAATCTGCAAGATTCTATTCTTGACAGTTAGATGTTAGGATGTGTAAATGTTAAGAATCTCATAATGTTATTATTGTGATTTTTAAGGTTTTCACAGGAGTGTAATGAAGGATGCTGGTCTTGTGGGTTGTGATGCTGCATTGCTGAGTATGTTGTTCCTGGGCCTGCAAAGGAATGCCCACCTTCAATTTCATGCATTCCAGGTCCTTGGAAACTTTAGGATGCACTTACCCAGCTACACAGCCTTACCTCCCAGAAAACAGGAATCCACCATTATCATTACTCCTTTCATGTAGACTCTTGATCCTGGTTGTTGGTTTGAAAATAGCCTCAATTATAATTTTTTCCTAAGTGTATGAACAGAATTTTCGTGTTGTGTTTAGTGTATTGATCTAATACCTGCTGTGAGTGCTTATGTAAAGACAGTCCTTTGGGTAAACACATTCCAAACAATGTCACACTGGTGGCCGCATATCATTAAAAAATGCAACCATATCCCTCATTGGTGATATTCATATTCTTTTACAAAAAGAAAAGTACAACCGTTTGTTGGTTTAGCACTACACATTACCCACCTGACATGCAGTACTGCTATTAAATCTACATTGATGCCATCCTTTCTACTAGCTCTGCAGTTGAGACAGTCTGAGGGATTACACAGGGGTGGGTTCATTAAGTGTAATAGTTAGTTAAAAATGTATGTTTATTCTCTTCAAAATCATATATATTATACTTACGATGTCACATATGGTCTCTGACTGCATTGCTGTCCAGAGGTACAGCGAGCTGCCTGCAGTATTGGGGTCAGTCCACCATCCACCCTCCAAAAGTTTTGTTTCTTTTTATGATGTGGAGGTTGTTGCCTTCCTTTTGGTTCAATCCTGATGCTGGGTTCAAGGTTCTTGAATGCTAGGAAGAATGCTTCCTTAGCAAAGCCAAGTAATTTTCTAGAGGGTGTCCCTTTCATACCCTTCTTGCAATGATTTTATGCCACTAAATCTTGTCGACCCAAATCAAGGTAGCTGCTTGAGCTTCTCCAGATAATGACCTTCAGCATCACAGTCTCAAGTCTCAAACTTGTAAACAGTGGGGCGACGTTCCCTGCTGATAGCTTTGTTTTGAAATCACTGTTTCCTCCCACCGTGGGGTTTCTGTCCTTTTGGGTAGAGGTGTGCGGGACTCGAACCCCGTGCCTCCTCTTTGGACTGTTTATTCATTATTTTGGCAGGTATCTTCTTTATCGGGGTTCATCTTCTCCATCCAAAACTTGTGGATGTGACATGCTGTTACAACAGGGACACACTAAATTTAGCATTTGTGGTGTGATACTCGTAATGATTTACAAACTGTCCAGTGCACACTTTCGCTGGCAATTACAAATGCACATATCTGTACCTGAAATGTAGGCTTATCTTATTTGATCACATAACAATTTATTGTAACATACTGTTTTATGCAAAAGTTCATTTCTACATAACTAACTGCCTGATTGAAACATAGCTTTTTTACTATTCCAGACAGTCTGTGTTCCTCAAGAAGCAGATTTTGGTTCCAGAGAGACAATGGGCGATATGTCTGAACCACAGAATAATTATGCTGAACATGAAACATATAAATATGTATGCACCCATAGTGAACAACATCAGTTAACATGTGATGGGCATAAAAAATCTTTCATTCGGTGCAATGTCTCCAAGAAGCATCTTCAATCACATCATGATGAGCTGCCATTTATGTGTGATGTATGTAAGAAGTGTTTCAAACTGCGCGGTGACTTGAAGGTGCACCTACGCACTCATACTGGAGTGTGCCCGTTTTTATGTGATGTATGTAATAAGTCCTTCAAGCAGCGCGGGTACTTGAAGGTACATCAACGCACTCATACTGGTGAGAAGCCATTTGAATGTGATATATGTAACAAGACTTTTACTACGTCTAGTAACTTGAAGGTGCATCAGCGCACTCATACTGGGGAGAAGCCATTTAAATGTGATATATGTAACAAGACTTTTACTATGTCTGGTACATTGAAGCTGCACCTACGCACTCATACGGGGAGTGCCCGTTTTTGTGATGTATGTAAGAAGTGTTTCAAGGAGCGCGGGGACTTGAAGGTGCATCTACGCACTCATACAGGGGAGAAGCCATTTAAATGTGATATATGTAACAAGACTTTTACTATGTCTGGTACATTGAAGCTGCACCTACGCACTCATACGGGGGAGTGCCCGTTTTTGTGTGATGTATGTAAGAAGTGTTTCAAGGAGCGCGGGGACTTGAAGGTGCATCTACGCACTCATACAGGGGAGAAGCCATTTAAATGTGATATATGTAACAAGACTTTTACAATATCTTATAACTTGAAGATGCATTTACGCACTCATACTGGGGAGCGGCCGTTTTTATGTGATATATGTAAGAAGTCTTTCAAGCAGCGCATTAAATTGAAGGTGCATCAACGCACTCATACTGGAGAGCGGCCGTTTAAATGTGATATATGTAACAAGACTTATACTCAGTCTGGTAACCTGAAGATACACCTACGCACTCATACTGGGGAGCGGCCGTTTTTATGTGATATATGTAAGAAGTCTTTCAAGCAGCGCATTAAATTGAAGGTGCATCAACGCACTCATACTGGAGAGCGGCCATTTAAATGTGATATATGTAACAAGACTTTTACGATATCTTGTAACTTGAAGATGCATTTACGCACTCATACTGGGGAGCGGCCGTTTTTATGTGATATATGTAACAAGACTTTTACAATATCTTGTAACTTGAAGATGCATTTACGCACTCATACTGGGGAGCAGCCGTTTTATGTGATATAATGTAAGAAGTCTTTCAAGCAGCGCATTAAATTGAAGGCACATCTACACACTCATACTGGGTGTGAGTAAGAAGTCTGTCACCCAGTACTGTTACGTGATGTACCATCTACGTATTTACTGTGGGCACCAGCTGTTTGCTTGTGATGTTTTCGTATGTATGAAATCTTTCACATTTCCATGTTGCTTGAAGATAATTATACATTCACAGTGTGGGGAGCAGCCATTTATATGTGGTGTGTAGAAATAATGTGAAATATTTTACCTAGCAATTTGAATGGGAATCTAGATACTCATGGTGGTGAGCAGCCTTTTGCATGTCATGAATGGAAGGAGTCTGTCACTTTTCGTGTACCATGGACGTACAGCTTTGTAGTCATATTGGTGATAGTCTGTTTTGTTTGGTTGTGTGTAAGAAATAATTGACACATCATGGTAATTTAAAGATGTATCTGTGGGCACAACAGAGTGGAAATGCTACTGTTTTATGACTTGTTTTTCAGATCAGTGAAGAGCCAGTTGTGTCTGAAGGTAGATCATCATGTATGTAGCGCATTCTGTCCATAATCTTGTAGTGTGTGTTAAGTGGTTGCGTATGGAACTGAGTGCTGTTACAACATATACACACTCACATGATTGATAGTTGAAGGTTTCATTTCATATCTGTAGGATGTTTGTGGTGTCGTGTAGTTTGTCTAAAGAACTTCAGTAATGGAGCGGAATGACTACATTTCTGTAATGCATGAGAAATGTAATCAGTTTGTGTGATATTTTCAAATTAATTTTTTTATCCATAATTTTTTAAACTATGTGTCAAGACATTCACTTTAGCTGTGTGTGTTGTACAATCTGTTGATGCACAGTGGTTCATATCTGTTTTCATGGGATAGTTTCCCTGATTATACTGTGTGATTTGAGTCATTAAACCCATATATAAATATTTAGTGATGGCTGTAGGAGCTGGGATAACATAGCCTGATAGCAACTAGGCTAGTTGTGGACAGTCTGGGGTTTGAATTCGTATAGGTGCAAGATATTTTTCTCTTCTCTTAAACGTCTGGCCAAGATGTGGGGCCCATTCAGCCTCCCATTCAATGGGTATGGGGTCCGCGTACGATGACGAACACTGACCTCCATCTAGCACTCAGATTAAGAATCAGTGGATCTAATTCTCTACTCCCCCTGTTTGGCTGCACATTCCAAACTGGGACTAATTTACCTTATATCAATGGCTGTAATTGAATGCAATTGAACAGGATTTGTAGAAAATATATATAAGTGTGACATTAACAGTGCTGAACATTACCAAGAACTAATTTTGAATTGCATATTGTTGTAATATGTTGAACAAGACTGCTGTGCTATATCACAAGCAGGAAATCAAACAATTGAAATGTTGCATGAATTTTTTGTCAGTCGCATTTATTTGTTGAAGCTTGGGGCTTGTTGAAAGAAAATTTGTACAAATTCAATCTGCAAAAATTATAGCAATTGAAACAAAATGTTCAGCCCTGCATTTCGAGCATCACTGCAGCATCTGTTCATGAGGCTGCATCAAATATGAGGAAGCGAATGAATCCATTTATTGCTGAGTGTGGTGGGCTTGTCCAACACCTAGTATAACATTGTGTTTTTCTAATATTAACGTACCTTTATCTTGAAAAGTAGAACATGTTTTAAAAACTGGATTTTGTGACATTTTGATCATCCTGTATATATGCAAACATACGTGATGTGTGCTAGAAATTAAGTGTGCATAGTGTTCCATAGGTACATGTGTGTAGACATAACGGAGAGTGTACCATATAATTCTTTGACAATGGTGTAACCTGCGAAACATCACTGATATGTATTAGAACTTTTTCCATCTTCACTGAGTGTAAAATATAGAACACAAGTGTTTGAAATCAAAACTGCAAACGATGGAAAATATTCTAATACATATCAGTGATGTTTCACATAATGGAGAGTGTTTACAGTTGGAAGATGTGGTGAGAAACTGGTTTGGAAAACAGTAGCTTAGAATTCTTTGAATGGGTACATACTCAGCTGGGAGCATTTGTGGTCTTTGGTGAAGAAATTGTTGCTCAGTTTTGTAAGGACATGAATAGAAGTACTGTAAGGAATATCAGAATTGCTGGAATGTTTCCAACAAATGGGGTTTAATACTTGCACTATATGAATGAACATGACCCTACATACATTTTTGATACGGTTTTCATAATTTTTATTTAGGATATTATAACGACCCTTAACATGGTTGTTGGTGTGGCTTACTGCTTATATGATGTTGTTTTTCTCACTTGTGCTGACTTGTAAAGCATGACGTAAGAGTTTGTGGTGTTCAGTTGTATTGAGATAAGTGTGTTTCCTCTTACAGAAAGAGGGGTGGTATTTTCAGGGGTACAATGTGCAGTACCTGTGGCACTGTCATGAACATGTTGACACATGTTAGTGTGGTGCAGGATGCTTTGGAGTTGAAGGGTTACCACTGCTATTCACAGTGTCTCTGAATAGTTATTCTGTGGGTGTGTAAATCACTAGGAGAAAATCGTATAAGCCTCATTGTGGCTTATTGGGATGAAGCTCATAAAAAATCTGCTGTATTTATCTGGTACATTCAATATATAAGAATCAGTGAAAGACAGGAATTGTTTAAGCAGGCCAGAAGTGTTGAGGAACAATGAAAATGTGGCCAGTGTTTGGACAAACATGACATCAAATCAGTGTGTGACAATTGTCCAGAGAGCAGATGAAATTGGCGTTTCATACGGATCATTTGAGGCCATTCTGAAAGATGCTTTGTCAATGCGGTGTTTATGTGTGCGTGTTTTCGCACCTGCATGAAATTTGTACCTCAAATATTGTTTGAGGATTGATCAGTGCAAGCATCAGACATCTTGTCGAAATTATAACATGGAACAAATGTTGGCTGTTTGCTATGATTCTGAGAAAAAATTTTGCAGGACGTAGAATCTCATCAAAAGTTGATGCTGATTGCGCCTTTTTGACAACTTGGGTGTGGTGCACAAGTTTGTCCCTGTAAGGGAAACAGCAAATTCCTCTTTTGTATCAAAGGTCTATAGAGTTTTACGATTGAAAAGGTCTGAAAAATGGAGAACATTTGGACCCTTCACCATGACAAAGCACGTTGACACACCCCCTGGCATTGCAGCGGCTTTCAGCAAAGAACCAAATTCCAGCCATCCTCCAGTCGTTGTGTTCTCCAGATCTATTCCCGAGTTAACAGGATACTGCGGGACTGTTTACATAGAGCAAGTAATATCTGTTTACTGCATAGCAACTGATGACACCATCTTCTGTGCAGTACTCGGTTCCGCATTCACAAACTCTGTATCATTACCAGTGTATTTGTTTACTTTGATACATTGCTGAAATATAACTTAATGTGCTTACCTGAGGATGATATGGCTGTACCTAAACACATAGTGACACACACACATGAGCCAGTATTGAAGCCAGTGCACAGCGCTAAACAACCATCGCAGTATACACGTCAGTTTCTACATTTACGTACGTAAATACTAAACTGTTTTACGCTGGACCAGGGCACCTTTTTGGGGCCTCTAATATCTCACGGCCGCCCTACCCCTCTCTGCTATATCTGCTTTACTATGCTGGGCCCCGCAGATAAGCCGGTTGGCGCACACAGCAAAGATACAATAAAGACAATCATATACAAAATTACAAAAGATACAAGACGTGAGACTGACCAAGCAATTACTTGTTTGCATACATACCAAAATAAAGTTACCTTGGCGTCGTCGTGGGGCTAAACCCAACAAAACCAAAGACCTGGGACCACGACGACCGCCAAGGGACTCCAACCTCACCAACTCACAGCTGGACGGAATTTTGCCCCCATGGCCGAGACGAAATTTAGAAGTTGCTTGTAGGCGGCTAGGTTCAGAGTGATTTCCTCAATCATACGAAGGTAGGAAGTAAACTCGGGACAGGAGGGGAACCAAGTAGGCGGGAGTGATGCGCGCGACGAAAGTCCGTGGTTCGAGTTCCGCAGAGAGTGCTGGGAAAACTCCGGCACAACGCGCAACACTATATAGAAATACAGAGATAGAAGACAGTATCCTACATAAGAGAAAGATTCAGGAAGTCATTACCCTTCCGATGACAACACGGAATTCAAGGACATAAAAACACGTCATATCAAATGATAGGAACATCCAACATGGGTATAATCATGACAAATAGCAAGGATTTATTAAATAATATACAACACGAGTATTGATTACGCTTGAAAGTTGGTTATGTAGAGTATTCCCACTACTTATATTTTGTATGTTACCAGTACACTGCAACTTGTTTAATTTTAACAGTGTTATTGATATGCATTCTGTTATTCCATTATGTGCTTTAATAACAAAATTTAAACTACCTCAGTTCTGCCCTTTTACATAATTGTAGCACTACCCGATGTTGGCCGCAATTACCGGACGAAGCATGTCGTAGTGAATGTGATGAATAAATGTGTATAGAATAATTGGTAGTGTTGTATTATTCGAAGACTCAATAAACCAACAATGTAACAGACAGCTAGAAGCCTCAGGAGAGAATTTTAGAGAGGAACAAGGCACATAAAGGACATTATAGCAGAGAAGACTAAAGGAAGATGGCAGGGGAAAAGGATGCATGGACAATTCCCACGTAGCTTAGACGAAACTGTTGTGGATGAGGAACAATCATATCGATGGCTAAAATTTGGAGACAAAGGGAGAAAGAGAAAGTACAATAGTGATAACCCAGGACCAAGCAATTAGTTCAATTTAATTTAAGAATAAAATTCTGAAGGAAGAAATGGATAATAAATGCCAGTTGTATAAAGGACGTGAAGAAACTAGTGACCACCTAAACTGAGGATGCCCCATTCTGGCGAAGAATGAGTACTTAACAAGAAACGACAGAGTTGGTGCACGTTTACAGTATTGAATATGGAAAGCACTAGAAACAGAAACGACATAAAGGTGGCATGCACACACACCGAAGCCAGTATGTGAGCATCAAGATATAACTATTATGGAATCAAGGATAAACACATAATGAAGTTATGGCAAATTGGCCAGATATAATAAGTGCTGGCACAACATCCTTAAGGCCAATTACAGAGACAGAGCAGGAAACACAGTACATCCAGTAACAAACTGCAAATGAAAAGACACACAAAGGCAATAAGAACAAACATCTGGCCTGCTTGTTAAAGTAAAAAGGTTTAGACAAGTAACGTGTTTCTAATAATAATTACAAGTATAAGATAGAGGGACGCTTGACGTACGCTGCACGTATCAGACTGTGGTTTCCGCGAGGCCACCCTGTGTAGTCCGGTTCATTAACGGAATCACCAGGGGATGTCTGTATTATTTTGGTTTCAAATTTGACTAGACCGTATGGGGTTGAAATCGGCGATGGATTTCTTCGTACTACCCTGCTAACTGCTATTCTGCCGTCGTTGGAGGTTGCAATAATCTGGTGTTTTTAAATTGCAGAGTACTTAGTGTTGTACAACCAAAATTAATTCCCCACCCATTACACCGTACTCATTGTAGTGCATCACGAAAGGCACTGCGTCACAAATATGGATTACGAACATTGCATCTTGTCCTGTTGATCGATGTTTCTCCGACTCCCGTCAGGTGGCTGCGCTGCGACGAATTGACCAATGATAAGTGGTACTCGCCGGACGCACGGAAATATATACTCACCAGATAGTCCGAAACGAAATCTAAAACAACGTTTCGCCCGGTGCGGCTGAACGTACGATACCAATGCATTTATGTGAAGAATATTTGGTGATATACTATTGGGTTTCTGCATCGTGTAGGAAGAGTTTTCAGACGTTAACGGAGTACTACTACACATTAAGGGTTACAATCATTTTCATATGGATCCTTCTTTCCCACCCTCAGCTCTGACCATATTTCTTCCACATTTCCTATATAACTGACACATTCCTTTGTTCCCAAACACTTCAGCATTCACGTAAAACAAATGCAATCACTCCCAAGACAAAATAGTACGTTCCTCTGGAACGGAATACTCTTCTACTGCATGGCGCAGAAACCTGAAAGAAGACCAGCATCTTACGAACAACCGCCGTGAAATCCCGAAAACTGATACATATGAAGAATGATTCTATACTTTCCGTGCGTGCGTATTTTCCGTCCGATGCGTACGATTGTGCGTGTACCCAAATACCACGGATGACCTGTCGAGAAGTGCTTATGTTGAGCTCGTACATGGATCTGCACAAGGTGACGACCCAGTACAGTGGTATTGGTATTATAGCCGGTAAGATCCTTGCCAGGTTCTGGCTTATCCATTGTTCATTTATCTGTGGCGAGAGCTATCCCATATCGCCAAAATGTTTCATTACCTCTGTATTGGTCACAGATTACTACTATCAGATATGCAACTGCAATGCTATTGGTCAGAAAAGTGGAGCCGAGCCTATTGTTTTGCCATCTATGCGCCATCGGGAAGTACCACAAGGTGTTAGTAGCAATAACCCAGTCGGTAAGAAGGTTGACTACTATCCGGCCTTCAATATATTCCCCCCACACCGGCGTGAACCACAGATAATTTTCACTTGACATGGTTTACCAGCAGCATGAAATAATGTCCAGCACAATATGACATATCATAGATATTTCATTCCTTTCTATTTCTTATCCCTTCACTGAAATCTACTCATCTAGAAAATATGTTAATGTTCACAAGGTAGAGGACAGTTGAGGGTTTAAAATTGTCAATTAAAAATATGATTTGATCATAGATGTCTGTATTTAACTTTGTAAGTAGTTCACAACTTACATTAACACAGTATATCTGTAATCATGTAAGGGAGATTTTCCCTGACAGTCTTATTGGTAGCCTTGATTATACACGATATCTTGCCACCAGCTGTCTCTGCTGAACATTCTGTGGAAAGAGTTGCAAGGTTTTAGTGCACGTAATCCGTGGTGTACGCTACCTAAGCAACTTTGGATGCGAAAATTAGATACAGGCGCTGAAAATGTATTCTATCCACAACGGACAGAATGTTTTGGTTGTTTGGGGTTCACCTCCTCCAAACGAAGTGTTTCAGAATTTTGTGGGAGAGATACAAAAGTTGACAGGTCCATTAGGAAAGGTTTCTGTTGAAAATATTGACAGGTTAACCATGGGTATGTATTAAATTTCATAATGAGTATTCTGTGAGTAGTGATCGTTCAGCTTGTGTATGATGTTTCTTTAGAAAGACGATACTGTTCAGACTGTAATAGGAGCACTTTGTTAGGTTTTCTGTATATGATGCCATTAAGAGGTTATGAAGTCCTGTGCTTGTTGGCTCAAGAGATGTGTGTTTTGTGATGCATACTATCTATTTTTTGTCATATAAATTTGATAAGATTTGATTTTAGCTTATGTACAGTAGGAATAAAGTCAAAGTTGTCCATGACATTGTGACATACTGTGAAGACGTTTTGGAACTAACATGGAATTGGGAATACTCGTTACGAGGTTACGAGTATGTCTTTTGTGATGCTTGCCTCTTTTATCATAGTTCGTTTACAGACAACAGAAATAATGTATGAGTGAAATTTGTAATGTACTTGAAATATGTACCTTCATTTGTGTTTTTGTATGTTTCTGTGTGTCGTGTAATGGCAACCATAATGAGCCTCAGTTGCCACCACAT
Organism: Reticulitermes speratus; assembly: GCA_021186555.1. NCBI lineage: Eukaryota > Metazoa > Arthropoda > Insecta > Blattodea > Rhinotermitidae > Reticulitermes > Reticulitermes speratus. The sequence goes on from JAJKFL010000330.1 coordinate 3,978,593, forward strand.
GTGACAGTAACTGAAGTGAGAGATTTACCAATTTCCATTCCCTTGGTAGATCACTTCTTATTCTGCCTTCACTAAATGGCAGCTGTGAGCTGGGTTTGTCACTGAAAATAAATTCTTTATATGTATGTTGACAGCATGTCTTGAGTTTCCGTTAATAGTATGACCTTAGTGGATTAAACTTGTGTGTTTTTATCTATCTTGGCATCTGTGACTGTGAGTTGTCAGGTCTTATGCTGTATGGTCTGTCTGTATCCTGTAATGTGCCAGAAGAAAGGAAGACACAAGTAAAGATTTTTTATGACTGCATTAGTATGTGCCCTTATAAATATTATTTTGTTTGCATTTAACTCCTTGATAATGGCCCAGATGAGCTGAAACATGTTGGAGAATATATGAAGATATTTGGATCGTCCCAACAACAGTATACATGTTTGGTTTTAATTTTATGATTGATTTTGTTAGTGAAATAAAGAGTATTTTGTAGTGTTAGTTTATGAGGAACTGTAACAGTTTAAGTATTACATGGGAAACAGGTGTGGCCCCCTTCACTCTTCAGCTGATTTTTGCCCGAGGAAAGATCCGTGGTACTGACTGGGTAGCTGAGTGAGCTTCAGAGCTGGGCTTGATGCACTGAAAAAGCGAAAAGTCTCTGTCCCTGCTGATAATTGAACCCTGATCATCCAGCCCGTCTCCTACTGATGATACTGACAGATCTGTCCCTCAGTAGGTGTTGTGACCAGAATTAATTTTCATGACAACACTTACTGTAGGCAACCAGTAACAAAATTATTGACATTTATTGTTTTTGGAGGTGAAACGTGAACAGGGGCGTTACCTCTTTATTTAATGTATAAAAAGCAGCGGGGATGAATCGTTCTCATACTGGAATGGATTTGTATCAGAAAGACTTTTTACCTTTGTATGGACTTCCTGAATTTACTGACTTCATGTACTAGATATTTACTTGTTTCACTTTATTTTGCAGGATCTCATCCATCTTCATCATTTGATGTAGTGCTGTCTGGGGTGATTTTCCCACAGTCAATAAGTCACACTGTAGAATTACTTGCAGAGTTTTTAAGACTTGTGAAACCAGAGGGAAGAATTATCTTACAAGAAGCAACAGTTCTAAATCCAAATGGAACACAGTTGAAAACAGTAGAAAAATTGCAGTCCATATTAAAAATCAGTGGTTTGACCAATATACAGGAACCCAAGTGTATTTCACCAACAGATGAAGAGATCCAAACACTAAAAGATTTACTTAACATAACTGTAAATATTAGCGTTGTTGAAATACAGTGCCAGAAGCCAAATTTCGAGGTAATTTCTTACTTCTTATGATAAATGTAGTGTATATTTGCCTGTGCACACTAAATGTGGATGTGCCTTTTGTGATACTTTATCAAGTTGTATATGATGTGATCGTAGAATATAATAGGATATAATTAATTTTGTTGCTTTCTGGGATGTGTGGGACATATCAATCTCTTGCTGGCTGCTTCTCCCTAGACAGCTGGGCATATAACTCATCCAGTATTTGCAGGTGTTCATTGATGTTGATTGTTTTGCAAAAGAATGTGGGCCTGACTATGCAGTAACCAGACAAGGCATACCAGACTTTGATTTTCAGATCATGGAGTAATTGCTCATGGAAGATGTATGGGCTTCCTGTGGCCCAACACCAACTGTTCCGAGAGTTCATGTGGTCACTTAAATGGAACCAGGTTTCATCTGTCATGAAATATTGCAGTGGGTTCACTGATTCTTGAATGACACATTCCAGCAATCACTCACAGTAACAAACGTGTTGATGTGCGTCCCCAAATCATAGTTTGTGAACCACCAAAATGTGGTATAGCTTAAAGCAGGCCTGCTCAACCATCTGTGTGGTGCAGGCAACTTTGGCAAAATTTGGTCCGCATGCAGGTAACATGAATTTCAATACACGAAATGAAGAATAAATCATATTACGGATAATTATATAACAATGCACGTTCACAATCACTGACAAAGTTATTTTAATCCCAAAAAAGAAGTACTGCTAACACGCTAACAATAAGATTTATGATATGGTCACTTCAGACTGTGTCAGTAGTGGTAAGTGTCTTAGTTTGCCAGGAAATGGTGGAACTTCTTCAGCGTTCTTGGCTTTACCATGGAAAGGGATAAATGACATCTCATTTCAAATGTCTTCACGGGCAACTTAACCCTTGGTTGCAGGCAACATGTTTTCTGCGAGCTGCGGATTGAGCGGGCCAGGCTTAAAGCACGAATGGTACTTATTAATGAGGTCTACTCTAAAAGCCCGCTTGTTGCGAGATGCCTTGCAGACTTATTAGGCTATTTGTTACGTTCTTTAGAATATTGGCAGCAAACTGCAAAGTACAAGGATGTAGTTATGTAATATGTTGTTACCCACCGCAGAACCCATTTCTCTCCACCCCATCATTAAGTTCTGGATGTGTGTTTGCTTATCTCAGGCAAGTTTGCATGCTTTCCCACAAACACTGTGTGTTTCCTTGGGTGACCTAGTCTGCACATACAGTTTCACAATTGTGTAATACCTGGCAACAGAGAAAATCATTTTATCAAGGTGGCACCCTTAGCATGCATGCACACATTACAGAACTTAATGGCAGTGTAGCATGTGGTTATGACAACAGTATGTAAAGGTAAATTTCACCCTAGAACAGGCCATGGAGGCCCAGAGGGTAGTAGAGGTATAGCTCTACTCTTTTTTTTTAACTCTGCGTTAGATGGGGATGGGTGGTCAACACCAAGCCCTGGCCGCTTTAGGGAAAGAGACAGGTTACCCATTGTAGAGGAGGCTGGGTGGGCCCCAGGGTTGGTTTGTGCATACTTTGGTTATGCTCACAGTATGAACTCTGTGACTTAATAAGAGTCTGCACAAGTAGGGGCTACTTTTGAGTGTGCCTCCATTCATTCATTCTGCAGTCTGTCTTACGACAGGTCCGTAGCCTCTTCCAAAGCGATTTCTCCACAGGGTGTGATCTGGTGATTCCTCTTTCAATTTCCAGTATCTTCTCTTTAGCTTAACATCATCCAGTAGCTGTTTACACCTTCTTCCTCGTCTTCCTGTCATTTCTGACCTTCCCTCTAACTTTCCTTCAATCACGTGTTTTAGAAGGCAGTTTCTACGCAAGATGTAACCAATCCAGTTAGCCTTTCTTCTTTTTATTGTTTGTAGGATATTCCTCTCCTCCTTGACTCTGTATAATACTGCTTCATTTCTCACATGATCAGCCCAACTGATCTTTTCCATTCTTCTCTAGCACCACATTTCAAAACTTTACAGATACTTCTGATCTACTTTCCGAAGTGTTCACGTTTCAGCACCATACAAAGCTATGCTCCAAGTGTAGCACTTTACTAGTTTCTTCCTTAAATTTAAGTGCAGTTTGCTGGTGAAAAGAGTCTTCTTGTTGAATGCTGCTTTTGCCATGGTAATTCTGGATTTAATTTCATGTGCATACCTTGCATCATTTGTTATCATGCTACCCAAATAATTGAAATATTCCACATTCTCCAATTGTTTTTTATCTATCATAATTTTTATTGGGGGATGGTTGTCTTGAGATTCTCATTACCGTAGTTTTTTCTACATTCATTTCCATTCCTTATTGTCTTCGAATTTTACTTAGTCTATCAATCATGCCCTGTAGACGTTTTCTTCCCTAGCCAGTAGCACAAGGTCATCTGCATATTTCACAGTGCAATTTACTTGTCCTCCTGGTTTGAAGTCTCCAAGCCCTTCAAGAGATTCCTTGGTTCGGTACTCGCTGTATAAGTTGAACAGAATCGGCAACAAACAGCAACCTTATCTAACTTCTCTTCCAATCTTCACGCTTCTCATCTCCCCTTGGTCCAGTCATATTTTGACACTGTTCCATGTACAATTTGCTGATCAATCTTCTTTTGCACCAGTCTATCCCAGTTCCCTTTGGAATCTGCATTATGTAGAATAAAAATTGTAAATAATGTCTTAGTCCTGAAGCATAACCAATTATCTCACGATGCCGCGTAATACCGCAGAGGACCGCAGATTTAATAAAATGTTTATTTCACAGGTGGGTTCTTCATCAAAGCTGTCATTTTCTAAGCAGAATCTTCAGGTAAAACCTTCAGAAAATGTTGCTGCTATATGGAAACTAGATGACACTGTGGATGATGATATTGAGACTGTTGATGAAAATGATTTATTGGATGAAGAAGATCTTAAAAAACCAGACCCATCTTCTCTCAGAGGTTAGTTTTTAGTTGAAACTTTTACTGTTGTTTCTATTGGATTTGGTTCCAAGCTTGGTGATGTAAGACAGTACCTATGCTTGCCATTATAAATTTACGGATGCACGGTAATCATAATAATTGGCTACAGGAATCTCATATTTCACAAGAACTTTGTTTGGTCAACTGTTGCTGTGCTGTGCATTTACGTACATATGTATAGTAGAGCCCTCATTTAAGTTTTATATGGGGGACAGGCTTCTTATGCCTGAAATTGAGGACTTTTTTTAATGGGGGCCATGTGACAATTAAACAGCATTAATGACAACTGCCAGACATCCAAGAAAATTATGAATTGTTTATCTTACATGAACTTGTGAACTTGTGAACATGATATTGTATTCACCGTGCATCTTGTATAAATTAAAATTAAAACCACCTTGATGCACACTCACTATTAAAAAACTTTAATAGTAGATTAATTAACCCGACATGTTTCGGTCAGGTACCTGACCGAAACATGTCGGGTTAATTAATCTACTGTTAAAGTTTTTTAATAGTGAGTGTGCATCAAGTTGGTTTTAATTTTAATTAATACTTGTATCTTATTTCCTTGTTTTTAATCAGATAACGTTACCATGAAGAGATAATAAGAGGCTGTGTAATTCACACATTCCACCAAATGTTATTAGGGTTGCCAAATGAAGGACCATGAATAAAGTGAGATTAGTGGAACATGCCACCTATAGATGGAAAATGAGAATTATGTATAGAATTTAGCTGAAAACCCTTAATTGCTTTGGTTGATCTTTAAACGACTGGGTTGATATTTAAGTTTTCACACATGGTTTATGAAAAACGTGGGTATTATTTGAACAAAAAATAAAATAAAATTGTGAAATAAATGACATTTTGTGGAAAATAAAACAGAGATTATGCAACATGTCTTAAAAATGCAGTAAATTTCCTTGTTGCCTAAATATATAAAATGAATTTCAAGGTGTGTTTTGTCTCATGCATTCACATGTGCGAACGTAGGTCATTTAAAGGTTAAGTGTGGTAACACTGCTGGCTTGTATACAGAAGGTGCTGAGGTTGGAATCTTGATGGGGGCAGCTGCTGTACTGACATAGTTTTTTTTGTGGTTTTCCTCAGTTCTTTCGTGCAAGTGCTGCCATAATACTTCAGGTTACACCATGACCATCTCCTTTTGACATTCCTTCACTTTCACCATTTGCTCATCCTACCATTGAATGCTACTGACAGCATTGTTAAATAAAATAAATAGAACCTGGAGTGACCAGCTAGGAGATAAAGGCAAAAATTGATAGTGTTTATGTGGAGTGAGAGACTTGGTTCAACTGGCTCAGGATAGGTTCTAGTAGTGGGATCTTGTCAGTACAGTATTAAGTTTTTTGATTCCATGAAAGATCACCTGAGCAGTAAGGTTAAATGTTCTTAGCAGTTCTGTAGTTAGTTATGATACACAGAGGGAGCTGAGGTGGCTCAGTATAGAGGCTCGTGAATGGACTGGATGGCTGGGGTTTGTTTTACAGCAGGGCGGAGACTTGATAATTTGCCTCTGCATCCACACTGGCTTTTTGATCCATCCATCCTCCTATCATATGAGTGTTTGAGACTCTTTTCTCTTGGGTGAAGCAGCTGGGAAATGAAACTGACCACCCACCTACTATCTGGTATTGAGGTTAAAAATGCATGCAGCTGAACCACCGTTCTCTTTGTTTTATACCTTTTTGCTTTAATGCCTTTGCCATTGTACACCACTTCTTAATTTGTGCTCTCTCATTTTTGGTTTAATGCCCTTTTGCTGGCTGCATTCTTTTATGCTCATTCATTATTTCTGATGGGAATATCATTTATGCCCACTTTTTTGGGAATGCAACTAGGACGTAAAACAAGGGCTGGGTCTGTGTTTTTGTGGCATGCTGTTTAATTAATCACACGTGGAGATCTTTACTTTTACACAACAGGTAATTTTTTGTTTTAAAGTGTGTGGAACAACAGGCAAAAGGAAAGCTTGCAAGAACTGTTCCTGTGGTCTTGCAGAGGAATTGGCTGCTGAAGGGAAAGATGTAGTTGCACAGCCAACGCAGACTAAAACATCAGCTTGTGGAAATGTAAATCTACCTGTGATGAGTATAATACTTACATATGTTGGTGTTTTGACTCATAACATTAATAAGTGCTTACAGTGTTTTGGTCAGAAAACATTAGGGAGGTACCATTTGTAAGAAAGTTCTGAGATGGGAATTTAATGCATCATTTCTGAAGGTACCATGAGGTGGAAAAAAGGATAAATGTGGAAAAAATGACAGTTGCGGGGAAGTTTCAAAGGTGTCAGATTTATAGGGATCGCAATAAATGAACGATATTTATGGGAAAGTAATGAATTAGCGAGGTTTCGCTGTATTAAAGTGAATGTCAAAGAAATGGGTGGTGATTTTCTGGCTCAGGACAGGTGAGTAGTGGGCTTTTTTGAACACACTAATGGCAGTTTGGTACCATACAAAGTGGATGAAATTTGTCAAATTACTTAGTGACTGTTTGTGTCTCAGGATGGACTCTGCTTCATGGATTTACATGTAATGTACCAGAACATGATGTTTAAAGTCACTAACTTTAGAACTGTCTTCCAGTTCTGTCATTGTTACATATGAAATGTGGTTGTGGCTCATTGTTGACGTGTTTCTAAATGTCGTATACTTGAGCACTGTGTGTTCTGTTGATATTTTTGTACGTTTTTGTGTGTACAACTAAGATGTGCAATGATCCAGTTTGTATACCAGAATGTTTCCAGCTGTCACTATGGTAGAAAAATTCCTTAACACTTCCATTGACTTCATCATTGAAAAATCAGAATATGTAATATCTTTATCAGCGACATCCTGTTGTGATATGTGAACAGTTAAAGGGGAACCATAGACTGTCAACCACAAAATTTATGTCAGTTTTATCTCTTGCTAATTGTTTCGGCTTTAGTGAGAAGCCATAATCTGGCAATTAAAAATACATAATATTGTATACCTTACCTCTCCAGCATCAATCAAAATTAAGAAACAAAATTTGTGCAGATTGAAGTGTGATAACACTGTAACAAATTTTTGTGGTAGGAGGTTGTGACAGTTGGTGAAATTTATGGAGAAATTGCATTTCAGTGTAGTGATAACTCTGTGGACCAGAGGAAAGTTTATGACTAGGTAGAAAATTTCAAAGCAGTTCTGTCAGGTAACATTTTGAGTTTGAGGAGAACATGGATCAGCATTTCTGGGACAACCAGACTGTCAACATTACTGGAACTGTAGCAGATACTAATTAGCATGATGAAATTATTGTGTAATTGATAGATGGTTACTGATGTTTTTGGAGGAACCTACTGCCTCCATCTGCAAAGTGGGCAGGTGAAGATGGAGGTAGTTGGTTTCTCCAGCACATTGATACCCATACGGTGTCACATCCCAGAAGACTATTACACCTTTGCTTGTTACCTGCCAGAAGGTTACTGATATTTTGGCTCAACTTAATCAGTGACAAAGGTGACCTTCCACAAATTTGTTTAAAATAACAATTATGATTGGTCAGTCAGGAATGTTACATAGCCCACTTCTTGGCCAAGCAGCCAGTTTTATTTGCATAACAACCTTCTCATTGGTTGACTAACAGAGAATAAGCAGGGGTGACAGTCACTGTCAGCAAGGGGTACTGAAGGCAAGCCATCGGTGTGAGCATGAAATTTGTCACAAGAAATTCGCAACACTTGCAGTTATTCTTATTTCTGTCAGACAGTCCACCTACAATATCTAAAGTACTTTTTCCTTATGACAGCTACATTTATACAGCTAAAGGGAAATAGAAAGTTACCAGAGGTAAGGCCTCAGTTTCTTTGTTTCTGTCCACTATGGGATAAAGCCATTGCCGTTAAGAAAGGTAGATGGAAAACTACATGCTAGGCGAGGCCTTGAATTATCCAAGGAGACAAGCAAGGCCATGACCATGGGACTTGTACAGCTACACAACATTACCAATTTAGCTGTTGGCCAGGTCTGGTTACAAGGATCTTTTAGTTTCATGCCTGGCATTTTGCACTTTATATTTTTGGCATTTTTTTTTTTCAAATGTTGTAACCATTTCTTTTGATAATTTTTTTTTTTTGTTATTGTGATAATGTCTTGTATTCCGAAATCACCTTTTGTAATGTCATTGGCATTCAGTGCCCCGTGTCTTTGCTGTAGGAAACGTACTTATGCCATTTATATTGTGCTTTTGCTCTTTTGTTAATGTCCGTCAGTCTGAGTCTGTATAAAATCATTTGTATGGTTTTATATGGATCTAAGTAATGCTATTATGTAATTTCATTAGTGATTCTTGTTTCAATCATGTAACTAAATGTGTGATGTCTCAGGTACTTTCATATTGTAGTCGTCTAGGTTGTGACGCCGTGTAGTCTGGTATGTGGTTACCACCACCAATTCTTCTCTGCTTACAGTGAAGGCAATCTATTCCTCTGAAATGTTAGTACCCACCAACCAGACTACACGGTGTCATAATTTTGCAGACAACAATATGAATATACACTGCCATGAAAACCTAACGACTTACGAGTATCTAAGATAATTCACTATTTACTTTGGAGTATTAGGACTGTGATACTGTGAACTGAATACCGAGTGCTATCTGACAACATTTTGCTTTTTCCAGTGCTACTTGGGAGATGCCTTCAGATGTTCAAGCTGTCCGTACCTTGGAATGCCTGCATTTAAACCAGGAGATAAAATTCAGCTAACTGATCGCCAACTGAAGGCAGATGTTTAGGATTTATTTTAGTATGTATGTTTCAGCACTCATGTAAATTAATCAGAAATGTTTTAACATTTCTCAAACATTTGGTTACTTTGAAACTTATTTGTAATAAACATCTTGCAGAAATAATTATGCAATTCAATAAAAGTGTTGTATAATAAAATACTATGTGAAATTGGCTTCCATTGAACATTATCCCTTTCAGAACCAATGCTATTATACTTAATGGTATGTCTCTTTAGGGTATCCACTGAACCAACTGTAAATATACCGTATTTCCCTGAACATAAGATGAAAAGTGCCTCCTAATTTTTCATTTGAAAAATGGAGGTTGCCTTAAAATCACACACAACGTTAAACACGGTCTGTGGTGGTATTTTTCTGGAAACTGAAGATTGTGAAAGGGGGTCAATGTGTGTGCAGGGTCGTCTTGCCTAGTATGTTTACTGGGCAAACTGCGAATGTACTTCATCTGTCTCTGGGTGTCTGTTATACCAGCCATGAGTGTAATTGTGTCTAGCATGCATGCTGCAGCAGCTACAAATATACTTGTCTCATCCACGTTGTACTTGTTTTCAGTTTCTTTTATTTTTCCTTCAGTCCAAGGTTGACTGCTTTCATTGTATATATTCTTTGAAAGTGTAAATTTCTGCATGTGTCTCATCTCAAGAAACATCAGGACAGGTTGGCACACACATCAGAGCCGGTAAGGACATACTACAATACTACAATAATACAATACTACAATAAGTCAGGAGAGGATTGGTCAAAACATTGTTTGGCAGATCGGGGCAGTTTGGGATGGTTTAGGTTAGGTTGTTGTTTGTACATGGTCAGTCATGTAGCCAACATAGCTCAGGACAGGTAAGGTCATAACATGACATTTAAGGTCTGGTTGTGCAGGCATGTGAAGCCAGTGTAACTGAACATGTAAGGTCATAACATGGCATGCAAGGATTGTCTGTTTATGTGAAGTCAGTGTAGCTGTGAACATGTAAGGTCATAACATGGCATGCAAGGATTGGCTGCTTGTGTGAAGTCAGTGTAGCTGTGAACATGTAAGGTCATAACATGGCATGCAAGGATTGCTTGGTTGTGTGAAGTCAGTGTAGCTATAGCGTGTAAGGTCATAACATGACCTGCAAGGATTGGCTGTTTATGTGAAGTCAGTGTAGCTGTGAACATGTAAGGTCATAACATGGCATGCAAGGATTGGCTGTTTGTGTGAAGTCAGTGTAGCTGTGAACATGTAAGGTCATAACATGGCATGCAAGGATTGGCTGTTTATGTGAAGTCAGTGTAGCTGTGAACATGTAAGGTCATAACATGGCATGCAAGGATTGGCTGTTTATGTGAAGTCAGTGTAGCTGTGAACATGTGAGGTCATAACATGGCATGTGAGGATTGGCTGGTCACTCATTTCAAGTCCATGTAGCTGTGAAACATGTAAGGTCATTACATGGCATGCCAGGACTGGTAGAAACAGAGCAGCACACTTATGTTTTATTAGAGGAGTCAAAACAGGTGAAGACATACATAGTTTACACAAAGCTGCATATTTTGTGCGACACTGCGAAACTTCAAGGGAAATCAGGACATGTCAGGATTTGTCACAGCAGGTATAAGTAAGTGGGGGATGTCTTGTTAAATCAGGATCAGTCTAGAAAAGTTTCAACAGGCTGCTACCATCTTTCAGCAAGACTGCAATATGGAGGCAGTCACTGTGTACTGTAATAGAGGCAACACTTGAGGGTAAGGGCATGTGCACATTTGTATTACTTAATGTAGCCTTAAATTAGCTTTATTAAAGTCTGTCATATTTATATTTGTCTTTTTTCTTGTGGTCTGCTCTGAATGTAAGAATTGTCAAAACTAGTGCGTAAGAGCTACAAAAGAATCCTACAACTTCTTCATTACTTTCGAACATGTATTGTCCAATCCCAACAGAATTACTTGCTTATATTTGCAAATTTTTATTACAGTAAAACCCCTTTTTAATGAATTGCTGGGGGATTAGAATGTATTTCACTAAATCGAGGTTTTCATTAAATGGAGGTACATTGTTTATATGGAGCTATTGTTGGGACATGAAAAAATCATCACTAAATCCGGGATTTCACTAAACGCGGGAACATTAAATCGGGGGTTTAAATGTATATGAGGTTTGTTCCAAAAGTTCTTGGCTTGATTGATTAATTAGATAAAATTAAATAATACCCACTGAACTTTATCAAACGTTGTCCGATTTGAAATAGTTGCCGCCTGCATTAGTAAGTGATTCCAATGGGGTTTTCATTTCCCCCCATATTCTGTATATTATTTTGAAGTAATTTGGGGTAGCTGCTGCAACATCTGTTATTGTATTTTCTCTACAGATTTAAATAAACATCTTATTAATGTAACTTTCAGTTTCAGGAACAGAAAAAAAGCTGCTGGTGAGACATGAGGGCTATGGTGTGGCTGTGGAACCACTGGAGGTTTGTTTTTGGGAGAAGCTTCTGGAAATCGAGGGCCATATGCACAGGCGTGTTGTAATGAAGAAATGTGCTGTATTCCCACCAGAGTTCTGGTCATTGATGCTGCACTCCTTCTTTTTTAGATGCTGTAAAACAGGTAGATTTCTTGATTTAATCTTTTTAACATCTAGTAACAAAGTCATAGTGTGCCAAACGTCGACAGTCAAAGGAAACAATGAACATGGTCATGATATTATGAAGTATGAAGTATGACACAACTGCTGTGTCATACTTTTTACATTCTTGGGGATGATTTTAACTTCTGCTGTGAATATTGCTGATTTGTTTCAATATTGTACTCATGGATCCACATTTCATTACCTGTAATATTAATTTTGTGAAGTTATTATCTTCTTCGGATTGTTGCAAAATGCCTGTGTGCGTGTTCAGTTGGTTCCATTTTTGTTCGCTGTAATAAGTCGTGGAATGAATTTTGTGGAGGCGTGCCACATGCCCAAATTTTACTGTGAGTCATCGGTGTCAAGGCACCAAGTCATTGATGGCACTGATTTTTTTCATTACATAGCTACTTGGACAGGTGGCCAGATGACGGATTATCTTATGATTTTTGACCGCTTTTAAAATACATATGCCATGCAAATTATGTTGATCTGCTTAATGTCGTATCACCAATTTCCACTTTTAACTAATGATAAGTTTCTGCTGCTGTTTTGTCAAATTTGTAACAAAATTTCGTGCAGGTGCGCTGTTTTGTTAACATTTTTAGAAAATCCTTGATACACCCTTTCCTTAAATGAGATAATTGTCTTTACTTGACAGCCAAACGTGTTAGGGCTAAATGGAAAACAGCAACATAATCCACTAAACCACGCCCAATTATCATGCGGTTGTCACGTGATTTTCAACGGAGGTTGCACACACAATCATAGAACCTTTTAAACAGACATAATATTTTAATTTGTTGGCGATTTATATGCCTTAAAGGCAACTGAAGCTTTAAAAGCTTTTAATATATGGGTTTAAGATTTAAGATTTAAGATTTAAGATTAAGAACCTTCACCGAACACACATCAAGACTCGACCCTACATCACAACAGTACCCAGAACCACTTCTCTCTAACTTCTATGTCACACGTCGTCAAGAAGACTTTACATCACAATGTGTAGCACGAAAGGCTAAAGAACTCATGGTATACGCACTCCATCCATCACTTATCTTCATCAAGCTCCACAACAGATTTTACATAGTGCAGTTTATCGTTTAGTGAAACTCCTAGATGTGCGGTGACAACCTAAACGGTGAAAGAAACAGTGAACTGTGCAGTTTTATCATTTTTTAACTCTTATATTTTTATCGTTCACGATTTTAACATACGATACAAAAGTTTTTATGATCACCTATACAAACAGTGGAGTAACATTACAAGTGTCGTCAACAGACCTAACACAGCATTTGATAAGCACCACTCTAACCCCTGATGATGGCTCCTCGCGAGCCGAAACGTGTAGGGTTTTAATTATGATAAAAGGTTGATTTATACCTTTATTGATGGTTTGTTCATTTGTTGGTGACTGTCTATAAAGAAACGAATATTTCACACACAGTTGGAAAGCGTTTTAAACTGTGGTTGTGAAATTTGGACAGTGGATTGCAGATTGAAGAAATAGCTGTTAGGTAGAGAAATGGATTTTTGGAGAAGAACTGCAGGAACATCCAAAATATATTAAAAGTAAGAAATGAAGTAATAAGAGAGAAAATGGGAGTTACAAAAGCAATTCTGGAAAGAATGGAAAATAACATGTTAAAATGGTGTGGACATGTGTTGTGCATGGGAGGTAAGTGACGGCCCAAGCAAATATGGGCCTTGTTGTTAGAAGGAAGAAAATGAAGAGGAAGACATGAAATGAAGTGGGAAAGGGAATTGGAAAGATTGGTGAAGCGGGAGGATCTAACACTTGAAACTCAGTAAACCAACAAATATGGTGAAAGACGACTGAGAACCAGTAATTGGTGTAACACTGGTTAAACTGAGAAGTGATTGGTTTCTGGACCCATTAGTTCTCAATGTTACATGCCATCGTCAGAACGTTTAGAATTTACTGGTTAAACTGTTACAGATATATGGACTGTGTGTTATAACACCGTGCAAATTGGTAAGAAAGCAGGCCCTACCAAATGATTCAGAACAACATACTGCCAGCATCTTCAGGATAGAAAATTTAAGACTGTAATGTTCCTTCGAAATGTTGGCATCCTTCGCCATGTCCCTGTCTACTCCAGAATCCTTCCAGATCAGAATGCAGTCGGTATTGTGTCACACGTATCGTCCCTTGGGAGTAAAGTTACCAAAATGTGAGGTTAGTAATGCGTGGCCGTTGAACTTCATGCCACCATATTATGCCTCAGACATGCACCTAGACTTTGTCATTGGGGGGGGGGGGGGGGGGTGTAGGGCTGACCCTGAGGCTATATATAATTTATGTTTCACTTTAAAATTTATGTTACTAAAAATCATGTCATATATATATATATAACTGTAATATGACATTGCATTTGTATACATATAAATATAGCTACATGTTGCTACAGTTTGCTTGATAGAGAAGATCAAGCAAACTGTCGATGAGCGACACGCACTCTACGGAGCCAGAACACCACAGAGAAGATTAAAATCGCGGAATAGCTTCCTCGGAATAGTGCAAGTTGAACCACCTGAAGACTTCCCCCTTACCCAGATTTGCCCTGGTAGCCACCTCCTTGATTTCAATACTTGGAAATCTGTTAACCGCATTAGAACAGGGGTGGCACCAGTAAAAACAAATATGGTGAAATGAGGCAAAACAAACTCCGACGACCTGTATTGTGGCTGTGGAGAGGTACAAGATATGGGACATCTCCTGTCATGCAAGGACTGCCTTGTGGCTGTGGAGAGGTACAAGATATGGGACATCTCCTGTCATGCAGGGACTGCCTTGTGGCTGTGGAGAGGTACAAGATATGGGACATCTCCTGTCATGCAGGGACTGCCTTGTGGCTGTGGAGAGGTACAAGATATGGGACATCTCCTGTCATGCAGGGACTGCCTTGTGGCTGTGTAGAGGTACAAGATATGGGACATCTCCTGTCATGCAGGGACTGCCTTGTGGCTGTGTAGAGGTACAAGATATGGGACATCTCCTGTCATGCAGGGACTGCCTTGTGGCTGTGGAGAGGTACAAGATATGGGACATCTCCTGTCATGCAGGGACTGCCTTGTGGCTGTGTAGAGGTACAAGATATGGGACATCTCCTGTCATGCAGGGACTGCCTTGTGGCTGTGTAGAGGTACAAGATATGGGACATCTCCTGTCATGCAGGGACTGCCTTGTGGCTGTGGAGAGGTACAAGATATGGGACATCTCCTGTCATGCAGGGACTGCCTTGTGGCTGTGGAGAGGTACAAGATATGGGACATCTCCTGTCATGCAGGGACTGCCTTGTGGCTGTGGAGAGGTACAAGATATGGGACATCTCCTGTCATGCAGGGACTGCCTTGTGGCTGTGTAGAGGTACAAGATATGGGACATCTCCTGTCATGCAGGACTGCCTTGTGGCTGTGTAGAGGTACAAGAATATGGGACATCTCCTGTCATGCAGGACTGCCTTGTGGCTGTGTAGAGGTACAAGATATGGGACATCTCCTGTCATGCAGGGACTGCCTTGTGGCTGTGGAGAGGTACAAGATATGGGACATCTCCTGTCATGCAAGGACTGCCTTGTGGCTGTGGTAGAGGTACAAGATATGGGACATCTCCTGTCATGCAAGGACTGCCTTGTGGCTGTGGAGAGGTACAAGATATGGGACATCTCCTGTCATGCAAGGACTGCCTTGTGGCTGTGGAGAGGTAAAGATATGGGACATCTCCTGTCATGCAAGGACTGCCTTGTGGCTGTGGAGAGGTACAAGATATGGGACATCTCCTGTCATGCAAGGACCTTGCCTTGTGAGCTGTGGAGAGGTACAAGATATGGGACATCTCCTATCATGCAAGGACTGCCTTGTGGCTGTGGAGAGGTACAAGATATGGGACATCTCCTGTCATGCAAGGACTGCCTTGTGGCTGTGGAGAGGTACAAGATATGGGACATCTCCTGTCATGCAAGGGACTGCCTTGTGGCTGTGGAGAGGTACAAGATATGGGACATCTCCTGTCATGCAGGGACTGCCTTGTGGCTGTGGAGAGGTACAAGATATGGGACATCTCCTGTCATGCAAGGGACTGCCTTGTGGCTGTGGAGAGGTACAAGATATGGGACATCTCCTGTCATGCAGGGACTGCCTTGTGGCTGTGGAGAGGTACAAGATGTGGGACATCTCCTGTCATGCAGGGACTGCCTTGTGGCTGTGGAGAGGTACAAGATGTGGGACATCTCCTGTCATGCAGGGACTGCCTTGTGGCTGTGGAGAGGTACAAGATATGGGACATCTCCTATCATGCAGCGACTGCCTTGTGGCTGTGGAGAGGTACAAGATGTGGGACATCTCCTGTCATGCAGGGACTGCCTTGTGGCTGTGGAGAGGTACAAGATATGGGACATCTCCTGTCATGCAGGGACTGCCTTGTGGCTGTGGAGAGGTACAAGATATGGGACATCTCCTGTCATGCAGGGACTGCCTTGTGGCTGTGGAGAGGTACAAGATATGGGACAACTCCTATCATGCAGGAACTGCCTTGTGGCTGTGGAGAGGTACAAGATGTGGGACATCTCCTGTCATGCAGGGACTGCCTTGTGGCTGTGGAGAGGTACAAGATATGGGACAACTCCTATCATGCAGGAACTGCCTTGTGGCTGTGGAGAGGTACAAGATATGGGACATCTCCTGTCATGCAGGGACTGCCTTGTGGCTGTGGAGAGGTACAAGATATGGGACATCTCCTGTCATGCAGGGACTGCCTTGTGGCTGTGGAGAGGTACAAGATATGGGACATCTCCTATCATGCAGGGACTGCCTTGTGGCTGTGGAGAGGTACAAGATATGGGACATCTCCTGTCATGCAGGGACTGCCTTGTGGCTGTGGAGAGGTACAAGATGTGGGACATCTCCTGTCATGCAGGGACTGCCTTGTGGCTGTGGAGAGGTACAAGATATGGGACATCTCCTATCATGCAGGGACTGCCTTGTGGCTGTGGAGAGGTACAAGATATGGGACATCTCCTATCATGCAGGGACTGCCTTGTGGCTGTGGAGAGGTACAAGATATGGGACATCTCCTGTCATGCAGGGACTGCCCCCAGAAATGCACCCTCGAGGATTTATGGCTTGCAAATAAGAAAGGATTTGACGTAGCCCAATACTGGGCAAAAAATCTTTAATTTAATGGCCCGGACACGACAAAGAAAGAAAGAGGAAGCTACATGTTCCGTGACTCACGTAATTTAAATAACAGCGTATAATCGTCTTTTTTTTTAAGGCGCGGACTATTAGCTTCTTTAGCTCTGTCTCCGTCCGTCTGTCTGTCGGTCCGCATGGAACAACTCGGTTACCACTTCGTAAAATTTGATATTTGTATACTTTTTCGAAAATCTGTCGACAAAATTCACGTTTCATTAAAATCTGACAATAATAACGGGTACTTTACATGAAGACCTGTGTACATTTATGACAATATCTGGCTCCATTCTTCGTACAATGAGAAATGCATTAGACAAAGTTGTAGAGAAAATCAAAACACACATTTTATGTTCAATAACTTTGTTTCCGAAAATCGTGCCGTTTATGAGATAATGTGGAAAAATATGGTAGAGCTAGACAGACCACAGATGACAATATAACACGGCGCATGCGCTTTGCGTGCTGGATAACTAAGGCTATAGACACACACTCATAAGATGTAATACGTATTACTTTTCCACGGCAAAAATGGTTAAGCGAACGCGCCTAATTGTTACGTTATACGTATATTGTCTGTCTTGTTCAAGTTCATCTAAGACCTCCTAAGATTTTAATTTTACTTTTCTAAATTCCAGTTTACTACTCATGAGCCGATTTCAGTGGCTGGTTTGGGCTGAAGGGTTAATTATGTAAAAGGTTTTGATATCACCTTGTCTACAAAATATGTGTTTTTTAAAATTTCGTTTGGTGAGGGGGGCTGCAGTCCGGCAAACCCCCCCCCCCCCTCAGGGTACGCGCCAGTTCCTCCTTCATGATATATTTCTCAGGCTGCGAGAGAACTTTCAATTGTCTTATAACATTTAGTGTTGCTGAAATTGGTCGAGCATTGGAGCACTTTGTCTTCGGTTATAACGGTAAAGTTCTCCCTACAACAGGCCATGAAGGCCCGGGCTGGGGGGTATAGGTATAGCTCTACTCTTTCTTTAACCTCGGCGCTAGATGGGGATTGGCGGTCAAAGCCACGCCCCGGCTGCTTTAGCCCCAGGAAAGAGACCCGGTACCCATTGTGCAGGAGGCTGGGTGGGCCCCAGGGCCGGTCTGGACGGGTGCGGAAAATCTCGCCCCTAACGGGATTCGATCCCCGGATCGTCCAGCCCGTAGCGAGTCGCTATACCGCCTGAGCTATCGCGGCCGTCTGTTCGGTTTTAAGCTGGGAAAATATGGCAGAGTGAGGTAAATAAACACAGAGCCATAAGATGTCAGTCCCTCCTCCGTGCACCTGAGGGGTCTTATGTCAGTCGGGGTTGGAGGCTGCAGGCGGCAGCCGTGGACGGTCCATCCACAGCAGTTGCATTCGTGCTGTGGTCGTGAGCGGAGGTGGGCAGAGTGCGCGCGAGCAGGCGGGAACGTCTGGCAACACGTGTGACGCGCGGCGAGCTGTCTGTCTCCACACGCCAGTGAAGGAAGTAGTGCCTCTAATTTAACGTTATTTTGTATAATTATCAAGAACATTTGTGAACCACAGTGGACATGTCTCGTGTTCCTGCATGGACTATACACTGTACGAACGGTCGCTGTACACATTTAATTACGGATACTAATTACGTGTGTTAATGATCAGGATGTTAATTACCACTTAAATATCTTTGAGCCAAGATGAATCTAATTTGTAACACAAGGACAGCAGTTGTGGCGATGAAAATCATTCACATTTCCTGTTTAATTGGTGAGTACGTGACTCTGAATCTTAACAAAGCATGCAATCGTAAGTTACGCATCGCATTATTTTAATGCAGTTATCATATACAGGGTGTTTCATCTGAGGTCGAGCTAATTTCCTTTTACGCCTTGCATTAGTTTAATAAGTTAACATATACAGTGTTTATATACTTAATGCTACACATATTCCGTTCAGTTTCCTTACACAAACAAGTTTTATTTCCAACCACTGCACAAAAGTAATTTTTACGCTCCTACATGTTTCGGCGACGATTTGTAGCCGTCTTCAGGGAGCCAATATAATAAAGACATAAGCAGCGTATTGTACGTCGACAAATGGTAATATACACACATTAGCTTTTTATATACAACAGTCAGTAGCTGTACAGTGTCGTTAAAATTGTTCACATTAAAATACATGTAAAGTATTAAAACGTAAAATGTTAAAATGTAAAAGGCTGTATCCAAACATCTTGCTGTATTAAATATCTCCTGTTTTGATGGAGCGAAGACCCAAAGCTTGGATACCCGCTGTTTACTTCATGAGCCATCTTTCTGTATTGCACTGCAGAAGGGTCCCGAACTGAAACAACTTAAGAAAGCAGTTTACTCTTAAATTACACATTTCTTTTATAATTTACTCTAGCACAGCGGTCGCCAACCATTCGGACCTCACGGACCACTAAACTCACAATTTTGAATCCCGCGGACCACTAACATGAATTTTTTTTTTAAAAAAGGTACAAACATCTATAAAATAATGATTATAAAAGTTCCATTTTATTAATATGAAATTTGATTCAACGTAATAAGGCGAAAATTGTCAGCGATCCTGTGTCGGCGACACGAAGACGAATCAGAATATAATGAAACAGTATAATAAACATAAAAATTGCAAATAATGTCCAAATTTCTCCACGGACCACCAAAATTTTCTCGCGGACCATCAGTGGGGGGTCCGCGGACCACCGGTTGGCGACCGCTGCTCTAAGGCACTTATTTTTAAAGAACAGCAATTCTTTACCAACTGCCCAGGTTATATACCTGAAGATCAACGCGGTTAACAAGACCGAAAATTGTGTGAAGTTATGAATTAGGGGAACCGCAGTCAGGATTAACACTTGGCGGACCTTCCTTTACAAAACTTAGAGTGTAGGCCTATATACGTAACAGAATGTTTACAAAGAATAATACAAAACTGTGTCACAAAAAGAGGCACTGCAGAGGTAATCTGAAAGCTACAAGACCGGTTTCGGATGTCGTTACAGCCCTGTCAGCAGAAAATGGAGATTTCTTCGTGCGAAAATCATAGACTTTTTGTTTTTTTTTTCGTGTGTGTAAACAATTAAGAACCGCGCATGCGTGCAACCAAACGCTGCAGTTGGCAAAACCGCAGTTGGAGAAGCACTGCTCTATGTCTTCCCTAAAGAGTTAGTACAATTATTTTTGGCTTCTCACACCGCAATCCGTTTGTAATAAATACATCCCTGACCCGACACTTGGCTGGTTACAGAGTAAAAAAGAAGTCATCTTGAACAAACACAGTGGGCCGGGATAGCTCAGTCGGTATAGCGACTCGCTACGGGCTGGACGGTCCGGGTATCGAATCCCGGTGGTGGCGAGATTTTCCGCACCCGTCCAGACCGGCCCTGGGGTCCACCCAGTCTCCTATACAATGGGTACCGGGTCTCTTTCCCGGGGGTAAAGCGGCCAGGGCGTGGCGTTAACCACCCACCCTTATCTAGTTTTTTTTTTCTATGGCTCGACAGCCCTATATGGGCCTGGGCCTCCTCGTTTCGTCGAGGCTTCACGATCACACTCAGACACACCACACTCGGTAGGACTCCTCTGGACGAGTGATCAGCCGTCGCACAGACCTCTACCTGACAACACACAACACTCACAACAGACAGACATCCATGCCCCCGGTGGGATTCGAACCCACGATCCTAGTAAGCGAGCGGCCTAAGACCCACGCCTTAGACCGCACGGCCACTGGGATCGGCTACCTTTATCTAGTGCCGGGGTTAAAGAAGGAGTAGAGCTATACCTCTACTCCTCCTCTGGGCCTTCATGGCCTGTTCTAGGGAGAACTTTACGGTTACCTTTACCTTGAACAAACACAGCTATATATCGATGTATGTATTCTCATATATATCGATGTATGTATTCTCATATATCTATCTATACGCGCACACCTTATGTGGTTTTAATTACTTGGAACATTAATTTATGCGCTGCATTACTACATATGAGGAGGCAAGGACCCAAAATTGGGCTGTCATGCCGTAGTAGTAGTAGTAGTAGTAGTAGTAATAGTAGTAGTAGTAGTAGTAGTAGTAGTAGTAGTAGTAGTTCCAACATATACGCGGTATATTCACTTCTTATAGTACCAAGGAAGATAAATGGTATATACTGTCCGTTACTCAAGAGAATGCAGATGACTTGCACAGCGTGGTTGAGTCCCTTAACACTCGCGACGATATTCGGTGGAAAACGTATAGATGCTGTCAAAAACACGAGTCTGTATCACTGCATGACCTTCTTTCTACTGGTCACCATTCGCTTGCTGTTTCGTTAGCCTAAAGTGAAAGTTATGTCACAGTTGCCTACACCTTCTGAACTTCCCTTATAGTTCCTCGGCTAGTCAAGACATTCCCAGCATTTTATGGAATCCCAAGATTCATTATCTTGTGCTTACAGGCGTGTAGCGATTGAAATATACAGGGTATACACAAAAGAATGGTGCGGTTTCAATAGTGAATGCTATTGAAACCGCACCATTCTTTTGTGTATGTCCTGTATTTTGTTAAAATATTATCTCGTTTTTCAAATGAAACGTATATAGTCGTTAATTTTCAGACTCAAAAACCATCTACTCAAGAACATGAATCACATTATAGCAACTGAGTACATGACATGGGCGCACCAAAGGCACGGGGCTGCAGCCCGGCAGCCCCCCCCCCCCTTCCAAATCGAAATTTAAGAAACAGATTTTGTAGACACGATTATATTACACGTTGTACGTGACTTACTTATAAGCCGAAATCAACCACTAAACCGGCTGATGACCAGTAAATTAGAATTTTGAAAAATGAGATAAATAACTTAGGATGTCTTAGATTAAATTAGACCTTGTGATTTCAATTAGGTGCGTGAGTCATGGAACATGTTATATTTATATGTATAAAAATGCAGTTACAAGCAGTGATATACTGCGGTTATACTGATGGCATTATATTTGTAACATAATTTTTAAATTCAAATATTAATTATATATAAACCTCAGAGTCAGCCACACCTTTCCCCAATAAAAATTATGCATGCATACCTGGTGCATGAAATAATGAAAATGCACTGGATGTTTGCGTTGTCGAGTTAGGCGGCGTGTTAAAGTAATTCAGCTACCGCGTAAATCGAGGTACGCATACTTATATAATTGTAATAGAATAAATCACAGTAGCAGCTTCTAGAATGTGGAAATTTGAAAGCGCTGAAGAGCCTCAATAAGAATATGCGAGAGCCATAGATGACTTCAGTGTAAAATGGATCTGTGTTACAGGTTCAGCTGAAGACTAAGATACTTTGAAGATGTGTTAAAGTTGAGATATTTGGGAATGGTAAGAAAAAAATCGAATTGCATGCTTGAAGAAATGGACAGATTAAATTCGTGTCATTACCACTCGGTTAAAAATATTTTTATCTTTCCGTTTTCTATCTAGGAACCTAAAAATTTAAAATTTACAAAACTATAATCTCTCTTTTTTTGTTGTATATTTATGTGAAACGTTGTCCCGCACATTAAGGCAAGAACAGAGGCTGAGGAAATTCGGGAAGAGGGTACTGAGTAAAGTGTTTGGGTCTAAGGGAGAAATAGTGAGACGAAACTAGAGAAAATTTCATAATGAGGAGCTTCTTGATTTGTATGTCTCGCCAAATATTCGGGCGATCAATTTAAGGAAGACGAGTGGACGGGATATGTAGCATGTATGGGAAGGAAGAAAAATCCATATTGGGTTTTTGTAGGGAAAACTAAAGGCAAGAGACCGCTTAGAAAATCTGGACGTAGATGGAAGGATTAATATTAATATGAATCTGAGAGAGAGGGTGGAATGGCATGGACTTAAATCATGTGGTAGGGACAGGGTAGGGACAGGGTAGGGACAGGTGGCGGGCGCTTTTAAAGGGAATAATGAACGTTGGGTTTCCATAAAATGCGGGGAATTTCTTGACTAGCTGAGGACCTGTTAGCTTCTCCAGGTAGTTAGTTTGATTATGACGTTGCTCGTAGAGCAGTTTTGTCGTACTGTCCATAACTTTACTACAAGCACCGTACACGAATGACAACGCCACGCCTCCTGCTGCTGACAATATGGCAGTCAGAACACAGCAAGCTGTAGCTGCGTGCAGATGGCGCTGGTTGTCACATCCGTTAACACACGTGTTTAAACGATATTCTCAGCCTAGTGTTACAAACAAAGAACCAATGTCACAACAGAGCAGGAAAATATCCTCTTGGAAGACCGAGAAGATGATGGTGGGGATAACATTATTATGGATCTTAGGGATATAGGTTGTTAACGATGGGAATTGGATGGAAGTGGCTCAGGATCGTATCCAGCGGCGGGCTTTGTTTTTAGTAATGTTGAATCTACGGGTTCTGCTATCGCCGTGTTTGAAATAAAAGTACAGCCGGACCCGGTTATAACGACATCGATTTATGCGATACTTCGTCTATAACGTCAGATATTCTGTGGTACCAATTAATTCCTCACTGTTAATAATAACATTATACTCCTCGGTTATAACAACACTCGTTTATAACGACACAAAAATATTCAGTCCCCGTCATGACGTTATAACCGAGTTCGACTGTATTATTCTATATTCTGTAAGCTATTATTATTTCACTGATGCGTAAGTGTTGTACAATCCTGATTGACGAATGTTCTGTTATAATGGCGTGTTCGGTCAAGATGGATAGTTCTAATATGAGACTGTTTTAATATCAGAATTTGTTGAATCTTTCCTTTGGCCATATGGAGCGTCGACGTCATCAAGGCCTTATGGATTAAGGCTATCATGTAAGTTCTGTTTAGAGTTTTCTATAAACACAACTGTCTCGGACCTTATTGTGAAATCAGTGTTTGTTTCACCAATCATCGTATCATTCAGTGTTGCATAATCCGAGGTACTGAAAGATTCGTTGAATGAACCATAAATAAATAGAAGACAAATGCATAAATATAAGCAACGCACTACGCAAGTGTTTTCCAAACTTTTTTGCTCGCGGATCCCTTTTGACTTCGAAAATTAACCACGGATCGTTACGTCTTTGCTCACGTAAATATATGGCGTCCGGATGATTGATATAAAAAATTGGATATTTATATCTCAGAACTGATTTTAGATAGATACTAATACATACCGTGGGCTGGGATAGTGTAGTCGGTTATAGCGACTCGCTACGGGCTGCACGATCCGGGGATCGAATCCCGGTGGGGGCGAGATTTTCCGTACCCGTCCATACCGTCCCTGGGGCCCAACCAGCCTACTGTACAATGGGTACCGGGTAATTCCCGGGGTTAAAGAGACTGGGGCGTGGCGTTTAAAACCCACCCCCATCTAGCTCCAAGGTTAAAGAAAAGAGTAGAGGTATACCTCTATTCCCCTTCTGTGCCTTCATGGTATGTCATAGGGCAAACTTTACTTTTACTAATGCATAGCAATAGCATACGTGACAATGTATTTCATGATTTGGCCTTAATTAAAATGGTCGTCGCTCGCTTCGTGGTTACAGAAAGTTTCTTAATTATATAGACTAAGGAGCATAGAAATAAATACATCGCTAATTAAAGAAGTTCCGCTATTATTTTTAACAAAACATTATTGCTTTCATTAAAAGATAAGTAAACTTCAAAGCAGCCATTACAGAAATGTATCCACGGATCGCTGGGAACTTTGGGATACACTGCACTAAAATGTGTACAAAAATTTTAGTCGGAAATCCTGAAGGGAGATTTCACATAAGTGGAAATATATTTTTAAGACAGGTCCTAAAGTCCTATTTTTTTTTTCTATGGCTCGACAGCCCTATATGGGCCTGGGCCTCCTCGTTTCGTCGAGGTTTCATGATCACACACATTTTAGACACACCACACTCGGTAGGACTCCTCTGGACGAGTGATGAGCTCGTCGCAGAGACCTCTACCTGACATCACACAACACTCACAAGAGACAGACATCCATGTCCACGGTAGGATTCGAACCCACAATCCTAGTAAGCGAGCGGCCGAAGACCCACGCCTTAGACCGCACGGCCACTGGGATCGGCCCTAAAGTCATATAGTTCAGCTAAATAAAGTGGAAAACGAATAGTGTTTGAAAGCTTCAAATTAAAGTCTGGTAATTTAGCTGGTTACTTAGAGAATACGTCATGAATGATAGCCGTTCACGCAGTCAGAACTCATTTCTGCGCATGTGGGAGACGTTCCAACATTTGGCAGGAGACGATAAGAAGGAATCATAACACTTCGTCATGCAAGAGGTCGCCACGGAGCAGTTGTAGCTACTGAATGAATGCGAATAACCCATTTTCTGTGATAAAACAACATGAAGTGACAGAAAGTTCATAGATGACATGTAATAAAGTTACTTTAGAACGTACATGTAATCACTTGTGAAGGCTAGAATTCGAATTTTAATTAGGCTTTCGTAACGATGACGTAGGGCATATGTGGCCAGACTTTTGGACTCTGATCTACTCTAAAGACAGAACTTTTTTTCGCGATTTACCACAGTACATAATGTAATATAATATTGGGTCAACTAGGCAAAGATACGTAAAATAGCGTAATAACACCAAACATACAAAAGTACAATTGTTTTATTTATTAAAATTGGTCTTTTAAAACTAAAACAATTCACCATAATTAGAAGCTGTTTTTCACTAAACTTCCTATTGCGACGTTGATGCATGCCACTGCATATCTTGCGATAACTTACTGAAAGAGGGTTCGTAATTACTTAAGTCAGCGGTTCCCAAAGTGTGCTCCACGGATCCCAAGGAATCCGCGACCAGTTCCCAGGGGATCCGTGGATACATTTCTGTAATGGCTACTTTGAAGTTTAGTTATTTCTTTTAAATTAAAGGAATAATGTTTTGTTAAAAGTACTTCGCGGAACTTCTTCAATTGGCGATGTGTTTTTGTTTCTTATGACCGTTAGAATATCGAATTAAGAAACTTCCTGTACTCACAAAGTGAGCGACAATCATTTTAATTAAGGTCAAATCATGCAATGCATTGTTACATATGCTACTGCTATGTATTAGTATCTGTCTAAAATCAGTTCTGAGATATAAATTTTTAATTTTGGATACGTATCATCGGTACACTATATTTACATCAGCAAGGATGTGAGGATCCGTGGTTATTTTTCAAGCCAAAAGGTGTCCGCGAGCAAAAAAAAGTTTCGGAAACACTGGATTTCAGATACGTTGCAGAGAAAATCAAAACACACATTTAATGTTAAATTTTTCCCCCGAAAATCCTGCCGTTTATGAGATAATGTGGAAAAATATGGTACAACCAGACAGGCCACAGATGACAATATAATACGGCGCATGCGCTTTGCATGCTGGATATCTAAAGCTACAGACACCACTCATAATATTTAATACTTATTGCTTTTGCACGGCAATAGTGGTTAAGCGAACGCGCCTCATTGTTAAGTTACACAGTATATGGCTTGTCTTTTTGTCTTTCTCTAAGGACCCAACTTTAAACTTTTGTTATGAATGAAGACAGACACTGCTAAGCTTAAAAATAAGGCGGGGGTTTTTCCCTTACTACCCAGATAATGGAAAATGTTCAGTGTAGGGACTGGACCTAGGGCCAGCATTAAGAAGCGCCTTCAGTTAACACATTTAAAAAAAAAATTGTTTATACGTCACAGAAGACCCGTCGTGGCGGTTTCTACAACCAGCAACTTAACTTATTTAAAGTATATGTACCAGCTAGTTGAAAGGTAAACACACTGCATTTTTCAAACAATGTATTTATGTGTGTCCGGTAATTATTACAATAAACAATATTAACCGGCCGGCCTTTGTATTGGTCTCTCTCATGAGAGTTTGCAAGATATCGTTTCAAATCACTTTCAACATGGTGCCATTGCGAACTCCTGCGGTATGAGTGTCTTTATGCATTCAGTTCAAGGCGGGTCCTCTGAAACATGGTTTTGACATATGCAAGTCCTTTAAAAAGGTAACAGAAAAACGACAAGGTATAGTGCCGAAAAGTTTTGACGTTTTTAGATGAGCATTAATCGCTGAAATGAAGCACAAGAGTATTGTTGTAACTGGAGGTTAGGTTCATATCTGCGAATATATGAAACTTATTTCTGCAATGAACATGGCGATGAAGTGGATTATGTTTCAAAGATAAAAGGAAACAATATCGAATCCCAATGATATGTATATATGACATAGGTATTGTAGATGTCACTGTGATCGGGTGAAGGGAGATGGACTGTTGTCATGCGAGCATAATGTACACACTCTTGGTGCAGCAAAAACAAATAACATTATGAGATACCAGATGGGTTTCCAGTTTTGGGAACATGATTATAATGCACTGTTGCTGACAGCTGTGGAGTGTATTTATCGTGACGCAATTCACACAGACCAGTGGTTTGCAAATGGCGTCCCTCCGGACATTTTAGTTTCAAGAGACTGAAGTGTGTGGATGCCATTCGTTAGGGATCTGCGAACTACACCGACCGCGTGTCGGATGTTGCCCTGTAATGACTCTTATAGAGCCATCAAGAACTCGTACTTTCTGTTTAACGACGCTTTAGAAGCCTTAGTTTGTCCGGGTCATAGAACTGTACTTGGGGATAGAAAAACATTCAAACACAAATTTTCTTCAGGTTGAGTTGGAGGAACAGCCACCATATATGGAGGGTAGCTGCCAATATATTGAATAAGTATTAGCGAACAGCCGACAAGGGGTGATCCTCCAGTTTGGGTGTTGGGCGAGGTGGTAACATCTCACCGTAAAAACTTACGATGTTACGAAACATTTCACAAGGTCTCGGATTTGGAACTGATGCTTTGTTACAATACAAACACTGGTAAAGGGACACGAGACTTGGAATGTGGAATGTGAGGAGCCTGTAGAGGTCGGGGTCACTTACGAGTGGCCAGGGAATTAGCGAGGTATAAAATGGATCTTCAATGGATCTTCAAGAAGTGGGATGGGGAAGCATGGACTGGATTGATCTGGCCCAGCACAGGGACAGGTGGCGGGCGCTTGTGAATGCGGTAATGAACCTTCGGGTTCCATAAAATGCGGGGAATTTCTTGACTAGCTGACGACCTGTTAGCTTTTCAGAAAGGACTCTGCTCCATACAGTTAGTTAGTTGGTTGGTTGGTTAGGCTTTCACGGTTGGCGCTGTTGGATTGACTTTCGGAAATAGGACGCATGGACAAATGAAAATATGCCGAAGTTTCGGCAGATTTCACCTTCTAATGTTTGTCGAAACGTCGGGAAATCATTATTCCTATATGCATCCTAATCCGAAAGCCGACCCAATGAATACGCAACGAGTTGGCCAAACTTCAGGGCCTAACTATCTCCTAAAACAAGCGACACGAATATTTTTTCATTCGCAACCCCATTTGTTTTAACAAATTTGTTAGTGACTGCGACCCAATTTATTGATTCCTGTTACTTTTCTTGTGCATAAGAGTACAAGTATAGACAAAATAGACTTACCAGACATTAACACAACTAAATCACGTTAATTTAATGTTGTACATCACGTTAACAATATCGTGGCTAGAAACACTGCCACCGGGTGAAAACCCAATTGCAGTAAATAATAATAATAATAATAATAATAATAATAATAAAATGGCTGATGTGGCAACTATGGTGATGTAAGAGTGACAGAGGCCGAGTAGTGGGGACTGACCTTTTGGCGTCTCTGCGCGTCGCGGCAGAATTTTGTGGCACGAGCTCTAGCGCTGTTTTCATGGCATGATAGTTATCTTGTTTGTGGTTTCGGTAATTCCCGGCAGGGGTAAGAGTTGTCCAAAACTTCCAGACCGACTATGGGGCCCATCCAGCCTCCTGCTGTTTCTTCCACTGACATAAAGAGGCCGGGGTGTGAAACTGACCACACGCCACCACCTGATGCCCAAGTTAAGAATATAGATCTCACCACATGCCCTGTTAACCTGCACAAGGATAAGTGTACACGCTTCTTCATCTCTGCAGTCACGTTTTGAGCAGCCAAAGTGACCCGCTGACTTCTAATAACCTTTCAACCTCCTTGCCCTACTCCTAACCTGACGACAGAGGCAGCATGGTCTCCGAAACGCCAGTGTCTGTCTACCAGACTACGTGGCATTTTTTCCAGACGATTGCAATCCAAATGAAGGTCACCGTCCAACAAGTTTTGCATTAAAGACTAAAGTCGTCTGAGATATGGAGCGGTAATTAGTTGTCGACGCCTCGGAGGAGTTTGCTGCCTTCATCTTCGGGTTACTTTGGGCTCTCCTAACATGGGGTCAGTCTTTATCAACAACGCTTTGACTTCCCGAAATCGTGCAAGATCTGTTTTATCTGCTGTGCCGTTAGTGAAACGTTAACATCGCGGGTCATTCCACGTCGTGACCTTCGTCTTCTATGTGTTGCGCTTCTCAAAGTGAACTAATTACTAAAACTCTAACTTATGTGAATAGCCGCAGAGTTTTTATCTTTTTCTTGCCTGCGTTCTTGTATTTATTCTGTTACGCTTGCAGTCAAGACGCGCCAACTCCCACCCCCAGCCGTGGTTTCCTGCGTCCTGACTCTGATAGATGAGGGAACCTTAGAAACATATTAACAAAGCAGATGATGTTGGGGTCGGAATTTCAACCTTTGCTTCTGAATTAAAGTGTCTATAGAACGTATGAAACATGGGCACCAAGAGGGGTATCAGAATTAAAATATAGAAGCAAGATGTGTATGGTACGACCTAGAATGAGATGGTTGAGCCAGGTACTGGGAGACATGAAAAACAGAGGAAATGGCTGTGGTAAAGTATAAGAAACTGGAAACACTTTCTGCGTCTATGTAAAAGAGACACGATGCTTGGAGGATGACGAGGAGGAGGAAAAGAGAATGAAGGAAAGGAAGAAGCTGAAGGAGAAGGAGAGGAAGAAGGATTCGTAAGTGTATACAGGATGTTCTTGCGTGTTAGCAGGGTGTTTCAGGAGGAATTTGCCATCCTCCGGGAGAACGTTCCTTGGGTTAAATGACATCGACGTCACCAAACATGCCTATATCCGAAGTTGAACAGTTAAGAAGATAATGACGAGATAAGTTTCAAAGAATTGAATTATTATACTTTTATTAATTACCAAATAAATGCTAAAACGAGGAGGAATTTGTAGTTCCTGTAATGTTAACGCCTGTACTTAGCATCTAATTAACATCTGAATGACCCATATACGTACATTAATTAAGCAAGAAAAACTTTTAGTTTTATAAAAACTGTCCTTAAGTTTTAAAATACTTTACACAGCACACTCGCCTTTGTATGACTTGGCTTGGCTATCAACTCAAGGACGGACCTGCGCAGTGTACGGATAACGCATCACGTTAAACAGGTACAGTACGCGGAAGAACAAGGAGAACACACTTTTCTCGCATAATTTTCTCCGACC
Organism: Reticulitermes speratus; assembly: GCA_021186555.1. Classification (NCBI taxonomy): domain Eukaryota; kingdom Metazoa; phylum Arthropoda; class Insecta; order Blattodea; family Rhinotermitidae; genus Reticulitermes; species Reticulitermes speratus. The sequence goes on from JAJKFL010000330.1 coordinate 4,008,947, forward strand.
TCATAACTTCGGATTTGTATTTGTATATCAGGTAATTACTAAGGACGTTTTCCTTGTGTGACAGATTCCTCTAATCAAGTATAGCCATATAATAATATCATGTAACCTATAATAATTCATGTTAAGCATATAATTAAATACATGTATGAGCATATATAATCAGTATGACATATATAATTCTGTATAACACATATAATAATATCATTATAAGCACTATAATTAATTCATGTAGGCCATAATAACAGTAAGCACATATATTAATTGTGTATAAGCATATAATATCAGTTAGCACATAAATATCGTATAAGCACATATTATTCTGTATAAGCATATAATAAATTCATATAGCATATAATAAATAGCAGTTAGCACATATAATTAAATATCATGTATAAGCACATATAATTAATATCATGTAAACATATATTATACAGTATAGCAATAATTAATAATTATGCAATTAATACATGTATAAGCCATAATTAATATGCACTATCAATCCAATTATGATTCATCAACTTACGACGTCCTGAGTCAATGCGTTATCGTAAAATAAACACGAAACGAAAAAAAATGTACGGTTGTCACGAACCACCGGTAAGGGAAAGGATACGATGAAAGAAACAAAATACCTTTTTTTTCTTTCTTTAAATTTTTAGCCGAAAGGAGAGAGAAACGTTTGTCCTTGGTGCTCTTTGGTGAATTTGATACTAGGAGTTAAATAACACAAGACCGAGACGATAAGGTCAGGCGTCTGGGAGGCATCTAACAAGAGAGGAGGGACAATGAATGATGATCCGTCACTGGACACCCACAAGCAACAACACTAATCAAGATTCCGTTTCTTCGCCTAAGCCTCTCTACCAGTCCGTTCCCTGGTTGTGTCATCTCGCTTTATAAATACGCCAGCATTTATTACAGCCGGTCGTAAGGTCACAGCAGGGGGTGAACACGGCAGCTGCGGAAGAATATTTCACGAATAAGTAATTTATTCTCTGACGATCCATTTCGTTGTAACCCTCTGAGAACCACTGGTTGCTCCTTGTAACCAAAGGAAAGATATGCATGTTAAATCTATATTTGTGTGAGTCTTATATGTCGAGTGGTCGTCCAGAGAAGTTTTCAGGCCAATTCGAATGTTCTGCTAAAGCTGGATATGAATGCCATGCCACAGAAATCCGTCAGATTTCCAAAATTCCCAGCCATGTTTTGTTAAAGATTTATACAGAGTGAACGCATATGTATGTCAGGTGGTGATACAGACCTCTCGTTTAGGCCACCAGGCAGAGAAAGTCCCATAAGATTCCATAAGTTTGGATAACACCAGTGTTTCTCAACCAGGGGTCTGCGGCTTCAGTAAATTCTATTCAGTAGAATATAAAAAAATCTTCCTGTACGTTTTCCATTTAATTTCATTGTCATTACAGCTAGGAAAATTGACTTTTAAAATGAATTTTTACACTGGCTTAATAAGGATTTTAGAGTTTTAATCTGTTTCCGATGTGTAAATAGTCCATCGGTAAATATTAGCGTTGTCAGCGAGTTGAGATCATTTTGGGAAAGGGCCCCGCAGGATTAGTGAAACTTTGTGAACGGTTACGTAGTACCAGAAAGTTTGAGAGACACTGATGTGCACACTGTGTGTGTGTACTTCTTACACCAGAATAAACTAAAGCCAAAACATGGGCCGGGATAGCTCAGTTGGTATAGCAATTCGCTACGGGCTGGACGGTCCGGGGATCGAATCCTGGTGGGGGCCAGATTTTCCGCACTTGTCCAGACCGGCAATGGGGCTCACCCAACCTCCTGTTGGCCGGGGGGGGTGGTGTTGACCACCCACCCCTATCTAGAGCCGAGGTTAAAGAAATAGTAGAGCTGTACCTCTGCTCCCCCTCTGGGCCTTCATGGCCTATTCGAGGGTGAACTTTGTCACAACCTTGGTAAAACCCTAAGTGTGCTTTCTTAACAGCATTAGGTGAAAATTGGAGTTCTGAACTTTGCAGCTTGTTCGATACAAATGTCTGTCTTTTCTCGTGTGTTTTTTTATAGATGTCTTGCACGATGTAACAATTAAAACAGACGCAACATGTGAAATCTACTTAAGAAATATTTTTTAAGGGACCAAATATACAAAGTGTGCGACAATTTTACGTATTTAATCTTGGAAAATTTTTTCTTATACAAACATTTTATATGTTACCCCTATACTATAGTTTTGTAAATAATATCTTTCTTGTACGTTTTACTACTGTCCTCGTGAGATATCTTGATCCGTTCTAGCGCGGGGTGAAGAGGCAAGCTTGTCAGGGGGGAAGCACAGTGCACGCAGCTGCAGCCGTTTTCTCTCCGTTTCAAAAACGTTGTCTGATAACTAGCAGGACTCTGCAGTGTCGTGTAAGCAATGGAGCAAAGGGAGTGTCAACAATTTCTTTCAGGGGGCCTTCTAATAAACATGCAAAATTTAACATTAACATACGTGATTTCATTGCGATAGACAATGTACTCGTCCTCCCAACAGAGTAGATGTTTTTGGAGCAGGTGTAACATTGCCTGGCCATGCCGACGTGAGCCAAGCAGCGGCCGGACCGTGCCGACTACAGCTGTGTGCAGTGTTAGGGAACTCAGGTATCAAGTTATCTGAATATATCTATAATAATTTCTTAATATATTCCTATGACGTACTTTGTAAAGGAAGAGCCCTCTTTCCTAACTGCAGTCGAAGTTTTTATTTTGTTTCTTAAAGGAGAAGTCCTGATGATGGCTTGTAATAAGCCAAAACTTATTGCGTAATGGACCTATATATGGTGTTGTGTATGTTTACTGGGAAATTTATACATTTGAGTGTAGAGTGGTAAAACCAGGTTCTAAAAGTAATATCACGATATATGCCAGAACATGGAAAGTATATGATACTCGCCAAATGTGGACAAATTGGAATATTTTTACATTCAAATTTCCTACTAAATACTTATTACGAATACAATTAAACAACCGAATGGCCTGTATACCACACGTCACAAAACCGAAAAACCTTCAGAAAGGTATAATATAACAAGAAGTTTTAACGCTAACCAATATTTTATTATCATAATCATTCTGTCACATTTGTAATAATCACTGACTGTAGTACAAATTATAAGCAACATGTAAAAGGTAAAGCTATCCCATTACAGGTTTGGACTTCTAGATAATCTGAAGATGAATGTGGAAGGTTGTCAGCCTTACGCACCGACCGCCTTTACCCCCCAGGAGAGACCCCTGGTACTCATTTCTGTTACAGGCTGAGTCGACCCTAGGACCATATTGCGTCCGGAAGGATTATGTAATGAAAAATCCCCATCGGGAATCGAACCCGCGACCTTTCGCCTTGTAGCGCAGTACCTCAACCAACTGCGCCATCGCGTGCCCCATAAGCAACATGTACCATATCAAATATAAAATTGAGATCTCAATTATTTAACACATTCAATTAAATTTATATTTTAACTTTTTATGATTGTAGAGGGTCTGAAGATGAGCAAGATCGGTCGAAACGTGTTGCCTGAATAATACGTTGAACATACATCAAATAAAATGTTGTGTTGACCGTATCAGTTCCTATATAATGACAATAGGATGTTTCTTCTCACCTTGTACCGACATGTAATACAGTTCTTTGGTCTCGATTTCAGGTCTCACTTTCGGGCTTCTCGGCCGGGGGGAGCCGACACTTATTAATTCCATTCCTGGGGACACCAATGATGGACAGTGCGAACGTATCGAGGAGGATGTCGCGAGAGCAGATCGAGACACGGTGGTGGAGGAACCCACACGACTCAGCGGCAAATGGGTCTCCGAAGGGTGAGTCAATTATTGCCCTATTTTTGTAATTAACCGTAGAATTAACTGCTTCACTTATGCATAACGCGCTGAATCCTCATGGCCATGAAATGACCAACCTCATGCATGTGACGTAAGCGATGTCAAAGGTTCCGTGATGATGAAATGACTGAATTTGATTGTAAGGCTTCCGCCGTGATGTTGATGAGATCTGCGCTCTTCTGGGGTATTATGTGGCGTCTCCTCGGTCTCTTGGCCCTTGAATATGGGACCGATACATTGTTCCGAAACGTCGGTAAACAATTACCACACGACGCAGCGTAATATCCCAGAAGAGCGCAGATCTCAAGTGACTGAATTTGATTTTAAGGCTTCCGCCGCGATGTTGATGAGATCTGCGCTCTTCTGGGATATTAAGCGGCGTCTCCTCGGTCTCTTGGCCCTTGAATATGGGACCGATACATTGTTCCGAAACGTCGGTAAACAATTACCACACGACGCAGCGTAATATCCCAGAAGAGCGCAGATCTCAAGTGACTGAATTTGATTTTAAGGCTTCCGCCGCGATGTTGATGAGATCTGCGCTCTTCTGGGATATTACGTGGCATCTCCTCGGTCTCTTGGCCCTTGAAGATGGGACCGATACATTGTCCCGAAACGTCGGTAAACAATTACCACACGACGCAGCGTAATATCCCAGAAGAGCGCAGATCTCAAGTGACTGAATCTTTAATTGTCCTCTGTGAAGTGACCAGCCTCGCGAAATAAAATGGGTAGTACTGCAGGCTTTTGTGTTAAGATTTTTTCCCCCCTGAACACCAGGCTACTGAGCATTGCTTAGGTCCTGAATAACATTCGTGCATGAAAGTGACGTACCAAGTCGTAGGCCAGGTATTTCCCCTCGATTTCTCTCCTTCCTCATCTTTGAAAGGTTTAAACACAAGGGAAAATATAACTTTGTAAAAATAAGCAATAAATAGCCAGCGACCCGGGTTGGTCCTCCTTCTCTTGAATATATGCTGAGTCTATTTCAGAGTATGTGGACTCACTTGGCTTCAGTTCTGAGTTCTGTGTGGACTGAGCGGTCAGTGCTGCGTCAGGAGGAATGTCTGGTAGCCCAGCTATGTGATCCAGTTTAAACAGCGAACAAAAGAATGCAATAGACGTCTTATTCCTCAGGGTATACCCAAGTAATTCATCAGCGCAAAGCTTGTAGAGTACGTTCTGTGTGTAGACCTTTGCAGTGATCAAAGTTGCGACGTTGTCAAGCTGTCTTCAGCACCCCAACGGCCAATATCCTGCACGGAATTGACAATGACAGCGATGTAATCCCTCTCTATTTTTTGTAGACTACCTACGCCAAATGATTTCTGATTAGGTTGATTCTACAATAGCAAAAGTGATTTAATGGTCGCAGTCGTATAGTCTAGAGTTAGGCCACATAGGAAATTGTCATGAAGTAGTACCTATTCGATACTGGCTTGAGGGTCCGGGGATCGAATCCCGGTGAGGCGAGATTTTCCGCACCCGTCCAGACCAACCCTGGGGCCCACCCTTGTATACAACGGTTACCGGGTAATTGCCCCGGGTAAGGCGGTCAGGGCGTGGCGTTAACCACCTACCACCATCTAGCGCCGAGGTTAAAGAAAGAGTAGAGCTATACCTCTACTCCCTCTTTGTGCCTTCATGGCAGGTTATAGGGTGAACTTTACCTTTACCTAGTATTACCCATTCATTGTCTGGTTTATAATTTCCTTCTGTTTCAGTATCACAGTCTATAGCAGCTAAAACTTAAAAGAAGGAATAACATTAAAATTACACATTGGGTTTTTTTTTTCGTGTAAGTAATAAGAGGCAATTTGGAATGAAGACTGACATCGCATCTAGAATATCTACCACACGGCTGAAAACCTCGTTTTAACAGCCATGACTACTGAAAAGTACTGGGCTGAGTGTGGCGTGACGAACATACTGTCACTAGGTGTTCTGAATTGGCTTTGTGGCGTGAACAAGAAACAGAAGGTTACACATTGACACATATTAAACGTTTTCACAAATTAAGGCAGAAAACTTTATTTAAGTACCTGTCCGTCTGTGGTCTAGTATTAGAGCCTAAACGGTTGGAGAGATGGCTTTGGAAATCGGTGGGGTAATTTTCCACCACACTTTACTTTTTCTTTCAATTTTTCAACCATATTAGTTCGTAAAACCCCTAATTTACATAAGGACTTACGTAAATGTTTCCATGTTTTCCATAAACCAGTTTACAGATTTCTTTAAATTCGGTTTATGAAGCCTCCACCAAAGGGTTCAGATAATTCAGATAATTTCCCTACTTAGACCTATCAATTCATAAAGAAGCTTAACTTGCATAAGGCTGTAAGTGGACTTTTACACGTAGTCCACAAACATTCCATAGATTTTTCAATTCTGTACAGGTGACTTTCCAGTAATTTCATTTCACTATTCTCATCCTTACACGAGCTGTAAGCAAAATGCCAGTGACGACTGTTTCGCGTTGCGGTTTCTGAGTTTAGACACCGTGTTGTCTGGTACGTTTGTACCAACTTTTCGGAAGGAAATAATAGTTCCACAAACAGTTGATGTAGTTATTACGTTTTTCCAAAAACACTGTCAGCCACCTACCGGACCACAGCCTGACATAACCAACCTGAAAACGAGGTGTCTTATGACATATTATGTCGTTTGATCATGTGTGATTGGGAAATGAGAGAATGGAGATGGTAATGATATTAGAACATCTACTCTTAAAGTAACACAGAGGTGCGCTCGGTGTTTTGAATCCAGGACCCTTCTCAAACCTTCATAACATTTAATCCACTGGGGTCACAAATGTTGTTATTGTTTACAACTGTCCATTTTACAGACCATTGTAACTGGACCTAGTATTAGGATCAATTACATTTCTTTGGATAACCTATTATTTAAATGTCTTCGTTAATTTTGCCTGTGTTAAATTAATCGGCCTTACATAACCTCAAAAGTTTCACTACGTCGAGATATTTTGTAATTGTTGATTTAATTTGCTGTACGACATTTGTAGGTAGGCTCACCATATATTTAGGTCTACATACCGCATTTAATATTCCCAGATATCAGTAACAAATATGACCGCACGTTTGTATTTTCTTTGATTATCGCCTCATGTGGCACCTTATTATATTTATATCGTCAACTGAATTTCTTGTACTTCTGTTTACGTCGAGATGTCTTCATTAGTGTGCGCAGGTTTTTACATAAAACTTGCCCTATTCTTGTCTGATTCTAACCAAAATTAAATCTGATCAATTAATTTTGGTAAAAATCCGCTGTGTACAATTTCACAGTGATCTGTCCAGTGGCAGTCGATTTATTCCTTGCGGACAGACAGACAGACAGGCATGTCGAAGTTAATAGTCACATTTCGCAGTTGTTAAGCTAAAGCGCCTAAGACGGGGTGATGTGACCATTTGGAAGATGAATATAGGAGGCACAGCAAATGAACAGAGTGGAGACAAATAAGCAACAGCAAGGAATGTAGAAAAACAGAAGGGAGTAAAAACCACTTTTTAAAGAGACTAAATTAAAAAAAAATAGTGGATTGTAATGTTTCAGTAACTACAGATTTAACGACGACTTATCGGTAGCTGAGATTATTTAGCCCGAAAGAGATTATCAGGCAACTCTGTTGGGTGAGGGGCATTGCTTGCGGCTTCGGTCCGCTTAAAGGCTGCGATCAGAGCCAGCACTCTTATCAAACCTGTTTTTATCTAGCCAAAGGACAGATTTACGACACACAATTAAATAGCGTAGGGTGTCCGACAAGTCAGAATTATAGACAGGAGTGTATCTTTACAGATTTACGACACAATTAAATAGCGTAGGGGTGTCCAACAAGTCACAACTATAGACAGGAATGTATCTTACAGATTTACGACACACAATGAAACAGCGTAGGAGTGTCCAACAAGTCAGAACTATAGACAGGAGTGTATCTTACAGATTTACGACACACAATTAAACAGCGTAGGAGTGTCCAACAAGTCAGAACTATAGACAGGAGTGTATCTTACAGATTTACGACACACAATTAAATAGCGTAGGAGTGTCCAACAAGTCAGAACTATAGACAGGAGTGTATCTTACAGATTTACGACACACAATTAAACAGCGTAGGAGTGTCCAACAAGTCAGAACTATAGACAGGAGTGTATCTTACAGATTTACGACACACAATTAAATAGCGTAGGATGTCCAACAAGTCAGAACTATAGACAGGAGCGTATCTTACAGATTTACGACACAATTAAATAGCGTAGGGGTGTCCAACAAGTCACAACTATAGACAGGTGTATCTTACAGATTTACGACACACAATGAAACAGCTTAGGGTGTCCAACAAGTCAGAACTATAGACAGGAGTGTATCTTACAGATTTACGACACACAATTAAATAGCGTAGGGGTGTCCAACAAGTCGAAACTTTAAATATGAATTTGTACTACAAGTTTTCAGAAACTGGCCACATAAAACACTGATATAATTCTCATGTTATGTTCTTAAACCAATTTGGAATTTACTTACGTAACACAGAGTACCTGCTGTGCGGTACAAAAAAAAGTACTGACAAAATATTGACAGTTGTTCTGCATGACCATGAAGATGTAAGCACCACGCTCCATCAGAATGTCAGTAACTATTTGCCAATCGACAAGTTGTAGCACCCCAGAAGACTCGAATGTGTGAGAACCAAAAATCTGGCAATATGTTTAATTTTTGTCTCTCGGTCTCTATTGACGCTAGTGATAGCAGTCAGTGTCGTATAGCGGCAACACCCTGTACACTAGCTGTGTTAGAGAGGTGTCTGGTGGTAGTGTAGACAGGGTGAAATTAGAACCCTGAAGATGGAAGCAGCAGGTTTATACGAAACGTTCGTACCATTGTACTGAACTACAGGACATTGCAACCCAGAAGACCGCAGTCTGTGAAAGTACCAGTGGATAATCAGGGTTCGTAGCACTGTCAGACTAAAAATAACAAAATTCTCGCACGGTCGTCATGTTGGTATTTTATGCTCTACAAGCAGTCTTTCAGAAAGCTGCATATTTTCGAACATCTGTTAAGCTACCGTTGTTGTGAGTAGTCGGTATAGCGACTGGCTACGGCTGGACGGTCCGGGGATCGAATCACGGTGGAGGCGAGATTTTCCGCACCCGTCCAGACCGGCCCTGGGGCCCACCTAGTCTCCTGTACAATGGGTACCGGATATCTTTCCCGGGGGTAAAGCGACCGGGGCGTGGCGTTAACCACCCATCCCTGTCTAGCGCTGAGGTTGAAGAAAGAATAGAGCATATCTGTACTGCCCCTCTAACCTTCATGACCTTTTCGAGGGTGAACTTTACCATGCTTGTGATTGGAGGCGCCACTTTCACTTGTCTGTGTGGTGTTTAGGAGCTGCAGCAGCTTTATTGTATTTATTTTTGTATTCTTGGTCACAAATTCAAGCAAATGGCAAATAAGATAAATATATCAGTGACAATATAAAGGTGAAAAGTAGAGTTGTCCGTATGCTTAATTCAGCTTGTCATGTAGGTGTATGGGTGACGTATAGCTCCATGCATTCTTAGCCTCGGTATTGGGTGGAGATGAATGATCAGTTTCACGCCTCGGAAGACTTATGTTACTGTCCGTTACACAGTCAGATGGAAGTCCCGGTAAGATAACTAGTCAGGTCGGTAACTCTAGAAGTCCCGGTAAGATAACTAGTCAGGTCGGTAACTCTAGAAGTCCCGGTAAGATAACTAATCAGGTCGGTAACTCTAGAAGTCCCGGTAAGATAACTAATCAGGTCGGTAACTCTAGAAGTCCCGGTAAGATAACCAGTCAGGTCGGTAACTCTAGAAGTACCGGTAAGATAACTAATCAGGTCGGTAACTCTAGAAGTCCCGGTAAGATAACCAGTCAGGTCGTAACTCTAGAAGTACCGGTAAGATAACTAATCAGGTCGGTAACTCTAGAAGTACCGGTAAGATAACTAATCAGGTCGGTAACTCTAGAAGTCCCGGTAAGATAACCAGTCAGGTCGGTAACTCTAGAAGTCCGGTAAGATAATAGTCAGGTCGGTAACTCTAGAAGTCCCGGTAAGATAACTAGTCAGGTCGGTAACTCTAGAAGTACCGGTAAGATAATAGTCAGGTCGGTAACTCTAGAAGTCCCGATAAGATAACTAGTCAGGTCGGTAACTCTAGAAGTCCCGGTAAGATAACTAGTCAGGTCGGTAACTCTAGAAGTCCCGGTAAGATAACTAGTCAGGTCGGTAACTCTAGAAATCCCGGTAAGATAACTAGTCAGGTCGGTAACTCTAGAAGTCCCGGTAAGATAACTAGTCAGGTCGGTAACTCTAGAAATCCCGGTAAGATAACTAGTCAGGTCGGTAACTCTAGAAGTCCCGGTAAGATAACTAGTCAGGTCGGTAACTCTAGAAATCCCGGTAAGATAACTAGTCAGGTCGGTAACTCTAGAAGTCCCGGTAAGATAACTAGTCAGGTCGGTAACTCTAGAAATCCCGGTAAGATAACTAGTCAGGTCGGTAACTCTAGAAGTCCCGGTAAGATAACTAGTCAGGTCGGTAACTCTAGAAGTCCCGGTAAGATAACTAGTCAGGTCGGTAACTCTAGAAGTCCCGGTAAGATAACTAGTCAGGTCGGTAACTCTAGAAGTCCCGGTAAGATAACTAGTCAGGTCGGTAACTCTAGAAGTCCCGGTAAGATAACTAGTCAGGTCGGTAACTCTAGAAGTCCCGGTAAGATAACTAGTCAGGTCGGTAACTCTAGAAGTCCCGGTAAGATAACTAATCAGGTCGGTAACTCTAGAAGTCCCGGTAAGATAACAGTCAGGTCGGTAACTCTAGAATCCGGTAAGATAATAATCAGGTCGGTAAATCTAGAAGTCCCGGTAAGATAACTAATCAGGTCGGTAAATCTAGAAGTCCCGGTAAGATAACTATCAGGTCGGTAAATCTAGAAGTCCCGGTAAGATAACTAATCAGGTCGGTAAATCTAGAAGTCCCGGTAAGATAACTATCAGGTCGGTAATCTAGAAGTCCCGGTAAGATAACTAATCAGGTCGGTAACTCTAGAAGTCCCGGTAAGTTAACTAGTCAGGTCGGTAACTCTAGGTCGCCTCTCAGGGTAATCTACATGGGAGGTCCCTGCAGCGTCGGCTGTCCAACTGCGACGATGATTTACAATTAACACATTAATACATTAACACTCTTATTGTTGTACTTTAATATGTCATTTGCACGTAAAGGCTGACCTCGGCACTTTGAATACACGCAGCACTTGTGTAAACAATCGTTATCACTTTCTACTTGAAATTTTGTTATAAACGGTACGAAATTTACTACGGAGCACCCAAATTTGCTACCGCACTACTCCAACAGCCAGAACGCAGTGTCTCATTACTAGTTCACATTCTCGTCACAACACGCAAAGTCAAGTTCCCCTTCCTGCATACCAAAATGATTCTATTGGCCAAAACTCAAATTTAGAGGAACCTCATAGGCCGAATTCAACTTTTTGAAAACTACCTCTGATTTGTTGCGCTAATTTAAGCCGGTAGACCCCCAAATCTACGATAATGTACATTTTGGGGTGTTGCCCACTGGCACTTCCCATTCAAGGAATTATGTCCTCAAAAATTGTCCAGTATCGGGTTTCACTAAGGAGCACCGAGCTGCGAAACTGCATTCAGCGTGACAGTTGATGGTTGTGCAGCTCAGCATTATTCTTTGGAATGCGTTAGCCGCACTCATTCCTTCTCGCTGTCTTCCCTGCCTATCCTTATTCTACTGCTAAAAGTCCGTTTCTAATTAAGTAACCCAAAAGGAATTTATCTCAATAAGGCCTGTTCAGGATTTGAACCCGAATCACCGGTTCTGTTCAGGATTTGAACCTGAATGGCCGATAATACTTACCTCGAGCAAAGATATCCAAAATTGACTAGATAGGCTGGTGGATAGGCTCCGGAACCGGTCTGGACGATTTAAAGAAATAAAAATCGAATTTTCTTTTCAGGGAGTCGAAAGCCAACTAATCAGCCATTCCGGCCGTGCCATGGCTCAGGCGGTTAGTTGTCGGTCTCTCACCGCGGAGGCCCGGGTTCGATCCCGGGTCAGTCCATGTGAGATTTGTGGTGGACAAAGTGGCACTGGGACAGGTTTTTCTCCGAGTTGTCGGTTTTTCCCTGTCAATTTCATTCCAGGTGCTCCATTAATTGTAAAACTTGGTTTAAAAAAAATGCTCATCTTCATCACAGGGGTTGCACAAGAGGCCTTAAGGCTGCGGTGCGTCCGTACATCTGCTGCGGGGCCTTCATCACGCAAAAAAAAATCAGTCATTCCGCCCATAACATCGTCACTCTACCAACTGAACTATCCCCATTTTCCAAAGATACTATATGGGAGAGTTAATGGAATATTTATTAACAGTAAGAATATGAAAATATATGGAATACAGGAGTTATGTAGAGTTGATACGAGAAAGAGAAAGCAAATGTTAAAAGAGCTGAACTAAGTGTATTAAAGAAGATGACAGGGAAACACGGGGATGGACCATGTGCTAAGCCAAGATATCAGGCACAAATGTTGTATCCAGGGAAGGGGAAAATGTGTGACTGGAACGGCCATGTGTCACCGAGTGACATGTGTCAGCTTTCCTAAAGGGAGAACTTGTGAAAGATAGACAAAGATTCACATTCCGAAAATAACAGGTCTATGGACTAGAGCAGAGGTGGCCAAACAGTCGATCGCGGCCGCCAGTTAGCCTTTCTTCTTTTTATTGTATGTACGATATTCCTCTCCTCCTTGACTCTGTGTAATACTTCTTCATTTCTCACATGATCGGCCCAACTGATCTCCATTCTTCTCCAGCAACCACATTAAAACTTTCCAGGTATTTCTGATCTACTTTCCGAAGTGTCCACGTTTCAGCACCAACAAAGCTATGCTCCAAATGTAGCACTTTACTAGTTTCTTCCTTACGTTACGTCCAGTTTTGTGGTGAAAAGAGCCTTCTTGTTGAATGCTGCTTTTGCCATGGCAATTCTACATTTAATTTCACGTGTACACCTTGCATCATTTGTTATCATCACTACCCAAATAATTGAAATATTCCAATTCTCCAATTGTTTTTGATCTATCATAAATTTTTATTGGGTATGGTTGTCTTGATTTTCTCATTACCTTAGTTTTTTTTCCACATTTCATTTCTAAGAATATTACGTCATTAAAGCGTATGGGGGAACTGAATGTGTAGCTCCACTCATTCTTGACCTTGGCATTAGATAGAGATGAGTGGTCAGCTTTATGCTCCTTTCACTTTACCCCCGGGAAGGAACCCCCCCATATCCATTTAATAGGAGCCTGGGTGTGCTCCAGAGCCGCTCTGGACTTTTTTCTGGAGAAGAAATAAGTATACCTTGCCTCTGTCGGGATTCGAACCCCGGATCGTCCGGTTCGTAGCATAGTCACTGTACTTCACTGAGCTATCCGGCTTCTAGTATAAGAATAATACACAAGGGAATTAGAACGACTGTGGAAAGGAGCGGTTTTGTTCTAGTTGGAGTTACCACCCCGGTCTTTGTGTGGAAGGTCTGAAGTAAACCACGAAGAAACTCAATCAGGTCTTTTGAGATGTGACGCCGTGTAGTTTGGTAGGTATTAACCAACGTGAAAACCTTAAATCACATTCAGTCGGGTAGTCAATTACGAAGCCAAGATGTGAACTTTGTATCTCCAAATTAGAATCAGGATTACTGCCCACTTTACCACGACATCCGATAAATTTGTGTCAGCATTGAGCTTGTCAAATGTGAAACAATGGGCTGGCTTATATTTGAAAGCGGTGCAGTCCCAAAGGTGGGGCACTAGACGTAGCTTCACCTGTCATCAAGAAAGTTGCCTGTCTGACAGTGATACATTGTTATTCTGAATGTAGCGGACATAGATTGAAGGCGGACAGAAGAAAGTTAGTTGTTTATAGAAGGCAATAAGTTGGTTCCAGTGTAATACGAACCAAGCTTAAGGCCACTTAAATATTGAGATAGCGAATTTGATTCCCGATTAGGTCATGAATTATTTTCAGTTCTGTAGAGATCAAGGGATTCCTACTGCTTTTCTTAATAAACGGACAATTTTCTGCCAAATTGGAGAGCTTGGCCAAAAAATGTAACATAGAATGACGGATGAACGGGCGGCTTTTATCTACAAAAAAATTATACAAAATTTTCGATTTATTGCTATGTAAAATTATGGTTGTAATTTTTTATATTTATATAAGATTGATTTATCGTACACAAATAAAACAGCAGATTGCTGGAACTGGTAGTCTCTTGTCTGGTAAGAAACTCTCCACCGTTTGTGCTACACGAAACCTTGTTACCGCGTTTACAAAAGTCCGTCTCTGGACAGGATCCTAAGCTAGGTAATTCCAGTCCACACGTCGGATCTTAACTAGCCCACGCTCCTGCTTAAAAAAAAGCATATGATTTAAGATCAAGGTGCCGATTGTGTCCTACGCCTCCATTTCAAATTTTGAAACAGATGATCATTCTTCAGGAAACTTAATATGGAAATTAATTTATGTTTGTGTTACCAAACACAACGACGTATTTCGTAATTTGTTACGATCGGTAATAACAACATGGTGGACGAGCGAAAGTGTGAAGTGGGAAGAGACGATTCGAAATTTGTGCCATATGCTCAGGGAAGACGTGAAATTCAAAATATGCGTCTTTGTTAGTGTGCGTGGAAAACCGTATGGATAATTGTTACAAGGCTGGGGGGAATACAAGCCTTTGATTTTAGGGCTGTTGCTAGGAGGCGTGGACTTTATGAGGTACACACATATATCGTACACCTACGTATGAAAAATGGCTCCTTCCCCTCAGCTTTTACTTTTAAAAGCTCATATTTCGAATGCGTGCTGTATGCTCATTTCATCGCTCTTAATTTGTTCACCCAATGAGGTTGGAGATCGGTGGGTGTGAGGGTGTCGACTGGATTCATCTTTCTCAGGATGCGGTCCAGTGATGGGCTGTTGTGAACACGGCGATGAACCGTTTGGTTGTATAAGAAGTGGGGAATTTATCCACTAGGTTATGGACTGTATACGAGTCGAACTCGGTTATAACGTCATGAAAGGGACCGAATATTTTGTGTTGTTATAAACGAGTGTTGTTATAACCGAGGAGAATAATGTTATGGTTAACAGTGAGGAATTAATTGGTACCACAGAATATCTGACGCTATAGACGATGTGTCGCATAAACCGATGTCGTTATAACCGGGTTTGACTGTATTTCTCGAGGATCGAACGTTGCATTCTTAATATTCGGGAGGTTCGGGCTCAAATCTCGGTCCGGATACTTGACTTTCATAGCTGCAGTACTTCTGGTTTTACTCAGCTCTTGCAGACAAATGCTGGGATGGAGTCTCAATATACTCTGTGACTGATTCCGTTCACGTGCTTTCCAGTTCGTTATCGATTAACCATATTGTGATTAGATGCTATGACTATGAGCTGCGTACAACGTCGTCAATAAACGACAAATAAATAAATAAATAAATAAATAAATAAAACATTTAGAAACACTGACGTGTGAGTGACATTTATATGTAATTAAAGAACAGTGATAGAAGCAAACGAAAACATTTTAATGACAATTATTCATGTCACTCTGAGTTGGGAGTTGGCAAAGACTTCAAATATGTACCGCTAGAACAAAGGTCCTGTTCATGGCTTCGCGACTCTCAGAGCTTATCAGTGTCATAAATTCACGTCTCATTTCTGTTTATGTATGTGATGTTGTAAAATCAATATCTTGAACTAATCAATCTTCTGATGCAAAGCACGTGTAAGGATTACATAAAGACTTCGTTATTAGAGAAAACACGTGTAAGGATTACATAAAGACTTCGTTATTAGATAAAACACGTGTAAGGATTACATAAAGACTTCGTTATTAGATAAAACACGTGTAAGGATTACATAAAGACTTCGTTATTAGATAAAACACGTGTAAGCATTACATAAAGACTTCGTTATTAGATAAAACACGTGTTAGGATTACATAAAGACTTCGTTATTAAATAAAACACGTGTTAGGATTACATAAAGACTTCGTTATTAGATAAAACACGTGTAAGGATTACAGAAAGACTTCGTTATTAGATAAAACACGTGTAAGGATTACATAAAGACTTCGTTATTAGATAAAACACGTGTAAGGATTACATAAAGACTTCGTTATTAGATAAAACACGTGTAAGGATTACATAAATACTTTGTTACTAGATAAAACACGTGTTAGGATTACATAAAGACTTCGTTATTAGATAAAACACGTGTAAGGATTACATAAAGACTTCGTTATTAGATAAAACACGTGTAAGGATTACATAAAGACTTCGTTATTAGACACAGCAGCAAAAGTATTCAGCTGCATTTAGGTGCTCGTGACAGCCAATAATAAACTGATTATTTTTTGTACACAGAGAAAAACATGTGAAATATGTCACCACTGTCGCCTTTTGCATCTCTTTATTATTTGCAGTTTGTATCCATTCCACCTTAACTCAGTCCTACCTCCTACGTAACTGTACACTTACGTAAAATAACCAATTAAAAATAAACAAACCAGTCCTCGCATGGCTACTTCACCCAAACTCATGCTGTTTGGAAATTATCTGCTAAATAATCAGAACTCTGAATGATGATAATAATAATAATAATTAATAATAATAATAATAAGCTGTACCCGTACGAATAATTCGCAAGCAGAAACAAAAAAAAAATATTTAATCAACAAAGATTTATGTACGTATTTTAAACTTTGAAGCAATTCTCGATATACAATGTTTGATGTTATCAATCTATCATTTTCTATACGTTGTCGATGGCCTTCAGTAATTGCAACAGCGACGTTGTCAAATGAATCGGGGAAATGCCATATATATAGGCCTCTCTCTCTCTGTATATATATATACACACACATATATAAGCAGTCTGCTTGATCCTTTAAGATGGGACTAGTAGGTTCTCCCGAAACGTCAGTAACTACTAAGCTGCGCTGCGTAATATCCCGGAAGGGTGACTATCTCATTTGCATCGCAGCGGAAGACAGAAAGACGTTAATTTAAAACTTCCTTCAGCGAGGAAGCCAACAGCGAAACTAATCCTAGTGTTTTATGGATCCATATCGCGATATTTACTGTTGACAGTGACATTTATTATTTAAGGGCACTGAAAATGGCCCGTGAACGTGGTCACTTCGAGGGCATAAACAGGATTTTATGTCAACGTTCAGGGCATGAACTGGTGACCTTATCAGCAGGATGACAGACGTCGAGGTTGGCAAGCCACAGCGACACAAAACTCATGCATTATTCAAAATCTCGAAACAAAAGCCGAACTAAACGATCGGCAACAGTGACAGTGGTCACATTCCTATGGTAATAAGATATAACAGTGACCCTTAGGACCGCGATCGGCGTTCACCAAAAGTCTAAACCTTCTTCCATTACACACATCTGGTTTGCCGAGTTGTTAAGAGAACGCACAGTGATATCAAAATGCCGTGCACGCACTGTGCCGCTACAGAGACATTTCAGAAGAAAAGCTCAAGTAAATAAATAAAAATGGAAATAAAACCGAATACAATGCATCAAGTCGTGATGTGTACAGTCATCTGCAAAGCGTGAATGTCCTTTGTAAGTGTTAAACACACGTGGTATAATGGATTGTGTTCATCTGGCTTATAATTACGAGTGCCGTTGTGTGCAAGGATCTTATAGGCTACATCAAAGACGAAGCGTAAAAAGAAGAATAACAAAGGAAAAAGAGATGAGGTACAAAACCAGAAAAAAGGAAAAAGAAAAATAATTTTACTGGTCTGGGAATAAATGATGACAAGAAAGTAGTGTACTTGTCAGGTAACAATGAGGCGCGTTCGCTTAACCATTGTTGCCGTGTAAAAGCAATAATTATTACATATTCTGAGTGTGTGTCTGTAGCCTTAGTTACCCAGCATGCAAAGCGCATGCGCCGTATTATATTGTCATCTGTGGCCTGTCTGGCTCTACCATATTTTTCCACATTATCTCATAAACGGCAGGATTTTCGGGGAAAACATTATTGAACATAAAATGTGTGTTTTGATTTCCTCTACAACATTTGTCTTAAACATTTTCATTCCAAGAATAATTCATCGAGATATTGTCACAAATGTACAGGGTGTCACAGAGCGATTGACACATTTCAGAATTCCCTCCAGTCCAAGTGATGGGGGTTAGGGTGTGTAACATCACGGCAAGCAAGAGAGGACTTGTTACCATTTTAACACCGGTTTAGTCACAATGGGGAGGTGGAGCTTAGCGCACAGAACTGCAACTCTTCGTTTTTATTGCGAAGCAAAGTCCGTCATTCGGACACAGCGTCGCTTGACGAAGCAGTTTAATGTACCTAGACATGGTGCGATTCCTTCACGCAAAAGGTTTTTGCTATGGATACGTAAGTTTGAAGACACTGGCAGTGTAATGGACAGTCCTCACGGTGCTCCAAGCACTGTGCGTACTGAAATGTTCGCAATGCAAGGGCATCATTGCTGCATGGTCCACGTCTTTCAGATCTGCAACATTCACGCATCCTGGGCATAAGCAGGAGACGTTGGAACGAATCTTGCAACATAATCACACTGAAGCATGGACGTGGTCCGCAGTCTCTTCCACAAGGTTGTTTCACGTTTTGGAGACATCCCGTGGCCATATGTTCGCCGGACATCACGGTACCAGACTTCTTTCTGTGCGGATATGTGAAAGAATGAGTATACGGAACTCGCCCTCACACAACACAGGACCTTAAACGTGCGTTTAAAGAAGAAATTGTTCTTATCAGTCAAGACCAAAATTTGTTGCATAGGGTTTTTGATAATTTTGTTGATCGTCTAAGACAGTGCACTCTAAGTCAAGGAGTCCACTTTCATGACGCTATCCACCATAAGTAATAAAATTGCATTCTGGGAACATACATGTTGTGTGTTTCATTTCAACGTTCTGCAGCTATTAAACAAATTATTACATATCAAAATGTGTTTATCGGCTCTGTGCCAGCCTGTACTTAGGTCTTCATGTAAAGTACCTGTTGTTCTTTGTCAGATTTTAATGAAACTTGAATATGCTCGATAGATTTTCGAAAAATCTTCGAATATTAGGTTTCATGAAAATCCGTCCAGTGGGAGCCGATTTGTTCCATGCGGACGACGGACGATGACGGACGTAAATACGTGACGAAGCTAATAGTCGGTTTTCGAAATTTTGGGAACGCGCCTAATTATTATCGGCGCGACAGCTGCAGACGGCGTATCAGTAACAGGATTATGCCCGACATAATTTGCTGTTATGAACACTTCAGTTATTCTGAGTGAAAAACGTAACTACTCAATGGACCAGTCTTTCTTGACAGGTTCTTAAGCGTTCAACTGCTCAATAATATTCTCATCCTTTACGGAACCCAAAAATTCACTACCGTGTTCACAAGAGTTCGCCACTGGCTCGTATCCGTTAAGATACTTTTTAATATTATTATCCTCACATCTACGTGGGGTTCCCCAAGTGGTTTCTTCCCTTCAGGTCTTCGGAATAAAGTTTTGTGTGCATTTCCTCGTGAATGTTACATGTCCAGCCCACTTTATCCCCCTTGAAAAAGTGTGCACATTATGAACCTCCGCCATTTACAGTCAAACTATAACTAGACTACGGACTGGATGATGTGCATAAGAGATGCTGTTTTTCTTCACAGCACTATGGCCGCTCTGGAACCAAAAAGCTTCCTATCCAGTGGCATCGAGGTTCTTCAACCGGGGTAAAGCGGCCGAGGTTATGCATGTATACCAGGATTACATCCACAAAGTCCCCGTAATTTTGCATGACAGCCTTCAGCACGAGTCTCACACACCTTACGGCCCTCCTACCTCAGTCACATGACTGCAGCTGTTACGTAAGCAGACCAATACTGGCGCATCCACCGCTCGACTGCACAAACACACTGATCTACGCGCACAGGTCTTCGCGCACTCTCCGACTTGTGACATCAGCCTAGGCTCGCTAAAGTTACCTGCGCCTGAAGCTGGAGACCTTGTGTAATTAATCCTGCTATACGTAGTAGCTGTACCTCTGCTACCTCATACGTCTTTATGACGTGGTAGTCAGTGAAGGACACCTATAACTTTCTTGTACGTGTACTTTTTCCCTCTCTCTCTCTCTCTAAAATCTAAACGTTACCTCAGCATTTAATGCTGAAACTCAAGTTCTGTACTTTCCCTTCTTGTATGTCATCAAATTCTGCGTTGATGCAGGTCAAGTCAGAATGCAGTTTTGAAAGTTATTATCATTATATTATTGGGTTTCAGAACTGTCGCAAGTATTTCCTCGGATTTAAGCCGTTTTTGACTTCTTCGTAAGATATTTTGATTTATTACCATGAATCCAAAACATTTGAACTGAAGCCTACCATATTTTCGACAAAAATTCATTTTCTGTCTTTATATTGTAATTTTATTGCGCATTCTGTTCGCCAGACATGAACATTTTATCTACAATCATTTCTCGACGAATATCTACTGGGATTTCGCGTTACACCCATCCCTTGTTTTACGCCCTTTTGTTTTACACCTTTTTACTTTACCGCCCCTTGCCAGTTTACACCACTTCTTACTTTGCGCTCACTATTTTTCATTTTAACGCCCTTTCTCTGGTTTATTTTTATTTGTCTTTTTGTCTTATGGGAATATCATTTCTGGTTTACGCCCACGTTTTCAGGAACGTAAGTAGGACGTAAAACAAATGCTGGGTGTACTTTCTTTTCGCTGCATAGAACATGTTTCCGTTAAATAAATTAACATAAATTAGTTTAAATAAAGCTTTAAATGTGTTAACAGCAAATGTTCTGTTGAGCTAACTGATAAACGTAGCTAATGAGTAAACAGAGCTTCCTAATTGTCATTCCATAACAGAGAGTTCATAAAGATCTGACCAAACAATCTGAGACATGACAGCTGTATTTAGTGCTTCTGATCCACCAGTTCACTGCAGACATCTGCTAATTGTACCAGAGAACGACACAAAACTGCTGGCAGTGACACAGGATATGGGCAAGGTTCGTCTACCCCGACACTCGCGTGTTTACTCTGTTTCGTTCTGAAATACAGTTCAGTATTATGACAGAACAAGTACATTGCATGCACATGGCACTAGTCACTACGCACCGGGAGTTTGCCGTACCGGTAACTCGTATTAGTTAGGTGCCGGTTCGAAACTTGCACGAATATCCTGAGGTTTTTTTTAGTTGGGTTTCCTCATTTCTCTAGCCAAATATGCGAATTGTACCTCAATTATGTCATGGCGGTTTCGTTAAAGTCCTTTCCAGTTTATAATTCAGCAATCACCCTGCCGTCGATATTATTTCGGTGTCATGGAAAAACTCAGTGACTGATATTTTTAGCCAAATCGCTTTCAGCAGTCCATATAACTCCGTTTATAATAATGTAGTGACTGTCGTAACTGCTAGAATTCATGACGTAAGTCCCTGTACCACAGATCTGTATTTGGGATTGTCTGTTCATTGGAAAATAAAAGAAAATACTATTTTCCGTAAATCATAAAAACACATCGCTCTTAAAACATTATTTAAGATCGATGTTAAGACGAAGAGCCAGAAAAAAGTTATGCATAATTATAATTAATATATCAAAACCCATGATATGAATATAATAATATAATAATAATATTCAGTTCTCATTTATTAAAGTGCTAGCGTAACGTCATAGTGGCCAATTACAAAACTAGCACAAAATAATTAGAACATAAATTTCACAAATCCATTTCAAAATCCATTTTGAATGGATCAACAAATTTCAGTTAAAATCTAAAATATAGAATTACAGTCGTATTCGATTATAACGTAGTGAAAGGGAGTGAATATTTTGTGTCGTTATAAACGAGTATTGTTATAACCGAGGAGTGTAATGTTATGGTTAACAGTGGGGAATTAATTGGTACCACAGAATATCTGACGCTATAGACGAGGTGTCGCTTAAACCGATGTCGTTATAACCGGGTTAGACTCTATATGAAAACGCGTTTATCCGTTTGTTTTATACGTACTGAAGGTAAATGGACGAAAGAAGGGCCGGAGCAATATTAACAATGCTTTCCAGGAATGAAAAATGCCTACAAATTGATGGCGAAAATGGATAGTTCGTGTAATCTGTTGTTCAGAGAGTGCTGAGAGGGAAAATTTGTCGTCAGACAAAGGAACTAATGTAAATTGGATACAAATGCGTAATAAGGGACTTCGTATTTTGTACTGTTTATTTATATTATTCTTCTGCTTCCTCAGAGTTTACAGATGCCTTCTGGCATGTTCCATTTCAAAAATAACTTCTTAGACTTATAATTATAACTTAAAACCAACAATATTGCACTTATTTTATATATGTATATTGCAACCCTACATATGTTTCGGCTGTACTTCAGCCATCATCAGGGGTTTTCCTTGCAGCGTCCACTAACTGTATTTCTCACTAACATTTGGTTCCTATTGGTTTTCTTATTAACTAGGTATTGTGCATTCTTAGACTTAATTTTTTTTTTTTTTAGAAATTCACTAAGCCCATGGAACACTTGGCAAAAATTGAAATCTTGCATGAAAGAAGTCACGTTTTCACTTTTAAGTTAATAACTTTTAATTAATTTAAATTAAAACAATTAAAATAACCATGTCTTCGGACGTGCAAGAGAAAGAGAAATATGGCAACATTGTTAATTCTGATATAATCGTAAGGTTTATGCTTCAGTGTGCTTTTGTTGCTTAGTGTTTGGCCTGCACGCAGCAGCCGAATAAAACAGTTGATTTTGGTGTTCTACAGATGCTTGTCTTTTCCTGAAATGAAATACAAGGCGAAAAATCAGGTATATGCATTACGCACATGTCAGCATTGAGAACCAAAAGAGATACCTACAATTGAAAAGCAAATCGATAAAGGTTTACCCATCGATAGTAATATCGATAGTAATCAAAAACTCGTTTTTCCTATGTGAGCGCATTTGACACATTGCATATCGCCCTGACGTCAAAGGGTTGGCCGGGATAGCGACTCGCTACGCGCTGGACGGTCCGGATCGAATCCCGTTGGGGACGAGGTTTTCCGCACCAGTCCAGACCGGCCCTGGGGCCTACCCACCCTCCTGTACAATGGGTACCGGGTCATTCCCGGGGGTAAAGCGGCCGTGGCGTTTACCACCCACCCCCATCTATCTCCGAGGTTAAAGAAAGAGTAGAGCTATGCCTCTACTCTCCCTCTGGGCCTTCATGGCCTGTTCTAGGGAAAACTTTACCTTTACCTTACCTGACGTAAAAGGATCTGCGTAGGAGGCTGGCAATGTCATAGAGCCCCCATCGAGACCTGAAACCACGATTTTCTTGCCTCTAAGTTAGTCACCATACCGACTGAGCTGTGTCGGCTACTGCATCTTAGTTTTTATAACAAGCTACTCAATTCACCTGCAATAACATGAAACTACAGAGAGACGGAAGGCTAATGCCATGGTGCCATCTTACACTTTGATGGTAGGGGCGCCTCTGTTGGCGTTTAATTGAAACACTGTATCACAAGATGCAGCACTAACTCTGTAATGAGGTGGAACCAAAATAATCAAGGAGCTGTTTGTTTCAAAGCAGCCACGAGACTGAGGACAATTAGAACAGTAAATTTGTCTGATCTCTGGCAGTTCATTTGTCTCTGTAGTTCATGCGGACTCCCAGTAACAAACTTCACCCGTGGTTCATATAAGCGTAACAAACAAAAGCAAGGCATGCAAGATGTTTAAGATATCCGTTTGACTATCGCAAAAGAATGCAATTAAAAAGACACTATTCAACAGCTTGATGTGTCTCGTGATATAATTTTTGTTTTGGTGCAAAGTGTTTAGATATGTTGCAACACACACGTCTTGCCACACAGAGAGACACACTTTGTGGGTCGCTAACAAAATAAAAAAAATGGAATTCAACATGTGTTTTCAGCGCTTTACAATAAATATGGATGAGAAAAAAATAAGGTTTCTTTAAGTTAGAAAGGACCTATGCGCTATTTCATGTCTTCTGCGTGAGAAATCAAATGTAATGCACATAATTTTATATTACTCATACCGCGCATGTTGTTACAATAATTACATCAACCAACTCATGCACTGGATAAGATACATTCGTAAACTACAGGGTGTCCACAAAATCTTCGAACAATTTAAAAGAATCTATGCAGTTTGTTGCATAATAAAGAAATATTATTAACGTTTTTTTTTCACATAATTTAGAAAACTTCCACATAGGTACCATTTGTCGCACGAAGCACATAAAGACGGTATTCAGTTTCCATCCACGTTCGTTCTAACATCGCTTCATCAACGGTGGCAATGGCGTCAGTGATCCTTTCCTTCAGGTCGTTGATGTTCCGAATCTTACTCTTATAAACGATATCCTTAACATATCCCCATAGAAAGAAGTCCATGGGAGTGATATCGGAGAACGTGGTGGCCAGAGAATTGGTCCTCCTCTTCCAATCCACCTGTTTGGAAATGTTTCGCTGAGAAACTGGTGAACAGTGTTATTTGTATTTGTATTTCTAATAACTTTTTTAAATTGTTCGAAGACTTTGTGGACACCCCGTATATTAAAACCCCCTACATGTTTCAGCACCAATGTGCCATCTTCAGGGGGGGCGTTCGATATAAAGTAATATAGGTCCAACACACCAAACTATTCATTTAGTCTCCCGAAGGGAAGCGACCAAAACCTTAAAAACTGAAACTCCAAACCACATAAAATTAACAACCATAATTCACAATGCTGCAATGTTAAAAGTATTGAAATGTTAAAAAACAAGTAATTGTAGGCGTTGCTAACTAACTAAACTAACTAACTAACTCCATGGAGCAGAGTCCTTCTTGAGAAGCTAACAGGTCGTCAGCTAGTCAAGAAATTCCCCGCGCTTTACGGAACCCGAAGGTTCATTACCGCACTCACAAGAGCCCGCCACCTGTCCCTATCCTGAGCGTTGCAGCTGTTCAAAACCGTACAGACGATGCACACAAACATCTGTATCTATCACATATAAAGATCCCGTGCCATTAACATTAAACTGTGTACCTAACCTCCTAAATTATTGTGTAATTTTTATATTGTATATCCAGCTTAGAAAAGTGGCCGCGGGTCGCGTAATTACAGCTTGGCGGAAGACATGGGGCCTGCGGGCCGCGGGTTGGAGACCCATGGTTTAGGCAGAGTCACAGAAAAGGATACGACTTGAACAAGGTGCGTTTATTAATATCAAATCAGGTAACAGGTTTATTTTTACCAACACATGCTATACCAATACAAGTGCGTTAAAGAAAACAACGCACTTGTATTGTAACCACTGACGTAGCAAATGCTACTGATTTTATAGTGAACATAGTTTTATCTCGTTTTAACCTTGAAAGATGAACCAACTATTATAATGGATGTGTAGTCTGTGTTTATACAGGGCATACACAAAAGAATGGTGCTGTATCAAAAGTGAAACCCTTTGAAACGCACCATTCTTTTGTGTATGCCCTGTATACTTTGATCCCCTGATGATGACTAATAAGTAGTCGAAACATATGTAGGGGTGTAAAAAATACGACATAATTGTAGTGCATGTGTTGGTAAAAATAAAAGCTATTACTTAAAGAAAAAATGCACGGTGAATATTGCACCGGGGGTGATTTTTGGTGCCCTCTGTTATCACTGCTGGCCTACCCCTCTCTGCTATATCTGCCTTACTGTACTGGGCCCCGCAGATAAGCCGGTTGGCGCACACAACAAAGATACAATATACCAAAGAAATCATATATTGTAACACACAAATTAAATAAGATACAATAAAGACAATGATATACAAAATTACAAAAGATACAAGACGTGAGACTGACCAAGCAATTACTTGTCTCCATACATACCAAAATAAAGTTACCTTGGCGTCGTCGTGGGGCTAAACCCAACCAAACCAAAGACCTGGGACCACGACGACCGCCAAGGGACTCCAACCTCATCAACTTACAGCTGGACGGAATTTTGCCCCCATGGCCGAGATGAAATTTGGAAGTTACTTGTAGGC
Organism: Reticulitermes speratus; assembly: GCA_021186555.1. NCBI lineage: Eukaryota > Metazoa > Arthropoda > Insecta > Blattodea > Rhinotermitidae > Reticulitermes > Reticulitermes speratus. The sequence goes on from JAJKFL010000330.1 coordinate 4,035,020, forward strand.
GGCTAGGTTCAGAGTGATTACATCAAGCACACGCGCATGGGAAGAAAGCTCGGTTGAGGAGGGGAAATGGAGGGGAATTAAGTAGGAGGGATCGATGCGCGCGACGAAAATCCATGGTTCGAGTTCCGCAGACAGTGCTGGGAAAAACTCCCGGCACAATATAATGTGAAATCAAATCAGGTGTTTCCACCGTGCTTTAAATAATTTTAAATTGGCGGTAAATCGCTCCAAATCGGCCGCTGCCAGCCACGTGTATTCATGTTTGTTTGTTTCTAAAAAGCTAGTCTGTACAGTGTAGGCCTATTAGCTTGGATGCGCGGAATGAGAAGTGTTCAGGTGCCAAATACGTACGTGCACACTGCTCTTGCAGTGTTAATGTCATTATTAGCTTTGACTTCGACCTGAAGGAGATACAAATGTTTGCCGTCAGACGAGGCATGAAGTAGTCTGTTGCAGCGGTTCCCAAAGTGTGCTCCGCGGAATCCCAAGGGATCCACGACCAGTTCCCATTGGATCCGCGGATACATTTCTGTAATGACTACTTTGAAATATACTTAACTAACTAACTAACTAACTAACCATGGAGCAGAGTCCTTCTTGAGAAGCTAACAGTTCGTCAGCTAGTCAAGAAATTCCCCGCGTTTTATGGAACCCGAAGGTTCATTACCGCACTCACAAGAGTCCGTCACCACGGCATGGCGCGTCCTCGGGTTGCGGATGGAGGAACGGCCTCGAATATGGAGGTTAGCTGCGAATATGCAGTCGCGGACAGCCGACAAGGGTGGTCCTCCAGCTTGGGGGTTGGGCGAGGTGCTAACAACTCCTCACCGTAAAAAAGTACCATGTTACGAAACACTATGCAGGGCCTCTGAAATATACTTATTTTGTTAAATTAAAGGAATAATGTATTGTTAAAAGTAATTGCGGAGCGTCTTTAATTGGCGATGTGTTAATTTCGTATGACCGTTAGAATATCTAATTAAGAAACTTCCTGTACCCACGAAGCGAGCGACAATTACTTTAATTAACTTAAAATTATGCAAAGCATTGTTACGTATGCTGCTGGTATTCGTAGCTTTCTAAAATTAATTCTGAGATATACATTTTTAATTTTGGATACCTATCATCCGGACACTATATTTACGTGAGCAAATATATACAGGGTATACACAAAAGAATGGTGCGGTTTATATGTATATATACATATAAACCGCACCATTCTTTTGTGTATACCCTGTATGAGCACCCAAACCGCACCATTCTTTTGTGTATACCCTGTATGAGCACCCGCGGTTATTTTTGGAAGCCAAAACGGGCCCGCGAGCAAAAAACGTTCGGGAAATACCGGTCTAAATAATACGTAACAAATCGGGTATTACTTCACAAAACACACTGCGACTCAATTAGAAAGACCGATGTGTTAACTGTGTTAAGTGGACTAATTTCTGTTTGTTACGGAGCATACAAATACACTGTTGTGGGCAAACGGAAGTGCTTGTTAATGTTCAAGCAGGTGGTATACATAGTAACCAGTGTGCTTTGAGGGGTAAAAAGTCCAAAAAATTTGGCTGAAAGGTACATTTGAAGGAAGGGTTTGGTACAGGAATAAAATATACTGTATGCTTTGAATTCAAATGTAGCAATAAATGGTTGTACTGGTATTAACAGTTAGAATGGTCAATATTACAACAAACAAAACTGTATAGCTATGTAATAAACTATTTTAAACAACTCACGTAAAAATTAATGATGGCTGGAACAGGTCTTAATAAAGATCTCTTGAGATAGTGATCATTCTTTCGGACTGATTAACTTGCTTTACTCTAACTCGTACAATGTCGTAAAAATCTCTTTTATTTGGTTTTATTGCGCAACATAATGAGCCCGCTGCACTAGCGCCACTACAAGACTTCCCCCATTATTTGCCTGGTATATAATTTTCTTGGGGCACGCAGTGGCGCAGTTGGTTGAGGCACAGCGCTACAATCCGGAAGGTCGCGGGTTCTATTCCCGATGGTGTCATTGGAATTTTTCATTGACATAATCGTTTCGGTCGCACTATGGCCCTGAGGTCGACTCAGCCTCTAACAGAAATGAGTACCAGGAATATTTCGTGGGGGGTAAAGGCGGCTGGTGCGTAGGGCTGACAACCTTACCACCTCCATGTGCCGATTGTCTAGAAATCTGGGAGCTTCAACCTCCTGGAACCCTGAGGGTCTGTCCAGGCCTGTAATGGGGTTGAAAAAAAAATATATACAGGGTATACACAAAAGAATGGTGCGGTTTCAATGGTGAATAAAGGGAAACCGCACCATTCTTTTGTGTACACCCTGTATATATATAATTTTCTTTCTTGTTAATATCACTATATATAGGCATTATGAATAAAACACTAAACATATAACTAATACATTTAAAAAGGACTTAAGATTTGGTCATGTAATTAAGAATGTATTGAGAATTAGAATTCAGACCTTATGCAGATACTTAACCGCAATACTTGCACGTCGCTTTAACAGCCGTGGCTACCGTACATATTGGTAAGAGTACGGAGTAAATACAATATGACTGTATGTTACGCCCTGCTGGCATTTTCTAACTTGTTTAGAAAATTTCCGGACAGTATGACACGAGGATACGTAAAATAACCATGATTTAATTTGTATGTGTGACTCCTGTGAGTGTATTCTTGTATTTGTAGCATCAAACAATGAAAAAATATTTATCATTTGTCAGCAGGAACTATCACTGCTTTGCTGCTGAACTGTTTTAATTGTCTCCTGCAATCTCGCCACGCTCAGGTTACCTACCGTAACGTATTATTCAAGGTGGCCGTGATGACTGACAACAATTATTATGCTTCATATTTAAAAGACTCCCACTGCTGCTCGAAGTGTGAATGCTCCGACTAAGATTCCGAGCATATGATAAGAAGGCACGCTAACTAACGAAGGCCATGTACGAGGGCTGTCCAAAAAGTATCCGACTATATTTTTTCCCGCGGTAAATAATGGCGAAAGGGTGGGGAAACTGAGCGTAGTGGTAGAAGGGACTTTCATGCGCATGCGTGATTTTTTGCTGCCTCGTAACACCGCCGGATGCGTCTGTCGCTGCCAGATAGCGAAGTGGTGTAACACGTGTTCGTCGCATTCTCGTTTCGCTCAAGATGACAGAATGTTTGGAGCAGCGATACTGCATCAAGTTTTGTCAGAAACTTGGGGATACCCAAGCGGAAACAATCCGCAAAATTCAGCAGGCTTTCGGTGATGATGCAATGGGGGTCACTCAAATTAAAGAGTGGTTCAGCCGCTTTAAAGATGGCCGCATGTCGGCGGACAGTGACCAGCGTTCCGGGAGACCGTCAACGAGCCGAAATGCTGATGTCATTGACAAAGTGCGGACATTGATCATGGAGGACCGTCGTTTGACCGTCGGGAAATTGCTGATGAGGTTGGGATCAGCAGAGGTTCCGCAAACACGATTTTAACTGAGGATGTGGGCATGCGAAGAGTGGCGGCAAAATTTGTGCCAAGCTGCTTTCGCCGGAGCAGCAACAACTCCGCCTTGAGGTCGCGCAGGGCATGCTGGAGTGCGCCAACAGGGATCCTGAGTTCCTGAAGACTGTGATCACTGGTGACGAGTCGTGGGTGTACGGATATGACCCGGAAACCAAGGTCCAGTCGTCACAATGGAAGCATCCAACATCCCCGAGGCCCAAAAAAGCACGACACGTTCGGAGCAATGTGAAGGTGATACTGACTGTTTTCTTCGATTACCGGGGTGTTGTGCATCATGAGTACGCACCACTAGGCCAAACTGTTAATAAGGAGTACTACCAAGAAGTCCTCCGTCATCTTCGTGATGCAGTTCGGCGCAAGAGACCGGAGCTGTGGGACGCACGCAACTGGCAGCTGCATCATGACAATGCCCCAGCTCATTCATCACACCTGATCCAGGGTTTCCTGGCTAAGCACGGCATTCCGCAGGTTCGCCAGGCTCCCTACTCTCCTGACATGGCTCCTTGTGATTTCTGGCTGTTCCCGAGATTGAAGACACCGCTAAAAGGCTCCCGTTTTGACAGCCGCGAGGACATCATACAGAACGCGACGGCGCAGCTGCACACCATTCCAAAACAAGCCTTCCAGAATTGCTTCCAGCGATGGAAGGACCGCTGGGCTAAGTGTGTGGAGTCACAAGGGGCCTACTTTGAAGGGGATTAGGTATTGTAACCACCCAGATACAGAACTTTTTTTTCCCGGCCCAAGGTCGGATACTTTTTGGACAGACCTCGTATAATAATATCTGGATGTGATATAACATCTCATTAGTGTCTCTTTTGACTATAGTCACCTGTCAAAGCCCAGCGGTGTATATATCAGGATTACATCATCAAAGTCCCCGTAATTTTGCATGACAACCTTCAGCGCGAGTCTCACAAACCTTACGGCCCTCCTACCTCAGTCACATGACTACAGCTGCTACGTAAGCAGACCAATACTGGCACCTCCACCGCTCTGACTGCAGAAACACACTGATCTACGCGCACACGAATTCGCGCACTCTCCCTACTTGTGACATCAGCCTAGGCTCGCTGACATTATCTGCACCAGAAGCTGGAAACTTTGTGGAATTAATCCTGTTATACCAACTGCTGTAACTTAGGAATATGCATTTTGCCCAAACAGTGTATTTATATGTTCCTTATGATTCTTCAGACAATCATCTGTAAAGCGATTGGCCTTTTCAATGGGCACGTAATGTATTGTCTGTGACGTAGTGATTTACGCGTGACTTCAGGCTTCCGTCGCGGTGTAAATGAGACGTTAGCTCTTCTGGGAAGTTACCCACCGTAGACTACTAGTTGACTACCTACGTTCCGGAACACCCTATCGGTCCCATCTGCAAGGTACAAACAGTTCAAGAAGAATGCATCTTGTTCCCTGAGACCCAAACACTGCTCACACCATTCCCTACCATTCTTCTTAAACAGCTTGACCCTTGAATATGGCACCGATAGGTTGTTTTGAAACGTCGATAACTACCAATCCACTCTGCGTAAAATCCCACAAGAGCGATGATCTCATAGGAATTTAAATTTTATATATAGTTTAGTTCAAGATTAGTCTGTATGAACGGAAGCAGCATAAACAATGGTTTGATGAAGTTTTCACAGTTTTTAGATCAAGGAAGCAGGCTAAAACGCAGTGGTTACAGAATACAAACTAAAGTAATGTTGATAATCTGAACACTGTAATACGTGAAGCTAGTAGACATTTCAGGAAAAAAAAGTGGGAGTACCTGAAAAATAAAATTAATGAACTTGAAACAAACAGTAAGAACAAGAATATCAGAGACTTGTACAGGGGCATCAATGACTTTAAGAAGGGTTACCAGCCTAGAACTAATGTAGTAAAGGATGAGAAGGGTGATCTGGTTGCAGACTCCACAGTATCTTGGCTAGGTAGAGGAATCATTTCTTTCAGCTATTGAATGTACATGGGGTTAATGATGTTAGGCAGTCTGAAATACATACAGCAGAGCCACTGGTGCCTGAGCCCAGTGACTCTGAGGTTGAGATGGCTATTGAAAATTTAAAAAGGCACAAATCACCGGTATTGATAAAATTCCAGCAGAACTGATTAAAGAAGGAGGTAGGACAATTCGTTCTGAGATCCATAAACTTATTAATTCTATTTGGAATAAAGAGGAATTGCCTGAGCAGTGGAAGGAGTCAATCATTGTACCTATTTATAAGAAGGTGATAAAACAGATTGCAGTAATTATCACTTTTGTCAACCACATACAAAATTCTATCCAACATCTTTCTGTCAAGGTTACCTCCATATGCAGAGGAAATTATTGGGGAGCATCAGTGTGGATTTAGACGTAACAGATCGACTACTGATCATATATTCTGCTTTCGTCAAATACTTGAGAAAAAATGGGAATACAATGAGGCAGTGCATCAGCTATTTGTAGACTTCAAGAAAGCCTATGATTCAGTTAGGAAGGAGGTCTTGTATAATATTCTCATTGAGTTTGGTATCCCCATGAAACTAGTAAGGCTAGTAAAAATGTGTCTAAATGAAACCTATAGCAGAGTCTGGGTAGGCAAACATTTGTCTGACACATTTCCTATTAAGAATGGTTTGAAACAAGGAGATGCTTTATCGCCATTGCTTTTCAACTTTGCTTTGGAATATGTCATTAGGAGGGTTCAGACAAACCAGGAGGGCTTGAAATTAAATGGTACACATCAGCTTCTAGTTTATGCTGATGTTAATGTATTGGGCGGAAGCATATATGCTATAAAGAAAAACACAGAAGCTTTAGTAGTCGCTTGTAAGGAGATTGGTTTAGAAGTAAATGCTGAGAAAACTAAGTACATGGTCATGTCTCGAGACCAGAATGCAGGACAAAATCAGTAACATCTATCTAGTGACGAAATTAAGAATATACGGAGCTACTTCTCCATTCCTCTAAAGCGTTGTCCTTTAAAATTTAGTACAAGAACAACATTCGACTGTCAACATGAGCTGTAAATGGCGCAACCAAACTGCAAAGAATGATGACCGCATTGACACAAGAGAAGGATGGTTTTGATTTCTCTTAAATGAGTGAAATATGGTGCGCTTCTCAGACTCGAGGGGTGGGGTGGCGGGTCCTGGACTCTTGTCGCCGCAGATGTTACGGCCCGGCACTTGAATCTCTTCCGGAAAATAAGGAGCTAAGTGACAAACCCGAAATCAGGATCTCAGTTTAGTAGATTATATTGCAGCTTTTTGAAGCTTCCGGTCTTTTGGCGTATGGCGCCTGTAGGTTTTATTTATCACTTTGTTAAACGACGCAGTATTAACTGCAGAGGCTAAGCCCTATTTAGCATATGATCAGAAATTAATATGATTCATCCCGTAGTCTGTCTTACGGCAGGTCCGTAGCCTCTTCCACAGCGAGTTCTCCACAGGGTGCGATCTAGTGCTTCTTCTTTCAATTTCCAGTGTCCTTTCGTTTCCTTAAAGATATCCAGTAGCTGCTTACGTCTTCTTCATCGTCTTCCCATCACTTCTATCCTTCCATCTATCGTTCCTTCAATAACGTGTTCTAGAAGGCAATCCTACGCAAGATGTGACCAATCCAGTTAGCCTTCCTTCTTTTTGTTCTTTGTGGGATATTCCTCTTCATGTTGACTCTGTGTAATACTTCTTCATTTCTCACTCGATCGGTCCAACTGATCTTCTCCATTCTTCTCCAGCACCACATTTCAAAACTTTCCAGATACTTCTGATCTACTTTCCGAAGTGTCCACGTTTCAGCACCACACAAAGCTATGCTCCAAATGTAGCACTTTACTAGTTTCTTCCTTAAATTTAAGTCCAATTTGCTGGTGAAAAGAGTCTTCTTGAAATCTGCGGTCTTCTGGGGTATTACGCGGCGTCGTGTGGTAATTGTTTACCGACGTTTCGGTACAACGTGTCGGTCCCATCTTCACGGGTCTTGTTGAATGCTGCTTTTGCCATGGTAATGCTAATAATTACTGTATTATTTATAATTGCGAATTGGAAAACAATTAGAGAAAAATATTTGCGACCTAACTTATGCATCTTTGTGGAATTTTCCTGCATGATTGAGAAAAATCCCCCAGGCACCATAATCGATCTCCAGATCAAGACTTTGTTTGGACATTCTGTATAATCCGGACACATTACATTGTTTCGTGACAAGTGGAAGACCGTGCTATACGGATTATACACGAACCTGCCACCTGCAAAATACCAAACAAACCAAAACTCCTAATTATGAATATTACTGTTAAGACAAAAGACACGAAGACTTCAGCGAAAATTAGTTGAGCATAAAATCTATTGAGAAAACAATTTCTCTACACATGCAACATTTTGTATACTGTATATAAAAATTAATTAAATATACGTAACTTCAATAAAGCTCTGTGAGATGTGACTTTTTTTCACAGGGGTTTTGGTGAAGATTTAAATTCTGTAGTCCATAAACTTCCCTGAAGATGTAAGCATCAAGCTTCTCCGAAACACTGATAAACTCTTTACCAATCTACATGGCATCCTATATCAGAAGATTCGAACCTTTTTTTAATAAAGCAGCTTGTAAGCCAATTTAACACACATATACACAAAGCTCCATCTGCTTAGTCACACTTTTCAGTGCCATCTTCTGTTCCTATTTTTAAATATTGCGAACTCTGCAATATTTGCTTCCAAATCACAACCGTCATACAAAATGCAGAATGGCAAGTCTTTGCTGCCGCCATATTCGTAACTACTTGTTAAAGTAAATGACTAAAGAATAGACATGTTTAGCATTGTAGCCCATAAAGGTAAAGGTAAAGCTCACCCTAGAACAGGCCATGAAGGCCCAGAGGGGGATTAGAGGTATAGCTCTACTCTTTCTTTAAGCTCGGTGATATATGGGCATGGGTGGTCAACGGCACGCTTCGGCCGCTTTATCCCCGAGAAAGACACCCGGTACCCATTGTACAGGAGGCTGGGTGGGCCCCAGGGCCGGTCGGGACGGGTACGGAAAATCTCGCCTCCACCGGAGTTAGTCCTTATAAGCCTACTCGTATAAGGATAGCTGTCTACGACACAGCCAATTTTATTGTTTTTTCCCGTATCATGTGTCATACATCGCAGCGTATAAAGTCCACACTTTCTGCAACGATAGAAACAGTGGACTGCCTGTTACCCAAAAACTTAAGACGTGTTTATCTTCCCCTCTTCTATCTGGAATGACATTTAAAGAGGAAACCCGGAGTACTCGGATGAGAACCTGTCTTCCTGCCACTTTGTTTACCACAAATCCCAAATGGATGCACCTGGTGTCGAACCCGGGGAGTCCGTGTGGCAATTGTGGTAGAGAATGTGTCAGTAGGGCAGTTTTGTCTGAGAGTTCTTGCAGTTTCCCCTATCAGAATCATTTCACAAGTACTGCATACTCATATTCTATTCACCTACCATCGACAATATATAATCTTAGCAATTGACAGCGCTTTTAAATAAAACTCCAGAAGTGCTGAAGATCAAAACATACCTTACTGTGTATCCGTTTTGTATGGGTGTGAACCTTGGTCTGGTACCATAAGGAAAGCATATAGGCTGAGGGTTTTCGAGAAAAGTCGCTGAGGGAAATATTTAAGCTTGAGAGACGGAATATAAAAGGAGGATGGAGAAAATTACATCACGAGAGGCTTCATAATCTGTTATTTTTTATTAAGTGCGGTAAATAAATGTGAATGAAACTGGAAGTACATGTATTGCGCCGTAAGGAGGCGTCAGGATACATAAAATACAAAATTCTTTTCATTAGGCCAACGTGAAAAAGGATATCACTTGTGAGACCTAGACGTAGAGGGGAGAACAATATAAAACTGATCTTTATAGAAGTAGGATGAGCGGAAGTGGACTGGATTTAAGTGTCTCAGGATGAGGTAATCTTACTGTTATGGGCTGGTGAGATGACAATATTAAATCTCAGTTTACTTAAAAGACGAATAATTTGTTGACGAGCTGAATGACTGTGAAGTGAACTGAATGACTATGAACTGAGCTGAAGGACTGTGAAGTGAATTGAATGACTATGAACTGAGCTGAAGGACTGTGAAGTGAATTGAATGACTATGAACTGAGCTGAACGACTGTGAAGTGAACTGAATGACTATGAACTGAGCTGAATGACTGTGAAGTGAACTGAATGACTATGAACTGAGTCTGAAGGACTGTGAAGTAAGTTGAATGACTATGAACTGAGCTGAACGACTGTGAAGTGAACTGAATGACTATGAACTGAGCTGAGTGACTGTGAAGTGAGCTGAATGACTATGAACTGAGCTGAATGACTGTGAAGTGAGCTGAATGACAATTAACTAAGCTGAATGACTATAAGGTGAGCTGAATGACTATGAAGTGAGCTGGATTACTATGAAGTGAGGCGAGTAACTGTGATGTGACCGGAATGACTATGAAGTGAGCTGAATGACTATGAACTGAGCTGAATGACTGTGAATTTTACAAGGACTCTGCTTGTTTTAGATAGAACAATACGAGTAATAATGTTAAAAGTGGGTGTAGTTGAAATATTCGGAAACGAGCAACACTAACAAATTGAATTTTATTCACGGATAGAGTAATCTCACGCACGAATATTTGAACTACTGGGTGTACCTAAAAACCTAACTAATTAAATAAATAAATAAATAAATAAGTGGAGCAGAGTATTTCCTAAGAAGCTAATAGGTATTTTTAGTCAAGGAATTTCCCGCATTTTATGGAGCCAGAAGGTTCATTCCTGCGTCCACCGTTCCTTACCCTAAGCCAGATGAGTCCTATTCACAACTCCTCATTCTATTTATTTTAGATCCATATTAGTATTATCTTCCAGTCTGTGCCTACGTTATCCAAGCGGTCTCCTTCCTTCAGGGTTTACAACCAAAATGCTATATGAATTTTTGTTCTCTCCCATGCGCTACATGCCCTGCCCATCTCATCTTCCTTGATTTGATCGCCCTAATAATATTGTCGACAAACACGATCATGAAGCTCCTTGTTATGCAATAGTTCCACTCATTCTTAACCTCAGCACTAGATGAAGCTGGTCAGCTTTATGCTCATGCTGCTTTACTTGCGGTGAGAGGTGAGCGGTAGTATTTGAATATGAGGATGGGCTGGCAACATAGCCGGTCTGGATGCTTTCCAGTACAGCAAAATCGTCTGCCCCTGGCGGCAATCGAAACACGTTCCTCGATCGTCCAGTCCGTCGCTTATGACATTCACTCTACATTCTGAGATCTTCGCTCCTCTGGGATGTTACGCAGCGGATATAGGCAGTTAGTTACCAACGTTTCGGAACAACCTATTCTTCCCATCTTCAGGGGTCTATTCTTGAAGATGGGACTGATAGGGTGTCCCGAAACGTCGGTAACTATCTACGCTGCGTTACATCCCTGAAGAGCGAAACTCTTATTTACACCGTGGCGGGAGCCTGAAATCACACGCTACGTTTTGCCCATATTCATATATTTCTATTTATGTGCCTAGTGTGTTCTCTTTTAGGTAGGAAGTGAATTATTTTGTTCTACAGAGCTTAATTTCAGGCAACAAAATATTTAAAATCCTTGGAGTTTAGGTAGTGCTTATTCAGAAACGTGAAACATCTTACCCTCTAAGATGAGCTGTTGTGAACAGGGTAAAGAAATTTCCTGTTCCATATAATGTGGGGAAGTTCTTGAGTAGATGAGCAACTGTTGTCTTTTACTGCTTCATTTATTTGGTTGATCTGTAAAATGAACAAAAGAGGAGAATGAAAATACGCTGTGCAGGCGAAAGGCATAACATCGCTGCGAAAACAATTATAGTAACAGCAGATATATCGCTCTTGCACAAAGATGACTCTACTTACTATTATCCCACAAGACTAAAGGGGACGTGAAGTTTTTATTTTCGGGAACACGACGGATGGGGTAAATCAGGCGCCAAGAAGACAGAAGGAGGATGTGCCTGTCACATATTGTCAACGAGGCACTAAGTGATGTGCGCAACTTGGGGATCCGAGGGGAGAAGATGCGAGGTGTCGTATAGGTTCCGTAGCTCTGTGTGGGGAGTCGCAGGCACGACGGTCGATTGCGGCACACCAGCTACATATAGCGATGTTCATATTTTAAACAACGCTGATTTTCAGACGTTTTATTTCTGAAGATTCAGGCGTACAGAGATATGTCTCCGTTTCCTTTGGTAAATAGTCCAAGAATATTGGACTCCCCTGCAGATGGAGGCAGCAAGCTTCTCCGAAACACTAACACACCTAAACAATCACTAACAGTTCAGTCTTACAGTGATTGTATAATTAAATCACTCTGAATAATATAATCCATTAAAACACAGTGGTTATTATACATTATGTGCAACCCGCTTTAACATTCAGAAATCCGCATTTTACCCCCAAAATGGGTTTCGTATGGTTCTCAGAGCAATGTGGGATTATTACTGTTAATGACATTAACAAATTGTTATTTGTAATGTAGACGGAGGCTTCTCTGTGGAGTGGGAACTCTACTTTTACGTATTACTTAAGATCACGATTGAAATGATTTAATGCAATCTAACAATTTCATGATATATTCGGCGTTTGTAAGGAATGCTAATTGTTTTCTGTAAGGTAAGAATTGAAATGCGGATCCCAGTGGCCGTGCCGTCTCACGCGTTGGTTTGCGACCGTTCGATTGCTGGGATCGCGGGTTCGAATCCCTCTGAGGGCATGTATGTTCGTCTCTTGTGTTTGTTGTGTGTTGTGTAGGTAGCGGCCTCTGCGACGAGCTGATCACTCGTTCAGAGGAGTCCTACCGGCTGTATGTGTGTGTCTAATTGTGTGTGATCTAGAAACCTCAACAAGAAGGCGGCCTAGGCCAGAGTTGGCCTGTTGCGCCATAAAAAATTCGAATATTGGAGTTTACATGTTACTTAGATGAACTCGGGCTTAAAGACGTTAAAAATGAGTTCATTTTTTGGTAAAGATTTCGTCTTTGTAATTGAAATACATTGTGTTTTATGTGAGGTGGGAACTGAAGTTAGTAATATGATTTCAAGGAACGTCAGGCTTCAAAGTGTTGAATAACGGAACAAGATGCATTGTTATGTGCTTAATTAGGTGTAATGTAATGGAGACGAGAAGAAGGCTTTTTTTTATCAGCAAATTGGACTTAATTTTAAAGAAGAAGTAATAGAATGCTCCACTTGGTGCATGTCGTTGTAATTTGGATACTTCGGAAAGTAGATCGGAAATACCTTGAAAGTCTTAAAATGTGGTGCTGGAGAAGGATAGAGAAGATCATCTGGACCGATCGTGTAAAAATGAGAACGTATTATATAGAGTCAAAGACGAAAGCAATATCCTACATACAATAAAAAGAAGGAAGGCTAACTGAATTGGTCACATCTTGCGCAGGAACTGCCTTCTAAAACAGGTTATTGACGGAAGGATAGATGAAAGGATAGAAGTGAGAGAAAGACGAGGAAGAAGACGTAAGCAGCTACTGGATGACCTTAAGGAAAGGGGAGGATATTGGAAATTAAAAGAGGAAGCACTACATCGCACTTTGTGGAGAATTCACTTTGTGACTATGGACCTGTCGTAAGACAGACTACGGAATGAATGAATGTAATGGAGACTGCTCTAAAGCACGTCGTAACGACCAGATAAAAGACAAAGCCACAAATTTATCTTATTACGTATGGCCTTCTTGCAGTTAGAGGCAACACTCTTGAAGTAATCATATCCAGACCCCACCGGCCACTGTCCATCAGCAGTCACTAATATCACGGCAGCGTAGTGCTGATATAGTAACTGCCGGTCGGTCCCCACACAGGAATACTTTAACTTAATTGTAAACCCATTATGTTGATGGAACTGAGCTCCTGTAACTAGCACACAGTGTGCGGTCTGGTACATCAAGCACCTGCGGTGTGCATGAAAGTACCTTCCTCTCTTGATGTTGCTTGACTTCCAGAAAAGCATAACTTTTTGGAAGGTTCCTAGGCTTCGCCACTTTGTCCGTGTCTTAAGCGTAGCTGTAGAGTATGGAGCAATGGTGATGTGATTTTGTCAGGGAAAACCCGAAGCTCTCAGAGAAAGCCCAATCCCAGTGCCCCTTTCAATTCCAGGAAGTCCATGTGGGATTCGTGGTTGACAAAGTGGCACTGGGACATGTTCTTCATTCATAACCGTAAATGTTACACTGCTTGTTTCTTTTTTCGTGAAGCATGGGCGAAAATCAGAATAATTCTCTGCTACTGTGGGCTGCGTGAGGTGGGCCCAATGTGGTCGTCTGCTTTTTCAGCAAGTTCCGATCGTGTCACGTGGTACACAGCCGAACTTACAAGTGTTGCCAAGTGTTTTGCGTTTCTTGACCCACATATTTTCCTTGGCTAACCTGAGGTAATGTGACAACATAACACTGCACTGCCTGCTCGGGGCATAAAGAGTTCGCAAACTTTCCGGGCGACAACTGACACTTTCGGAATACACCAACCCCCTAATTTGATTGGCTGTTTTATTTCCCAGTCAAGGTCAATGGTCATAAGAAGTGGAACTGATTGTATACGTAATCCTCTATCGTGCCTGCAGGATGGTTGTGCCGCGAGAAGGAGAGGGGGGCGGTGTTGAACTGGAGGCATTTTAGGCCATAAATAATGTTATTAAGTGTCATTGAAGTGAACTCATTCAAAAGTAACACGCATGACGTATAATAATACATTACAATTTTTGCCTCCATCTATTGCCGACATAAAGGATTGAGTGGAACTGTATTTCCACTCCCCCTATACACCTTCATGGTGTGGACAAGGGCAACTTCACCTTCTTTACTACATGATAAATAGCTAGATAAATTACACCCTGTTTATTCATTTTGTAACTTAGTCTGTCTTACGACAGGTCTAGTGCCTCTTCCAAAGCGAGTTTTCCATAGAGTGCGATCTAGTGATTCCTCTTTCAATTTCCAGTCACCTCTCGTTTCCTTAAGGTCGTCCAGTAACTGCTTATATCTCCTTCATCGTCTTTTCGTCACTTTTATCCTTCCTTATATCTTTCCTTCAATCACATGTTTCAGAAGGCAGTTCCTATGCAAGATGTGACCAATCCAGTTAGCCTTCCTTCTTAACAATGATAAATCAATTATATTTATAAATGTAAAAAATTAAGAAGTTTGGACTCGAACACCGTACCGCGCTGTTGAAAAATGAAGATTTATTTGGTGCTCTTGACCCATAATGGCTTCCGCTTTCATATGAAACTATGATGATGCAACAGATTCATTTGAGTACCAAGCAAGACTCTTTTCGTCTGTCACTTTGGGCACGAATGCCATACATTCTTTATCACTGGCTTAGGCACTGTTAGTCCACTACTAGCCGAGTAATTAGATGTCCATTTCTTGCACCGACATACATTTAAGTGTTCAGCTAATGGCTCGACTAACAGTGGACGTTTTAAAAATGGATTTAAAAGCATAACGAAGAAGAGGAAAAAGTTTAATCATCATTTTAACGCTTTTTAATTACGAACTATGTCCTACATTTTTAAATTTTAAATTATTCACCACGCCGTATATGTTAAATGACACCTCCGAGAATTACAAATCGATTGTAATTTGTATTTTATATCATTTGTGAGATCTTGCTAAAATTTACATTTTTACCTTGCGTTTTGGGGCACGCGGTGGCGCAGTTGGTTGAGGCACTGCGCTACAAGCCGGAAGGTCGCGGGTTCGATTTTTGATAGTGTCATTGTAATTTTTCATTGACATAATCCTTCCGGCCGCACTATGGACCTGGGGTCGACTCAGCCTCTAACAGAAGGGTGTACCAGGAATATTTTATGGGAGGTAAAGGCGGCCGGTGCATAGGGCTGACAAACTTGCTACTTCATGTACCGATTGTCTTGAAATCTGGGAGCCTCAACCTCCTGGAACCTCAGGGCCTGTCCAGGCCAGTACAGGAATTGCTTTTAAATATTTGGGTGTGACGATGTGGGCTGGATTCAGCTGGCTCATGACTGGGACCAGTGATGAGTGCGTATAAACACTATAAAGGTACTTTGGGTTTAATAAAAGCCTCAGTGAATGCCATCTTCTTAAGACAAACTCTGCTGCTTTCAGTTAACTCTGCATATTTCTTTGTATTGAGAATGGTAAACCTGCAAAGGCTTCTGATTCCTAGTCTCGATGGAAAGGAGCAAGGCCAACCATCCCTAACTCCACTCCAAACTTCTGGAAGTATACTGTACACAGATTATAAACTACACAAGACTTTTTTTTTCTGCGGTATAACATGTTGCTACTAATATCCCTCGTGTTTTTATGTTCCATTCATTGTAAACCATCTCATCATTTGGAACGGCTCTAACACATTTTGACAGCGGGAGATTTGAGAACTTCCTTTACATACCGTCCCACTGTTTGTGACATCTGCTTCGTATTGCACAGAGCGGTGGTCCAGACAGCTTCCCCCCTCTATCTTCTGTGTGCGGTTGACGGAGAGACCACAGCCCTCACGAACTGACTCAACCCCCAATGAGCAAACAAGTCTGTATTCAACCACACATCACATAAAAACGACGTTCCTTTAAGTTAAAAAAAAATATATCGCGTGTTTTCTCTACAAATTTGCGTTTGTCCTAAATAAACCCAAGTACAACTAGTAATCAGCAACACGATAACATTAATATTCTTCATAATTTATTTATTTGGAACCTGTACAGCTTAGACGGTTTAATGGCTAGTCTAAGGAGTAGGCTACCGAGGAATCCGGTTCGTTTCCCGGCAGGGGTACGTCGCCCACACAGTTTCATATACAAAGGTTGCCGGGTACTTGTTACGCCGGAAATAACGCGGAGGAAACGTGAACCTGACCACTCGCCTGCGTCTGATTCCGAGGATAAGAATTAATGGAACTATACCTCCACTTTCCCATTGTCTTTTGGCGTCGGGCCTAGATACACATAGGGTAACTCCATTTTTTGTGTCTGTATTTACCTTTTTGCCGATCCCAATGGCCGTGCGGTCTAAAGCGTGGGTCTGGGGCCGTTCACTTGCTGGGATTGTGGGTTCGAATTCCGCCGGGGGCATGGATGTCTGTCTCTTGTGAGTGTTGTGTGTTTTATAGGTAGAGGTCTCTGCGACGGGCTGATCATTCGTCTAGAGACGTCCTACCGAGTGTGGTGTGTCTAAAGTGTGATCTTGAAGCCTCGATAATGAGGCCCTGGCCCACTAGGCGCTGTCGAGTCATTGGGAAATAAATACCTTTTCACATTTACTTAGTTATAATAAGTAAATAGATAGGGCCGGGGTAGCGCCGTCGATAAAGCGACTACGCTACGGGCTGGGCGGACCGGAGTTCGAAACCCGGTCAGACTTACTCATCTCAAAACACGTCCACTCAGCCTTTACTTAACGAGTACTGGGGCTCTTTCGCAGTGGTAAGGTTGACCACTCATCTCCATATTGCGCCGAAATTCTGAATGGGTGGAGCTATACATCTACGTCCCCTCTCTGACTTCATCGCATGTACGGGACAACTTTACCTGCATGTACAGGGCATACACAAAAGAATGGTGCGGTATCAACAGTGATTCACTTTGAAACCGCACCATTCTTTTGTGTATGCCCTTTATATGTAAGGTGAAGGGTGAAATTGGGTCTCATGGCAGCGAATGTTACGGATATGGTATTTAGTACGACGCTGTAGAATTTGGTAGCTAGTACTAGAGTTTCGGAAGAAGCTGTTGCCTCCATCTTCAGGGTAGGCGATTCAGCCGACCTGGGACACAGTGATTTAGGAAATAAAATGCCGGGACTGGAGCGACGAGGCGAACCAATAGCAAGCAGCAGCACGTGTACTGGCTGTTCTGTGAGAGGTGGCGAGGAGCAAATGAAGAAGCATGAGAGGAAGGGGAGAACGAAGTAAAATGAAAATAGAAGTAGAAAATAGAATAAAAAATGAATAAACGAAAAGAAAAGTAAGGGTAAGTTTTGTTTTGTGCTTAATTAATCAGGAAACCATAAGGGCGTATTGGGTACTGCAGGTATTACTCCACATATTCTTATTATCGAAACAAGACGAAGAGGTGTGTCCATATACACGTTCCAGCCGCTTTATACGTGGAGGTATACCCTCTCACACTCTATATATACGTGTTTGGGCGATCCCCAGAACCGATCTGTCCGTCTTGATAAAGAAAAATATCCCTGTCCGTGCCGGACACTAAACACCCAGCCCTTCAGCTCCGAGTCACTGCAGTCACTCATCGCTATCACGATTATCATCGCAATCGTGTATTACGTCATTTTAGTGCTTGTTCCCCTAAAGTATTAACTTCACCCTAGAGCAGGTCATGAAGGCACAGAGAGGGAGTAGAGGTGTAACTCTACTATTTCTTTGACCTCGGCGCTAGATGGTGGTGGATGTTCAACGTCACGCCCCGGCCGCTTTACCCCGGGAAAGAGACCCGGTACCCATTTTACAGGAGGCTGGGTAGGCCCCAGCTCCGGTTTGGACGGGTGCGGAAAATCTCGCCCCACCGGGATTTGAACCCCGGACCGTGCAGCCCGTAGCGAGTGGCTATACCGACTGAGCTATCGCGACCCACCGTGAAATATTAAATACTTGAATTGAGCTCACGGTATCGAATATTTGTGTGAATATTGAAACATTATTATAAAATTTTGGTTTTATTTTAAATTGTTCTGTACAATTGTTCTGTGGTGTTCATGGATCTGTCTTACCTACTGGATTATATTTCCAAAGAATTTTTATTTACTGAAGTCTTCTAGGCGTTTTGTATGTTCTAATACACTTGAATGGTAATTATGTATGTTTAAGTATTATAAAGATCCTTTAAATATCATGGAATATTGGTTACAGGTGTCAGCATTATTATGCTCTATCTGTAGTATGGAATCTATGAAGCAATTTGTGTGCACGTGAAACATTTTTTTTGCATACAGAATAACATTGTGCCAAACCTAAATAATTTGAAAAGTACTGTTGTACTGGGGCACGCGGCGGCGCAGTTGGTTGACGCTACAAACCTGAACGTCGCGGGTTCGATTCACGATGGTGTCATTGGAATTTTTCATTGACATAATCGTTTCGGTCGCACCATGGCCCTGAGCTCGACTCAGTCTCTAACAGAAATGAGTACCAGGAATATTTCCTGGGGGGTAAAGGCGGCCGGTGCGTAGGTCTGACAACCTTACCACCTTCATGTGCCGATTGTCTATAAATCTGGAAGCCTCAACCTCCTGGAACCTTAAGGGCCTGTCCAGGCCTGTAATGAGATTGCTTACTGTTGTACTAATAAATAATATTTCAAACCTGACACAGTACGGGCTAGTAAGTGGTGCTGCTACCGTGATGTCTGGTGCAGCTTTGGCCACGGCAGTATTGACTCGACTACAACTGTTTATTGCAGTCAGTTTCTGCCTCTGTTAATACAACTTGCTAACGTACATAAGGAAAATAACGACAAAGTAGGAAGTGTTAGCTTTGAATAGCACAAGTAAAATATGTTACGTGTAATTCCTTCTGATTCTTCTCTAAAGCATGCTTCATATCATCATCATCATCATCATCATCATAATCATTATCATCATTATCATTATCATCACGCAGTCTGTCTTATGACAGGTCCATAGTCTCTTCGATTGCGAGTTCTCCACATAGTTCGATCTAGTGCTTCCTCTTTCAGTTTCCATATCTTCACTTTCACTTAAAGTCATCAAGTAGCTGTTTACCTCTTTTTCCTCGTCTTCTCGTCACTTGTATCCTTTCCTCTATCTTTCCTTCAATAACGTGTTTTAGAAGGCAGTTCCTACGCAACATGTGACCATCCAGTTAGCCTTTCTTTGTATTGTTGTATGTAGGATTTTATCATGTAGACAGCGCAGTATTTCTGCTCTGTTGTTCTGCTCATTTGTTATTTCATTAAGTTCTATATGAATGTGAAACTTGATTGCTCATATTGAGGCAAGTATAGAGGCTGAGGGTGTTCAAGAACAGACTTCTGGGGAGAATATTTGTACCTCAGCACGGCAGTAATAAGAGGCTGGAGATTTTTGCACAGTGTGTAGTTTGATATTTACTTTTTAACAAATAATAAGACGATAAAACAACGGGCGATGAGATAGTGGGGAATGTAGCATGCATGGAGGACACGAGAAGTGCATAAAAAAATATGTCGGGAAGCCTGAAGGAAAAGGACCACTCGGAAAATATAGGTGTGGATGGAAGTATGATATTAAAGCGGATCTTCAGGAAATAATACTATCAGTATGTGTACTTTAAGTGGGTCGGGATAGCTCAGTCAGTATAGCTACTCGCTACGGGCTGGACGGTCCGGGGATCGAATCCCGGTGGGGGCGAGATTTTCCGCACACGTTCAGACCGGTCCTGGGACCCACCCAGCCTCCTATAAAACGGGTACCGGGTCTCTCCCGGGGGGTAAATGGCCGGGGCGTGGAGTTGATCACCCACCTTCATCTAGTGCCAGGGTTAAAGAAAGAGTAGAGCTGTATCTCTACTCCCCCTCTGGGCCTTCATGGCCTGTTCTAGGAAGGATTCTACCTTTACCTTTACCTTTATGTGAACTGTAAATCGTTTGGATTAGAATAGGTACCGGTGACGTATCATTGTAAACACGGTTATCAACCTTCGGATTCCATAAAAAGTGGGAAATTGTTTGGCTAGTTGATCAGCTCTTAACTTCACAAGAAGGACGCTGTTATTTTGGAGTTCGCTAATTCTGAATTTTGATTAACCTTCATGGAAATTTATAGAATTTGGAGCAATTGCATGAATACAGGTGGTCAGTTGGTTATGGCGAAGCAGGCACAATGTCACTAGTTGACGAACGTGAAGCTGGAGCTGGAATTCCAGTGAAATAACAGGACTCGAAATGTAAACACTTGTCTGCTTTATATTCAGAATAGGACGGAGAACAGGGCAGTTTGACAGCGAGGTGATAACCAGTCGAACACGCTGGTCGGTGTTGATCTCTCCTGTGAGCCAATATTTGGTAACCGTGAGAGTGAATGACGGATTTTGTTGTTGCTTGGCTTTCTAATAAACATCTTTATCGTCTGCCATAACAAGTTCTTTCTTTACAATGACGGCTGTTTGTTTTGGACAGGGACTGAGATCGTGTCCGACAGGGTGTAATAAACATCAGTCAGGTCTTTTGAAGATTGGTCTCTTCTGTATTGTAACACCGTGTTGTCTGGTACAGTACAAATATACAAGCGTTTCAGAAAAAATATACTACTTACATCTTCAGGTTTGAAGAGCTACAGTTTAAAAGAAAAGTTAAAAGTTTTCCTTGTCCACACCATGAAGGCGTATACGGGGAGTAGAGGTATAGCTCCACTCATTAAACTCTACCCTCGATGGAGATGACTGTTTAACTTCACGCCTCGGCCGCCTTACCCGGAAAGAACACAGGCATCCATTGATTATGTGGCTGGATGGGGCCCACAGCCGGACTGGACGGTTTTGGGAAAGAGAAAAATCTTCTGCCCTTAACGGGATTCGAACCCCGGACCGTCCAGCCCGTAGCTTAGTGGCTATACCGACTACTCAGGCTTCTCCTCAAGAAGGAGGCACTTCGTACATTTGTAAAATACTATAGCGACTGTGTTACGGGCTGGATGATCCGATGTTCGAATCCCGGCAGAGTTAAGTGATTTTTCTCTTCTCCAAATCATTCAGACCGACTCTGGGACCCACTCAGCCTCCTGTTCAATTGGTAACGGCGTTTTTTTCGCGTGGGAAAAGCGGACGAGACGTAAAATTCACCACACACCTCCATCTAGTGGAGAGATTAAGAATGAGTAGAACTCTACCTCTATCTAACTAACTGACTAACTAACTAACTAACTCCATGGAGCAGAGTCCATCTTGAGAAGCTAACAGGTCGTCAGCTAGTCAAGAAATTCCCCGCGTTTTATGGAACCCGAAGGTTCATTACTGCACTCACAAGAGCCCGCCACCTGTCCCTATCCAAAGAATCAGTCCAGGTCCGAGGCTCTGTGTAGTGTTTTGTAACATGGTAATTTTATACGGTGAGGAGTTGTTAGCACCTCACCCAACCCCCAAGCTGGAGGACCACCCCTTGTCGGCTGTGAACTCTACCTCTGCTCCCCCTATATGGAGAGGGATACCTTTACCTTTAGTGTCCGGTGTCACATCTCATGAAAATCTCTATCAGTACTTTTGCCACGCGAATAATTTCTGTGCTCTGATTTTATTAACCTGTTCTTCCGGCGTGTTTACCTTACTGTCGAATGTGGTGAAGTAATTCAGTGCCTTGTTTGCTCTCACGTAACAACATTAAACGCTGTAGCATCGTAGTATTCGTTCGTTAGTGAAAACGCCTTTGAACATTCTGTGGGAAAATATCACAATTCGTATCTACCGCTACGATTCCCACACATAACTCTTCCGCTCGTCCTCTCTTAAGGCTCAACTAGACGGCGCGTGGCTCGGCTCGTTTTACGTCATAACTGACGTCATTGACAAAGAATCATATTCAAACGCGCCATGTATCCGGCCTGGCGCGGCGCGGCTTGTGATTGGGCGAGCGAGGCTCGTTGAATCGCCGCAGAAGCAGAAGCGATTTTTTCACGATTCTCAAAGGGACTCGGCGCGGGCAGCTGTTGCGGCTACACGGGGCTTGCAGTCTACGCGCCAAGCCAGAAGACTGCGGGTCGCAGGAGAACAACACGACGCGTTATTCCACAAGCCGAGCCGAACCTACCCGAGCAAGGCCGCTGGTCCGCCATTTGCCGAGCTGCGCCGCGTCGTGTAGCCAGATTGTCTTTTCTGTTCCGATCTGTTGGCCGAGGAAGTGACGTCACGTCACTCGACGAGCCGCGCGCCGTCTAATCCCGGCTTTATAGCTAGAGGAGCACAATGACGTCATCACTTCATTGAATTTGAAAGCAAACTATGTGATTATTGTCGACAAGTTTCGGTACTTCAATACCGCTGAAGCAAGAGTGACCTTTCACTGCCGTTTATTCCTGCAATCTTCTGGTCCTGCTTTTAACAGCTACCAACGATCTAGTGTACAGCATGAAACATAATTAAACATCTGCAAAGAATAATAGTTCGGCGAAATACAATAATTAATAAACGTCATTTTTAATGTGAAATCGATTAAAACCTGATTTTAGAATAATGTCCACAAACCTTGCGTTTTCGTTCACATTACAATACTACCCGTGTTGGGATTTTAAAAGAAAACTTTTCCTCATTTTTGTATGTTACCACAACACAGAGGGCGCGCGGTGGCGCAGTTGGTTGAGGCACTACGCTACAAACCGGAACGTCACGGGTTCGATTCCCGATGGTGTCATGGGAATTAATTCCTTGACATAATCGTTTCGGTCGCACTATGGTCGACTGAGCCTCTAACAGAAATGAGTACCAGGAATATTTCCTGGGGAGTAAAGGCGGCCGGTGCGTAGGGCTGACAACCTTACCACCTTCATGTGCCGATTGTCTACAAATCTATGAGCCTCAACCTCCTGGAACCCTAAGGGCCTGTCCAGGCTTTACCTTTTACCACAACACGGCATTTAATCTATTTAAAACGGAAGTTTGGTTGTAATTGTAAGCACAGGATATGAGTGCTTTCATTTGTTAAACTGTAGAGTGGACGACGCTCGACTATCTAGGAGAGACTTTACTTTCATAATACTGAGGCAGTAAAACATTAGAAGACGAACAACATGTCCGTCTGAGAGTAATGCCTCGTTAGTCATAATGAACACACAAGGAACGAAAGTTGCTTTGAGAAACGTGTTTTAGGCATCAGTTGATCAAAAGTATTGGATTATTTATAATTCTAACATAACGTAACATAACATAACAAACTAACATGACATAACATGACGTAATTTAATATAAACTAACCTAAACTAAACGAACCAATCTTAACCTAAACGAACTTAAACTAACATAACCTAAGGTAGCCTGATTTCACCTAATGTCAGTTAAGCAAACCTAACCTAACCCAACTTAAACCAATCTAACGTATCCTAAGCCAAATTAACCCAACCGAAACCAACCAAACCAACCTAACCCAACCTAACCGGACCTAACATAACACAACCTAACCTAACCAAGCCTAACCCAACCTAACCTAACCTAACGCAATCTAACCTAACCGAACCTGAAGGAACCTAATCAAAGCTAACCTAACCTGCCGTGATATAATCTAAGGCAACGTAATATAACATAACATAACCTTAATTAGTATAACCTAGCCTAACATAAACTAACATAAGGAAACTAAATTAATCCTAAAATAAACTAACCTAAATTAACATAACATGACCTAACTTAACGAAACACAAATTTTCCTAACATGACATAATTCGACATAAGCTATCGTACACTAAACGAACCAATCCTAACATATACTAACTTCAACTAACATAAATTAAGTAGCCCGATTTAACCTAACCTAACCTAACCCAACCTAACCTAACTCAACCTAACCTAACTCAAACTAACCCAACCGAACCAATCCCAACCATACGTAACCTAACCAACCTAACATAACAAACCTAACCTAACCAACCGAACCTAACCTAATGTAACAAAATGTAACTTCACCTAATTTAACGTAAACTAACCTAACCTAAACTAACCTAAACTAACCTAACTTAAACTAACCTAACCCAACAAACCGAACCTAACCAAACTTGTCTTAAATAACCTAACCTGTCCTTATCTAAGTTACGCTAACCTCACCTATACTAACCTGTCCTGACCTAACGTAACCTATCCTAATATAACCTAACCTAATGTAACCTATCCTAATATAACCTAACCTAACATAACCTATCCTAATATAACCTAACCTAATGTAACCTAACCTGGCCTATCCTCACCTTACGTAACCTAACCTAGTTATGTGAAAAGGCTCCAAGCCGCGTCTGGGACCCATCCAGCCTCCTATTGAAATGGTAACGAGTGATATTTTATGGAGGGTAAAGAGCCGTGCTAGCCGATCGCAGTGGCCGTGCGGTCTAAGGCGTGGGTCTTCGGCCGCTCGCTTACTACGATCGTGGGTTCGAATCCCACCGGGGGCATGGATGTCTGTCTGTTGTGAGTGTTGTGTGTTGTCAGGTAGAGGTCTCTGCGTCGGGCTGATCACTCGTCCAGAGGAGTCCTACCGAGTGTGGTGTGTCTGAGTGTGATCGTGAAGCCTGGAAATGAGGCGGCCCATGCCCATATAGGGCTGTCGAGCCATAGAAAAAAAAATGGGCCGTGCTATGAAGCTAACCGCTCACATCTTTGTAGTTCGGATGTTTAAAATGATTGGATCTATAACATCAATTCCACAAACGATTTCATGGCATGGGTAGGAACAACTTTATTTGTATTATGGGATGCAAAACTTTTTCGAGTCACACCACGCCTCCTATCCAACGATACGCGCTGCTCTCTCTCTCTCTCTCTCTCTCTCTCTCTCTCTCTCTCTCTCCTAGGGACAAAACGACTGACGTGTGCAGGTGACCACTCGTCTCCCTCAAATACCGAGGTTAAAAACGGACGGCAGTGTACGTCGACTTCATTGCGTGACGTTTATTTACCGTATGGAAAGGGACGCCTTGCATTATGGTAGATTGACGTCAATAATTATGAGGTACCTGCTACGTCCGTCTTTAGCCAAATGTAAAGAGAGAGGCAAACGTCGGTACATATCTCTCATACTACATGGCGCAACCGTGAAGACAAATCGTAGTTCTGCTGTTGTAGGCGCAGAGATATTACGTTTGAGGCTATACTTGCTGCTTGTTCACGAAGACCTGCGCCTGGTTCTGTGGAGGAATCTGTCTTGTCACCTGGGAAATTCGACCACTCTCACAGTTAACAGCAATTATTTACTTAAATACCATTAAACAACTCGTCTTTGTAATGGAGACTCGGTGTGTTTTCCTAAACGAAGTAAATTATTTTGAAATGTTATTTAGATGAAATTCACTCTCCACACAGGGTTAAGCACCTCGTCATCATAGCGTATGTAGGAGTTGGGTTGTAGCTCCACATAATCTTATCCTTGGCACCAGAGGCAGGTGATTGATCGCGTTCATGCCCCAGGGGCTTTAATCCCAGGGAATGTGCTTCCGGTAGCCATTAATAGGAGACTGGATGGACCCAGAGACCGTCTAGATGTAACCCCTGCAGCGAATCGAACCTCGGCCATCACTGTATCCCAGCTCATCAATTTACGTGTATGTAGATTTAATTTTGATGAAATTGTAGTACGCTATGTGTCTATGCACGTTTAACTGCACACATTGTCATAGAGGCTACAGTGAGATGGAAGACTGTTATTGTGACGCGGTTGTCACGTATTCAAGTGTGCGTTCGTCTGGAGACACTGGGGATAACCACGACTTATCTGAGATAGGGCGCAGCACGAATGTTAGCCTATGCTATAACAACACCAAAAGTTTTTCGCGAACCTGATAAACTTACATGGTTTTAGGTGCTTCTGCAAAATTGTGAAAAGTGACTTATGTTCGTCATGTCCGTCTGTCCGTCCGCATGGAACAACTCGGCTCCAACTAGACGGATTTTCATGAAATTTGATACAGGATTTTCCGAAAATCCGTCGAGAAAATTCAAGTTTTATTAAAATCTGGCAGGAATAAAGGGTACCTTACATGCAGACCTATGTAAAGTTGTGGTAATATCTCGCTGAATTCTTCTTTGAAAGAGAAATATTTCAGACAAAAGTTGTAGAGAGAATCAAAGGAGATATTCCACCTTCAATATTTATTTCCGAAAATTGTGCGGTTTATGAGATAATGTGGAAAAATATGGTACAGCCGGACAGACCACAGATGACAATATAAATACGGCGCACGCGCTTTGCATGCTGGATAACTAAGGCTATAGAATTACACTCAGAATGTGTAATACTTCTTGCTTTTGCATGGCAACAATTGTTACGCGAACGCGCCTCGATGTTATACGTACGTTGCCTGTCTTTTTTCCTGTAAGTACATTAACCGGTTTTTACTAGAGACGCAACGTGTCTTCTGTAAGGCAGACATTTAAATTTTGAATACTATTTAGGGAACTTTTCGCTTCACGGGGAAGAAATCGTCACAACAGTCAGCATGTGACCATCTTTACACTCCCACCAACAACTTTTACACGTATTTAAATGTATCCACAAATGAGTGTCGTTTTCATTACAGATAGACTTCAAAGATTATATATTTAAACACACATTCTTAATCAAATTTGTCTCTCTGTTTATATATACTTTACATAACAATGGCCCCCCTGTCTCTTGTCCTTCAAATATAATGTTCTCGCCCATAAGGCCACATGTTAAATCATATATGTCAACAAGTGCGTTTATGAAGGTACAGTGCTGTACAAGTGAATGTGTACTGAGCAGTCCTACTGAAAAATATTCCCATACTCGTACATGCATTAAGAGAGCACGGGTACTGTAATGGTTGGTTATGAAATGAACAAATGGGCGTCATTTCACGGCAGTGATTGGGAAATTTCTCTGTCCACGCGTGCAGAATTGTGTTCGGGAAGTTCCGCTTTCAAATTTGAGCTCCAGGACCGGATATACTAACTGACATTCTCTGTGGTTATGCTCAGTACCTACAGGCGAATGCCGGGATACTATTTCAAAGTAAGCTACAAACGTTTGCTTCCAAATCCTTTCCTTAATTTTCTTACCATATGAAATATGATCTGAGCTGCTGACGGCGTCTTTAAATAAACCACAAACGAGATTCAGGCAATATGTTTCCCCGAAACGTCGGTTAGCACGTACCGAACTAAACGTCATAACGCAGATTTGGAGAAATCGTCGCGTGAAATTGTTAACCCACTTCCTTCCGCCACAAACATGTTTACACAATCAATCGTAGCTACTCGTATTTACATTCCATGAAGCAGCTTGTTCCTCTCAGAAGTTCATTCTGTGGCATGAATGTCGCCCAGTCAGAGCTGTTCGCTTTTGCGAAATTTGTATCGCCCAGTTAGCGCTATTTGCTGGGGTGAAATTTGTGTCGCCCAGTTAGCGCTATTTGCTTGGGTGAAATTTGTGTCGCCCAGTTAGCGCTATTTGCTTGGGTGAAATTTGTGTCGCCCAGTTAGCGCTATTTGCTTGGGTGAAATTTGTGTCGCCCAGTTAGCGCTATTTGCTTGGGTGAAATTTGTGTCGCCCAGTTAGCGCTATTTGCTTGGGTGAAATTTGTGTCGCCCAGTCAGAGCTGTTCGCTTTTGCGAAATTTGTATCGCTCAGTTAGCGCTATTTGATTGGGTGAAATTTGTGTCGCCCAGTCAGCGCTATTCGTTTTGTGCAATTTGTGTCGCCCAGTCAGCGCTATTTGCTTGTGTGAAATTTGTGTCGCCCAGTCAGCGCTATTTGCTTGTGTAAAATTTGTGTCGCCCAGTCAGCGCTCTTCGCTTTTGCGAAATTTGTATCGCCCAGATAGCGCTATTTGCTTGTGTGAAATTTGTGTCGCCCAGTCAGCGCTATTTGCTTGTGTAAAATTTTTGACGCCCAGTCAGCGCTATTCGCTTTTGTGCAATTTGTGTCGCCCAGTCAGCGCTGTTCTCTTTTGTGCCATCTTTGTTGCCCAGTCAGCGCCCTCCAGTCAGCAGCTTCATTAACTCTAGTTTAAAAAATCATGCCCCTATGCATTGTGGTTATCTAACGTAAAATCGTAGAAAATTTATACCCTTATTTTGCAAAACGAATTACATAATGATTACAAATTTGGTGACTTGTTATAACAATCAGTAGTTTTATTGGCAACACAACTAAAAAAATCATGCAGACAAAATTTAGAGTTACTGAACGTTGAAGCGTATGGTACACATATTTACCAGTGCACTTTAGAGAGTTTTAAAAGTGTCCTGACTAACAAACAACGCATGTTACGTTGCATCACTTCTCTTCGTTTTGCACAAATGGAAACTGAGTTCACACATTCAAAGTCGTCTCTGTTTATACAGGAAATGTTGATTTATGGGTACACATCTTCGGACACGTGAATGTTCATTAGCAAGGATGAAAGGCTTTGCACTGACTGCGGCCACGCTGCTATTCTGAATACTTGACAGACAGGAAGCGTTCTTAAGCCGCGAACGCAGCTAGAATGTGCGGTTACGCAAAATACAAGAAAGTTAACTTCAGTGGTTTTAAGTTTTAGTTCTCGACAGATATTTAGTTGATACATATTTTTGTATGTCAGAATTGTGATTGTATCACAACTAACTAACTAACTAACTAACTAACTAACTCCATAAAGCAGAGTCCTTCTTGAGAAGCTAACAGGTCGTCAGCTAGTCAAGAAATTCCCCGCGTTTTGTGGAACCAGAAGGTTCATTACCGCACTCACAACAGCCCGCCACCTGTCCCTATCCTGAGCCATATCAATCCAGACCATGACCCTCCCATCCCACTTCTTGAAGATCCATTTTAATATTATCCTCCCATCTACGCCTGGGTCTTCCAATCACAAGACAACAGAATTCGTACCGTGGTTTTCCCGGATGTGACTGCTTTCTTTGATATCACAGTACACACTTGTTAAAACTTAAAGAGTTATTATAAGTCAAAGTAAGAAGCTGCCATAGTGTGAGGTTCAGAGAGTGGGTGGATTACCGTAACACCAGTCGTACCAACCTTTACACAGGTAAAGTAAAATGTGAAAGGTACATTTAACCGTAGAAGAGGCCGTGAAGGCCCAGAGGGGAGTAGAAGTATAGCTCTACTATTTCTTTAACCTCGGCGCTAGATAGGGGTGAATGGTCAAGGCCACGCCCCAGCCGATTTACCCATCGGTCTGGACGGGTGCGGACAATCTCGCGTCCACCGGGATTCGATTCCCGGATTGTCGAGCCTGTAGCGAGTCGCTGTACCGACTGAACTATCCCGGCCCGCACCATTATTTACAAAGCAAACTCGATGTCTCTTGGTCCACTTAGCCATTCCTCCGCTCATAACTTATTGCAGGGCTACGACGCTGGATCCTTGCAACTATAAGGGAGATTTCGCTTACGCTAACGGATTTCTCGTCGTGGCTGAGGGCCGTAACGTAATTATATGGCCTCTTACTGACTCAGGAAGGAAGTATGGCGCTTTCACGCGCACCATGACAATGCCGACGGGTAGAAAGTTCTGGGAATCAGGAGAGAAGAAAGTTAGTTTTTTATATTCCAGGGCTTTGCGTGTTATAAGTAAAGAAACAAAAAGGTGCAGCACTCAGTGGATATTGATTGGATAGCCTGTATGCTTAAGTTGCACCGCTCGCTGGCCAGGTTCCTATCCTGTCCACCGTTGGTGCTGGGAGTCATAATGTCTAAAATGGCGTTACACAGCGGAAAGGCAAAGTGGGTGTTATAGGATTATGGGACAAGATCCGCGACATCCGCGGTACGGCGGTTTCGTACAGCGTTGAGTCAAGAACCGCCGTCATACTGTTCGTCTTAAAGTGGTACCGAACTTTCCAAGAGACGGGTGCGTCTTTACAGGGGAGAGCTGGAGGAGATCTTCGCTCTTCTGGGATGTTACACAGCGTACATTGGTAATTTACCGACGTTTTGGGATAACCTATCGGTTCCATCGTCAAGGGTCAAGGAGTCCAAAGAGAATTGGTAGTTAGTTACCGACGTTTCGCAACAACATATCGGCCAAATCTTCAAGGGTCAAGCTGTCCAAGAAGAATTCATCTTGGACTGCTTGCTCCTTGAAGATGGGACAGATAGGTTGTTCCGAAACGTCGGTAACTACGAATCTACGCTGCGTAACGTACCAGAAGAGCGGAGATCTCAGACATGCCAAAACCAATAAATGCACATACACGTATGTGCATTTGTTCGCATGCGAAGTGAAGTGTAGTAGCTTGTTACCCCCTGAAGATGGTCTACGGACCGAAACACGTGTAGGGGAATACATCGACACTAATAAAAACTATAAAGTAGTTTATGTTTGTGCGTTTGTTGGTCAACTGAGTAGTGATCTGCCAAGGTTGAAGCTGTACCTTTACCTTCAAAAGCCTGGTGGGAATCACAGACGTTTCGGACGCAGTGATAAAAATAAAGACGTTCCTGTACGTGCTAGGAAGGTGTATGGGGAATACAGATATATCTCCACACATTCTTAACCTCGGAGCTAAGGTGGAAACGAGTGGTCAGCTTCATACGCTCGTCGCTTTACCTCCTGAAAAATTTCCCCTTTTACCCGCTGAATAGAAAGCTGTGTGGGGTCCCAGAATCTGCCTTTACGCATCCTCTCTCTCTCTATGCTCCCTTTGGGCGTTTTGGAGAAGATATATAAATCTCTGCCCCTTTCAAGAGTCAAATTCCGATACTGCGGTGTCATGCTGTCACTGACAGTCACTATATTGACTGAGCTATTACCACTCTTCACTCATCCCATTCACTGCTGCGAGAACCTCAAATTTAATATCGTGGAACATGCAAGGATTTTTTTTTTGTTATCCGAATCGTGTTTCCTTCATGTCTGCAAACACCCGCAGACAATCTGGACTCTGTTGCTGACAGTTTGTCAACTCTGGCAACTTATAGAAGCAGACATACCGGGGGGGTTGAAAACGATTTAATGTAAGGGCGTCATACAGAATACAAATCCCCTTACAGAGCTCTTCACTCGCACCAACATACGGTGACTTAAGTGGGCATCGAATACAGGAAGGCAGTATTACAGGCCTTCCATCCACAACAAAAGACGTGACTGAAGGGTGAGTCCGCCTCATCTCTCTCATTACACATAAACACGGTCCGTGCATTGGGAATGCATTGTGTCCGTTGTAGTGTGCCCAATGGGCGTGGCAATGTTGAATATATAAGTTCCTGGAAGAACAGTGGAGGTAGAACCATCGCTTATTTTAGCTGCCAACAAAAGAAGCTTACTTATCGCTGCAGAGAATACTTTCGTTAGAGGAAATGGGTGTAAATTACAAAAAGGCCAGCTTCCAGGGGGTTTCCTTCTAATAATCTTTCTTGGGGTGATTATATCTAAGCCACTAAACATGTGAGAACAATGCTAGATTAGCAGTTTGGCGTGAAAATGAATATCTTGGTCGTTTGGGTTCTCACAGTCTGTAGATGGAAACCGACGTTTCGGAAGAGCATACTGATTCCATTTGCAAGCCCTCATATCGCCAAAACCCATAACTGAAGATAACAGTCTTACGTAAGTTTATATTAGACAACACACGCAATGTACGTATAACGTAATATTGAGGCGCGTTCACGTAACCATTGTTGCCGTGGTTAAGCACTGTGTATTAAATATTATGAATGGGTGTCTGTATTCTTGCTTTAGTTATCCAGCATGCAAATCGCGTATTTTCTGCGCCGTATTATATTGTCATCTGTGGCCTGTCTGGCTGTACCATATTCTTTCACATTATCTCATAAACGGCACGATTTTCGGGAAAACGTTATTGAACATAAAATGTGTGTCTTGATTTTCTCTACAACTTTTGTCAGAAACATTTCTCATTATAAGAATAATTCAGCGAGATATTATCATAAATGTACATAGGTCTTCATGTGAAGTACCCGTTACTCTTGTCAGATTTTTATCAAAACTTGAATTTTCTTCACGGATTTTCGGAAAATCCTCAAATATGAAATTTCATGAAAATCCGTTTAGTGGGAGCCGAGTTGTTACATGCGGACGGACAGACAGACATGACGGAGCTAATAGTCGCTTTTTACAATTTTGCGAACGCCCCCTAAAATGGACTGCAACACTCATATCAGTGGGGGCTGCTTTTAGGAATGAAAATAAATTTTGGTTACTTAATGACAAAAATTTTACTTTCACACGAATAATTATCATCACTTCAAAGGTGGAGTAAAAAAAGCAAAGTTCTCCCTGTTCACGCCATGAGGGCATGTAGGGGGAGTAGAGGTATAGCTCCACCCATTTTTAACCTCGGCATTTCTGCTAAGATCAAAGTGTAGTATCATCAGTTCTAGACTTCAATAAATTAATAGTTTTAAAAAACGTGATAAGATGATCTCAAACACTGAGTTTAAAGAACACAATAGAAATATTCCAAGTTCCAAGGAACCTCCGATATGAGAATCTGCTGGCATTTGTCGTAAAGATTCGAATAGCATACCTTCTGAATAAGGATCAGACGCATTTCCTGACACCGATTCCGCCCTGTAGCATCAACTATCTTTTACATAAACCTAGCAGCAAATATGTAAGACAAAATAAACACAATAAATACAGTTGTAAATTCGAGGAGTTCTTGAAAAGGATCCAAATAACAAATGAATTCAAGAGTTATGTTGAAGCGTGTCTCACAATAGAAGATGGCTTGTCATAAGGGAGTTTATAATACAGCACCTTGCAGTTCGTGGCCTAGTTTGCTTTCAGACACCCCACCATCCAATTGTTTGGACTCCACACAATTTTGGTCCCAAGGAACCACAGGGCCCTTTGGGAAAACAAACGTTGGGTGTCCATAAAACGTTGTGTGTGTGTGTGTGTGTTTCTCTACACGTTCGAAACAGCTGTGTTCGCCGGGTACAGCCCAGCCATACAAACGAATCGTGGGAACAGATGTTCATACTAGCGCGGGCTTCACAGAAACTTTGTTATTTAGTGACACTGTATCAACTACTAATCCTATTTAGTTGAGATCACTGGCACTGATATTCATAAGAGAAATCTGGGTTAACAAACGACTTAGCGTAGTCGGTATAGTGACTTGCTACGGGCTGGACGGTCCGGGGATCGAACCCTGCCGATCCCAGTGGCCGCGCGGTCTAAGGCGTGGGTCTACGGCCGCTCGCTTACTGGGATTGTGGGTTCGAATCCCACCGGGGGCATGGATGTTTGTGTTGTGTTTGATGTAAGGACGGTAGAATGGAACGTAACGTGACATGAAGGATGAAAGGGTTTAAACAGTACAAAAATGGATCAAAGGGGAAAAACCCCGGACAGGCAAAAAAAAAATCCCGGCGGGGCGAGATTTTTAGCACCCGTCCAGACAGGCCCTGGGGCCTACCCAGCCTCCTGTACAAGTGGTACCGGGTCATTCCCGGGGGTAAAGCGGCCGGGGCGTGGCCTTAACCACCCACCCCATCTAGCGCCGATGTTAAAGAATGAGTAGAGCTATACCTCTACTCCCCCTCTGGGCCTTTATGGCATGTCATAGGGCAAAATTTACCTTTTTCATCTTTTTTGCTCATTTATTAAACCAACATATGTACGTCTTCAGGAGTCTCTACGCCAATATTTAAAATTTACTAAAGTAAAGTATATTACAATAGTAGTACACATTATATGGTAGTAATTTCTGCAGCTAAATTCAAAAGCGCAAGATTTCGTAAAATGTAAACCCCGGCTGTTTTGACCACGGGATAGAGACCCGGTACCCATTGTACAGGAGGCTGGGTGGGCCCTAGAGCCGGGCGTTGTATTATAGTTTAAGTCTGGTCCAGTTCATGAATACAAAATTGATAATGGGGGGGGGGGGGGGGGGGGGGGAGTGTCGTGTGTGGAATAAACAAAATTTTTTATGTTTGGTACGGTAGTCTTTTCACATTTAAATGAAGTGTTTCCCAGGGCCCAAACTTCAGGACAGCATTCTAAAAGTATTTGGAATAAAACAGGTCTGTAAAATACACAGATAAATTCGACACCTTTTACCATTTTCGGCACTAATATATTTTAACACTTAATACGGAATGAAATTTCACTCTATGTATGTTGGTGTCGACTCCAACATTTGCGGCTAAATAACATTTTCGAAATGATCATCTTACAAACAAGAACGACCGAAAGAAAACCTGCTGTAAGCAGCTCACCATCAGGCATAGTGATGTTTTACTCTTTCTTTATTAATGCTGTTTATATTTCACTATCTTTAACCTTTACCTTTACCTTTACCTCATAGCTAGCTGAATTGGTTATAGGAAACATTTTGTGATTTTTCTTTGTATACTGTAAAGGTAAAGCAATCCCTCTTCAGGCCTGGCCAGGCCCTGAGGGTTCCAGAAGGTTGAGGCTCCCAGATTTCAAGAAAATCAGCACACGAAGGTGGTAAGATTGTGAGCCTTACGCACCGGCCGCCTTTACCCCCCAGTAAATATTCCTGGTACTCATTTCTGTTAGAGGCTGAGTCGACCTCAGGGCCATAGTGCGGCCGGAAGGATTATGTCAGTGAAAAATTCCAATGACACCATCGGGAATCGAACCCGCGACCTTCCGGTTTGTCGCACAGTACCTCAACCAACTGCGCCACTGCGTGCCCCTTGTATATTTAAATACTGCCAATGTCTTCTGTGAAATAAATATTTAATAAAAATTATAATCTTTTGACTTGTCACCACATTGAATGCTTCCCAAGAATATGTGTCACTTCGTTTCTTATGCCTCCAACACCTTTAATTGTGAACTGTGCCTGCTGCAGTCTGTTTTCCGCGTTGCCCCTGTGTTGTATCATAGCTTTGGTACATCCCAAAATAAAGAAATCTAATGGGCTTAAGTCGGTGAACCGATGTGGCTACGCAGCCGGACCACATATGCTTGTATATCCCCCAGTCCGTAATTTGGAGGTGCTCTGTCATGTTGTATCCACATGCAGTCTTGCTGTCAGATGTACGTCCTCTTGAGTGAAGCGGTTATTCATTTTCCAGAAATTTCCTCTTAACTATTAGGGGCGAGATTTTCTGCACCCGTCCAGACCTGCCCTGAGGCTCATTCACCTCCTGTACAACGGGTACCGGGTGTCTTTCCCGGGGGGGGGGGGGGGGTAAAGCGGCCTGGACGTGGCGTTGACCACCAACCCAATTTAGCGCCGAGGTTAAAGAAGAGTAGAGCTACACCTCTACTCCTCCTCCGGGTCTTCATGGCCTGTTGTATCTGTAATCAAATTTTTGCATTTAGACAGTATGAGAACCACGGAAATTTATGGATAGTTTTTGTGGTGATAACTGTACGGGTATAAGCTAGAGGAAAGTTGGGAATGGGTGTAAAGAGTGGAAGGACTTCTGTGATGTTATGCGCTCAGAACAGTGGCCTCTGGTCTATGTAACATGTTAACGTAAGGTGAATTTGACATCTGCAGGCCATGAGGGTGGTGGGAAGAGAGACTGCATAGACCCACTGATTCTTAACATAGACACTAAATGTGAGTGGTTAGTTTCCCGCTCCGGCTGCTTTACTCTCAGAGGAAGGCGCCTAGTCTAACCATTAGTAAGAGGCTGGGTGGTCCCAGAGCCTGGAGGTTGTTGAGGAGATAAAAATCTATTCCTACTACAGGACACTGATCTATAATTTTCCAGTCATCCTGCCTATATTCTAGTCATCCCGATTATGCTATCCATGTACCAACGGGTATTGGGTTTAAGAAGTAAATCTATAAGCGTGCCTGGGACAACCGAGAAATCAGCATTGATGAAACTGAGTAAGAAATTAGCATCATTCATGGAAATAAGTGGTACACAGATGCCTTAAAGATCAAGGCGTTTTATTCTGAAGAGAACAGGAGACTTGTGAAATGATGGACCAAATTAATTGAAAACCAGTCCGATTAAGCGTACAAATAATAAACACTTATTTACTATATATTTTTATTGAGATTTATAATCAAAATTCCATTAACTTTTTGGTTGTGTTCGTAATAAGTGGACAGCATTTGAAACCGCGCCCAAAGAGAATATATTTTATATCTCACTGATGATAAACCTTCAATTGACGTTGACATTCAAATGTTTTCCATTTTCTACCATATGTCGAGAGAAATGTGTTTCCGGTCACATTTTGAATATCCAAATTCAGTTGTAATGATTTTTGATCTGTAAGAATATCCCGTAAGAGTCAGTGGATGTTACAGCCCGAGATTTTCCTTCAGCATACCCATTAACCCTTTGAAGACTGATCAACCAGAATTATATTTAAAGTTTCAGTTCGTACCGCATAGTAAACACAGCCCTTCTCGTTTATAAAAGTAAATCAGTGTTGCATACAGAAATAACCGCTCTTTGTTCTGAGATCCGTACAAAACACATAAATACACTGTGTGGGCAGAAAGTAGAAATTGTGAATGTTAAACCTGGTGGTACATATAGTAACCACCGGACTCGAAAAGTTTAATATCCTGGACATACGACATGTGGCGCCATCTTGCTTAATCAAAAATTGTGTTTCGTGAAGTTCCAGAATTGCATAATCATACGTTAGTGCTTTAGTGATCGTACACTGTAATTTAAAATACAACGGTTGCAAAGGGCGCGCTCTTAAATAGATCCCCCTGTATTAATCGGTTTGTACCAGGTGTCTTTTTCAGCGAAACTGAAATACGAGTAAGTTGGACACAGCGCTGATGTAAATTAGAATTTATGTTAGTATGATAGGCCTTATTTATGTGTAGACCCTGAATCGCAAATTTCATCGAAATCTATTCAGCAGTTTTGGCTCTAGACCTTTGTACGTACAGACGTACAGGGATGTATCGTTTTTGTGTTTGTGTGTGTTATTTCATATTAAGTCCGCACGATGAGTAGTGTGTACAACTGCTCTGAAGTGCTACATTTGGAGCATAGCTTTGTATGGTTCTGAAACTTGGACACTTCGGAAAGTAGATCAGAAGTATCTGGAAAGTTTTGAAATGTGGTGCTGGAGAAGGATGAAGAAGATCAGTTGGACCGATCGTGTGAGAAATGAAGAAGTATTACAAAGAGTCAAGGAGGAGAGGAATATCGTACATACAATAAAAAGAAGAAAGGCTAACTGGAGTGGTAACATCTTGTGTAGAAACTGCCTTCTGAAACATGTGATTGAAGGAAAGTTAGAAGGAAGGATAGAAATGACGGGACGACGAGGAAGAAGACGTAAGCGTGTATTGGATGATCCATGAGACGATAAGATACTGGAACTTGAAACAGGAAATACTTAGATCGCACTCTGTGGATAACTCGCTTTGGAGGAGTCTGTGGATCTGTCGTAAGACAGACTACGGAATGATGCTAACATCTGCTGTATATAGAGATGAATAAACGAAAGTTTGGTATCTATTCAGACAATCATGAGATTGAAAAATGCATGAAAGGATTGTATCTTTTGAATTCTGAGGAAGGGTAGGACCAGCGAAAAACAATGTTAAAGAGTGCACAAAATAATGGCAGACTTAATGTACTGAACTCTAAGCAGTGAAGACTAAAACAAAATACTTTGCAATAACAAGTCTGAACCGAGAGACATTTAAGTCAAACATAGAAATACTGCACCATAACATGCCATGTTTTATAACCAAACAATTATGTTTGTGTGATTTTACGCTATATAACTGAACTTGATGTGTGTTCCAGTTTTTTTATGATTCGTCTGTACGTGTTTAAAACTGTATACGTGGAAGAGTCAGTTAACTACTGGTAGTCAAATTTATGTCCGTAATTATAAAAATTTCACGACTTCAGGTCCTCTGGTTCATCTCAACAGCACGGTATTTACATGTCATTTCTCAGTTTCTGGACTCGTAGAATAAGGAATTATCTATTTCAAGACTAAAGTGTGTTCTAAGAATCTGGTGCCTGGAGTGGTTGAGTGGTGTGTCAAGAGAACTTAGGTAAACATTTTTGACTGTATCTTCGTGGGTACCTAACTCTTTCTAACCAAGTGTTCATAAATAGATCCGAACTAAATGAGTATACAGTTACCATCAACGCAACTGTGTACTAGTTTCTGTTACTTCAAATTATGTTGCTACATGTTTCGACAAGAATTTTGTTCATCATCAGGCCAGTACATTACACAAAAATATACAATTGCAATTGTAATGTTTATTTTTATTATTTTTTGTGTAATGAACCGGTCTGAAGATGACCAAAATTCTGGTCGAAACATGTAGTAATGTAATTTGAATTAATAGGAGCCGATAAATATTTGTGTTGATGGTTATTGTGTACTCATTTATTCATTCTGTAGTCTGTCTTACGACAGTTCCATAGCCTCTTGCGAAGCGAGGCTAGTGCTTCCTCTTTCAATTTCCACTATCCTCTCTTTTCCTGAAGGTCATCCAATAGCTGCTTACGTCTTCTTCCTCATCTTCCCGTCACATCTATCCTTCCCTTTATCTTTCCTTGAATAACAGTTTTAGAAGGCGGTTTGTACGCAAGATGTGACCAATCCAGTTAGTCCTTTCTTTTATTGTATGTACGATATTCCTCTCCTCCTTGACTCTGATTTACTCTTTTATTTTATCAAACACAACGCGACGTATATCGTAAAAATGTATCCAAAATGAGATTACCGTCTTCTGGAATGGGACGCCTTGCTGTTCGATTAATGGGTACCTGTGTTTCGGAGCAATCTGCTGGCTCCATCTTCTTGGTGCGAATGCTGACATACACTTAACCAACAATTCAGCATCCCCAATTTTTTACACAGTGCCGTAAAACTTGAAATATAAAAAAAAAAATTCTGTCCACTTCTTGTATTGTGATTGATTATTTGTACCAACAAATGCACCAAGACAAGTTTGTCACTGTTTCTTTATTAAGAGAATGCCCCAATACGCATTTCGGCAATTTATATTGCCATCATCAGGGGTTTTTTTTTTTTAGTGAGTTTTTACATAGACCAATTCATAAGTTACGTCATAACAGCTGAGTCAATATTTGTTATTACCACTTTGTATAAAACCGTATAATTGGTGGTATTGTTTAGTTGCTAAAATTATTAAAATTAATAATAAAACAGTATAGTATATATTTTAAACTACTTGCTGTAGTATAATTTATTAGTTGTGTATTGTGATGTTCAGTGTTCAGAATCCTTAAGGCAGCTTTAAAGGCAATATTAAAGTACTGTTACAGTAAGACAATATTAAAGTGGGTATTACAGAACTAGGTTTTAGGGCTGTGGAACTGAGTCACCGTGCTACAGAATATTACGCACCTAAACACGGCAGTTATTACAGAACTAGGTTTTAGGGCTGTGGAACTGAGTCACCGTGCTACAGAATATTACGCACCTAAACACGGCAGTTATTACAGAACTAGGTTTTAGGGCTGTGGAACTGAGTCACCGTGCTACAGAATATTACGCACCTAAACACGGCAGTTATTACAGAACTAGGTTTTAGGGCTGTGGAACTGAGTCACCGTGCTACAGAATATTACGCACCTAAACACGGCAGTTATTACAGAACTAGGTTTTAGGGCTGTGGAACTGAGTCACCGTGCTACAGAATATTACGCACCTAAACACGGCAGTTATTACAGAACTAGGTTTTAGGGCTGTGGAACTGAGTCACCGTGCTACAGAATATTACGCACCTAAACACGGCAGTTATTACAGAACTAGGTTTAGGGCTGTGGAACTGAGTCACCGTGCTACAGAATTTACGCACCTAAACACGGCAGTTATTACAGAACTAGGTTTTAGGGCTGTGGAACTGAGTCACCGTGCTACAGAATATTACGCACCTAAACACGGCAGTTATTACAGAACTAGGTTTTAGGGCTGTGGAACTGAGTCACCGTGGTACAGAATATTACGCACCTAAACACGGCAGTTATTACAGAACTAGGTTTTAGGGCTGTGGAACTGAGTCACCGTGGTTACACTAGAATGGATGTACGGCACCCTAAAACACGGCAGTTATTACAGAACTAGGTTTTAGGGCTGTGGAACTGAGTCACCGTGGTACAGAATATTACGCACCTAAACACGGCAGTTATTACAGAACTAGGTTTTAGGGCTGTGGAACTGAGTCACCGTGGTACAGAATGTTACGCACCTAAACACGGCAGTTATTACAGAACTAGGTTTTAGGGCTGTGGAACGTGTAGGTCACCGGTTGGTACATGAGAATATATTACGCACCTAAACACGGCAGTTATTACAGAACTAGGTTTTAGGGCTGTGGAACTGAGTCACCGTGGTACAGAATATTACGCACCTAAACACGGCAGTTATTCTCTTCTTATCGCCTTCTGCATTATGATTCTTACTGTACTTCGGTAGATGAATATAGGAGGAACATACTGTCTCCATCATCATCATCCCTGAAGACAGAGGCATTATATTCCTCCGAAAAATTTGGTAGTCACCTACAGATCCCTCCATAGAGGATGGGGTCCGGTGCAGAAGCAATATCTGCGCCACCCCAACCCCCCCCCCCCCCCATTTTGAAAGTAAGAAATTAAATTTCTGTAACCTGTACATTTAATAGTAATGATGACGTACTGTTGTATATGTATGACATAATGCGGTTCTTCTCCTTTTTTAGATTACATGACGTCATCACACTTAAATACATATACAGGCGAACTCGGTTATAACGTCATAACAGATACTATTTTGTGTCGTTATAAACGAGTGTCATTATAATCGGAGAATATAATGTTATGGTTAACAGTGACGAATTAATTGGTATTACAGAATATCTGACGTTATAGGCGAGGTGTCGTATAAATCGATGTCGTTATAACCGGGCGCTGCTGTGTTTAAGCACGAGTCACATCACGATCGCGCTGCCCACATGAAA
The DNA here is from genome assembly GCA_021186555.1 of Reticulitermes speratus. NCBI lineage: Eukaryota > Metazoa > Arthropoda > Insecta > Blattodea > Rhinotermitidae > Reticulitermes > Reticulitermes speratus. The sequence continues at coordinate 4,076,136 of JAJKFL010000330.1, forward strand.
TTCACCTTCCTGGATTTTCTTGCTGCAGACTCTGTGAAGAGGTCATTGCGGTCGGTGATGGATGCTGATTCCTTCTCATTGGACAAAACAAGAAGCCCGCTAAGCCTGCCTTGAGCCACATTTTTCCTCAGTTCTCAATAATTTTCAGTTTAGAAAAAATTTGCTCCGATGTCATGACTGTAAACGGGACTGCTAAAATTATCTCATAAGATGATTCTGCCTTCGAGAAAGAAAGTTCTTATGGTTTTAGAACCTGAAGGGACTTAAGAGCTTTACCAGTATTTTCAGAGAAGATTTTCTTTCAAGTCATAAATTCATCGACGTCAACAGGCAAGGCAGTGTGCGTTTTCAGACTTTCTTGTTTCGTTTATTTGAGTTTTCTAGTTCCATAATATGAATATTCACCATCGTGAAAAACTACGGTCTCTACAGAGGGTGGGGAATATTTTGTTCAGATGAACACATGTCAGCGTCTTTAAGTTGGAATTTTATCATTTGAGTTAATTATACTCTCAACATGTGACAACGATTTCCAAGGACTATACATAGCAAGCTTAACTGCATAAAACCGTCTATGTAATTCATCATGTAAAATTTTAGATCATTTAGAAGCTTGGCACTAATCCATTACAAATATATGAGCATCCCATCAAACATTTCAGCAGAGTCACCGAGTTAGCTGGGCTGCAGAATTCTTCACGTGCTTTCGAAAAGGCGCTAGATCGATTAAAGTGACAAAATTTTATAAATAAAATTTCTGTTATTTCCCTCAGAAGTTCAGATACACGCTGTGGCTGCTAACATTCTCAGTGATCATCTGTATACCGTTGATGATAACTCCCAACAGCGGCCGTAGGCTTGAGGCGCTACAATCTCCCACAATTCGAATACTAGGACATGAGTCGATTCCCATTCGTGGGTACTGGATACATTTCCGCGTCTTTTCTTCTGTTTTTATATTTTCGTGTGTAGGCGTGGCCTTACGATAAGCCGATCCCCCGTCCAAGGAGTCTTATATGTTTCGTATAGGATTTCCATCAGCCATATTATCATAATAATACAATGTCTTGACATAGGCGACTGTTTTTTCCACCTACACCATTTTCACTCCCGCTTACTTCGTCATATTTGTCTTGGCGATGACTGAAACTTAATACCCGTATTTTCTGGGATGTGAAGTCATGTGCTTTTGGTAGGTATGAACCAACGTTTCACTGGAACGCACTGCCTCTGTCCTCAGTGTAGAAGAGCTATTTCTCTGTCCTGCAGAAGGAGATGGCACATCACGTTCCTCTGTGACGTTGGTGTCTGCCAAAACTCGTGTCCGAAACTCTCGGAAGAAATTAAACAACTGTCATTTTATTTGACTTGTAGTTGACGAAGCACCGCTATACCAAGAAACAGACAGGACTCCATAAACTTTGCAGAAACCCTCTAACGGAGAATTATAAGCTGAAGGTAAAGTTGTCCTACGCACACCATGAAGGCTTGTGCGGGACTAAAAGTGTAGCTTTACTCATTCTTAATCTCTCAGCACTGTGGATGATTGTGGACCGGGATAGCTCAGTCGGTATAGCGACTCGCTACGGGCTGGACGGTACGGGAATCGAATCCCGGTGCGAGCGAGATTTTCCTCGCCCATTCAGACCGGCCCTTGGACCCCACCCAGCCTCCTTTACAGTGGGTACCGGGTCTGTTTCCCGGATAAATCGGCCGGGGCGTGGCCTTGACCACCCACCTCATCTAGCGCCGAGGTTAAAGAAAGAGTAACGCTATACCTCTACTCCTTCTCTCGGTCTTTATGGCCTGTTCTAGGGTGAACAGTACCTTTACTGTGGATGAGTAGTAAGCTTCACGCCCTGGCCGCTTGACTCCCAGGATAGGAGCTACGTTACACATTGATTAAAGAATGGGGGGGTCGTATAGTCGGTCTGGATGCTTTGGAGGGGAGAAAAATCTTTTTACCATGCCGGGAATTAAAAACGACTCCGAAGTACTCCATCCTGTAACCTAATCATTCCGCCGACTACGTTCATCCGGCTCCTAACCCAATGTTTCAGAAACTGGATCTGTTTCCATCCGTAGGTAAAAAAAGGTGGGGAGCCACCTACCTAGATAGGCGCGTCAGACAGAGCTATCCGCAGTCTGTGGATGCAGAACATTATGTTTATTTTCATATTTTTGGAACACTCGACGATTGGCGCACTCCAGAAGTTTAGTACTCCTGAGTATAGGACAAAGCTGCGCAACTCCGATATTATATTCGTAACATGCTCCATAGTGGAGCTGTCTATGTAGAACGCTTTCATACCTAATTTCATAGCTATTTAAACGTTGTACCACGAAATAAAATCGCTAACATTTGTCAACAGAAATTACGAAAAATGCTCTGCGTTAAGTGGCACATATAAATTTAATATAGCTTTGAATATTTGCAAATTGTTATAATTATTTTTGTCTATTATTTACTGTTTTTAAAGTTACACGTATTCCGTGCAGTTTCCATTCACATACAAGTTTTATTTCACAAAGTATTTTTTGCTCCTAGACGTTTCGGCTACGTGTTGTAGTCATTATCAGGTAGCCAATATTACAAACTTAACACTATATAGTATAGCGACTAACTGTTGTGTATAAAGTTAATGCGTATATCACCTTTTGTCGAAGTACAATACGCTGCTTTTATCTTTGTGATATTGGCTTCCTGATGATGGCTACAACACGTGGCCGAAACACGTAGTAACAAAAATTACTTTGTGCAGTAGTTGGTAATAAAACTTGTACGTTTTATTACCAACTTTATTTTACGTGATGTTTTGGTTTATTAATCAGAGCCTCATAATTTGTCTTAAGTGACAAAACGAACCAGTAATTCTGAAACGCACAAATCCACTTCAGGCTTTTTGAAGATGGATGCAGTATATTCTTCCGAATTAGCGCTATATACCTACCAGGCTCAAGGATTTTGTATCTCGTCAGATCACAATACTGATAACTTCTCTTCTAGTAAACAGAGCAACTGTGGTTTCGGCGAAGCAAATGGTTCTCTAACCTCAATTTATCTGAACGTGTTGTTGTGTGTATATACTTTCAGCGACGTGGGGGCGAATTCCCCCCCCCCCCCAAAAAACCTTTTAGGGGTTATTTAGTTAAGGATAGGACGGATCCTGCTCTCATCATGTCCCCCAACATAAATACTGTCAAGCATGCAGCCCCTAGTCCCCCTTCTGCACTCGACCTGTCATTTACGAGCTAACCAGACATACACATACACACGTACATACAGTTTAGTCGTAAACAGCCCCAAAACAGCGGAGTGGCAGGAAATGGAGGAAGTTGCCCTACTTACATATAATGCAATCAGCGATGGCATCTTGGCTTTCATCGGGTAAACGTGATCGAATTGGTTTGTATTTAGAAACAGGGGTGCACAATAAGTGGGAGAATAGAACAGAACAGCTTGTCCCATTGTTGTTTGTCCCTGTCGCTCCTTTCGGAGGTTTCTATGGTCATGTGTGTTGATGTAGTGAGTGACCAGCCCACTGACCGCACAATCCTGATGTGACTGCCAGAGCCATCTGGCAGGCAGTCAGGAGACTTGGGTGAGAAATGGCCGCTGAATTTGGCTTACGAAACGTTTCTATTCATGCCCGTAAGGTTCTTTTACATGCCGTAAATCCCCTCCGAAGGAAGTGGTGCTCCGGATTTTTATCACCCTTAAAAATCCATCGACCCGCGAACCTTGGGTCCAGTGGCGAGCACGCTAACCATTAGTCCACCGAGGGCGACAGCTTTCCCATACTTACTATATTTCCAATCTTTATTCAATAAGTCGGAGTATTGAAATGTACAGAAACTTAAAGTTAAGCGTTGTTTGGACTGCACAACGAGGTTGGAGTTTAGACAGGGTTTGCACGATGTCAGTCCGGCTGTGTGCCAGATTATCCACACAAATATAACAGAATCACCTCGAGAATGAATTTTAATAGAATTCGGGATTGGTGGTCACCTACACACATCAACATATGCACACAATAAAATTGTAACATTTACATAAACTCGAACCCCCCTACGTCAATACAAAGGAATTTGTATTAACGTCTCACTGATGATGGCGGTTTGTCGCTGAAACATGTAGGAGGACTCAGTTTTATGTACATAAAGATATAGTTCACACTATAACAAGCCGGACATGTTGTGGAAATAAAAAGGGCAAGAATGAGATGGGCAGGGCATGTACAAAGAATGCCAGAGAAAGAGTGGTAAGAATGTTCACGGACAACCAGGGGGCAGCAGGAGGAAGGAAAGCCAGACTCAGATGGGTGGATGATTTGGAGGAAGATCTGAAGAAATAGGAATAAGAGGTGAGAAGGATGGCGGAGATATAGAGGGATGGAGGCAGGCTATTGCAGAGGTCCAGCCCTTCAAGGCTGGCACCAATGATGATGATGATGATGAACTGCCATAAGTATAGAAGAGGAGTACAGGTATAGCTCTACTCTTTCTTTAACCTTGGCGCTAGATGGGGTGGGTGGTTAACGCCACGCCCCGGCCGCTTTACCCCCGGGAAAGAGACCCGGTACCCATTGTGTAGGAGGCTAGACGAGCCTCGGGGCCGGTCTGGATAGGTCCGGAAAATCTCGCCCACACCGCGATTCGATCCCCGGACCGTCCAGCCCGTAGCGAGTCGCTATACCGACTGAGCTATCGCGGCCCACTCAAGTTTATCTGAAACTTATAATTTTTATTGTTTGCATATGTTGGTGCATGTGACTGCAAACACAATGCACGGAATGAATAATATAAAATTGGGATTGGTGGATTTTACGCGAAGATGTTTCGACATACACACCATAACTGTGTGAACATGAACTCTTCCAATAGAAACGAATGTCCTTACTCTGAAAATCTCTCAGCAGAAGCGACTAATCCCAATCCCATTAGCGTAAGCACACCATGTTGTAATTTAGAAGGCACGGTTTTCACAACCCAACTACATGTTTCTTACGCAGATGGTTTAAACCAGAAAGGCACGACGACTTTCGCTTCGCGCAATCCTCCGCCCTTGGCTTCTTGGTTTTTAGGCGCGTTCACAAAATTGCGAGAAGGGACTATTAGCTTCGTCATGTCTGTCCGTTCCGTCCGCGTGGAACGACTTGGCTCCCAGTCGACGGATTTTTCATGAAAGTTTCTATTTGAGGACTTTCTCGAGAATCTGTCGAGAAAATTCAAGTGTCATTAACATCTGACAGAAATAACGGGTACTTTACATGAAGACCTATGTACATTTATGATAATATCTCGCTGAATTCCTCTTAGAATGAGAAATGTTTCAAACAAAAGTTGTAGAGGAAATCAAAACACACATTTTATGTTCAATAACGTTTTCCCGAAAATCGTGCGTTTATGAGATAATGTAGAAAAATATGGTAGAGCCACACAGGCCACAGATGGCAATATAGTACGGCGCTTGCGCTTTGCATGTTGGATAACTAAGGCTCATAATACGTAATACTTATTGCTTTTCCACGGCAACAGTGTTACGTTTATACGTTTTATATATTAAGGATTAACGAATCCTTGTTTTTGTATTTTCAGATGCGAAGTGCGTCCTGGCCCAGAATTCCTGATGAGGAGCTACACTTTCATGCGGAACCACACGTTCCGCCTGCTGCAGTTTCACTACGGTGACGAGTCTTGTACCTTAGCGCTGTATGCGTTGACGGCGAGGGGTCGCTACGGCTAACGGGCCGGTCTTGGGTGACGCCCGGAGCAACAGAGGCAGAGTACACATTGACGCGCGTCACCGTCACCGCGCAAAGTGCTGAGGTGGCCGAGGAACTGGCCACCCGCGTCAACACCACGTGTCCCGGCCAGGTGCGACGGCGATGGAAGCCTTACAGGGACTACGTTGTGCTCAGCCTGCCCGAGGAGCTGGCCCCTAACAATAACCAACCGCCCGCTGGCAGCAGCAGCTATCAGCGGAGAAATGCAGCTTCATCCAGTGCTCTAGGTGAGACATTGCTCTCAATAACTGTTAATAAAAGGCTTGAGGACTACAGTAGTGTAGGATTGCACGCCGTGAACATCGCTGCTGTAGAGCTGACAGCTCTGCCCTCCTATTTCACATTATTTATTCCGTGTATTGTGAAAAGTTAGAAACTCATGCAACACCAACAAATGCACTCAGGCGGTTAGTCGCCGGCCTCTCACCGCGGAGGCCCGGGTTCGATCCCGGGTCAGTCCATGTGAGATTTATGGTGGACAAAGTGGCACTGGGACAGTTTTTCTCCGAGTTGTCGGTTTTCCCCTGTCAATTTCATTCCACTGGTGCTCCATTAATTGTAAAACTTGGTAAAAAAAACTGCTCATCTTCATCACAGGGGTTGTACAAGAAGCCTTAAGGCTGCGGTGCGTCCGTAGCATCTGCTGCGGGGCCCTTCACCACGCAAAAGAAAAGCAAATGCACTATATGTTCGTATTATCTTTTACGTAGCACCTACATGTTTCGGCATTATATCACGCCATCTTCAGGGAGTTGACACCAAAGTTTCTATAAAACTTACAGCAATAAAATTGGTAACAATGGGAGTATATACGTTGTGATATCAATAGTGATTTTTTTACCATGGCTCGACAGCCCTATATGGGCTTGGGCCTCCTCTTTCCGAGGTTACTTGGTCTTGTGCATTTGTGGCAGTGAGGGACCAGCCCACTGGCCGCGCTGTTCGATTCAATTCTGATGTGACTGCCAGAGCCAACTGGCAGTCACACTAGCAACGTGATACTCCGGATTTTTATCACCCTTAAAAATCCATCGATCTCGGTCGGGATCGAACCCGCGAACCTTGGGCTCCAGTGGCGAGCACGCTAACCACTAGTCCACCGAGGTCGACGAATTTAATGATTGAGTCTGCGCATTTTATTGAACCATATTGCCGCAATGGCTTTAAGTAATTTCTCCCTACTGTTTTTGTAATGATGGATAATTGCTGCTGGTTGAGCATTTATCACTTTTACTTTGTGTACTCCGTGCATTGTGACAAAGTTCTGCTCTACTCTTATCACAACGTACGTTGTTACCTATTTTACTGCTGTAAGTTGTATATTAACTTTGGTGTCAGCTCCCAGAAGATGGCGTGATATAACGCCGAAACATGTAGGAGCTATGTAAAAGATAAAGTAAAGGTAAAGTTCTCCCTAGAACAGGCCATGAAGGCTCAGAGGGGGAGTAGAGGTATAGCTCTACTCTTTCTTTAACCCTGGCACTAGATGGGGGTGGGTGATCAACTCCACACCCCGGCCGCTTTATCCCCGGGAAAGAGACACGGTACACATTGTATAGGAGGCTGGGTGGGCCCTAGGGCCGGTCTGGACGGCTGCGGAACATCTCGCCTCCACCGGGATTCGATCTCCGGACCGTCCAGCTCGTAGTCGCTATACCGACTGAGCTGTCCCGGCCCACAAAAGATAACACAGACATTTACAGAATAGTGCATTTGTTGGTGTGAGTTCTAACTCCGCCGTCCTAGTTGTGCCAAATGTGAAAGCAAGGGTAGAAGCCCAACACTTGCATCCCGTCTCTGATTCTACATGGCTTGTTAAGGAAAGCTTTTAAATCGCTACTAACGTTTCGAGGGGACACGCTGTCTTCATCTTCACGTTTTATCACCCTTTTCATTACTCTGCCTGAAGATGGAGGCATATTATTCTTATGAAACATTGGTAGGCATACCTACCTATCTAACAAAGTACATGCTGTCGCATACCAAAAGACCACAATCTTCATATTGACCACCGTAACGGACTCTGATCTTACATAATAAAGAATGTCGCTATGGAACAGACGACCTGGAATTCAACTTCTGGCAAGTGAAGAATGTTTCTGAAGATTACAAACTTCGGCGATATGGTTCCGTGTAGCTGGGAAGAAATTTATCGACGATTCGGTGGTGCGCCCTGCCCTATCTTCAGCACAGCCTGAAGATAGGTGTAGTGCCTTCCTCCTTAACTTAAAGAGATAGGTGATGTGCTCCCCGAAAAGTCTATACGTTTGTGCTACACTACACGGCACTACATCCCAGAAAGCGGTAATCTTCAAAGTCAGGAACTAAACTGAAGCAAAAATTATTTTCTTCGTCTTCAGCAGTTGTAAGTCTTCTCCCAGCATCTCTTCCAGTATGTCTTCAGCAGTTGTACGGTTCTCCCAGCATCCCTTCCAGTATGTCTTCAGCAGTTGTACGGTTCTCCCAGTATCCCTTCCAGTATGTCTTCAGCAGTTGTACGGTTCTCCCAGCATCCCTTCCAGTATGTCTTCAGCAGTTGTACGGTTCTCCCAGCATCCCTTCCAGTATGTTTTCAGCAGTTGTACGGTTCTCCCAGTATCCCTTCCAGTATGTCTTCAGCAGTTGTACGGTTCTCCCAGCATCCCTTCCAGTATGTCTTCAGCAGTTGTACAGTTCTCCCAGCATCCCTTCCAGTATGTCTTCAGCAGTTGTACGGTTCTCCCAGCATCCCTTCCAGTATGTCTTCAGCAGTTGTACAGTTCTCCCAGCATCCCTTCCAGTATGTCTTCAGCAGTTGTACGGTTCTCCCATTATCCCTTCCAGTATGTCTTCAGCAGTTGTACAGTTCTCCCAGCATCCCTTCCAGTATGTCTTCAGCAGTTGTACGGTTCTCCCAGCATCCCTTCCAGTATGTCTTCAGCAGTTGTACAGTTCTCCCAGCATCCCTTCCAGTATGTCTTCAGCAGTTGTACGGTTCTCCCAGCATCCCTTCCAGTATGTCTTCAGCAGTTGTACAGTTCTCCCAGCATCCCTTCCAGTATGTCTTTAGCAGTTGTACGGTTCTCCAGCATCCCTTCCAGTATGTCTTCAGCAGTTGTACAGTTCTCCCAGCATCCCTTCCAGTATGTCTTCAGCAGTTGTACAGTTCTCCCAGCATCCCTTCCAGTATGTCTTCAGCAGTTGTACGGTTCTCCCAGCATCCCTTCCAGTATGTCTTCAGCAGTTGTACAGTTCTCCCAGCATCCCTTCCAGTATGTCTTCAGCAGTTGTACGGTTCTCCCAGCATCCCTTCCAGTATGTCTTCAGCAGTTGTACAGTTCTCCCAGCATCCCTTCCAGTATGTTTCCAAGAGTTCAACGATGACAGTGTGACACTAACCACTAATGTCTAAGGTCAACAGCCTAGAATTTTTACTTCCACTTTCCCATACTTCCTCGAAATGCGATATATATTACATGTGCAATATGTACTTTGGCCTCATGATCCCACTAAGTGTTGATATTGCTCTGTTCGTTAAGCAGGCTACATCTATTGCCCAGTAAGTGAAATATTTAGACTCTCATATTGTCAAGTGTTTCAGCCATTGTGGTATGGCTGTGATTATAAACAGAACCCAGTTTGTCCGCAGACTATTTGTGCTAACGCGTTGCTGACAGTATTTGCGTGGTATGTCAGTATGCCTAGTGTCTCACTGAATACCTCTCGTATTTGTCGCAGGTCGACACCAGCTTAGGATGATGGTAACAGAAGACATCGACTGCCTCTCAGCATTACACGCTGTATTTCATGAACTGCAGTTAGTGCGCGTCCAACGCAGGCCACGAGGTCCCCCCGATAACCGTCACCCTCGGTACGAACTCTTGCTGGGAGATGTACATTCGCGTCCTGAATTTAGAAATGCTTATCGACCCACGGCCTTCCAGACGCCGCTCCTTCGTGCTGATCAGGTACGTAAAATTTCTGTGCACTCCGCTGAGTCTGGGTGCTCCGAAACATCTGTTTGGTGTTATGGTTGTCAGACATCGCTCACGGCACAGCATTACTTGCCGCGAGGAATCGCGATGAGGTTGGCAGAACTGCGGGCGAGCCGGAGACTCGCGCATGCGCAGTGTGGAGGATTATTATTTTGCGATTGCTATACTGACTTCGTTCTACGTACGTGTAAGTAAAATTTATTTGAAACAAAACTATTTATAAATTTTCGTTCATTTGTAATCATATAATATTCAAATTTCGCGGCACACCTTTGAGAGCCGCTGATTTAGTGTTCACTCTTCAGAGGGACACCAGATTTTAGTACCAGATGATGGCTATACTGAGTCCGCAGAAAGAAATGTCGTGGATCAACCCCCACCACCACCACCACGAGATTTCCCTCGAAATGTTAGGCTTCCCCTCCAGCGTACTTCCATATATTCCCCCTCCAGGTTTCTGGCTAATGTTGCTAGTGTCCAGTTACCACATCTCCGGCCATGACAGGTATGTTAAATATGTTTTAATATCAACTCAAGAGAACGACTATGACCTTGACGGTGTGGTTAGGTTCCCTTATCTGCGCACTGGCCTTGTCGTGAAAACCTACAGGTCCTGTCTAGAGGTGTGTATTGTTGCATAACGTTACTTTTAACAGACAAAATTCAATTGAAGTTTACGCATTAGATAAATCAAAACAATCTCATGAACCCTGGTGTATATCGCAATTTAACCGTTTAGTATCTATTTCCTTTTTCCAATCTGAAGTGTTATTGAACATTTATATACTCACTGGAAGGCTAATTCACGTGGTATGCTAGCCCAGAGTCTAAGATATAGAGAGAGTATCTCCAGATAACATCACTGCATCTTCTTCGTCACCAGACGAAGCCTCTTCATTTGGATTTGATATTACGAGTATTATGCTATCTATAACATCAGAAGTGACACTATCCTTTTTATAGTACGCTTCTTTAGTTGTCCTCACTTGACGACATTAGCCTTGCGAATCACCTTCATTTACTGGAGGTATTCCACATCCACGATTTTGGGTCTACGAAGAGGTTCTGACAAATAATGCCTCCAAATTTTGGACTCAAGAGTAACAGACATAGCAGTATAAACTTAAATGTGTTAAATTCGTTGAACTTTCCCGCCCCCCGGGGCCCAATTTTAAACATCTGCCGGCAGAGGTATCTGGATTGTGCTCGTAAATATGGCTGAGTGTAAGGCGTGTATGTTGGCGCCGACAAAACTGCGTGCAGCGATGGAGTTCCTGAGCGTAGGAAAGGTGCCTGTGACTGACATCAGCGAATGGAAGTTGTTTATGGAGAGGAATGTCCAGGCATCAGTACTGTTCGACGTGGGGCTGCAAATATTTGAATGTGGCAATAAACTTTCTGGTTCCACGAAATGCGGGGAATTTCTTGACTAGCTGAGAACCTGTTAGCTTCTCAGGAAGGACTCTGCTCCATGGAGTTAGTGAGTGAGTGAGTTAGCTGGTTAGTATTCAAGGACCTACACAATTAACAGTCAGAATAATAATGCACTTAAACAGGTCCACATCCTAACTGATGTATTTTCATCCTACTACTTTATTATAATAGAGACATTTTGGGTTGTGTGCAGAATAAGTGACCTACTGAAATGTTTATACATAATGCATTCCGAACAAAGAGATAGTAAGTATTCCTTGAACAAACGAAACACATTTCGTTGACTTCACATCTATCAGTTATTTGCATTGAGAATAGTAACTGCCTAATTATACTGTTGCTCATACGCAAACAGTTCTTTGTTTAGTGTTTTGGGTATGTTGAGGTATGTCCCACACATGGCAGCATCTGGAAGGGTCAGGCTTGACTCTTTAAAATATGGCTTCCGCTGTGTGATGTACCTCTGAGTGAGAGGTCACTGTTTAGCAACGTTGTTTCACATGCTAATTATTTTCCATGTATAAGAATAAGAGTGATTAAGGTCAGAATAACGTTGTATCAAATTATTTTTTCTTTTTCAATAACAGGAAAGGAATCAAATGAAACGATATTAAAACGCTTGGGCATTCATATCAGAAAATCTTATTGAAAAGAAACCATAATGACATAAGAATTCTTATACCTTTCCCCTTCCTTAATTTTTGAAACCACAGTCGTGATATGTAGAATTTGCCTTAACATTAACAGAAAGAAGATTTTGCGTTTAGCTGACACAGACTATTGTGTGTTTGCAAAATTCTCCGAATATATTATGAATATTTCTCTGGACAGTATAAGCCACTTGGTGTCTGTAATGAAGACGTGGTGTGTTTACTATGAGGAATGAACTGAATTTGTTTAAAAAAGTTATTCAGGTGACGTTTGGAGTTCAGATTTTTAAACAAGAACGCATAAGAAATATAAGCATTTTCTGTTTGCTTGGCCACAAAGTATATAGTTAATAACAATAGTTAATGTAGTGAAGTCATTGGTTTATTACATTGTTACTTCAACAGAGACATATTCATTTCGTAGTGTGTCTTACGACAGTCCATAGCTTGTTCCAAAGCGACTTAAATTTAAGGAAAAAACTACATTTGGAGCATAGCTTTGTATGGTGCTGAAAATTGGACACTTCTGAATTAGATCAGAAATACCTGGAAATTTTTGAAATGTGGTGCTGGAGAAGGATGGAGAAGATCAGTTGGACTGATCGTGTGAGAAATGAAGAAGTATTACACAGAGTGAAGGAGGAGAGGAATATCGTACATACAATAAAAAGAAGAAAGGCTAACTGGATTGGTCACATCTTGCGTAGGAACTGTCTTCTGAAACACGTGATTGAAGGAAAGATAGAAGGAAAGATAGAAATGACGAGAAGAAGAGGAAGAAGGCGTAAGCAACTACTGGATGACTCTAAGGAAAAGAGAAGATACTGGAAAGTGAAAGAGGAAGCACTAGATCTCACTCTGTGGAGAACTCGCTTTGGAAGAGGCTACGGATCTCTTATGACACAGACGACTTGATGATATTAATAGATAGTAATTAAATGCAATATAAACATATATACTTTTTAACTGATACATAATTTGTTTCATAATTAAAGTAATTTACATGATACAAATTGATCCTCAACACACACTTCTTAATATCCTAAGTCTGGACTCTTTGTAATTTCAATATATTTCTCATCACCTAATCTCCACTTCCAACTTTTGATTATTTAGATACCAAGTAATTCATAGCTCTACCCACGTCGTGTATTATACAGTTGTGCAGTTGAATATAGATAGATAACCTTCTGTACGTAATTTATTTCACAGTTAAGATAGATTTGTGTGACATAAATTGATACTTGTCATGCAGTCCTTAACATCCCATGGCCTGTTGACTGTCAGCATTTTCATTGCGTCACTTATGCCGGCTTTCCACTTATGACTTTTGAAATGCTTGCTCATGAAGTCACTAATTCTGAAATCTGTCCATATAGCTGTTCGTTATTCATTTGGGATAACAGTCTATGCTGCAGGCGCAGCAGTGTTCAGATGCTATACCATCTCTGTCTGTTGGTGTCACGTATGCCTTATGGATTGTACTTGTCACTAGAGAAACCGGAATTTTGTCAATTGATGTGCTGTCACAGTCATTCTAATACAGTTAGCCCCAGATATAGACCCCCACGTTATAGCGCAACCCTCACATATCGCCCATTGAAGTGTGTGAATAGAAATTCCCTATTATTTTTAACACTGTGAATCCTCGATATAGCGCCATCCCTGCTAGCCGCCATCCGCCAGAGACTTTGGTGATACAAATATGCTTATAAGCTGTAAATAATGTCCAATATAGCGCCATGTTGCCGATGCCAGTGGCCGCGCGGTCTAAGACGTGGGTCTGTGGCTGCTTACTTGCTGGGATTGTGGGTTCGAATCCCGCCGGGGCCACGGATGTCTGTCATTTGTAAGTGTTGTGTGTTGTCAGGTAGAGGTCTCTGCGACGAGCTGATCCCTCGTCCAGAGGAGTCCTACCGAGTGTGGTGTGTCTGAGTGTGTGATCGTGAAGTCTTCATAATGAGGAGGCCCTGACCCATTAGGGGCTGTTGCGCCATTGGGGGAAAAATAGCGCCATCTTGGTGGGTGTTTCGTGGATGGGGGTTGGGTTGGGATTTCTGCCTGGCGAGAACCCGTGGGTCAGCGAGTACAAGATTTGCGAAAACAGTTGTCATGTACGCACTACAGAAATCCCCAAACTACTTTAGCGGCCAGTGTATCCAGGACTGATGTTTTTCCATTGGCTCGCTGACCTCATAACCCTAGCTTCCTCTTGTACCGCGTTCTACACCCGCAAGTTTCAAGTTACCAGTCCCAGACTGTTTAGAACTCGACTCAAATATCTTTTCCGCGACTCAGAGACCAAAATCAGTCAGTCCCCACTACTCCCTTTCTGTCGCTTTAGCATCACCGTTGTTGCTACATCAGTCATTTTCCTTTCAGCCACCGTCCTGTGAAGGTTATTTAGTAGCGTATAGGAGTGGGAGGTATTTGTCTTTACGTTATAACAACGTGGCAGCGTTGCGTTGATTGCCCAGGTCTGGGTACAGTGCGCTATTGCCAAGTCCAAATAAACTGTTCCGAATATATGCTCCGTTAGCAATACGTTTAACGATGTTACCTCTGTGAAAATTGAGAAAGAGTGATATGTGGCAAACATGGTGCCAGAGCCCTCTACCTTTGCACTTAGCTCCGCCCCTTCCTCTCTCTCTACATTTTTCCTCGCGCAGGACGCGGAAAAATTATATGTGTCGCATTATACACGACTGTGTGCAGAGTCTCAACGTCCATGTGCACCGAAGCGATAGCGCGGCTGTTGAGGCACCATCAGACGAGCTGTCCACTCTTTGTTACACTACTGCAGTACGAGGAAAGGGGCGGTATTAACAGGACGTGGTCTGCGCTTATAGAAACCAATTTACTGTAGCTTTCCCGCAGAATACAACCATTTATACGTATTATGGGACAAACCCATCAGTCGAAGCTGTATTGGTGATGCACTCAGTGAAAATAATAAGCGCTAGCATCAAAAGGATGAAAGGTACGCAACATGAAAAACTGGAGGTAGGGTTAGAAGTATGAATAGGGTAGGGCAGTTAAATGTTAAAAATGGTACAGCAACAGATGCGGTTATTAAGGAGAAGGGGCAGATGATGTGCAAGCATGTAGTGTGCCAATATTCTTCTAGTCATTCATTCTGTATTCCGTCTTACGACAGGTCTGTAGCCTCTTCCAAAGCGAGTTCTCCACAGATTGCGATCTAGTGCTTCGTCTTTCAATTTCCAGTATCATGTCTTTTCCTTAAGGTCATCCAGTAGCTGCTTACGTCTTCTTTCTCGTATTCCCATCATTTCTATCCGTCCCTCTATCTTTCCATCAATAATGTGTTTTAGAAGGCAGTTCCTACGCAAGATGTGACCAATCCAGTTAGCCTTTCTTCTTTTTATTGTATGTACGATATTCCTCTCCTCCTTGACTCTATGTAATACTTCTTCATTTATCACACGATCGGTCCAACTGATCTTCTCCATCCTTCTCCAGCACCACATTTCAAAACTTTCCAGGCATTTCTGATCTACATTCCGAAGTGTCCAAGTTTCAGTTATTATTTTATAATTAACATGTTTTTATAAATTTTAGTACGTTTTAAGAATATATAAAAGTTCCAGTATTGCGATATACCGCCATCCTCCATATACCGCCATCCTCCATATACCGCCGCCCTCTATACAACGCCACAAAGTGCGGTGAAGGGTGGCGCTATATCGGGAGTTGACTGCATTTGTACAGTATTTAAAAGTCGTGGATTACGAGGACAGAGATGGTCTTCGGAACGTCGGTTTACTGGCCATTTAACCGCCTGACGCGGTTGCTAGCCTGAGAGTATTTTATTGAGTACAATGTACTGTTTGCACGGTCACTGGCAGTCCAAGCTTTGTACAGGTCATGCCTTTTATTGTTTAGCCTTTGGTGTAACTGCAGCTTGGTCACTTGATCCGTAATTATGCCTGTAAATAACTGACTTACCACTCAGTGTGTCCGTGTAGGTGACCCGTCTGTCCATTGTAACAGTTTCCACAAGCTAGGTGAAACCGCGGCCATTGAACAAGCCCCATTAAATGTCACCAACCCCTCAGTAAATATCTGGACCCCTATCTTAATGACGCTATAACAATTAATTCCACTGTGTTTGTAAAGAACATTACGTGACATTAATTACCAAATGGTCCAGTGGGGAGGAGCAGATGCGCCGGTCTCCATTTTTGAACCGTATCAGAAACATTATCGGTTAAAATGTATGGCTGTCCTGTAACATTGGGAGTAACATTACATTGCACCTCGGTTTGTAAGACGCATTCCCAGGATTGTATAGATTTAGTGAGGCCATGAACATTTTTGCATGCTGGTTGTCATATATATTAATACTGTCAATTTCCAAACGGATTTCATTAACGAAACTAATGTACACAGTGTAATCAGTGTCGCAATTCTGAGTCCACTGAACGAAGACTGCAACGAAATAAATAAGCGAGTCGTGAATTGTTTAATGCAAGACGATTCCAGGACTTACTGTAGTGTAGAATTTGTATATTACGAAGATAAGTCGGATGAACAGCTCTATCCTGTTGAGTTTCTGAACAGTTTGCCACCATCAGGCTTACCATCGCATAAACTAAATCTGAAAATTAAAACTATTATCATATTCTTAATTTTATTGCAGTTTAAGACTTTGCAAATAAGAAATTTGTGATCAAAATCGCCTCTCCTATGACACTCAGTAAGGCTCAAGGACAGACACTTAAACATGTTGCAATATATCCACCATCGTCTGTATTTTTCCCATGGCTAGCTCTATGTCGCATTTTCCCGATCCTCTTCGTTTGACAACGTCGCTGTTGCAATTACTGAAGGCCATCGACAACGTATAGAAAATGATAGATTGATAACATCAAACATTGTATATCGAGAAGTGTTTCAAAGTTTAAAATACGTACATAAACATTTGTTGATTAAATATTTTATTGTTTGTACTGCGAATTATTCGCATGGCTACAACTGGTTCTTTTAAACCAGGGCTGTGTACGTTAACACTATCGATAATGCCGGCCGATAACACAAGTCAAAAGACTCATGTTGATCAACAATATGTGGGCTGATAAGCGTTCAGAAACTTGAATGAAATATTTGTTCTGCATATAGATGAAAACGAATGGTAAAAGTCTTTCAACGGAATCGATATGACGCTAAAAATGGATAATGCAGAAGTGTATGAAGAGAGTTTGCTTTTATGTGCTGCAAAATGCAAATTTATGCAAAATGTTGTCCCGAAACGTCGGTAACTACCAATCTACGCTGCGTAACATCCCAGAAGAGCGAAGATCTCGAGTGCGCCTATGTTTGCTTTTACTTCGGAAGTAAATAGGCCAATAGTTTGTAACTGAGCCACTAACAGAAATGAGTACCAGGAGTATCTCCTGGGGGGTAAATGCGGCCGGTGCGTAGGGCTGACAACCTTGCCACATTCTTGTGCCAATTGTCTAGAAATTCTGGGAGCCTCAACATCCTGGAACCCTAAAGGTCTGTCCAGGCCTGTAATGGGATTGCTTTACCTTTATACGTAGTAGGTAACTGTGTGATGGTGTGGATTGGATTCAATAGGGTAAAGTGATGAGCTGCTAGGAACACAGTAATGAACCTTCGGATTCCGTAAGATTGGGGGTGGGGGTGGAGGTGAGGGTGGGGAGAGTTTATTGAATATATGAGCTTCTGCAAAATCACTACTGCATGGAGCTAGTAATTATATTTGATACTTGTGTTGTTTTAATTAAGTCGCTTCAAAGCTGTGTAAGTTCTTATTAAATAGCACCATTATTTGTATGAACTGGGAGGAAGCAAACATCCCGATTGACTGGCTTCTCTTACGGTGATATGCGGGGATTTACATCCGTGCAAAGGACACAAAATTGTAGATTTTTTTTATTTGATCTGTAAATTTTCAGGTATCGGACACGACGTCAGAATATTCTAAATCATGCCAGTCGAAACTTCTTATGGCAAGGGTCCATCCTCGTTATTGAAGAATAGTTCGCGGGCCGCAAGTGGTAAAATGACAATAAGTGTTTTACAAAACCGCCTAAATTATTGTGCAATTTTTGTATTATGTACATAATTTATCGGGTTATAAACCCATGTCCTAAACGGAATGGTAACAAACATTCACAGAATTGAACCCGTTTATTACGTTTTCCCTTACAGTAACTGTGATTTGTTATTGTTTTATCCAAAAAAAAGTAATAACAGTAGAACCCGGTTATAACGACATCGGTTTATACACCTCGCCTATAACGTCAGATATTCTGTGGTACCAATTAATCCCTGACTGTTGAGCATAACGTTATACTACTAGGTTATAACGACATTCGTTTATATAGTCGTCCTACCTAGTCCGGTTTCCCGTTTCAGTGTGGAGGTTGTAATTCCTTTTGATCACACTGAGAGACACACCACAGTCGGTAGGACTCCACTGGACGAGGGATCGGCTCGTCGCAGAGGCCTCTACCTGACAACAACACACAACACTCACAAGAGACAAACATCCATGCCCCCGGTGGGATTCGAACCCACGATCCTAGCAAGCGAGCGGCCGAAGACCCACGCCTTAGACCGCACGGCCACTGGATGACATTCGTTTATAACGACACAAAATATTCAGTCCCTTTCATGATGTTATAACCGGGTTCGACTGTAATTATTAATTACGGCGTGATATTTGTGGTTCTTGTCTGAGTACTGAGGCTGATTGCAGGCTGCAGATTCCTCTGAAACCTTGGCAGCCATCTACTAAACTCCAAGGAGTCACGTTACATCATGCCACCATTCTGATAATTACGTTAATATCCGTAAATTTTGACAATTTAGCAACTGTTATGCTACAGAATTTTGTCGTGAATTTCTCCGCTCATTGGTCATTGCTTCTCAGTTCTCGGAATATATAAGTTTATTCACACGAACTACTGCACACAAATTACATATATTCATTCTATATATTCCTACATATTTTGGCTGACATTCTCAGCCATCATCAGAGTAAATGGTAAAATATATACGTATATTACCATTCAGTGACACGCTGCATACTGCGTGACGGACAATGACTCCCTGATGAAGGCTGAGAATGTCAGCCGAAACATGTAGGAGTATATAGAATGAACATATGTAATTAGTGTGCAGTAGTTGGTGTGAATAAACACATATGTAAAACAACTAAATATCTCGGATTAAAATTACATTCACTCCTTTGATGAAGACATATTTTTAAAAAAATAAGAAAAATACAAAACCTAAGCAAAACAATAATACGACGTGCAGTTACATTAATCAACCTTGTGAACTTCATCTGCACAGACCTGCTTGTTCAAGTGTGAAACAGAAAACTTTTGCTGTCGTTTGTGTGTCTTAGTAGAAAAGAATTGCTATCATTGCGAAGGCAGATGGCGGCCAGACTCAAAATTGCCCGCTTTACAAGTGTTTCCACTTCACAAAATTGGGCTTTAAACTTACCCGAGATGTGTGCACACTTCTGACACTGCCACCATTCATTCCCTTATGTGTCCGTCGAAATCTCTGAAGCAGTTTGAAAGAAGATGGAAATTGAATTTGGGTGGTTTCTTGGAACCTGTCTTTACGGCCCACAGGTAAACAACTGCATTTAAATGTCTACTATTCAAGCTTACCCTGTTAAAATAGCTCCAACAACAACCCTAATCCTGTTATGACAGGATTTCATGGAATGTTATTTCATGTTGACTATGACTGAAGAAATTGTGTGATGTTGATCTACAAAAGAACTGAGGAAAAATCAAGCGAAGATTGTGTGACAGACGGACAGACACGTTGTGCAGATTGAAAGGAAACTTAATTCTCTGTTTACGAGTATTAAGAAGCGGCCCGCTGAATGTCTGACATTCAAACTTCCAGGTACTGGGAATTCGAAGACCAGAAAACACTAACAAACACAAAATACTTAAGATTATGGTGTGCTGGGAGGTGACGTCGTGTAGTTTCGTAGATAGATAGATAGATAGGTGACTTCATTTTCAGTTAGACGTAGCAGGTTTTTCGGAAATTGTGGTAACCACAGAAAGCTGCGATGTAAAATTGAGAAACAGCTCAATGGCCTTTTGCAGAACCCAGCTGTTCAACACCGCTAGTACCAAAACCAAACACTGGACACATTCTTCAGCCAGTTCCAGCCACCTCCCATTCTTACAATTCATTTTCCTGTATACAGTGAAACCTGTCTATAACGCATCTGCAAGGGAACGGATTTTTTTTCTGATGCAGGTAGGTTCCTCTTAATAGAGGTACTTAAAGTTAAATTAAAGATTCCCGAGTCTGTGAAAGTTTCCCACTACAGACAGGATTCCTTTCTATCCAGGTTCCGTTTAAGGTTTTACTGTAAAGGTAAAGCAATCCCATTACAGACCTGGACAGGCCCTTAGGGTTCCAGGAGGTTGAGGTTCCCAGATTTCTAGACAATCGGCGCATGAAGGTGGTAAGATTGTCAGTCCTACGCACCGGCCGCTTTTACCCCCAGGAAGTATTTCTGTTAAGAGACTGAGTCGACTCCAGGGCCGTAGTACGACCGGAAGGATGAAAAATTCCAATGACACCATCGGGAATCGAACCCGCGACCTTCCGGCTTGTAGCGCAGTGCCTCAACCAACTGCGCCACCGCGTGCCCCAAGCTGAACACTTCTTTTTGTTCAGAAGTAGGAAATATAGTAAGAACACTGGAAATAGAAAGAACTTGTGGAAGAGAATTCTATGTTGTATGTATCGTGCATTTTATCATGAGTTTAAGTCAAAACCAACAAATGCCCAAGATTATTAACAAGTATAAAATGTATTTACAACCCCTATATATGTTTCGGCAAATATATTGACGTCCTCAGGGGGTATTATCATGGAACTTAAAATACTTATTTTATTCAGATATATAATACAATAGTGTATCTGAATGCAATAAGGGCTTGAAGTTCCTTGATAATAGCCCCGAGGATGTCAATTTATTTGCCGAAACATATGTAGGGGTTGCAAATACCCCTTATACTTGGTAATAATCTTGTGCATTTGTTGGTTTTGACTTAAATTCATTGTGGAAGAGAAGTTTCATTGTGTTAGGGCGGGACTGCGGCCTTTCAAGAATGAAAGTGGACAGGCTGGTAGAAAACATTTGTTGGAACTTCTGAAGAATGACGAACGACTTCCGCAAAAACATAACGAACCTTTTGTGTGACAGGAAGTTTATGGTGACACAGTAAACTTCTCTGGTAAATAAATATACACTACAGTAATGTCGTATCTAGCGTGATCTGGTTCAAAATAAGTTCAAAAACTTTCACGTAATGGCCCTTAAATGCAGGCTACTTACTGCGGAGCGTTGATTTCAATCCCGGATGAGTTGATGTAAGATTTATGGTTGTCAAAGTAGCACTGGAACAGTTTTATCGAACTTCCTTCGATTTCCCCCTGCCACTCATGTTCTACTATTGCTCTATGGTCACCTATCACCGTGCTGTATCCCTGACAAAACAATACATTATAACATCCTCAGTGTCTAAGTTGGGGCTTCATCTGTAACCGGCAACTCGCTGGTTACACACTAAGGGTCTCAAGTTAAGAGAACCATAAACATTGATTCCATCCTTGAACAAAATTTTTTTTTTTTGTAATCAGCTTACAGCTGATCTAGATAGCCGTCCGGTTTAAGGCGTAGGTATGCAGCCGCTCGAACGCAGGGGTCGTAGGTTCGAATCCCGTTGAGGTCATGGATATTCGTCTCTTGTGTTTGTGGTGTGTTGTGTATGTAGCGGCCTCTGCGACGGGCTGATCACTCGTTCAGAGGAGTCCTACTGTGTGTGTCTAATTGTGTGTGATCTAGAAACATCAACAATGAGGCGGCCTGGGCCTGATTTGGGCTGTTGCGTCACAGAAAAGAAATATATTTTATCGACAGGAAATGAATTGTTATGTTGTTCCAGATACTATGGGGTGCAGGTTTTAATACACTTACATTCCCTTTCATTTGCGAATGACTGACAAAATAATAAATTCTTGAAGGCAGTCTTTCCTGATGAACTGATAGTCATTAATTTGATGACGTAACTCCCGTCTACATGAACGCTAAGTCTCATTAGCGTCACTGGACTCTATCATGAGCCAGTTTAATTGAATCCACATCCTCACTCCTTATTTGTTTAACACCATTCTATTATAATCTTCCACACCGACCCTGGGGTCTACCCAGTCTCCTGCACAGTGGGTGCCGGGTCACTTTCCCAGGGGTTAAACGCCCGGGGCGTGGGGTTCACCACCTACCCCCATCTAGCGCCAAGGTTAAATAAAGAGTAGAGCTATACCTGTATTTCCCCTCTGTGTCTTCATGGCAGGTTACAGGGTGAACTATACCTTCTTTTATGTTTTATTATCATCCTTACAGCTGAGAGATTCTAGGTTCTCACAGCGGTGTTAGTGGAGATTCAAGTCTCAGTCTACACGAAATAACATCCCAGAAGGCTTGAATCATGATTCCAACTGTTACAAATATGACTTTGCACAAAGAATGTAAAAAATCTGACCACCTTTTTCCTTGATCCACTAAAACCTTCCGCTCTGTACAGGTTTTACTGTGTTTCAGGCCCATGGATGTCACATCTGCTATGAAGTCTCCAGGTGCACAGAGCGGTCACCGCCCCACCTGATGGCCAAGCCCCGGCTTCCCGCTTACCTAGGTGGCGAGTGGGTCAGCGCTCGCTGCGAGACCCGTCCACTGGGTCTGTTCCTCAAACGGCGTCTACGGTTCCATGTCGGCGACCGGTCGTGGCATGGAGAATATCGATTCTACGCAGACCCTGTCTGCTCTGTGCCAACGTTCACCGCCGCCGCCTCAGGTCGCTATTCTCGTAGTTCCACCGCCTCCAGCAAAGTCGAAGGGGGCATAGACTTCGACTTCAGGGTGGAACATGCCTCCCTAACAATTCTTGATAGGGGGATGGCTCAGGATCTGCAAGGTGACTCTCGGTGTATTGCCGGTGGAGTATGGAAGGTTGGGGTGCCCAGAGACTTAACTCCGTCGCGGGGATGTGCCCCATTAGGAATTATCGTCCCCAGCACAGAGTATGAGTTACTACGCGTTGAAATGGACGCTCAAGGCAACCCGTTATTACTAATGGGACAGCCGGATACTGATAACCGGAAAAGGGGACCCAGAGATCGCCCGACTGCGTATCAGTTGCCTCTCATCCACTGTCGAAGTTTACCACCGTTCTCACCAAACCATCACCACTATCACCACCCAGATGATGATATCCAAGACAACCATCTCTTTCCTATCTATCACGCAAGGATTGGACTTCGGTCTTCTGCATCAAGATCCACAGCTACCGTTACAGGTTTAGTCACCTTCGCAGTGGTACTTCACACAGCCAGGACAGTCATCTCTGTGTAACGGGTGCGTGTCTTGATCACATACAAACACACGCTTGGATAGGTAATGCCGGAGAAAATTGTAGATATAATATCTGAAGGGAGGTACGCGGTGGCGCATTTGGTTGAGGCACTGCGCTACGAGCCGGAAGGTCGCGGGTTCGATTCCAGATGGCGTTATTTGGATCATTGACTTAATCCTTCGAGCCGCACTATGTCCCTGGCCTCTAACAAGAATGAGTACCAGGGGTATCTCCTGGGGGTAAAGGCGGGTGGTGAGTAGGGCTGACAACCTTTTCACCTTCATGTGCCGATTGTCTAGAAATCTGGGAGTCCTACCTCCTGGAAGCCTAAGGGCCTGTCCAGGCTTGTAATGGGGTTGCTTGACGTTTTAATATCTGAAAAAGCAAAGACTTACTGTACTGTGCAACATTGTTAATATTGTAGTCTTCTGGGTTATGACGCCGTGTAGTCTGGTAGGTGGACAGCAACACCTCGGAGGGACATAGTGCCCCCATCTTCATGGTTGATATTACTGGGAGCGATTGTAATTCTATACAATATTACACGTCGCTACATCCCAGGAACTGCAGTCTGAAGATTCCGCCTGTTTCTAGAAAGGAAGGCAACTACATCATTCAAACATACAGCGTGATTCTAGGCATGGAGTTTCAATAAAATTCTAGAGAATATAAGTTACTGCGACGTTTCTAAGCAGTTTAATATACACTTGTGGTCTTGATAGAAGACATCTCTTTGTGTTACTAGACTTAACAATGCGATCTTAACTAAAACACTCAACA
Source organism: Reticulitermes speratus (assembly GCA_021186555.1). Classification (NCBI taxonomy): domain Eukaryota; kingdom Metazoa; phylum Arthropoda; class Insecta; order Blattodea; family Rhinotermitidae; genus Reticulitermes; species Reticulitermes speratus. Next base: position 4,100,210 of record JAJKFL010000330.1, read on the forward strand.
CAACTGCATTTATTATAAAAACAATATCCTTTTTTTCTATGAAATGACCTTGCAAATTACTATTACGCAAAACAATTTGTTCTTATCAGCTCACTCTTGATTTATTAAGTTATTTAAAATAGACATAGTATAAAGGAATATGTCAAAGTGATTGATAGCTAATCATGTGGTGGAATATTCTCCGAGTTTTATGATAACTACTGCAGTGTGTTTGACAGACCGAGGATATAGTAATTGAGCCTCTCGCGTTGAGTGAATAATTGCATCAGCGATGAACAAATCGGCGTTAGAAGAGGTTTTGCTCTATGATCTTACGATCCGCGGATAAGAACATTATACCATAAAGATAACAGACTGTTTGCGTAACATATGTAGGAGTGAATTCATTCTTTCTAGATGCCTAGCCACATTCATTTTATTAAATTACTTTATGTAACAAATCTGAATGACATGTTTGCAGTATGTAAATAATTCAGTAGGCATAAAAATCATATAAGGGGGAAAGTTTTTCCCCCAATGACAGGGTAATTATATATTGTACATTCGCGCTGAAACGCGGTAGCATACATGCGAGTGTGTATGTAGTAACAATGTGTTGTTAGAGATAAAGAAGATTCCAGAAGATTCTGCCACGACGCACGAACAAAATTTCGCCTCCTCCCATCCAGCCACATAATTTATGTCAGATGGTTCAGACACTGCTCATACCGCTGTTGACGCGTTGACCTTTAGCTAACTACAAACAGCGTAAAAGTTCTGATGGTCCTACGCCTTCTGCTACCGAATATGTGGCGAGTGTGGCCATATTGACCGTTAATCCCGTTATGTTTAAAGAAACCAATCAAATGAACAAGTCCAAAAGTGCGGAGGGGGGGGGGGGGGGCTATTGTAATCCTTTGGGGTTTTTTGTCCCAAAACTGCAGGCAGTTGAGATCTAATAATTCGCAATTCTGATACAATTTCGACCCTACGTGAGTCTGTTCTGCACAGGTATCTAGCATCGGTATCCGCAAATACAACAACAACAACAAAAAAACACAAATGTACTCTCAAATACGGTGCTCAAAGAATTCAAATTACTCTATTCAGAGGAGTTCTTCCACACGAGGATCACATGCCTCCTCCTCTCGAGGACTTGTTGCCCGTTTCGTCTTTCCTGCTGCTGCCTTCAACGACTGAGTCTAATATCCGAATGCTGTAGCACTTAAGTCCATTTGTATAAAAAACACGACAAAGCTTCTGCCTATCACCCGTACCATCTCGTTAAGAGATTCGAGGGGATCACAATTCCAACACCTGACGCATGAAGTCTAAGCTTCCTTGCCTGTGACGTCACGAAATGGTTTATCTTAGGTGACGTAGTATTTACCGTAGCCTTGCTCGGCTGAGGAGACACCGACTCGCTAAGGACTGTTTGTAGTTTTAGCTGCGTCTGCCTCACAATATACGCCATATCCTTCACGAAACGTTTGTGCCTGGCCTGGCGTGGCCTAAACTGTTCGTCTTCCCTAAGCATTCATTCCAGTTGCTTGCCTGTTTGCGCTAACCACTCGTTGCAGTTGCTTGCTTGGCCTCCCTAACCACTCGTTCCAGTTGCTTCCTTGTCTTCCTCAACCACTCGTTCCAGTTGCTTCCTTGTCTTCCTCAACCACTCGTTCCAGTTGCTTGCTTGGCTTCCCCAACCACTCATTCCAGTTGCTTGCTTGGCTTCCCTAACCTTTCGTTCCAGTTCCTTGCTTGGCTTCCCTTACCACTTGTTCCAGTTGCTTGCTTGGCTTCCCTAACCACTCGTTCCAGTTGCTTATTTGGCTTCCCTAACCACTCGTTCCACTTGCTTCCTTGTCTTCCCCAACCACTCGTTCCAGTTGCTTGCTTGGCTTCCGTAACCATTTGTTCCAGTTGCTTGCTTGGCTTCCCTAACCACTTGTTCCAGTTGCTTGCTTGGCTTCCCTAACCACTCGTTCCAGTTGCTTATTTGGCTTCACTAACCACTCGTTCCAGTCGCTTATTTGGCTTCACTAACCACTCGTTCCAGTTGCTTATTTGGCTTCCCTAACCACTCGTTCTATTTGCTTCCTTGTCTTCCCCAACCACTCGTTCCATTTGCTTGCCTGGCTTCCCTAACTGCTCGTTCCAGTTGCTTGCTTGGCTTCCGTAACCACTCGTTCCAGTTGCTTGCTTGGCTTCCCTAACTGCTCGTTCCAATTGCTTGCTTGGCTTCCCTAACCACTCATTCCAGTTGCTTATTTGGCTTCCCTAACCAGTCGTTCTATTTGCTTCCCTGGCTTCCCTAACTGCTCGTTCCATTTGCTTGCCTGGCTTCCCTAACTGCTCGTTCCAGTTGCTTGCTTGGCTTCCGTAACCACTCGTTCCAGTTGCTTGCTTGGCTTCCCTAACTGCTCGTTCCAATTGCTTGCTTGGCTTCCCTAACCACTCATTCCAGTTGCTTATTTGGCTTCCCTAACCAGTCGTTCTATTTGCTTCCCTGGCTTCCCTAACTGCTCGTTCCAGTTGCTTGCTTGGCTTCCGTAACCACTCGTTCCAGTTGCTTGCTTGGCTTCCCTAACTGCTCGTTCCAATTGCTTGCTTGGCTTCCCTAACACTCATTCCAGTTGCTTATTTGGCTTCCTAACCAGTCGTTCTATTTGCTTCCCTGGCTTCCCTAACTGCTCGTTCCATTTGCTTGCCTGGCTTCCCTAACTGCTCGTTCCAGTTGCTTGCTTGGCTTCCGTAACCACTCGTTCCAGTTGCTTGCTTGGCTTCCCTAACTGCTCGTTCCAATTGCTTGCTTGGCTTCCCTAACCACTCATTCCAGTTGCTTATTTGGCTTCCCTAACCAGTCGTTCTATTTGCTTCCCTGGCTTCCCTAACCACTCGTTCCAGTTGCTTATTTGGCTTCCCTAACCACTCTTTCTATTTGTTTCCTTGTCTTCCCTAACCACTCGTTCCAGTTGCTTGCTTGGCTTCCCTAACCACTCGTTCCAGTTGCTTGGACCATGACAAGAAATTGATCGCCTGAGTCTACATTGCAACTAAAAATATGCCACTCAACGTTGGATTTCGGATTCTTTACAAACACACCAACCTGCTGAGAAGGCGGATGTGGTATTCGGCGCCACATGAGAGTGCGTGTCGACGTGACGTAATCCGTCACCGACTCGTCCTTACCCTGTCTGTGCAGACGAATTTTGTACTGAAACGTTTCATCCACGTCCAGCTGGAGAAATCTATTTTTGAAAGCATAAATGTATCCCATGATTTCCTTAAGTCGACGCTATCCCTACACTATAGACCTGCAGCGCCGCGAACTAATTCATTTACAGCCTTCAGCATACTTCCTTCATCACTGTCATACACGCACTTGAGTCCATTGAATCTCCCAAGGAATGTATGGGCGGAAACATCGGAACTAAACTTAAGATTTCTGTTCCTGATGGCAATCGGCGATGGAGGCTTCACCGATTTTTCTAGCCTCTTCCCCTCGATCTCCTTCTGAATGTGCGAGAGATTATGTCTGACATGTTGCATCAAAGTGTTCGCAAGATAATTCCGTTCATCCTATAGTGAAAAATTCGCCTCTCTCATTTCTTCATTCAACACTTGTGAGTTTACTAATGAACCAATTCCACGAGTACAAATTCCTCGGGGTTTTATGGCGTGTGTTTTGCCAGTCTTTTTTTAAACTCGCGCCTTGACCCTAAGACAGATTGTTCTGCTTCGGTCAGCTCTGCTTCTAGATACTCCCTAGATATTCTAATGCACCCATTTCACTGATACGTTCTGGCAGTGAGCGAAAACGGAATGATTAATATCACAAAGGAGTGGGTAGTGGCGACCCTGGATGATCCCATAATTCCTCTACTGTTTTTACAAATGGCTAGCACAATGTGCTTGCCTCCTTCACAGACCGGTCTTTTAAGGCAGGTCGTGGCAGAAACGCTTACAACGTTATACACATACTTGTGTATGGTGTTTGCCAATGCAAATGAGTATAGAGACATAAGAATGTGGACATAGATGTCCATAATTTGGTGTAAAAGTGACGTATGTTCGTGTTGTCTGTAGCCAGCCCCAAGTGAAGCCAGGGAGTGTAGTTTAGTTAAAAGGCGAGACACAGAGAGCGAGTAGAAGTGTACCTGTACTCTTTCTTTAACCTCGGCGCTAGATGGGGGTGGGTGGTTAACGCGATGCCCCGGCCTTTTACATCCGGGCCTGTCTGGGCGCTTTCGTAAAATTTCGCCCCTACCGGGATTCGATCCCAGCACAGTCAATCCTGTAGCGAGTCGCTATATCGACTGAGCTATCGCAGCCACCAGTATGTTAAGATTATCATCATGGCGCAGTCTGCCTTGCGAAAGGTCCTTAACCTCTTTCAAAGCGAGTTCTTCACAGAGTGCGATCTAGTACTTCCTCTTTTAGTTTACAGTGTCCTCTCCTTTGCTTAAGGTCATACAGTAACTCCTTACGTTTAGGTAGAGGTGTCAAATGTAGTTAGTGACAACTGTATTACTTTACTCTATTGCTCCAACTCCTCGCTCTCTGTAAAGTCACATTTACCTCGGTAACTTAATAAATCCCGGAAAAACAACTGCACTTCTGCGAGTACTAAGATATACTGAAATTTGATGGCATAACAGTATGAACTGGCCGGTGCTGCCATCTGAATATGAGCACTGTAATACCGGTTAAAGGACACTTTCCTTATTTTATACACGTATATAATAAATACCTGCACATTTCTGGAGGTATAGAGTGAAACAACTCAAATTTCGAACTCCGAAATAAATATTCTCAAGGAGAATCTATGAGAGAAAGAAGTGTGGGATAATGACAAGGTTTGGTTATAGAATTATAACTTATTAATTATTAATTACAAAATCCAAATTATCTCTCTCTCTCTCTCTCTCTTAGTCTGACCTCTTCTGCCTACTCCTTGTAGGTATAGAGGGTTATTGTTGCACCTGATCACACTCAGTGACACACACGCACTCGGTAGGACTCCTCTGGACGAGTGATCGGCCCGTCGCAGAGACCTCTACCAGACAACACACGAAGTTCACAAGAGACAAACAGCCACCCCCGGTGGGATTCGAATCCGCGATCCCAGCAAGCGAGCGGCTGCAGACCCACGCCTTAGACCGCGCGGTTACCGGGATCGGCATCCAAATCATCACGTTTCTACAATGCACATATTTTTAGACTTATCAAGACCCGAAAATTTTACAGTCATTATTTAAATGAATTATGTTAATATCGGTTTCTGCGTCGACAGAGACTTCTGTTTGCCAGAACGCCGAGATAAAGTCGGTAATACTGAGTGTTGCATAACTATGAAGTAATGAGAACAAGGCAGCCGGAGCATGAAGCTAACCACTCACTTCAATATACCGCCGAATAATAAATTACACCTTTACTGTTTGATGCCTAGTTACGTTACGGGATTGAATGCTGGTAATCTATTGTAAAGAGTCTATAAATAGCATGGGGTGAAGAAGGGCTGAACGTGTTTAATTCCAGTGTTTATTTAGAGTTTAAATTTGATGTAACTGATGATTCGTTATGTGTGTTTTGTAAGGTAAGCGTGTATGATTGTTGATAATTCCGCGTTCTTTGTTTTGGGTATGTATGTGTGTATTTGTAGGTAGTAAATATTGACTGCTGATAATATATGTGTAATTTGTAACTGTGTATCTGTATTTACTGATTTAAATTGTTTTTTTTTTTCATTTCCTATGTCCACACCTCTACCTCAAGTGCATTATTTTTTTCGTAATACGAGACTTCAGTGAAAACAAGACAAGCATATTATAAGTATCAGATGCAGTCTGTATTAACTTTCTGAGCTGAAGGTTTCCGAAAATTTGTAGAATGTAGTTCTAAGGTAAAAAAAAAAATCATTACAGACTATCAAGTAATTTAAAAAATTAGTTTTAAATGTCTGAATACCACAATTTCGGATACAGAAAATCACTTCGAAAATAAAGTACCCATTTAACAAGATAGGCAATATACGTATAAAAGTAACATTGAGGCGCGTTCGCGTAACCATTGTTGCCGTGGAAAAGCAATAAATATTATACTCGTACATTCTGATGTTGTCTCTGTAGCCTTAGTTATCCGGCATTTAAAGCGCATGCGCCGTATTATATTGTCATCTGTGGCCTGTCTGGCTGTACCATATTTTTCCACATTATCTCATAAACGGCACGATTTTCGCACAAAATGTCACTCAACATAAAATGTGTGTTTTGATTTTCTCTACAACTTTTCTCTGAAATATTTCTCATTCTAAAAAGAACCGAGAGAGATACTATCATATATATACACAGGTCTTCATGTAAAGTACCCGTTATTCTTGTCAGATTTCAATGAAAGTTGAATTTTTCTCGAAAGATTTTCGAAAAATCCTCAAATGTCAAATTTCATGAAAATCCATCCAGTGGGAGTCGAGTTGTTCCATGCGGACGGAGAGACAGACATGACGAAAATAATAGTCGCTTTTCGCAATTTTGCGAACGCACCTAAAACTACAAACTGGAATTACAGGAAGACTCTTTGAAATATTATTTAGACAAATGTGCAACTGAGACACCGCAAGGTAAGTAGCAACGGTGGTAATGTTTGGTACCGTAACCTGTATCCTAAGGCAGGGGAATGATAAAAGTTTGGATATTTAGTAGATCAGAGTTCACAGACGACTGTCAAAGAGATGCACCAAGTGACACAATTGGCAATTCTTGATACAGTTCACAATTACGCTAAAACCTGTAATATAGATGAAACTGAAGGGACTGGATACGGAAAGACTAAATTGATAGACCTCAAAGTAGAAGTGGGAAGACCAGTGAAAAGATGGTCCGATGAATTCCGAGTTTCGAATCACACCCCGACTGCTTAATACTTGTTTTGAAAGAAGACGTTTCGATACCAGTGTCGTGTCAGACATGACTCAACGTCGGTGGTTGCGCGTTAACATAGTACCAGGAACGACGTATCCGTTTTACGTGACGCCATTTAGGTGTGAATGCATCCCTTATCAATGCTGGGTTTCAAAACACAGTAAACTTACGTCACTGTGTAAGAGCGAGGAATATTGTGCACAAACATCAGGTAAAATTAAGGGCCGTGTCCACTTTGCAGTCCGAACTATTCTTGTAAATTCCGAAAGTATAAGCCAAATTAATTTTTCAGAAGACCTCTAATCTTCAAAGTTTAAAAGTAGCCAACAGATAAGAGGAAATTAGGGTAAACCAACATAAAACACTGCAAAATAACGTGTCGATTTGAGCTCGACATTAGACCTGGTACAGCGAAAAGCGCTGTCGAGCCTAATTCGACATTGGACTGATAAGGGAAAAACCAGAGATGAAATTCAATGGAGGACTGGAAGTGAAGATTCACGCATGCTTAATCTGAAAGACAATATAGCTTTACTTTCCGGCCGCTATATACGCAGTAAAAGCCTCCGTTATCTTTGGTGGACGCCATAGTCGTTCCGGACCGTGCAGTGAACAGAAACAATTCTGTCCTTCTCGGGTGTCGAACCCCGGGACACTAGATGCGAGCCACCCGGTTAGGATTTTTCTCTTCACTCTGAGTGGTAATACGACCGCAGCGTGAAGCTTATCACTTATCTTCATTTAGCGTGTAGGTTAACAAGGCGTGAATTTTCGCCTCAGCTCAGCCCTGTGCGATATGCAATAGTGGCTTTAGTCATGGTGTGAAGCTCTACTGAGTCCAGTCGCAAAGCGAAACATCCAGAACATATAACGAATGGTTATTTATTTGCACACGTATTTTTGGTTTTATAGTAGAAGGTACAGCGACTATTCCTGTCTAAACTAGCGTGTAATAGAGCGACGGCAGGCTAAGCTAAGGTTATGCCAGCCAGGAGTCAGGCCTTACTTCAGAAATTTAAAATTCCTCTCTATAACAGTGTTAACTACACACATACAATGTAGCAATATGAAACAATAACGTCGTGGGTCGTAATTTTGGGTTCGTTTGTTGAAGATGTTTATTGGGTTGATCCAGAGTCTGTTTGAACTTTGTTGTGAACAGTAAAAAGCCATGTTTGGTACAAGTAAGTGCAATTAAATGGACGCGAGGAGTATTTAGGGTTATTGTGCCGTGTCTGCACGAACTTCTTTCGGCATGTTTAAACAGGAGAACGACTGGACGGATTTCGAATAAACTTGGTATGAACGTTACGCTGTTGGAAGCTTCACCTAGGTGCAAGTTCAACGCAGTCCGTTCCTGACAAGGATAGAAAGCAGCTGGCTTTTGGGATTTTCGAGCTATTCAGGGCCGGCCTCAGGCTGATTGGACCGATTTGACGCAATCGAACCCCGCGCTTAAGGGGGCCCCGAGCTCATAGGGTATTCGAGAATTAGTGATTTTTAAAAACACGCAGTGTGATACCACACAAAGCTCTCGGATTGATTTATAATGAGTTTACAAAACAAATCATTGATTTAAACAAAAAAATATGTTGTGTATGCATATGTCTTATTCGTAATGAATGCTAGTTGCAGTAGTTTAAAATTATCTCCTCAGAATTTAGTAGCAGTCGCGGTGGGGCCCCACGTTTTCTAAGGCCGGCACTGGAGCTATTTGTCTTGTTTGTGTGCTCCTGTATTTCAACTTCGGAGCCAATCGACCGATTTTCACGAAACTTGGTATGACCGTTACGCCATTTGAGGACACCACATCGCCGCACCTTTTAATTTGCTGCATGCAGTCAGCAATAACAAAACAGCAGCGAGCAAAATTACGAGTCAAGAGTGAAAGCAGCGCATCTCAGTTTCAAATCCTGAAATTATGTAAGGTAAGAGACCTAGGAAAAATTGTGTGACGTTTGTTGAGGAAATAATTTTGTAAAGTGTAAAAATAAGTTGACAGCAGTGCCCATTTTTTAGCTTTCCATTGTATGGCGAATAACAAATGTGACCCTAGAGCTGGGTATCTGACATCCGGTAAAGAAATAAATTATACACGTAACGCACTTTAGGAGTACGTAAGAAATGTTGCTTGCAAGCCATACTTCCAGTACATACTCGAAAAAATTTAAAGCATATGATTACTTAAGTAATTAATTTTTCCCGAAGATAAAATAAAATAAGAACAATAACATAAACAGACTTATAAGACTAGGATTTATGCAATAACAAATCAGGCTTTATTAATTTTTCTCGTAACTCTTGAATTTTTTTACAGTTTGCAGGAACAATGTGGCGTCCTTGTGAACTCTGAAATGGAATGGACACTAGTTCCACTTTCTACCTGCAGTAGCAATGCTAAATATAATAAATATAACTACCAGAACCTGACTTGATACGGTTACTATGTTTACCAATTATATTTGGAGCAGCTTACACCATTCGAAATGAACAGAATGCAATGCGGGATTACAATAGTTTAGTTAAAACCGAAGAATTGTGTGTTTCGATTCCAGGTAAAATGAAAAGATGTTTATCTTTTCCAAAGCCTCCAGACAAGGTCTGGAGACCACAAAGCCTCCTACGTGTATTCAATGGTTACCGACAGCTAGTTAACCACAGCTAAAGAGGCTGTTTGCTCATCTCCACTTTCTGAAATGCCTTCATGGCGTAAACAGGAACAACTTTGCCTTTACCTTTAATTTACGTCACTTGCTGGGTAATAACGTCTGTGACACAGACTATAAATAAATTCTCTTCTTCCCAACTCTGATTTTACCTTTGCATGTTACAAAAGAGCGTTTCCCAACCTTCAGAACTCCGCTGGCTACCTGAGGAATCCTTTCTGGTCCTGTGGGCCAAGTAATTTATACACTCAGCTTTAAAACTGAGAAGTCAAAAGCTTTTAACGACCTTTATTTAAAAGTTTAAGGGAAACTTGTTTTAAATGGTATTTTTATTATTAAAACGAATTTACCCAGCTGCCTAGTGCATTGTGGTTTGCTTAGGAAGTAGTTTGGTTGAAAATACGAAAATATATATGACGTAGTCCATACAATAAAATATAGGCACATCTAACAAGAGGCAGTGCTGCCGACAGCAGGTTCGGGTCCCGGTGAAACAATTTTTTTCGGTCCCTACAACAAGGGCAGCCCGGCCAAAAATCAAAACATACCCAACATATTCGGGCCCCGGGGCTCCTTCCGGACGGCCGGCCCAGGCAATTTCTACCGGCATCCCCTTCCCCCCTCTCGTGGCAGTAACAGGAGGTCCATCCACAAAGTATCCCGGACCACCAAGTTGTTTTCGGACCATCGGATGGGAAACGCAACTGTCAGCTTTTTCGTTTGAAAGGAAACTTGGGGCCCTGTCATAGCTCAGGCGGTTAGACATCAGCCTCCCACCGCGGAAGCCCAGGTTAAATATCAGTTCGGTGGGATTTGTGGCGGGCTAAGTGGCACTTGGACGGGTTTTTCTCAGAGTACATCGGCTTTCTCCTGTCAGTATTCATTGCACCGGTATTCCATGCTCATTCAGTCACACCGAATCCATATGATCGCGACAAATAAGAGTGTCTTTAAGTTACACACTTAAAATGGCAAAGGAAACTGAGGAGATGGACGCGAGGTGCCACAATGTTCAAAAGACTACGAAGCCATAAGTCAGCCTAAGTTTAGTTTCATTTTTAGGCCCGCAGTCGAGATTGATCAGCGTTAACTTTCACAACATCTTAACCAAAAACTACGTGATTTGAGATTTTCACATACTTTAAAGTCTTGTTTAATGACATCGTATCTATTGGGTACTCTAGTTACCGGCGGCTTAGAGGAGCTTGCTGACACCTTCAGGTTAGTCCAAAGACTAAAAGATGCTTTGCAGAGTAGTTACGGAGAGTGCAGACACGATTCGAAAGTGTCAGGCCGCATTCACTGCACAGTTCAGGTGTCGAAGCTACACACCTCGAGATTGTATGTGAAATGGTTGATACATAACATTTAAAAGTCGGAACAGATGTCACAGCGTCCAGAAACGTACGAAGGGAAGTAAGACGAGCGTAGCTTCAGACTTTATGCCTTCGTCATTAGGCCTCATTAGGTTTTCGTGCAGTTTCAGTGCAAGTAAACTTTATTGTATTTGTGAAGAGTCATCGATAGTTAATCAATATTTCATAATACATTCTATTTCTCAACAATATATTCCAGGATACAATAAATATATATATGTAAAATATGTACATACATATGGCTGTTTGATTTAAAGTTTATGTTGACATTGTCTGCTTCTTTTTTCACCATCTGCTACACGGTCTGACGGTAAGATGATGCGGTTTTCCACAAAAATACTGTGAGGTTCAAATGCCACAACATAAAAACTTTTAACACTGATTATTTTCGTTTATTTATGGACATTATATCGCCTTTACGGAAAAAGAGGTTACAAGAAAAGAAAAGGGAAAGAAAATTTCAAAACTTTAAATTTAATTATGCAAGTTACATCAGTGATAAATGTGGCAAGCCTTGTGTCTCATCGTATTTACGGCGCCTTACCCATGAGCGTAGGACAGATAACCAAAAACGTCGTTCTTATAATTTACATTTTTAAGACAGCCGAACCCGGTTATAACGACATCGGTTTATGCGACAATTCGTCTATTGCGTCAGATATTCTGTGATACTAATTAATTCCTCACTGTTAACCGTAACATTACACTCCTCGGTTATAACAACACTCGTTTATAACGACACAAAATATTCAGACCCTTTCGTTCTACACAACATTCATTATAATTTTAAATTTTGATTATGTGGTCAGTAATAGGGAAGATATTATTGACCATAATTGTGATATTTCCACCTGTGAAATGCATGCTATTTTAACTGTCTGTCCTGACTTTAGGCTACTACACACACAGTTACACACACATGCATATACATTACATGTGCGGCGAATAGGCTAGGGGATGAAGAACCAAAGATTCGTGGTTCTATTCCCTGTAGGTGCAGGAGATTTATGTTTTACAAAGCGTCCGGACCGGTTCTAAGACCCAGGGACACTGACCCAGGGTTAAGGCGGCCGAGACCTGAAGTTTGCGATTCACCTACATCTAGTATTGACGTTAAGAACGCGTGGAGCTATACCTCCATTCACCTTAGGTTTTCATGGCTTAGTACATAATTAAGCGCAGACATACTTCTACCGTACAGGCCTAATGCCATTTATAAGAGTTCCATGTTCGACTCTTTGTCGCCCGCACAGTATTTTCCCAATGTCATACATAGACATACTTACACGTGGCGAATTCTGTCGGCTTCATAAATAACAGAGCAGGTCTGCGTGTGACATTGTGCTGACATACAATCTGGCTATCTTATAAAAGGAGTGGGGGTCACCATATACTATTTCATAACATGCATCCGAAACAGTGGGTGGCAGGGACAGCGATAACAAAGACCCCACCCCCAACTGGGCACTCATGAAAACCGAAAGAACACACAATTTCACCTGGTCGATACTGCAATTACCGTGTCAAATGTGAATATTCACTCTTCGAATAGAACTGACGGCACTACGTGGCGAGGCTCCGGCTTGTTTTGAAGTGACACGCGGCAAACGTGACCAGTTTCATCGTGTTCTATAGTTACATTTAACAGTCGTCCACAGATGGCTCCACGTTTGTTTAAATAGTTCTCTATATATGCTTCTATAACGGTGCCATCTGTGGACCACCTATTAAACTAAATATAGAACGCGTAAGTTACATTCATTTTATCGGGGTTCCCCTGCTAGCATTCAATCAATGCTCAATTACCATCTATCATCAGGGGCTAATACAACACGTCACTAACGACCACAGTACCAACAGATTCAGCCTCACCACAGTCCTAGAACTAAACGTGTATAACTTTGAGCGAATTTAGATGGGCGAATAGGGTTGTTCGTCAGGAAATTGTGTAGATTTCGCCTATTTGTTGCTTGGTTTGTGGCATCCAAATTCTTTGGTGTCGTTTGAGTCCCATTATAAGTTCTTTAAGAAGGATGTGTAACACAGTCTGCGTAGTAAGATAACACTATAGATCGAGGTGGGCGAAAGAAGGATTTTGAAATTGCGGTGCTGTATTTCTCCCGTGGCAATATGAACAAGCCGATCGATTGTTACGAAACTTTGTATACACGTTATGTTTTTGGTGGCCATCCAAAACTCGTATGTCTTAAATTTCGCATGCTCAACAACAATATGGCGGACGCATGAAATTGTGTCTTCAACAACACAATATTTGCAGGATCTGAAAATCTGAAAAAAAAAAAACGCTGAAAATCTCGCCCCCACCGGGATTCGATCCCGAAATTGAATGTCAAGTATAGCTCCATTCTTTCTTTACCTTCGGAGCTACAGAGAAGTGACTGGTCAGCTTCACGTTTCGACCGGCTTAACACTGATCAGGACCCTGTGAAGAAGGAAAAAATCTCTGACCCTGTCTGAAACGAGTTTATAAACACGATTCTCAGGTCGTTCAGTCCGCAGACAGGACACTATAATGACTGAGCTATTCCATCTCCTAATAATGGCAATAAACATTGAATCAGTATTACTGACATAGCCTTATGTACTTGTACGTGTACAGGAGAAATGTAACGAGATTACTGACATATTCGTCACGAAATTAGGCGTTCTCTTTGTTCCATATTTAGTTTCAACGTGTCCAAACACAACTCAAATGTATATCACGGCGCTGCTATGATTTACCCTAAGTGGATAAATTATTGCTCCCTACTGCAATTGATATTTTTATAACGGAGTAAATTAAAGTTTGCTTTTTTTGCATACTCAACAGGCGATAATGCGTATTCCTGCGCAGAAGTATTCAGCAAATCTGCGTAATAATGACCTCTGAGTTTGATAAAAGTTGAGATGCTTGCATCAAGTTCCGTCCATTTTATTTCCATAGCGATAAAAATTTTAATTCATCCGGCTAATATTTTTGTAATCGCCACGCTCTTAAGCAATGCGAGTAAAAGGCGTATATAGTCGTAGAAGCAAGGCTCCATGCGTTATAGTTTTCAGCTTTGGATGATTATGAGTGGTCAATTTCAGACTTCGGCAGTTCACGTTATGAAATGGCGTGGTATATCTAATTGTAGTTCTGTAATGGCGTGTTGTGAGCGGTATTTACATAGGCTGTTATAAGGTAAAGGAGAGCGACGAAGGAAGAGGGAGGTGAATAAAGATAAGACAAACATAGAAAAGGGATGGGCAATGAACGTCGAAGGAGGGAAAGAAATGAAAGCGTGAAAGTCTTAAGAGACGTCTAGTTGCAGTCTTAACGGACATAATATTAGGTACATAGAAGTAAAATGACCAACACTGGGGCTGATTGAGCTACATTTTGATACAGTCGGGAGTCGAACCCCAGGTTTTAGTATCAGTTCAGTAACTTTAATGTATAAGTGGACTGTGTCTGTACGGCTTGTATAGTTATAGAGGGTTGAGGTTTTCTCGGAGGTGAGAGTTTGGATTCTGGTATTCTGTTTCTAATACCATTCATTCATTTTGTAGCCTGTCTTATAATGGTTCCACAAAATCTTCCAAACGATTTCCTCAGAAAGTGCGATCTAGCGTGCTTCCTCTTTCAGTCTCCAGTATCCTCCCAGTTTCTGAAGTTCATCAGATAGCTGCTTACGTCTTCTTTCTCGTCTTCCCATCACTTCTATCCATCGTTCTATCTTTCCTTCAATAAAGCGCTTTAGAAGGCAGTTCCTATGCAAGATGTGACCAATCCAGTTAGTCTTCCTTGACACCATTGACACCATGCACAACCACAAAGTTCACACCTCGCTACTTTAATTTTGTTAGTTGGCAAAAGTGCAGCTCCTCCCCTACTTACCTTTTCAAAAGGATGACAAGGTATTGTCTTGTAACCGACAAGGTATTGTCTTGTAACCGACAAGGCCGACAAATGTCTATAACCAGCAAGCTCAAACTTTTCTGTGGTGCCGGCAACTTCGGCAAAATTTGGTCCGAAAGCGGGCAACATGAAATTCAATACACAGGATGAAGAATAAATAAGCATATGCATACTCTAACTGCATGCAACAAAGTGCTTCCTGAGAAGCTAACAGGTCTTCAGTTAGACAAGAAATTCCCCGCGTTCTATTAAACCTGAAAGTTTATTACCGCATTCACAAGAGCCCGCCACCTGTCCCTATCCGAAGCCAGATCAATCCAGTCCATGCCTCCCATCCCACTTCTTGAAAGATCCATTTTTATAGGATAATCCCATTTAAGCCTAGGTCTTCCAAGTGGTCCCTTTCCCTCAGATCTCCCCACCAAAACCCTGTATGCACCTCTCCTGTCTCCCATGCGTGCCATGTGCCCCGCCCATCTCATTCTTCTTGTTTTGATCACCCGAATAATATTTGGTGATGAGTACAGATCATTAAGTTCCTCGTTATGTAGTCTTCTCCACTCCCCTGTTACCCCGTCCCTCTTAGGCCCAAATATCCTCCTCAGCACCCTATTCTCGAACACCCTCAGCCTATGTTCCTCCCTCAGTGTGAGAGACCAAACTTCACACCCATACAAAACAACAGGCAAAATTACAGTTCTGTGTATCTTAATCTTTGTATTTTTGGATAGCAAACTGGAAGACAGAAGATCCTGCACCGAATGATAAAAAGCATTCCCCGACTTCAGTCTGCTTTTAATTTCTTCATGAATCGAATTTTGCAGACTGTAACATGTTTGACATTAACATATATAAGCCAACTGATTGCCGATTCGCTAGTCCCACTGCCATACACCGTTGCTATCTGCCGAAGTGAAACCAGTAAAGAAACGTGGGTCAGTATGCGCTCTACCTGGCCTGACAGGCCGTAGGTGTGTAATGAATCTCCATCAGCCCGACGGCAGGGGGGCCACCAGCCACTCTGTTCCCTTAACGGTCACAATTAACAGAGTAAACAGGGTAAAGGACCACCCCCTGAGTCTAACCTGTGTAATACTCGGCAACCCTCCAGCTGCGATGCTAGAGATTTCAATTTTAGATGTCGTATACTGACTGCATAGTAGACAGGACGCAAACCATGCAGCGGAACAAAGTGGTCGTATCTCTTTTAACACGCACACACACACATTATATGTATAGTTAATATAACATACAAAGGAAAGGAATGAAAAGACACCACGCAAAACAAAATACAACAAAGAAATTCAATAACACACTTAATTCAGTAAAAAGCAAAAACCACAAACAAGTACATGCGACATTACTTATACGCAATTAATATTGTACCCCTTTAAATTTCAACTCGGCGTATCTTACAAATTTTCGAAATTTAATTTCGTTCCCTTATTTCACAGGCACTTCCCAACTCTTTCATGCGTGTTGGTACTGTTTTTATTCTTCTCCCCATTCCTTCCTCACTCTCCTTTACATTAAAAGAGTAACATGCCATTATAGAACTACAATAAAAAAACATCAGCCGTTCTACGTATTGAAGTTTTCTTCGAGGTCTACATCGCCTGTGAGTGCAAGCCAACAAAAATCCCAGCAAGCCAACAAACATCCCAGCAAGCCAACAAATATCCCAGCAAGCCAACAAACATCCCAGCAAGCCAACGAACATCCCAGCAAGCCAACAAATATCCCAGCAAGCCAACAAACATCCCAGCAAGCCAACAAATATCCCAGCAAGCCAACAAATATCCCAGCAAGCCAACAAACATCCCAGCAAGCCAACAAACATCCCAGCAAGCCAACAAACATCCCAGCAAGCCAACAAACATCCCAGCAAGCCAACAAACATCCCAGCAAGTCAACAAACATCCCAGCAATCCAACAAATATCCCAGCAAGCCAACAAACATCCCAGCAAGCCAACAAACATCCCAGCACTCACACACTGGCTTTTACAGCTAAGCAGGATCTGAAGGTAAATACGCTATATGCTGTATCGAATGAAGCTTTAAGTTACTTCAACATTAAACCGATCTGTCTAGAGCGAGGTTTCAGTTTCTCACAGCAGTGTTACAGAAGATTTAGGTTTTCTGGGATATGGCGCTGTGTCGGCTGGTAAATAGACGTTTCGAAGGAAGGCAGTGTCTCCAACTTCAGGGACAAGCAGCCGGAGAAACGCCAAACTATTCTTCTCCAGGAATATTGGGCCCACAAAGCCAAAACCATAATGCACAACAAATAATCAAAATAGCTGGATGGAGTGCAATATCTTCGTGGAGACTGGGATTTTGACTTGCCCATATTCGACTGTTCTGTTTGTCAACATTTCGATTCACGTGAAAATGGCTCTAACATGGAAAATTGATTGTTCAGAATACTTTGGGTTACTTCAATGAAACCGGCAAATGGATGAAAATAAATTATTCGAAGATCTTTGTCATAATCACTGAACGTCTGAAAAATTTGTACCTTGTAAATAACAATTTTTAAATTAAGTGGGAATTTTTATCGTTTATTCCAATACTAATCACAAGGTGTTAGGAGACAGGAGAAATTGGCTTCCTTGGACCTAGACTATCTGAACTGTACCATAACCCCCCCCCCCCCCCCCCGCAAGTTTGCACGGTTTTAACAGTCCTTTAATTTTCGTTTTCATCAAACTGCAACTAACATAGAAATAAATTTCAGTTGCTCAGTTTTTCGTTTTGAACGCATCACACGTTAATCTGAAGGAATACCACAAACATTAAATTTCTAGCGGTAATTGTACTTGCACGCACTTCCATAATGAGCAAACATTTTCAAAGTAAACTGCCTCTGAACCTACTGGATAATCTGTGCTCTGAACTGCAGTATTGGACGTCATCTTCACAACTGACACTGTCAAACTAAAGTCCCAGCATTACTTTATACAGGCGTACCAACATCATAGGAGACGGTCCTCCATTTATTCATTCATTCATTCATTTTGTTGTCTGTCTTACATGTCCGTAGATTCTCCCAAAGCGAGTTCTCCACAGAGGGTCATCTAGTGCAACCTATTTCAATTTCTAGTGTGCTCTTTTTTTCCTTAAGGCCAGGTAAGCTGCTTACGTCTTCTTCCTCTTCTTTCCGTCGAGTCAGTTCTTTCCTTTTCCTTGAAAAACGTGTCTTAGAAGCAGTTCCCACGCAAGATGCGACCAAGCTTGTTAGACTTTCTAATTTTTATTGTATGTAGAATCATAAATAAATAAGAAAATATAAATTAAAATATTCGCTTCGTAAGACACTGTTATCTCCTAACGTACAGTGAAATGGAGGCTGGGTTGGTGACGTCCTAGAAAGTGGATTTGCAACCAGTTTACGCAGAAGGTCACAACCGTTACTTAGGGGGGGTTTCGCTGGCCGCAAGTACAAAAATAAATGGTGTTCCTAATCGCCTCCATCACTGTGTGATTTCAATATGTATACAACATTTACAAATGCGGCAGCCAGTGTGAAGACCCATGGTCTAGACATTTTGGAGCAGAGAAAAATCTCTTGCCCCTGCTGCAATTATATCTCCGATCCTACAGCCTGTAGGATAATCATTATACTAAGGTCGTTCAAATTTAAACGATAATTTGTTTATAAAAAATTAATTCACTATAAAATGGAAAAGTCTTACACACTACTTTTCAATGTAGTCCCTGTTGAATGTCATACACTTGTGCCAACGTTCTGGAAGCTTCTTAGTTCCAGTTTCAAAGAAGGGTTTCAGTTGCTTGTTTATCCAATTTTGCACAGCCGCAATTAATTCATCATTATTCCGGAATCTCTTGCCTCCTAAAACCCTCTTCATTGGTCCAAACAAATGATAATCAGATGGAGTTAAGTCCAGGTGAATGATAACCTTGGAATCCCAGAACACAGCAGTCATGATCTTCCTCGCTAAAAAAATTGTTTTCGCTTTTTTGGGGGGTTGGAGAATGGATGTGTTTGCACTGCTTGCTTGCTGTTTTTGATTCAGAAGTGAAGCAGTGGACCCAGGTCTCATCACAGATCACAACTGAGTCCAAAATTCGGCTCCTTCTCTCTCGTATCGTTGCAAAAGTTGAGTAACGGCCACTAAACGTCTTTCCCTGTGCTCCGATGACAGGAGCCTGGGACCCTCCTTGTGCTCACTTTACTGACTTTCAACTCGTTGTGCAGAATTTCTTCAACACTCCCTACACTAATTCCTACTTCCTGTGACAGTTCAAGAACAGTTATGTGACGATTAGCCCGAATAAGTTCACCACTTTTCAAAACGTTGTCTGGATTGATGAAGTTCTTGGTCGCCGAGCGTGACGTTCATTTTCAACACCGTCTCGTCCTTCTCGAAATGATTTCGCCCAACTGAACACCCTTGGCTGTGACAAACATTCATCCCCAAACTGTGCTTGAAGCCTGGTAAAGATTTCAGAAGGAATGACACCTTCCTTCGTGAGAAATTTGATAACTATAACGCTGCTAACGCTGCTGGGTACTGCTTGCACTGCCATCTTGATTGCACCTGATGGTTGAGGTGGAGAGGGACCTGACTAGTGTGGGTTGCAATCATCCTAAAAAAAATTACCGAAGCCCTTGAAATGGTACTCCCTCCAGATTTTCAGACTGAAGTTTATACCATATTCTGATCACTCCATGCGACCTGCATGTCTCGCAGTAACATTCAGACTCCATGGAGCAGAGTCGTTCTTGAGAGGTAAAACGTTCATCAGCTATCAAGAAACCCCCCCCCCCCCCTGCCAATTTACGGACCCACAACTTTCATTGCCATTTTTACAGGAACTCGCCACTTGTCCCTTTCTCAGCCACACACCATCGTATTTCTTTAAGATTAATTTTAATATTATCCTTACTCCTAAGCGTACGTCTTTGAAGAGGTTCTTTTCTTTGGGTTTCCTTACCAAAATTCTGCACGCGTTTCTCTTTCCTTCCGTACGTGCCAGATGTTCCATTCATGCTCTTTAAAATTGATCGATTCGTAAGCACGACTTCTTCAGTCAGCCATCTGGTTGAAATTCGCTACGATTTCTGATCTAACAGTTGCGAGATACTCGACGATACTCATATATACGTATATTGATGCGACTTTCAATAGTATATGCTACTTCGCCGGTAGTTGCGTATGCATGCGTTTAAAACGACTAAGCATACGAAGTCAGTTCCTCATATGATCTCATACTTCCCGATAGATGGCGGAACAGTAATGTGTAGTCCACTGCACCCTCTACTGACGGACTTGTAACTGTGCGATGAAACATGCAAGAAGTTTGCAGGTCACCGCTAGGTGGCAGGAATACTCGCAGTGATTGTTACTGCCATCTCACAGCGAGGGGCGCAACTAAAGTGGAGATGGCCGTGATCAATGGGAGCAGGACGCACCAGCTAACCACAACACACAAACGTAAAGACGTTTTAATGTGGAAAAGTATTTATTGTTGTAGCAACGAAGTACCGGATTATTTAATTCACGTATAATACTCAATGATCCTTTATTTTAACGTAACAAACAAATGTATAAAATAACGGAATGTATTTTACGTCAATGAAGAACAGAATTGGAACACACTCTGCCTGAGAAACTCACATGTCTCGCAAGGTCTGCATCGGTTACGTCGTCACTTTACAGGGCCTTAAAATCACTTTTATTACAAGGTGTCAGAGCATTAATATCCGACAGAGCAAAGAAGTTTCAAGTCTTCTGGGATGTGACCCTGCATGGCTGGTCAAGTGGTTCCCGACGTTTCGAAAGAAAATGTTGCTTTCATAGTCAAAGGTCCGGAGTCCATAAGCATTGATTTTTTTAAGGTTCACCCTATGTCCTTCTGGTAAGAGCTACATGTAGAATGGAAAGAAGTATGGAGAATTGGTGGAATGATACTGACAAAGGAAAACCGTCCTACTCGGAGGAAATACTTTCCCAGTAACACTTCGTACATCACAAATCTCACATGGGTCAAGCCCGGGCCTCCACAGTACGCCTTCTTCTTCTTCTTATACAGGCACGACAACCTCATCCTTTGTAGGTTTTGGCCTTCTCAACTAAGATTCTTTGCAATTGTTGTTTTTATAGGGCAAGGGTGCTGGCCTTGCGCCTAACCTCCGTAACTTGGAGGACCTGGTTTTTCTGTTGGGGTTTACTCTCCTAGCTGGCTTGTTCCAAGTATCAGCGTCGGGAACTCGCTTTTCGCCCCTCCATGTCTTAGCCGTCAGAGACGTTACCAGGGGCCATGATATGGACATGCATGGATTGGACTTGGCAGGAATAAATGGCATTTCTCAGGTTTTAACGGTACACCTCTGCCAGCATCAATGTACCCCTGAGGCCACATACTGCCCCTTTGACCCCCCCACAGTACGCCTATGTAACAAATATTTAAAAACGGGGCCCTCTTCAAGGTTTATACCCACAGTCGCCGTGACAAAAAGTAACTGGTTAAAATCTGTGGTCTTCTGGGTAATTACACGGAGTCGAACATACTGTGACCTTGTATCCACCCCCTCTCTCATCCTATTGGCTGTCGTCACATCGCACGTTTCCCCACCCCGCTATGCTGTCCAGTTTCGTTGTCAACAGGCTTTCTTTCCTACTTGGAATCTTGACCCATGAAGATGGGACCGATACGTTGTCCCGAAACGTCGGTAAATAATTACCACACGACGCCGTGTAATTACCCAGAAGACCACAGATTTCATCAACATCGCGGCGGGAGCCTGAAATCAAAGTAACTGGTTAATGCAGTTAGGGAAGCAAACGAAATTTGAACAGAGAGTTGTACTAAAGATATAAATGCATGGAAAATTTCAGGGTTTTTGAGTGTTAAAGCAGGTGATATATGCGAGTGTAATAACCGCTTCTTTTAAACGGTTGATGTGGCATTTGTTCTTACGCGACTCAATGGAGAAACACAATAATGCGCTACATGATTGCGATTGGCCAGTAACTGCTTTATGCTGGGTGTTAATGGAAAACAAAACGACATACTTTTTTATATTACTAAGTGCACGACCGATTTATATTGGTAAAGAACAACAAACACTGAATAGGGAACTCCGAAAGGAAAAAGGGAAATTTTGATTTAAAATGTTGGAAATCGTGATTCTACGCTTGTGAGAAGAGACAGCGTGCGCGCCTCGTATAAATTTACCAATAATTCAGAGGAATTTACTGTCGACATTTTCAGGGTAGACAATGGGGGACTTGGAGGGAGTAACCTTCTTCGAAAGATTAGAAACTTTTACCAGTCTACACCGCGTCACACACTGCTATCTTCATAGTCATCAATGTGAGAACCTCTTATCTTGATAAAAATGTTAGCTACAGGATTATATTAAGTCCCATCCTCAAGGGTCAAGAAGTCAAGGAAGAAAAGAAAGCCAAGCCAAGGTCAAGGTCAGGTCGACGTCCCTCGCTCTGTTTAGCCATTCCTGCTTTTGACGGCATCGCTGCTGTCAACAAGGCACCTTATACTGTAACTGGGGATGACGCTTACGCTAACGCTTTCCTGTGTGGGAACATCCCACTAACTCAGAAACGGCCCCTTCCGCGTGACTCTGCAGCAGACCGCCGCGAACGCTAAACCGCGATACAGGGTGGTCGTTCTCCCCACCGCTACGACGAGCACTGCCCGCCAGCCTAACACAGATCAGGCAGCCGGGCAACAGCATCGAATAAAGCGTTCGCGCGGTCTGCTGCAGAGTCACGCGGAAGGGGCCGTTTCTGAGTTAGTGGGATGTTCCCACACAGGAAAACGTTAGCGTAAGCGAAATCTCCAGCTATAGTATAATGTGTTTTTTTCATTGAGCCCAGCGATGAGGTCAAACGCAGGAATGGCTAAACAGAGCGAGGGACGTCGACTTGCGCTTCGAGCAAGTCTCCGCCATTGGCTTGGTTTGGCTTGGCCGGCTTTCTTTTCTTTTGGACTCTTTGACCCTTAAAAATGCAACGGAATCTTTGTTCCGAAACGTCGGTAAAGGATTACACTCAACTCTGCGTAATATCCCAGAAGAGCGCAGACCTCATCATCATCGCGGCGGAAGCCTGAAACCACGGAGTGCTAAAATCTTTTCACGTATAATAAAATGCTTCCAATTTTACGGAGAGGAAGAAATATTTCAATAATCTTGTAGCAAATAGAGTTACACTAATTTTAATATGTAAAGTACATTTGTGATAATACGCCACAATGTAGACTTGATAATATCTACCAGTAACATATAGGAGTGACAAACC
Source organism: Reticulitermes speratus (assembly GCA_021186555.1). Taxonomy (NCBI): domain Eukaryota; kingdom Metazoa; phylum Arthropoda; class Insecta; order Blattodea; family Rhinotermitidae; genus Reticulitermes; species Reticulitermes speratus. The sequence goes on from JAJKFL010000330.1 coordinate 4,123,341, forward strand.
ACCCCCATCTAGGGCCGAGGTTGAAGGAAAATTAGGGCTGTAAGTTTACTTCCCTTCTCTGGGCCCTCATATCCTGTCCTTGTGTGACCTTTACCTTTACAAGTATAGGAATAATTCTGTTTGCGGCCTGATGGATTATGACACCCACACAAAAATACACTACTTCATAATTTAGGCCACAATAACTTAAATATTCATTGCCGTGAAAAATGTCACATCTTGTAACGGAAATTTGCGTCCTCTCCTCACAGGAGCACATTTCGTAAATAGCACTGAAAATCATATCAGGTTTCTGACTATTTTACCAGAGCCTAACACCTTCGGTACTGATTACGTATTGTATAATTAATAACATAATTACAAATTAAAACACCTTAATTATTTATAACTCTTAAATCGCAAAACAATTAATCCTATCACGAAGTAGGGCTGTGTAGGAACTCACAGACTTCAGCAAATGATTCGATGTTTCCTAAGAAAGTTACAGGAAAATTAAGTGCACTTCTTTAGGCGTGTTCGCAAAATTGCGAAAAGCGACTATTAGCTTCGTCATATTTGCCTGCTCGTTCGCATGGAACGGCTCGACTCCCACTGGACAGATTTTCACGAAATTCGATATTTGTGTTTTTATAATCTGTTGAGAAAATTCAAGTTTCATTAAAATCTGACAACAATAACGGTACTTTACATGAAGACCTATGTACGTTTATGATAATATCTCGCTGAATTCTTTTTAGAACGAGAAATTTTTCAGACAAATTTGTGGAGAAAATCAAAACATATTTTATGTTCGATAACGTCCCCTACCCCAAAAATCGTGCCGTTTAATGTGGAAAAGTCGCGTAGAACCAGACAGGCCACAGATGACAATATAATACGGCGCATGCGCTTTGCATGCTGTATAACTAGGCTACAGACACACACTCTGAATATGTAATACTTACACCATTTCCACGGCAAAAAATCGTAACGCGAACGCGCCTCAATATTACGTTATAAGTACATTGCTTATCTTGTTTTATTATTATGGTAAAGTTCTCCCTAGAACAGGCCATAAAGGCCCAGAGGGTGAGTAGAGGTATAGCTATACTCTTTCTTTAACCTCGGCGCTAGATGGGGGTGGGTGGTCAACTCCACGCCCCGGCCGCTTTATCCCCGGGAAATAGACCCGGAACCCATTGTATAGGAGGCTGGGTGGGCCCCAGGGCCGGTCTGGACGGCTGCGAAAAATCTCGCCCCCACCGGGATTCGATCCCCGGACCGTCCAGCCCGTAATTAGTGAAATAAAGGATGAAGTTGTGAGTTAAAATGACTGAGGACACATGAATGACAAAATAATAAATACGGGGTTCCTTAACTTTACATATATTACCTGTCGAAAATATCATTATGTGTTTTGAATTTTTATACAATGTTTGTCTGAAACATTTCTAATTGTGAGAACAATTTAGCGATATATTATCAAACATGTATATACGTCTTCGTTCAAAGTACCATTTATTCTTGTCCGATTTTAATAAAATTTAAATGTTCTCAGATATTTTCGAAAAAATCTTGAAATATCAAATTTCATGAAACTCTGTCCAGTGAGAGCCGACTTGTTCCACCCGGAAGGACGGACAGACATGAAGAACCTCATATTTACTTTTCGCAGTCTTGTGAACGCTTCTAAAATGTCCACACACACACACACGCACACGCACACGCACACACACAATAATTAAAGCTGGCAATTCTAAAGTTAAGAGTAAGCCTACTTCGTATTTGCAAGTAACCATGTTCAAATCCTAAAACAGGTTATCTTGACTAAGGCATTTCGTCGTTTTTCTCTGTCAGGGCAAATGTTTTGATACGAACCGTATTTAGGCCACCAGAAATTCTGGCAATATTTTTTTTTTCAATTCACATTTTCATATCGTTAAAATCGCTACTTTTCGGAAATGGACTGTTCCAGTTACCAGTCGAAATAAAGCCCTACTGTTGACCGAAACCTGGGGCGATGGATAAAATAGAAAAGGGAAAACTTAATCACTAACCTGCTTCTGCTTTCTGCTAGTCTGCAGTCTTTTTACCACTTGTGTCTGGCGAAGGTCACCAGTTAGTTACCTTACAGGCTACGTGTATTTACCCCAGTTTTCACCTTTTCTTTCCTCCTCTGGTTTCAATGCTGGAGATGGTCAAAACTTTACAGTGCAATGCCCACGCTTGTCGGCAAAGGTTTAATTCATAATTGTTCATTATATAAAGTCACGGCTGTAAAAAAGTTAAAAAGTTACTAAACAGTAATATATACATAATCACCCTCGGTGGACTAGCGTGCTTGCCACTGGACCCAAGGTTCGCGGGTTCAATCCCGGCCGATATCGATGGGTTTTTAAGGGTGATAAAAATCCGTAGCACAACTTCCTTCGGAGGGGAAGTAAAGCCGTCGGTCCCATGTCGTAGATTTACGGCATGTAAAAGAACCTTACGGGCATGAATAGAGATGTGTCGTAAGCAAAATTCAGCGGCCATTTCTCACCCAATTCTCCTGATTGACTGCTAGATGGTTCTGGCAGTCATATCAGGATGAGTAGAACTTGTGCAGTCAGTGGACTGGTCACTCACTACAGAATGCACACTGCCAGACCAAGAAACCTCTGAAAGGAGGCCATATGCTCCGCAAGTAACTAACTAATATAGACATAGATCAATAACACTATTTTAATAAATAATCAGTTTAAATGTTGCAGTAATGTTTATTTGAAGAGCAGAGACGACGGGTTCTCTACTAAACTACAAAAGTTCTCCCTACAACAGGCCATGAAGGCCCAGAGGGGGAGTAGAGTTATAGCCCTACTATTTTTTTAACCCCGGCACTAGATGAGGGTGGGTGATCAACTCCACACCCCCGGCCGCTTTACCCCCGGGAAATAGACCCGGTACCCATTTTATAGCAGACTGGGTGGGCCCCAGGGCCGGTCTGGACGGGTGCGTAAAATCTCGCCCAAACCGGGATTCGATCCTCGGACCGTCCAGCCCGTAGCGAGTCGCTATACCGACTAAACTATCCCGACTTACCTAGTAAACTATACCAAAAATTATTTAACCACTTTCATTAATGGCCTGATACTATTTACCGGATCTATATGTCTATATGAGAAAGAAAACTGATCTTATTTAATGATTTAGGATGTGGTGTTCGGGCTTTGGTATAGAAACCAATTCGTTTTGTCAAGATAATAGGAAGAATTCAATTATGAACGAGCGAATTCCCCTGCGATGGTCTGGTCAGGAGTGGTCATTTATCTCTAATAGGTTACGGGTTGCCTCTCGCGCAATTCATTTATTATCGGTTCATGTAAGAACCAATCGGACGGCTTGTTATTGGCTTAGACCCACGGTAAGACGTCTGGTTGGCCAAAGCTTTGTAACTCACATACATCGACTCATTGAAGTCAAGAGTGATTTAAGTGATGCGTATTGATTTAGTAATTACACGCGTAGAAATTTTCACCATTTGTTATACTGAGCTGCTTACAAATTGTCTGAGTAACGCAATGTTTGAATGAGTGATTTATCATTACAACACGCAGTGACATAGACGCCGATAGGTTACATGTCATTGTGTATGATAAACTCTTTCGGGCAGAAGGCATAACGCCTCCTGTCCTATTGCACTGACTTATATAGCGCTACAAATCTTGTGTTACTACAGCTGCAGCTAAGGTAACGCTCACTCTATACAGGCCTCGACAGGCTCTTAGGGCTCCAGGAGGTTGAGGCTCCCAGAATTTAAAGATAATAGGCAAATGAAAGTGGCAAGTTTGTTAGCCCTAAGCACCGACCGCCTTTATCCCCCACGTACAGCTACGTCTAGATAATATATATTTATAATTCAATAATCCATTTCTCATGTTTTAATTTGTTAGTATTTGTGAGTAAGAATACAGTGTTCTGGGATATGGCGCTGTATACATACATATATAGCAGCTAGGTTTCGGAGGAGCTTGTTACTTCCAGCTTCAGGGTAAGCCAAGTGTACATAAATGAAATACACGAACAGACTGGGAAATTTATCAGTTCCTCTATGAGAACCTGAAATCATTAAACTGTGTTAGCATAATCTATATTTTGCTAACTACATGGACCGGTATTTGCTGTGCACAAGGTTGTGTACTACGAAGTAACACCTATATGCAAGAGTAAAATGTGTTGTAGAAGATTCTCTGTTTTCGAATCCAATTAATTCAGAATATTTCATGAATTTTAACATCTGAGAGTCATCTGGTCATCAATGTCTTTCTTTCCTTCTAGTCTGACCTAGTCTACCCACTCATTGTAGGTGTAGAGGGTTATTTTTGCACCTGATCACACTCAATGACACACACACACACATAAACACATTCGATAGAACTCCTCTGGACTAGGGATTGGCCCGTCGCAAAGATTTCTACATAAAAACACACAATAATCACAAGAGATATACATCTATACCCGCGGCGGGATTTTTTGTTGTTGTAAAATTACGTTTATTTACAGTGACTGGTTAATATACAGGGCATACACAAAAGAATGGTGCGGTTTCAAACGTGAATAAATTTTTGGACATGTTGGAAAGCTGGTTGTTACCCCAACTGAATACCAATTATGACGATTACATTCTACAACTGGACGGAGCTCCCCCCATTTTCACAGGAATGTACGAGTGCTTCTCAATCGTGTTCTTCCACAGCGCTGGATCGGACGTGCTGCTGCAAATGGAGACAAGAACCTTCTCCCTTGGCCACCCCGTTCGCCAGATCTTACACCGTCCGATTTCTTTCTTTGGGGGTTCGTTAAAGACAGCGTTTATGTACCACCATTGCTCACGTCCATCCATGAAATTCGTGATCGGATAACGCATGCACTGCAGGCCATTACAGCGGACATACTACACCGGGTCTGGGATGAGTTTGATTACCGTGTGGATGTGTGTCGTGTGACCCAGGGTGCACACATTGAAGGATTGTAATTACCAAATGAGAAACTTGGACGGTTGCCGCCGCTGATGGTGTATGTTGTGCCCGTGTAAGGTGAGAAATACATTTTTTATTCACTTTTGATACCGCACCATTCTTTTGTGTATGCCCTGTACATTAGAGTACAAACGGGTAAGTGTTGTCGTCATGATGGTGATGCTGCCGGTGGAGTGTCCGTCACCTGTGCTTTGAGTCTCCTGCCTCTTTCCGCTGTCCTGTCCCGGCGTTGTCGTCTGTTTATGCCTTGTCGTATCCTCAACAGTCAAGGACTTGGAGGTAATTGCCACACGTGTGTTGTAGTTTCTCTGTGGCTTTTATTTTCCACCGTGTTCGTCGCATGTAGTCCATGTAGTCCATGATATTTATTGGGGTGTTTGTGTCGCGTACCAAATCATGTGTCCCAATATCCACGTTGCGGCGTTGTGTCGTTGTCGTGGCCATATTTCATATTCCGGAAGTGTGACCCAGGTGTCCGGTATTCTGTTGGGGTCCGTCCTCATGTAACATGCTATTCGTAGTTTGGTCCAGTGGCAGACTTTTTCCGTCTCCGTACATCCTGTTATGCGATGTGTTACTGTGTCGCGTTGGTGGCATGTTGTACATCTGTCGTCTGGGTGGAGGTTAATTGAATGTAGTTCGAAACCGCAATCCCAGCAAGTGAGCGGCCGCTGACCCACTCCTTAGACCGCGCGGTCACTGGGATCGGCTGTCGTCGATGTCGAGGTATTAATTGCACAAAGAACGAGATATTTAAAGGAGGCACATTTCACAGATAATCTATACTAAAATGTATAAAAGAATGTCTTAATTGTAGCCACTTACAAAACTTGAATTTTCTCTGCATAATATTTTACGAATTTATTTCATACCTCACAGAAAACACGCTGCGTCTAATTAGAAAGATTGGGCGATTAATGACTTTTGGGGACATAATCTGTTTACTGTGACAACGATAAACAAGGCACGTAGTGTACGTATAACGTAATATCGAGGCGCGTTCGCGTAACCGTTGTTGCCGTGGAAAAGCAATGAGTATTAAATATTATAAGTGTGTGTCGGTATTCTTCCCTTAGTTATCCAGCATGCAAATGGCATCTTTCCTACGCCGTATTATATTGTCATCTGTGGCCTGTCTGGCTTTACCATATTTTTCCACATTATCTCATAAACGGCACGATATTCGGAAAAAGTTATTGAATATAAAATGTGTTTTTTGATTTTCTCTACAACTTTTGTCTGAAACATTTCTCACCCTAAGAAGAATTCGGCGAGATATTATCGTAAATGTACATAGGTCTTCATGTAAAGTACCCGTTATTGTTGTCAGATTTTAATGAAATTTGAATTTTCATGACAGAGTTGTGAAAAGTACCGAAATGTAAAATTTTACGAAAATCCGTCCTGTGGGAGCCGAGTTGTTCCATGCGGACAAACAGACAGAGAGACAGATATCAAGATTCGAACAGTCGCTTTTCGCAATTTTGCGAACGCGACTAGAAACTTATAAATATATTGTGTGAACAAATTGTACAGTTTATGATTATTAAAGAAAATGATAAGTATGGTTAATGCCGAAATTTAGAGGATGAACAAATGAATGACACGACTAGCAATTTTAACATTGACCCCAGATCGTGCGAAGCGCATCTTGTAGTTTGTGGTATGATGCAATCTCATTACTCTGCTCCTCGTCGCCAAGTGTGATACGATAGCGGCGATGGTCTCAGCATCTAACTCCTTCATCTTTGTCCCAAGAGCACTGAAACAGCTGAACAGGCAGACGCAACACCAGAATTCCAAAACAGAACCCCAAGGCTTGTCAGAAAGCATCTGAACTTAACACAAATAAAAGTGCTAATATGACACTCTAGAAATCCGCGTAGTTGGAACCGATCTGATACAGGCGGACAGACATGACGAAGCTAAAAGACGCTTTTCGCGACTTACGCGAACGCGCCTAAAACTGAGCTTAAAGACACTGGGTGTTAGGAAAAGATATTGTCGGCCCTGTCAAACGGTTTATCAGTAGTACACCGCTCCCCGGATATAACGCCGTCGTTTATACCGCGGGTCTTTCCTGTTCCCGTGCCTGTGAATGAGATTCTGAGAAAAATGTAAGTCGATCGGTAGTGTGAGAACGTATCTGTTAATTTATTTAATGGGCAATTAGTTAGTTTCCCTCCTGTCGCTCTTTGCGGAGCATATGGCCTCCTTTCAGAGGTTTCTTGGTCTGGGGGTGTGCATTCTGTAGTGAGTGACCAGTCCACTGACCGCACAAGTTCTACTCATCCTGATATGACTGCCAGAGCCATCTAGCGGTCAGTCAGGAGACTTGGGTGAGAAATGGCCGCTGAATTTAGCTTACGAAACATCTCGATTCATGCCTTTAAGGTTCTTTTACATGCCGTAAATCTACGACATGGGACCGACGGCTTTACTTCCCCTCCGAAGGAAGTGGTGCTCCGGATTTTTATCACCCTTAAAAATCGACCTCGGCCGGGATTGAAGCCGCGAACCTTGGGTCCAATGGCGAGCACGATAACCACTAGTCCACCGAGGACGACTTAATGGGCAATGGTAAACATTAATAAAAGATGGAAAGATTAGGGCTATGTATTTACCAAAAAATACCACAGCGTTAATCCAGCCCCTTGATCAAGAAATAATTTATAGTTTTAAGGTAAACTGCATCGGTTTAATTTTGATTGTTAAAAAATACCAAATGCGCAGCTAAGTTTATCGTGCTCAATAGTGTGAAATTAGAAGAGTTTTTAGAGCATTAGAGAATCACTGAATTAGATAATAATTGTAGCGGTCGGTTATAGCGCGGTTTTCGTATTACGCGGGTCGGATCCCTACCCCGTAAACCCACTTTATAACCGGGGAGCGGTTCTAAATTCTGCATTCTAAACATACATTGTACGTAGCTCTGACTTAGCACCAGACGAGATAGTCTTCAGAAGTCAAATCTTTTAGACTTATATAGATATGTGACTTAGGTATAAATCAAATACTTATCGATTGCGTAGCATCATCCAGTTCCGTGGGCAGACGCGTAGTTAAAGCCTCCACTTTATGTTGAATGTAATTTTTATAGACTCGCTTCTTCAAGAAGCTCCCCGCAACTCAGATGTCATACAAAGGATGTAGCGAATCTTCCATTTGAAGACAAGCAGGCGAACCATGACTGAAGTTGGACCGATTTTTGAAATAAACAAGGAAAATAAAGGAACCTCGATATTTCAAAGTAACTCGACAGTTTTGAAACAATTTTCTTTAAGATGTTTAAAAAGACTCTTTCAGATAGAAATTGTATCTAGCGCATTTCCTGGACAGTGATTTCCCTTTCTGTAGCAAGTTTAAAGGTTAAGAAGAAAATACACGCTGAAAATAGAGGAAATGTGGGAAGGTTTCGGAGAAACTTGATACCACCATTTTCAGAGTGTATTTTTCTGCACTTATTCTCCGAAACTTTGGTGACTATATAAAAATCTAAGCGGTGTCATGTACCAGAAGGCAGCGCCCTTCACTTCACGCCATGAAGACCCCAGATGTCACCTAAAGCTGACTGACATAATTGGGATATATTGACGCTTGTGACAACTTGAGCCAAAGGTGCACTTTCCTTTACTCAGTACAGCAGAGTTCTTTACAAGCTGATAGTCACTAATATAATTCATAAGTATGTGGCCTTGAACGTGAAGTTATTTACAAGCTGATAGTCACTAATATAATTCATAAGTATGTGGCCTTGAACGTGAAGTTATTTACAAGCTGATAGTCACTAATATAATTCATAAGTATGTGGCCTTGAACGTGAAGTTATTTACAAGCTGATAGTCACTAATATAATTCATAAGTATGTGGCCTTGAACGTGAAGTTATTTACAAGCTGATAGTCACTAATATAATTCATAAGTACGTGGCCTTGAACGTGAAGTTATTTACAAGCTGATAGTCACTAATATAATTCATAAGTATGTGGCCTTGAACGTGAAGTTATTTACAAGCTGATAGTCACTAATATAATTCATAAGTACGTGGCCTTGAACGTGAAGTTATTTACAAGCTGATAGTCACTAATATAATTCATAAGTATGTGGCCTTGAACGTGAAGTTATTTACAAGCTGATAGTCACTAATATAATTCATAAGTATGTGGCCTTGAACGTGAAGTTATTTACAAGCTGATAGTCACTAATATAATTCATAAGTACGTGGCCTTGAACGTGAAGTTATTTACAAGCTGATAGTCACTAATATAATTCATAAGTACGTGGCCTTGAACGTGAAGTTATTTACAAGCTGATAGTCACTAATATAATTCATAAGTATGTGGCCTTGAACGTGAAGTTTTTTACAAGCTGATAGTCACTAATAACTAACTAACTAACTAACTAACTAACTCCATACAGCAGAGTCCTTCTTGAGAAGCTAACAGGTTCTCAGCTAGTCAAGAAATTCCCCGCGTTTTATGAAACCCGAAGGTTCATTACCGCACTCACAAGAGCCCGCCACCTGTCCCTATCCTGAGCCATATCAATCCAGTCCATGCCCCCCATTCCACTTGATAGTCACTAATATAATTCATAAGTATGTGGCCTTGAACGTGAATTTCTTTAGAAGCTGATAGTCACAAATATAATTCATAAGTATGTGGCCTTGAACGTGAATTTCTTTAGAAGCTGATAGTCACAAATATAATTCATAAGTATGTGGCCTTGAACGTGAAGTTCCAATGTCGTGTTCACAAGTGTTAGACACCGGTCTCTGGCCTAAGCCAAATAAACTCTTTACCCTGCAAACGTTTTGCATTCTAACATTAATTTTAATAATAATCTCACATCTATGCCTGTGCCTCTTCATTTCAGTTTTCCAGAGTGAAACTATTTACGCTTGTCGCCCCCATACTTGCTACATGCCCTGCCAATCATGCCGTCATTGATTCGAACACTCTTAGCACGCACTTATTTCAATCCCTTAACAATTCCTGTATCTTAGGTGCAAACATTCCCTTCAGTACGCTATTCTCAGGCATCTTCGGTGTATTACTTACCTTTAGTGCAACAGACCAAGGTTCGTATCCTTGCAAAATAACATCTCATGGTCACACTAACGAACATAAATTTTTGTGGAATTCATCCCGTTGCGTTGTAACATATCATTACTGACATACGTATCAGTGTCAATCACAACAAATTTTTATTAGTTTCGTCAGTGATTGCTACATGTTTCGGTCATGTGGACCATCACCAGGCATTAAAATACATGATTTTAAAAACACAAGTAAAATGCTTGCAGATATTTTGAAATTTTAAAATATCTGCATGCATTTTTATATCAATATTCATGAATTTGCTTATATTATATCTGTGGTCTTTCCTTCTTTTGTTTTGTACCTCTCTTTATTAATTTCCTCTTCTCTTTCTTCCTTATATCTTCCTGTCTTTATCCCTCTCCTTCTTTCATTCTACCAGCTTAAATTTCTTTTTATTTTATTTCGTTCCCTTTGTTATGCAATGTAATACAAGAGTATAACTTTTTATACGAATCTAGGGATTCAGATATAATTTTACGTTCAGACAGTCTCAGAGAGCTGGCACAAAGTTAACGCTGAGGAAGATGAAATCCGCATTTATGCACATTACTGGCACATCAGTTAACGCTGAAGAAGAGGAATACCGCCCATTTATGGCACATTACTGGCACATCAGTTAACGCTGAAGAAGATGAATATCCGCCCATTTATGGCACATTACTGGCACACAGTTAACGCTGAGAAGATGAATATCCGCCCATTTATGGCACATTACTGGCACATCAGTTAACGCTGAAGAAGATGAATATCCGCCCATTTATGGCACATTACTGGCACATCAGTTAACGCTGAAGAATGAATATCCGCCATTTATGGCACATTACTGGCACACAGTTAACGCTGAAGAGAATATCCGCCCATTTATGGCACATTACTGGCACACAATTAACGCTGAAGAAGATGAATATCCGCCCATTTATAGTACATTACTGGCACATCAGTTAACGCTGAAGAAGATGAATATCCGCCCATTTATGACACATTACTGGCACATCAGTTAACGCTGAAGAAGATGAATATCCGCCCATTTATGGCACATTAATGGCACATCAGTTAACGCTGAAGAAGATGAATATCCGCCTATTTATGGCACATTACTGGCACATCAGTTAAGCTTACAGAAAGACTTCCCAGCGCTATTTAATTACATCGCATGTTGCACTTCATACCAGGTAACATTGAGACCTATACCATTAAGATGCGTGGGTGCTAATGTAAGTGCCATACCACATGGGACTGAGACACTGCAACAGATATGCGCTGTAAGGAAACTGGGCCACATCTCGTGACACTGTGGTGCCTGGCCATAAATGTGTGGTAACTAAACTGTGCCACACCACTTGGTATCTTCCTTTCTTGAATGCAGTTACCGTGCGATTAGGAAATAAGTTCCCTCCCTCAGAGTGTACTGCGTTTGATGTGAGGGTCGGTAAATTATAGATGGTGATGAGATTTGATAGAGAAACCTTAGTTGTGGGAGCGAACATTGCCTGATGTACAGTAGTTTGAGGAGAATTCAGATAGAGATCAACAGAAGACTAACTTCTGGAAACAGAAAGGCTGGACTCACACAGTACTCACCAGGAGAACGTGTGTAACTCTTGCTTTGAGAAAATAAATATAGAGGCATACTAAAATTTTAATTGGAATATATTGAAAGTACAAAACTGATAGTTTTCAGTAATGTATTATTTTGAATAATAATGGGGCGTAGTTTCTTCCGTACTCCAAACTCTAACATATTTTTTTTTCTGTCTTTTTTACTTATCGTAACTTTTCCGTTTCTTTTCTAAATCTGATGCACAGCTATTAATTTAAAACAGTAAATTAATTTACATCTTCATATTTCAGGTGACACAATTTCGAAAATACAGCCGCCATCTCTGCATTTGTGTGAGAACTACACAAAGTTCATCCTATAACAGACAATAAAGGTCCAGAGGAGGGTAGAAGTATAGGTCTACCCTTTCGTTAAAGAAAATACACAAGCATTGGCCAGAAAACAGGTTTACAAGTTATATAAACACAGTCAATTTATTACACCAATCAAATGCACTCTAATATTCACATACAAGTGTTATACATAAAGCTGCAACATGTTTCGGTGCTAGTGCACCATTCTCAGGAGTTTTATTTATAACACTTATATGTGAATATCAGACTGCATTTGTTTGGAGTAATAAATTGACTCTTTTGTAATAAATACAGTTGTGGTTTAACTGTATTGCTATCCAACTATTTTTCCATATTGTCCCCCAGCCCAGGTATTTGTGTCATCCCGAGACTCTTTTCTTTTCCTGTTCCTCAAAGTTCGTGTCCTGTGTTATCAGCCTTTGTATCACAACAGTTTCCACATAGCAATAATCATTAAATTTGTGACTGCCACCATTCTGCTTCATTGCTGCAAACAGACGAAAATGTCTTGATGACGAATTCCCCTGATATAACCACAATCAGGTTAGGTTTTCTCGTTACGAAATTACACGTCATGTAAACTTGTTTTGTGGCTTACCCTTGCACATACACACACGCACGCGCACACACACACACACAAAAACCAAATGCAGGAAATTCTAACTTGAGCAGCTGGTAACATTACGGCAACAATTACTGAAATGCAAGACGGCATTACATGAAACGTACCTGTTATTCTGTCCAGCAAGGAAATTTGAGTAAAATACACTAAAACAGTACTTCTTCCCATCAACTTATTACAAGCCAGAAGGTCGTGGGTATGATTCCCGATGGTGTTATTAAACTTTTTTATTGATATAGTCCTCCCGGCTGCACTATGGCCCTGGGGTCGACTCAGCCTCTAACAGAAATGAGTAGTAGGAATATTTTCTAGAGGGTAAAGGCGGCCGGTGTCTAGGACTTACCACCTTCATGTGCAGATTGTCTTGCAATCTGGGAGCCTCAACCTCCTGCAACCTCCAGAGCATGTCCAGGCCTGTACAGGGATTGCTTCACCTTCAACTATTAATATATAATTATGTATAATAAAAATAATTATATTTAATAAAAATAATGTGGCAAAGACAGTGTGCGTCCAGCTGTTAGAGACAAGTGCTTACCCCAACTCTACACTGTTTCCAACCTTCCACATCGACAAACTACGAGGCATTTATATTGAGGGAAACGATTCTAATACGATGTGGGTAAGAAATTGGAATGGTAGTGACGAGAGCAGGAACACGAGAATGGCAATAACATTGACAAAATTTTATTTCTTCCAAACACACATATAGAAAAGTTTCAGTAACATATAAACTCTTCCCATACGTGAAATGGAGACGTTTAACATGACATAACATTGTGGAGTCCGAGTGCACCCAGCATTCTTTGTGGCCGAATTACCATAAGGTGCACTGAACGCTGGAGCAGTATATTACGCTGTTGATATGGCTTTATCGTAACTTACACAATTGTTTCCGTGCCATCTACTGCCAACCTAACGGCCCTTCACTTCGCATGCTGTAGCCATGTGTAGCAAAAGTGATATTTCTTTTTGTAAATAGAATATAAAAGATAGATAAATACACACAAACTACAAGGATCTACAGAAAACGTGGCTGTAAATTATTATAAACGTGACGTCACGATTTTGTGAACAAACACGGCGACTATATAAGTCATATACTGGCTCTGAGACTGCCGTAGTATTGCATAAGTAAAGCCATTACTAAATATTGTGAATTTTTCCTTTGTGTTTGCATTCACGAGTGTCATCTCATTGCAGAGTAATAATGCAGAATATTACTATAGATGGTTGTGAAGGCTTTAAAAGAAGACTTGGAGGTAGAGGCGTTACTAGCAAAGAAATGTCGATATATCTCGAGATGACGGTTATATCAAGTATCGAAATAACCAATAATCCAGAAATTCGATATTTACATTATTTTATAGAACAGTAAGTAACACGGAGCCAACGGAACTTTTTACCCAGGTAAAAGTCCCAAATTCCTCTGGAAGTTTTCGAAGAGACAAATATCATGCTTGTACCGGTAATCAAACCACGCCCCTTCGGTTGGGCACAGTGGTTAAATAAAACACAAATGAATAATAAATAAATTTATATAAACTTTCACAGTATTAATAAGATGCTTTAGATCACAGTGGTTTAGAGAGTGCTATGTGTCACGTGCTGTAACGCTATAGAAAACACAGCAGTTTGTCCACAGATATTATTTATGTGTTTCATACGGCTTTCGTATTATTTTCCTAGTATCTACTTCCACAGAATTCACTAACTGATGTTTGTAATGGAGATGCAGTGTGTTTTCTGCGTGATAGAGACGGAGTTTTGGTCTTATATGAATTTAACGTTTCAAAGCGGTAACTACTAATAAGAACTTTGTCTAAATCAGTTCACACGTGGCCAGTAACTATACGCAAGGCGTAAGGCAATACAATCCTATGTGTTTTTTTTTTTTTTACAAGAAGTCTGCCGTGTGCAAACTTGTGATGCGTACGGAATGTGTTTCATTTGCTTGGCGAATTATAAAATCTGAAGCCGATAGATAGCAGTAATCTCTCTGCCAAAGTTCAAAATATACAATTATACTTCTAAACCTCCAAAACGTTCCTTAAAAACGTCCTTACCAAGTATGATAAATTTTAGCATAAAAAATTTCCATGCATTCATCTAGAAACATTACAAATTCCCGCATTCCCTTGTATATGAATAGTGATTATACCTTATACACCTTATACAAGAACTCAGAACTACAAACTGTCAGTAGTATATAATAAATGTAAATAAGGGGAAAGAAATTGTCCTCATGTAAATAATGGGAATTCAATATTACATGACTACAGGATAGTTCTACCTGTCGGCATTTATACTGACAAAAATTAATTTAGTCTAAGTAACTAAGTAGCTAATTAACTGACTAACTAACCAACTAACTAACTAATAAAATGACTAATACAATATGTATTTCACCAGTTCCACAGACCATACTTCTTGTTGAGACGCTGATAGTGGCTTAAATACCCAAGAAATTTGCCGCTTTTCATGAGAAGCGGACGTTCAGTGTACCGTGTTTACAAGAGCCTGTAAGTAGTGTCTGTCTTAATTTAGATACATATAGACTAACAAATTCTTCAGCGTTTTAAATATGACACTAAATTAAAGAAAAAGAAGGTGCCTGTCGGGAATGTACTGCTTGGTAATGAAACGTAAGAAGCCAAGGTCCCAAATTATAAGTAGATAAGGGCACATTAAATAAGTTAAAACTTGCTGGTATTAAATTCATAGGTTTATCTTCGTGTCTCTCGACTGAAAATTAAAAATTATACCATAAAAAGCTATACAGTAAATATGCTGGATTATGTGAAGTCTTTCTCTGAATCTACGAGATGACTATTATACCTATGGCGCCAGAATTCAGTGCCCAGTGCACTTTGCAAAGTACAGGGATTTAAATGTCTCCCCCAATTACATGCTTTGCATTTAAATGCCCTACGACTATAGTGGTTGTTCGGATTTCTCAGCTTTCCACAATCATCCTTCAGGGCTGCAGAGTAAAACTTGGTAACCCTAGAGTATTTAAAGTTTCACGCATTAACAGGAAGCATAATAATTGCCTATTTTCTTATTTATTGAGAGAATTTCAAGTGCCTGTTTTTGCTAATAGGCTATTACGTTTAATCTTACGAATAGATGGCAGGATTGTCGCGGTTGTCTTTCTTCTCGTAAAATTATAATACATGGAAATTGTCCTCGTTACATAATTATCTCAGGTGTCAGATTATGAAATGGAACGAACTGGCTTATAATTGCACCACTTAAGAGGATGTTGTGAACACAACAGATAACCGGTAGGGGGCGTCGTTTAATTATTAGCGAAGTTACTCCCGCATCTCTCAAAATACTGCTTTCTGTCAAAAGGATGAAATTAATTCTCCAAAGAACCCAAAACAATCATGATTAGTGGGTCCCTGTCACCACGGCAAGGCGCGTCCTCGGGTTGCGGATGGAGGAACGGCCTCCGAAAATGGAGGGTAGCTGCAAATATGCAGTCGCGGACAGCCGACAAGGTGTGGTCCTCCAGCTTGGGGGTTGGGCGAGGTGCTAACAACTCCTCACCGTAAAAAAATACCATATTACGAAACACTATACAGAGCCTCGGACCTGGACTGATTCTTTGGATAGGGATAGGTGGCGGGCTCTTGTGAGTGCGGTAATGAACTTTCGGGTTCCATAAAACGCGGGGAATTTCTTGACTAGCTGACGACCTGTTAGCTTCTCAAGAAGGACTCTGCTCCATGGAGTTGTTATGGAGAATCCAAAACAAAATCTACTTTTCTGTACATTTGGGGCCAAACTGACCCACGGGGCCCAAAGCACCGCCGGTGCCTTATCTACGCTACTGAGCGTGATAAACTGAAACACTGTGAGATAAACCACAAAAAGTAGATATATCCAAATCGATTAAATTTAACAGCTCTGAGGGTCTTAGACCTCATATAATTGATAAGAAATATTTCTTTAGCGTTGAAGGAACGGCCTTTAAGGCGCCTCCAGGTCTGTCTGCCAAAGGTGTGAGCACTGACCTGAGAACTTGAGGGTTGTGGGACACGTCACGGCCTAGGACAGGCACCAAGTGTCAGTGTTTTGTTCCCGGTTCTCTAACAAACTGGCTGCCGAGGATTATAGATTTTTTTAGCCTGTAGACAAGAGGCTGCAGCAGGGTGGAGGGATATGTATAAAAAACGTTAGCGAGGGGTGACAATCGAGTTGCAAGCAGTTTGCAGTCTAACCTGACACACGAGGTCATTTCACACCATCGTTAAATGTGTAAATACTTAACTGACTGGTTAAGGAAAAAATGATTAACAGCTCAATTTAAGAACTTATCGGACTAAAATACTCATTATTGTTCACAACAATGAGTTAACTGACAGATGGACTAAATAAAGAACTAACAATTTACGTCTCAAAGACCTCTACTGACTGATCAGATGAATAATAATATGTAACGTAATCTGTGGTCTTTTGGGTAATTACACGGCGTAGTGTGGTAAATAATTACCACACTACGCCGTGTAATTACCCAGAAGACCACAGATTACATCAACATTGCGGCGGAAGCCTGAAATCAAGGTTAATAATATGTAACAATTTTTGTTCCTGGGTAGTAAGTGTTATTTTCTGATTGTTTATATCTAAAAACTATAGAAAATGGCTATTATTCCCTTCAAACGTTGATTTTGTGACCAGCACAGTGATATTTTGAAATTCACCTATTTCCAATGAGAAAACGGGCGAATTTGCGTCTTTTCCTTCACATAAACTCAGAAATAAAACAACATATAAATCAAAATTAACATGTATTTATACTACAGTTATACAAAAATGACCACAAAACATTTAGAAGTGAGTAGGTTTTCGAGATTTACGACTATACTGTAAATCACTTTCACGAAATCAACCCCCAAATGCAGTCTCCCATCGTGTTCTCGTCATACTGTACTTGGTAGCGACGTTCAAAGTCCAGTATATCCTGGTGGAAGCGCTCGCCTTTCTCCTCTGAGTACACTCCCATGTTCTTCTTGAATTTATCAAGATGAGCATCAAGCTAACCAGTTTGCTTAACTAACGATCTTACTAAATAAATAATTGGCCGTGCCATGGCTCAGGCGGTTAGTCGCCGGCCTCTCACCACGGTGGCCCGGGTTCGATCCCAGGTCAAGTCCATGTGAGATTTGTGGTGGACAAAGTGGCACTGGGACAGGTTTTTCTCCGAGTTGTCGGTTTTCCCCTGTCAATTTCATTCCACTGGTGCTCCATTACTTGTAAAACTTGGTAAAACACTGCTCATCCTCATCTTCATCTTCATCACAGGGGTTGCACAATAAGCCTTAAGGCTGCGGTGCGTCCGTAGCATCAGCTGCGGGGCCCCCTCACAAAAAAAAAAAAAAACTAAATAATTGCTCAATTATCTCTCTTCGAAGATTAAAGACAATAAAAATGCACGGATTGTAGTGACAGCAATATATTTATTATGGTGTTGGGGGGGGGGGGGGGGGGGGGGCAACACACAATTTACTGTTTTGAATATTCCCAGGAAGACCTTCTGTGAAAGGTAAAGGTAGGCTGGAAGAAGCGAAACAGAGACTGTTATGTCAAATGGGATGTTTGATTATGCCGCAGAGGAAAGAAGTTGAGCATTTGGACTAAATTTTGAATTTTGTATTTAGAGATCTGCAATATGAATAAATTTTGATAAGTCACAAAAGATACATTTGGGCGTAAATTTTGAAGTTAATTTTGGGGTGATGCTTAAGTAGCATGCGGTGCAACCTAAGGGGAGGGGGGACCATATCAAAGTACTTTTATGTATAATTCTCCCCGATAATAGAAAGATCATTATTTTGTTCGAAAGCTTCCAGATTTCTGCCGCCTGGCATTGTGGTAGAAATATTATTACAATGAAGAAGAGCATGGATCATTGATAGTTTGATAATAACGGACTATAAAATATTTCTTTCAATAATTTCACATATAAATATAAATATCTATTACTTATTTCGTAATATCCCTCCTACATGTTTCGGCTCATGAAGGCCATCCTCAGTTAGACCCCGATTACAAAGGAATAGATTTATGATAACATGTTGAGAAAGCTGTGCACAAATAAGGTTAATTTGCAGTACTTTGTGATAAAACATTGCTAAAATACAGTGGAACCTCGAACTTCGAACACAATCCGTTCCAGGAGACGGTTCGACTTTCAAGTTGTTCGACTTTCGAGTTGTTCGACTTTCGAGTTAAATTTCTCCATAAGAAATAATGTAAATTGAATTAATCCGTTCCAGACCCCCAAAATTTACCCAATATAAAACATTTTAAGTGCCTATTTCAAAATATCATATTGGTAAATAATGATAAAACAAGAATATTTAATTTCAATAATTGAAATTTTTATTCATAATAGTACATACAGAAAAATATTGTATAATAATCAATCAATAATAATAGTAGGAGGGATATTACTGTTCACTGGTAGGTGAATTGCCCTTCTTTCATCTGGACCAAGCAGAGAGAGAAGGCGACCACGTGACGACCACGTGATTCTTTGTTCGACTTTCAAGTTTTTGTTCGAGTTTCAAAACCGGATTTTCCTCGAATTTTTTGTTCGAGTTTCAAGTTGTTCGAACATCAAACCGTTCGAAGTTCGAGGGTCCACTGTATATATATATATATATAATTATTATAGACTTGTTACTTATCTTTACAAACTTGTACTAAGGTTGCACACAAACATCAATATCAATGCTGATACCTTCCTTCAAAAAGAGTTATATACTGTGAAATAGTTAATTAAGAATTAAAATAAAGTTAACTTATTACAGGTGTAACACGTTAGCTTTATCTTAATTCTTAATTAAATATTTTCACAATATATAACTCTTTTTGAAGGAAGGTGTCAGCATTCACACAGATGTTTGTCTGCAACTTTAGTACAAACTTGGAAAGACATGTAAAACGTCTATAATAATTTTATATTTTATATATTTAAACAATGTTTTTATCACAACTTATTGTAAATTAACCTTTTTTATATAGAGCTTTGACAGCATTTTATCGTATATGTATTCCTTTGCAACTGATTTCTCCCTGAGAATGGACTTTATGGGCCGAAACATGTAGGAGTGATATTACGAAATAAAAAGTACTTATCTATAATTACACGTGCGAAGAGTTGGAACAAATATTGTGCAGTTAATACATTGCACGAAATATATACGACGTTAAAGATAACAATAGGCGTAACAGTGCCACCCAGCCCACCACAAATTTCACGTGGTTTGGTTCGTGATCAAAAGAGGGTCTGTGAGAAGCTGGCATGTAACGTGGAAATCAGTTAATATTGTACACAAATACTCAGCTCCTAGCTCACAGAAAACACATTGTGTTACCATTAGAAAGACCAATCTTTCAATGCTGTGTAGGCAAAAAATTCGGCGTCATGTGTAAAGATCATACGGAACACTTCAGTACACTAAATCGGCGAAGTGTAGAGTGCCTGAATTTTCAACCTGAAGGTACATGCAGCTACCGCTGATTAAAACAAGAGTTATAATAACACTGGGCTTATTTTGAGTGACTGATAATTATTCAGTTGGAATGAAAGCCAAATTCCATTGCATTGTTAACAAAAATTCGTCACTCAAGAGGATGATTGGTCTAGGGCATTTTTAGGCTCGTTAGCAAATTTGCGAAAAGCGACTATTAACTTCGTCATGTCTGTCCGTCTGTCTGTCCGTCCGCACGGAACAACTCGGATCCCACTGGACGGATTTTCATTAAATTTAATATTCAAATATTTTTCGAAAATCTCTCAAGAAATTTCAAGTTTCATGAAATTCTGGCAAGAATAAGGGGCACTTAACGTGAAGAAGTACATATATTTATGATAATTTCTCGCTTAATTATTTTTAGAATGAAAAATGTTTAAGGCAAATTTGTAGCAAAAATCAAAACACAATTTTGTGTTCGGTAACTTTTTTTCAGAAAGTCGTGCCGTTTATGAGATAATGTGTAAAAATATGGTACAGCCAGACAGGCCACAGATGACAATATAATACGACGCATGCGCTTTGCATGCTGGATAACTAAGGCTACAGACACTCAGAATATGTAATACATGTTGCTTTTCCAGGGCAATAATAGTTACGCGAACGCGCCTCAATGTTACTTTATAGTACATTGCCTGCCATTTTTTTTACGCATTGGAACATTATACCTGTGGCATCTTTCCGATGAAGGATACAGTGAATACGTCTGGTGTCTCAAATGCAAAGAGACGGTGTGTTTCTGCGCATCTCAGACAGACATGTGTTTCATAGTTCCTGCATTATTCAAATGTTGTACAAAAATAATTCAACACAGTGGAGAGAGAGAGAGGAAAAGAATAGTTTATTTAACGACGCCATCAATTCCTGAGGTTACCTGGCGTGGATGGTAGATGAATAGAATATGAATATTAAGTACTTGTATAATGATACTGACTGGGGAAACCCGAAGTACTTGGAAAAATGCCAGTGTCAATGTCACTTTGTCTACCACAAATCCCACATGTTCTAACCTGTCATCGAACCCCAGCCTATACGATGAAGGGCCGGGGACTAAACGCCTGATCATCGCCATATTATAATCATTGTAGACTATTTTATGTGTATTTAATAGCCTGACGTATGAAGTGTTGGCAACTCTGAGCATTTCGTCGTTAAAATGTTTTCGTACATCCCACAGACACTTTACAGAAACAGCGCCTGTCCAGTTGTATACGAAGAGCGGATAAAAGTACTCAGTGTCACTGCATAACAGTTGGCTGCACTGGAAGCCGAAGCGTGTGTCTCAGGTCATTGCACATTATCAATACGATGTTGCGAAAAGCAGAGTGTTCCACTTAAAACCGGCCCGCTTGCACGGCGAAATGAAGCAAGTGGGCCGGTTTTAAGTGGAACACTCTGTATATGCTGACGTTCTGTTAAGAATCGTTCAACAGCGGTATATCAGATTCCGTTTGATGTCTGTCGCAGTTTTTTTTTTTGACTTCATAATATTCCTCGCTAAGTCGACCTAAAGATGGACTGCAAATAAATTGCCATCCCTGTAGTACTTGAAGACATATAGGAAAGAGGACATATAGTTCCACTCATTCTTCACCACTTCACTAGATAACTAATTAATCAGCTTCAGATCCACCGCTTTAGCTCCAGGGAAAGGGCTCCCTTGGTGGAACCCAGAGCCAATCTTGAGGCCTTAGAGAAGATATACATCTCTTGTTCCTGCTGGGAATCGAACCACGATTACTCAGACACCCAGTGCGTAGCGTAGTCACTATATTGACTACGCTATCCCGGCTTCAAACGATGGATTAAATACATTTTGTATCAAAATGAAAATCGTGTCTGTGTAGATAATAACAATGTGTAAGTTTTACTTTTGTCCACGCTGTGCTGTCATATTGAGCTAATGTCGTGAGTGCAGCAGTGGACAAGAATACACACACTGATTAGGCAGACAGGTGAAACTGGTCATATATATGCGTAAATTACATTTCCATGCATATCATTGACCTACAGCATGTGAAATCACAGCTCATATTTATTGCCCCTTTAGTTGCTTTAAATATACCCTCAACATCTGATGCAATGGTAATTGCGTAAAACTGGTCGCCTTTCCCAAACAGAAGGCTGTGCCTTAAAGCAGCTATCCTACTGTCTGTCAGCAGTAAGCAAGTTACTTTACTGACTGAACTAACACAATTACTGTTTTGTAGCTAATTACACATAAACTGACATAGAAATGATTATTAAGTGAACATTGACTTAGGATTCTAATAAAAAGAGAATGTAGAGATGACTTTAAATTTTAGTACAGGATAAAAAGTAATGACTTTTAGAATTCAAATATAGAGTGAAAATTAAGGAAGTTTTAGAATTCAAATATAGAGTGAAAATTAAGGAAGTTTTAGAATTAAAATATAGAGTGAAAATTAAGGAAGTTTTAGAATTCGAATATAGAGTGAAAATTAAGGAAGTTTTAGAATTCGAATATAGAGTGAAAATTAAGGAAGTTTTAGAATTAAAATATAGAGTGAAAATTAAGGAAGTTTTAGAAATCAAATATAGAGTGAAAATTAGGGAAGTTTTAGAATTCAAATATAGAGTGAAAATTAAAGAAGATTTAGAATTCAAATATAGAGTGAAAATTAAGGAAGCTTTAGAATTCAAATATAGAGTGAAAATTAAAGAAGATTTAGAATTCAAATATAGAGTGAAAATTAAGGAAGCTTTAGAATTCGAATATAGAGTTAGAAGTAAGAATAATTTATAATTCGCATATAGAGTGAAAATTCTCCGCCAGTCGTAAAGCAGCCGAGGTCTGAATCTCACCTCCATCTAATGGCGAGATTAAGAGTGATTGGAATTATACCACCACTTCCCTATACGTTTTCATGGCTTGCATATGGCGAACTTTACAGAGACTGAAAGGTTACGGCTACATGGGACTGGAACAAATTATATTGTATAGTTAAAGGCGATGATGACTTAAAACATTAATGCAGAACCATAAGTAATGACTGAGGATCCGAGCTAAAAGTAGATGGAGTTGTGAGAGCAAATTCACTTCTTTACAGCCGGCGAAGGATGTCACTATATCATTTGTATAAGAGACTTGCTCAGAAATAACGTGGGCTTAAAGGCAAGCACTACGTAACCAGCCATAATATCACCAAAACTCGCTGTCTCGCAGTTAGCAATCCTGATTCGTATTCTAAAATTTATTAATGGAAACTTCCGTTCGGTGCCTGGATATCGTGACTGAGATATTTCGTGTAATATTCTTTAAAGCAGGCCACGACCAAATCTTTCCACAAACTTTTTAATGCAGTATTCATTAACCATTCTACCGTTCAATGACATATAGCTTAAATCACTGACAGAACCTTTAAGTAATCCAAGATTCTCTTCTTCTTCTCCTCCGCCTCCTCCTCATTCTCCTCTTTTTGACCTACAATCCAGTCGGGTAATATTCATAACATAACTGTTCCACTTTATCCTTCCTATAAACACCCATTCAAGCCATAAATAAATAGATACATATAAACGTATTTGAATAACACTGTTCACAGAGACCTATCCATTTTCCATGACGATTTCAACTGAACGCCTTTTTTCTAGCCTTTCTATCCAACACCAATTCCAACACTACTCGAACAATATACATATAACATTAGTAACAAATTTGTAATTTTAAGATATATTGTATGTTACCAACGCTCGCTGTTAAACGTTTATTGTATTTTCCCCCAGAAGTTTGTTTTTTGTCGTAAATAATTTGCTTTAAACATAGGAAACACTCTGGTTCTTTCAGAGAAGCAGACAGCCAGCACACCTGACGTGCATGTAATCCTACTACTATTACTACTACTACTACTACTACTACTACTACTGCTGCTGCTGCTGCTATTACTACATCCACAAATAAATTTAGGGATTTACACAAGGCATGCAAACAATGCAAGTCGGATGTAGTAACACTGAGTTAATTTCCTCGGTATTGAACCATTGTCCAATACATGTTTGTCAGCCATATTATCTGCTATTCTTCCTTCTGTCTTTTCTTCCTTTCTTCTTTATTTCGTGCGTAACATGTGTTGGAAAATACGCGTAAAGCGGTTGAACTCCCGTGTCAGGCCGATCGATCGAACACCGACAACACCGACAAAACCGACAAGCAAGCGGATGGTTTGAAGACACACACACACCTTTCTACCACAATGAATATTTATTACAGGTTAGCTTGCAAAATACGGATATTGGGGTGGGTTACAACCCTGGGAGGGGGAATATGTGAGGGTAGGCCAGGGAATAAAAAATAGGGGTGGCAGTTTTTTTTTCTACCATGACGCAGTTTTTTTAGGTGATGCATCTGGTCTTAGCAAGCATTAGTACAACACTGGTGCATATAAAAGTTATAGTTGGTCATAACGCCTGTGATATTTATCGTGTTTCAGTACGGTTACAATTGTAGCTACGTACCAAAATTGATAACTAGTGGAAGGATTAATTTTAATATAAGAATTTGACAGGATTAACAATCTGGTGCTGAGATCCACAAACCAGATATCCAGATACTGCGGCTGACCGAAGTATTTTGTCCTTCTTCAGTCATGACGTCATCATGCTAAGGTAATAATACATAAATAATATTTTCTTGTTATTTGGTCCTGTAACCACTTTAAAGCACGGTGGTAGTTACTGCGTCAATTGAATTTAACATAACAAATTACTACATTCTTCCCACAGATTGTGTTTATGTGTTTCTTTCAATTTTTGGAATAATTTCTTCAAAATCTTTAACGGTTTTTTCTTTGTACTGGAGAAACTTTGCGTTTTCTAGAAGGTAAAAATCAAATATTAAAAGAGATTTAGATAAATTTCAGGCGTCAATCGGCTAACCATGTATCGAGTTTAATTTTTCTTTTTCCATGTATTTATAGAATATAAGCTATGGTAATTCTTTTGTAAAATAAAAAGATTTAAATATAGATTAGAGTCTTATGAAATATAACGCAGCGTAAATTTATACGTAGACTACTGCCTGCTTCTTGATGGTAGTGTAAGAAGAATGGACACCCTGAAAATGGAGGTAGAAATCTCTTTCGAAACACTGGTACCTATATGCTAACAAATAAGGTGTCATGTCTCAGAAAACTGGACTATTCATCTTAAGCCCTGTGATAACCTAAAATGTACAAGATATTTAGTTTTCTTATGTACTAAGTCATTACTGATTAAACCTACATTTCCAGTAACTTAAGCGTGCTATAAGCAACTTAAACGGAATAATACTTACTTCAACATTGCTACAATAAACACATCAAATTCTCTGAAAATTTCTTGGTAAACTAGTAGAAAGGAAATTCGAAAATTTGAATTTAAAAAAGAATCTAACCTTATCGATTTCTTCAAAAATGTTTATCTCCAACTGAAATTCATAAAGGCTGCTGCTGTATTCTTTAATGACGACTTCTTAATTAAAGAAAAGTTTCTTAAGCACTTACGTCTGTTACGTACTAATTAAGAAATATCATGAGAAATGTACGACTTTTCTTCACTTCTTTAGAATCAAGTATAATGGATGGGTAAAATCCATGGCTGATTCCACATAAAGAATTATATAAAATACATCAAAGTTGATAACATCCAATTAAACTTCTTACAGCGAAGTCCTCTTGCTGCAAACTTATTCTTTTCCTCAACCGTTACATCTTTGGAGAGATTCCGATTCGTAGAAAAGAAAAACGAAATGTTCTTCATTAATCTAAATCCAAGACACTGCCTCCACGATCTTCCGATCTTAATTACACGACATTTTTATCTGAATTTTTTTTTTTATTAATTATTTTGCGAACTTTTTTTTTTCATTCATATTTTAACTTTACTTTTATTAATGTGACCCCCCCTCCCCTCCCCCCACCTTCAAA
The DNA here is from genome assembly GCA_021186555.1 of Reticulitermes speratus. Classification (NCBI taxonomy): domain Eukaryota; kingdom Metazoa; phylum Arthropoda; class Insecta; order Blattodea; family Rhinotermitidae; genus Reticulitermes; species Reticulitermes speratus. The sequence continues at coordinate 4,149,449 of JAJKFL010000330.1, forward strand.
AACAGTGTTAAAGGAAACGACATTAATTATCAGAAGAACTCAGGAATAAGAAGAGAACTTTCAGGAATTAGAAGATATAAGCAAGAATAATGCTAACTTTAAAATAAAGCTTATTTTATTTAAAAAAAAAAAGAAGATTGCATTAAGGTTTAAAATATAGGTTACGTGCAATTAATCATAAAACCACAGGGATTTATTATTTCTGAAACTTTTCCCACTTTTATCGTCGAATTTATCAGTCTTCTAAGGATAGATTTCTTTTTAAAGTACGCTAACTAACTACTTTCATTCCCTTATTTCTTTTTCAGGGTTTTATAACGAGACTAAACTCTGTAAAAATGAGTTCAAAACTGTACCCAAATGGCTTAGGGTCACATACTTTATCTTCCACTCTGCATATGTCTTTTTCTTCGATATTAATTTGTCTAATACATAAATTTATTCGTTGCTTATCATTCCGCTTGGTTGGATACTTGTAGGGGACCACAACACAATATGCCTGCCGCTGTTCAGTGGCTACGTATGGTTTAATGCATAAAGCGATCTACTAATTGTTTAAAACACTTATTTTAGAGTTCATAAATAATATAAATAAGGCGTAATGTTCTATTTGCCGATCCCAGTGGCCGTGCGGTCTAAGGCGTGGGTCTTCGGTCGCTCGCTTACTAGGATCGTGGGTTCGAATCCCACCGGGGGCATGGATGTCTTTCTGTTGTGAGTGTTGTGTGTTGTCAGGTAGAGGTCTCTACTACGGGCTGATCCCTCGTCCAGAGGAGTCCTACCGAGTGTGGTGTGTCTAAAGTGTGTGATCGTGAAACCTCGACGAAACGAGGAGGCCCAGGCCCATATAGGGCTGTCGAGCCACACAAAAAATGTTCTATTTGTTCTTTCTTGGAATCTAAATCTAATGATAGACTACAAAAATTATGTGGCTATTCCTTGCAATGCATTGTTGAATGAGAAGTCAAAATGTCCTACTGTTTTTAAAATATCCAATAGTCTTCTAGTATGAGCTAACTTTCCTTGTCAGTATCAAGTAGCTAAAACGTTAAGAAGGAATAACACTTGAGCTAACAAAGTAACTTTACTCACACAATTAAATAAGGTTAGAAATGCGAATTAAAATTGGGCACCGGGTCATTCCCGACAGTAAAGCGGCCGAGGTTAAAGAAAGAGTAAAGCTCCATATCTACCCCAACCCCTGTGCCTTCATGGTTTGTACGAGACAATTTTACCTTTTTTTTTTTACAAAGTTAATTCAGACAGTTCTGTATAGATGGTTCCATAACTCAAATTAACAACACTAAAACGATGGTCTTTGTAATGCAGATTTGTGTTTTCTTTTAGGTTGGAACTGACATTTATGCGCCCGACAGTTATTATTCAATGTAAACCGTAGTGAAAGCACAGTAAGTCAGTCTATAAAGAATATCGTGTTATAAAGTACATAGTTTCTTCATGGCATGTAATTTGGTACGTTGCAGAACCTACGTCATAATTTCTTACAGCTTTCTCAATTACATGCATCTTAGCTTATTAGCAAATAAAGCAAAGAACTGACGAAAACTGAGAAAAATTTCGCTGAAGTAATGTGTTTGCGTTGAATGAACAGTGCACATAATCTGGTGTCACCTGACCGTCATGGTTCAGACACCAGACAGAACACGCAATATTATTAAACACTAGCTAAAGTACCTGCTATTCGACCCTGGCTTCCTTGTGATAAACTGTATTTAAATAATCATACTGCTTATTCATTATGAAGCAAGTTGCACTCTCTAATCTGTTAACTGAACTTTTTAAATTTCTTCCATATGTCTCACATAAACTTAACAAGCAATATGTTCAATAAACACCAACTAAAGCACATAAACTTTTTCACAATAGTTTATTCTTAAAATTCCCCTATACGTAGTACATACAGATGACCACCCTACTACAAGGCCAAACTGCCAATAATTTTCAGGATAACTACAAACTATGTAATCATTTTAACAAATTTTAATTCATTTTATAGTAATTTTACATAATGTACGAAGTAGACAATATCAGCCCACTCATATTCTACATATATGTATATAACCATATATGTAATAACTGTAAGTCTATGCATATTAATCTCTACGACCCCCTGAAGATGGTGGTTTAAACCACCGAAATACGTATAGGGGAATTTTAAGAATAAACTATTGTGAAAAAGTTTATGTACATTAGTTGGTGATTATTGAACATTAACAAGCAATGTAACAAGTAGCAGGACAGTTAAACCCCCTAAACGACATATGACATTTGATGCACTGCAAGAAAGGAAGACTGACTTCATGTTAATTATCCATAAAGTCAGGTTATAAAGACAAATGTATGTGGCATAGAAATGTTATGTTATACACTTTAGGTCTACATATAGCTGTGGCGTGGCTTGGAGGAAAGCCTGGTAATACCAAACTGACCTAACCTTCACGTTTCACAGCCGCTACATTTAATAATACCTCAGGCTGCCAGCTGATTCAGTTAGCCAAAGGAAACCATAGAATTTCAGAGACATTCTTCGTTTCCATCATCAGGGTTGTGATGTGACTACCAATTCTTCCAAAATAACAGCCACAAGATGCCGGAGAGCTTAGTTGGTCTCGAACCACTGTCAGGCTGATAAAACTTTATTGTACCAAATAGTTCGATTTAGTATTGAAAACTAACTGTTGCTTAGCCATGAAAGAGCGGTGGATATAGGCCTCTTTATGCTTTATATGGTATTTTAGCAACAATAAAGGGGACAGAACGGAAGACAACAAAAACACTAAAACGTTTTCATATTATAGGAAAGTTATATATCGACTAAGCATAAAACTGCCTGAGTTATCTTGAAATTCGAGTTCTAGAGTGGGCTAAAACAGACGTAATGTAGCGTGTGAGACAACAAACAATTTAAATTCGTTATGCCGGTGAGGAAACAGGTGGCTTTTCGCCAAAGCGATTTATTTTATAATGATTGGCCTATTTAACAACGCTGTCAGTAGCCAAGCTTTCCTACGCAGAGTCTGGGAAACCTGTAACAGTGTCCGGGTTTGTATTATGTGCTCTGATAAGTACATATTTTGAAACAACTGAAGGATTTTCGTATATCATTGGTATAATGAGTAGAAGAGTGTGAGAACTTAAGAAGTTAGGAAATGTAAGCAGGGCTTAACACTATAGCCGTTTTCGCTCTATTAGTGGCCCATTATTCGTGAATACTTTCAATGCAGAATAAAGCATGTCGCTATTTTATTGTGCTTTTGCGTGTGATGTAATGTTAAGTTCACATCAAGTATATATCAGGGGAATCCAGTTGTATAGAGGGTTGAGTCTACTTAGAATCGGTGGGTGTAAAGTTATGTTTAGATATTGAACTATTTCTGCTGCTTCTCACCTCTGCTTTACTTCTTGTAATTCTCTCGTAGTCGCCGAGAAATCTCTCGTCTTGATCATAACTCATCAAAGGGGAGATAGTGTGGTTACTGTATTTATCTCGTAAGGGACGGGATAGCATATTTCCTGTACTTGTCTCGTAAAAGTCGAGATATTTAGACCGTGAATTTGTCCTGAGGCCTCAGTTCGTACCTCACAGAGAACAACTGTTTCTACCACAAAGGCCAATATCAATAATTGTACTGGATCTTCGTAAACTGCCCGTCATTTCTGCCAGATTTTAACCAAAATCGGAAAGTGTGGAAAAATTTTAGTACAAATTCTAACCCCCCAAAATAGAAATTTCACGAAAATCCATCTAATGGGATTCGCGTTTTTCCATGCGGAGGGACTGATAAACGGATGGACATGACAAGAGTAGTAATCGGTGCTCGCTTTGCGAGAAGAGCTAAAAAGAGGGAAACGGAAGAAAGTAGGAAAAGAACTATGGTGGATGAAAGAATTTACGAAGGAAATGATGGAAGGAAACAAACGAAAAAGGAAGAAAGCGAGAAAGAAAGAAAGAAAGAAAGAAAGGCGGCCATAAAGAAATAGTAGGGTAAAAATGAAAATAACAAATATAAAGAAAGAGAAGAAAGAAAAAGCAAGAAGGAGCCAGACGAATGAAAGTATGTGCGAAGGAAATACAGAAGAAAACAAAGAAAAATGAAAATGGAATAAATAACAAATGAAATAAGGAGAAAATACAAAGCACAAAGAGAGGAGAAGCAAGAATCAAAAAGACAGGAAGAAAGAAAGGAATACAAGAAGAAAATGCGAAACCTATGGAAGAAAAAGAGAAAAAAAGTGAAGAAATAGCAAATGAAGGAAGTTATTAAAAAGGAAACAAAGGAAAGAAACAAAGAACAAATGAATGAATGAATTAATGATGAAGACAAGCATGAACCATCATGTCTTACAATACATCGTCAACATCGCAGTGCAAATCCGCCTTCACCCAGCAGCAGACCAGTGCGTAGTACGCATATCAATAACCCACATACGATAACGCATTTCATGATGCAACTAGCAGCCAGACGATTCTGACCATACAACCGTGCTCCTTCGGAACCCTAAAGCTACGAATATCGTGCATATGTAGAATCACGTTTCTTTGCCTAAACCCACATTTCAGACGTGTGTAATGGACGCTGTATCGACAACATGGCGTCGGCGTCGTATATGGTGACACTCACCAGGCGCACTAATAGGTCCAGCCATCCAGCATCCCTCTGCCACCCCTCACTCGCTTCTAATCCTCCCTCCACTGCTCCACTCCACCCACAACCTCCCCTATGCCAGCTCTTCACCATGTAGGATCGCACAGCGCACGGAGAAACGGAAACTCCTTAAATATTTATGATGTACCCAATATTATCTCTGTCAATTACGTATCACGTTGTTAGCCTGCTCTCTGCTTTCAGACGAAGTTATTGAGCGGTGCAGAGGGCAGCACTGTTGCTTTGTGTTTCGGTTCAAATCTCGACCAGAAGGCACATTTTGTGATCTACTCAGTCGGTCCACGCGAATTCTGATAGACTATCTCAAATTAGCCCCCCGACCGCTTCTTTGTAAATCCTTTAAAGTACATTATTCACTCATTACCCTATCATTCGACTACACATTCTGAGCTATATATAGCGTCATTAAATAAAACGCAGATAAATTAATTCAACGGTAAATTGCTCGATTTACATTAAGATATACAGTTGAACCCGGTTATAACGACATCGGTTTATATTACACCTCGTCTATAACGTCAGATATTCTGTGGTACCAATTAATTCCTCACTGTTAACCGTAACATTATATTCCTCGGTTATAACAACACTCGTTTATAACGACACAAAATATTCACTCCCTTTCATGACGTTATAACCGAGTTCAACTGTATTTAGTTCCATATTCGGTAAGACTAATTTTCAGAGTAAACTGGTTCTATACCAGGGGTGCACAAATCCTGGGCGCCAGATCACCGTAGCGACTAAAATTTTGTACAGAGGCGCCTAATATTTATGGATTCTCAGTTTGGAACCTCCGGCGCCTACAGTTTTGAGTTGGCTCAGATATTTTTGGGAAGTTTTTGCGCCCCTGTTCTGTACTTACGTCTGTAAGGTACGTGTTTCGAAAATCTGACAACTGCCACATGTTCTTACATATCTCTGTTTTGTGTTTGTGCTTCACCGCATGTAAAGCTATGTCATGATCATTTGCATTCAATCCTTACATTCACAGCATGCACAATAATTTGCTTTCTCAATACAAACCTTTTAAACCGCACTTGAAACAGCATCGTTAATCAACCCGTGAATAAATGAATTCAAGAAACTTCATGAGTAGATTCTGGATACGTAATTTATAATTTTCCGGCAGAAAGAACTGTAGCATATAAAACTGGCTGTCCACGTAATACAAAAATTAACAGAGGTATAATGTAATAATCATTTAATATAATTGAACATTACGTCTTAATGTGGGAACGAATATTTACAAAAATGCGAAAAAATCATTATCATGAATCCACATTTTATATGCCACTTATACATCCACGTAAACGTACATAGAAATATCCATAAACAAATGAATAATAAATGTCATTCTAAATTACTATTATTATCATTTAAATCCATTCAATTATATATTTATACACGTAATAGCTCCATAGCCGATCGCAGTGGCCGCGCGGTCTAAGGCGTGGGTCTTCGGCCGCTCGCTTACTAGGATCGTGGGTTCGAATCCCACCGGGGACATGGATGTCTGTCTCTTGTGAGTGTTGTGTGTTGTCAGGTAGAGGTCTCTGCAACGAGCTGGTCCCTCGTCCAGAGGAGTCCTACCGACTGTGGTGTGTCTAAAGTGTGTGACCATGAAACCTCGACGAAACGAGGAGGCCCAGGCCCATATAGGGCTGTCGAGCCATACAAAAAAAAAAAAAAATAAAATGGCTCCATAGCCTAATGACCCATTACGGAAGATAATTTTAGAATCCTCTCTGTACTATTTTTCCAATGTGTTTGACATGCCAGAGATCTGAGATTAAATTTTCATTGTCTATTACAAGGCAAGAATAAAATGCTATTTTCTGTGGTTCTGGTTGCATCTGTACCTATTGACGATGAATATTTTCGTCTGACACTACCTACAGATTGGTCTTATCTATACACCTACATTTCGTCTGAGAAGGCAGGTAGGTCCAGTCATCGAATCATTTGACTATGTTACTCTTACAAATTTATACTTTAAAGTGTTGGATAAATACATTTATTTCGTCTATCTGCTGACGGCGTTTTAAACAGCGCCGAAAATAACTTACGCTTTAGATCGTTGGTTAGTAGAATAATTATTGAATTATTAATTGAAAAAAAAAATGAGAGAGGAAACAGTCGTGATTCAATTTGGCGTAGACGACTTTGCATTGAAGGACGAAGGAAAATCACGGAAATATCAGTTTCATGGTCAGTGTCTCAGGTGAGATTCGAAGGCACTTCAAGAACACAAGTCAGAAACTCTACCACTTCAACAAGTTTGATTGTTCACCCTACATACAATTTAAATATGCCTATGTCCTACACAGACACGCCTGAGCCCATATTTGTAACGAGTGCAGACCCGTATTTCAAATTTATATTAAGCGATATCTCCAGAAATATATTGCTAACTTCCAAAACGGTGAGACAGAGAAGCCTGTGTGTCCCGCGACTTTCAGTACGGACTTATTTCCACTGAACCCACTTTCCGTTGGAATCATTCGGTAAAAAATTTCAGGACTTCTACATGACACACCGGCACTTCTCATATTGCAAAATACAATTTCATATCATCAAATTTCTGCTCGAGCGACATCCATCTCAATGCCTCTTACGATCAACTCCATCTATACACCCACCTCGCAAGCCTAATCCACTCCATTCCCAAACCCTAAAAGAAACGTCTACAGCAGCGGTTCCCAGACTTTTATTTGTGTGACATTCAAGCAGTAAATGTTATGTGACCCGCGACCCTACCATGGAAACAGCAATAGGCAGTGATATTTACTATAAATAAACTAATACTAATGCCCTTTGTTGCACACTACATAACACTGCTACTAATTAAAAAAATATTACATTTTTAATGTTACTTGTCAAATCCAATATTTTTTGGGACAATATTAAATAGAAAAAATATTAATATACAGATTCAATAATTACATTTTCTCGGCTTATTCTCTTTGAATTTAGATACAAATTTTGATTTCTTTTCATAATTTTCGAGTTCTCCATAGAATACCCAGCGACCCTGATTTGGGTCGGGACTTGAAGTTGGGAACCACAGGTCTATAGTAAGACCACAGATCTATATAAGACCACAGGTCTATAGTAAGACCACAGGTCTATAGTAAGACCACAGGTCTATAGTAAGACCACATGTCTATAGTAAGACCACAGGTCTATAGTAAGACCACAGGTCTATAGTAAGACCACAGGTCTATAGTAAGACCACATGTCTATAGTAAGACCACATGTCTACAGTAAGACCACATGTCTATAGTAAGATCACATGTCTATAGTAAGACTACAGATCTATAGTAAGACCACAGGTCTGTAGTAAGACCACATGTCTATAGTAAGACCACAGGTCTATAGTAAGACCACAGGTCTATAGTAAGACCACATGTCTATAGTAAGAACACAGGTCTATAGTAAGACCACAGGTCTATAGTAAGACCACATGTCTATAGTAAGACCACAGGTCTATAGTAATACCACAGGTCTATAGTAAGACCACGGGAGGAAATTCCACGGATTTGAGCATTTGAGCAATTTTGAAAATTTGAGCATTCCCACTGTGTGCTTGCTGGTATGCTTCCCACAGAACTTTCTGGTACGTTAATTAGTCTAAAATGATTGTCGCTAACTCAGGTTATCGCTAGGTTATCGCTACTAACATTGCTCTGAAGAAAATGGCTTCACGACTGGAAGCTAAAGTGCAAAGGAGTGCGAAGTTAACATTCGTTCATCTCGTAGTCTGTCTTAAGACAGGTCCATAGCCTCTTCCAAAGCGAGTTCTCCACAGACTGCGATATAGTTCTTCCTATTTAAATTTCCAGTATCCTTTCGTTTCCTTAAAGACATCCAGTAGTTGCTTACGTCTTCTTCATCGCCTTCCTGTCACTTATTCCGTCTATCTTTCTTTCAATCACGTGTTTTAGAAGGCAGTTCCCACGTAAGATGTGTCCAATCTAGTTAGCCTTCTTTCTTTTTATTGTATAGAAAATTACTGAGTGGGTCGGTCCACGAGACTTCTTTCCACGTTCTCAGAACAGCGATATTCCCATTACAGCCGTGTAGACTCATTTCAGAGCACAGGCTCTGTTGTGACCGGAAGTTGAGAATAATAATTTTCATGTTTCAGCCTAGTCGATCCGGACGTTCTTGTGGTTAAATACTGACGTCTCGATTTCAAACACAAATTGAGGGTTTTTTTTTTGTGTTGACCTGATACCATAAAACTCCATGGAGCAGAGTCCTTCTTGAGAAGCTAACAGGTCCTCAGCTAGTCAAGAGATTCCCCGGATGTTACGGAAACAGAAGGGTCATTACTGCATTCACACGAGAGCGATACCTGTCCTTATCCTGAGCCATATCAATCCAGTCCACGCTCTCCATCCCACTTCTTGAAGATCCATTTTAATATTATCCTCCCATCTACGCCTGGGTCTTCCAAGTGGTCTCTTTCCCTCAGGTCTCCCCACCAAAACCCTGTATGCACCTTTCCCCTCACCCATACGTGCTACATGCCCCACCCATCTCATCCTTCTTGATTTGATCACCCGAATAATATTTGGTGAGGAGTACAGATCATAGAGCTCCTCGGTTTGAGGTTTTCTCCCCTTCCTTTTAATCTCGTCGCTTTTTGGATAGGGTCCTGTAACCATTGCAATGACCCCATTACTTTTGTTTAAAAATTTTAAAAATTCCTTCTTCTAACCTATATATTTCATAATTTAAAGTACATAGTCCTGGTCACAATTTCACTAAATTTTAGGCGTGAATATTGTATATCGAGAAAAAAATTCGGAGACAGATGTGAACAAAATAAATTATATTGTTCTTATAGAAAATTCAATGAAATTTGTATCACTGTGAAGTTCTGTTGTTTTAAATATTTGTCACATTATTACCAAATGTTATCCTATAAGAGAGAAAATTACCGAATAATAATATTACTTGCTAATATGTTTGATTGTTTGATAAACTTCTCAATTAATCAGAAAAAGAACAGCATCACAGAACTACACTTTTCTCTACAAAGCACAATACCTTCAGTATTTCATCAAATGTAACGAAAGACTAAGCTCGAATATGTTGGTAATACGTGCCTACAAAATAGCGAAAAGGAGTAAATTATAAGACAATTAGTGACTTGAAAAAAGAAATATGAAGTATATCCATTTAAAGAACATTACCATAGCAATATTATGACATATATTTATTCATGCTAAATTATTCGTTTTTAGAAATTAACAGCACGGTATTGTGCATTGCAAATAAAAATTACCAGATGAAAAAAAAAATTCAATATTCAACAATCAACATTATAATACACAATGTGGAAATGTGTGAAGAGGGTTATGCTACTTAATGGCGGCCAAGAAAGTCTATTTGGCAACACGGTGTCTCGCACGTAACAGTTTTCTATTATCTGCTTTCACATGTCACACACAGATGGCAGGGTGTTAGCCTTTCTGTATCTCTTAGCATGTGTCACTTTTGTAATGTCCAGTTACTGTTTCTTTGTGTTTACATTCTTTAATTGCCAAAAGCATGTGATAATGGCTGTAAAGAGAGAAGAGTACAAGAACCACAAATCAGATATAAAGGACCACTCCTAGTGCAAAAATAGACAAGTCAATTTATCATATAATGTGCTAAATAATAAAATCGATAATCTTGCAAATTTATAAAACAATGTAAAACATTTTTTTAATGTAGTCCTATACTAATTTAAGCACCATCCCTTCAAGATTTATGGGGAGGGGGGAGTGTCGTCCAGTCCATAGCTCTGCATTACGCAGATCTATCTCAGCACAAAAAATCCGAAGTCCTCTCGTCCAGTCCATAGATTTACAACAGCTTTTCCCAAACTATGTTCCGCGGAACACCAGTGTTCAGCGAAAAAAGTCGAGAAACCAAAAAATCATATATTTTTAAGTAAATTTCAATTTAGCATATTTGATCATAGTTTAAGATACTGTTCACATAAGAATTTTTATAACAACTTTTCATTTGTTTACTAACACATCTCGTTGCGCTGACTTCTATTTGATAAATGACGGACCACAAAACATACGTGTTCCGTAAATATGTACTGAGTTAAAGAGCGTTCCGTTACCAAAAGGGTTTGGGAAGCGTTGCTTGACACTACGCTGAGTTTTCCGGTACAAACCTAGTCTTATGAATAAAGAGATGTCGAAAGTATGAGATTAACTTTTCTTTCACTGCAGTAAACATTGAAGTGTGCGGTATCTTGGAACATGACGCCGTGTAGTTTGACAGGTATCTCCTATTATTTCAAAGATACATGCTGCCTGTTAAACACGCTCACTCACTCTCCTCTTCTTCTGCTCTAATGATGAAGAAAGCCAGTTGCTTTGCATCTCTGGAGCTTGTCCTTCAGACTACACGGTGCCACATCTCAGGAGATCATAAGATTAAATTTTGAAAGACTTAAATTTTACACTTGATTTTGAATAACGTATTAAATATTGTAATCACAAGGCATTGTGTAATTTTGACATTACTTTTAAGCAACTGATTTCTGAGCTGAATATTCCTATAAAGGGGAAAAATATTCCTACCGTAGGATACCAAATACTACTACTACTACTACTATAGTGCTGCTAATATTAATAGCAGTACTAATAAACATAAAATAAAATAAGTTAATACACTTCTGATTCATTTTTTAAACTCAGCTATATTATTCAACTAAAAAAAATCATCTAACATGAAATATGGGTAAGGTTTTGTTGTGTGCATTTGTATATGAAGAGAGTGTACGCTATTTTCCACACGACAAGATGCTGGAAGCGACATCTGCTCGGGACAGAAATGTCTTAATAAAGCCCACAAAACATAACAATAACGCCGCGCGTACGCTGCAAGCAGCAGCTAGACTTCTTGGCTGTTTCCTTGGAAGCTAAGGTAACACGCCCGTAAGCAGAGGCCCCATGCCAGTAAATCAAGCATCACACACAGCACTGCCAAATTCATGCCTGAAAATTAGGGGACATTACTGCAGATGGCACTTTGAAAGGAACAAGGCAGCAATTCTATGGTTTATTTAATTTATTCATTTCTGTGCCTGAAGATGGAAGTGTGATTTCCTTCCGAAATGTTAGCCTTTATTTAAAATAGTTCTGTGCGTCATATCCCTGGACAGACAGCAATGTTTATAGCTACAACGTCTGTGGAAGCCCCAAATGTCACATATTTATTCATATAATGACACTCTTAGAATCTCACAGAGTAACATTTCCATTGGTAAGATTATTAAGGAACGACGAATATGGAAGCCTAAAAAAGGAAACGGTCGTGACCCGACTTGAGGAATGGTCCCAGTGTTGACCCAGGAGGAGGGACTGAGGAAAGGAAAAAAAAATTTTTTGTCGGTCTCCGGAAAGAGACAATGCTCTGATAGAGAAAGCAATTATAAACCAAAAATAATTTCTATTGAGATAAGGCGAGTATAAATAATGAGAGGTGGCATTGAAGAGGTGCAGGATATTGAATTTCACCTTATAAGTTATATAAGGCTTTCTTTTTTCCATGGCGCATTAGCCCCTAGTGGGCCAGGTCGTCCACATTTCCGAGGCTTCACGATCACACACTCAGACACACCACACTCGGTAGGACTCCTCTGGACGAGTGACCAGCCCGTCGCAGAGACCTCTACCTGACAACACACAACACTCACAACAGACAGACATCCATGCCCCCGGTGGGATTCGAACCCACAATCCTAGTAAGCGAGCGGCCGTAGACCCACGCCTTAGACCGCGCGGCCACTGGGATCGGCGATGGAAAAATTGACATTTAAAAGTTACAGAAAAATGAAAGTCTATAAACAAATTTAACAACAGTCACACCCCCCATCTTCCAAAAAATATGTTTCTGAGAAGAGCTTTAATTCAGGAAATACAAAAACTTTGCACGATTTTTTCAAAACCTGAGTCTTTACTATAAAGAAGAATGTCTACTGGAGTAAATTTCAAATAAACACTAAAATAGTGATTTATATAGTAGTTACTAGGCTTTTAAGGGTTAATATGATAAGGGGTCATATTATAGTTTCACTTACAGTCAAGGAAGTCATACAACAGAGTTGCTAAACTTAATGTTCATATTAATTACTGCTTCAAGCCTAAAATCTTTAGAGTTGACTCTGGTTTTCTTAATAACCATTTATATTATTTTTTTAAATTAATTTTTTTTTTGTTTTTATAACAACGTTGGTATCGAAATATTTACTCTATGGTCAAACAATTTTAATTTTTACTTAGGCCTCATAGACAAAAACCCTAATTGTTATTATATTCGTTTATAATTTATCCATCGATGTAAAGGGGAGAGCTACTTCCTATAATAAACAGAGCTTTCCAATTTATAGTCTTGTTAGTAGCCTGATGATGGCTCATTTCCAGAGACGAAACTAGTCGCCAAATTAACGTATGTAATGTAACTTGTTGGATATGATTGAAGAGTTGTATAGACATACACTTGTGATAAAATTTGGACAGAGTTCTGAGGTTCTTCAAACTTTATTACGACTGAATGCTTTATCAGATGTTGTCTCGTTCGTCTCCTAGACACACAGTACAGAGATCTCAAACCTAAGGCGTCATTAAATGGGAACAAATCCCTTTCTATTGCTTTTAAGTACTTAATTAACTCTGAATGGTCGAGAAACTCCGGATAACGAATGAGGATTATATCCTATTCACAACCCTCTTCAAGAAAGGGGGGGAAAAAAAGCAAATAGTTAAAAAAACATTTTAAAACACCCCCACTTATCCTACCCTTGTTTTACTGTGGTCTTATATAAGCCCCTTGTGGAGCAGGTGCATGCAAATTAGAGGGTTAGGCAGCAGTTTCTTCGTGCGCTATTGATGTTTCTTACGAAGAAACCTTGCAAGATTTTCATCCCCACCCTTGTCTCTCAGCAAAATTCATATGTAGGGCCATAAGCTTATGTTCTAGACCGGCGGCTAGCCATTTAGGCTAAAGTCTTAACCCCCTAACATAAATGTGACTCACGCGTGGGGTGTTCTACCCCTAAAGGCTGATCCATCCAGCAACATCGCCTGATACGTGGCGAAAACGTCCAGTAGCTAAGGACCACCACAAAACTTCTCTCACCCTTCTCTTTGCTTCTCCTCCCCCCCCCAACCCATTTCATCCCTTCAGCTCTCTTCATCTTGAGTAAGGAACAAAAAAGCCCCATAAAAATGCGTGCTTTAGCTCCGTCCCTCCTCTTCTTTTCGTCTCCGCTCAGCCCTGCGATATCAGAGCCTAACTAAAGCTTGGACAATGTTGTGTAGTCACTTCCAATTATAAAGGCTTGATTGCTACCTGAAACCTCTTCTTGCTTTGTGCGTAGGACTATACCAATTTAAATGGCTGGAGAAAGCAAAAAGAATAAAAATAAATTAATCAACTACGAATACATGTGGCGAAATTTTACAGTAGATGCAGCAGCCCCTAGTGGGCCAAGGCCTCCTCGTTATCGAGGGTTCACGAACACATTCAGACACACCACACTTGGTAGTACTCCTCTGGACAAGTGATCAACACTCAAGAGTCACAAGAGACAGACATTCATGCCCCCGGCGGGATTCGAACCCGTAATCCCAGCAAGCGAGCGGCCGCAGGCCTACGCCTTACACTGCGTGGTCACTGGGTTCGGCTGAACGTAGGCATATAAGTATTTAATTACAAATTAAAACACATTTTAACTGATAAAATTTAATTGCTAAATCTGTATTTTTCATACAGATGAAAATTTTAATTCTTTGTCAATGTGGATTACCAAATTATGGAGTCTTATAAGTGGATGCCAATGTTGTAGAGGAGACCTATCTTCAACATACCGCAGAAACAAAGCCGTGGAAATGGAAGCAGTATATACATCCGAAGTTATGCAGTGTCCTGATTCATATGCTTACAATTCATATAAAATAATCAATTGATTCCTAATGCATTCAATTTATTGCTCCAACTAAATGCACATTACTAGTTACATATCAGTGTTAAACACGTAGCTGCGACATGTTTCGGTACAGGCGTGCCATCTTTACGGAGCACAATATGCCATGTTTAAAACCAACTGCCAGTGACAAGCCTCTACAGACTATGGAACCTTGCAAATAGTGGCTTGTCACTGACAGTTGGTTTTAAACATGGCGTATTGAGCTCCGTAGAGATGGCACGCCTGTACCGAAACATGTCGCAGCTACGTGTTTAACACTGATATTTAACTAGTAATGTGTCTTTGGTCTGTACAGTAAATTGAGCACATTGATCTAAAAATAGCACGGAATGGACAACTTTAAAATAATTGGTCTGTAAGACTTCAATGAATGATATTCAACACTTTTTACTTATTAGGCTTTAATAAATTGAAAGTACAGTACAGTAAACGTAAAGTTGTCCCTGTGTAGGCTGCAAAATCGTATTGGAGAGCAAAGGTCTAGTTCCACACTTCTTAACATCAGCACTAGATGGAGATGTGTGGCCATATTCAATATACCGTCCGCTTTACAGCCGGAGAAAGGGTCACGGTGTCCATTGAACCGGAGACTGGATAGTGCCCAGAGACGGTCTTATAGTTTCAAAAGAGGCAAAATGCGTAGAATTACGTAGAGAATTAAAAAATTAAATTATGTATTAATACGATGTCTGTATCAGAAGGAATGCATTCAAATTTTTTAAAAAGTTAAAATTTCGGAATTCGAAACTTGTAGTAGACGTTACCGGGGGTACGTGGTGGTGCAGTTGGTTGAGGTACTGCGCTACATGCTGGGAGGTTGCGGGTTCGATTCCCTATGGTGTCGATTCAGCGTCTAAAAGAAATGAGTACGTGGAGTATCTCCTGGCGGATATAAGGCGGCCGGTGAGTAGAGATGACAACCGTGCCACATTCATGTGTGCCTATTGTCTAGAAATTCTGGGAGCCTCAAACTCTTGGCGCCCTAAGGGCCTATCCAGGCCTGTAATGGGATTGCTTTACCAATACCCGTTACCGTCATATGTCGTACTGAAAGCCGGGTAAGTGGTCGTACGGAAAGCTGTAATGGTTCTCCGTCTTGTCCCCCGCAAGTTTCAGGTTTAATTTAAAAAAGTTTTCCTTCTACTACTGCATATGTTTTGAACTGCGCCCCTACTTCATCTCATTCAGAATTTGTTTCGATACAATGAAACTGCTTGGAACTCAGGCTGATATAACCCTTTGTGTTACAAACAATAAAACCAGCTACTGTATTAGTGGAACAAAACTTGTATTTTAGTGGGAAAAACCGCAGCTACTGCTAGGTGATTTCTCACCAAATTTCCGAAAGTGAGCCAGTTAGCCGCGCCATGCCTCTCTGTCGACACGTAACAAATCTAGAACATCTAAATCAGCGGTTCACAAGTTTTACAGTTATCTAATTGCCACCTCAAAATTCTAGGCGCCACAAGCGTACCATGAAACAAGTTGCATACTGAGGATACACAAATACTGGGAGACACTATACGAAATGTAGTCACTTTAATAACATGGCGCCAGGGGTTTTTGCACCCCTGATCTAAATTAATTTTCATTAAAGTAGATTTTGAAGCTTTCGCGTATTGAAATTTAATAAAGTCCTCTCGGGCTGGCAGACTAAGTCTCTGAAACATTCTGCATTAACCCTCTGACGTTTTTGTCAGGTCGAAAGAATTTTATTGGATTTTCATTACGTTTGATATTGGGGAGTTTCACTAAAATTTATTAAAACATCCAACTTTGGGTTAACACTGGAAAACAAATGAGACTACTTGAAAATAAAGAGGAATTTCTGCAAGAATTTGGAAGGTATTAATAGAACATTAAATGTTCAGTCTAAAACAACTGTATTTTATTTAATAGCTACATGTTTCGCTTTAGAGATAGACCATCATCAGGCTAGATATACAGTCATTAAAAATCAGGTAAAAATGCAAAATACAATATATCATTATGTTATTTGTTTATCTTCAAAATGTCTGGCCGAATTGCTGTGGACTAGACCTGTAAATATTAATCACATGAGAATTTATAGTGGTGCTAGCTTTTTTCATTTCTTTAAGCGGACGTTACCCCGATGGTACACGTTGTACTCTACAAATTAAATTATGTTTCAAAGAGGTGCCTTAGAGGTTTCTAATTTTATTGTAAGGCTTGTAAGGTTTATTGTTTTCGAGGCGCTTTCGCAAAATTGCGAAAAGCGACTATTATCTTCTTCATGTTTGTCTGTCCGTCCGCATGGAATAACTCGGCTCCCACTGGGCAGATTTTCAAGAAATTTGGTATTGTATTATTTTTCTAAAGCCTATCGAGAAAATCCAAGTTTTATTAAAGTCTGGCAAGAATAACAAGTACTTTACATGAAGACCTGCGTATATTTGTGATAAAATCTGTCTGAATTGTTGTTTAGAATGAGAAATATTTTAGACAAAAGTTGTAGAGAAAATCAAAGCACACATTTTATATTCAAAATTATTTCCCGAAAATCGTGTCGTTTATGACATAATGTGGAAAAATATGGTACAGCCAGACAGGCCACAGATTACAATATAATACGGCGCATGCGCTTTGCATGGTGCATAACTAAGGCTACAGACACACACACTCAGAATGTATAATACTTATTGCTTTTCCAGGGAAAAAGTAAGAACGCGAACGCGCTGCAATATTACGTTATACTGACTTTCTAGTTACTTATGAAAATGAGTAGGTCAGATTATGGGGTCTTCGTATTACAATTGCAAACGTCCTGAATATGGCTTAAGTTAAGCTGAAACATGTAGATGTAATTGTGGCGTCTAAAATACATATTTGTTTGTGACGGTTTAATTAATGACAACTTCACGTAAATTTTGCTAATGACAGCTCAGTCACTTGAAAGGTCATTAGCCTCACCACCGCAAAGTTTGAGACTCGTGTATAATTTTTGCTTCACTTCAGCTTTTGATTCTAACTATTTTGGTTACAGCCTATCTTCAAGTCTGAAATTTCTTTATATCTGTACTAACTGTGCTCGAACAGAAAATTGTGCATTTGTTTCGTGTTGTTTGCCTTCCACTGTGCTACTTACCTTCACGACATTACGCTTATTTCAGCAGAACCTTACTTTGTCTGACGCTAATACCTTTTTATTCCAAAATCTCATAGTATGGAAACGAATTTTTTCAGCAGAATATAACTTAATTGTCCCATTCAGTTAATGAATCCCCTAAATGGGTACAAAAGTGTTACTCCTCAGAGCTGTAAACCAGCATTGTTATGCCCAATTTTCCAAATGGTGTTTTTTAAATATTAAACTTATCACCAACATACCAAGGAAGATGTTTCATGCAGTAGTATTAAGTGTTCGGCAGCTAACCTCCGGTCTCCGCCATGACAGTGACTATTTCGACTAAAATTATTTTTATATTGCCTTAGTAATCAAAGAAAAATTCCGCGATAGCGCCTTAAAATGAGCCACGACTGCTTCCTTTCATGTCACACCCAATTCATCGTTCAATATTATCCAATCATTCCACGCCATAAAAATTAGTTTGCATTAATTTTTTTTTTTAGTCGTCCTCTTCTACCTACTCCGGTTTTCCCGTTTCAGTGTCGAGGTTTGTAATTCCTTTTGATCACACTGAGAGACACACCACAGTCGGTAGGACTCCTCTGGACGAGGGATCGGCTCGTCGCAGAGGCCTCTACCTGACAACAACAAACACCACTCAGAAAAGACAAACATCCATGCCCTCGGTGGGATTGGAACCCACAATCCTAGTAAGCGAGCGGCTGAAGACCCACGCCTTAGACCGCACGACCACTGGGATCGGCAGTTTGCATTAACAACATCGTCAAATAGACTACAAACATCCTACAAACACCAACCACATGCATGACAGTGACCACTCTGCATATCTCCGCTTTAAATGCTAGTATACAGTAACCGTCTGTTCGACTCTATAATTAGACCTAAGAAGTAGTCAACCATTGCAAGCACTAAGCTAGTCAAGTAACGTCTACAAATTCATATACACCTTGAGGACAACGTTGCGATCCTATTACAAACAACAAGAAGGGCAATGTACGTATAACGTAATGTTTAGGTGCGTTCGCATAACCTTTCTTTCCGTGTAAAAGCAATAAGTATTACATATTGTGAGTGTGTGTCTGTAGCCTTAGTTATCCGGCATGCAAAGCGCATGCGCCGTATTATATTGTCATCTGTGGCCTGTCTGGCTGTACCATATTTTTACACATTATCTCATAAACGGCAAGATTTTCGGGGAAAAAATTTTATTGAACACAAAATTTGTGTTTTGATTTTCTGTAAAACGTTTGTCTGAAACATTTCTCATTCTAAGAATTCAGCAAGATGTTATCATAAATATACAGAGGTGTCATGTAAAGTACTCGTTATTTTTTGTCAGATTTTAATTAAACTTGTATTTTCTCGACAGGCTTTCGAAAAATAATAAAATATCAAATTTCATGAAAATCCTTCTAGTGGGAGCAGAGTTTTTCCATGCGGAAAGACAGACATGACGAAGCAAGTAGTAGCTTTTTGTAATTTTGCGAACACGACTAAAATGTGGTTCATGCTGTTTACAATATAATCAAGCCTCTTTGTTAGAACCATACTAAATACATACATAGACTATATGGGCAAAACGAAGAGATCTTGACAGGTTTATAGTACATAGGCTACAGGCTGGAACGTGGGGTTAATTCCTGCGAGGTGGAAAAATTTTCTTGTCTTTTCTGAAGCATCCAGAGAGGCTTTGGGGTCCACAAGTCTTCCTAATCACCGAGTAATGGGGGGGGGGGGCCCTTTCCCGTCGGAAATGCCACCTACATCTAACACCATTCTCTCATTATTTCTTCATTACGTGATGTGTAATTAGTCAAAGAGGCATATTTACGTGTACACAATTTTAAGCACAGTGCTTGAAAGGCCATGAGGCTGAAGTAGAGAAGCTGTTTTAACATTAATACTTTCAATTAATCAAAAATGTTTTTTCTGTTCTTTATTATTCATTATTAAACGTGTTCATACGTAATTTTCATTAGAATGGTAGTTTATGCAGAGTTCCTTGGAATTTTGCCTGAAACGGATCCACCCTTGTTGAAGCAGAGTGTGTGTAGTCTAAGGAGATGCTGTTAGACGGAGGCTGAAATAGCAGGGAATTTTGCTCCCATCTCCACGATTATTATGAGGGGGAAGACTAAATGGTTCTAGAGAGAACTGAGGGTGGGGGAAAGAAAGAAGACGCAGAAAGAAAAGAAAAAGAAAAATTTGGCGGCGGCGCTGACGCGATTTTAGGGTCAGCATTCTAAAAAGAAAATGCTTCTATATCTTCTTCTTTGCTTCCCTCATACAAATACAAACCGTTTCTTCCGATAATGTGCGTGACAGTGCTAAAAACTCCGCGAATAGAAAAGCGACGGTGGCGCCTCTTATGTTCGTCTTGCACAATTAGCTGACTTCTGTGCTCAAAACTTCTGTCTCTTTTAATTGACACTTTAAAATCAATGTTAACGAGAAGATTGTTTTAATCTTATTGAAAGAGTATTACAAGACCCTTAATTATGACACGTAATTGTGTCGTACAGGTGAAGCCATCCCTGTACAGGCCTGGACAGGCCCCCTAGATTTAAAGACAATCGGCACATGAAGGTGGTAAGGTTATCAGCCCTAAGCATCGGCCGCCTTTACCCCCTCCCCAGGAAATATTCCTGTTATTCATTTCTGTTAGAAGCTGAGTCGACCCCAGGGCCATAGTGGGGCCGTAAGAATTAAGTCTATAAAAAATTCAAATTATTCCATCGGGAATGGAACCCGCGACATTCCGGCTTCTAGCGCATTGCCTCAACCAAATGCCCTACCGCATGCCTCGTGTCGTACAGGCATATATATAATTGTCCTCGTGCTTAACTTATCACCGAGCTATGAAGACATACGGCGGAATGGAAGTATAGCTCCATGTATTCTTAACATCGACACTAGATGGAGAAAAGTGACCAGTTACGCCCGTGACTGCTTTAGGCTCGAGGTAAAAGCCAAAGGTAACCACTGACTAGGAGGTTGAGTGAGCTGTGGAGCCGGTCTCGATGTCTCAGAGAAGAGAAAACTCTCCTGCGCTTACCGGGAAATTGAAACCCGATGGCCCGGTCGACCTGCCACTTAACTAACTAACTACATAGAGCAGAGTCCTTCTTGAGAAGCTAACAGGTCGTCAGCTAGTCAAGAAATTCCCCGCGTTTTAAGGAACCCGAAGGTTCATTGCCGCATTCACAACAGCCCGCCACCTGTCCCTATCCTGAGCCATATCAATTCAGTCCACGCCCCCATCGCAATTCTTGAAGATCCATTTTAATATTATCCTCCCATCTACGCCTGGGTCTTCCAAGTGGTCTCCTTCCCTCAGGTCTCCCCACCAAAATCCTGTATGCATCTCTCCTCTCACCCATACGTGCTACATGCCCCGCCCACCTCATTCCGACCTGCCATTTACATGCTAGAGTTTTGTGTGATATTAATTGTTTGAAACGTGTTGAATTTATTATTGAAGTAATATCACTGTAGAGTGTAAAATTATAACATGGCGCGCGTGCGAAATTCCAGCCTTCGGTGTGACAGTGATAAGGAAAGGGCGTATTTGTAAATGTGGGATTAAGTAGCCTAGTTAAAATACGTGTGGAACATTTGTACAAGTAAGAATTATAAATATGGTGAAGGTGTTAGATTTTGAGACTAAATCTGGCAAATGTAAAGCAGTCGGTGGCATGTATGCACGGACATGGGTCACCGAACCCTGTAATTCTTGCCGTTCTTTACAAAAACACTGAAATATTTTAAGGGAAATAGATGCTGTTAGCACTTAACCATAATCCTTGTGGCGAGCGTCACTGAATTACAAGAGATAAATATGCTTAACCATTTAGAACAGTGGTTCCCAAACTTTTTCGGTCCACCGCCCCCTTGGTTCCATACACAGACCCACAGCGCCCCCCTACCTTTTTTAAAAAACATAAAAATGCGCTTTTGTTTCCACTTTTATTTTATATTTAAAAAATCGTTTAAATAAAATTATAAGAGTTAAACTTAATGTTTTATGTGTTAGTTAAAAATTAAAAATTAATTATATTTTTTATGATTAACAATAATTCATCTAGCAACAGTTTATTAAAAATATTATGTGCTTGAATAGGATTCATAAATTAATATACTAAAAAATTTAGTTCATTTTTTTGTCTAAAGCGCCCCCTGTGAACATAACATCGCTCCCTTCCACCTCTCGTACCTATTATCGCCCACCTCGGTAATCCCACCGCCCCCCCAGGGGCGGTACCGCCCACGTTGGGAACCGCTGATTTAGAAGAACATCATACTTCTGTGCGTTAATATTTTCGTTTAATGTACCAAACAAATGCATTTACAATATATATGACATTACAGTTACTTCACTCCGACATGTTTCGGCATGACAATGCCATCTTCAGGGAGTACATACCAAGCTTAAAATCACTTACAGTAATTAATTACATCTATAAATTTCATAACCTTCAATTAATTCTGCAGTTAATTCCAGTTTTTATATGGATAAAATATGTGAATTTTGTATTGTATTATGGACATACATGTGTAGGTCATGTTGTAAAACATTTAAATACAAAATATTCGAAATGTATAAAACATAATCAGAGACAATACTATTCTAAGTCGTGGCATTATGTATTCAAATATCTATTGTAGTCCTCGATCCAACGCGGACCGTGTCTCTGAATGACATGTGGTGTGCTGTGTACAGGTGGCAAATAAGTACACTATAAAATATTTATATGCACCGGCATTACTACTGGTCGTCTATGATTACATGCCTTTACTTGCTGCTAAATTATAGACAGTTACCAACAAATGCACAAACCATAAATAAAGGCATAAATCAACCTTTTATCATAATTAAAACCCTACACATGCTTTATGATATTAAGATAAAATTATGACACTATGATAAAAAGTTGATTTATGCATTTATTTATGGTTTGTGCATTTGTTGGTAACTGTCTATAATATAAAAATACACGGTGAATTAAGACTAAAATTTGCTGCTAAATATTTAAAACTGTCCTTCTTATGTTCTACTTCAGACATTACATCATTCTAAACACTGCTTATTGCAATATATTGGCCTTAAAATGGGGTTAGTTCGTGTTTAAAATTTCTGTAAAACCAGCTGATAAGTTATAACTGTTTGTATTAGTAAGAATTGTATTAGTAAGTATTAGCATCATAAAAGAGATGTGTTTCTTATAATCAGGAATGTCACACACTAAAGACAAACCCATGTGTTTTGCGCAGGCATGACTAAATCAGGTGGAAACAAGAAACATTTATGTAATAGGCAAATTCAGTAAGAATCTAAAGAGAAATTTAGGTCAAGCAACTTCCCATTATTTTCTATTGCATGACTATTACAGTATCTATGACGTCCCTTCGCAGACGAAAATATCGCTCCATCTAATTAAGTTACGTGTAACGACGCAAGTCTCTAGGCAGAATTGGCTTTCAGTAAAATCAAAAGAAAGCGATAAAGATATGTAACGAATACGGCTGCTTGGATCAACATTTTTTGAATTAAAGTACGTGTAAATGACCGTTTGACTAAAAGCCCGAAGTTGAGTAGAAAGGTGAACTTAATTCGACCTTTTATTTCCAAAGGCGCAACAGCCCCTAGTGGGCCAGGTCCCCCTCATTATCAAGGTTTCACGATCACATAATTCGACGTTACCCTTTGGCATAAAAAGAGCATCAAGAACTCTCATTTATTTAAGCTTTATTCAGCAGTTAACTGCAACGTATTAACTCGAAAATTGACAATTTTATGTGAGCTTCCAGCAATAAGTCTCTCTCATTTTTAAAAAATTAGAACTGCTGTGTTCGAGGGTTGCAGTACTTTTCTGCTTACAACTGCTTATGGAATAATTTAATAACGAGATTTATATAACTTAATAAAGTTGAAATTACAGTGGTGTTAATTTGAAATAAAATTAATTTTCTTCACTAATGAGAAATTGAAAACTGAACACTTCTGTTAATGGAAAGAACGTCCCGACTGCTGTAATATACGAAGTTACAGGTATTAAAGGCTCGTAGCACAAAAAAATTTGAAATGTATAGACCGACGCACACTACATGCCCACTAAATTCATGGGACAAAATCTTTCTGACAGCTAGTCAACTTGTAAAAGCAAGGGAAGGTCTGTTATTTCTTGACGATCCTCGATTTTTGAGAAAAATAATCACTTTTTTTGGAAGGTTTCTATGTTTCTCGTGCTTGTCCCTTTAAGAGTAGGCTACTTGTAACGATAACGACGGGTATGGGATATTGGAACAGTGATATTCACAGGGGAAAACTGAAACATTCGGATAAAAACCTGTCAGAGTGGCTATTTTTCTACCACAAATCCCACAAGAACTGGTCCAGCTTCAAATTCGGGTCGGAGCGGTGAGAAAAAAAGCGAATTAATGCAGCCTTAATCAGATGGCTAATAATTCCCCGTCTTTTATAGAACATGAACATTCATTAGCGTGTTAACAAAAGTCCACCCTATACCTTATCCTCCAACATTCGTGTTCAATCCATTCTATACACATTTACACCAGATTCCAATATTGTCTCGTCAAATGCACCTAGGTGTCCTCAGAGGTCTTTTAAAGTAGTCCAAAAATTGTTTTAACTTCTCATCTTTCCTTTGCCCCTCTTCGCTAATCCTTCTCTGTTTTACTCACTGTAACAATGTTCCGTGATAAAGATACTGATTATACAAGTCTGTTTACCCTCTTAACTTTCTGTCTCTTATTCAGAACAGCACTCTATGCATCCTGTTCTTATATATTCTCAACCTGGTTTCCTCATGTAGGACGACAGACCAAGTTTCACACATTTAAGACAAAAGTGAGATTAGTCAAGTCACTAATGTAAATTCCAGGAATTATTCAAAACATTAAGAATCCTCACATTTCACTTAATTACTTTTAACAAATGTCTCCATTCTAACCTTTAATTTCACTTTCCAGATTCACCTTAGAAAGAAGCTCACACCTACAAATTTCAAACTTGCTTTACAGATATTCTATAACACAAATATTTCAAGCGGTCTATACTCAAGAAAATATACGTCTAAAACTAAGAATCTGCTCTACAAAACCTTCAAAAAGTAAATTTTATACCATAATCAAGTACTTTACATAATATAACCTTAAATTGGTAAAATAACTTCAGAACAGCTGCAATACATACACCTTCAAAATTTATATCAATAACATAAACTCTTATACATTACTGTCCTTTACATAAAAATGAGATCTCATTTCCTTTTATAGAACTTTATTTTGCTAATATTCTCCCAAGTGTTTGTATATATTGTTGATTACCTGAGGATGGCCAGTTTGGCCGAAACATGTCGTAATTAATACTAAATTCTGGAAACAATAAAAATTCATTTGTGATTGACCGGTTATTTCAATATAGTTTTTATGTTATCATAACGGAACGTTTAGAATAAAAGTTAAAGGCAAGATTATGTTATACTTTTTATTGGCTTTATTTTGGAAGTTCTACACGTTGAGAAGGAAGAAAAATTTTAACTGATTATTAAATAATTGCACGAATTTAATCTGCTTTCATTATCTTCGTGAATTGGCCTATAGTCTTCATTTATTCTACCGTCTCCAATATCAAAAATTTTCGTAGGATTTGTTATTATTATTATTATTATTATTATTATTACGAAAAATAATTCCTGGGATTCGACGTTGCGTAATTAACAGACGAACGACAGCATTTCGGATGAACTTAATGTCTCTAATATCAGAACATACGAGAAGAGAAGCAGGCTTCTCTCTTAATCTCTTCTATCTAGAAGATAAAGGCAGAAGGTCCTTCCGAAACGCCGGATTCTCTCAAAGATCATACACGCCGTCCCATCTCGGAACACAGCAATCTTCACATTCACCGTCGTGAGAAATTCATATCTTACATCATGTTGTGGTCTTGTTCAAATTAAAGTTGTTAATTTGCAGTCCTTCATTATCGTTGTTACCGGGAATAATTTTACAATTATTGTCACTGGTGCAATTATTGTTAGAATGACAGTTTCTGACTTTTACAGTTCGTTAATAATAATTCAATTCAATTCAATTCAATTCTAGTTTATTAATGTGCCGAATCAACAGCCAGATGGCCAATTGCACAAACAGCACAACATACAAACACAAATAACAACGGACAATAAACAGGACACAAATGAAACAAACACAACCAAAATAAACAAACAAACAAACAAATAAAAATTACTTAAATAATTAATAAGAACACCTTAAAATAATGTAATAAAATATTACATCTGACTAAGTGTGACAATTTGCCTTCTAAAGACATCCAATTGATTACAAATAGAATTTGCCGCCGTTAGAGTTAATAATAATTCAATTCAATTCAATTCTAGTTAATAATAATAATAGTAACAATAATAATAATAATAGTAATATCGTTTCCAATCTCTACTCCACAATTATATCGAACATAGCCCGTTATCAAATGTGCAGTTTACTTTTTAAAGCAGAGTGGTTTATATATATATATATACAACTGCGTTTTGTCAGGCATTGCGTGTATGTGATTATACGATACCCGTAATAAACAGTGTTTAATTCCGTAAACAGGGTTAACCTATTTGTCTGTTAAGAGATATTATTGAACCAACATATGCAGTACAATTATTTTTATCATATCATGCGCCCCTACATATGTTTCGGCCAATCACTAGCCATCATCAGGGGTTCAAAGTGCATTAACATAGACTATACATCTATTTTGTAGGTTGTTACATCAATTTAAAGGTAAAACCAAGATAAAACTATGGTTTCCAATGGTTTAGCTTATAAAATCGTAGTGAATTTGTTACACAGGTGGTTAAAAAAAATATCAGTTATTTTAATTAAAATTAAGATGAAAATTAATGGCATATGGTCATGTATGCTGTATCATAACGTTGTTGCTGTTATCTGTAGAAATATATTGGCAAGAATCAGTATCTTAGTAGCAATGTTTAAAGTAAAATAAAGTATTGTGCATATGTTGGTTCAATTATTGAACCAACATATGCACAATACTTTATAATTATTATATATATAATTACTATTATAATAGGCCTATCTCTTAATTGATAACAAAATGCACGGTGAATATAACGTGAAATGTTGCAACGCCCAACAGGCAAAATCAGCTTACAACTATTTGTCTGTATAATGTAGATGGAGTACTGTGAGATAGGAAGGGAAATTTTATATCTAACTGAAACGAAATTTAGTCTTGAAACTATTAATCAAATAGTATACCTGTGTCAAATAATGTGACCTGAATAGTTTCTGTTTCGCTTATCCTAAAGATGGAGTTTAGAAACGAGCGTGAAAGGAAATACAGTGGAACCTCGAACTTCGAACACAATCCGTTCCAGGAGACGATTCGACTTTCAAGTTGTTCGACTTTCGAGTTAAATTTCCCCATAAGAAATAATGTAAATTGAATTAATCCGTTCCAGACCCCCAAAATTTACCCAATATAAAATATTTTAAATGTACCACTTTCCCATTTAGTGATAAGTTCCTTTTTCATTTCTACAGTAGAAATTACGATTTTTCTCTTAGGGTTTTCACCTCTAGTAACTTTCTTTGGTGCCATTATGAATGGTATTATTAAAGATATTATAAAAATAACCCAAAGACGTAAATAAAACGCTTAAAAAACAGACTGAATTTGCGAGATGCTCACTGAACCAGTCACGGGAGAACTGACCGAGCAATTGCGCGTGCGACCAAGCAGAGAGAGAAGGCGACCACGTGATTCTTTGTTCGACTTTCAAGTTTTTGTTCGAGTTTCAAAACCGGATTTTCCTCGAATTTTTGTTCGAGTCTCAAGTTGTTCGAACATCAAACCGTTCGAAGTTCGAGGGTCCACTGTATATGGAAGGAGTTTTCTCATATCCCAGCTAAGGCCCTTGTTTGGGTTTTTAACGACTGTAATATTGTAAGAATTTTAAAAATTAGAAACTTAGGTCTCTGTTGGTAAGATGTTGAGTATAAGAGGTTATGAAAAATACGTATTGGGTTATACAAATTGATATGATCACACAATAAGCCTGTCCTTAGTAACACATTGTCAGCTAATACACCTCGAAAATTCAGTGAAAATTCTATAAACTAAAATTCCTTATAAATATAAATTCCAGGATGCAGATCCCATATTCTTACTCTTTCCTCGTATTTATTCTGGGAAACATTCCTTATTTTATTTCAAATCACCTTCTCCATTTTCTTTATTCTTTTTTCTTTACTTCTAACTTGTTTATCTATTTTTTCCCTCTCTTTCTTTTGCACCTCCTTGATAAAGAGCACAGAAGAGTGCCACGCTAGCACTAACGTTAAAAATCGGTCCGTATCCTCTGTGCGCAAGCCAACAATACACTCACAATGACTTCTGTAAGCAGAAAATCTAAGTTCTTATGTTATCGAATGATACGTTGAGACCGTTTAGTGACTAACGCCATCTGCCAGACACTGGGAGTAACTAAATCCCTTGTTAACGCGGGAAATATTTAACAAACTGTTCTTTATATAAACGATTAGAGAAGTTGTCTAATAATGCAGGACCACATCACGCAATCGACAAGATCCAAAGTAATATTTTTATAGTTATCCTTATCACAGTGACATTAATATTACTGTCACTGTCAGAGTGACGTCAGTTTCAGATGGTACTGCTCTGTCTGTGTGTCATATTGTATAGCCTGGCACTTCACTCACTCACTCACACACACACACAGTGTATCGCCGACAAATGCCGAGCGACACACACAGACACACAGACTGATCATCCCCCCATCTCCATCCACCGAGCTTAGCTAAGCTATATCCTCAAAATATACGAACCACCAAGAGCACGATCGAAATTCAATTTACTCCATAATCTGTCTTCTTCCCACGTACAGTCTTCACCGTAATCAAATAGAACACCGGTTCATGATTAATGCAGTGTCTGATGTCCTTGCACTGTCAGCATTCAAAGGTACAATATAAATTACACCATTTTTTTTCCAGAGATTCATTAAGCATTATGACATGCGAGGCAAAGTTAGGGTCAATTTATTTTCACGCATTTTTAGTTCTTCAAATAATATTTGTACGTATATGTACCACAATACTTAATGCTCTGCATTTTCTCCACAGCGTATACTTACGTGTTCAATAACATTCACAGAATAAACAGCAATTATTTCCTTAAAACCTTACAGGCTTTCTTTCTAAGGCAGAAACAGCATTTGATATATTATTTAGCGGAATGTTATTCATTTAATCGGCAACGAATGCAAATAAATGTTCAGTTTCATGTCACGGCCCCCTTAATTTCCGGTACCCGCAGCGCAGCAAGTGGAATGGACCCTATAGCCTGAGCCTGATCAGAAACGAATAACAATCGTCTATGCCGTCATTTTTCGAGGTTTAATTTTCAGTTACTTTGTAAGAGTTACTGTGCTTCTTTGGTCATGTTAGAATAATTTAATTAATATTTTTTTTGTAATCATAACAGTATATCTTTGTGACATGGGCCTCGTGTGTCATGTATACTGTCCAATATATGCTTAGGGCTTTGGCAATGAAAAGTTTAAAAATGCGCCAGTACATTCGCCATGTTTGGCTCTCCGCATATAGTCACTCGTAAAGCACTGACCTTGTATTAATAACATTTGATGTTAAAGAGTTTTACTAAGGTTTGTAGACACGTTTCAGGTTTGGTTAATTATACTGTAATATCAAACACACCATTTTAAGATCTACATAAATTAGTGGTGGCAACCAAAGCGTGATTCGTTAAATGTAAACCTGAGGTCAAATTGTCTGGAACAAAGTTACACAAAAAGGTGAAGTAAACATTCCATATCGAGTACATTTGTCTGTAATTCTTACGGTTCTTTAAATAATGAAATAGAAGGATTTTATGCTATTTAGAAGCAGCAACACAGAGAGGGCGTAACAGGTGCCGTGTTTTGAGTGCGTTGTCTAACATGCATTTACGCTCTACATTTAACACAAAATTAGGTTATTGAAAAAGAGTACAGTTACTTTGGTAGCAGCTGAGTAAAACTTTTAAGTTGGTCCCTTGTCACCACGTCCTGGAGCTGAATGTGCGGGTGGGTGGAGAAGGAAGCCTCTAGATGTGCAGCATAGCTGTGAGTGAACTGGGGCAACTGAGGAATGATCTTCCACTGCAGGGACTGTGCTGGGTTAACAATAGCCCACAGCAAAATATTGTCTAAGCATAAAGTTAAGAAATATCACCAAAAGTCTCGAACGTAAATGCCTGGAAACAAATTGCTAAAGAGAAGAGTGTCTTTGAACCAGAGATGTAGAGGACGTTACGGCGGCAATTAAAGACTTCAGATTCCTACTGTTTATTGCTACGACGACCAAATGAAAATTAAATGGGCGGGGCGTTTAGAGCTCTTGTTAGTTGCAGAAATGCACAGACCTGCAAAGTAAGCGGAAATCCCGACTGGACAATCCAGACATACAGTAGTCCCTCGGTCATCCGGACTATATGGGGGGGGGGGGTTCCGGATTACCGGGGAATCCGGACCACGAAGGGGAAATTCCTTGGTATTGGTAACATACAAAAAATCATCACTCAAAGCTGAAGTTAAATTATTTGAAGCGGAAATAGGGTACCTAAAGATATACAACAACAATAATAATAATAATAATAATAAACAACATGAAGCTATTGACCACCGAACCTGACAATTCCACATTTTGGCGAATAATGAGTACTTAATGAGACACGGCAAGTTTGGTGTCCATTTACATTATTCAATACGCAAAGCACTGAGCATCGAAATTACACAAAAAATGGCAGACACACACACACACACACACACACAAGCTAGTATATGAACGTGAAGATGTCAGAGTGTTATGGAATCTAGGGGTATACAAAGATAGAGAAGTTATGGCAAATACGTCGCATAAAATAACTGAAAACAAAAAAGAGGAAACATGCATACTGATAGATGTGGCAATACCAGCGGACAGGAATGTCAGCAAAAGGAAGCAGAAGAGAAATTAAAATACATTAAATACATTAAATACATTAAAATACAAGAGTTTCGGTATAGAGATACAACGAATGTGGAACATGAAATGTATGATTGTACCGGTAATAATTGGAGCCACCGGAATAGTAACAAAAAGTATGAAGATAAATTTGTAAGCCATACCAGTAAAACATTCAATAGATTCATTACAGAAGACAGCTGTACTTGGAACATCACACATAATACGGAAAGTACTGCAGTCTGAAACTTGAAGTATGAGCGGTGGGGATTACCGTTGTTTCAAGAGAAGTACCAGTGAGAAAAGGCCTGTGACAAGGGACGACGAAATAATAATAATATACTGTAATAATAATTGGAATGGGAAATACTGGGCTATATTTGACACATTTTCCGGACCACCTGTGAATGCGGATTATCAGGTTCCGGATTACAAAGCGACCACTGTACTTGGGAAGATAACACAGTGTTGCAGTTTCAGCCAAATGGGGTGCAAAGTTGCGGACTGAATTTGTCTTGCTCATGACATAATCTAGCGATGGGATTTTGTGAAAATAGCAATAAAATTTCGAATTATCTAAACTGTGAAAGTTTAATGAAAAGGAATCTGTCAAGGACATTCTTTGTCCCCTGTAGTTATTTAGTCGAAAATTAGGGAATTTAACTTGTAGGTCTTTATATCATTTCCAGAAAATAATTTATAAATAACAAATAAGGAGGCTTCTTGCTCTTGCATATCGATTCCACATTAGTTTTGACGTTGCTTTGACAGAATCAGTATTTTCATATGGGAGATCATCTTTGGATGTTCTTGTAATGTCTGAACGCAAGGTTTGCATTTAGTTCACATACCGAAACATCAGACTTACATGTAATTAAGTACTAAACTATCCAATACCTACTTTAATCCAACCTGCCCGTAAAACAAATTTAAAAATTGGCAAGTACTAATAAATTTTAATTTAATTTCAATCTATTATGTTCCCAATTTTCAATTGTAAAATTTCGTAACTTTGATTCAAACAGGTATGCATTTTGTATTTGAAGCTTTAAAATATCAATATCAGATTAATTTAAATCAGGCAATAATGAAAACTGATTCCTTTAATATAAACCTTATGAGTCCAATAAACACGATTTCCAATTTTGATCAGAAACAAAAGCTTTTACTAATTAAATACAATTAAAACTTCAAAACCATTTCACCGCGTAATTCTAAAGCATAGGGTAATGTAAGTTGTTGATATACAAAGGTATTGAACAAAGCCTTAGGAAGTCAAACAAAACCTTTGTCCTTTGATTGCATGCATCACACTGTTACAGATTTCTCTAATGTTTTATTTGGCCGGTATGTGATTTGTTAGGGATGTTAGCGAACATAATTACACGAATGATACAAAGGGATAACGGAGACTTCTCTGACGAACAATATTCGGAAGTTAAGCAAAATAGCAGTGGCTATTGAGCCAGAGGAATCTCGCCAGCTTTGTGGAGTCGGTGAAGCGTAGAACAATAAACGCTGGACTGACTCTAGTATGCAGAGCATCGTGTTATTTCTGTTTAAACCAATCAAACTCACTGCCACCGATGACTGCAGCAGAAACGAATTCAAATACCGGTGAAGCGAATGATCCACAAAGAAGGTCCTTTGTAGATTTGGCTTTATTCTATATAAAAAAAAAGTAAAATATGGTGGTATTGAGCACGGCCAACATTGTAAGGTTAATTTATGTGTTACAAGGTAGGAAAATGTGTCCGAAACTTTGGTAATTCACAGTAACTGCTAAACACTTTCATGTTATTGTTATTCTGCTGCTGGCTGCTGTATTCTGTATTGAAATTACTTGAAAAATGGACAGTGTAATGGCATTATTGGCTGTGCAAAAAAGAAATCAAAACGATTAACATTTAATGTTAATATTATCGTTAATTTAATGCTTATTACATTAATTTCAAACAATACTTATTTACATTAGGCACGATAATTTCTTCTAATTTAAGTAACATTCAATACCTATAGGCTACTACATCAAAATGCTCCCGTACATAGGCCGATAACCTACATCAAAATGCTCCTGTATATAGGCCGGTGGCCTACATCAAAATGCCCCCGTACATAGACCGATAACCTACATCAAAATGCTCCTGTATATAGGCCGGTAGCCTACATCAAAATGCTCCCGTACATAGACCGATAACCTACATCAAAATGCTCCTGTATATAGGCCGGTAGCCTACATCAAAATGCTCCCGTACATAGACCGATAACCTACATCAAAATGCTCCCGTACATAGACCGATAACCTACATCAAAATGCTCCTGTATATAGGCCGGTAGCCTACATCAAAATGCTCCCGTACATAGACCGATAACCTACATCAAAATGCTCCTGTATATAGGCCGGTAGCCTACATCAAAATGCTCCCGTACATAGACCGATAACCTATATCAAAATGCTCCTGTATATAGGCCGGTAGCCTACATCAAAATGCTCCCGTACATAGACCGATAACCTACATCAAAATGCTCCTGTATATAGGCCGGTAGCCTACATCAAAATGCTCCCGTACATAGACCGATAACCTATATCAAAATGCTCCTGTATATAGGCCGGTAGCCTACATCAAAATGCTCCCGTACATAGACCGATAACCTACATCAAAATGCTCCTGTATATAGGCCGGTAGCCTACATCAAAATGCTCCCGTACATAGACCGATAACCTACGTCAAAATGCTTCTGTATATAGGCCGGTAGCCTACATCAAAATGCCCCTGTACATAGACCGGCAGCCTACATCAAAATGCTCCTGTATATAGGCCGGTAGCCTACATCAAAATGCTCCCGTACATAGACCGATAACCTACATCAAAATGCTCCCGTACATAGACCGATAACCTACGTCAAAATGCTTCTGTATATAGGCCGGTAGCCTACATCAATATGCCCCTGTACATAGACCGGCAGCCTACATCAAAATGCTCCTGTATATAGGCCGGTAGCCTACATCAAAATGCTCCCGTACATAGACCGATAACCTACATCAAAATGCTCCCGTACATAGACCGATAACCTACATCAAAATGCTCCCGTATATAGACCAATAACCTACATCAAAATGCTCCTGTATATAGGCCGGTAGCCTACATCAAAATTCTCCTGTACATAGACCGGTAGCCTATATTATCCTACGTAAAGGAAAAAGAAACTCGCTAATTTGCTTAGACTGCGTTTAAGACTTGCTTTGTTCCTTTAGATTACGTTTTTTAACATTCGACGTTGAAGCATATATTACGCTTTAATAAGGCATATAGGGCCTATATATTACAGTCTAGAAGGTGGATATTAGTGAGGAGTAAAGCTTTAATATTGAGCGCTCAATAATTCTGTATATATCGCCCGTCATTTCCATCTTCCCGTCAATTTGATTAATGCACCTCAATAAAATGTTGGTTTATTATAAGGAAAGACGGTAACCGTAGGCGTAATTATTTGCTTACACGTCGGAGGAAGTCAAGTCTGATGTGTTCGTTGTAGGAAGAGTGGAAAGACATTTAGAATATTTGCATTCGACAGAGTTTAGGTCTGTTAAGAAGAGGGCATCAAAAGTAAGCTGCCGAAATTTTGAAAATATGGAGCTGTTGGCCCAGAACTCTTAAGCCATGTGTAAATTTTCTTACTTATTATAATTCGATGTAGGTATATTGTTATTAACAAATAAATGGTTGATTCATTAAACACATTTCGAAATATTATTACTAGTTCTCTACATGTAATTTATTGTAATTATTTTTCTGTTACAGTTGGTATTATATATTCATTACCACCTTTTTTATCCCACTTCAAAATTACATTGAAAACTATCAATTATTGTCTTAATTTATCACCACCCTAATTATAATATATGTTATATAATTTTGTTATTATCATTATTATTTTCGTAAAGAGCGTGTAATAACAATTCATTTTGCAAGCAATATTTAGGAATTCTTTAATCCAAGTAGGTCTATAGTATATAATGTGCTGGATGAAACACAACTTTTCTGGATATGAATTAGGGGAGGGGGGTGGGGCCCTTCGTACCTGCCTAATATTTGAGTTTGAGACCCTTTCTGTGCTTACTGCGTGCCTACAGGCGGACAGAAAGATGGACAGGCCGATTTTAGTGGGTCTTCAGAAGAGATAAAAACGAGCCTAAGATAAGGAATTGAGAAACAAATGACGGACTTAAGAAAGAATGGAAGCAAAGAGGTAAAAATTAATTCACGCAGTTTTCTGTCTTATCGACAGGTCCATAGCCTCTTTCAAAGCTAGTTCTTCACGAAGTGAGATCTAGTGTTTTGTCTTTCAATTTCCAGTATCCTCTCTTTTCCTTAAGATCATCTAGTAGCTGCTTACGTCTTCTTCCTCGTCTTCCCGTCACATCTATCCTTCCGTCTATATTTCCTGCTATAACGTGTTTTAGAAAGCAGTTTGTAGGCAAGATGTGACCAATCCAGTTAGCCTTCCTTCTTTTTATTGTATGTACGATATTCCTCTCCACCTTGAGTCTTTGTAATACTTCTTCATTTATCACACGAAGTAAGAATACGGAGCATATAAATGTATAAAAACATAGAGACAGATAGAAAAATAAAAAGAAACAGGAATAAATAAGAAAGAGAGGAACTCCAAAACTAAGAATATGGAGCATATAAAATTATAGACAAGGAAACATAGACAAAGAAAGAAAATAAAAAGGAACAGGAATAAATAAGAAAGATAGGAATTCCAAAACTAAGAATGTGGAGCATATGAAACTATAGAAAAGGAAACATAGAGAAAGAAAGGAAAATCAAAAGGAACAGGAGTAAATAAGAAAGAGAGGAACACCAAAGCGGAGAAAAATATTCTTAATTTTCGCATGAAATCGCAGTAGAAGTAGCCGTGAGCAATAAGTTCTTCTTCTCCTTTGCCATTAATTCATGAAATCCACTTTCACTGCGGCTCCCTTTGTAACAATTCAATACACGAACTTTGTAACGTCATGCTGCCGTTACAACTAGCCAGTCGCATTTCAGTCAGACACTGCAAGGCCGCGACCCGTCGTTTAAGTAACTTTCGACAGGAGTAATACAAATGAGAGTGGGAAGGGGTTAGTGGGGGTGGGGGTGGGTGCACAGTGATGAGCGCGTGGAATGGAATGAAATCTCATCAAAGCAGAATTTTAGCGTTTGTGGCTTATTGGGCACGTTTTAGCCCCCGTGTAGTTTCGTACTGCGTGTAATTGCTCAGTCATCCCAATCCAATAGCCGACATGCGATTTATCTGTCCCTGAACTGCGGTCAGGGCAGGACGAGTGACCCCAGGGTAGGGACGGAAACTGAAGGGGTGAGTACTTCAACTTTACAGGATTCTGCCGATGGCATCTTGTAAAAGGAGTGACCAGTGTTTTTTGGAAATTATCCATTGTCTTGAGATTTTTATACCACGACGTTTCGAAAACTTGGCCTGCAACCGTCTTCATGTGGAAAAGGGGGAGAGAATTAACAGTGACCTTAATATCATAAGCTCTTCTAAAGTACCTATTCTTTGTTACTAAATCCAGTGACAAAATCTTCCAAATGGACCCAGCAGAGTTTAAATTGTCTATTTACCAGTTTAGCTTGCTCCAGAACTGCTAATTCGGTGTATGTAATATAACAACAATTTTTCGTAGTAACCCTCTAAGGGAGAGATGTTTCTCCTTTTAGGCGCGTTCGCAAAATTGCGAAAAGCGATTGTTAGCTTCGTCGTTTCTGTCCGTCTGTCCGCACGAAAAAAACTCGGCTCCCGTTGGACAGATTTGTATGAAATGTGGTATTTGAGGATTCTCCGAAAATATGTCGAAAAAATTCAAGTTTCCTTAAAATTGGACAAGAGTAACAGGTACTTTACATGAAGACCAATGTGCATTTATGATAATATCTCGCTGAATTCTTCTTATAATGAGAAATGTTTCAGACAAAAGTTGTAGAGAAAATCAAAACAAACATTTTATTTTCAACAAATTATTTCCGAAAATCTTGCCATTTGTAAGATAATGTGGAAAAATATGGTACAGTCAGACTTGCCACAGATGAAAATACACAGAAAAGATAAGATTTGCATGCCGGGTAACTAAGGAAATAATATAGACACTCATAATATTTAATAATCATTGTTCCTTTTTCAGTGCATCAATGGTTACGCGAACGCGCTTCAATGTTACATTATACGTACATTGCCTGTCTTGTTTACGAGTGGGTTAGGTCTGAGTATTTTGGTACTGCCAGGCTATTGTGCCCAATACATTTTGGTTACTGTATGTACCACTATCTTTAACACTAAATTACCTACATTCTGCCCACACTGCATAATTATGTGCTTCATATCATTCTCAAAATGAAGAATAGTTACTTTCATAACCAATATTAAACACTTCCTGCTTGTAATGGATTTGCGATATACTTATTTGTATGTTGACCGATCCCAGTGGCCGCGCGGTCTAAGGTTTGGGTCTGCGGCCGATCGCTTCCTGGGATTGTGGGTTCGAACCGCGCCGGGGGCATGAATATCTGTTGAGAATGTTGTGTGTTGTCAGGTAGAGGTCTGTACGTCGGGCTGATCATTCGCCCAGAGGAGTCCTACCAAGTGTGGTGTGTCTGAGTATGATCGTGAATCCTCGATAAAAAGACGAGCTGGCCCACTAGGGGCTGTTGCGCCATGGGGGGGGGGGGGGAGAGTCGTTAAACAAAGAAAGAATATGGCACCTTAAAGAGGGCGGGGTCTGGTGGATATGGCTATGAAATTTAGGGTTCTATAAAAGACAAAATATGATTGATAATCCCAGTGAATATAATCTCATGAAGAACTGCTAATGAATTTAGTTACGCAGTGTTTCTGAGAGCTGGGATAGTGCTGTCGGTATAGTCATTAGTCTGCGGGCTGGAAGATCGGGTTTTGAAACCCGGCACGTGTAAGAAATTTTTCTCTTCTCCAAAAACGCCCAGACCGGCTTTGGTGTCCACCAAGTCTCCTGTTCAAAGAATAATAAGGGCTCTGCTGCCGGGGACAAGGCGACTGGGGCGTGAGGCTGAGCACTCAACTCTATTTAGTTCTGAAATTAAGAATAGGCGGAGCTGTATTCATACTACCCCATACGTCTCTATGGCGTGCATAGCGACAACTAAAATTTTATACAGATAAGAACTGGAATATGTACTTACCCTAACTGCGGAAAGTTATTATTATATATTTTCATAAAATTATAGACGTAATTTGATAATTTCTTGTGCAATTAGAACAGTAATTAACACAATCGGGTAAAGACTAGGAAAAACTTAAATCAGATATTCAATCCATACATAAAACATGCAATATTTTATTTAATCAGATTTTAATAATCCTTATGAACAAAGGCATAACATGAGATAATAAATATGGGAGTAGTGTTTGGCGTATGATAATTACCCTAATACTAGAGAGTCTCGTTAAATTACCCCCGTCATTCTCTGAATCACACCAATAAGCCTGTAACTGACGCTGCCAGCGTGTGTAATTAGAGACAATTATTGCCCTAGCTGCTGCCGATAGTTCATGCATGAGAGGATTTCAGAATTGTGCATGTGTTGTGGTTGCAATCGACACGGAAGGGGCAGGCGAAAACAGGGTGACCGAAAAAGTAGAGCCAGAAAGGAGACAAACCCGAAAATATTTGCAATTATTGGTAACAATATAGAAGAAGGTTAAGATTTTCGCAATAAGACAGACGCAAAATTGCGCCATTTAAATGTGTGGATTCCGTGTGTCTGCAGAAGAGCGGAAAGGCTTTTTTATGAAGTCTGACGCTGGGAAATTCTGATGCACTGTGGACCCAAAAAACAATTCCTACATTTTAACTTTTGTACATTTAAAAATATACCATTATTGTTGATTTATAATTTGTGTAATTCACAATTCAAGTCCCTGATGATGATCCCAAAATAGGGATTCGAAACATGTCGGACTAGTTTTATGGTAAATTCTATTGTATAATGAAGAATAATAAGCGTGCATTGGTTGGCTAAAGAGATGTATGATCTCCAAATTTGTGTATTCAACCAAAAAAAAATTTTTTTTCGAACTCAGGCAAAGTTTACCGTACTTTCTATTCCTAGACGGTAATTTAACCTTCCAGTCACCTGCGTTTATAGGTCTTTATGTATGTAAGTTTATATACACACTAATTAAAATATGCGGACAAAATTCATGCTTTATCAAAATTTAACCTTTTTTAAGATAACCTCAACAAAAGGATTGAAGGCGCTAGAATGGTTAGTCAGTGCGTATGTTTCCTCACTTATTTATGTAGTAATGACTAATCGCACAGAAGCTCACATGATATAAACTGATATCATATTTAATGAATAATAAATTGGGCAGAATATGCGGTAAAAATTTTCACAGACAAAAAGCATTGATATATCTGACTAAGAGTGTAGACAACTAAATAACCTGCTACTTAGTTAACTAGATGAATAATACTGTTACACATTTAAATAATTCATTTCTATGTGGCTAAATAAATAACCAAGCAACCACGTAACAAACTAACCAACCAAGCAACCAAACAAACAACAACAAAATAACTAAACAACTGACTGACTGACTAACCAACCAAGCAAGCAACCAACCAAGCAAGAAACAAACCAACCAAACAACCAACCAACCAATCAAACAACCGACAAACCAACGAAATACCAACCTACTTACCTCTCTTCATAACTAACGAACTAACTGACTGACTGACTAACTAACTAACCAACTAACGAAGAGAGCGCTAAGCAGTTAGCACTGCTACTTCGTGATTTGCAGTTTAAAGCTCCGAATTTCGGCTGCGGTCTTCGTGATGGCTCTCACTGCTTATTGATAAGTTCTAAGATATTTCTTTAAAATTAGTCATGACTCTTATATACAAGTTTTTCGATAGAATATCTCCAATTATACACTTACGCCGCGCTGAATGAATTGATTAAGGCAAGTAAGAAAAGTCGTTAGTAAATAACATAAGAGACAAACGCAATCATCTGATTCAACACAATCGATTGCGCAATACATAATTGGACACCAACTGAGCCAGTTCAATCCAACTCACGGGACCTTTTTCTGTGTTTACAGTGGTAGATTTTTAAAACAATCAGAATGAATATTCCGTATATATTATTCCCCTCTTTTTTCCATTCAAACTCAACGACCAACAGTAATTTCTATATTTCAAAACTCAAAGAAAACCAAATTGTTACAAAATTCCTTTTTACTACAACCCCCCATTTTTGCTCATATTTTTAGAGTGTCAACAAACACACACCAATTTTGTTGCTTTTCGGATTTATTCCAACGGAATAAAATTTACATTGAGCTGTTTGGCCAAAGAGAAAGAAATGTCACAGTTCATTTTTATCATAAGCTTTTCATTCGTTTTATAAACACTACATATGTTAGACATGAGATATTCACTCTTCTGGGATGTTACGCAGCGTTGATTGATAGTAACCGACTTTTCGGGACAGCCTATCGGTCCCATCTTCAAGGGTCAAGTACTGTTTTCGGACTGCTTGACCAAGAGTGCTTGACCTTTGAAGAGTGGAGATGGGCTGTTCCGAAACGTCAGTAACTAACTACCAATTAACGCTGTGTAACCTCCAAGAAGGCCGATCCCAGTGGCCGCGCGGTCTAAGGCGTGGATCTGCGGCCGCTCGCTTACTAGGGTTTTGGGTTCGAATCCACCCGGGGCATGGATGGTCTGTCTGTTGTGAGTGTTGTGTGTTGTCAGGTACAGGTCTGTGCGACGGGCTGGACCCTCGTCCAGAGGAGCCTACCGACTGTGGTGTGTCTAATAAGTGTGATCGTGAAGCCTCGAAAAACGGGGAGACCTAGCCCCTGGGGGCTGTCCAGCCATAGGAGGGAACCACCAAGAAGAGCGAAGACCTCATTTACACAGCGGCGGAAGTCTGATATCACTCATGTTAGACTTGTTTCTTGGCTTTATTCTCTGGAGGATAAATTCATCTAAATAAGTTTTAAAACTTCAGTTCCCAGCTCATAGAAAACACATCTTTCACGTCTCAGTCAATTAATGCCCTTTAGGAAAATTGTTGTTCTTGTGAGAGTCACACGGGGCACTGCCTAGTCGGTATGCAGAGCTGCATAACGTTAAATTATCAGTGTAAAGGGTTGCATTCCACAGAGTGAAGCAATACCAGTGCCTGGATGATAAGCTCTGAGGTATTCTCAAGCTAGAAGTTTGATGGAATTGAGTGGGCAGATTTAGTCACAGCCGCTTTCCTCCCGGTAAGAAGTGATAGCTTGTTACCCGCTGGATATAATCCAGAATGGACCGCAGGGCCAGTCTGGAAGCAATGACAAGTAAAATCCTTTCGTCAAGGCGAGAATCGAATGTCGACGTAAGCTGATGTCACAATTTATATGCTGAAACCCATATTGGATAAACAAAATAAATTTATAATGAAAACAGTTAATGTCACGTATGACGTTACCAGACGCGGAATGAAATTTGCACAATCTACAGCAATTAAAATGCGTAGGGGGTCACGCCCACAGTGATTAACTGTATAGGATATTCACGCAGCACCGTGACCATATAAATG
Organism: Reticulitermes speratus; assembly: GCA_021186555.1. NCBI lineage: Eukaryota > Metazoa > Arthropoda > Insecta > Blattodea > Rhinotermitidae > Reticulitermes > Reticulitermes speratus. The sequence continues at coordinate 4,190,978 of JAJKFL010000330.1, forward strand.
CTAAAATGTCAATCTAAATCTAACTACAAGCAGAATAACAGCAAAATTAATGAAACTATATAAACCACATTAATTGTAGTTACGTTCTGAACATTTCATTTTGCTATAGCAGGATTACATCCACAAAGTACCTGCCATTTTACATGACTAAATTCAGAGCGAGTCTCACAAACCTTACGGCCCTCCTACCTCAGTCACATGACTGCAGCTGCTACGTAAGCAGACCAATACTGGCACCTCCACTGCTCTGACTGCAGAAACACACTGATCTACGCGCACACGTCCTCGCGCACTCTCCCGACTTGTGACATCAGCCTAGGCTCGCTGATATTGTCTGCACCAGAAGCTGGAGACTTTGTGGAATAAATCTTGCTTTACGTTAGCCTACAAATTCATAACAGCAAGTAGGCCACCGGTTTAAATATAACCGCTGAGACATTGATCGGTGTTGTGATAGTTATTATCACTGCAAAATATAATGATTATTAAGTTTGTGTAACTCTTTGCATAGTTAAATCCGTTTTGTACACAGTGCAGCGTGCAGGGCAGAGGTCGGCCCGACTTTACAAGAGGAACGTCCGAATCTTTTGGCTGAGAGCGCGCTCGCAAAAGTAGTGTTACTCTTTTAGAAATATCGTAGCATAAAATATCGAAGGCTTATAATCACACTAGAAATTTACAGGTAATTATATGACAAAACCATAAACAGTGATAGAAACAGTTACGAGGCCATATTTTTAAATAAGTGGAAAGTCTAAAATATTCGCGAATGACAAACCTGAATTCCATACACGAAGAAGTTTGTAGCAGTTTAATTTCTGAGGATAGTTCCTACCTGTTAATGAATTAAAAATACAAATTTGTATGTTTTGTTTGTGTATAAGGAACTTGTTATCTCCGTATAGAGAAGTATAGCAGAGCTTGAGAACAGAGAATACTTGGAAGGGGGACAGAAACGTCGTCAGAAAAGGCTGCAGCATTGCCCATAATACGTACACCTAAAGTTACAATTTATAATAATCGGCACCAAACACTGTTGCCAAGTAATCAAGAAGAGGGGAATGGGGTACGTGCGACACAAATAGAGATTTTTTTATATTATATATACCGTGCATGTTGTGAAAGTGAATTGGATGCATTGAAAATTGTAAACTCTCGACGACACCCCTGATGATGGCAGTATAAATGCCGAAACATATGTAAGGACAAGTAAACACTAAAATAGTTTAGTGCATTTGTTGGAATAAAATAATTAACAAATAGAGTTATTTGGTCAAAACTTGGGTGGTCGAGGAGCTAAGTTTGGAGGATAGTGTGTATGTGGGACTGGATTCAGCTGGCTCAGGATAAGGTACAATGATTGGCTTATATAAGCAGAGTGCATAAAACGGTGGAAATTTCTTAACAAACTGGGCGACTGTCAGTAAACATATTCTATGTCAGCAAAGTTAATTTTAATATTATCCTCCAACTTACCTTTCCGTCTTTCAAGAGGCCTTTTGACCAATATTTTCTATTAATTTTCCTTCTTCCATGTGCATTCTACAGTCCCATGTTCGACCCATCTCTTTATCCTTCATTTTGTCTCACTTTAATATTTGGCGTATGGAACAAATTATGAAAATACTCATTACGAGGATTCTCCAAACTACTGTTATTTGAAGATTCCAGTCTTCTTGTATATAACGCAGTGTATGTTGATGTATAAACATCAGAGCTTCGGTAGGAGCATGTTATCTCCATCTACAGCGTGGTCTTCAGGTGTACTATTCTAAAGACGTCGGCAGCAAGGTCTTCTGCAAAGTAGGTGGATATTCAGCAATCCACATGATATTTCCCGGAAGATGACATCTTTATGAGGACCTCTCTGAGAACCTTAAATCTCGCTCCTGTCATTTCCTATGTCTCTATTCCTCGTTCAGTTCTTAATATTTTCTTCAGTTCCCTCTTCTCAAACAGCCTCAAATTCTCTGCTCTGGCGCTGAGAAACCAGGTTCTATTAAAGTAAGGGAAATATATACAATGGACGGTCCGGGGGTCGAATCCCGGTGGAGGCGAGTTTTCCACACCCTTCCAGACCGACCCTGGGGCCCATCCAGCCTCCTATACAATGAGTACTTGGGTGTAAAGCGGCCTGGACGTGGTGTTGACCACCCACCTCATCTAGCGCCGAGGTTAAAGAAAGAGCAAAGCTATACATCTACTCTAACTCTGGGTCTCTATGGCCTGTTCTAGGCTAAATTTTACCTTACTTATTCTAAGAATCGTAAAATGAAAACCCCATAATAACACTCTGTGAATAAAGTACAGGGCGTTTTTTTGTCTATGAAATGTATTTACCATTGTAGTTTAAAAGCTTAACGATCGGTAAACTTACGTCCTTTGCTGCGTCATCAGGCCTGTCTGTTGAATGCCCATTTCTATCTCGCAACAACTCATACTTTACAGTAGAATGAAGCTTTCCTCCTTCTCCCATGCGGCCAAGTTCTATTTGACATGTCAAGACATCCATTACTTGCAAAATATCCAAGCATCCCCAACCAACACCTCTGCACTGACACACAGTAGATGCTGCCACTACGATATGCATTTGTTCCAGGTCGGGGAGGCGCTTTGGAATACGAAACAAGTAGAAGCCTAACTGGACAGGGCTTGACCAGTGACAGTGTATGAGTGGCCTAAGGCACTATATGCTGATATGTGATATCCACAAAAATGCGAAAATTAAATTAAGAACATCGATAATTTAAAAGCATGAAGTTTGAAATTTCTTTATAATTTCGCATACTACATTCCGCATTCGACATTATTTTAATATGTAGACTTAAAACTGTATTGACGCAGACATTCGCAGCAGAATTTGGGAAATGCTTGCTATTATTCGGTTTCAAAACATTTATCTTTTATTGAGAACCAATTGTCTTCTGGACTTTGTCCATCGTCCTGAATAAGATATATAAAAATATAAAATCACGACGTTTCGGGAGCTGTTTCTTCTTCCGTCTTCAGGTGATGGGAAGGGAGACACCTACTCAGATGGGTCCTTTTAGACCGAGCTAATCTCAGTCACTGGACGTCGTGATTTTATTTTTATATATTTTATCCAGGACGATGGACAAAGTCCAGAAGACAATTGGCTCTCAATGTTATGTACCATCGTCAGAACCTTTTTAGAATTTATTTATCTTTTAGTTTGATATATGAATATATAGATTGAAATATACAAAGTTATAGTTTTGTCTTTTAATTTTTATGGATGTAAAACTTAGTATATTATATTAAGTGAAGAATATGAGCTATAGGGTTTCGAGAACTCGGTGCTGAGGAAGATATTTGGAAACAAAAGGTAGGAACCAACAAGAGTCTGGAGAAAACTGCGTAAAGACGGGTTTCATGATTCGTACTCCCCAGCAAGTATGGGGTAGAAGAAGAATACATAGAAATTTGGTAGGGAAACGTGAAGGGGAGGGATGGCCTGCAAAACACAGTCGTGTACAGGATGGTAATTGAATGCGTATTAAAGAAATAAGATACAAAGATATGGGTTAGATACATTTATTTCTGGCCAGGGACCAGTGGCGATGTCTTGTGGCCACGGTATAAAGCTTCGGGTTCAGTAAAAGACTGGAAATTTTTGTACTAGCTGAGGAACTATTAGCTACTCAAGACACATCCTGCTACATGGACTTAAGACTTCATTCCCAGATCGAAGCAAGAGACCTGACAGAAAGAGACCACTTGAAAGACATAGGCGTAGATGAGAGGATAATATTAAAATGGATCTTCAATAAGTGAAATGGGGAGGCATGGACTGAATTTTTCTGGCTCAGGAGAGGGACAGGTGGCGGGCTCTTGTGAATGCGGTAATGAACCTTCGGGTTTCATAAAGCGGGGAATAAGTTCACTAGCGGAGGACCTGTTAGCTTCTCAGGAAGGACTCTGCTCCATGGAGTTAGTTAGTTATGACATTCCAGTTGACTTGGAGTATAAAATTATTCTACACCACTGTCGGGGCCATACTTACATTGCTTCTATGTAATATGTAACCAATGACTCTCCCCTTATTTTCTCTAAGTTTTTTTTTAATGGCTCGACAGCCCCTTGGGGGCCTAGGCCGCCTCATTTTTCGAGGCTTCACGATCACACACTCAGACACAACACACTCGGTAGGACTCCTCTGGACGAGTGATCAGCCCGTCGCAGAGACCTCTACCCCTCTCAACACACAACACTCACAAGAGACAGACATCCATGCCCCCGGTGGGGTTCGAAACCACAATACCAGCAAGGTAGCGGCCGCAGACCCACGCCTTAGACCGCACGGCCACTGGGATCGGCTTTTCTCTAAGTTAGTGAAAGAAATTCCCCCTTTTCACTATGTACTATGAATAAGATATATCGATAGTCTCAGTGTATATCGACGGGCTATTGAAAGTTGTATGAGCTACAATTAGTATCGATAAATACCAGTTACACCCTCACATACGATACAAAATCGAAGCGACATTAGTTAAGTTACGTGACGGCTGAGATATCTAGAGTAACATTCATGCAAATATAACAACACAGGCCTATCTGTCATGCTGTCTGTAATCAAGTGCTATTCTTTGAAGACTGAAGACAGTGGAAGTTATCTTCAGTCTAGCTGCAGTTATTAGTAAAATTGCCACGAAACATCAGTACTAGGTGTAACGTAAATATGACGTAAATAATTCTCGCTCGGCAGTCAGAAGATGAGAATTATAAGGCACTGACTGTCATATCTGTTCTTGGTGATGCTGTGTTTGTAAATAATTCACTATCATTTTGACTTCAAATTTGGTTTATTTCTTTTGCTCTTTTTTTTTTAAAATACATTTTTTTATTTTTATCTACGTTTATTTATTCTTTGTGTTCTCATTCTCCTTCTTGACTATTTATGTACCTACTTTGTGACTTGTTTCCTCATTTCGTGGCACCAGTACCTGGCTATCTCGTGGTTTGCTGCAAATTTTAAGAGAGTTTTCGTCAACACGTTTCATTTACAGTTGTCTTGTTAGAACATTACGATAACTATTTATTCCTTCATAAGTGTTTGAAGCCAGTAAGAGAAACATGTGTGCAAGAATTTAAAACTTTTTGATGTGGAATAATTGGCAGTCATCTTTAAGCATGCATTTTTTTATCACCTGGGTTGTCTGAACTTCATATTTTCATGTATAGGTCCAATCTTCGCAACCAGAGCAGATGACTGGTTTAATGAATGTGGCGTAGCAAGTGGCTGGCATTTGAAAGGCTACAGTTTTTGATAGACCTGAAGATACATGCCTCCAGATTCGAGTAGTACAGGTTAAAGGTGATCTTAAAAACTCTTGTATAGTGCTAGAACAACTGAGACATAACACAGGATCTTAAATGTGTGAGAGGTTTATCTAGAAGCCATATCAAAATTCTAGGTGCCACTGTACAAAATCCAATCGAAATGGCGACTTGACCCCCGGGATTTGTACACCCCTAGGCTCTTTATAACTAGCATATCCCTTTATGTGGTTCTTTCGGCAAAGAAATTACGTGTAACAAGATGAGAAATATTTTCTTTAATGTCACTCCAAGATATTTGAATTCAGCTTTCCACAGTAAGATGTGATCGAAGAATTTCAGTTCGTCCGGAGGTCAGTGATGATGGGTCCAGAATTTATAGTGTACGATCTAGAATTTATAGTGTACGATCCAGAATTTATAGTGTACGATCCAGAATTTATAGTGTACGATCCATAATTTATAGTGCACGATCCAGAATTTATAGTGTACGATCCAGAATTTATAGTGTACGGTCCAGAATTTAAAGTGTACGGTCCAGAATTTATAGTGTACGATTCAGAATATATATAGTGTACGACAGCGTCACATGAGAGCGCGTTTATTTGGATTCGCCACTTATTACAACTCTTATTGAACACTAAACACCTAATTGAAAGTTCGAAGCAGAAGAAGAAGGGTAAAATTAAGAAGTTTACTTTCTGAATGAAACACAAATTGAATATGGTGATTCGAATCGCATCCCAAAAATAAAAAAACCCTGTCGTAATAATCGAAAATATCTCTAACAGTCGTGGGTACCGTACATATTGGCAAGTATACAAAGTCAATTTTAGACTGCCTCCCTCTTCAGAGGTGATTATTCAACAAGCTTCGGGAATTTCATTAAGGATCTGAGCTAAGTTCATCTAAAAATAAAATCTGACCTCTGTTGTTATTTACAGGCTTTGGAATTGACAGGGGAAAACAGAAGTACTCGGAGAAAAACCTGTCCCAGGGCCTCTTTGTCCACCACAAATCCCACATGGACTGACCCGGGATCGAAGTCGGGCCAACGCATTGAGAGGTCGGCAACTAACCCCCTGAACTATTGTACGGCCCTATTTACAGACTTACCTTACGGTGTGAACAAGAAATACTCTAAATTATATAGCGGCGTTAATTCACCCAAGAACCCAAGACAAAACATGAAGAACAAGAAGATTATATTATTTCCTGTTGTCACTTAACAAACAAACAAACAAACAAACAAAGAATAAACACACACAACGTACAACGTAACACAGAGAAGTCAGCCTAACTACTGTAAGTTATTTTAAGGAAACAAATGCCTCACACTTTGTCATTCTAAGTAAATTGAAATGAAAATGTATGTGGACGTGGAGGAATACTAGACGTTAATAACGGCCTTAGATATAGGTGATCACTTTCAAGTCATGCTAAGGGACACAGGACAAGTGACAATGAAGTGACGAAATAAGTTACGTCGTATAAAACGTATAGTTCTCCCTAGAACAGTCCATGAAGGCCCAGAGGGGGAGTAGAGGTATAGCTCTACTCTTTCTTTAACCTGGCACTAGATGAGGATGGGTGGTCAACTCCACGCCCCGGCCGCTTTACCCCCGGGAAAGAGATCCGGTACCCATTGTATAGGAGACTGGGTGTGCCCCAGGGCCGGTCTGAACGGGTGCGGAAAATCTCGCCTCCATCGGGATTTACGTCATATAGGCATAAGCAATTATAGAGAATTTTCTGTCTTGTTTATTCGACTCCAAAACCGCCAGTAGGTTGGGCACGAAACGGGTTCAATTTATTCTACAATATTAATTTGAAAAATCTGTGGCTTTAATAACTATTTGGAGAGTTAGGTTCATTAACGCACATAAAATGACAGTTATTTCTGTCAGACTTATATAGAAACTGAATGTTTCGATAAATTTTCATGACACCTTGTAATATCAAGTTTCATGAAAATATGTCCACTGATTTTACAGCTTTTACACGTGGACAGACAGACGTAGAATCAGACAGACATGGAAAAGCGAAATGTCGCAATTTTTTTAATCTTTCGTTGCGATCACATCAGGAGAACAGATACCGATAGGGGCACCGAAGTCCCCCCCTCCCCCATTCCAACTCACCACTGTTCATACAACAAACTTTTCTCACACAATAATATACAACACAAAAGAGTCTGAAACGAATTTAAATGTATACACAAATATACTTCCAACTAACTGCACATTATATAGTTTCGATTCTGCTAGATGTTTCGGCCACGAACCGCAGCTATCTTCAGGGAGGTAGAGTATTTGAAACATGCAGCATGTTATGCAACTCCATTCATGGGATACGCAACGAGCATCTAACATGACTATTACAGATCTCGGCTCCATCACAAATCGAAAAAAGCCTTATTAAAAGACGTTTGTATACAAACTTCTACATAAATTTTAATACATTACGTCTACTATAATTTTAAAGCCGATCCCAGTGGCCGCGCGGTCTAAGGCGTGGGTCTGTGGCCGCTCGCTTACTGGAATTGTGGGTTCGATTCCCGCCTAGGGTATGGATGTCTGTCTCTTGTGAGTGTTGTGTGTTGTCAGGTAGATGTCTCTGCGACGAGCTGATCACTCGTCTGGAGGAGTCCTACCGAGTGTGGTGTGTCTAAAAAGAGAGATCGTGAAGCCTCGAAAAAAAATATGAGGCGTCCTAGGCCCCCAAGGGGCTGTTGGGCCATTGGAAACAAAAAAATTAGTACAGTTTTAATTAATTGTGGAATGATACCATATATATATATATCATTCACCAATTACGGGTGACAGTTTGCGTATCACGCTGCATGTGTCTTTAAATACTGTAGCTCCTTGAAGATGGCTGTGGCTCATGGACGAAACATGTAGCAGAATCAAAACTCTGTATTGTGTATTTCACACTGTTGACACCGTGCATCTTCGTCATATTAAATTAAGTTATTAACCAACCGATGCACACTAAAACCACTTTTTAAGTAGCTTTATTATAAAATTGTTAAAATTGTACCCCTACACGTGTTTCGATCCTAGGATCATCGTCAGGGGGGTTTATTGCTAAAAGCTACAGTCACTTCAACACATGATTTAAAATATTCTATCTGCACTTTGAAACATAAGTTAAAATCTTGTAAAAGGATTCTCTAAAAGTTGTAAAATTATAAAAGCACTGTAGATGGTAGATTGTGGAACTGCTGGCGTGTGGTATTAAAAGCATATGAAATGTTTTTGCGTGGAGAGGAGTGTACTACGTGTTGTGCTGTGAGGAGTTACTATGGTACAATTTTATATTAAAGCTACTTAAAAAGTGGTTTTAGTGTGCATCGGTTGGTTTATAACTTAATTTAATCTGTATTGTGTAGTTAGTTTGAAATAAATTTGGGTAAGATAATTGCATAGAAGTAGAACAGTATTAGACTTACAATTTCGTCATTACTGCTTGTGAAACCGAGCCCTGAGAAAAGAAAATTAACTTAGAACGTTTTTCTTTAAACACTGGATACAATAGAACCGAACCAAGAAGAGAAGCAGAAGAATATTGTCATTCCACGGATCGTTTCTCCTCCTCGTCGCTTATTTACAACGCGTCCAGCGAAACTTCACATCAGCATGCCCAATAGATCGCTCAGAGCGAGCCTTGGACCGGTTTTAACCTTTATCTCATGCATATGTAAAGATGTTTTCGCGGTTTGATATAAACGTGGTAGATTTGTATATAAATCTTGTTTCCTTTTGTTGTTTAGACTTAGTATTGAAAGTACTCTTAGTCCCTTTCAAGCCGATGGACACTCCTGGTTTTATTAATGTAACAGTGACCTACATTCGATTAACTCAAACGTGACCACTGTTATTATGATAATAGCAGAATAATGTATTTAAATCCTTTAAAGAAAATCGGAAATTCTTAATTAAACAAAGGCTGTCCTTAGTCTCGATCCAACAACTGTAATTTCAGACTTTGGGAGTTAAAAATATTATAATTATTTCTTAGAACTCAGTTATATATGTATAATGTTAATAGAAACAAAATACACGCTAGTGAAATAGTTTCTATATAAAATAACCATCTACATCATTAGAACAACCAACTCATGCCATTGATAAAATACATTTGTAAGCTATATTAAAATCCCCTACATGTTTCAGCACTAAGGTGCCATCTTCAGGGGGGCGTTCGATACAAAGGAATGTAGATCCAACACTTCAGCCTAGTCATTTAGTCATCCCCTCCAAAAAGCTACATGTTTCGGCCGGTCACGTGGCCATCCTCAGGGAGGCAATACAAAGGATAAAAAATGATACAATTATTGAAGTGACAGAACCAATATAAGATATAAAATTACAATAATAAAATCATAGTTTAAAATGTATAAAATTTGGTGTTACTGTGAGTGTGCCATTGTTGAGTGGATGGTATAGACAGACGTTTTGTGTAGTAATTCACAAGCCAAAAGAATGTATTGGGATGTAAACAAGACAGTAAACCACTCTGTGCTCTCTATTTTATATACAGTTGAACCCGGTTATAACGACATCGGTTTGTACGTCACCTCGCCTATAGCGACAGATATTCTGTGGTACCAATTAATTCCTCACTGTTAACCATAACATTATAGGCCCTACTACTCGGTTATAACGACACTCGTTTATAACGACACAAAATATGAAGTTCCATTTATGACGTTATAACCGAGTTCGACTGTATTTAAAAAATAAATGGAAATCGGATACTATTTTATTTGGAAGACCTACACGTAGATAAAAGTGTAAAAAGAAAATTTACATTAAATTAAAGAAAGAAAAATGGAGTAATTTCGCTCACTGGAGGGCTCTTTTAAACAAAGTAGTGAACGCTCTGTTTCGATAGCAGGTAGGAAATGTTTTGACTAAATGAAACACAGTTAGGTTGTCCGGACCTACTGGACTGCATGAAGCTACTTAGTTAACGACAATAATTTTGTTGAACATTCTACTTTTTTTTCTATGGCTCGACAGCCCCTAGGGGGCCTAGGCCGCCTCATTTTTCGAGGCTTCACGATCACACTTTAGACACACCACACTCGGTAGGACTCCTCTGGATGGATGACCAGCCCGTCGCAGAGACCTCTACCTGACAACACACAACACTCACAACAGACAGACATCCATGCCCCAGGCGGGATTCGAGTGTGTGTTGTGACTGAGTGTGATCGTGAAGCTTCGATAATGAGGAGGCCTAGGCCCCCTAGGGGCTGTTGAGCAACAGGGGAAAAAAATGTATGACACTAAAACTTGACATGTCACGGTTATAACCCATATTATAGCCGTCAGGCCTGACCAGAAATTATTAACTGAAGTGAAAGATATGCTGGAGTCGGTATTGCAGCATCCATCTTTAGCCAAAAAATTTCCTCTAGCGAGCAGAATGGCTTGAGGCATGGGATGTAATATTACTCAATCAAGTCAGCATGTTTGTCCTGTATATAATTAGTTGTGTTTCCCGAAACTTTAAAATTCTTCAGGTTTGGTATTTTAAACTTTTCAGCCATACGTACCGCCTGCCGTAACAATAAAAAAATCTGCATTTTATCATAAAATGTATTTTTTTTCGGTTCACGCATCATGTACAGGGAGTACTTCCCTGAACAGCATTAACCCGTCTGTCTTTGTAATGGTGACGGGGCTGGGGCTTAGCTGGGGGGGGGGGGGGGGGGGGGGGAGTGGAAAGGCCGTCCTGGACAGCAGAGTAGAAAGGGCGGCAAATGGGATGGCAAAAAATTAATATTTTAAATAAAAATGATATTCTGCGTTTAAAAAATTTTAAATTTCTTAGCCGAATATAAGAAACTTCCAATGATGATTTAACTGTTTAAAGTTCGTAATTTCTGTTAAGGGCGGCCACCCCAAAACACCTAATTACGCCACTGAGACGAACTAGGTCTCTGTGAGGTAACATTTAGATTAACGTTAGTTTTAAAACGCTTGGAAGAAGTGTTATTTTCGACAATTGCCCGTTTAAATTTCAACTTAATTTGAACCAGTCTTACAGGCTATTAAAGGCCAATTCACGTGTGTTTGTGTGCTTGCTTTTAGTTCGCAGATTACGTATTTAACTTTCATATCCGACAGATGGCGTTAATGGTAAGACATTTTAACGCAAAATTCGATTGCACGTGTATGTACATACTTTCACTTCTGCTTATACGCTTAACAAGACACTATACAGTTTTTTAAAAAGCGGGACTGAGCAGGGCTGAACACCGCAGAACGGGTTGCGTCATCAATCGCTATAGAGAAATGACGTCGTCCGATGCATGGGGAGGGGTCACAGCAGTGGAGGGAGGGAAGAAAGTCACGTATAAAACAGGTTGTTAATGAACACACTCTTAAGAGAGAGGTTGTAGACTCTATGAGCGGGCTTTTAATTCACTTGAACACTCTAAGAGCGAGTGTGTTTAGTCCTTTAGGCCTACACGTGTGTTTGTGCTTACAGACAGACGGAATCTCCAACAGCACGTTCACTTAACGAAGCACGTCGAACTGTGTATATTTATTATTGTTGTTACTCTGTCATGGCACGTTTGAACGATATTTATCTAAACTTTCTTAAGGCAAAGGAGAAGGAGGATGGAAGAGGGAGACGAAAGACTATTGGAATTTTTATAAAAGGGATATTACACGAAGGAGAAAGGAGATAAAACCGCGGAAGTGTATCAGACATTCCGTTGAATTTTCGATGAACTTTGCACTAGTCGTCTATTCCAGGATTAATATCTTCTGAAGTTTAAGGCGTGGTCTCTTGAAGTGAACTAATCATTCAGGTCTGTGCGGCGTTGACTATTTCAAGACGCCTGACCAACTGCTGTGAGATGTCAATATTACATGCGCTCACATATGATTTGAATTTGCGATGGTTTTAGGGTAAGTGTGCAGGAGTTCAATACCATGCAAGAGAAAACTCACGTTTCTAGCTGTAGTGGCTTTTTGTACAACTGATTTAGCTTTGCCTTACCTTAAGGACTATTTAAAAGCCCGTTTTCCCTTAGCTTATCACATAATACAGTCATAACTTCAGGACTTCATGGAGGTTAGGTTTGTCTAATTTGTGATTTATACAATGATGACGTCAACTGTTCTGAGTGCAGCATCGGATGGTGAATCGGAAATGACTTAGAAGACAGAAGCCGTGGTCTACTTTAAATGTTTATCCCGGAATTTGTCTGGAATAACGGAATTGCGAAAATCCTCTCAGAAGAGTCTGTGTGCCTGTGGAGATTCGAAGCAGTAACCTCCTGAATAAAAATCAGAAGCCTTTATCTAAAGGGTTGTGACAATAGCTGATTCACTGTAACCTTATTTCTTTAGATATTGTCTGTTTTCCGAATTGTTCTTAATACACACGACGTTTCGGAATCTGAGTCTATTCCTGTATTCAGGCTGTCACATTATAAGGTACCAGTCATATAATTACTCACAAATTCAAGAAGTTAAAATTTTGCCAGTAAAGTAATAATGCATTGCTCATTTTAAACAAAAACGTTTTAATGAGGTTGTTCGATATGAAAATATGTGTCTTATGTAACAAAGTAGACATGGCAATGATCGGAAATCAGACCACAAATCAGACTTCCTCCAGAAGGTGTTCGTTGTTGTCGGTAGTGTAATGGCGTGAAGATGGAGTATACCGACTGTTTAGAACAGCCACTTAACGCCTTAAAACATGAATTTCATATAGCACATAGGAATATGTAACAAGAGAGGCAATGCACGTGTAACGTAGTATTGAGGCACATTCTCGTAACCAATGGTTCCGTGGAAAAGCAATAAGTATTACTTATTCTGAGTGTGTGTTTGTAGCCTTAGTTACCCAGCATGCAAATCGCATACGGCGTATTGTATTGTCATCTGGGCCTGTCTGGTTGTACCACATTTTTCGACATTACCTCATAGACGGCAAGATTTCAGAAAAAAGTTGTTGAACATAAAATGTATGTTTTGATTTCTCTACAACGTTTTTCTGAAACATTTCTCATTCTAAGAAAAATTCAGCGAGATATTATCATAAATGTACATAGGTCTTCATGTAAAGTACCCGTTATTCTTGTCAGATTTAAATTAAACTTGAATTGTCTCGACAGAGGTATTGAAACATAATCAAAAACTAAATTTCATGAAAATCCGTCAAGTGGAAGCCGAGATGTTCCATGCAGACGGACAGACGGACACAGACAGACAGACAGGAATTACGATGCTGACAGTCGCTTTTCGCAATTTTGCGAACGCGCCTAGACATCAATGTCCCGGTGAAGTTCGAACCCGCAATCCCAGCAAGCGAGCGGAAGAAGACCTACGCCTTAGACCTTGCGGCCACTGAGATCGGCAGCGTCCATATATACAAGCTGATTAATTCGAAGAACGAAACCAAACATACAGTTTTATGAGAATACTAAATTTACACAGAAATATGGGAATGTGGTAAGACACAAGGGAAGATATGCAGTAAGATAGGCATATACTATACTGTGGAAAGAGACACAAGTCGCAGAATCGGCTGACCTATTGGTATGTGTGTTGCCGAATTTCTTTGTATCTCTGGAAAGAGTCTTCTCTTATCGTATATAAACCTACGAATTTTACAAGTCATTAAATATTTACGTGACCCCCTACCAACCAAATAGTTCCTGTCTGTAAGAAAAGATGTTTCACTGCTTCTGCTGGGTTTAAAAGCAATGACTTCCTGTCTCGTGCATTACGCTTTTGAGGTGTCTGTCGTAAAACCGCGTAAAGCTTTTATGTCAGCCTGTCTGTCTAAAGACATATAACACCACCGAAAAAAATTCTACTTAACAAATTACCAGTCGCTCGGCTGGATTAGAAATTCCCTGTCTATTTAGAACTCAGTTTCATATCGTGTGTATAAAAACCCATTCCAGGCCCCTGTAATAGGCCACACGATCAGAGCCAAAAACAACCTAATTTATGTTGATTAAAATCTTCTGGGTTGTTACCCGGCGTAATTTTTTGGTGTATAACCAACGTTTCGGGAACACTTGTTTGTCCCATCTTCAGGGTTTTAGGAAAAAAGGATGCCAGGAGGTAAGGAACATGTGTTTATATAGGAGTAGGGTCCAATGGATAGTATTGAATGGACGAGCCAATCAGGAAGAAGGGGGAGGTGTGGTGTGTTATGATAGGTTCTGACAGGGACTAAGACCCTGAAGATGAGACAAACAAGTAATCCCGAAACGTTGGTCATACACCAAAAAATGACGCCGGGTAACAACCCAGAAGATTTTAAGCAACATTACGACCACGGCGGAAGCATTCAATTACATAAAACCCAAGTTATTTCTTTATGATAAGTTTAAATATTATCTTTATATTTACAAATAGGCTGTATAAATAATATCTATCCATCATAGTTTTCGACCGAAAGGTCGTAATCTATCTCTCATGCGTGCTACATTCCCCGTCCATCTCATCTTAATATTTTTTTTTACCCTAAATATTCTGTTGACAAGAGCCTACAAATTACGCAGTTCACTATCACTATGTCACATTCCCACTCTCAGGTCAGAATATTTTCCTCAGTACCACCCCTTCCCCAACACAAATTATTAGGGATTCCCAAAGATGAAACAAGTATGCTGCTTGCTCGACCACGGTACGTTATATGACAGATAATTAGGGCTTATCCTTTGCATGAAGGGAGACTTCCCTACTAAGGAATATCAAGTGCTTCTCTGAACCACTGAATAACGTGTTAACACTTTAAAATTACATGTATCACCCGATTTATGCGTTTCTTATGATTGTCAAAATAAATATGATTTATTTCCTTCAGAATAACATTATATTTTTGGTCTTTGTAATGGGGATGCTCTGTGTTTTTCTTTTCAATTCACAACTACAGTCGAACTCATATTTTGCGTCGTTATAACAACTCAGAAGTTTGTGAGTCTTGTGTGTTGTCAGGTAGAGGTCTGTGTGACGGGCTGGTCCCTCGTCCAGAGGAGTCCTACCGAGTGTGGTGTGTCTAAAGTGTGATCGTGAAGCCTCGAAAAATTAGGCGGCCTAGGCCCCCAAGGGGCTGTCGAGCCATTGGGGAAAAAATAATAACTCAGAAGTGTAACGTAATGGGTAAAAGTTAGGAGGAATTAATTGGTACCACAGAATATCTGACTCTAGAGACAAGGTATCGTATAAACCGATGTCGATATAAGAGGGTATGACTGTAACTTATGATCGCATTAGGCAACAAAATTTTACACTATATATATAGTGATGTCTGACTAGGCTATGGAGTGAAGGATCTACGGTTCGATTCCTGGCAACAACGAGGGACTTTTCTTTTCTCTGCAGCGTTCAGACCGGTTCTGGAGTCCGCCCAGCCTCCTACACGTTCGAAAACGCGCTCCCTTTCCCTTTGCGCAAAGCGGCCGGAGCCACACATCTCCGTCTAGTGCAGAGGTAAAGAATGAGTGGAGCTATTTACTCCTCCTATATGCCTTTAGGGTGTCGACAAAAAAATTACCTTTACCTTTAGGAGATTTGAGGCTGAATGTCTGTAGAATAGTGGTTAAATTCTCAGAAGGGGTAACAAAGTGTTCTCGTCATTTGCAATAATTACACAGTCTAAATCAGAATAGTAATATGCTCACATTTTCTCATGACACAAAACCTCTATCTAATCTTCAGTTCTGAGAATATTCAGTCAGCGATGTTATTTAGTTTTTAAACGTAAGATAAACTTTAATTAACTAGTTTATTCCAACAAATGCACTACACTATTTTAGTGTTTTCTTGTCCCTACATATGTTTCGGCACTCCTTGTGCCATCCTCAGGGCTGTCGTCAGGAGTTCACAATTTCCAAATTTATCCAATTCACTTTCACAACATGAATTCACCATCACTTATCTTCCTGTTCATGGTGGTCAGCTTGTCTTGTCTGGTGTTTTATTAAAATAAAGTTCGTAAGCTAAAAAGTCTAAGCACGAAAAATAGCCATTGCTCTTTTCTTCAGAAATAATACATGGCGCAAAATTTTTCCTGCAGATTGGAACTGTCATATCTTACTTATAATGAAGAATTAATTGGTCTGTTACCTTCAATGGCGCAACACCCCCTAGTGGACCAGGGCCTCCTCATTATCGAGGCTTCGCGATCATACTCAGACACATCGCACTCGGTAGGACTCCTCTGGACAAATGATCAGCCCGAAGCAGAGACCTCTACCTGATAACACTCAACACTCACAAGAGGCAGATATGCATGCTCCCCCCCCCCCCCGGCGAGATTCGAACCCGCAATCCCAGCAAGTGATCAGCCGCAGACCCACGCCTTAGAAATTGGCCTATTATAGGTCTATCAATCTTACTGACCTATAAGCTCACTTAGAAGAATTGCATCCTTCAAATAATTTAAATATAGAGTTCAATAAAGAATTAACTACTTGGTGTTTACGTCATAATGGATCTGTATTGTTGTAGCTGACTGGAATGGCTCCACTCCAGCCAATCAGAAGACAGCAACATGTCTTGCCTATTTGTAGAGATAATCTAAGACGGCTGTATCACGAACCTTCGGCGCCGTCCCTCGTACTAGGCACGCTGCATTACGTCAGCAGTTGTTTCTTGTTTCAGCGCGTTTCATTCATTATGATAATACGCTTCTTGCATCATCTTTCTCATTCATTTTATGAAACCAACAACTTGCATGTAAAATACAAATATATACAGGGTGATTCAGGAGGGAGGTCAATATTTAGGGAGGTGATAGAATCGGTCATTGTGAGTTCATATAAACATGTGTCTAGTTACCGAGATAGAGCTGTTTGAGTCTGTTTGATCTCCAGATCTAACTCCGTTTCTTTTGATGAAGGGCCCTCGCACCCCAGCCTTAAGGCTTTTTGTGCAACCCCAATGAAGATGATGAGGATGAGCAGTTTTTTTTACCAAGTTTTACAATTAATGGAGCACCAGTGGAATGAAATCGACAGGGGAAAACCGACAATTTGGAGAAAAACCTGTCCCAGTGCCACTTTGTCCACCACAAATCTCACATGTACTTGACCTGGGACCGAACCCCGGGCCTCCGCGGTGAGAGGCCGGCGACTAACCGCCTGAGCCATGGCACGGCCTAACTCCGTTACATTTTTGTTTGTGGTGTTGGATGAAGAGCGAAGTTTACAAAACAAAGGTGGATACACAGACGAATTGCTGGCTCGCATTTTGGATGCTGCTGTCTGCATAAAGAAACGTGAAGATCAACTGAGACGAACAACACGAGATCTTCGCACACGAGTTGCAAAGTGCACTGAGGTTGACGGTGGGATTTTGGAACATTTATTGTGAACTGTAACAGATTTGTTATTTAAACATTAAATTAGGGTTAAAATGAAATTAACAGTAATTAATATCCTTCATTACCATTCACAATGCCTTTGTATTTGCAGATTCAAACAGCTCTATCTCGGTAACCATTCAGAATTAGACACATGTCCACGTGTATTTTTTTCTCATAATGACCGATACGATCACCTCCCAAATTATTGACCTCTCCTCCTGAATCACACTGTGTAATATAATATAATATAATATAATGTAATATAATGTAATATAATATAATATAATATAATATAATATAATATAATATAATATAATATAATATAATATAATATAATATAATATAATATAATATAATATAATATAATATACTATAATATAATATAATATAATATAATGTAATGTAATGTAATATAATATAATATAATATAATGTAATGTAATATAATATAATATATTATAATATAATGTAATATAATATATGTATTTTGATGTGCAAATTTTTGTTTTTATAAAATAAATGTTATCACAGTGCACGGCATAAAAACGTTTTAAATCACCTTAGTCGGTGATTCCTCCGTAAGTCTAAGTCTCTACGTCTCTTACGTCATGTAGAGACAGACAGACAGACAGACAGGCAGGTAGGTAGGCAGGAAGACAGACGGCCTCTTGTGGATACGGTCTGCACGTATTAGGCCACGCGCACACCTTGACGTCTGTAAAGTGCAGATATTCTCCGCTTTAAGTACCGTTTAAAGCACTAAAGTGAGAGAGACGTCAAATGTAGTGCAGTGGTGGGGTCAATAGTGTGTGGGTGAGTGGGGGTGAGTGGGGTGGGTGGGGTGAGTGCTCAGACACACCGCTGACGTACCGTGGAAACTGATAGCAACGCACGGAGTGTTTCTGACGCGCAACTACACGCCGTAGAGCGGACGACATTGTTGCGTCAGAACAGCGATGACGCCTCCCGCTCTGCAGCGCTCAGTTCCACATTTAAATAAACTCTGTATTAAGGAACAGGGCTTTCCGGCAGTGCCCACACGTCCTTCCATAAAAGGCAAGACAAAGCGTTCAAAAACGGAAAGTATTAAATGATGGGAAATGGATTATTTTGTAGATATGCAGTAGAGGAAAGAGGTATTGTGTTAGGGCGGAATTTTGATAACCTTATTAATATCGGGCAAGCCTCATCAGAAGCATGCAGTACACAGTGGACTCGTTTCACGAACACATATGAAATCCAGCTGTAAGATATAACCTACATCTATTAAGAATTTAGTGTATACCTCACAGAAAACACATCACTCAAGACACCAACAGATTACTAAGCAGTATTTATAATGAGGAAACTGTCAAACGCGTTACAAATACACTGCGTGGGAAGCATGCAAATTTGTTTGTAATATGACACGTGGTATATATAGTTACCACTGTGGTTTAAAGTGGTATGCTTTGAAAGGTTAGCGTTCTTGTTTTTTTTATTCTAAAGGTCTAAAATTCTCGAAATGTAAGCAAATGATTTTGTAGCATTTTTCCTTCAAGGAAAACGTTTGAATTTTAAATTCCAACACACTCCAAACGATTTTTGACACGTTTTAGAATAACGATGCCTGTATTATTGCATGTCTTATCAGGTACGCATACACAGGTTCAAGGTACGACAACCTAAATTGGTCATGCAAAGAGGTTTGCGTGTCCCAATGTCATTTCTAAGAGTCGTCCATAGACAGGTCAATAAACTTAATATGTAATGACTAATTAACACACACACGCACTAATATCTTGGCGAATTCAGACAGCTGTGTCACGAAATTCTGCAGGCCCAATATCACATTTGGTATGTTCAGGCTTACTCAGTTAAAGAAATGTAGCTAGGCTTGCAGTCTGCATTTTTTTTTCAATGGCTCGACAGCCCCTTGAGGGCCTAGGCCGCCTCATTTTTCGAGGCTTTACGATCACACTTTGTAGACACACCACAATCGGTAGGACTCCTCTGCACGAGGGATAAGCCCGTCGCAGAGACCTCTACCTGACAATACACATTATTCACAAGAGACAGACATACATGCCCTCGGTGGGATTCGAACCCACAATCCTAGTAAGCGAGCGGTCGTAGACCCACGCCTTAGACCGCACGGCCACTGGGATCGGCTCGCAGCCTGCATAGTTAGCCGAAATTTATAAAATTATATTATTACTCTATGACTATACACATACCACCTCACAGAAATCACACTTTCTCCATTACGAATATCAATCTTTTAATGACCTGTAGGTATTTATTACGAGAATCATACGAAACATGCAAAACCCATGTGTGGGGGGGGGTAAAGGAAAAGTTGTTCTTGTCCATCTCATAAAGGCATACAGGGGGAGCAGAGGTATAGCTCCAGTCATTCCTAACTTCAGCAGTAGATGGAAGTGAGTGGTCAAATTCACGCTCCAGCCACTTTATCCAAGATTAAGGAGCTGCCGGTGTGTCTTTTGTAGGAGGGTGATTGGGCCCCAGTGCCGGCGTGGACGGCTTTTGGGGAAGAGAAAATCCATTGACCCTTACGAGATTCAAAATCTGGACCGACTATAATATCCCGGTTCCCTACAGTGTGTGTGTCGAAATACAGATTGTTACTGCTGGTAGCACCGATCCCAGTGGCCGCGCCGTCTAAAGCGTGTGTCTGCGGCCGCTCGTTTACTGGGATTGTGGGTTCGAATCCCGCCTAGGGCATGGATGTCTGTCTCTTGTGAGTGTTGTGTGTTGTCAGGTAGAGGTCTCTGCGACGGGCTGATCACTCGTCCAGAGGAGTACTACCGAGTGTGGTGTGTCTAAAGTGTGTGATCGTGAAGCCTCGAAAAATGAGGCGGCCTAGGCCCCCAAGGGGCTGTCGAGCCATTGGAGAGAGAGACAGCTGGTAGCACAAATGGTTACCACTGGGGTTTAAAGTTTCGGCAAGGGTAATTAGGTTGGAAGAGATAATTCTACTTACATTTTCGTGTAAACGTAAGAGAGAAATTCAGTTTATCATGTTTTATCTCTTACGTATCACTTCCTGTTCAACCTCCGAGCAATGGCCTAATTACAATACATAATTATGTTAATTTTGCTAGCTTCACGGACAGACTGAACTGTGTCACGACCATGTAAGCCTGTATCCAGATTAGCCTCACGTCGCCTAGGATTTCTCTCGCGCCCTGTGTACAGCAGGCGGCAGGGCAGCGAACATAAACTATATCTGTGCAGTTCGCCAGTCTTAATTAAACATGTCTCCCATTTTTGAGACCTACTTACATTCTTGGATGTCCGCGCGGCGCCCAGGGTCATATTGTTTGCCGACATACACCATGATGACGCCGTGTTTATGTCCTGCCATCTGATGACGTCAGAGCTACTCCAGTCCAAAGCGACTCGTGCAACAGTGACATATACAGCGTTCCCTGCTATTAGAATAACAATTTTAGTAGCGAAATGATTTTAGAATTAGACTACGTTTTAATAATGAGAAAAACATTGAAAAATGAAAGGGAAATTGTTAAAATATCCATTTCTAGCTACTACGGTTTCAACAGATATGGTCTTTCATAATATACGCCTTCTATTACTGCTACTACTACTACTACTACTACTACCACCACCACTACGACTAATGAAACTAATAATAACTGTTATAATAATAATAATTATAATAATAGCATTTACACAAATCAGTAGAAACAAGTCACAAATTAAGATGACTCTCTTATAGAATGAACAAGTGCTAACTCACAGAACCATCCCCAATACGTCATAATAAAAAAGGAAAGTGTATGTTGATAAATGTTGCAATTTCAGGAGAGAGAAATATGATCAAAAGAGAAGCCATATCTGGCACTGCACACGTACTTCCGGAAGTACTAATGTAAAGTACAAAACGTTTAGCGTGGGAAATAACATTACATTTACCATGAATTGTAACTGTAGAATAGCAGCAACATTACATACACTAGAGACATGGTTTGTTTCAGGTATATAATTGTAAATACACTGCGTACAGATGACAACAAATAATAATAATTAATAATTTCAGTAGGTATTTATTAACGTGCAGGCTCAATATCACAAGTACCAATAATAATAATTCAATTCAATTCAATTCAATTCAATTCTGGTTTATTAATGTGCCCAGTCAACAGCCAGAAGGCCAATTACACAAACAGCACAACATACAAACACAAATAACAACGGACAATAAACAGGACACAAATGAAACAAACACAACCAAAACAAACAAACAAACAAATAAAAATTACTTAAATAATTAATAAGAACACCTTAAAATAATGTGATAAATTATTACATCTCACTAAGTGTAACAAATTCCCTTCTGAAAACATCCATATGATTACAAATAAAATTTGCCGCAGTTACACAGCGGCCGGAGGGACAGTTTTTATAATACGAGCTAACATGAAACAAAGAAAAGTCTCGGAGGTTCCGAGCAGGAACTCGTAAACCAATAATAATAATAATAATAATAATAATAATAATAATAAAGAGTTATCAGAGGGCCTAACGTTTCGATCATAAAGTTACGTTGACTTGTTAAAAGATATAGGCTTATATATTATTTAACTTTCACGCCATTTGCAGAAAACTGACAGTTGATAAAGCAGTCTTTCGTTACGGCCTACTTTCTGGTAGTTTGTTGTTCGTTTTTTGTGGGCTTGTTGTGCGACGCGGTCAATACGGACGGCATGACCTGCACTTAGATATAGCGTCGATGGCAGGAGGATTTGTGAATTAGGACTTGGAGACGAATTTGAGATGAATTTACCAGTCTATACGGTGTAAATTCCTGGAATATTAGCACCTTTACGAACACAGCAGCAAGGAACTGAAATCTCAAACTGAAGGCGATTTGAAAGGGAAGGCTTTTTGCTTAATCCAGTTATCATCCCTGAATTATCCTGAAGGAATAGAAACAACGAAAAAATAGTTTATGTTAGCTAGTTTCTTGCCCGGGATTCGAAATGTGCATCTCCTGTATGCAAGTCCAAAATTTCACTACACCACCCTGATTTTGATGGCGAAGCCTCTTTATTCGTCAACGGTAAAAGAGAGAAAAAATTATCTTGTGTCTATAATCCACATCATAAAATGTATGGGGGCGTGACCGAAAAACTCCATGAAATCTTAACCTTGACAGTAGTATCAGATGAGCTCTGGACGCTGTAGTAATTGAGCAAAACAAAGCTTTGAGGCTCTCAGATTTCTAGACAATCGGCACATGAAGGTGGTAAGGTTTTCAGCCCTAAGCACCGGCCGCCTTTACACCCAGGAAATGTTCCTGGTACTCATTTCTGTCAGAGTCTGGTCGAACCTAGGGCCATAGTGCGGACGGAGGTGAATGAAAAATTCCAATGACACCGTCGGGAATCGAACCCGCGACCTTCCGGCTTGTAGCGCAGTGCCCCAACCAACTGCGCCACCTAACAGAAATGGAACTACAATAGCCCAGCTTGTAGCCATGACTGAGCTATACTAGTTAGGTTCCTTCAAGTATGTTGGTTATTTCACGAATATTTACCAGATAATATCAAAGCAAGAGCATGTAACTTCTTGTTGTGAGGAATTTTCTACCTCCTTCTTGAAGGTCGATATAGACAAAACAATTTCAGAGCGTGACTCATTATGTCCAGTTCATCATTAATCTATATAGATATATAGCCATACCAGTATTTGTTTTTAGTTTTAGTTTTCCTCCTGTCGCTCCTTGCGGAGCATATGGCCTCCTTTCAGAGGTTTCTTGGTCTGGAGGTGTGCATCTGTAGTGAGTGACCAGCCCACTGACTGCACAAGTTATACTCATCCTGACATGACTGCCAGAGACATCTGGCAGTCAATCAGGAGACTTGGGTGAGAAATGGCCGCTGAATTTTGCTTACGAGCATTACTAGTTCTATTCATGCCCGTAAGGTTCTTTTACATGCCGTAAATCTACGATACCTACGGATCCCCTACGGATTTTTATCACCCTTAAAAATCCATCGACCTCGGCCGGGATCGAACCCGCGAACCTTGGGTCCAGTGGCGAGCACGCTAACCGAGGACGACCATACCAGTATTACTGTTTTATAATTTGTTGAAGGTCTCTTTAGGATCGGTGCCGATCCCAGTGGCAACGAGGTCTAAGGAGGGGGTCTGCGGCCTCTCGCTTGCTGGGATTGTTGGTTCGAGTCCCGCCGGGGGCATGGATGTCTGTATTTTGTGAATGTTGTGTTTTGTCAGGTTGTCAGGTGTTGTTTGCGACGGGCTGATCACTCGTCCAGAGGAGTCCTACCGAGTGTGGAGTGTCTGAGTGTGATCGTGAAGCCTCGATATTGAGGAGGCCCTGGCCCACTAGGGGCTGTTGCGCCATGGAAGGCAATAGACCAGTTAATTCTTCATTGGTTACATACAAACACACACAAAGCTTGATGATGCCATGAAGTGCAATGTTTTTGCCTTCTTAAGAAAGAAAAAGTAGCATATATTAACATTTGCGAAAGAATGAGTAAATCAGAAAATTTTATGTGGATTATTTCCAGAAATGTCTTGTCTGAAATTATTTTTAAGAAATCAAGGAGGAATTCAGGGTAGTTTCAGCTGTATTGAGCTTTACAGCCGTGAATGTTGTCAAGCCAAAAACACATTAGTAATAAAATAGGTTATCGAAGGTACAGGTTATATGCCTTAAAGGGGATAGTATACGGCCCCTGTATTGAGCGTGAGCCCAAACCCGCTATACGAAGTGTTTTTAGAACATAAGTTAGCTGATATTTATTCATCCTCAAACATTTAAGTGCTTTTACGTAACCACAATAGTCTATAGGCATGTTCATTACCATCACCACACAAGTCCTTGACGTAACCACAATAGGCTATAGGCATGCTCATTACCATCACCACACAAGTCCTTGACGTAACCACAATAGGCTATAGGCATGTTTATTACCATCACCACACAAGTCCTTGACGTAACCACAATAGGCTATAGGCATGTTCATTACCATCACCACACAAGTCCTTTACGTAACCACAATAGGCTATAGGCATGTTCATTACCATCACCACACAAGTCCTTGACGTAACCACAATAGGCTATAGGCATGTTTATTACCATCACCACACAAGTCCTTGACGTAACCACAATAGGCTATAGGCATGTTCATTACCATCACCACACAAGTCCTTTACGTAACCACAATAGGCTATAGGCATGTTCATTACCATCACCACACAAGTCCTTGACGTAACCACAATAGGCTATAGGCATGTTCATTACCATCACCACAAAAGTCCTTTACTGGACCCTATATGTGCTGGTTCAATCAGGTCAGATCTTCATAAACCAAACTATAGGCCTATGTTAACCTTTAGGATAATCAGGTAACAAGTTAAAGTGCATGGGTGAGTGGAGTTATAGCTCCATTTATTCTTAACATCTGCTCTAGGTGGAGGTGACTGGCGAACTACACGCTCCGGCCACTTTACTCCCTCGTCAAAAGCCGCATGTACCTATTGCATAAGAGGCTGAGTGGGCCCTAGAGGCAGTCTGGAAATTTTGGAAAGAGATAAATCACTAGATCATGTCAGGAATCGAACAAAGATCTTTCGGACGTCCAGACCGTAGCCTCGTCACTATACCGACTGTAAAGGTTTCTGGGAGGTCAATAATAAGTTTATGAGGTCTAGGACTTGATGCCGTGTAGTCTGGTAGTTAAGTTGGCTTATCGGAGTTTCGGTGGGACCTAACCACAGTTTCATATCGCAGACGGTAGTGTTATTTCTTCAGATCCGTTTTAATATTACCATCCCATCTACTGTACAGTCTCCAAAGAGATGTATTCTCTTATATTTTTAGAGCACACAATTTGTACGCTGATAATTTTTTAGTAAGTAGTTTTTCTGCGTGCAACATGTCTAGCCCATCCCTACAAAGTATCATAAAAGGTAAAGTTCACCCTAGAACAGGCCATGAAGGTCCAGAGGGGGAGTAGAGGTACAGCTGTACTCTTTCTTTAACCTCGGCACTAGATGGGAGTGGGTGGTCAACGCCACGCCCTGGCCACTTTACCCCCGGGAATGAACCGGTACCCATTATACAGGAGGCTGGGTAGGCCCCAGGGCCGGTCTTGACGGGTGCTGAAAATCTCGCCCCCGCTGGGATTCGATCCCCGGACCGTCCAGCTCGTAGCGTTTCGCTATCATAGCACAGCAAATCACAACAGCAACAAGTCACACACAAGTGACCGCTCCTATGTCTTTAGCACGGAATGGTCCACGCCTAGCCCGCAGCAGCCGAGCTGGGAGGGGAAACACATCGACCGCTGGCAACTGCGTGAGGAAGGGTGAGATGCTGTGCGCGCCATCTTGTCCCCGCCCAACGCACTGAGTGACAGGATGCTGGCCACACCCACATCTCTGCCGCTCCCCTCCACATGGCTTGTACAGTAATAACACCATCTCTTTCCCACCAAAACTTAGCATTTCACGTTTATATAGTCATCCTTGTTGCACTCATAAGCATTAAAGAGACTTTTTAATGTCACCAAGTCGCCGGACGGTAGTGGCACCTATCGGATTAAAATGACAATAAAAAAGTGCTGCTTTTTCATTCTGCACTGCTGTAGATTCTGCAGCTTTCCACATATCTGATTATTCTAACATTTCTTAACCATTTAAACACTAAGCGTAAACTGTTTCATTTAAACACCCAGTTCGTACCTCGCAGTAAACACATTTTATCTCGGTTAAAAAAACAAATCAATTTATGTTATGTAAGGCAAAAGTCGCTGTTCGTTGTAATATAAATACAATACACATAAATACAGTGTGGGCAGAATGTAGAATTTGTGAATGTTACAACTGTTGATGTATGAAGCAGCCATTAGGCTTTAAAAGGTTAATGTACATGGCTAATAACTAACTTTAAAATTCATCTTTCTCTTTTCCCGCGTAATTAATGATATTTAGTATGTCAATTAACACTTCAAAGCCCAGTGGTAACTATATACAGGGCATACACAAGAGAATGGTGCGGTTTTAATAGTGAACACTATTAAAACCGCACCATTCTTTTGTGTATGCCCTGTATACAGGTAGGTTTGGCTTTACAAACTCAGTATGTTGCCCACAACGTATGTTTATATGTTTACAATAATTATTAAAATAAATAACCATGTTTTCTTTATATATATTGTTAACGGCGTTATACCGTGTTAACGGAGGTCTTTCCAGCTGTGTTCCGTCTGCGTTAAGAGATGAAATTTTATGGAAAGTAGTAGATGAACGGCAGTCCTCTGTACCGGAAACTCTGTCCTCCCTTTCCGCTTATTGTCTCGGTTTAGCTCTTCAGCTTTTAGACCAAAGTCGTGCGTCGCGCTTGTAACTGGATAAGGAAACTGAACGGTAAATGTAATGCACACGGGTTTGAACAAAGACTGCTAGGGAGTTCGGTTATATTTCAAATGGTTAAATCCGCCAGGTTTCGATGTTTCTTTTGGAGTCATTCTCAAGAGTTATGGGAAAAGATAGGAAACAATTATAATACTATATTTCTGATTTGATCCCACTAATATATATTCAGTAGCCGATCGCAGTGGCCGTGCGGTCTGAGGTGTGGTCTTCGGCCGCTCGCTTACTGGGATCGTGGGTTCGAATCCCACCGGGGGCATGGATGTTTGTGTTGTGTTTGTTGTATAAGGACGGTAGCATGGAACGTAAAAAGTGACATGAAGGACGAAAAGGATTTCAAAAGTACAAAAATGGATCAAAAGGGGAAAAACCCCGGACAGACAAAAAAAAAAAATCCCGCCCGGGAAGCATGGATGTCTGTCTGTTGTGAGTGTTGTGTTTTGTCAGGTAGAGGTCTCTGCAACGAGCTGATCACTCGTCCAGAGGAGTCCTACCGAGTATGGTGTGTCTAAAAGTGTGTGATCGTGAAGCCTCAATTTAAAATGAGGCGGCCTAGGCCCCCAAGGGGCTGTCGAGTCATTGAAAAAAAATATATTCAGTGCTTTTTTTTTAATATTTATTTCAAACCAAAGATGATATTGACATTATTTACAGTATAAAAAGAAAAATCACAAAATTGTTCCTGTAACCAATTTAGCTAATTACGAGTATGTGAAACAAAGGATAAAGCTGGGGAAATATAAATAAAATTTATGAAAAGAGATTAAAAACACTATGTCTCATTCTGTGTTTAAAATTGTACCTTGTGGAAGTGAAGTTATAATAAACTTCAGCCTTATATGACTCCGAATAAGGGTGGAAATATAATAGAGTTAAATGGGAACATTTAGCCTAATTATTAATGTTAAGCCTACACAATTGTATTGGATGATTACTGAAATAAACTTAATGATCCATATTAGTTTGAATACATGCTAATGCTAACAGCATGGCTCAAGTAAAATTCAATCCTGATGAATATAAATACAAAACTGGCTTTTAATACGGTGTGGTAGTTGGTGTGAGTGAACAGAGTTACGAATTTTCTGTTTGCTTAATCACTGTTCTGGGCACAACAATGCTCAATGGAATTTGCCACTAATAGCATTGTTGTCACAACGCAACCAGCCGGTGAAGCACACAAGGCACAACACTGCTCAATGGAATTTGCCACTAATAGCATTGTTGTCACAACGCAACCAGCCGGTGAAGCACACAAGGCACAACACTCCTCCATGGAATTTGCCACTAATAGCATTGTTGTCACAACGCAACCAGCCGGTGAAGCACACAAGGCACAACACTGCTCAATGGAATTTGCCACTAATAGCATTGTTGTCACAACGCAACCAGCCGGTGAAGCACATAAGGCACAACACTGCTCAATAGAATTTGCCACTAATATCATTGTTGTCACAACGCAAGCAGCCGGTGAAGCACATAAGGCACAACACTGCTCAATGGAATTTGCCACTAATAGCATTGTTGTCACAACACAACCAGCCGGTGAAGCACACAAGGCACAACACTGCTCAATGGAATTTGCCACTAATAGCATTGTTGTCACAACGCAACCAGCCGGTGAAGCACACAAGGCACAACACTGCTCAATGGAATTTGCCACTAATAGCATTGTTGTCACAACGCAACCAGCCGGTGAAGCACATAAGGCACAACACTGCTCCATGGAATTTGCCACTAATAGTATTGTTGTCACAAAGCAACCAGCCGGTGAAGCACACAAGGCACAACACTGCTCCATGGAATTTGCCACTAATAGTATTGTTGTCACAAAGCAACCAGCCGGTGAAGCACATAAGGCACAACACTGCTCCATGGAATTTGCCACTAATAGTATTGTTGTCACAAAGCAACCAGCCGGTGAAGCACACAAGGCACAACACTCCTCCATGGAATTTGCCACTAATAGCATTGTTGTCACAACGCAACCAGCCGGTGAAGCACACAAGGCACAACACTGCTCCATGGAATTTGCCACTAATAGCCTTGTTGTCACAACGCAACCAGCGGTGAAGCACACAAGGCACAACACTCCTCCATGGAATTTGCCACTAATAGCATTGTTGTCACAACGCAACCAGCGGTGAAGCACACAAGTCACAACACTCCTCCATGGAATTTGCCACTAACAGCATTGTTGTCACAACGCAACCAGCCGGTGAAGCACATAAGGCACAACACTCCTCCATGGAATTTGCCACTAACAGCATTGTTGTCACAAACGCAACCAGCCGGTGAAGCACATAAGGCACAACACTCCTCCATGGAATTTGCCACTAATAGCATTGTTGTCACAATGCAACCAGCCGGTGAAACACACAGGCACAACACGTAACAACATAACACAGAAATCTGCAACATCTCTGTGATACTGCATACAAGACCGGACTGCCACTAATTTTAAATATAACAACTATGTAATTTTAATTTTAACCTCTTATGTAACAAATTCCCTATAAGTTTATAGTTGAATCCATTGGGAACCAAAGTTTTTATTTGTTTTACTCTTAAGTGGATGTACCAACTTTTTAAAACAGATGTATAGTCTATGTTAAAGTATCTGTGGTCTTTGGGTGATTACACGGCGTCGTGAGGTAATTATTTACCGCTTACACGGCGTCGTGAGGTAATTATTTACCCGTGTAATCACCCAAAAGACCATAGATTTCATCAACATCGCGGCGGAAGCCTGAAATCAAGGGTATGTTAAAGTACTTTGACCCCCTGAAGATAGCCTGTAACAGGCCGAAACATATGTAGGGGTGAATGACATGATTATAAGAATATAGTGTACATGTTGGTGTAATAAAACTTTTAATTAGACTAGCACGTATTGCAAGTACACCAATGCACCACCCGAATCACCTTATTCAGCTGAGTCAATGGCTTCGTTTTAAACGATAATCGCTTTAGTACAGTAATCGTATTTGTATTTCACTATATTACAAATACACTGTAGAACAAAAGCTTGAAGACTTACAAGTATCACGTTAGATCGTATCCTGTTTTATTTAACGTTAGCACATGTTCTGACGATCAATATTTTGTTGTCTTTTCGTCAAAACTATTCCCATGCCTTCCCTTGCCCATGGCAGTACACAAATTCGCCGTATATTTCTGAAAGAGTGTCGTAATATTTAATGCAGCACAACGCACAAGCATTCTCACATTTTTCACCTTTACATTCACGGAACTCTCAGCCACGTAATTTCATCCATGCCGACTTAGACATTTCTCTCAAGACGAATAAAGTTATGTTTGTTTCTCCACTTGTGATCCGCACATTGTACTACGACTAGAGAGGCTTAAGAAATGACCAGAAGGCTGTGTATTGTTTGACTTGGAAAGGATATATCATGTAAGTAAGGATATATCATGTAATTAAGGATATATCATGTAAGTAAGGATATATCATGTAATTAAGGATATATCATGTAAGTAAGGATATATCATGTAATTAAGGATATATCATGTAAGTAAGGATATATCATGTAAGTAAGGATATATCATGTAAGTAACGATATATCATGTAAGTAAGGATATATCATGTAAGTAAGGATATATCATGTAAGTAAGGATATATCATGTAAGTAAGGATATATCATGTAAGTAACGATATATCATGTAAGTAAGGATATATCATGTAAGTAACGATATATCATGTAAATAACGATATATCATGTAAGTAACGATATATCATGTAAGTAAAGATATATCATGTAAGTAACGATATATCATGTAAGTAAGGTTATATCATGTAAGTAAGGATATATCATGTAAGTAAGGATATATCATGTAAGTAAGGATATATCATGTAAGTAAGGATATATCATGTAAGTAAGGATATATCATGTAAGTAACGATATATCATGTAAGTAAGGATATATCATGTAAGTAACGATATATCATGTAAGTAACGATATATCATGTAAGTAACGATATATCATGTAAGTAAAGATATATCATGTAAGTAACGATATATCGTGTAAGTAAGGATATATCATGTAAGTAAGGATATATCATGTAAGTAAGGATATATCATGTAAGTAAGGATATATCATGTAAGTAAGGATATATCATGTAAGTAAGGATATATCATGTAAGTAAGGATATATCATGTAAGTAAGGATATATCATGTAAGTAAGGATATATCATGTAAGTAAGGATATATCATGTAAGTACCACTTGATTAAACCTGGGGTCGGCTCAGCCTATAAGATAAATGAGTACCAGGAATATTTTCTGGGGGGTAAAGGTGACCGGTGCGTAGGGCTGACAACCTTACCACCTTCATATGCTGATTGTCTAGAAATCTGGAAGCCTCAACCTCCTGGAACCCTAAGGGTCTGTCAAGCCTGTAATGGACTCGATTTACCTTTACCAATCGATTAACAAAATTCTGGAGCCTAAAAATTCCTGCAGGAAGCATGGCCATCTAACAGGAAGAAGAAAGCTGGTGTAGTTCTGTATCTGCAATGACGTAGGCAGGTCATGCAAATGTCTCCGACGATGTACCTTGGTTTAGTCACGGTGATCAACAAACATTTTGGAGAGCCCTAAGCAAATTTTGAATTACTTTGCTTCTGGGCTGGGAAAGAGTAGCTACTGGCTCGGTGGCGGCGAGGGTATCTGCACCCGTCCAGACCGGCCCTGGGGCCCACCCAGCCTCCTGTACAATGGGTACCGGGTCATTCCTGGTGGTAGAACGGTCGGGGAGTGGCGTTGATCACCCATCCCCATCAACTGCCGATATTAAGGAAAGAATAGAGCTATACCTCTACTACCCCCTCTGGGTCTTCATGGTTTGTTACAGGGTGACCTTTACTGAAGACAAAAATTCGTGTAATGAAAGTTGCATCAGCTTGTGCAGGCTATGACACTGACAATTTCCCTCTGTCCAGAGTTCGTGCCTTACTTCCCTTTGTCGCTTTATTGAAAATCTGACAAACGGACTGCTCATAATTATACGTGTGTTCCTGTTTGTTCATTGCATCACGTCTTTCCATATTTTCTCGTAAAAAAAAAAGAAAGTGTTCGGAAATTCCTTGTTTATTTAAACCACTGCAGCGAGAAAATAATGGGTCTTATTTTATTTATCAATGTTAAAATTGGTTTACACTTTCGGAATAATAAGCTAATACAATTCTGACTTTCTTATTTACTGAGATATTGTGTTTTATTCCATTGACTCCCCAGAAGTGAAGACAGCCCCTCTCACATCATCTGAGTCCATTCAAAATTCAAATGCAGTTAACTTTTGAATTATAGCCACTAACAGCTTCAGTTGACGCTTTTAAAATTCGGGTTGTCTTAAATTATTCCTTAACGGCTTTTCCAAAACTTTTTGCAATCCTCTTTGCAGGTAAGAATGAGGACTTCGTCGTAGAGAAACTGCGACAGGTTACCATTTTGTGCATAAACATTCTGCCAAATTCAACTGACGCTGCTCTAGTTTCATTATCTACCGCTGAACACCAGCGCTTGCTTGATTTCGTCCAGATTTTCTTAAAGAAGTCGAGTTCAGGACTGGCCCGATTAAACACCTGATCCATCTTACCCTAGCTTAAACTATCGTGTAGCCACATACGAGACTTACATGCTGAAGGTGAATTTAAACCCCTGAAGTACCATTTAATTACGGGCCTTAAATAACGATTTTCTAAAACAATTAAATTTTCATTCTTTCATTCATTCATTCATTCATTCATTCTGCAGTCTGTCTTACGACAGGTCCGTAGCCTCTTCCAAAGCGAGTTTTCCACAGGGTGCGATCTAGTGCTTCCTCTTTCAGTTTCCAGTACTACCTCCTTGCCTTAAGGTTATCCAGTAGCTGCTTACGTCTTCTTCCTCCTCTTCCCTTCATTTATATCCTTCCCTCTATCCTTCCTTCAATAATGTGTTTCAGAAGGCAGTTCTTACGCAAGATGTGACCAATCCAGTTAGCCTTTCTTCTTTTTATTGTATGTACGATATTCCTCTCCTCCTTGACTCTGTGTAATACTTCTTCATTTCAAACACGATCGGTCCAACTGATCTTCTCCTTTCTTCTCCAGCACCACATTTCAAAACTTTCCTCTACTTGGATATAATACGTACGCTTTTAAATTAGGGCCGAAACTTCAGAGACTGAAATTTATGTAACTGATCATAGTTAATCATATTACTTATACGAAAGTCAGTTCATACCTTACAGACAACACAATTCTTTTCCGATACAAAGACCAATCAGTTAATAGTGTTTAGGAAAATAATGGATATTTATTTTATGATTCATACAAAGAACACAGAGTTAATGTTAATGTGTGGTGTACAGATATCAGTATGCTGTATAGAGTTAAATAGGCCTATATCAGTATGCTGTACAGAGTTAAATAGGCCTATATCAGTATGCTGTACAGAGTTAAATAGGCCTATATCAGTATGCTGTACAGAGTTAAATAGGCCTATATCAGTATGCTGTACAGAGTTAAATAGGCCTATATCAGTATGCTGTACAGAGTTAAATAGGCCTATATCAGTATGCTGTACAGAGTTAAATAGGCCTATATCAGTATGCTGTACAGAGTTAAATAGGCCTATATCAGTATGCTGTACAGAGTTAAATAGGCCTATATCAGTATGCTGTACAGAGTTAAATAGGCCTATATCAGTATGCTGTACAGAGTTAAATAGGCCTATATCACGTGAAATTCAAAGAGATTCAGAGGCAAGTGTGCAACAGAGGAGATTCCTGGCTGCTGAATGAGGTAAATGGAGTAAGCGGTTTCGGCAGGTTGACAATGAAAAGGAGCACTAAAGAAGGCTGGAATGATGAAAGTGAGAACACGTCTCGTGCGAAATGTAAAGAAGAGAGAGAAAGAGAGAGAGAGACAGAAGAAGCCGAACGAGCAGCGACATTGAATTCAATTCACGTTTTCCAAGAAGAAAAATTAAATTATATTTTTCCCCTAAGGACGAGAGATGGCATTATTACTGAATCAGTCAGGAGGAACCTCCCTCTCCTCGGTAGCGTGTGTCGTCCGGCACTAGGCCCCCCCTGGTCCCCCCAGTTTGGGCCCAGTCACCTATCTGTCAATATTTTCCTGCTTCATCTCATTTAGTTTATGTCTCAGAAAGTGTACATAATAGTTGTAAAAGCAGGTTAGGGTTCCAGGAGTTTGAGGCTCCCAGATTTCTAGACAATAGGCACATGAAGGTGGTAAGGTTGTCAGCCCAACGCACCGGCCGCCATTACCCCCCAATAAAGATTCCTGGTACTTATTTCTGTTAGAGGCTGAATCGACACCAGGGCCATAGTGGGGCCGAAACGATTATGTCAATGAAAAATTCCAGTAAGACCATCGGGAATCGAACCCGCGATGTTACGGCTTGTAGCGCAGTGCCTCAACCAACTGCGCCACCGCGTGACCCCCCATAATAGTTGTACCCGTGCGAATAATTCGCACATAAAGCACTAAAATATTTAATCAACGAAAATTAAAGCGTCTGAATTTTAGTAAACATTAAGAATTGTACTTACTAATGCTTGGCGCTGGGTAGTTGCCTTCGGAGATCGACGCATCATAAGCAACGTGTAAATACGAAACTAGCAGGTGTCAATGAACAAGAAATTTGAAATCGACAGCTCTGCCTCAATCGGAGGCCAAGTGAATTACATGAAACATCAATGTGTTCAATATATTGTACCAACCAAATGCACATTATTAGTTATATATGATTGTTAAACACGTAGCTGCGACATGTTTCGGTACAAACGTAGCGTCTTCAGGGAGCATATAATGTGCATTTAGTTGGTACAATAAATTGAATACATTGATCTAAAATTGCACGGATTGGACAACCTAAAAAAATACAGTAAACACTTCAGCTTCCCTTGGCTTACGCTTGAGGCAGCACTGTCAATTTTTAAAGTTAGTCTTTATTTTTGTTAACAACAGTGTTTTGAGAAGATATTAATAAAGACGACGAAGATTGTTATCAATGCCGAATCATAAAACTTCTAAAAATATTTGTATTTAAAAACATTCCTTCGGTAATTGATTATTTGTACCAACAAATGCACTAGGACAGTTTTTTCACTGTTTTATTTATTATAAGGATGCCCCTTATAATAAAGAAAACAGTGAAAAAAACTGTCTTAGTGCATTTGTTGGTACAAATAATCAATTATAAAAAGATGCACGGTGAATATAAAGTGAAGTTTAAATTCCTTCGGTAGTTTAGTAAATAATGATGTCGCAAATAAAACCTTCCCGTATTAATATATATATATATAATGACATGGTCAGTGACAGTTTAATATTCTCACAATTTAACGTCCTTCACTGTAAAACATTTAAACGTATTGATAATTGTGATGCAGTATTATAAAGCATGAAATATTGGGCCTAAACTTTGTCTATGCTACAGATGTATTAAACAACACACTATGTTTTTCGAAGTTAAAAGTCGCTTGTCTATTTAACAAAATCTCGCATTTTCCGAAACCCGACGTTTCGTGATTGTTCACAAGACATGGCGACTGGATTCCGCCCTGAGGCAGATAAATCCAGTCCATATCCCATACACAGTTTATTAAAGATCTATATTAATATTATCCTGGCTTCTAATCCGGTTTTGCGAAGTAGTGTCCTTGAGAAGGAAATCGGCCTATATATTCAGCTAGTGAAGGTGTTATCGTCTTTTACGCAATCAAAAGTTCATTATCGTGGTCACCAGAGTCCGCCACTCGTCCGTGTCCGGACCTACACGTGTTTAGGGCACACACCCCCAACCAAATTTATTAAGCCCATTTCAATATTATCCCCCTACTATGCTGAGTTCGGCCAGGTTTTCTTTTCCGTTCAGATTTTTCGAGCAGTTATTTTTACAAACTTCTCTCCTTGCGTGCTACATACCCCGCCCATCCTACTCTCACTCTGTGATTTCTGTCATCTTATAATATTCAGTGTTAATTAACAATTATGGGGTTCGTCATTAGGCCTATACAAATTTCTACATCCTCCTGGTACTTGAAGTTGATACATCCATTAACTTCCTCGGAAATTCTCTCAAACACGATCAAAATACGTACGTCAAAATTCATTTAATTTTAAACAATTACTAAACTCACCAGCATTCCTGGGCTGTCCCTTAAATACCTTGTACCAATACATAAACATTCCACTCTGCCATAAGCACTGAACTACCATCAAGGCGATCAAACAAAGAAACAAGCACAAAAAGCACAAGTCCTATTCTATGTCGTGTAGCAGAAGCGTATCAACAGGACACAATGAGTAACGTGACTCGAAGGGAGGTCTCTGCTTAGCTTCATACGGTCAAGAAGGGGCAAGGTTGAGCCCCTGGGTCAGATTCCCCTCCTTTCTTATGAGACAACAGGGGAGTTACTTTAACAACACAAAAAAGTAACGTACAACACAGCAATAAGCTATGATTTGAGCATCACAATGCGAAAACATGACAAGGTCAAAGACTAGCTATCAGTCTTTAACTCTTTAAGGCCTCATAGTTACTTTATTTACCACCAGGTTTAACATTCTGAATCTCTACGTTCTGCCTACAGAATGCATGTCTTTTGTCTTTATCTCATTACAAACAGCGATTATTTCCCTATGCAGCATTAACTGATGGGTTGTCATAATCAAGACGAATTGTGCTTACTGTGCGGTGCGACCTGACTCATTAAATATATTGTATTTTAGTTAAACTTATTCTATAAACAACGCCATGACTAAGGCAGTTTGTCACCGGTCTCTCACCGCAAAGGACTGGGTTTGCGGTTTCGATCCCGAGCCAGTTCAAGTGAGATTTGTGTTAGACAAAGTGGCACTGGGACAGGTTTTTCTACGAGTACTTCCGTTTTACCCTGTCAGTATCATTCCACCAATGCTACATATTAATCTTCATCTACATACTGTTCTTACCAGAAGGATAAACGGGCAAAGCCTGGGAACCTTCCAAAAAGGAATGCTCTTTCGGAAAAAGGGAAGATTTTTTATTTGACGTAGTGGCACTGGAAAAGGCGTTTCTCGGAATACTTTGAATTTCTCCTGTCAATGTCTTTGCACCCATCCTCTTACTAAACTTTATCTACTAAGCCTTCGCTGTGTGATTCTTAATTTAATTTCCCTGCTGATATTAGGCGACTAGTACAAATTACGATGCCTATCGCCATGTAATTTTATACACTTCTTTGTTACATCATTTTCCTTAGTTTCTAATATTCTTTAAACTCTAATAATAATAATATGGTTTATATAATGGCACTTACTGTGAATGTAGGGTCGGGCAGTAACAATAAAGAAATATAACGGACGTTAAAAGACGCCCATGTTAATGTTGATGTCTGAGCAGTGGCGCCATATTTCACAACCAGACCTACATAGGCTATAATAACTTTGTGTTTTGTGGGTGACGCGACAACTAGGAAACCCTGCAAAAGAAACAGCTAAAATATTTTCAACAATTCAGTGTTTTTAAGTGTTTGAAGCTTGAAACTAATGTAAAAATTCTTAACAAGATAGGCAATGTACGTATAACGTAATATCGTGGCGCGTTCGCGTGAGAATTATTGCAAAGGAAACGAAACAATAGGTTCCTTTGTATTGTTCTTGACATATATATAACCGTCGCCAAGTGTTTATTGTTGTCATAGATATGCAACAATGAGTTCTTTTGGCACTGTTGTCGAGCGACAAAATCTTCGCATTGTTGTTAACAATATAAATGTACTTAGCCCTACATGTGAGGTGCCCCATATTTTTGCTCGATTTTTTAAACAAATTTGGAGTTTCTCGACAGATCTTCGTAAAAGTTCCCAATATCAAATTTGATAAAAAATCCGTCTAATTGGAGCCTCACTGATACATGCGGAGAGACAGACAAGCAGACAGGCATGAGGAACCTAATAAGCGCTTTTCAATACTTGTACTAACGCTCCTAAAATATATTTCATGACAGACATAAAACGTATTGGGCTTCTGTTGCAAAAACCTAAAGATGAATGCTGTTTAAGGAAATGAAATTTATTGATTTTGAAAATTATTCGAAATACGGTCGAACCCGGTTATAACGACATCGGATTATATCGACACCTCACCTACATAGTAAGATTTCCTGTGGTACCAATTAATCCCTCACTGTTAACCATAACATTATACTCCTCGGTTATAACGACACTCGTTTGTAAAAACACAAAATATTCAGTCCCTTTCGTGACGTTATAACCGAGTTCGACTCTGTATAAATAAGTATATTACAAGGAAAAATGCAGAGTTTTGAAAGCTCAAGCAGGTGGTACAGTAGTATAAATACTGTTATTTAAATATCTGGAGCATAATGTTGCTGTACAACGTCTGGCAGATTGAAGCAAACAATTCAATTCCTACCGCGCAGAGAACACACTTCGTTATAATTAAACACCAAGAATTTAATTGTGTTTAGACAAATAATGGCTGTTTTTTCGTGAAAATAATACGAAATATAATAAATATTTACTGTGAAAGCAAGTTGTACATGCAGTAATCCTCGCACTTTATAAACCACATTTTATACACATTAACATACTTAGAATGTTACCAAATATTTACGCACATTTTTATTGTAAACTTTAACGAACCCTTTCCTTCTTATTGTTCATCGCAAGTTTCCTGTCTCTCCGATTTTCCTGACATAAAAGAAGAAGAAAATAGTATTTGAGGGGTGAGGGGTGTGGAAGAAGACGTCGCTATTTTGTGGATTAAAGTTCTGCTCCCAGCGTCCATCTAAGTCTGAACTATAATATGTCTCCATCTCTGACACTCTCATACAAGACTATGTGTTGCTCTCTCACTCTGGCCTTAGAGCTTCTTGGTTGGAATGCCAACGCTCCATATCCTGGATGTAGGAGGGGAGACAGGAGACTGATATTTCAAAAATCGAATATTGATCAGCACGCCCCTAGCGCTGACGCCCCCGGACTTTACTTTACTTTAGACCGGGGAAAAGGACGATTGGATTTTAGAGCGATGTGGGGTGGTTCGAGATGAGAGGAACAGGGCAAGATGAGTATAGGCATAGCAGAGATGCACACCACTGCTCAATCACAATTAACCAATCGAAATTATAACTGTATATAGAAACTGATTGAGTTTCCACCGTCTAACTCACTTTACAGAAAGTCACTGTAAAATGCTTCGCAATTATTCTTTGTATACCGAGATCCCGGGTTCAAAACCCGGCGGCCTACCCTTGCTGAACGTTTCTGTCGCTTTACTTTATGACGTATATATATTCCGGGATTAAAAACTCAACGGAGCACAGTCCTCCTTTGGGAATAAATAAAGTTATCGAATATAGGCTTTATTCCCACCCTCTTCAGAATCTGTTAGTTTCATATCTTTCTCAAAATACAAATATTTGGATATACAAAATTATACTCAGTTTAGATACCTGGAATGTTATCCATAGGTTAGGTCAGAGGTCGGCAGCCTACGACCTTCACTCTATGATAGTTCCATCAGGCCCATCGACTCACCTCCAACCAAAAGAAAGGATGATTCAACGAATATTGTTTAACATCAGACTACATACACCTATAATTTTTAGAAAAATAACAGTAATTCCCAGAGAGAGAGACGTAACGTCCGTTAAAGCCTGTTGCTATTTGGTCTAGAATATACTCTTTTTCCCTTTAGCTCTGTGTGTATGTGTGTGTGTGTGAGACAGAACGATACAGAATGATGGTTTCCTAGAACAGAGTGCTAGGCTAGATACGTGGACCAAAGGAGAATGAAGTAACAGAAGGCTGGATAAAATTACGTAATGAGGGGTAAAATAATTTTTATTTATTATCAAGAATTTTTCTTTCTGTGGTGCAACAGCCCCAAGTAGGGCCTAGGCCGCCTCACTGTTGATATTTCTATATCACACACAATTAGACACACACACAGTAGGACTCCTCTGATAGAGTGATCAGCTCGTCGCAGAGGCCGCTACCTACACAACACACAACATACACAAGAGACGAACATACATGCCCTCAGCGGGATTCAAACCCCTGTACCAGCAATCAAACGGCCGCATACCTACGCCTTAGACCGCACGGGCACCGGGATCGGCCACCAATCATTATTAGGATGATCAGATCGAGGAGGATTAGATGGCTGGTCATGTTGCACGTATGAGAAAGAGCAGATATGCATACAGAGTTCTGGTGGTGAAAACTGAAGGGAAAAGATCACTTTGAAGGCATAAGTGGAGGATAATATTAAAATGGACTTTAAACAACTAGTATAGGATGGCGTCGAATGGCTTTACGTGGAACAGGATAGGGACAAGTGGCAGGCTTTTGTGAACACGGAAATGAACCCTCGTGTTCCATAAAATACGAGGAATGTCTTGACTATGTGATGAAGTGTTAGATTCTAAAGAAGGACTCTGCTCCTTGGAGTTAGATATCCCTCTGCATAATTAGGCAGCAGAACGTGACAATGCATGACGCAATGACAGTATGGCGTGTTATTTTGGAACTTTCGGCACCAGATGGTCTTCAGCCTCACGCTCTGGCCGCTTTATACCACGAGACAAAGCCCGCGGTACTCAATAAACAGGAGACTTTGTGGGCCCTGTGCAGAAGAGAATAGTCACTCGCACCTGCCGGGAACATAGACCGGTCACTACACTATCTGAGCTAACATTAATCCTCCTTGAAGAGTGTACAGAGTTCAGGATTAAATCTGTCAAACCTGTTGTAAGGACAAAGAAATTCAAACACAGAAACTGCTTCGTGTTGCACACACAGTGTTTCGTAAGAGATAGGCAGTCTAGGAAGACATACAGAGAGGTCCTATGTGTGATTCTGTGAGTGTGTGAGTGTGTGAAAGAGTGAAACAATGAACGACAGAGACGGAATGTTCAGCAATGCCTGATGCATCCCACAACATCAACATAGCCCTTCCTTCTCTTTGATGCAAAGGTCATTCTCAGCAATCAGTCTATGTATATAAATAGAGCTTCATACGAAAACCGACCTTACAGTCTCTGCTGTCTATATTGTAGTTTAGAAAACATCAACTCATTTATCTGCTGATCGGTCACATTCTAACACAAGGAAAAATGCAGAATATCCATCCGTTAAGGCTTTGAATCATGAAATTAATCTAAATATTATATAAAAATCTAGTTATTTTTTTCACAGAAAACATATCTCTTCTCCGTTACTAAAAGCAACTTATCACTGCTTTTCTTAAAATCATATGAAACATATAAATACACTCTGTGAGCAAAATGGAGAGTTCTTTGATGCCAAGTTGGTAGTTCATATAGTAACCATTATGCTTTAAGGAATTAATCGCCAGCACACATTTTCATATTCTAGTTGCATTTATCCCAGTGGCCGTGCGGTCTAAGACGTGGGTCTGCGGCCCCTCGCTTACTGGGATTGTGGGTTCGAATCCCACCGGAAGCATGGATGTCTGTCTGTTGTGAGTGTTGTGTGTTGTCAGGTAGAGGTCTGTGCGACGGGCTGGTCACTCGTGCAGAGGAGTCCTACCGAGTGTGGTGTGTCTGAGTGTGATCGTGAAGCCTCGATAATCAGGAGGCCCTGGCCCATTAGGGGTTGTCGAGACATTGGACAAAAAAAATATATATTTACGAAATAATTAACTATGAGTGTTTTCGAAATTCTTAAGAGTGTGAAGGACTTTCGGAGATGTTCACGGTCCATGAAATTACAAAAGATATAGGTAGAAACAGCTGTTTCAAAGACAGCTGTTTTTACCTATATCTATATCTATGGATGTAACCTGGGAAAAACCTGGTGTTACCAGCCACATCGAAAGAGGTAAACATAAATCAAATGATAAATTTGAATTTCAAATTGAAACCAACTTTTTTCTTGAATATGATGCCGTCTAGTCAGGTACACAAATACGGATGTTTAGGAGAAACCTGATACCTCCATAGTCTGGACAGGAGATTGAAGACTCATGTCTCTCCGAAACGTTTTTTAACAATCGAGATTTGAGATTTTCTGAGCGATATAGTTGAGGATCACGTGCTTCTCGCATACGACACTGCATGAATGAGTAAATGGACACAAATTTTTCGACTCTGACACGAGGCATCCATTGCCTCAGCGTCATGTGTGTTTTTATTAATTTACCAGAATAAACGGCGTCACATTCCAGAAGATAGTAATCTTGATATTAAATGCCGTGAGAACCTTAATCTTATATAAACCAACAAAGAAGAAAGAAGCTAGGAGACTTAGGCAAGAATGGGATGATACTGCAATATTGATATGGGTGTTAAATAATGAAGAATGTTAGTGCGTGTACTGAATCTAAGGGCTTTAGGGCAGGCAATGAACGAATTATTCTCATAAAACGTTGGAAACATCTTGAGCAGTTGA
This sequence comes from Reticulitermes speratus, assembly GCA_021186555.1. Taxonomy (NCBI): domain Eukaryota; kingdom Metazoa; phylum Arthropoda; class Insecta; order Blattodea; family Rhinotermitidae; genus Reticulitermes; species Reticulitermes speratus. The sequence continues at coordinate 4,233,516 of JAJKFL010000330.1, forward strand.
GCAACTGTTAGCTTGTCCGAAATAACTCAGCCTCGACTAGTTGATTTTGCTAGTATTCGGACTCACAGGTAGGATGTAATAAATGGGAGTCCATCTGTATTTTAAGTCCCTTAGTCCAGGCTCAGTCAGTACAGTAACTTAGCAACACGTGCAGCCCTGAAGACACATACACGTGTTAAAGAGCCTTCCATCCCTCATCTCTTTTCTATTTCTTCGCCAATCAACGACCCACACGTCTCTACCTTAACAACTTAACAGGGTAGACCAGGGTAAATTTCTCACAAACTCTGCAATACCGAAACTCGCGTCTATGAAACAAAAAATTCTGCTTTGTATTCGGTAGGTCCAGGGTTCGAATGTGGTCCAGAAGTTGCAATTCGTGACTGAGGATATTCTTGATTTTTCTCAGCAACTCAATTAAGTGCCAATCATTACATCAACCAACACATACACTGAATAAACACATTCGTAAGCAAGTCTACATTTTTATAATAGCTTACGAATGTGTTTTAATCACTGTATGAGTTGTTTGATGTAATGATTGCAACAAGATGCGCGGTATGAATAATATAAAATTTTCAAGATAAGTGTAAACAGTAATAAACACCTTATGTAACTTTTTATTATTATTATTAAAATAATTAGTCCCATCATCCCACCGGGGGCATGGATGTCTGTCTGTTGTGAGTGTTGTGTGTTGTCAGGTAGAGGTCTCTGCGACGGGCTGGTCCCTCGTCCAGAGGAGTACTACCGAGTGTGGTGTGTCTGAATGTGATCGTGAAGCCTCAATAATGAGGCGGCCTAGGCCCCCCAAGGGGCTGTCGAGCCATTGGAATGAGAAATACATTTAATCTCTCATACGTATTGACGACGTAGTAACTAGCTAAGCACAGGAGCAAATTTAATTTTATGTAGAACACCTGTTATCCGTGGTATTTACTTCTCTGTTTGAAGGCGTAGAATACCCAGCTGGTTTCGGGTGTCTGAGATATCAGGGAATTTAAGGTATCAGAACGGAATCCACTGACGAGCTTTTGTAAACACGGTAAGAAACCTGACAAAAGATTGGGAATTTCTTGTATAACTCAACGACTCTTACCCTCTCAGCTTGCAAGAAAGGCTTTGTTCCTTTGAAAATATTTTGTTATTTATACTAATTAGTGTTTACAGTATTTAATTAGATTGCTCAACACATAAAACCATACTGTTCAATTATTTCATTACGCAAAAGGCGTATTAAGAACTGAACCTATTGTTCGGATTTAAATGAGTAAATAAGAAAGCAGAAATGCCTCAGCTTTAATCTGCTTTGTGTCATGAATTTCAATGAACTAGGTCTATCTTTATTTCAAGCGGTAATATGTGTGTCAAGAACAACAAGGCCTATTCTGGAATACAATTTAAATAATTAAGAGTGTGAAAAGAGAAACCAGCTCTCTAATGGCTGTAATGTCCTTAACATATGGCCCATTTCACAAGCATAACATGTTTTTTAAAAACTGTGTAACATTTATACATCCATCCGCCTTTCAATTACCTGTACGTATCATTAATACTTTTTCTACCCCAAAATATCAGTTAACAGTTTCGTGTAAAATATACACGATGATGTTCTTCAACAGGAATCAGGGTCTCGCCTCTCGCCAGGGAACGCCCATCTCGAAACTGTTAACTAGATCACGACAAAAGTTTCCCTTCTATGGTTAATGTTTCAAATTACAGTAGCATTTTGTCCCCATCGGTGGCTGGAAAGACTTTAAGTGGGACACTTAGCTTAGGAACATTGATTTCTTTAAAACGATTCGACTGTATTACGTAAGACGGTGTTGTTTCTTTCTCACACTGATTGGCCATCAAGAGATATCGGATATGCACTGACAATAGAACATGATAAGTAACAAGTATAAGTTCTTCCTTCTTCTTCTTGTTTCTTTTTCTGGCATTACAGTACTCGGTGAACCTTAGCCTCTTCCGAAATTGTCTTTCCAATTTTAGAAGCTTCTCAATAAAACATTTTTTTATGGAATGGGGTTGACAGCCCCACGCCCAACCCCGAAAATTGGAGGACCAGGGTATCCCTTTTTTCTGGGTCATCACCTTTGACGTGTCTGGCATGGGAGGCCCTACCAGTAGCTACGACACCGCCAGCGTAGCTTTCAGGATGATTTGACCACGCAAGGCTCACCACTATGTCAAATTACGGAAACCTTCGAGGGGATAATTTGTTCCAAAAATGTTAACTTGTTAGACTTGGTTGTTCTGTTTTCATAACGTAACATATGCCGATCCCAGTGGCCGCGCGGTCTAAGGCGTGGGTCTGCGGCCGCTCGCTTACTGGGATTGTGGGTTCGAATCCCGCCGGAAGCATAGGTGTCTGTCTCTTGTGAGTGTTGTGTGTTGTCAGGTAGAGGTCTCTGCGACGAGCTGGTCCCTCGTCCAGAGGTGTTCTACCGAGTGTGGTGTCTGAGTGTGATCGTGAAGCCTCGACAAATGAGGCGGCCTAGGCCCCCAAGGGGCTGTCGAGCGGGTTTAAAAAAAAACGCGTAATTGGAAGGCCGTATCTCGCTGTACGTCTATGCTTTTAATTTTACAAATTATTAAACCTATGCTTAATTATTATGGAATTCAGGTGCATGATAAGTGGAAGTATAGCTCCACGCATTCTTAACCCCGGCAGTATATCGAGGTGAATGGCCGTATCGACGCCCTGGCCGCCATACCCCACAGAAAGGAGCGCTCGTTACCTGTTGGGTAGGAAGTTCGGAGGTCCCAGAGCCGCTCGTGTTGCGGTGGGGAAGAGAAAAGACAATGACACGGAATTTTGAGTCCACAGTTTAGTCCCAGTGCCCCATGTATTATATGAAATTTGCTATCAGTGGCTTACATTAGACGCCCTTCGACGAATTCATTTCAGTTTTTGTCAGGAGAATGAAATACAAAGCTGAAATCAAAGAACAAACGCCCTAATTCACTTTACTCACAAATGGCTCTTCATTCGAAATATTGGTAGTTAACATTAAATAATTATGTCATTACGATGTACAGCTCTGTGTAACAGAGTCGTTTTGAGAAGCTAACAGTCGCTCAGCTGGTCCAGATGTTTCATTCCTTCTATTTAACTTGAAGCTTCTTTAATGTGCTTAACATATTCCGCTATTGGATCATATTTTCAGCCCATTAAATGTAGTCCATATTTTGATATCTAATATATAAGATCCATATTAGTATAATACTCCCAACAATGCCGAGGTCCAAAAATATCTCCATTCTTCAGGTTTTCTAATTAAAATTTTGCACACACCACACACACACACACCAACACACACACACTTCTCACCTCCAAAGAGCATGTTACTGGCAGGACCCATCACGTCATCCTTGCTTTGACCATCCTGACATTATAAGGTTAAGAGTACAAAATGTTATGCTAACAAGCTCCATCTTTCTGTTACTTCTGTTCTCTAAAATCCAAATATTTTCCTCATCATTACGACCTCAAATATGATAATTATACATACAATAATAATAATAATAATAATACCAACAAATGCACACAAGAATTTTGAAATTAGTTTATATATACAGGGCATACACAAAAGAATGGTGCGGTTACGATACTGAATACCATTGAAACCGCACCATTCTTTTGTGTATACCCTGTACAGTGACCTCCTACATGTTTCGGCCAACCATGTGGCCATCTTCAGAAAGGTAACATTTTGTTTTATTTTTATTTTATTTTATTTACCTGAAGATGGCCAAATGGTTGGCCGAAGCATGTAGGAGGCACTGTGTATATAACCTAATTTCAATATATATATGTCATTTGTTTAAACTATTAGCTTATATGCCAATCCCAGTGGCCGCGCGGTCTAAGGCGTGGGTCTACGGCCGCTCGCTTACTGGGATCGTGGGTTCGAATCCCGCCTAGAGCATGGATTTCTGTCTCTTTTGAGTGTTGTGTGTTGTCAGGTAGAGGTCTCTGCGACGGGCTGGTCACTCATCCAGAGGAGTCCTACCGAGTGTGGTGTGTCTAAAGTGTGTGATCGTGAAGCGTCGATAAATGAGGAGGCCTAGGCCCCCAAGGGGCTGTTGCGACATATAAAGAAATGTTATATATTCTATTAATGCACGGATTATGGATCATATAAAATAATAATTCAATTCAATTCAATTCAAGTTTATTTACGTGCTGACTGAACAGCCAGGGCCAATTACAGAGACAGCATAAACCACATGTATATATATATATAAGTAACAGTTGAAAAGAAAAAAGAAAAGAATGAAAAATTGAAGTGACAAAGTTCACGTATCGACCAAAAAGCATATAATATTAAGCGTTAAGAGGATAGTAGAAAGAACACAAAACAAGATACAATACAGAATACAAAAGAAAAAGGGAGGGTAATACCTAGAATAGAAGGAATTAATAAACGGAAGGAATAGGCAAAGATTGATAGTGTGAACCGTGGGATAAGTAGAAGGTATATAACGAATTGGAATATAATTCAATTCAATTCAATTCTAGTTTATTAATGTGCCGAATCAACAGCCAGATAATAATAATAATAATAATTCAGTTTTTCCCATTATGTGTTGCTGCTGCTACTACTACTACTACTACTACTAAACACTGCTGTATTCGTGTTGCTCATTTCGCACTACACTAATATGATCTGTAAAAAGTCCGCGTGATGCACACGTGAATCCAACCAGGTGTTTACTTAATAAGCAGACAGGTTAATTATTATAGTTGTGAGAATGTAAAAAAAAAAAAAAGACAAATGGCCAGAACGGATAGCTGATGTAATGCAAACACGGCTACACTGTGACATACGCGATTTCTCATCGTGTGGCATAAGAGTTCTGATTTATCCAGATAAGGCAAGTACGGCTATTTCATAATCCTGACTGTCATTAGTTATGCCGCATTAGTCTTACGGTGTTCATTTGTTCATGTGCTTTACTTGTGTGTATTCTGAACGGACATGTGGACAAAGTGATTTGTCTTCGTTACTAAATACAATAATGAAAATGACCAATAGTCAAGATAGTGAGAGAGGCATCGCTTGTGCTAAACTGTAGTGCAAATAAAGGTTTATACTGATAATATGACAAACAGGCTCTCATTCTGTGGGCGTGTTAGTTTGCGACGTTGACGGATGCCATCCACGGGCAGATTATTGTTAGGCACAGCTGGACACCCACAGCTCCCAGCTTGGCGGATTCTGGGCTCTCTTCCAGCAAGAGTGGCTCATGTGCAGTCAGACGTACAGTAGAGAAATGACTGCCTGGAAAATAACTCCCGGTGGCCACGTGGTCTAAGGCGTGGGTCTGCGGCCGCTCGCTTACTGGGATTACGGGTTCGAATTCCGCAGGGGGCATGGATGTCTGTATCTTGTGAGTGTTGTGTGTTGTCAGGTAGAGGTCTCTGCGACGGGCTGATCACTCGTACAGAGGAGTCCTACCGAGTGTGTGTTTGTGTCACTGAGTAAGATCTGGTGCAACAATAACCCTCTACACCTACAATGAGTAGGTAGAAGAGGTCAGAGGTCTAAGAAAGAAAGAAATAAATAAAATAACTCCCACGTAACTGGTAGGTCTACATCTCTCTAACATATAAACATTTGTAGATGTCTTAAATATTTAACGAAGTAAATGCAGTGTTATTAGCATTGAATTAAGGCCTGAGTGACCTTTGACCGCGCGAACTGATATAATGATAAAATGGAAGGAAATTGAATGAGAAGAACATAGAGCATGCGCGGAGGAATTTTGAAATGTAGGGGATCAAAAACGTTTAGTTTAAAGAAATAAAGGAAAAAGTCAAGTAGGGAGAAACAGGCATAGATGGCAGGATAGTAATGTAATGAATATTAAATACAGAGCACGTGTGGCTATGACCTGGATTAATGTGACGGGGAATAATGTCCTTTAATGGGCTTTGTGAATCCAGTAATGAACTTTGTGTCTCATAAAAGACAAAGACAGGAAACTTCTGGACTAAGTGGGTGACTTTTAGCCTCGATAGTATGACGTTGTTGAACGGATCGAGCTCTTTTGTAGAACAACAAAATCTGTCGCTAACACCAATAGGCATTATGAGTAGTCGATGAAAAAAAATAGAGTTCTAAAATTGTTCCTGTTTTAAAAAAACTCTCTTGAAATTAGTATATTCCACTCCTCCTAAATGCAGAGTCTTTGTTCTTCACCTACAGTCCGTACCGTCAAGAGAACGTGATTGTGTTCCCATGTCAATAATAGAGTACAAACTTGTTTCGTGAAAAAAAAAAAATCCCAACTCCTTCGTACATTTAACAGTCTGACTATATCCAAGACAGAAGTAAAACCGTTAAAACGAGCATCAAATTGGAGCAGTTAATGTGTACTGTAGTTCATTTCTTTGGCTTTCAAATTTGTATGATGTTTCATTAGTAATGTGGCTGAGATGTGTCACGCGACGTTTTTGAAACAAGTATCGGGCCGTCAATAATGAAATGGCCATGCAGATAAAGCACTTTACAGCATTTGAGTCACTAGTTAAGTAAGGTACTTTCATAAGACACAGCATTCCTTCTAAAGCCGTCTTAACTTTACATGAGTGACTTATATGAACAGAATTTTCTTCACCTATTACACAGACCTAGAAGACAAAATATTATTTAGTGTTTCTGCTTTTAAAGTTTGGTAATCCACCTAGAGCAAAGAAATCCCTGTACACGCCTGGACAGGCCATTACAGCTGCAGGAGGTTGAGGCTCCCAGAATCTTCAGAAAATTGGCACATGAAGGTGGCAAGGTTGTCAGCCCTAAGCGCCGGCCACCTTTACCTCCAAGGAGATACCCTGGTACTCATTTCTATTAGAGGCTGAGTCGACCCCAGGGCCATAGTGCTGCCGGAAGGGTTATGTCAATGAAAAATTCCCATGACCCCATCGGGAATCGAACCCGCAAACTTCTGGCTTGTAGCGCAGTACCTCAACCAACTGCGCCACATGTAATGACATGTATATATTTGTTTTTATATTTATAAGTGATACCCACACGTTACTGAGAGTAGGTACCCTTTCCTCACCCAGGTTTCTCTTCAAACTGAACACAAAATTTTTACTTCACATATTTCAACAGTTTAAATCCCAGTGCTAATTATCCGATACATACACCGCGTGTTAAACACTTAAAATTTCCTCCTTTTCCCAACACAGTGTATTTATTTGTGGTCTTCGCTCTTCTGTGATATTGCGCGGCGTTGATTGGTAGTTAGTTACCGACGTTTCGGGACAGCCTATACTTCCTACCGTCAGAGTTTCTTGAAAAAGGGACCGATAGGTTGTCCCGAAACGTTGGTATATAACTACCAACCAACGCTGCGCAATATCACAGAAGAGCGAAGGTTTCATTTACACCGTGATTGAAGCCTGAAATCACGTTTATTTAGAATATTCGTGGTTTATCGGTTAATTTTCAGTCAGTAATGTTTATGTCTATCAACACTATTAAGCGATTTGTCTATGTAGTGGAGACGGGTTTTGTTCTCTGTGAGGTACGAATTTACTTTTTATACATAATTTCGATTAATTTCAGTCTTCAAAATTCAGTGCTTTTCTGGACCGTGCTACGGCCGGCCATTTCAACTCAAATTTCCTCGGTTATTCTTTGTTTTGAAGAAAATGCAGCTGTGTTTCCCGATTTCCAATTTGCCATTGCAATGCTTTTCACACAGCGATCCAAAATTTAAATTTATCAGAATTAATCCTTACCCTACAGATCGCAAAACTATTTTTTTTTTCCAATTGCGCATATTAACATTAAACACTAAACGAAAATTCTGCACTACTTATCTCAAGCCACTAGCTCTCAATATTCTAACGACTTTATTTTTATGCTACTGTTATCAGAAGGACGAGCGGTCGAAGCGTGAGAACTTTCCAACAAAGAAATGATCTTTCTCCCTCTCGCACGATATAAAGTGTCACTTCCCCAGTGACTTTCCTTCTGCTATTCTAGAATTTATTAAGTCTCTCTCTTTCTCTCCCAGTCTCTAAAGGACTAATAGCTCTGTCTTCATGTTGCGAAGTCCAACTGCTTGCATCTATGTTACATTAATTTTTTACTAGCAATTTAATAGGTATTATTATTATTATTATTATTATTATTATTATTATTATCAATGTGCACGTATTGTAATTATAAATAAAATTGGAGATCATCTGAGGCATCGTATGTTAAATAATTTAAAAAAAATATTCAATTAACTCTACATGTTGCGATTGAAATTTCGTCTTAGGAATATTTAACAAGTAATTTAGATAAGCCATTAAAATTAATATATTAACCAAATTATGCACTTAATAAAATAATTCAATAACAAGTATGAAACTCCTACATGTTTCGGCACCGAGGTGCCATCATCAGGCAGTTATTTTAGAACAAAGGAGTAACAAGCCCAACACGCCAATCTAGGTATTTTGTCGTCCTTACTGGAATGATTAAAATATTAAAATTCTAAAATACACAAATTATTAATTATAAGTATATGCACGGTATTGTCGACCTCGGTGGACTAGTGGTTAGCGTGCTCGCCACTGGACCCAAGGTTCGCGGGTTCGATCCCGACCGAGGTCGATGGATTTTTAAGGGTGATAAAAATCCGTAGCACAACTTCCTTCGGAGGGGAAGTAAAGCCGTCGGTCCCATGTCGTAGATTCACGGCATGTAAAAGAACCTTACGGGCATGAATAGAGACGTTTCGTAAGCCAAATTGCCTCCATTTTTCACCTAAGTCTCCTGACTGCCTGCCAGATGGCTCTGGCGGGCACATCAGGATCGATAGAAACAGTAGCGCGGCCAGTTGACCAGTCACCAACTGCCACGAATGCGCACGACTTAGTAACCTCGAAAAGAGGAGGCAAGAGGAGGCCCGGGCCCATATAGGGCTGTTGAGCCATGGTTATTATATTATATATTATATGCACGGTATTAACAACATAAACGCCATTAAACCTTGAATGCTGTAAAGACTATCCTATTTCGCTTTATAAAAAATATAAGACAAATAATTTTGCAACACTGCTTTATGTATGTCCCCACGTTAAATTTTGAAACAATTAACCGAATTTGATAAAAAAAAAGGGCACGCAAATTATGAGATTATAAAACATCACAGTGCTAAAATTTTAAATTTCCTACACTTAACAGCAACAACATGGCGGCAGCTAAACTAACACAATTTGTAAATTCTAAAAGGTTCTGACGATGGCACGTAACAATGAGAACTAATTGGTTTGTGGACTTTGTCAATCGTACGGATATCTAAAATCACGACGTTTCGGAAGGTGGATATGCTTCTGTCCTCAGGTGAAGGGGGAGGGGAGACACCTACTCTGTTGGGCCCCTTAGATAGAGCTAACCTGAATCACCATTGAGTAGGTGTTTCCCTCACACTTCACCTGAGGACGGAAGTAGATCGAGCTTCCGAAACGTCGTGATTTTAGATTTCCGGACGATGGACAAAGTCCAGAAACCAATTAGTTCTCAATAACACAATTTGTTTTCAATTCTCAAAATGATGCATGGTGATAAATATTGGAGATTTGTGCAGTTTTAAAAGACAATGTTACTGTAGAATGTAAAAAAAAGACGGCCTTGCGAATAATTCTTTAGTTTACGGTGTGACAGCGATAACTAAAGAAACGCTGTACATAAAGATGTACCGTATATGGCAACGTGCAGCATAAGGTCAGATTCTAAACACACGTGTAAAAAGTAAGTTTATTAGCTCGGAAAGTTCAAAACAGATAGCCTACTACCAGACTGTACCTCGATACAATCCACATTCGTTTCCATTTACCACTTATTCTCATTAGATATTATGCCAATACGTGCTTTAATATTATCCTCGTAGCTTCTTCTCGAAATTCCAAGTGGATCATCACCGACTGCACACCAGAATTATGTGGGACGTATGTGTCTATATGTCTCCCTTTCCTAGCTATGTTTTCACTCCATCATAACCTAGCATATTTCACTATCGTAATAAAACGCGACCAGTAAAAATCGCACAGTTAATTGTTATGAAATGTCCATCCTACCTACATACCCAACCCATCATAACCACCCCTATTTCACTACCTTGAGAGCATTGGGTGACATGTACGTATCACGCAGTTCCTCGGTATGTAATATTCATTCTAGCTACAAACACAACCCATCATAACAGCACTGGGCTACCGGATATATCACACAGTTCCTCGTTATGTAATATCCATCCTAGCTACGTACCCAACCCATCATAACCTTCTATGTTTCACTCCCTAACAACACCCGGTGACCAGTACGTATCATACATTTCCTCGCTATATGATATCCATTCTAGCTATAATCCCAACCCATTATAACCTCCCATATTTCACTACCGTGAGAGTACTGAGTGACCAGTATGTATCACGAAGTTCCGTGTTATGTAATATCCATCCCAGCTACACACTTAGCCAATCAGAACTTCATACAAGGCGTATGTCACTCGGATGGCCATTACGTAATATCCAAAGTGCACACCAACCAATTCTTCTAGGGAAAAAAGTATTTTCGAGACACCAGTAATCTATGTCGTATTTTGAAGCAGGAAAGCAAGGTTTTAAACTTCACACAAACGAACGGACAAAATTATTTATTATTTTAAAATACGGTTGAAGAAGCGACGGAAAAACTTGACATTTCTCATATTTAACTACGTTTTGTGCAGACAAACGTATTATTGATCAACTTTTGTATCCTTACTGGACATTCTTAATGTCACAGTTTCGCTGCCATGCACGCTACGTAACATTGCGAAGCAAGTTCGAGACTGCAATGACAACTGACATACTGCTTGTCTATCTCTCACTACAGCTTATTGTACACATGTTTGGTCCTATTGTAATTATGATCAATAATATACATTCAAGGATAAAACAAAAAATATACACGCTCTATAACCGTAATATATTTCGGTATATGTTATCTTGATTCTATTTCGAAGGACCCATTCAGCCTTTCACGCTTTGAACCTAATAATAATTAACACAGCCAAGTTAGCTCAGTCAGTATAGTGACTCGGCTACATGCTTTATAACCGAGAAATCGTGGGTTGATTCCCGACAGTTTTAAGAGATATTCTCTTCTCCAGAACGTCCATGCAGGCCCTGGGGACCACTAATACACTTATTGAATAGATAGCAACCAGGGGCATATTATCTGGGGTTAAAGCGACTAAAATGTGAAGCTAGCCACTCATTTACATATACAGACTAGATGAAGAATGAATGGAGCTATACTCCACTCCCCTATACGCTTTCAGTGACAACTTTAATTTAAAATACCCAAGCACTTCTAGAAAAAAAACAGAAGCTTTGGTAGTCTCTAGTAAGGAGATTGGTCTAGAAGTACATGCTGAGAAAACTAAGTACATGGTCATGTCTCGCAATCAGAATGCAGGACAAAATCACAACATAAAGTTAGATAATAAATCCTTTGAAAGGGTGGAACAGTTCAAATATTTGGGAACAACCCCAACGAATTGAAATTCCATTCAGGAAGAAATTAAGAGCAGATTGAAGTCGGGGAATGCTTGTTATCATTCGGTGCAGGATCTTGTGTCTTACAGTTTGCTATCAAAAAATACAAAGATTAAGATATACAGAACTATAATTTTGCCTGTTGTTTTGTATGGATGTGAGACTTAGTCTCTCACACTGAGGGAGGAACATAGGCTGAGGGTGTTCGAGAATAGGGTGCTGAGGAGGATATTTGGGCCTAAGAGGGACGAGGTAACAGGGGAGTGAAGAAGACTACATAACGAGGAACTTAATGATCTGTACTCATCACCAAATATTATTCGGGTGATCAAATCGAGAAGAATGAGGTGGGCGGGGCATGTAGCACGTATGGGTGAGGGGAGAGGTGCATACAGGGTTTTGGTGGGGAGACCTGAGGGGAGGAGACCACTTGGAAGACCGAGGCGTAGATGGGAGGATAATATTAAAATGGATCTTCAAGAAGTGGGATGGGGGGGCATGGACTGGATTGATATGGCTCAGGATAGGGACAGGTGGCGGGCTGTTGTGAGTGCGGTAATGAACCTTCGGGTTCCATAAAACGCGGGGAATTTCTTGACTAGCTGACGACCTGTTATCTTCTCAAGAAGTACACTGCTCCATGGAGTTAGTTAGTTAGTTAGTTAAGCACTTCTAGAATTTATAAGTCGTATTTTCGTACTTCTTTCATATCATGCACTTATTTCTATTTGACAGGTTTTAGTAATGTGCAAAGTATAGCCTTCGTACCTGAAAGACATCGTGTGGCTGATAAATCTTTCCCTGCTCTGTTTCTAGATGCAAAACCCATTCAAGGCAGCTCCACATTATGGTCCCGTTTTGTCGACACAACGTCCTGCATCCCTATCGACTATCTCTCCCGCAGGACGAGGCTATGGGTGTCTATTGATAGATGAGTCTCTGTAGCAGCATGTGAAAATGACCATAATCCTACATTATACAGGAACACATGGCTTGTAGTGCAGAGAGCGGGCCTTCGGAGAAGGCTTAAGTGGTGTTACTACATGGGGCAGAGGCGAAAGAATGCATCCCACGTCCACATATCGGCTGAGCTACGGTTGTCTGAAGACATTGGAAACAAGACTCTGCTACCACGTACGACTTTGTCCTTTTGTACATGAAAATATAATTTACATTATGACTTAACGTATTTAAAGGAACCATAAAAATCACTTCGGGCTCTTATGAGTGCGGTAATGAACTTTCGGGTTCCATAAAACGCGGGGAATTTCTTGAGTAGCTGACGACCTGTTAGCTTTTCAAGAAGGACTCTGCTCCATGGAGTTAGTTAGTTAGTTATAAAACTCATTTAAAAATTAAACAAAAATTTAGTTGTCTTACAAGAAACAGACCGCGCTTCTATAAAGCAGACAACTCTATTATGTTTTTAGTCCAGTCCTGCTCTAACATGAAGAAACTCTGCAACTTAACATGCGATGTACTTGTTTTCGGTATGATGCTTGAAATATGCACTGATTATTTCGCTATAAGCAGAATCAAAATATTTTTATACTATTCATACCGTGCATTGTCATTTGAACACACAACACTGTCTAAACCTCCCACACGTACACAGACAACTTCCGATACACAGTGTATCAAGGGCCAAACAGAGAGTTAGCCTACAGCTTTAGCCTTTATACATTTTGTACTTTTAATATGTACCTATATTGTTAGTTTGTAATGTGTAAATTTTGTATTATCTTCGCCGTGCATTTTTATTACGAAAATATTGACGAAAGTTATTTAAGTATTTTATAATCTGTGTCTTATATATTTAAAGAAAAATTTGTATATTACTGTAATATGAAACTTGACTATATGTGATACAAAACATAATAGCAGACATAAATAATTGATGCAAAGTAAATGTAGACTATGAGCCCACTGAAGATGGCCCTGTAAGGGTTGAAACATATGGAAAAAAAAGGGGTTGAGAAATAAAAGGTGAAAAAATATAGTGCATTTCTTTTGTGTGTAATTTATGATTTTAAAAAAGTCCCTGATGATGGTCCCAACAAGGGATCGAAACATGTAGGACTGGTTCACAGCGACTGTATTGTAAATACACAAACGTACAATAAGAGTGCATCTGTTGGTCAAGTGTTGTGTGTATAAATATTTGTCTTTATTGAGACAGAGATTGGGTTCTCTGAGACCTACAAACATATATCTATATATATACGTGTTCCATATTTAATATAATTTGGATAAAAACCAATTCTCAAATGGTTAATACTGCGTATTGTTTCCCTTTGTTGTGAGAATTACATGAAACATATAAAAACACTATATGGGCAGAATTCATAATTTGTAGTGTGTTATTTAAAGACACTGCTATTTGCTGAGTTTGGTCCTTGAAGATGGGACCGATAGGTTGTTCCGAAACGTCAGTACCCAACTAACAGTCTACGCTGCGTAACAGCCCAAACGACAGAAGATCTCTTCGTCTGTAATTGATGATCATTAACATTGTCATTAATCTGCAGACTTAGGCTTGATTGCCTCTTTCTTTGAACCCCTGACAAGTACAATTAATGACCTCCATCCTTATGCTTGTCATAATTTCGGTAAATAATTACTGAGTTACATGTGAGTTACGACTGAGATGTACGCAAAAACACAGTAGCTGCTTATGTAAAATGGCGATTGTTTCGAACGATTTAAACCAAATGATAATTATAAATGAATTTTAGTCGACGTCTCCAGTACTGAAAGTATTTAAAAATTCAATCTTAAAAATTCAATCTTCCGTGCAACTGACACATAAACACGTCATCACCAATAAATTGCTCTAATTCCTGTCTTTTATTGTAATAATTTTAACATAATTTTAATATAACATTATATTTAATATTTTAACAGTATAACTAACTAACTCCATGGAGCACAGTCCTTCTTGAGAAGCTAACAGGTCGTCAGCTAGTCAAGAAATTCCCCGCGTTTTATGGAACCCGAAGGTTCATTACCGCACTCACAAGAGCCCGATTTTAACAGCATACTGGCAGTATATATTTTAACATGTATAACAGACAAAGCTGTATTATAAAGCTGTATACGTCTTAAATATTGATTCTCCCTGAAGATGGCTATAAACAGTAGTCGAAACATGTAGGAGTACTTTTTTATTCAGTAATTAGTGCAATTTGTTGGTGATAGATTTCTTTAATATAAAAATCTATTTAGCTGTTCCCGACTTATTACATAAGACAGACAGCAAAACCCAGCGAATTAAAAAATTATGGGCCCATTCTGCAAATTTACACTAAAAACGCACTTAAAGATGAAAAAAACAAGAATTGAGGCTCTCATAGCGACGTTGCTGAAGAATCAGGTCATCTGGGATGTTTCGCTGTATCGATTGGTCAATCATTACCGACGTTTCGAAAGTTCGTACTGCCTTCTTTTTTCGGGTCTAAGCAGTATAAGAAGACCTTAAAAAAATATGGTATATTCATATTTGAAATTACGGTAATATTGGGTGGAATAAACCTTTTATTGATTTTCACACAGAAAGTGTCTCTCATTTTGTTCGTTTTTTATATAATCTCTTCTATTCTCTCTTTCTCTCTGTATACTATCCTTGTCGCCTTTATTCACCCATTCCTTTTGCCTTAGCACTGCAATGCCGACCCCCCCCCCCCCCCCACCCCAGTGTCCACGGCCGCGCCTTTAGAGAGTGTAATTTTAAAGCGATGTGTTCGGGTGAGGTTGGGCCGGCCCATGATGCGGAAGGAAGCTGGATGGACTATCGTTGGGCTACTGCATGCCTAGAGGGTGTAAATTGAAACGAGATTTTCGACAGAGGCACGAAAAGAGAATGCCGTACAGGGAGAGAAGACGGAAGCACGGAAAATATTAAAGCAGAAAAAAAAAAAAAAAGAAAAGATGATCACAGTAACTGTGAAAGCTGGATATAAAAAGGAGAAGGTTTTGTCAGAGAATCTACCGAGCTTGAGAAAACTGTCGAAAAAATTGCAACCAAACTTTTCTAGAATTCTGTTGTAAAAATGTGAGAGATTAAGATTAACTTATCTGAGATGCGAAACAACGCGTATTTGCTAAATAAATGACGACGTTTTCGGTGGAATATGCTGCCTAAATCTTTACAACATTCTTCTAATCAAAAATTTTTTAGAGTTTCCTCCTTGTAATCAACGGATGATCAAACAAATTATTTGCTCGAAGGTACGCATAAATACTAATAACATTTTCATTACGTGCTACAGATTTTGGTTCTGTAAGGTAGTTTAAAATTTTAAATATGACTTTTATGCAAATAATATCTAAAATTCAGTTCCTACTTCGCTAAAAACAAACTGCTTCTACATTACTAAAACGAATCACGCAATGCTGTTTATAAAAGAACTCATATACTGAGAATCATATAAATCACCTAAATATACTGTGTGGGTAAAATGCAGAATTTTAACTTTGAAAAATGTGACACAAATAGTAACCACTGCTCTTTAAATTGTTAATATCAGTGCTTTTATGGACTACAGATTCCCTGCTTTTGAAGGCAGAATTCCTGACACATTAAAGCAACTTTATGACATTCATCTGACCGGCAGGTTTGATCTTAATTTTCCTTATTATATTAGATTTCCTCCTTAAACAAATTCGAAATATGTAAGTTATACGGTGGTCCTCTGGGCTACGACACCGTGTAGTCTGGTAAGTTGGTATTTACGGCTTGGAAACACACATTGCCTTCATGTTCAGTGTTGAAGAATATTTTGTAATTCTGCTAGATCATAAGTGGGTTCTTGACACTGCAGATGATAAACAAAAGTTAAAATACGGGACCACGAAACTTACTTTAGTTTCACTGTATTAGCACAGTGCATTTTATTTAAATCAAACAATAAGACCAACGAATGCACTGTATTGACCAATTTTATTCTGGCCTATTTCCCTACACGTGTTTCGGAACTTTAAAGTTCCATCTTCAGGGTTTTTTTTGTCTTATGCTACCAGATATTCACATATTAAAAATATGTATAACAACAAACAGCCAATACCACGAACAGATTACAACGTTTTATAAAACAGTTTTTTATATATTTAATTGAGATTTTACATTTCTAACTGATAAATGTACACATCGTACAACTTCTAAAGTGTTCTGAATATTTATTTACATGAGGTTTTAAGACTGTTCAACAGACTATTGTATATATTGTGAGTTTGTTTTTAATATGTGAATATCTGGTAGCATAAGACCAAAAAAACCCCTGAAGATGGAACTTTAAAGTTCCGAAACACGTGTAGGGAAATAGGCCAGAATAAAATTGGTCAATATAGTGCATTCGTTGGTCTTATTGTTTGATTTACATTAGTTTATTTAAATATTAGTCGCTTCTGTGATAGCTCAGTCGGTATAGTGACTCGCTACGGGCTGGACGGTCCGGGGATCGAATCCCGGTAAGGGCGAGATTTTGCGAACCCGTCTAGGCCAGCGCTGGGACCCACCCGTACTCCTGTACAATGGCCACCGGATCTCTTTCCCGGGGGTAAAGTTAACACTCACCACCATCTAGCGCTCAGGTTGAAGAAAGAGTAGATCTATAAATCTACTCCCCTCTGGCCCTCCATGGCATGATATAGGGTGAACTTTGTGGCCTCTGTTGTCCTATAATGTTAAACAGACCTAATATACTAGTTGCGAGACAAAATTTCTGGACTGGGAAAAAGGTTTTAGGCTTAATTTAGTTACAAGTTTGTATTACACTCTTCAAAGTCGTTCCAGGACCCAGCGCCTGTTCCAATGCTGGAAGCATCTCCAGAACCCCTGTTTCGCCATGCTGTTCAGTACCGAATGTCATTCAACTTAAATCTCCCCAGTATCGTCGGATATTCATCCCTTTAAGTGTATATTTTATTACGTCATCAGTCACACCCAACAAGCTGTATTATACACATTTTTAGTTGGCCAACTAAAAATGTGTATAATACAGCTTGTTGGGTGTGACTGAGTGAGTTTTCATCTTTGGGAAATGCAAAACCCTAAAAATGGAATTTCTCACATCTTTCGCCTGACCTTTCAGGTCAATGTACACAGAAATTCGTCTTTGTTCCTGGTCGTCATTCAGAAATCCGCTTAATGTTTAAATTTTCGATTAAAATCTGTCGGTAGGTACCGTGTGACAAGCCTAAAATCTGTCGGTAGGTACCGTGTGACAAGCCTAAAATCTGTCAGTAGGTACCGTGTGACAAGCCTAAAATCTGTCGGTAGGTACCGTGTGATAAGCCTAAAATCTGTCGGTAGGTACCGTGTGACAAGCCTAAAATCTGTCGGTAGGTACCGTGTGACAAGCCTAAAATCTGTCGGTAGGTACCGTGTGACAAGCCTAAAATCTGTCAGTAGGTACCGTGTGACAAGCCTAAAATCTGTCGGTAGGTACCGTGTGACAAGCCTAAAATCTGTCGGTAGGTACCGTGTGACAAGCCTAAAATCTGTCGGTAGGTACCGTGTGACAAGCCTAAAATCTGTCGGTAGGTACCGTGTGACAAGCCTAAAATCTGTCGGTAGGTACCGTGTGATAAGCCTAAAATCTGTCGGTAGGTACCGTGTGACAAGCCTAAAATCTGTCGGTAGGTACCGTGTGACAAGCCTAAAATCTGTCGTTAGGTACCGTGTGACAAGCCTAAAATCTGTCGGTAGGTACCGTGTGACAAGCCTAAAATCTGTCGGTAGGTACCGTGTGACAAGCCTAAAATCTGTCGGTAGGTACCGTGTGACAAGCCTAAAATCTGTCGGTAGGTACCGTGTGACAAGCCTAAAAATCTGTCGGTAGGTACCGTGTGACAAGCCTAAAATCTGTCGGTAGGTACCGTGTGACAAGCCTAAAATCTGTCGGTAGGTACCGTGTGACAAGCCTAAAATCTGTCGGTAGGTACCGTGTGACAAGCCTAAAATCTGTCGGTAGGTACCGTGTGACAAGCCTAAAATCTGTCGGTAGGTACGCGTGTGATAAAGCCTAAAATCTGTCGGTAGGTACCGTGTGACAAGCCTAAATATTACAGACACCGTTGATTGTGAGACGCCTTCCTCGTGGACAATTTGACGCACCTGTTATTTGCCTCAAGGGACGAAGGAAAAGCATGAAAATTGGCGTCGGGTTAGATAGTGTCGCAAAATGATGCGAACGGTGTCACTCGCATATACAGACCTACAGTCTTCTTGCCACCTTAACCTGCTTGGTGATATGTAGGCCTGCGTAATAAAACAGTAGACAAATACAGAGTTACAACTACTCTTATTGTCAATTTGACAGATAGGAACAGATGTAAGTTAAAGAAAGAAGTGAAAAGGTAAAATTCATCCTGTAACCTACCATGAAGACACAAAGGAGGAGTAGAGGTACAGCTCCACCCTTTCCTTAACCTCGGCGCTAGGGGTGGGTGGTCAACGCCACCCCCCGGCCAATAACGCCCAGGAATGACACGTTACCCATTTTACAGGAGGTTGGGTGGGCCCCAGGACCGGTCTGAACGGGTGCGGAAAGACTCGCCCCCACCGGATTCGATCACCGGACCGTCCAGCCCGTAGCGATTTCAGATATAAGTAAAAAGCAATCCCATTACAGGCCTGGACAGTCCCTTAGGGTTCCAGGAGGTTGAGGCTCCCAGATTTCTAGACAACCGGCACATGATGGTGGTAAGGTTGTCAGCCCTACGCATCGGCCGCCTTTACCCCCAAAGAAATATTCCTGGTACTCGTTTCTGTTATAGGTTGAGTCGACTCAGATATAAGTACAGCAACGAAACAGAAGAAGATGAATTTATAAGTAGACAGACGTAACTACAGTCATGTACAAAAAGAACGCACCACGGTCAGCGTAATTTGTAGATACAACTTTCAATACAGTAATGAGTACAGCGAAAGAAGCGAACTGTAAAAAAAACAGACGCATTGACAATAATACGGCTGCAAGGAAGGGCAATTAACAAAGTTGAAATAAATGCTCCAAACTCAATGCTTTACTAACGTTAACCACCAAACATGTGTTGATAACATACATAAACAAAGATGGCATTGAAATCTGCGCTCTTCTGGGATATTACGCAGCGTCGAATGGTAATGCTTTACCGACGTTTCGGGACAACGTATCGGTCCCATATTCACGGGTCAAGAAGTCCTTTTCTTCTTGGAATTCTTGACCCTTGAAGATGGGACCGATACGTTGTCCCGAAACGTCGGTACAAGATTATCACTCGACGTTGCGTAATAGCCCAGAAGAGAGCAGATCTAATCAACATCGCGGCGGAAGCCTGAAATCACGTAAAGATGACACTGATGATGGCACCAGTATAGGTGTCGAAACGCGTATGTCGTAACAGTATTCGTGATACGAATTGTGATAAACGTAGTTGGTATATAACTAACTAACTAACTAACCAACTCCATGGAGCAGAGTCCTTCTTGAGAAGCTAACAGGTCGTCAGCTAGTCAAGAAATTCCCCGCATTTTATGGAACCCGAAGGTTCATTACCGCACTCACAACAGCCCGCCACCTGTCCCTATCCTGAGCCATATCAATCCAGTCCATGCCCCCCCATCCCACTTCTTGAAGATCCATTTTAATATTATCCTCCCATCTACGCCTGGGTCTTCCAAGTGGTCTCCTTCCCTCAGGTCTCCCCACCAAAACCCTGTATGCACCTCTCCCCTCACCCATACGTGCTACATGCCCCGCCCACCTCATTCTTCTCGATTTGATCACCCGAACAATATTTGGTGATGAGTGTAGTTGGTATACAGGGCATACACAAAATAATGGTGCGGTCTCAATAGTATTCACTATTGAAACCGCACCATTCTTTTGTGTACACTCTGTATAATGAAAGTAAATGTCTGTAATTATGAAAACCACGGTGTGCATAAATTGAAGTTCCATTTCGATTTGTTGCTATGATTTAGCACCAAGGAAGATGGATCAGATGTAACTGTTTCTGACCGCAGTGTGGTGCACAAGAATGCTACTGTTTGTGTTTTCCAAACTGACACCTGTCATTCAATGTAATATACTAATTCTTAAACCTGATATACGTGATGTGAAGTTCGCACGACGGTGAATACCGAAACTACGGCTGTCTCCGACATGACACCGTGTGTTCTGGTATATAATTACGGATAAATATCCTGCCTCTATTTTTAGACCTACCCTGAAGATGGAGCAGCAGTGTCGCCCAAAATCTTTATCAAATTACACGGCGTCATATCCCAAATATCGTAATCATAATTTTTATGTATTTTAGTGACGGAATTTGGCTTCTTTTTACAGTATTTCCATTATTAATATAATTCTTCATCTTGACTATTTCAGCCGAAGTAGGGGCGCTAGGCAGTCGATCTGAGCAATAGGACGCCTGTGCGCATGCGTTGTAGGCGGTCCAGCAAGGGTCGATAGCACAGCATCAGGGCCTCGGGGCTTATGACAAACCGGCAGAGTAAGATAGCTTACACACTCACTAGAGACAGGGGTAAGATAGGCTACATACACTGATGGTAGACAAGAAAGGAAACAGGAGAGTGGGGGGATGCGTGTAATCAAAGGGGCACAAAATTTTTGTTTTTTTTTCAGTAGAAAAAATAGGTAACTTTACTGCTGTAGTGTCGCTTTTTGCAAAGTTGCTTGGATAAAGTTGTCTGCTTTGTTGGTCTTCTCAACAGTTCTAAGTACAGCGATTACTATAGACCTCCTCATATGTACCACCTTCTTCGACATTCAGAAATATTGCCCACACAGTGTAATGTGTTTCGTACAGTTCTAAGTACAAACAGTGATCATTTCTCGGAGCAAATTAATTTACTGGCCTTTATAAAGCGTGCAAACTCTACTTTGTATGCGATAAGGATTGGATTTTTAAATACTTTTGACAAACTCTATGCTTGGAAGGGCCGATCCCAGTGGCCGTGCGGTCTAAGGCGTGGGTCTACGGCCGCTCGCTTACTGGGATCGTGGGTTTGAATCCCGCCTAGGGCTGGATGTCTGTCTCTTGTGAGTGTTGTGTGTTGTCAGGTAGAGGTTTCTGCGTCGGGCTGATCACTTGTCCAGGGGAGTCCTACCGAGTGTGGTGTGTCTGGATGTGATCGTGAAGCAGCCTCGATAATGAGGAGAAATTGGCCCACTAGGGGCTGTTGCGCCATTGGAGAAAAAATGCTTGGGAGGAATAATAACTCTCTCTGAGATAAATGAAAGGAGCTCACAGCTTATTTGGGAAATTAAATTTTAACGTTTTTGACTGGTTGATTATTTTGCTACAGGAGGGAATCACATAAAGAAAGCCAATATAATTTATCAATACTGCCAACATAAAATGTTAAAATAACAAAATAACCTTAACACTGAACAAAGTAACGAAAATATTAGACAAGCAATAGGAGAGTCTGTTGTTACTAGACGAGTGGAGAACAATTAGACTATTCCAAAACCACTAACACTAGGCGTATTTACTTGTATATCCAACTGTAATTAATATTAGAAATGAAGGCTTCATAAATATAATAAATAAGTAGTATTTTCGCCACGCATAATGATAACGTGGCCGCGCGGTCTAAGGCGTGGGTCTGCGGCCGCTCGCTTGCTGGTATTACAAGTTCGAATCCCGCTGAGGGCATAGATGTTTGTCTCTTGTGAATGTTGTTTGTTGTTTAGATCTCTGCGACGGGCCGATCACTCGTCCAAGGGAGTCCTACCTAGTCTGTGTGTGTCTTTCAGTGTTATCAAGTACACAATCGCCCTCTATATCTGCAATGAGTATGTAGAAGACGCCGGATTAAAAAAAAATTGTTTAACTCTTCATCTGTTTCCAGGTTTCAGGTCACTGTTTGGGTAGACGTCGGGCTCTGCAAGCGAAGGTGGAGTCTTCGCCCACTCGATAGCTACCATACGCTATTAAGACGGACACATGAAGAAGCTGTTGTTGGAATCTCTATAGAAGACAGCAAGTCTGCAATGCAGTGCTCCTCAACAGAATTACTATGTCTTAAACTACTTGTGAAGCCTAACGTGAAAGTTTAAAATATGCAGAATGTCCACAAAATAAACTCAAGAGAATGATACAGTGTTGTAAAACGTGACTTTTGTGTATATAGGTACAAATATAGACGGTTTTACTTCCCACGTATCAGTGGAATTCATAACAACTACTGGGAGAACGTGAAGTCTCAACGATCCTAAGTATTGCACTGGGTAGATCAGCTAAGTAAGTCCGGTCTTGGGAAATATTCTTTCAAATACGTTTCTAATTTCTGTCTTATTTGAAGTGATAAAGCTGTCACACGTTTGTATACATTTATTATTAATTAGTCCCCGCAAAATAGACAAACGAAACATAGAAGTATATTATTTCAGTAAATTAGATACGAAATTCGTAAATATATCTGATATGAAACTTTAACCACTATACGTTTAAAAGTCAGGGTAGTAGCCGCGAATTAGAACAATCCTTTATATGTTATAAAGTTTTACTGCAACATGTTTCGGCTCATGTATAAAGACCCATCATCAGGCTGACAAGGTACAAAGCAGAAGTTTTTATGTGCATCACCTCAATTATTTTACAACGTCCCACTTAAAGATATAAAGATGTTTCCACAATTAATTTTTGAAATGTAATCAGAATGAAAGAAACTCAAAATTTGCAAGCAAGTTATAGGCATAATACTTTACTCTAAGTTTAATCATCCCCAGTGTTTAAACTTACTTCAAGTGCAGTTTGCACTAGGCGTGCCTTATTCTGCTGCGTTAAGTTGTTTAATGGCCGATCCCAGTGGCCGCGCGGTCTAAGGCGTGGGTCTTCGGCCGCTCGTTTACTGGGATTGTGGGTTCGAATCCCACCGGGGGCATGGATGTCTGTCTGTTGTGAGTGTTGTGTGTTGTCAGGTAGAGGTCTCTGCGACGAGCTGGTCACTCATCCAGAGGAGTCCTACCGACTGTGGTGTGTCTCAAATGTGTGTGACCATGAAACCTCGACGAAACTAGGAGGCCCAGGCCCATATAGGGCTGTCGAGCCATAGGAAAAAAGTTATTTAATTGTAAAAATTAAAAGAAAAATTGCCCTCAGCTACGTCAACACATCACGCAGGCGAGCAGGGTGCATATAGATAATGACCCACTCGTTACACATCCGAGATAAGAGTTGCGTGGTCGATTGTATTGTACGGCCACATGGAGCGTATGAGAAATATGCTGGATGTGGCCGTTCCTATTGCCACCTGATTCTTTGACACTGTCGGGAATCGAATTCTATCACTTCAATGTGCTGCTGGAGAAGAATGGAGAAGATGAGTTGGACCGATCGTGTGAGAAATGAAGAAATATTACATATAGTCAAGGAGGAGAGAAATATCGTACATACAATAAAAAGAAGAAAGGCTAACTGGATTGGTCACATCTTGTGTAGGAACTGCCTTCTAAAACACGTGATTGAAGGAAAGTTAGAAATGACGGGAAGATGAGGGAGAAGACGTAAGCGGCTACTGGATGACCTTAAGGAAAAGAGAAGATACTGGAAATTGAAAGAGGAAGCACTAGATCGCTCCCTGTGGAGAACTCGCTTTGGAAGAGGCTACGGACCTGTCGTAAGACAGACTGCAGAATGAATGAACACTTCAATTACAGTGAGCGTGTAATATACCAGTTAGACAAGGACAGGGCTTGGGTCCCCGAACTGTCTGTATGTGGTGGCGAAAAGAAGTCTTGTCGAATCCATGCCTTGCACTTTGTGACCAGTTAACGTGTCTAGTTGAAACACATGTACCGTGTTAACAACCCACATGCACGGTGTTTCCTACAATAATAATACAGTAATGTGACGTAGACATTACACTGACACTCTAAAGCTGTTTTTCCAAGCAGCCACGTTAATGGGCTGTGCAACCGAATGATCGGGGTTCGATTTCCGGCGCGGGCAAGAAATTATCGCTTCCCTACAGCCTCATCCAGAAAAAAGGCAAGGTTCAGAGTGAGGTGCAGTGACATTTCTTTACCATTATTAGTGAGTGTAAGTTACATTGGCCGATCCCAGTGGCCTCGCGGTCTAAGGCGTGGGTCTTCGGACGCTCGCTTACTAGGATCGTGGGTTCGAATCCCACCGGGGGCATGGATGTCTGTGTTGTGTTTGTTGTAAGGACGGTAGCATGGAACGTAAAAGTGACATGAAGGACGAAAGGATTTAAACAGTACAAACATGGATCAAAGGGAAAAAACCCCGGACAGGGGAAAAAAAAAAATCCCGTCGGGGGCATGGATGTCTGTCTTTTGTGAGTGTTGTGTGTTGTCAGGTAGAGGTCTCTGCGACGAGCTGGTCACTCGTCCAGAGGAGTCCTACCGATTGTGGTGTCTAAAAAGTGTGTGATCGTGAAGCCTCGAAAAATGAGGCGGCCTAGGCCCCCAAGGGGCTGTCGAGGCATTGGGGGGGAAAGGTTACATTACTATCCAAACACTAAAGTTCATACTTCGTAATGAGTTACAGGAACAAGGGAGACTAAACATTGCTGCTTGTAGTATCTTACCAGGTCTGTACATCGTGTGTTAAGTTCAGTACCACCCCTTCTCCGACTGTCACCATGGTAGCGATCCTGGTTCATATTCTGGAAGGCCCGAACTAGACTCTGACTAACTTACGGATCGCAACAGGGATGGGTTGCAAATTAGGCGCATTCGTATGTGAAGGGGGCAAAGGCGTGTATTAAAGTAAGCTTAGTCGTGATTACAGGTTTTATAGAATGTCATCCCGTTGTGCTGTTAATAGCACGAAAATTAAATCAATATCTGTGATAACACAAGTAAATTATATTTATTATATAGTACATGTTTCGACCTGTCTCAGGTCATCCTCAGGTTCACAGTTGGTCTTTAAATCATATGTTTTAAATTCTATTCTAACTTCTATTTGTTATATATAACTGCATATTTCAACCTATCTGACGTCATCCTCAGTTTCACAATTGGTCTTTAAAGCATATGTTTTAAAGACCAATTGTGAACCTGAGGATGACCTGAGATAGGTCGAAATATGTAGAGCTATATAATTAATAGAATTTATTTGTTTTTTTGACAGATATTGATTAATTTTTTTTTATGATTATAGGGCCTACATAACAATGGTAATATGTATTTATTTTGCATGGTAAACATTTGTAAGGAGGTAAACAATTGTTTAGATACTTCAACGCTGGTTGAAAAACATCGGACCTTACATAAGTCTGCTTACTTCAGTCCTGAACCTGAGGTCACTGTACAGGCTACACACCTGAGGCCACTGTACAGGCTACACACCTGTACCACTGTACAGGCTACACACCTGAGGTCACTGTACAGGCTACACACCTGTCACTGTACAGGCTACACACCTGAGGTCACTGTACAGGCTACACACCTGAGGTCACTGTACAGGCTACACACCTGAGGTCACTGTACAGGCTACACACCTGAGGCACTGTACAGGCTACACACCTGAGGTCACTGTACAGGCTACACACCTGAGGCCACTGTACAGGCTACACACCTGAGGCCACTGTACAGGCTACACACCTGAGGTCACTGTACAGGCTACACACCTGAGGTCACTGTACAGGCTACACACCTGAGGTCACTGTACAGGCTACACACCTGAGGTCACTCTACAGGCTACACACCTGAGGTCACTGTACAGGCTACACACATGAGGTCACTGTACAGGCTACACACCTGAGGTCACTCTACAGGCTACACACCTGAGTCACTGTACAGGCTACACACCTGAGGTCACTGTACAGGCTACACACCTGAGGTCACTGTACAGGCTACACACCTGAGGTCACTGTACAGGCTACACACCTGAGGTCACTGTACAGGCTACACACCTGAGGTCACTGTACAGGCTACACAATTCGCATCTTCCTTGACACACTATTTTTCTCTATTTTTTCTTCTATTTCTCTCTTCATTTGCTTACGTAATTTGCCTGCTTTATTTCTTCTTTCTTTACTTTCTTCATTTCCTTTTATTTCCTCCTTCCTTTATTTATCTTTCCTTAAATTTATTTCCTTCTATCTTATTCGTTCCCTTTATTCGTTTCCGTTTTATTCCCCTATTTTCTCTTTTATAACTTTCTTTCTCTGTTTTTATTTTGTCTTCTTTATTTTGCAGTCCCTTATTTTTCTACGTTTCCTTTTGCTTTATTCCCCTTTCCCATTACATCCTATCTCTATTTCCTTTCGCTGTGTAAGACCGATCATCAAAGGGTAGAATGAGGGAGGGATACACACGTACAATAAAAAAAGACATAATTTCATCAGAGCTAAACGAAGACGGAGACGCAGGAACGAATGGGGAGAGGGTTAAGAGCAAAGACAGAAAGAGGAGAGGAGAAAAAGATGAAAGTCTAAAGGGACGGCACGGGATTGGCCAGCTACTTGGGCCATCTCTTACGCTGGCGCTAACGAGGCGGCAATTGGGCAGAAGGGGGTTCAGGAGGGGGCGCCATCAGTTGCTTTGTTCTAATTACACGAGCAGATAAACCGGACGAGCTGATTGGTTGCTTTTTGCTGCTCATCGCGCGCGCGAGAGACAGAGACCGCGCTGTTGCGCTGCGCTGGCACGGACAGGACCCCAGCGGGCAGGCGCGTATTGATGTCATCAGCAGGCCGACTAATTACTGGACAGATACTGCTGTGCTATTTGCCAATGATACGGCACTGAGTGTGGGAGGACACCCAACCACGTAACACTGACGCAGTAATTAGCACTCGGCAGCCCCTGGATCGATGCTAACCTGCAGATAAATTTCAGAAACTTTCCTTACAAGATTCAGCGGCGAATCCTAATCCCGAGATCAGGTCTAGCGGAACGGTAAAATGTCGCATCGTGTACCCTTCCGCTAGACCTGACCTCCACATCAGAATTCACCACTGACACAGTTCGAAGCCCGAGAACTCCAATTTCGAGTCTCAGCAGGGACTTCCAATAGAAAATGGGGATACAGCAGAGATATGTTACCTGTCTAGCCAGGTATGGAGTTTAGGCCCGGAGACCGAATGAGATTTGTTCTTGACTTAAAAAATCTGTGGGAATTTCATGTTTCTAAATTTGTGCTACAAACTAGTCTGTCCCGACGTCCTTCGTATAGAATTCTAGGTGAGTTATGTTAGATCCTTCCGTGAATATTTTTTCCACCCCACACGTAATTCTATTTACTTAAGGATTTTAAGCATTGTTTAAGAGCCCAGAGTCCACCTCACAGAAAATACTCCGTATGTTGTGCACAAAGACCAAACAACCTGTCGGTGAATCGTCTTAAATTGGGCTGACTTCCTTCCTTGTTATTTTCGTTCAAACTATTATTAGACGCAATAGCCCGAGCTGTTGACAACGTCAAAAAATAAACCAAAAGTACGTGGACTGATCCCCCATATAGAGTCGTTTCACATTATTCGCGTAATATTGTAAGTAAAATTAAGTTGATATTAAAGGCACGAGAAAAGTGTAATGTGTGTGGGAAGAAATCATGGCTGATATAAAATTTGGGTTGTAAATTGAAAAGACTAATCCAGTTGCGAAACTAAATGTAGAAGGGAGGAATAAATAAAAAAGATCAGGATATTTTGAATGCTGTGACAGCAATAACTGACTTTTCAGAGTGAATTCATTAATGAACCCTCAAAATATAAGTCCCGTTACTTTCCGCCTTGTCTGCATGGTTTCTAGGGGACCATAAGGCTATCTGCAAGGACAGCTCTTTGTTAGTTAGGCTGTTGTACGGTTAATGCATGCAGCGATCTATGCCTGATTAGTTTACATTGAACCCTTATTACCATGAGGTAGCAAGGCGGTAAACAATTTATAAAGCATGTGACATCAGAGTGCAATGTCCTCGTGTGTCCGTTGCGTGGTTGAAGTGCTTTTTATTCATTATATTGTTCAGGAAATTTATACAAAATGCGTTACAAATTTAAAAATACAAAATTTAGTCAACAAACGCAGTTAACTCTAAAAAAATAAACCAATGCGAGAATGGACATATCTTCCTTAGCGACTTATCGATTTTATGACGTCATATCTAATTCGTGACGTGATACGAACAGAAGCGTGTGATTTGGCTTGACACTTTGAGGACTGGCGTTAATCTCAGTAATATATTATAGGCCTAATTAGGCTCAGGGAATATTTTTTTTCCAATGGCTTGATAGCCCCTTGGGGGCCTAGGCCTCCTCATTTATCGAGGCTTCACGATCACACTTTAGACACACCACACTCGGTAGGACTCCTCTGGACGAGGGACCAGCTTGTCGCTGAGACCTCTACCTGACAACACACAACACTCATAATACAGACATCCATGACCCTGGTGGGATTTAAACCCACAACCCCAGTAAGCGAGCGGCCGTAGACCCACGCCTTAGACCGCGCGGCCACTGGGATCGGCGCTCAGGGAATATAGGTCCTTAAAAAGACCAGTCGTTTAAGCTGTGTATGGAAATAACGGGTCTTTATTTTAATACGCTTATCATAAGCCTAATTACATAATGTGGATATAGTGCAGACTGTTAAAGCCTAGTGGTAAATATATTTACCACTAGGCTTTAACGGTTTAATGAAACAAGTTATGATTTAGACAATAAAGTCTATCGATTCTGCTCCAAATTCTTTGTTTGAATTAAATTTTGTCGAATAAGGACGGTTGATTATTTAGCGTCAAATACTTAATCAGTTCACGGTTCGACGTTTCTTTGGGACATAACGCCGTACCAATTAATAAATAGATACCGACGTTTCGGATACTCTTTTTGCCGTCAACATTAGGGTTTAAGCATTCTATGTACAATTTCTTGGACTGTTTAGAAACTGAAGATTTATGCGATAAGTTTACACGAAACGCTGGTCAACTCTTTACCAATCGATTCAATATTCCCGGAAGACTTGAATTTTCAAAACCACTGTCAGAATATTTAGTCTCTCTTTTCATGAATTTCAAGTCTTTAAACCTACCCCAAATACAGGGCATACACAAAAGAATGGTGCGGTTTTAATAGTGAACACTATTAAAACCGCGCCATTCTTTTGTGTATGCCCTGTATAAGTGGGCACTACATGTAGGTAAAATTTTATGGGCATTTTCCCCCTCTCTTGCTTGCTAAAGTAAATTCTTGCACAATTCTAATTTATCAACTCACAAATTACACACCAACGACATGCACTATATTTTCGCTTTTTATTCTTTAACCCCTATACATGTTTCAACCTTTACAAGGCCATCTTCAGGGGACTCGTAATGTACATTTACTTTACATCCATTGTTTATGTCTGTTATTATGTTATAACTTGACTACATGTGATATATAACATAATAGTAGACATAAACAATGGATGTAAAGTAAATGTACATTACGAGTCCCCTGAAGATGGCCTTGTAAAGGCTGAAACATGTATAGGGGTTAAAGAATGAAAAGTGAAAATATGGTGCATTTGGTTGGTGTGTAATTTGTGAGTTGTTAAACAATGTACGGTGAAGGTAATATCTGAAATCTAAATTATCAATTCGAAATCCCAGTGGTAATGATATGTACCACCATATT
The DNA here is from genome assembly GCA_021186555.1 of Reticulitermes speratus. Lineage (NCBI taxonomy): Eukaryota > Metazoa > Arthropoda > Insecta > Blattodea > Rhinotermitidae > Reticulitermes > Reticulitermes speratus. The sequence goes on from JAJKFL010000330.1 coordinate 4,263,677, forward strand.
TAACATCAAGAAACTCTGTAGTGTGTTTATGTGTTTTGCAGTATTCTCAGAATAAACAGACACTGTTTTTGTACGAAGCATGATACTAAGTGATTGTTTTTTGTAATTCGGCAGTGTGTTTTCTGTGATGTAGGATTTGAATTTCAAAACAATATTTGGTAGAACCGTTAAAGAATATAAACTTACGCCTACATTTCGACGTGTAAGGCACCTCTGTACCTAACTTACATCTCTGTGTGTATATTAAATAGGGTTGTTTTACCCTTCATAAGAATTTTCCCCATAATTTTAATTATATTTAAAAATAAGCGTTCAGTTTTTCTGCAAAATCGTGATCGACCTATATTGTATCTTCTAGTTTAACCCTGATGCACGTACCATGTGTTGGGAAGGGGAGAGGTGGGGGCAGGTGGGGAGGATGGTGATGGAGGCTGTGTCATTTGCGCATCTCCCACGCATGCGCAATGCAGACTCGTGTGGCATCGCCGCGCAGAGAGTTTCATATTCTGCCATGACAAGTTCCACTGCCGACACTTGCATGAACTACTTGCTAAAGTAAAAATCCAATCGCTGACGCTGTTTACTACGTCAATAGACTATTTTCAATATATCAACCCCTTAAATAAGAGCGATCACTGTACATATCATTTGCTACAGTTTCAAAGGCCTTTGGCTATCTGCTCACACGGTGTTTATTATGTGATCTGTATTTGTCTCACAATAAATGCGGATTATTTCCCTAAACTGTATTAATCCGCTGTCTTTACAGTGGAGGTGGGAACTGAATGGTGAAGTATTAAGCCCATTTAGATGATTTTCCCGTTTTGAACGGTTAAGCAGTTAGGCCTACCGTAAAGAATTACCACGAGAGAGATATCGGACTGCAGCAGAAGTAACGGCTCGCGCTTGAATGCCTCCTGAGACATAGACTTAAGACGTCCGCCATTTCTGTTTAATGTTGTAACGTGCTGCGTAAACGGAGGTCTTAAGACTGGCTGATCCCAAATTATGAGGCATTCATTGTCTCAGAATTAATTACGATGTATTAAAAATCCAAACCTTGATAGATTTTGTCACTAAGTAGAAGCAAAATTATTTTTGAATCAATATTCCGAAAATTATAATGAATTTCCATATTATGTACTTGTCTGAGAATAAACAAAGCAGGTTAGCTGAGCAGTAACGTCTAAGTCTCATCTACAGAAGATGAACTGTTTGAACGTTTTCCATACTGAACGCACACACATTTTCTTTAGTTCCTGCAGGAGACGTTAGCTACCGTTAGCGATCGGTTGCTACCATGTACTTACTACGCAGTCGATAAAGCAACATTAATTTACCAACGTGTAAAATTATAATATATTATATTATATTATTGCTCAGGTTCATTAAGAAACATAATTACAGCGAAATTTGAGGTTCTCACAGCGGTGCTGCTGAAGTTTAAAAATATTACGGGACGGGATGCTGTGTCGTTCGGCGAGCAGATGTCGACGTTTCGAACGATAGCAGTGCCTTCATATTCAGAGTTAAGCGGTGGAAGTATAATGGATTCTATCCTGAAGAAGAAGGCACAGCCAGCCTTCGAAACCACTCGCCGAATGAAAGAGCGTCACATCCCAGAAGACTTCAATGATCAACACCATTACAGTTGAGGCAGCAATGTCTGGTACAGGGCTATTACTAGAGCAGGTTTAATTGAGAGACATAGCAGGTTTAAATGAGAGACATAGCAGGTTTAATTGAGAGACATAGCAGGTTTAAATGAGAGACATAGCAGGTTTAATTGAGAGACATAGCAGGTTTAATTGAGAGACATAGCAGGTTTAATTGAGAGACATAGCAGGTTTAATTGAGAGACATAGCAGGTTTAATTGAGAGACATAGCAGGTTTAATTGAGAGACATAGCAGGTTTAATTGAGAGACATAGCAGGTTTAATTGAGAGACATAGCAGGTTTAATTGAGAGACATAACAGGTTTAATTGAGAGACATAGCAGGTTTAATTGAGAGACATAGCAGGTTTAATTGAGAGACATAGCAGGTTTAATTGAGAGACATAGCAGGTTTAATTGAGAGACATAGCAGGTTTAATTGAGAGACATAGCAGGTTTAATTGAGAGACATAGCAGGTTTAATTGAGAGACATAACAGGTTTAATTGAGAGATATAGCAGGTTTAATTGAGAGACATAGCAGGTTTAATTGAGAGACATAGCAGGTTTAATTGAGAGACATAGCAGGTTTAATTGAGAGACATAGCAGGTTTAATTGAGAGACATAGCAGGTTTAATTGAGAGACATAGCAGGTTTAATTGAGAGACATAGCAGGTTTAATTGAGAGACATAGCAGGTTTAATTGAGAGACATAGCAGGTTTAATTGAGAGACATAGCAGGTTTAATTGAGAGACATAGCAGGTTTAATTGAGAGACATAGCAGGTTTAATTGAGAGACATAGCAGGTTTAATTGAGAGACATAGCAGGTTTAATTGAGAGACATAGCAGGTTTAATTGAGAGACATAGCAGGTTTAATTGAGAGACATTCCACCGATCATGAAATCCATTGCCTTCATGCAAAAATAAAGTTCATGGCTGTGACTATAAAGGGGCGGGGCAGGGCTGTATTTTAGTCAGAGCACTCCAGCTAAAATAAATAAATAAATAAATAAATAAATAAACAAAGAAATAAATAAATCAAATAAACAAGTAGCTAATAAATAAATAATAAATAATAAAATAAACAAGTAGCTAATAAATAAATAATAAACAAATAATAAATAATGAAATAAACAAGTAGCTAATAGATAAATAATAAGAAATAAAAATAAACAAAAACAAACAAATCAATCAAATAAACAAGTGGCTAATAAATAAATAATAAATAATAAAATAAACAAGTAGCTAACAAATAAATAAGTAAATCAATAATAAATAAATAAAATAAATAAGTAGCTAACAAATAAATAATAAACAAATAATAAATAATAAAATAAACAAGTAGCTAATAGATAAATAATAAGAAATAAAAATAAACAAAAACAAACAAATCAATCAAATAAACAAGTGGCTAATAAATAAATAATAAATAATAAAATAAACAAGTAGCTAACAAATAAATAAGTAAATCAATAATAAATAAATAAAATAAATAAGTAGCAAATAATAAGTAAATAAATTAAATAAACAAGTAGCTAATAAATAAATAATAATATATACAAATAAATAAATAAATAAATAAAGTAAAAGCGAGTCCTAAAAAACGCATTTTGCCGAAACTGCCGTTAACCTGTGACATAACAAGGCAGCTTTGTGCACCAAACATTTGCTGCCTGTACTAAGTCTGGATAAACTGAGAAAATCGACGACGGGTCGTGGTTTTGCGATTCAGATTCAAACCCTGAACCTCCGAAATACAAAACAGTTTTAATCAGGACATCACTGAGTTTAATTAAATTCCACATGGCTCTGACGATGGTGTAAGACTCAGTGACAAAATGTTATGGTTTTGGACTTTGTCTCTCATCTAATTTTTTAATGAAATACATTTCGGAAGCCGGCTCTGCTTTCCTTGCCTGAAGAAGGAAGCAGAACCAGCTTCCGAAACGTCGTTTCATTAAAACATTAGACGATGCACAATGTCCAAAAACATAAGATTTTGTCAGTGGATAGCTACGTTTCTTCTGAAGATCATATCCAGTCCATGATTTTGTTAAATCTTCAAGTTTTATAAACAGAAATTTTGCAAAATGATTTGTTTTTAAAATAACTGAAATGGACACGACACAAGAGTCTTCCGACTCTAAGGAAGATAAGGGGTAATGAGATTGCTCAGTTTTCGCACTAAGACAATTCTTTATTTTAATCTAATTAGGACTATATTAGGGCAAGGAATAATAAAGAATTAATCTAAAACTAATTGGAATGTTTGAAGTTGCATCAAAATAATGACGCAGTATTCGGATAAGGCATTTTTTTTCCGTGTAATCGTTCTGATTTTTAAAACATTCAGTCAAAGGTTTATTCAAGCCATTATCAGGTATTTTCGAAAAATTACGGAAAGCGAATACTAACTTTGTCATGTCTGTCTGTCCGCACGAAATAACTGGGCTCCCAATGGACGGATTCTCATGAAAATTGGTATTTAAACATTTTTCGAAAATATGTAGAGAAAATTCAAGTTTCATTAAAACCTGATAATAATAACGGGCACTTTACATGAAGACCCAGGTACATTTATGAAATTGAACTTGAATTTTCTCGACAGATTTTCGAAAAAAATACTCAAATATAAACTTTCATTAAAAAATCCGTCCAGTAGGAGCCGAGTTGTTATGAGGATGGACGGAGAGACAGACAGACAGACAGACAGAAATGTCGAAGTTAATAAACGTTTTTCGAAATGTTGCGAAAGCACCTGAAAACAAAGTAACCTGCGTGTAAATGAGGGAAGGATTTCTGATATTCATAATCTTTTTTTAACGTCACCAATTAGTAGCAATTTCATGTTCATGGGGTTGGGGGGGGGGGCGTATTTGGGCCTTAGACGTAGCTAAGTCTACGCTGGTATTGCGTTCACTGTACAGATATAGAACCTCCAACTAGATATACAAACGTTACATCCAATGCACAGTATCATATACACCCGTGTTCTCTAACTTAACTCATTACCACCAGAGCGAATGAGAAGACGAGAAGACCTGAATTAAAACCCAAATGAGAGAGGAGCTAGGAGAGCCTCCCCGACAGAACTTTGTAATGAGTGTAGAATTTACGGAAATATCTCTCCTCTCTTGAGGGGGTGTATTAGGGATTGCGGAACTCACCCTCCCCTGTATGAAGTGTCTTTATCCAATCAGCCACTGCAGAAACTGATAATGCGAATCTCTTCTGAAAATTATTCTGCACTGTAGGCACATCATTCAGCATTCCTCACAAAAAAAGAAGAAGAAGAAAATATGTCAGCATGCTGTTAGTTTGTGCACATGTGTGTTCAAATTTAACTTATGAAATAAATTTTCGATTTTCGTGAAATTTGTTATAAAATTCATAGCAGTGCAGGAAACTCCGATGACACAGGTTTTTTTCTTTATAATTTCCTACAATACGTAATAACAACATGGCGGAACCGCAAACTTATGAAATGGGAGTGACATTGGCGCCACTTATGTTATGATTCTGAAATGATAGCACTAGACATTGAAAAAATATAACAGTTCTGATAAGCCGAATTTTTGGCAAGTTTATACAATAAAAAAAACGATAGACATACAACATTTTTCTAGAGTTCGGTTTGATGGATTTAGCTATTGATGCACCAGTAACTAATACACCACTGGAGCTAGCTAAGAAAAAATTTAATACTGAGATAGATAAAGAATATAATGACATATAGCTACGTATAGCATATCACATATGGAATAATTTTAGTAAATTAAGAAACAAAAGTAGAGAAGATCAATTTTATTGACCGTGGTAATACATATTTGAAGACTGGTATTTATTTAATAATACATTACAAAATTGTAATAATGTGTAGTGTGCACTTAACAGATGCTTTCATTTTGAGTTCCAAGAAGAGCTTTTCACTAAATCGAATAATTGAAACTGTAATGACATTTTTCATTTTAATAAAGCAAAATTAAATGGAGACGTAACTATTCCTTATTTGTTGACAATTATACAAATCGGCGAGACGTTAAAACTAATTGTACGGAATAAATAGGCAATCAATATTCATGATTCAATGTCGAAAATTAGATACTGATATAACGCGTATAATATGGGCTTCTAAGTCTAAATTCTAAACCAGAACTCAATTAAAGTATTTAAAATGTTTGATATAAAAACATTCTTAACTCAGTCAAGACTGTTCGGAAATGTATATATGGCATTACGTTTAATTATCTCGACAAATCTATGGGGTCATGGGAAAATATTACTTCAAATGCATTATATTCTACTATACAATGCTTCTTCCAGACATTTTTCGCTCCGATAAATGATAAATAACTTACTCTGAAGAAACTCTAAGAAAGGCAAGCCGTTTTTCATGTGAAGTGTTCATTACATTTTTCCTACCTAAATGGAAAATGATATATACTTTTGGCAAAAATTTCATTTTTAAATTTCATAAATATCCGTTGAACGCTTATTGAGTTATTCCTGCATATAACATATAGAGGGACAAACAGATGGACGGACAGATGGACTCAACGACTTCAACAGCCCTCCCACAGGGACACATGTGTGCCCCAAATTAATTTGATAAAATTGACTAAACACACTTTACGTATATTAAGTAGAAACTCCCGTGAACATTGTTTAGGGCAATGATTGCCTTTTATTACAAGAATCTTATGAAACACATAAAGCAATCCCATTACAGGCCTGGACAGGCCCTTAGGGCTCCAGGAAGTTGAGGCTTTCAGAATTTCCGGACAATCAGCACATGAAAGCGGTAAGATTGTCAGCCCTACGAACCGGCCGCCTTTATCCCCAGGAGATAATCCTGGTACTCATTTCTGTTAGAGACTGAGTCGACCTCAGGGCCACAGTGCGGCCGGAAGGGTTAGGTCAGTGAAGAATTGAAACACGCACCTCCTACATACCGTTACCAATTTGATTTAGCTGACTAACAAAGGAACGTCACTGCGTGCCGTGTTAAAAGCCTTTTTTTTTTCCAATGACTCGACGGCCCCTTGGGGGCCTAGGCCGCTTCATTTTTCGAGGCATCACGATCACACTCAGACACACACTCGATAGGACTCCTCTGGACGAGGGACCAGCCCAACGCAGAGACCTCTACCTGACAACACACAACACTCACAAGACACAGACATCCATGCCCCCGGTGGGATTTTTTTTTTTTTTTTGCCTGTCCGGGGTTTTTCCCCTTTGATCCATTTTTGTACTGTTTTAAATCCTTTCGTCCTTCATGTCACTTTACGTTCCATGCTACCGTCCTTACAACAAACACAACACAAACATCCATACCCCCGGTGGGATTCGAACCCACAATCCCAGTAAGCGAGCGGCCGTAGACCCACGCCTTAGACCGCACGGCCACTGGGATCGGCGTTGAATGCCTTATTAGGCACAAATTTTCATGTCCCTACTGATCGGCTGCTTTTTATTACTTACACGGAGCGACACAAAACGAAATAATATTCAAAGGTACATGTTCCTCATTAGCACCGTTCTGCAGTATAAAATGCATTTGAACTTTGCGGATAATAGAGAAGCGAAAGAGAGACATAGAGGATGAAGTGGAGAGAAACTAATTAATATGCATGGAATCTCGGGTTCCACCGCCTAGTTCGGTCTATACTGTGCATTACAAGACGCGCCTGGCTATGAGCCCTTGCGTGTATTAGTGACATAACTCGCAATTGAAGATAAAATTGGTACATAGGCCAAGATTAGCAGCACACGGTCAGTGTTTCTATATGATGTTAGAATAGACAGTTTAATGAGCCTATTACAGTTCAGAGAAAATGATTAACGGATTATTATCTTGATATCGAAGTGTGTTGTGCGTCTGTCGGGTGAATAGTGTGCACTTTCCTAATCTTAAGGTGATTTATCCCCCTTTGTTTACAATGTAACAAAAAATGCAAGTAAATAGACTCAAACTTTATTCTATTTTCACCGTGCATTTTTCGAGTATAGACAAGTTTTTCACCAACTAAATGCACTTGTTATAAAAACACTAAAATATTCTAAAACTGATTGATAAAACAGTTGTGACCCCCTGAGGATGGCTCATTAATGTGCCGAAACATGTCGGGGATTTTTATCAAACAGTTTTAGAATATTTTAGTGTTTTTATAACAAGTGTATTTAGTTGGTGAAAAACATTGTCTAAGTAGACTCAGTCCAAACACAACTTTACTTTACAGATAAAATCTGCTACATGTTTCGGCTAATGACAGTAGCTATCATCAAACTGATAAAAAATATAAACAGGAATTATTTACAGCTTCATTGATGGTTAGAGATCTCGACCTTATAAGGTTAAAAATATATAATTATTTTTATAATTATATAATTATAAATATATAAATATACATAAAAAAATATAAAATATACATAACGTATAAAATACAGAGCTACAGGAATAATGATGGATTTTATACAAGTAGTGTATTTGTATAATTTATAAAATTTAATTGTAGATGTGTGTTGAATATTAATAATGAAGCGTAGTATTTGAAATGATTACAGATGCAGTCGAACTCGGTTATAACATCATGAAAAGGGGACTGAATATTTTGTGTCGTTATAAACGAGTGTCTTTATAACCGAGGGTGTAATGTTATGGTTAAAAGTGGGGAATTAATTGGTACAACAGAATACATGACACTATAGACGAGGTGTCGTATAAACCGATGTCGTTATAACAGGGTTCCGCTGTAGTTAAAAATGATTAAATATAGTTAAATGATTACAAAGTACTATCACAGCAACAGTATAATAGAAATATATATCGAAACATTCTAGGACAAAATATCAGGCCCCCGCAGGCTGAAAGTTTGTAATAATTATCTACATGTAAGGAATAATTTCGTACTTCACAGAAAAAACACTCTGTCTCAATTACAAATGCCAATCGGCAAACGTTTACGGAAATTGGCGGTGTTTATTGTGAAACCCCTAAGAAAAATACAAAAAACACTTTTTTTGGGCAAAGTGCATATATTCGTAATGGTGTACTCATTCATACCGCAGTCTGTCTTACGACAGTTTCGTAGCCACTTCCAAAGCGAGTTCTCCACAGGGTGCGATCTGGTGCTTCCTCTTTCAATTTACAGTATCTTCTCTTTTCCTTAAGGTCATCCAATAGCTGCTTACGCCTTCTTCCTCGTCTTCCCGTCATTTCTATCCTACCTTCTAACTTTCCTTCAATCAGGTGTTCTTGAAGGCAGTTTCTACGCAAGATGTGACCAATCCAGTTAGTCTTTCTTCTCTTAGTGGTGTATTAGGTGGAAATAATTTGTTTCACGTCTCATAATTTCGCAAACCAATCGTTTTAATATTACTGTAATCCGGAATTAAATGTGCTAATATCGGATATATTAACAGCGCGATTTTTATGAAGATTTTCATGAAAAGCCTCGTTTAATACCTGTAATATGTCGATTGTTTATGGACCGAGAAAATTTATACAGTACGCAAAATGTTTGCACCTAATATAGAAGAAGTAACTGGAAGGCAAAGAAAAATGCATAATGAGAAGCTTAATAAACCCCAGTCTGTACCTTATGGGCCAATTATCAGTATTAATACATTACGCTGCCTGTAACTTCTGAAGAAATGGTAGCTGAAAAATCAGTAAACAACTTAAAATGCGTATTGAGCCCTCCTGTTCACACGAACCACCACGAACTAACACAAATTTCGAAACAACACAAACTACTTCTTGTCGATTCATTTCAGTATAATACCCACATATAAGCCTACTCCATACACAAAATATACCCGACCACTAGGTACCTTTACGGCTTCATGTTCTGGAAATTTCTGGTTCGAATCTTGGTTAGCAGACGGACAATCCTAACATGTGTAGGTTTATCGTGCCCAACGTCAACCCGTCCGGAAAAATGCCCCAAATTAGTCCAAGGCCCTGCATTTTACATCCATTTCAATTGACTACTCTTTAACAATTCTATTTTATCTTGCTACACTGTAAACGCTGTCGTGAGCTCGCTAAATAATCCTACATAAAAGAGTCCTCGCCAAACCTCTTCAGAGAGGTACTTTATTTCTTAATCTGCTAAACAAATATGCTAAGTTATCCATGCCCGCGCATTAATTGATAATATTTATATAAGACAACAACAACAAAAGGCACAATATTGTAATTTTACAATTATAATATTACAACTCCAACAAGTTTCGACCCTCTTCGGGTCATCTTCAGGGAGGGGCAGTTCAATTATTTTATAAAACAGAGAACTCTGATATCAAAACCTAATTTATTTACACAAAATCTATGTTTTATACATATAATCGATGTGCACTCCCTGAATATCACCCAAAGACGGTCGAAACATGTTGGAGCTGTAATATTTTAATTGTACAATTACGCGTACTGAAGGTTTGTTTGTCCTGTGAATTCGATGTAATAGCCAGTGCATTGTCACCGTCGCTTGCAGTGCGCAGTGCGCAAGCGACACTCCTGCTGCCACCAGCATCAAATCAACAGCTTTAGTGCATGTGCGTCGCCACGCGAACGCGATATTGGATTCTTCCAAAGTTATTCGCTTTTTAAAATTCCCTTTTACCCCACCCATAAGCCATCACTACATTCAAACACTGGAGTGCATTGCCACTTACAAACTGTGCAAGATAAGTCAAAAGCATAAACATAGGTTATGGAATATGAAATGCAGATAATGGAAGAATAATGTGCTACCTTATACACATAAAAAAACAGATAAAATGTTGCTGAAAGAGACAGTGTGTTCTCTAAAACCGTGGTTCTTAATATTTTGCACCTTGTGTCCCACATATCATTTTATCAAAAAGTTAGAAAATGTCTGGATAGTGTAAAACTTCTCGCGCGTTTACTCTGTTAGTTTCCTTGTTATTCTTGAAAGATATCAGTGCAACATGAACGCAATCACTGCTTTTTTGTGTGAGTTAATATTTATTTTTAGGTCGTTAACTCTTTCCCTATCCTTTCTTGCTCTATTTCTTGTATTCCGTTTATCTGTGTCGTAAAAGGCGATATATCGAGTATCCTGTATCTCGTGAAGGACGATATATTATGTTTCCTGTAATTGTCACGTAACATTTGAGGTGTTTAGACTGTCAATTCTTTCTTTGGACTCGGTTAGTAACTCTATTACGACCAATCGCATAAATGTATGCAGATCTTCATGTACAGTGTCTGTTATATTCTTCAGATTTTAATATATTAGGAAAAATTCTAAGTGTGAGAATTCACGAAAATCAGTCCGGAAGGATGCGGACTGAAGGACGAATGAAATATGTGGGTTAACTAATTCCATGCATCAGAATCCTTGTTGAGTTGATAAGAGTAGAGCTGATCAATAAATTCTCAACATTTTAAGGAATGGGGAAGTTAATTACCGCACTCAATTTTTTCAAAATTGTAGTCATACATTTCCCTGAAGAAGATCTACTACAGGCTGAAATACGGCGGAAATATTATCAAGATATACTGTATATTAATACGGCAAGTCTGTTTGCGATATCATGATATATCAATGTATTCTCCTCACTGTAGATTCATCCCTTCCTGCTTTTCCCTCAATACAACAAACTTCTTAATATGCAAGCCCTTACGTACTATTGCCACAGCCCAGAGTTACTTAAGTTCCCTCCACGTCGACAAGAGGACTCTCGAATTTTCATTAAAATCTGCCATTAACCCTGATACTCTGTAACAATAACTCATCAAAATTAAAGCCAAAGCTATAAACTCTACATCCTATATGTCTGTCTCTCCCCTTTCATCAATCACGAAAATCTTCTTTAACCAAGACAGTGTCATTAAAAGGAAAATAAACATCTTTAGTTTTACCACCTCAGAAACATTGTACTTTGATCGTCCGTCTAAGAGTTGTAGTTACTCTCGTACTGAATTTCACTAAAGGAAGTTTAGTGTCCATTACTTTACTCATTTGCTAGGGAAAAGTTAAAGTGCCAAATTCGTTTTCTTCTGGGTGCAGAGTACATTGGCGAAGGTTAGAGCACTGTCTGGAAGTACATCTATTAACATTCTGAGACAGAATTAAAATGGGCCACTAATTCTTTCACCTTATACCGCCTCCTTCATATTTCATTATCGTTGCATCACATCTCATTCTACATTAAAAATCTTCATTAGGAGTCGTCAAATAAAACGAATAAGTGGAGAGAAAGTGGAAGACCTCTATAATTAACTCTTTAAAGTTTAGAAGTCACTTTAAATAGGACCAGTTTTAACATTCACAAATTCTACGTTCTGCCCACACAGTGCATTTGTGTGTTTTGTGTGGATCTGAGGACAAACAGCGATTATTTCCTTACACAGCGTTAACTGGTTAGCTAACAGAGAGAGAGAGAAAAGAGAGAGAGAGAGAGTGAGTTTACTGGGTGGTACGAAATAAATTTTTCAGTATAGTTCAGATTTATCTTAGTTTTAAAATTATAATAAAATTAACTTAGGATTTTACAGGGCGAAGGTCAAGCAAAAGTCTCTGTTACCTCCTAGAAAAGCCACCGCATTTACAGTACACAATATGTCTCTTAATTATATTTTTGGACATTAAATATTAAATAGTAGATTACAATTGTTCATAATTGTACCAATTAGGTGCTTTCACGTTAAGAATAGTGAATTTAACCCATAAAGCACATTGGTTATTGTATGTACCACATGACGTGTCATTCATAAAGTCTGCCATTTCCCCACAACCCATGTTTATGTGCCTTGTATGCTTCTTGCAATACTCAGCGATTATTACCTAGATACATGAAAATGTTGGATTTCGTAGTGGAAAAACATGAAGGAAGATAGTATTTGTTATATATTATCCAAAGGGTGAAGCTTTTTCAAAGCAAGATGGAAGTTCATCAACATTTGCATGCTTTTTAGACAACTCAGAAATAGGAGTTAATTTAATGAGGCTTACGTTAGGTTATGTGTTATATAAATCTGGTAAATGTTTTCAAAGAGACTAGTATAGTAGAATCACATTTCTAGAAAGCTTTCGTAGCTATAGCTTCTTTCAGACGATCTTGGATGGTAATTAATCTTAGATGATGACAATATTTCCATAATTCATATAAAACTCCCTTAATGTTTTCTATATATAGGTAAATGGCATCCCAGGATTGTAATATTAAGATAATCGAGCCTTCATAATAATTAATGGTTTTTAGTCCTTCGAGAACGTAAGTACATTCTCTGAAAGGAAGGACCAGCATATTGTCTTTGAAAAAGAGAATGAAAGAGAAAGGTAATAAAAGAAAGCATGAGGGATCTTTTTGTAAATTACTTAAAAGAATGGATATCTTGCAATTTTTAACTGGTTGGCAAATTGTGTCACTTGAGACCACGTCTACAAAATCTGTTCTGGTTTATGTCGTGAAGAAGAACTAAGCCACTTTTTGTAAATTTCGGTGTCGTACACCGTACTTAATACCAGAAGTATTTATTGTGGGGTAAAGACGGCCGGTGTGTAGGGCTGACAAACTGACCCCCTTAATGTGCCGATTGTCTAGAAATTCTGGAAGCCTCAAATTTCTGGAACCCTAAAGGCCTATCGAGGCCTGTAATTGAATTGTGTTACCTTTACCTTTATACTGTACTTAATGACAAATAATCAAAATTGGTTATAAACATAAAAATAAGCGTAATAATAATAATAATAATGTGAAGATTATGGTCTTCTGAGATGTGACACCTTGTCAACTTACTGCCTCAGTCTTAAGCACTACAGCGTTTGGCAGTGGGTTTTGTGATTTATTTGCGAATCCGTTCACAAAACAATTAGAAAGACATACAGAAGTTCACAAGAAACGTCACTGTCTTTAGTCACACTATGCGGTATCGCTGGTCACAAATTATGGATAACACAACACAATGTTGCGCCAAGTATGGGTATTAATGACATCTAACGCAACACATGTTTGCGCATGGGTTGAATTCTTACCGCGTCCAGACACACCCTGGTGTCTAAATTTCTGGTTACCACTAGAGAAAAAAAAAATTTTGCATTTCGTGTCTCAATTTTTAAGTTTGTATCCTTAATTAGAATTTAGTCGTTAATTTAAAAGAGGTTTAGTTAAATTTCAGTTTCTTTAGTTTGTTTGGTGAACAAAAATGGTGTCAATATAGTCTTCTTGGGCGAACAGCCGCGTCAACTGGTTTAAATATCAGTTCTGCCTGAGGATGGGGACGGAGCCAGTCTCCGAAACGTCGTGTTTAAACGAGTTAACGCTGCTGATCGCCCGAGAAGACTATATTCAATCATGTCGCCGCGAAAGTTTTAAAACTTACAAAAATGGTGTCGTTTATGACGGAGTATTCAATAAATGTTCTTTTAAGACATGGAATATGAAATTCCCTGAATGCACACCCTAATGACATGAGCAGCACAATCATATGTAACACAACTCTTTATACAAACACTTCTAGTCAGATCTTTCAGATAACTACGGCGACCTGCAGAACACCTGATCTCACAGTATGAAGTCACCTAGAACAATTTCCTTCATTTTTAAGAATAGAAGCATCATTGGCAGGTTTTCAAATCATGGTTGCTAGGTAAGACGTTTACCAATTACAACAATTTACCTTCTAAATATTTACCTCAGAATTTTAATTAAATTATAGGTAAGTAAGCGATAAATTATGTAATTATATTGTTATTTTAAATTTTAAAGATAGTGTGAAATAAAGTCACTTGAATGCAGTATTACCAACCCATTCACATAACCTCTAGAAAAAATCTGTTAAAGTGTCGTTCGGATTTGAGCCGAAATAGCGGAGTTAATGTAGTGATTAGGTTACGAGCTGGATGACCGAGAAGATGTGGTTCGATCCCTGGCACAGGGAAGGGATTCTTCTATATTCCAAAGCGTTCCGACCGCCTCTGGAGCCCAAACATCTTATATTCAATGTGTAACAGGAGCCCCTTTCTCCGGAGCTAAAGCGGCCGGAGCGTGATGTTGAAGAATTATCACCAACTAATTACGAGTTTAAAAATGAAAGGAAATGTAACTCCGGAGCGTGATGTTGAAGAATTATCTCCAACTAACTCCGAGTTTAAAAATTAAAGGAAATATAACTCCGGAGCGTGATGTTGAAGAATTATCTCCAACTAATTACGAGTTTAAAAATGAAAGGAAATATAACTCCGGAGCGTGATGTTGAAGAATTATCTCCAACTAATTACGAGTTTAAAAATGAAAGGAAATATAACTCCGGAGCGTGATGTTGAAGAATTATCTCCAACTAATTACGAGTTTAAAAATGAAAGGAAATATAACTCCGGAGCGTGATGTTGAAGAATTATCTCCAACTAATTACGAGTTTAAAAATGAAAGGAAATATAACTCCGGAGCGTGATGTTGAAGAATTATCTCCAACTAATTACGAGTTTAAAAATGAAAGGAAATATAACTCCGGAGCGTGATGTTGAAGAATTATCTCCAACTAACTCCGAGTTTAAAAATGAAAGGAAATATAACTCCGGAGCGTGATGTTGAAGAATTATCTCCAACTAATTACGAGTTTAAAAATGAAAGGAAATATAACTCCGGAGCGTGATGTTGAAGAATTATCTCCAACTAATTACGAGTTTAAAAATGAAAGGAAATATAACTCCGGAGCGTGATGTTGAAGAATTATCTCCAACTAACTCCGAGTTTAAAAATGAAAGGAAATATAACTCCGGAGCGTGATGTTGAAGAATTATCTCCAACTAATTACGAGTTTAAAAATGAAAGGAAATATAACTCCGGAGCGTGATGTTGAAGAATTATCTCCAACTAACTCCGAGTTTAAAAATGAAAGGAAATCTAACTCCCGATTACCCATGTACTTTCATGGCGTGTGCACAACAAACAATTTAACTTTATTATGTACTAAAGTGAAACCTGCCCATAACGGATCCTCAACGGACCGGACATTTTATTTTTCAGGCAACTTTCGTTTAACACAAGTAAAATTGTACAGGCCTGGACAGGCCCTGAGGGTTCCAGGAGGTTGAGGCTCCCAGATTCCCAGACAAACGGCACATGAAGATGATAAGGTTCTCAGCCCTACGCACCGGCCGCCTTTACCCCCAGGAAATACTCCTGGTACTCATTTCTGTTAGAGGCTGAGTCTACCCCAGGGCCATAGTGCGGCCGGTAGGATTATGTCAATGAAAAATTGCAATGACACCATCGGGAATCGAACCCGCGTCCTGCCGGCTTGTAACACAAGTACTTAAAGTTAAATTAAAGATCCTCTGGATTGTAAAAGTTTTCCGCTAAAGACAGGTTCCGTTTAAGAGAGGTAGTAGAAATAAAATAATTTCACGACAAGGTTTATCACTGCGTGTTCCACAGTTTGAGTAGATTCTAATGAATACAACAAGCAGCTCCTTCCTTTTGGGTTTTCTTGCACTTAGCTTTTTTTGTCATTATTGCTGGAATTTCTATTGCTTAGTACTAAAGTTTACTATTAAATTGACTTAATAGGGTCTTTAAAATTCAAGTACTATTTTAATTGTATGTATTCCAACTTAAATATTATATCGTGTTGTGTCAGAGTGGTCCGTGATTTGAGAATTTTGGAGAGTAGGGTCCGCAAAATTATTGAGAATTTGGAAGGTGTCGGTGTTAGTAGAAAGGTCAACAAATATTGCTCTACACTTCCATCTTTCACGCATCCCCTTCTGCCATCTGGTGAGAAAAGTGTTAACCCCGTGATTTTGAATTTCCCATATGCATTTGCATACCAGAATTGTGTTGAGAATACATGAGGTAAACTTCAGTCTGTTCGTGAAGTCTGTTAGAATCTTCTTCACTTATATTGTTGACATAATTATCTGTTGGGCAGAACTTTGCTTTGTTAAAGAAACAGCCGAGTGTTTCATCACGCACTACATCTAAGCTATTGTTGCTCATAAACTGCTCTGGAAGAGTTATATCGCTATTTATTATAACAAAACTTTAAATTTTATATTTTCGTACAAATAATTCCAATCTAAGACACATTGTTACTTATTATTAGTAAGTAATGACCCTCTCTCGAATTATATATACTGTAACAAGTACTATTGGTGATAACAGATAGTCATAGGCGACTAAGAACGACTGTAGAAGTTGATAAATTATACAAGGACGTCAAAATTGTTACCTTTATTAAACTACAACGCTTTAGATGGACAGGACATCTAGAACGGATGGATGATGCAAGAAACACTAAGAAAATATACGAAGCCAACTTACACCTTAAACGACCAAAGGGGAGACGCAAGGGTAGATGGAAAGATGATGTAGAGATGATAAGAGTGATGGGAATTGTTAATTTGAGAAAAGGAGCGCAGGATAGGGATGGAGGGAGAAGAGCAACTAGGGAGGTGCTAATACTTCTTACATAGCGGAGGCACAGATGAAGAAGAATAAATACCATTCCTGTATTAATATGTTTACTATCCTGTTGATTCAGTGGGCCGTGATAGCGCAGTCGGTATAGCGAATCGCTACTAGCTGGACTGTCCGCGGATCGAATCCCGGTGGGGGCGAAATTTTCCACACCCGTCCAGACCGGCCCTGGTGCCCATCCAGCCCCCTATAAAATGGGTACCGGGTCTCTTTCCCGGGGGTAAAGCGGTCGGGGCGTGGAGTAGACCACCCACCTTCATCTAGTGCCAGGGTTAAAGAAAGAGTAGAGCTATAGCTCTATTCCCCCTCTGGGCCTTCATGGCCTGTTCTAGGGTAAAATTTACCTACCTTATCCTATTCTTTCAGTGCTCCGTGGTTTAGTAAACGTCTCAAATGTCTAATTGCTTCAGCTGTTAGTGTAATGTTGGTAGAAGTGATTTTAGAAATATTCTGTATATAATAGGAAATTATTTCTGAATGAAATATATAAGTTTTTATACATATTTTGTTTATAAAACGCGATACTCTTATAATAATGTCTCATAAGTTCGATTTTCGCTCACTCCACCATTACTATCTTCAACGACCACATCCATAAGGTCCCAGGAGTCTCCACCATGCAGCCACTCGTCGCTACCATTTTCGAGATTAATATATGAAATATGGAACGGTTGAAGCATCTGTCATATAACATAAATCACACACGCAGAAAATGTAAAGAATTTGTTTTGCTTTGCGCTTTTCGCTCCCCTTTCTATAGCTCAAGCTTTGGGGACATCCAAGCGACGTCCGTGTGGGTAAAAAGAAATGGAACAGGACTTAAAGCAGAGAGAAAAATACTTTGGGGCTGTTATTTCTACGAGTAGGGGATGCTGTAAGGGGGAGAGTCGAAAAAGGATCATAAGATGATTTTTTCCTTTCTTTTTGTGTTTAATAGCTCATGAGCCTATAGAGAAATTCAACACAAACAAGTCTGCAAAAAAAAAAAAAGAAGAGATTTCAGATATAACGTACTTTATCAACATCCTAAAGGCAAAGAGCGAGGAATTAATGGTGGTCACAAAACCTTAAGTGCAGACTTTATTCTTTAATCTATCAGTTGTGCTATTTATAGGACTTACTGACCTATTGATCTGTGTTAAAATCTACAAAGTGTACAAATTAAAGTTTATAAAGAGAATAACGAATACAGAATTTGTGTTAAATAATTAGACGTCATATCGTACTTCAAAACTCAGAATTAACTGAGAAAGTTGGCTATAGTGGTACCATTTCTTACGTGTATTTGAGAGGTTTTGGGTTCAAATTTTGGCAGGTTCATCTACCATTATGGTGGGTGATATCGTGGCTTCTTCGATCGCTACAGGCGAAAGTTGGAATAGTAAATTAGGCCAAACAATACACAAACCAACAAAAAGCACTTAACGAATGGTGAGTTTCAAAGAGCGTCCAATGTTTTCACTACAGTTAAACACGTAATGTCATATGCTTGTCATAACACATAGATGACCGGTGCAAAAAGTTTAGTCTTAGTTAGTTTAGATGATCTACTGTAATCTAATATACCGTGTATAGGGAATACATAAATACATATTTTATTATATAAACATAAAAAGTTTGACGGTTATACAAGGCTTGTGGTCTCCAGTAAGTTAAACTTGTATAATGTTAACAAGACAGCAATATACGCATAAACGTAACATTGAGGCGCGTTCGCGTAACCCTTGTTGCCACGAAAAAGAAGAATTACATATTTTGAGTGTGTGTGGCCTTAATTACCCAGCATGCAAAGCGCATGCGTTGTATTATATTGTCATCTGTCGCCAGTCTGGCTGTACCATGTTTTTTCCACATTATCTCATAAACGGCACGACTTTCGGGAAAAAATTTATTGAATATAAAATGTGTGGTTTTAATTTTCTCTACAAATTTGTCTGAAACATTTCTCATTCTAAGACGAATTCAATGAGATATTATCGTAAATGTACAAAGGTCTTCAATGTAAAGTACCCGTTATTCTTGTCAGATTGTAATGAAAATTGAATTTTCTCAACAGATTTTATAAAAATAATCAAAAATAAAATTTCATAAAAATCCTTCCAGTGCAAGCCGAGTTGTTCTATGCGGACAGAAGAAAGGACGGACGGACAGACATAAAGACAGACATAACGAAACTAATAGTCGCTTTTCGCAAATTTACCAAACAGCATAAGAATTACATTCAAGAAAGAGGCAACATTTTCCTCCGAAAGGATGGTATCAATCTACCGAACTACACAATGCCACATATCCCCCCCCCCCAATGGCTCGACAGCCCTATATAGGCCTGGGCCTCCTCGTTTCGTCGAGGTTTCACGATCACACACATTTGAGACACACCACACTCGGTAGGACTCCTCTGGACGAGTGATCAGCCCGTCGCAGAGACCTCTACCTGACAACACACAACACTCACAAGAGACAGACATCCATGCCCCCGGTGGGATTCGAACCCACAATCCCAGCAAGCGAGCGGCCGAAGACCCACGCCTTAGACCGCACGGCCACTGCGATCGGCAATGCCACATATCAAAACACCGTAATTTTAATGTTCATTGAACTGAGAACCTCAAAATCTGCATTTACTAACACTGTCGGCACCTACAACTACAGGCAACGTCGTCTGTTATAGCTTCGAATGATGGGATAATTAAATAATAATAATAATAATAATAATAATAATAATAATAATAATAATAATAAATTGGCGACGATGTGGGAGCAAATGGTAGTTACTTAACTTGAGGGACACATATGGTTCTAGTGCATTATTGTTAAGTCACCAACTGAATGAACTGTTTATTTTAAAAAAATATTTAATATATACAGGGCATACACAAAAGAATGGTGCGGTATCAAAAGTGAATAAAAAATGTATTTCTTACCTTACACGGGCACAACATACACCGTCAGCGGCGGCAACTGTCCAAGTTTCTCATTTGGTAATTACAATCCTTCAATGTGTGCACCCTGGGTCACACGACACACATCCACACGGTAATGAAACTCATCCCAGACCCGGTGTAGCATGTCTGCTGTAATGGCCTGCAGTGCATGCGTTATCCGATCACGAATTTCATGGATGGACGTGGGCAATGGTGGTACATAAACGCGCATCAGAAACTTGGACAGTTGCCGCCGCTGACGGTGTATGTTGTGCCCGTGTAATGTGTGACATAAATTTTTTATTCACTTTTGAAACCGCACCATTCTTTTGTGTATGCCCTGTATTTTAAAATAAATAGTGCATTCATTTGGTGACTTAACAATAATTGTGAAAAATGCACGGTGATTATAGAGTAAAGTATGTTCTAGTGTATGTCTGGGAAGACTCAGAGAAAAGTATGTAACCCACACAGTCGAGCCGAGAATTGAATGTGAGACCTCCTGAATGGCAAACACGCATAAATTGTGATCCTCAGCTGATATGTTTACTGGTTGCATTTGCTGTAGCCACCTACAAGAGGGCAGGATACAGTCGAGAGGAGATCACTGCAAATTGGGTTTGACTTTTTAAAGCCTAGCGGTTTTAACACTTAGAAATTCTACATTATTCCCACAGAGTACTGATAAGTTTTGCTTGTATCTCAGAAAAAATACTGAATTTTTGTCTTTACAACACTCAGTGATTGGTTTGTATAAATGAGGCGGCAAGTGTCTACTGCGCGGTACGGACTGGGTCTTTAAATCAAATGGATTATGTTTCGTCCTTAAAGGGTTAACGTGTTGTAACAAAGGAACACAGACCAAGCTTACGGTACTGGATTAAATTATTTATTACTGTTAATGACCATTAATACACATCTGGGAGAATCACTTAAGTTATTAAGTCATTGCAATAATGGATAAGAATTTGAAAACAATTCCTGAAACACAATACAGGGTGTACCTATAATGCTGGGAGAAATTTCAATAGTGAGTTAGTTACATAAAAACAAAGAAAAAGGTTTATATAAACATTTGTTCGGAAATTAGTGGATTTTGATTTTAAATCAAAGATTGCGTCTATTGGCAACTTCCTTAAGTATGTAATATTTTACTTTCAACTGAAATAATACAATTACAATACCCGTTCCCAGTTTAACAACTGTTGCGTTCATATTGTTTATCAAGCCACAGTTCCCAAAAGATGCTCAAAATAACCTCCAGCTGAATCAATGCACTCTTGGACACATCTGATCACTGACTGTCTCAACTTTTGAAAGATCCCGGGGCAGGTAAGAATGGTTTGACACGCATAAAAAAGCTTTAGTAAAGTGTTTATTTATTTTAAATTGCGGATGAACACATTAGGGGGTTTAAGAGCCCCACAGATAGAAATCTAACAGTGTTTTGGGCTCTACCCCGGAAATTAATGTTTGCGGGTATTTATTTTCTCTTTGTTTTGGTATGGGAAACTCACTGCTGAAATGTCAGAGCACTTTAGATACACTTCGTATCCGTTCTCACGGCGGTGACACGGATGATTGCCGGCTTTTGTATTATGACGCCGTACATTCTGTTACAAATACTACGATCAAATAATAAAACCAACGAATGCACTATTTTGACCACTTTTATTATGGCCTATGTCCCCTCACCCTACACGTGTTTCGGAACCTTATAGTTCCATCCTCAGGGGTTTGCCATGTGCTACCAATTATTCACATATCAAAACAAATACACAATATGCACAATAGTCTGGTAAAGTCTTAAAACCATAGGTAAATGTATATTCAGAACCTGTTTAAAATTGTACGATATGTACGGTAGTCTGGTAGAATTTTAAAACCTTACGTAAATGTATATTTAAAACCTGTTTTAAAAGAGTTGTAAGAGTAAGACTTTACCAGACTATTGTGCATATTGTGTATTTGTTTTGATATGTGAATAATTGGTAGCACACGGCAAACCCCTGAGGATGGAACTATAAGGTTCCGAAACACGTGTAGGGTGAGGGGACATAGGCCATAATAAAAGTGGTCAAAATAGTGCATTCGTTGGTTTTATTATTTGATTAAAAAATGCACGGTGGTAATACTGTGAAATACTACGATATTTCGAAGTAATGTTTTGCCTTCATCTACAGATGTAATCTGCAAGTTAATCCGAAACGTCGAAAAATTTATACGAGACTACACGGCATAATATCTCAGCAGACGCTCATCCACAGTTATTTGAGATGCAGCTTGCTGTAGTGCCTGCTCTTGATTTAAGAATGTCCCCATTTGTCCCCCAAGTAATGTACATGTCTAGCGACAACCTACGGCCTTAGTTATTGAGACTATGCATCTTATGGCTGCTTGGAATGTTGTAGGTTGCTTCTGTATATGTGATAATATCACTGGTTGTCTTTCTGTGGTCGAATGCCACAAAATATACTTAAATATGGCTTTCCAACTCTCTTGTTTTTAAATACGTCATTATACTACGTGTATGCGTGTGGGTCGGTATGAAACCGTCTCACATAAGGAAAAAAACACGGAATTAGGGCTTTTGTTAACAATTTGTTGAAGATAATACTCCATAAAGGGGGGCTTCATGATTTGTTTACTCACCAAATATTATTAGAACGGTCATACAAGAATAATTAGATGGGCAGGACATGTAGTACGCATGGGCAATACGTAAAAGCATACTAATATTTGGTTGGAAAACCTGAAGGAAAGAGATAACATAAACAAAAAGGGTAGGATAACATTAAACTGAATCTCAAAGAAATATATTGGGTTGGTGTGGAATGGATTTATTTGGTTCTGATCATGTAAACACAATAATTAATATTCACTTTTCCGTAAAATTGGCGGAATATGTAATTAAATGTAAAGATATTATCTCTTCATGAAGGACGTAGCTCTATGGAGTTCGTGATTATATCACAATCATGATTGGCTTCACAAGTCTCTTGTTAAATATGCTGGCGATAAACCAGGGAATCAATATACAGAAATATAGAATTTGGACTTACGCTTAGCTGGTGGACCTCAAACCAAAACTCCGATATAATGTAGAACTTGTAAGTATGTAACTTATTTTCTGGTGTTTAGGACTTAATTCTACAGCGTCTTCTTCCTTCGCCACAATATTATTACTGTATCACATTCTGGACTTACATAACACAACTGTATCAGTCTCACTTAAAACACTAGGTCCGATTTGAGAAACAAATGGCACTTTGTAACTTCAAAACACAGAAATGGCACTTTGTAACTTCAAAACACACAAATGGCAGTTTGTAACTTCAAAACACAGAAATGGCAATTTGTAACTTCAAA
This sequence comes from Reticulitermes speratus, assembly GCA_021186555.1. NCBI lineage: Eukaryota > Metazoa > Arthropoda > Insecta > Blattodea > Rhinotermitidae > Reticulitermes > Reticulitermes speratus. The sequence continues at coordinate 4,287,081 of JAJKFL010000330.1, forward strand.
ACACAGAAATGGCACTTTGTAACTTCAAAACACAGAAATGGCACTTTGTAACTTCAAAACACACAAATGGCAGTTTGTAACTTCAAAACACAGAAATGGCAATTTGTAACTTCAAAACACACAAATGGCACTTTGTAACTTCAAAACACGGAAATGGCACTTGTAACTTCAAAACACACAAATGGCAGTTTGTAACTTCAAAACACAGAAATGGCAATTTGTAACTTCAAAACACAGAAATGGCAATTTGTAAGTTCAAAACACACAAATGGCACTTTGTAACTTCAAAACACAGAAATGGCAGTTTGTAACTTCAAAACACACAAATGGCAGTTTGTAACTTCAAAACACAGAAATGGCAATTTGTAACTTCAAAACATAGAAATGGCACTTTGTAACTTCAAAACACAGAAATGGCAGTTTGTAACTTCAAAACACAGAAATGGCAATTTGTAACTTCAAAACACACAAATGGCAATTTGTAACTTCAAAACACAGAAATGGCAGTTTGTAACTTCAAAACACAGAAATGGCAATTTGTAACTTCAAAACACACAAATGGCAATTTGTAACTTCAAAACACACAAATGGCAATTTGTAACTTCAAAACACAGACATATCTTACAGCCAGACAAGCAGAAAGACCTACACACGCCCCGCGGCAATCACAACTCAGATTATACCTGACCGGTGCTGACATCTACGAAACAGAAAATAAAACTGCAGTACAAGTGTTGTTTTAATCACAGTGAAGACTGTTAATGGCCGAACGAATCCGTTTACGGATATCCTGCTATTCGTTAGTTACACCATCTAAAATAAACTCTAAACAAAACACAGTTCAGTCAGACGGAATTACAAATACAGCATCACAAATTTGTTCATAGAATTTCGTCCAGTACTTCATATATTCATCCCATTCATTCAACAACAACAATTTTTTAAATATAATAATAATAATAATAATAATATAAGTCTACTTACATAAAGTGCAATATGTGAATTACGCTCGTGGTGTGAGTCACATGCCAGTTGTCACGGTTACCATCGCTACTGCGTTCTCTGTGAGGCAGGCGAACGCGCTGAGGCAGAAGAAACAGTTGAACTGAATAACCATTAGTGTAATAAATCAACATGAAAGAAGAAAAGATGATGAAAGAGACAGTAGTTGGCTCTCGAATATTAAGGTAGCTCGTCATATGAGGAGCACGAGGCTAATAATAATGATAATAATAATAATAATAATAATTCAATTCAATTCTAGTTTATTAACGTGCCGAATCAACAGCCAGATGGCCAATTACAGAAACAGCACAACATACAGACACAAATAACAACGGAAGTAAACAAAACAAAATTAAAACAAACACAACCAAAACAAACAAACAAACAAAGAAACAAACAATAATAATAATAATAATAATAATTCAATTCAAGTTTATTTACGTGCTGACTGAACAGCCCGAGGCCAATTACAGAGACAGCACAAACCACATGTATGTATATATATATATATATATATATATATATAAGTAACAGTTGAAAAGAAAAAAATAAAAGCATGAAAAAGTGAAAGGACAAAGTTCACGTATCGAACAAAAAACATATAATATTAAGCGTTAAGAGGATATTACAAGAAATACAAAAGGAGATACAATACAGAATATAACAGAAAAAGGAAATTACCATATTGGAGGGTAAAACCTAGACATTTAAAAAAATGGAAGTAATTAATAAACGGATAATATGATAGTATGAACCATAGAAGGTATACAACCAACTTAAATCAAATAATATTATATTTAATTATGCTATTTTGCGAGACACCATGGTGATTGAAAATATCGATTTTACTACAGACAGCATTTGCCGCAGCAACACATGTAGATGAAGTTGTTGGCCTTAGCACAACGTATGCATTAAATACTGAGTGGCCTGTGATTATTTCTGAGGGCACACGTACAGTGACAGTACTGAGGATAGAAGGCAACTGACATTGTTGTTAACGCCATTAATACCAAACAGGGCATCTAGGTGCCGCAACCTTAACTGAAACATACATTTAACTCAGTCAAAATATCATCGTATTTATTGGTACCACAATTAATAAAAGTCTTGTGTAGTGTTAATTGGCAAATTTTCTTTGAACTCTTTCAATTTTGCATCAGCTCGTGTCACAGAATTCAAGACAATATAGGCGAATTACAGTTTAGAAGGTACGAGGGCACAATACAAAGTAAAAAGAGTGTCAATGAAGGGAAAAGAAAACTTAATGTAGCGAATGAGACCTAACATTAGAAGGCTTGTGCAAAAATGTGGTCAAAATGATTGTGGAAATGGAGCTTAGAGTCTAAAAGTACGACGACATCTTTATCACACAGGGAATGGACAACATGAGCAAAACCTAATTTATATAATAGTAACAAAAATAATAAAATATACATGTTATATTATTTGAATATTATGCAAGTAATTTATTGTTATTATTATTATTATTATTATTATTCTTAAAAAAGGCAACAGTACTAAAATTGCTAATTATCGCCCTATTTCAATTTTAAATAATTTTTCTAAAATTTTTGAAATAGTTATATATAATCACGTTTCATATTACCTTCAGCCTAAACTTAATTGCTGTCAACACGGTTTTATAAAATCAAGGTCTACCACCTCTAATTTGGTAAATTATATTGATTATATAACCCCGTTAGTCAGGTCTCAGCGTCAAGTTGATGCTATATATTTTGATTTTAGCAGTGCTTTTGATCTTGTGTCACATACTTTACTTTTAAACAAACTTAGTTCCTTTGGACTCTCAAGTGCTTATGTTAGCTGGTTTTGTAGCTATTTATGTGGTAGATTTTCGTGTGTGAAAATTTCTGGTATTTTTTCGACGCCTTTTAGAATACTTGCGGGTGTTCCTCAAGGCTCTGTTTTAGGGCCTTTGCTATTTAATGTATTTATAGACGATGTATGTAAAGTAATAACACATTCAAAATTTCTTCTTTTTGCAGATGATATAAAAATTTTTCGTGCTATTACATCACCTAATGATTTTATTCAGTTGCAATCAGATATTGATTCCATACAACGTTGGTGCACTGCTAATTTTATGATTCTAAATACTGGCAAAACTCGAGCTATTACCTTTTCTAGGAAAACAAATACCCTTTTTTTGAAATATAAACTTGGGGATTCTTATATTACACGTACGGATTGTATTAAGGATTTAGGAGTCTTTATTGATTCCAAATTATATTTTCATTCCCATGTTGATTACATTTTTTCTCAATCCATCAAGCTTTTGGGTCTTATTCGTAATATTACCTTTTCATTTTCGACTCTTGATTGTTTATTGACTTTATATTTTTCACTTGTTAGACCCAAATTAGAGTACGCATCTGTTGTATGGAATTCAATTACTTCTACCGATTCAAAAAAGCTTGAGCGTATTCAAAGGAAGTTTGTAGCTCTATGTCATAATCGATTCCTCTCCCGTGACAACAATGGTTATAGTTATGCTAATGCACTTCAAGTACTTAATTTACGTACTTTACAAGACAGAAGACATCAACTTGATGCAATTTTTGTCATTAATGTTTTATTAGGTTCTAAATCCTGTCCGTCTACCTTAGACATTATTGGTCTACGAGTTCCCACTCGAAACCTCCGAGACTTTTCTTTGTTTTATGTTAGCTCATATTATAAAAACTGTCCCTCCGGCCGGTGTGTTATCGCGGCAAATTCTATTTGTAATAATATGGATGTTTTTAGAAGAGAATTTGTTACACTTAGTGAGATGTAATATTCTATTACATTATTTTAAGGTGTTCTTATTAATTCTTTCAGTAAGTTATTGTTTGCTTATTTATCTGTTTTGTTGTGTTTGTTTATTTTATTTTGTTCCTTGTCCATTGTTATTTGTGTTTGTATGTTGTGCTGTTTCTGTAATTGGCCATCTGGCTGTTGACTCGGCACATTAATAAACCAGAATTGAATTGAATTGAATTGAATTATTTATCAACTGTATGCAGGGTATTTACAATTACATACCCGAAAAAAAACCATGTTTTTAGGGTAAATAATGTTGCATCTATTCTGTAGTTACAATTCACGGCACATCTAATGCTATTTCCCAAACTAAAAGTTCTGTACTTTACATCAGTACTTCCCACAGTATGTGTGCAGTGCCAGTATGGCTGTTTTGTGTAGTTACTTGATATCGTGCTTTGACGGTATGTTGCTCAGGTATTTTCTGAATGATTTTGAGACGGTTCTATTTGCCTCTATTATTACTGGTATCACTGTTGTTATTATATTCCACATGCGCTGTATTTCTGTTGTAAGGTCTTTGTATTTGAAAATATTGTAGGTTTCTCTTTTGACCAAACTTCCATCTCCTAAAATTGCAAGATCTATTAACATACATGTTCCTTTTTCACTATCCCCGATCACGATGTCCGGTTTATTGTTAGGAATGTTTCTGTCGGTTTGCACTTGTTAATTCTGTACTATGGTTACCTTACCTTCAGGACTTGTTTATACTAATTTTCGTACATGCCCATATCAGCGTTCTTTAACTCGATTTTCTTACATATGTTACAGTGTAGGCGAGCACACTTCCTATTATTATTATTATTATTATTATTATTATTATTATGTTTATTGTCCGTTGTTATTTGTGTTTGTATGTTGTGCTGTTTCTATAATTGGCCATCTGGCTGTTGACTCGGCACATTAATAATCTAGAATTGAATTGAATTGAATTATTATAACAGCGGTTAGGAGAGTATTTGGACGTAACTGCCGAATGCTAAAGAAGGTCGCATAGAACTACATAATGGAGAATTCATACTCTTTGTCTAATAGGGCTAGTGCAGTGTAATGTAATTAAAAGTACGTCGTATAATACAAATATAATGTGCAGCACGTATGGAAGAGATGGCTACAAGACAGTAGTGACAGAACTTCATGCGGACAGAGAGATTCCTGGCTGTAGATGGGAGAAGTATGTGGAAATCGATTGTTAGAGAAAGCAGGCGTGAGGCATGATTTTGTGGACTGCATTTAAATGACCGAATTTAAGGTTCAATATCATGATTTGTGAAAGGGATGTTGAAATATATATAAATACAATTATGACATTAGGTATAATTATGCGTACAATCCTCAAAAAGGAATGTAAATTCCCAATGATCAAATAAGGGAATTAGGGCTTTCCTGCCTTGTTAAGGTATAAGCTATCAAAATATACGTTCACAACACTACCAAAAACAAATTTTGCATATCGCGGAACAAACTAAGCTTATGATGTATTTACGAGTATAGCATCAATTCACTGAAGGATTTTCTCATCAAAACAGATATCAAATAAGACACTAAGTAGCATAAAAATATTACCCATGAATCAAAATGAAGACAATTCAGAGATTTTGATATTGCCATGCCTTCATAATATAAGAGGGAAAGAGTGATAGGGGGTGGATTTATGTACGTCACTGTGGAAACTAATGGGTTATGTTTCTATAGAAATTGTTGCACCGATCGCATGATGATTGACAAGAGATTGAGTCGTATTTAGGGGAGGTTCTGTTTTGAAAGCGCCCATTCTGTGTTAAAAATTAGGGGAGCTCGATTTGCATTTGGACATAGTATACGAGAGTGCACAGTGGATTACTGTGGATATTTATCGGGCAGTAATTCATCATCTGTCATCTGAAGTTTAGAAAAGTATATTTGAGTTCGCTGCAAACGAAATTGAATTAATTCGTCATACATGCTTATAATCCGGCTATAGCCGAATAGTGTTAATTCAATGGAGCGATAAAGTATTATGCGATCTGAATATTAGCATGGGAGTTTTTAGTTGTGTTTGGTTTTGTAGAATGATTTTAATGAGAGTACATTTAAACAAGACTTAAACATATCTTCAAACAAAATAAAAATTCCGGAAAAAACATGTAATATAGAGCATAATTTTCAACATTTAACCATTTAAAGTGCCATCTATATTAACATTAAACAATTCTACAAATTTATTTTTTATCATCTTAAGAATACGAAACTGATTTATATATTTTATATACTTAAATTTATATACTTAATTCTATGTTTGTATATATATAATAACAAATGAACAGTATATGGTACCATATACGCTGCATACATCGACCAACCACTCCCTGAAGATGGCTAGGATATATGGCCGAAACATGTAGAAGCTCTGTAAAATAAATATAAAAACACTGTGCAACTAGTTGGTAGTGAAATGTGTGTGTATGTCAGTAACAATTTTCGCATGCCCAGCTCCAGTGATTCAATAGTTATAGCAACCAAACCGAAAGATATAGAAAATTTTCGCACGGCCACCATGTTCAAGGTCAATTACCGAAGGCCTATATCATTTCAGAATCCTGAAAGTGGCTACTGGCCCTCATGGTTCGCATACCCTTATTTGTAAAGCCTCCATGATGTTACTGAGTCTATGAATCAGAATATCATAATATTCGTATTAAATGTATTAACGTCCAATAAACGTTTTATCTCACATTCACCTTGCATTTTTTTAGATAAATTCCTAAAACTATAAAATAGTTTTAAATAAAAAAGTTGGTTGTTAAATAATGTCCAGTAAACGTGTTTAGAAAGTTTCGATCGGAGACACACAGAATGCACAGAAATTTTTCCTTCCAGGAGGAGAAGTAGGCTTTAAAAAATCAAGTTTTGGCCGGTAATAGAACCCGATACCCTAGACGCGAAACCGTCTTGCTAACAAAATGAACGGTTCACGCTTCCGGTTGTTAATCTGATATTTCTATCGAGTGTCGATACAAGGAACATAGGTAGCAACTCGCCATACATCTCCAGACAATGACAGTGTGCTGATTGTTTCAATATTTCCCAGTCAAGCAAGGAAAGATCTAAATCACAAGTTGCAAAGGACGAAGAGTGACTCTCTCAACACTATAAATCACGAGAAGTTATAGTACAAACACTGATGCAGCTCCAGTGAGACGCCTCGAACACTTTATGATTTACTCACCTTATTACTGCTTGTTGGAAAGACGCATGTAACACTGTCTGCGAGGTAAATGAAAAGAACGCTAACATATATTTATTAAATGGTTATGCTGGGTGGTGCACATAGCATGGAAGACAATTATGTACAAAAATTTAATCAGAAGGTTTTAAGTGAAGAGTTCAGTCGGCATTAGTGAGTGTGCATGTGAGGATAATTGGTGTCGAGGGAACGTGGTGACAGGTTCTCTATTGAATTCGTTTGGTGACGATGGGAGCCATTGGCCGGTTGTTATGATTACGGTAATGAACCATGAGTAAAGAAAATCAGTTGCATTACACTTATTTTATTATTAAAATACAACATTATAAGTATACGAGTTTCGGGAAGTGATTTTTCAAGTAGGAGAGGGGGGAATAATCTTACAAAAATGAGCGAATTTGACAAAGCTACCAATAAGCACGAAAAAATAAAAATGGAGATATTACAGATACATATGTACAGGTACACACACAAGTGTTAAAAAGTGCCACCAATACAAATCGGGAAGAAAATATTCAAAAGGTACGTCACAAATTTGTGATTGGGCAAACAGGCAGTTCAGTAAAAGATAATGGAATTTTTTTTTTCAAGACACCAAGATGATCAACAGAGATGGAATTATGCAAGTCTAAATGCCAATAACAAAAAATCAAAAGACGGATAATGGAAAAAGAACAGAGAGGCGTGCAGTCATAGCGGCTGAAAGAAATCAGCTACCTGAAAATTTCACGTCTTCTGGGATAGAAGGCTGTGTCGAGTTCTAAGAGGTTACCAATGTTTTGGATGAATACACTGCCCACATTTTCAGTGTTAAATCTTCAAGTGTGGTACACACCTGGTACACTACAGGGCCGTCTTGACCCAGAACTCTAAAACATGAATACAACGTTGCCCCTTCTGAAGTGACAAACATTAAATAAGGGAAAATACAGATGCTGAAATGCGCAAGGTGTACTTCTTGATTAAAGGATTAGAAAATGGTGTCCTGCAGTTTTATCTCTAGACAGAAGGACCGGCAAAATAGGGCCCGAGATGTACTATCTACGGCATCTGAAATGTCCTCAGGGTGATGGAAGATGTCATATTTCTGTCATATCGTGTCCTTTACAGCCATTATGTCCTGTGAATTTTAAACAAAGTAGTCTGGTCGGCTGGTGCATGCGAAATGAAACTTATTACGGTACAGTTATATACTTTGTTTTGTCATTACGTTACCATTAACAATGTGAAGCCTGAAATGCATGTAGATAATACACCAAAAAGTCAGTTGCCATCTTGCATAAAACAAATAGCCTTTCTTTTTTTAGTCTTAATTCACCGTGCATTTTTGTATTATAGACAGTCACCAACAAATGCACAAACCATCAATAAAGGTATAAATCAACCTTTCATCATAATTAAAACCCTACACATGTTTCGGCTCGTAAGGAGCATTTGATAAGCACCACTGTAACCCCTGATGATGGCTCCTTGCTAGCCGAAACATGTGTAGGGTTTTAATTATGATAAAAGGTTGATTTATGGTTTGTGCATTTGTTGGTAACTGTCTATAATAAACAGGGCATACACAAAAGAATGGTGCGGTTTTAATAGTGTTCACTATTAAAGCCGCACCATTCTGTTGTGTATGCCCTGTATATAAATAGCGTTTCGTCATGAAAACCCACTCGTCAATGCTCTTTAGGGAAATAATCGCTATTTGTTCAGAAAAACACAGAAAATATAAATGCAGTGTGTAGTAAAAAAGCAGAGTTATTGAATGTACAAAACAGATGGCACGTATAGTTAACACTGTGTTTTAAAACGTAACGTCTTTAATTAACTAATCTTCCTGTCATTTGATGTTCTCTGATGAAATTAGGCAATAAACAGATGCGCTAAGCATACAGTAATCATCCAGTGTGCGTGGAATGGCTATCAAACTACCTCCCTTACAGAAACAAAAGCTCCTCATAGCAGGTAACTGGGCTCAGATTTGAATACGGCAAATCCCAAATGCAAAGCAAAATTCTATCTACTTGAGGTGAATTTCAGTGTCCGAATTTCGAAACAGGTAATTTTTATTGCGTTCTAAAAGAAATTAACACCATTATGTTCTGTACCATATAGGCATATTTGTCTACAATGCAGTTGAGGAAGGAAGCAGTGTTTTGTATGTAATGTGTTAAATTTATTTTGTCTTATAGCAACATCCAGCAGATGAGACGGAAGAAAATGGGGGAAATTGAAGGAATTTGTAAGACAAACACAAAATGGGTATCATATTTACTAGAGCTGAGCAATTTTCCTATTTTGGGTGACCCCCAGTTAGGATATGAAGCCGAAATAATATACCAGATTCGTTACAAACGGCACACTGTTTATGATAGTTCCTGTAACAGTGACCTATGACGTAATAAAAACCACCTTGACGCAGAACTTCTTGTCAGCCAGACGCCCCTGAATTAATAAGCTCGCATTACAAAGTAAAACTCAGGGGTTTCTTGTGTGTAAGATAATCGATGACCTGCTTCTCTCCTTGCACATAGATGCCGTTACAAGAAGACATTGCTTATTAAGGTAAATTTAAGATTTGACATTTCCTTAATTCAATTTTTGTTACCAATTTTTGTTGAAGAGCGACGAAATGAAAATATGGTTTTTGAACCACTGACATTTTTTCCCGAAAAACACTGCATAATTTTAAAAAACTGGTATTAATTTCCTTAATTTAATGCATGTGTATCTCATATATATTCTCACCTAGAAACAGATAACAGATTCAATTTACAGTTGTTGTTGTTTGTCCCTGTCGCTCCAACGCGGAGCATTCTATGGTCATGTGCGTTGATGTAGTGAGTGACCAGCCCACTGACCGCACAAGTTCTACTCAATCCAGAGCCATCTGGCAGGCAGTCAGGAGACTTGGGTGAGAAATGGCCGCTGAATTTTGCTTACGAGCATTACTAGTTCTATTTATGCCCGTAAGGTTCTTTTACATGCCGTAAATCTACGACATGGGACCGACGGCTTTACTTCCCCTCCGAAGGAAGTTGTGCTACGGATTTTTATCACCCTTAAAAATCCATCGACCTCGGTCGGGATCGAACCCACGAACCTTGGGTCCAGTGGCGAGCACGCTAACCACTAGTCCACCGAGGGCGACTACAGTAATATGTTATAAAATACATAAACGCAACAATGGTCACTCGGTTAATGCACAGACACTTTCGCACTTTTCATCGGTACGTTACGTCAATTAATACTCGTAAAGCGAAACGCCATGATTGGTAGCATTTCAAATTTTTTCGGTGTTTTCTGTATTTGTGTTTATTTGAATTTGAAATTACGTAATCTGAGGGGTTCAATTTATCCCTGGAAGCTCAAAATCAATAAATGCGTAACTGAATAACTTAGGAAATGTGTTTATAATATAAATATTTTAAGGAATTTCCTCAGTTTAGTTTACTGATATCAATAACCGTAAGAATTACTGGGAAATTCCATTATATATCAAATACATGTTTCAGTCTTCTGTACAAATGTTGTTCAAAAAGTTTTTCGCATGTACGAATATAGTTACGGAGCGAATTACGATCGGTATGCAGGCAGAAAGGCCGGATATAGGTGTTTATATAGAGTGTCCGTTGATGCTGTTCTTTTTGTCCGATTTTAACAAAACTAGATCTAACACGAGACTTTCGCTCTTCTGGGATGTTACGCAGCCTTGATTGGTAATTACTAATTAATAATTAGGCTGCGTAACACCCTAGAAGAGCAAAAATCTCATTTACACCGCGGCGGTGTAGATTTAACACACAGATTTCAGTTAACTAATAACAAATTTCGCAGCAATTCTTTCAACGACTCTTAAAATAGAAGGACATAAGAAGGGATTTAAATATTCGTTTCGCGGGTTGAAATCTCAGCTGAAAACCATTAACAAAACATTGTTTATTTGACAATTACATTTCGGGATAATGCGGTCAGTCTGTGGCAGTATACCGTACAGGCTGCGGTATGGAAAACCGAGCAATCACGGTTCGAATCCCGGCAGACAGAAGATGCCATTTTCCGAAACGTCCAGACCAGCACTGGGACACAGCCAGCCTCTTATTCGTTTTCTACCGGGAAAGCTTTCTCTAGGTTTAAAGTGGCCGCGGCATTAAGCTATCCATTAACCTCAATGTAGTGCCTAGTTTAAGCATGGGTGAAGCTAAACCTCCACTCCCATCTATACACCCCGTCTCCCCACATACTTTCACGGCATGCACATTGTAAAATTACATTATTTTATGTGATTGTAACATATCAATATTTATAGATTAGATGTAGATAGAACTTGAAAAACTCATATCAAGCGAAAATAATATTTTTTTCAGCCTGTCTACCGTATCTGTCGGCAGGACAACGCCCCTGTCTTCTTAAACTACGACGCAGAAAAAACGTATTTCTTGGAATTATCATTAAAAAAAACGTCGGAGCTAGCACGTGTAGTCATGGTGCATGAGATCGTGTTGAATGGATACGAAATATTATGAATATGCGCAGACACGAGGACAAAGCAAGCAACCCTCACACAGGTCTGTCGACCCCATGCACTATACACACAACCCCGTCCATCCATTTCACGCAAAGGACGTCGACAAGACGTCGAGTGTAAGGGCAAACAACCCACGATCATAAGTCGACACTGTAAATTTGCCTAGGAATTACGTGTGTGTTCAGTGGGCAGTTTATGAATCCCCCAGCAGTGGATTAAAACGGGCAAACGCAGACTTACTTAGACTAATTTGGCTTATATAACTACGTTTTTTGTATTTTTCTCGAACGATTTTCTGTAGGAGTCTTGGTAGTTTACTGATAGATACTGAGTTAAATAATCAAATGAGAGCTAAAGGGGAAGGAAACGACAAACTCCCCATAAGTCGTATATTTGAAATGACTAACACAATGGACAATGTTAGATATAACTGTGATATAACGAATGAAATATTCATAAAAAATTTCAAATTACTTGTTAAAATGATGTATGCTTAGCTAGTAAGAAATTATGTACGTTTTATTTAACACAAAGATTCAATTCCTTGTTCAAAACAACTGACCACTGGGCCCCATCAAGAAGTAGCCTATATGAACCTAGCATACATCCTATTTTTAGCATTTCCTTCATAATACTGCCATGCCATTTATGTCTGGGTCTACATTTGGTCATTTCTTTCTTCCTTTCCAACTAAACTTTTGTACGAATATATTATTTATTCCATTCCTTCCACAAGTACTGTCCATCTAATTCTCAAGTATGTGGCCATCCTAATAACATTTATTAAAATTAAATGTCTTTCATACGCTTATTCATTTTGTTTATTTCCAGCTTTCTTTAATTTCTTAAATAAAGAAAGTAGGCTTACATGTGTGTGTGTGTCTACTCACAAGTAAAGCTTTTATTTTAATTTTCGAACCAACTGACAGATTTTCACGAAACGTGGCATGAAAGTTATGGCAAAGGAACTTACCACAAGGTCTTAATTTCTAATTTCCTACAACCAGTAATAAGAACATGGCAGAGGCCGAATTTTTGAGTTGGGGCCTACACTAGCGCCACTTAATTTAGTTCGTGAAATGATACATAATAATAGATTTTCGAGAAAATTTAAATTTTAGTCAAGATACCCTTACGTATTTACTACGTTATGATGGCGTATAGGGGGAGTGGAGGTATGTATTCTTAACCTGGGCAAGAGATGGAGGCTTGTGGTCCGCTTGATGTCTTGGCCGCTTCAGCCCCGGGGAGAGAAGACGCCGGTACCGACTGAATGGGAGGCTGTGCGGGTCCAGAGATTTGGAGAAGAGAAACATCTCTGATGACTGCCAGCAATCAAAGACAATCCCTCGGCCGTTCGACCGGCAGCCTAGTCAATTTGCGTGTTAATAAAATGCGAATGTTTTATTTAGGTTTCTGCTCCATATAGAAGAACAACAAACCAGTGTGTGTAGACAGATCTGTATCAGTGGACACGGAGCTACATGGTACACTGTACACTGTAGCTTACATGATACACTGTACACTGTACACTGTACACAGTAGCTTACATGGTACAGTGTAGCTGACTTGGTACTCTGTAGCTTACATGGTACTCTGTAGCTTACATGGTACTCTGTTGCTTACATGGTACTCTGTTGCTTACATGGTACAGTGTAGCTGACTTGGTACTCTGTAGCTTACACGGTACTCTGTAGCTTACATGGTACTCTGTTGCTTACATGGTACTCTGTTGCTTACATGGTACACTGTACACTGTACACTGTACACAGTAGCTTACATGGTACAGTGTAGCTGACTTGGTACTATGTAGCTTACATGGTACTCTGTAGCTTACATGGTACTCTGTTGCTTACATGGTACACTGTACACTGTACACTGTACACAGTAGCTTACATGGTACAGTGTAGCTGACTTGGTACTATGTAGCTTACATGGTACTCTGTAGCTTACATGGTACTGTGTTGCTTACAGTGTACAGTGTACACTGTACACTGTACACTGTGCACTGTAGCTTACATGGTACACTGTAGCTTACATGGTACACTGTACACTGTAGCGTACACGAAAGCCAACAATTAGAAACACCGCGACGACACAAATACTTTAAGTCGTATCTGGCAAATTTAATGCAGACAGCATCTATACTCGACTACTAAGTAATTGACAAAAATAATAACAGACTAATAAACACAACAAATCCAAAACAAGACATTAGGGAATCTGTAATGTAAATTTAATGCAGACAACATATATATACTTTACTAAGTCCCTGACAGAAATAAATAATAATAATGTACAAAAACAATCCAAAACAAGCCATTGCGGAATTAGTTAAGAATAAAGAATATTTTATGGCCCTCAGAAGTTGGTGCAGATGACAGAGGGACTTAATTAAGCACAAATCGCACTTCAAGATATGATTAAGTCTTACGTTATGGAATTAATACGCCAAATGCAGCACGTAAGCTTCAGACATTCACTGGACAGCTGATGCTTATACTTACGAAGATTATGAGGTACTGAAATATAGGCGTATCGAAATAGAAGAAAGGATATGTTAAGTGAGGTCCTTTGTTTTATAGTGAGAAGGACAGTTAATGAAACTTTGTGAAAGTTAATGTTTATATAGCGAACCTTGCGTGTATGTTTTGTATTTGACTGTACAAACAAGTTCCTGCACAATATTTACACACAAAAGATATTGACGAGCGAAGTCGTATTTAAACATCTGTTAGCGTAACTGATGCAAGTCCGCGCATAGATACGACAATCGTGGGGAGAAAAAGCTAGCGAAAGTATGCGACGTTAAAAACAGCCATATTGTGAAATTGGAACGAAGGAAGCAGGAATAAAGAAAGGGAAGAAAGAAAGAAAGGAGCCAAAAATTGTCATTAGTGGAAGTAGTAGAAACGTCTGTTGCTTATATATTGCTTATCTAAATAAGCGCTAGTCAATTGCAATAATCTAAGCATTGTAGGTTCTAAAACTCTCCTACAGCGATATGTTGTTTTTCGGAATGTGACGCCTTAAAATCGTAGTTGGGTAGATAGTTATCGACGTTTCGGAACAATCTGCTGCAAGTTTCTTGAGAACAGAAGAAGTGAGTTCTTTTGTCCTAAAGATGAAGAACTCTGTTTTGAATATACAGGCAGCACATATAAACAATGAAATATTTGAGAACCAATTGTCTTCTGGACTTTGTCCATCGTCCGGATAAAATATAAAAAATATAATATAAAATCACGACGTTTCGGAAGCTGGTTCGTCTTCCGTCTTCAGGTGATGGGAGGGGAGACACCTACTCAGATGGGTCCTTTTAGACTGAGCTAATTTCGATCACTGGAGAAGACAATTGGTTCTCAATATTATACACGGTCGTCAGAACCATTTAGAATTTAAATGAAATATTTAATTAACAAAAATTACAGCATCTTATTCTTAATTAACATTAAAAATTTAACTTAATAATGCTCGATGCTGGGTAATTTATTTCGGAGATCAGCGGATCATAAGCAACGTGTAGATAAGGAACAATAGCTTCCTACAACATTTAAATAAGAAACAAAAGTTGCAATTGACAGTGCTGCCACCATCGGAGGACAAGGAAAGCTAAACTAATTTATGTACTTCCCTTGGTCTCCGGTAGAGGCAGCACTGTAAATTTAAACGTTATCTTTCTTATTATAAAACGGTTATTTGAGAAAGACTTAATGAAAACAAAGAGGATTGTCACCAATGTGAATAATAAATTTTATAAAAAATGTCTTTCTTGAAAGGATGCATTCCGTAGGTTAATAAATCATGAATTCGCAAGCAGATGTTACCATAATGTATATAATATAATGATAATGGGAATCATTAATTAGTTTTTAAACTTTATGTATTCGAAAATCAAACCAGATTACAAATATACAACACAGCATAACCTGCCCTATTACACGGCAGTTTAAGTTGGCCAATAAAGAACAAGACAAATCTGGAATGAAAGTAGCAGAGAAGAAATTTTTGAGAAAAGCCGCAAAATACACACTGTTT
Organism: Reticulitermes speratus; assembly: GCA_021186555.1. Classification (NCBI taxonomy): domain Eukaryota; kingdom Metazoa; phylum Arthropoda; class Insecta; order Blattodea; family Rhinotermitidae; genus Reticulitermes; species Reticulitermes speratus. The sequence continues at coordinate 4,302,701 of JAJKFL010000330.1, forward strand.
GACCAAAAAAATCAAGATATTTTGAAAGAACTTAAAACACAAGCAGTTTTGGTGCAAATCACCGGCTATAACACTAAATTGTTAGTAGAGTGGCCAGATTAGACTAGAGCAGGTTGTTATGGAATATCAGCCGACAGGAAAAAGAAAGCAGGACGAGGATAAAAGAGACGTCTGGATTGTTATGTTGAGATCGGAAGGAGCCATCAGATCTAAGTCCTTGAAAGCGGGATGATGATGATGATAAAGATGATAATTGTTGGGTGAAGCATTTGTAGAAAGGGGCAAACTGGGGAACCTCAGACGTATTGGTAATTAAGAAGACTGATATAATAGCTTTTATTTTAACCAACACACGCACTACAATTTTGTCGTCATATATACCCCTACATATGTTTCGACTACTTATTAGTCATCATCAGGGGGACAACGCAGCCATCAGACGAAGCCTACAGAACACGGTACAAAAACACGCCACAGATAACTTCACCAGCCATTTGAGACGGAAACAAGACAAGCTGCCAATAATTTTAAATAAATTTTTAAACATTTTAATCCAAAAAAGGAAAATAAACTCACTTATACATTTTAACCACTGAAATAAAAAAATGCTACATGTTTTTATAGTGAATATAGTTCATCTCGTTTTAACATTGAATGTGAACCAACTATTATAGTGGATGTGTAGTCTGTGTTTTTATACTTTGATCCCCTGATAAAGACTAATAAGTAGTCGAAACATACGTAGGGGTATATATGACGACAAAATTGTAGTTCATGTGTTGGTTAAAATGAAAACTATTATATAAGACATAATGCACGGTGAATATAATGTGAAAAAATTAAGAAGACTGAGTGTGGTTCGACTTGGTTCCAGTAACATGATACTAAGGTGGCGGTAATAGACATTACATTCCTGTAACAACAGTAAACTTCGCTCATTGCCGTAATATTGCTTATAGCCCACTGAATGCAAAAAGGCGCAATGAATTTTCAACGGGAAACTGCTGAAAGCCAGCTTCATTAAAAGTAACATAACAACTTCAAAAGTTTTGAAAAGAGAAAAAAATTTCAAGTCAGATTCTAAATATGTACTAAGCAGTGCTGTTATCTAGAAATAAATTTTTTTCAAGCAAAGGCGGATAATGTTTAAATCGACTCCAGAACAGCTAGAGCCATCTTGTGTTGCCATTCCTAACTACTTGCTAGCGTAGATAACGACACAAGGACACGTCTCGTCCTTCAGACACAAACACTGTTATGGGAGGCAACAAATCTCGAAGTCCATTTGTGCGTGCGTGCGTGCGTAAATGTGTGAGAGAGAGAGAGAGAGAGAGAAAGATGCAGACAGTTACTCAGAATGAGTCTGTTGTAAAATATTGCGTTAGAATATCAAAGTTAAAGCGAAAATTTACATTTATACGAGTAACTATAATATTAGGCTTAACTTCAGCCTTGAACAAATTGGTAACAAATGGTTTTCCAAATTAAACCCTTTAAATCCCAGTGGTTACTTTACATAAAGCCATGTTTAACATTAGAAATGTTAAGTTCTCCCCACAGAGTGAATTTTTGTGTTTTGCATGAGTCTGAGCACAAACACCGATTATATCCCTAAGAAGTATTAATCGAGAAGGATTGTGTTTACTGCGCGGTACGAAATAAACATATAAATATAAAGCAGGCTAGCTTCAGACTTTAAACGGTTTAGTAATTATTTGATCTATCTGCAACAGACACGAAGCTTTCCTATTATAGCCTCTAACATGATAGGCAATGTACGTACGAGTATAAACGTAACATTGAGACGCGTTCGCGTAACCATGGATGCCGTGGAAAAACAATAAGTATTACATATTCTGAGTGTGTGTCTGTAGCCTTAGTTATCCACCATGCAAAGCGCATGCGCCGTATTATATTGTCATCTGTGGCCTGTCTGGCTGTACCATATTTTTTCACATTATCTCATAAACGGCACGATTTTCGGGGAAAAAATTTATTAAATATAAAATGTGTGGTTTTAATTTTCTCTACAAATTTGTCTGAAACATTTCTCCATCTAAGAAGAATTCAGCGCGATATTATCATAAATGTACATAGGTCTTCATGTAAAGTACCTGTTATTATTGTCAGATTTTAATGAAATTTCAATGTCCTCAACAGATCTTCAAAAAATTCCTAGAACATCAAATATCATAGAAATCCGTCCAGTGGAAGCCGAGATGTTGCATGCGGACAGACAGAAAGAGACAGACGGACAGACATGACGAAGCTAATAGTAGCTTTTCGTAATTTCACGAAAGCGCTTAGAAATGCAGTTTAATCGGGCAGAACCTCGAACTTCTGATTGTTAAACCTCGAGGGAAACGATTTAACCACTGTGCTTTAAATATCATAAAGGCAAGAGTAGCATTTCTCGGGTTGTTACACGCACACAGAAAGACAGATATATAGCCAATAGTCGTTTCACAGGAGACCAACACGTCTAATATTCATATCTGTATCTGTGGCCTGGACCTGGGGTTAAAACGGCGAAGAGATTTTTAAAATCCGGTAAGAAAAACGTTCAGTGAAGCTTCTTGGAAAATCCTTATTTTCAGACATATTTGACCCAAAATAAAATTCATTTCACGTAAGACCGAAAAAGGGGTTTCTCTTCTATAACAAAAAAAAAAAAAGTTATTAAAATGTTATAAACAGTGCACAATTGATAATTATCAATCGTGCACTTTATTATTGTAATAATAAACTGCAAAGAATGCCATTTTCAATTTAGCGTGTAACGTATATCGTGAAGTCAAGCCTTTTAAATCTCTTTCCTTTAAGCCTGTCTTATGTTTAAATAGCACATAAGTATTCTAATGTCATGACCCTTGCATTTTCTTTTGTTCCATTTCGAAGTTATTCAGAAGCAAACATGAGCCAGTATTGTTCACTGTCCATTCTTTCCTTTTGTTGTTCTTAATGGCTTTCTTTCCTTCTCTTTTTAGAGTACATTTAAATAGACACAGCACACTCGGCTGTACAGGTTCATAAAGCAACACTGTCTAGACTCCAGTCACTGTGAAATTTAAGACAATGCCGATTAAATATTTTGGGCCAGAGCGTGCACTCAGTAGAAATATATTTTGTCTTTATGAGTTTATGCTGAGTGGCGAAGGGGGTGGGGGGTAGGAGGTCTCTTTATGAATCACCATAGAAAGGTTTCGTGCATTTATTACTGTAATGGTCATGTTGACCAGCTTTGCCCGGACAGCATCAATGAGGTTTCTGAATATACTATCCGTGCTAAAAATATGATCCTGTTAAAAACGCTATGAGACGTCTCATTCTGATAAAAAAAATACATTTATATGTTAATTCATGAGGAGTGTGAAATGCGCTTATACCAGTAAGATCATGTTTGACAGCATGTTTTGTCATCTAAATTACTGAGTATATTTCTGTTAAAGACTAGAATAAATTAAATTATATTTATTTATTTATTTACTTATTCATTCATTCATTCTGCAGTCTGTCTTACGACAGGTCCGTAGCCTCTTCCAAAGCGAGTTCTCGATAGAGTGCGATCTAGTGCTTCCTCTTTCAGTTTACAGTATTACGTCTTTCCCTTAAGGTAATCCAGTAGCTGATTACGTCTTCTTCCTCGTCTTCCCATCACTTCTATCCTTCCCTCTAACTTTCCTTCAATCACGTGTTTCAGAAGGCAGTTTCTACGCAAGATGTGACCAATCCAGTTAGCCTTTCTTCTTTTTATTGTATGTATGATATTCCTCTCCTCCTTGACTCTGTGTAATACTTCTTCATTTCTCACACGATCGGTCCAACTGATCTTCTCCATCCTTCTTCAGCACCACATTTCAAAACTTTCCAGATACTTCTGATCTACTTTCCGAAGTGTCCACGTTTCAGCACCATACAAAGCTATGCTCCAAATGTAGCACTTTACTAGTTTCTTCCTTAAATTTAAGTCCAATTTGCTGGACAAAAGAGACGTCTTCTTGTTGAATGCTGTTTTCCCCATGACAATCCTGGATTTAATTTCACGTGTACATCTTGCATCATTTGTTATCACGCTACCCAAATAGATAAAATTAGATTAAGGCTATGATTGGGTACGAAATTTGGCCCTTCACAATAAAGAAATAACAAAGACTGAGGGCTTAAAGAATTCTGACAATGATATATGGTCAGTTCTCATATTAAATTCGTAATGTTTGAACATTAAAGCTAACCAGCCTGGTTTACCTCAGTTCCCCATTTGCGCACTCCTGTGCCAGGCTAAGATTCGGCGAGTGACATTATGTATGAAGTACCTCTATGGCTATTGCAATCGGCTCACAAACGCTGTGTCTGCCACTCTTCTCTCTTCTGATCAATGTATGATGATCCATCTTACTAATAATTTCCTTTCCACGTTTCTCCCCGTTACTGTCCGTTGCTATGGAAACTGCAGTAGAGATGAGATGACCTCTCCTTGTTTCTTTTGTCACCTTCCAACAGACGCATAATCCATCCCGCTCCTCCCCTTTCACATCAAATTTTATATCACCATATTAAATTTACCTGGAAATTCAATCTTACACCGGGCTGCATATTTACGTCGATTCGTTAAATAATCGGTCAGATTATTGTGATGGTCAAGAAAAATAACGTGGATTTATGGTAATTTTTGGGTAAAACTAAAGGTAATAAGTAAAGTCTATTTATAACAGACCACGAAGGCCCGGAGGGGGACTAGAGGTATAGCTCCACCCTTTCTTTAACCTCGGCGCCAGATAGGGATGATTGGTCAACGCCACGTCCCGTCTGCTTTACCCCGGGAAAGAGATCCGGTACCCATTTTACAGGAGGCTGGGTAGGCCCCAGAGATGGTCTGGACGGGTGCGGAAAATGTCGCCCCCCACCGGGATTCGATCCCCGGTCCGTCCATACCGGTAATTTTGGGTCTGCAACAAATAACATTTTGGCTACGGCATATGGATATTGTTAGTCGCATGGCTAATATTGTAGAACAAAAGGGGAAACTTGCAGTTTCTTATCGTGGCAGAACTCAGGAAACAATTCTACCAACATCTAAATTAGTCTGCATCTGATATATTTTGAAGAAACGTGATAAGAATGTAATTTTACCTTAAATATGGGGCGGTAGTTTACTCTCAATCCGCAAAAAGAAGAAACTTCACACAAACAAAAATCAACAGCTACAAACATCCTTTACTTCCTGCAATTAAGTACAGTAGCTGCCCATATCGTGTGTGTTATGACCCTCTATTTCAACTTTTGAACAAGACGTTCGACTTTCACGAAACGTGTTGTGAGTGTGATGCTACGAGTATTAGAGAACACCCAAATCTATCACTTTTAATTTCCTACAGAAAATAATGACATAAAAAATATGCGAAAGTATAAAGCATATACGACGTAGAAGGACTTAATTTAGGCTCCTAAAACTGTGCATGGGAAACCTGCAAATATTTTTTGCAGAAATATTTTGGTGAAATATGTAATAAGACAGCACCATGCGGTTTCATTGAGCTTTCGGTTTGATCGCGATAACTAATAAAGAACTGGAAACAAATAAGTGGACTTTGGTAAGTAAATGGGTCGTGCGCATGCCTAAACATATGGTGGGTCCTATTGTTGTAAGTTAAAAATTACAAACATGGCGACGATGCGATTTCAACAAATTAAAAAGATGTTATACAGAATGGTTCACAAAAAGCAAGCACAGTGATACCTCGGCTAACGAGTGACTCTGCTAACGAATTTTTCGGGTAAAGAAGATTTTTTTTTCGCTGTTTTTCGGACTCGGCTAACGAATATGGATTCGGCTAACGAATGTTTTAGTGAATGCTCGCGCTAACATAAAGCAGCAAACATGAACGGTCGGGCCATTCCAGGAGCTTATCTTTTCCGTCTGTATGTGTGTGACAAAGAAATGAGCTGACGTTTCGGCTAACGAAGATTTCGGCTAACGAATGTGATTCCGGAACGAATTATCTTCGTTAGCCGAGGTATCACTGTACTTCACAAAAATAGTGTTTTGAAGGGATATGTACGTGTGGAAATCGATTAAGTAAAAAAGCAATTTTTGTGAGTTCTACTCGGAAATGCTTGCTTTAAATTCAGTGACATCATTCACATCAAGAATCCTGCGAACTACTGTTTGGGGGGAGGGGGGACAGTATAAAATATTTCAGAAAGGTAATTTAAATTCTATAAACAACAGCAGTGCAAATGCACCAGAATTGTTAAGCTATGCGAAAATTTCAAGATTGTTACCGTGTGATAAGAGTTGAAAGTATGTGTAATTTGATTTTCGGCATGTATAATTTTCTTAGACGACAATATTATGTTACAGTTTTTGAATTTAATTATTTTAGGTATCAGTTTCAGGATGATCATAAACTTGAAACTGTAATAAATATTGTTTAACACCAACCAAATGCGCATATTTATTTAAAGAACACTAAAATATTCTATAAAATTTTAGATTAAAAACCCCTACATATATTTCGGCTTATCGATAAGCCATCCTCAGGGGGTGTCACAACTGCTTGTTTTTAAAAAACACGTACACATATTGGTCCTCTGTAAAGGAGTATAGTCATCGCCATATCTCACTTTTATATCTAATATTTTATCTATATCTATATCTTTTATATCTATTATATCTTTTATTATCTAATATTTTATAGAATATTTTAGTGTTCTTTAAATAAATAAATAAATGCCTTTGGTTGGTGTAAAACAATATTTATGTTCAAAAATGCACGGTGAAATCAGAATAAAGTTCGTTGAAACTGTAATATACGTAATATGAAGACAGTTTTAATAATTATATAGTATTAGACTCAATTTTATGTACAGAAAACTTTGTATGGAGGGAAAAGAGCAGAGGCCTATAGCATATAAAAATGTAAATCTCCTGGCCGTCTGCTACCGCGGACTTAATAGAAAACACCCAAAGATGTGAAATCCGCTCACTACTCTTACGGATCTGAAAGCGATGAGAAATTATCGCTGTAGAGTTTTAATTTTGCCTCCAATTACGGCAAAACATTTATATTGAGTGCCTTCTTTAATGATGCCCCTACTACATACAAATTGGACAAATATAGCAGCCATACTTCGAGCAAACAAAGAGTACGTTTCTTTATAAAACGTATGCATTAATAATAATGAAATTATGTAAGGTCATTAAACATTGGAGGAAATAAACATACTCAGTAATGGATAAAAGAGGGGAGGGGTATACAGGAAGGGGAGGATTAGTCCCTTAAAAGAAGATGGGGCTGAGTAGAAAGGAACAGAAAAGTACAAAGAAGAAATCATTTCCGTCTTTCATAATCCTAAAAGATTGCTTTAAACCTTCTACGTTTGCTCTCCCTCCTCCAACCAATTCCCTACCGTTAAGAAAAGAAAATTTGGTAACACTGTCTATTCTTCTCAATCTACTAATCATGGTTTATATCTAACGCAGTCTTCAATTAAATTAGGAAAGGAGAAGAGTAAAGAAAAAAATAACGACAAAGTTGGGTTATACAAAGAAGACAAAAGAAAGAAAAAACAGGATGGAGGAGGGGGAGTGAATCGTACCGCGAGGTTTCTTTTCATCCCCCGCTATTTTTCTTCATTACAGCGATGACACTAATTATAACCAGACACTGGCCGCACGCCGCAGACCGCGGGCTGGCTTCTGGGACTTAAAGAAAGAAATATTTTTCATCTTTCAATCTCTTGTAAATAAAACACAATTTTTCTTCATTAGAAGTTAATTATTTCGGAAAACAGAAGGCATTATTTAGATCTTTGATCTCATTTAAACAAACGAAGTATAAACTTACTGAGATGGAACAGTCTCTGTGGAGTAATATATATAAAACTCGTTATAGAATATTAAGCCGAGGAAAATATTTGAATCGAGAAAGACTAAGCAACATAGGGATGCAGAGGACAGTACAGTGAGGTATTTGGTATTTGTAGCCTTCGTAATGGTTAATCAAGGAGAATGAAATTGGCAGGGTATGTAGCACGTATGGACAGTACGTAAAGCACAAAGATTACAATATTTTAATAGGTAAACCTGATGGAAGAGTCCATTTGGAAGACTTAGGTGTGGATGAGAGAATGAAACTGCAATGTATATTATAACCACGGTGTAGCATGTCTACAAAATTCATCACTCAGGACTAGTTCCAGTGATAAGCTATTGCGAGTATGGCGATAAAGCGAAAAAATTTATATTTAGCCTAGCTACTATCAGGCTTTTAAGCGCATTATTTTCCTGAAAAATATTACCACAATTCTTCAGAGAGTGCAGGTAGCCAACGAATTTTTTTCCTTATGTGACGGCCTGACTTGTTCGGAAAAAGTTAGATTTTTCCACCTCAGTGCGTGCCTGTAGAAACTCACTTAGGAACGTAGATGTAAATATTTTTATATGAGTGTGTGCCAAGTCAGTAAAATCTGAAGCCTCTGAAATGAAAAGAATTTAGCTTCTCCCTCGCGGATGATCATTTGATTCGTTTAGCCAAAATTTGTTCAGATGTTCCAAATTGAACATCCTGATTCCTTGGTAAATCATTAAATTTTCAGTTAGATTTCCTGATCCGTATAAAAGTTGCAACAAACCTAGAAGAAGACCGTTAGACAGAACCAAGGGGTGACGAGATAGACCTGTTTGGTAGCATGGTCCACTTCAGTACGCTGGACAACTACATGTCGACTACAGGTACGACGAGATAGACCTGTTCGGTAGCATGGTCCACTTCAGTACGCTGGACAACTACATGTCGACTACAGGTACGACGAGATAGACCTGTTTGTTAGCATGGTCCACTTCAGTCCGCTGGACAACTACATGTCGACTACAGGTACGACGAGATAGACCTGTTTGGTAGCATGGTCCACTTCAGTACGCTGGACAACTACTTGTCGACTACAGGTATGACGAGATAGACCTGTTTGGTAGCATGGTCCACTTCAGTACGCTGGACAAATACTTGTCGACTACAGGTACGACGAGATAGACCTGTTTGGTAGCATGGTCCACTTCAGTACGCTGGACAACTACTTGTCGACTACAGGTACGACGAGATAGACCTGTTTGGTAGCATGGTCCACTTCAGTACGCTGGACAAATACTTGTCGACTACAGGTATAACGAGATAGACCTGTTTGGTAGCATGGTCCACTTCAGTATGCTGGACAACTACTTGTCGACTACAGGTATAACGAGATAGACCTGTTTGGTAGCATGGTCCACTTCAGTATGCTGGACAACTACTTGTCGACTACAGGTATAACGAGATAGACCTGTTTGGTAGCATGGTCCACTTCAGTATGCTGGACAACTACTTGTCGACTACAGGTATAACGAGATAGACCTGTTTGGTAGCATGGTCCACTTCAGTATGCTGGACAACTACTTGTCGACTACAGGTACGACGCAAGGCATTTTACTGAATCCTCAAAAACGTGGCAAAGTTCATAAACTTGGGAAAGAGACTAATAAATCAAACTTTCGTCACGAACGTATTAAGCATGCATTAAATTCCAGGAATGCTCACGGCTAAGTCCAATCATTTTACAGTCTTCTGTTTCTTCGTCTGCTATTTAAAAACGTAAAAATTAGAAGAAACAAAACCATAAATTTACTATTATTTTGCGTCAATATGAAACTTCCTCTCTTACAAAACGAACAGCAAAGATTACAAGTGTTTTCCTATTGACACTTTAGGGGCACGCATTGCGCCAGAAGGTTACGGGTTCGATTCCCGATCATGTCATTGGAATTTTTTATTGACATAATCTTTCCGGCCGAACTAACGCCTCTCAAAGAAATGAGTAGCAGGAATATTTCCTGAGGATAAAGGCGATTGGTGCGTAGGGCTGACAGCCTTCGTGTGCCGATTGTTTTGATACTTGGGAGTCTAAACCTCCTGTAAACCTCAAGGCTTGCCCAGGCACTTTTTCCGTTGTCGAACATAATATATACACATCTATTTACTTAATTAAACACCGAAACATTAAGAAGTAGGCGAAGTGGAGGCATAGCTCCACTGATCCTAAACATCAGTTTTATGTGGTTGGAGTAGTCAGATATACGTAAAGGCAGCCCCCCCCCCCCCCCCGAGGAAACAAGACACCAGTGCCCCGTGCTCAGGAAGCCGTGTGGTCCTAAGAGACAGTCTGGCAGCGGAGGTGAAGAGCATAAAAGCATTTCCTTTATACCAGATGTAAGGATTTCACTGTCATAACTCGGTTTCCAGAGCCTCGTTTATGGTAACTGAATGTATGAAATGGAAGAAACACTGGCACTGAAGAAAGAGGGACTTTTTATTGACACGCTGATACTTCAGGGAACTAGAATAGTTTAGTTGGCACCAGTGACAATACGCATTCACGGTTATCAACAAGACAGGGAATGAACGTATAACGTAATATTGAGACGCGTTCGCGTAACCATTGTTGCCGTGGCAAATCAAGTAAGTATTAAATATTATAAGTGCGTGTTTGTATTCTTGCCTTAGTTATCCAGCATGCAAAGCGCATGCGCCGTATTATATTGTCATCTGTAGCCTGTCTGTCTCTACCATATTTTTCCACATTATTTCATAAACGGCAGGATTTCCGGAAAAAAAACGTTATTGAACACAAGATGTGTGTTTTGATTTTCTCTACAACTTTGTCTTAAACACTTCTCATTCTAAGAATAAGTAGGCGAGATATTGTCATAAATTTATATAGATCTTCATGCAAAGTATCCCTTATTTTTGTCAGATTTTGGTGATACTTGAATTTTCTCGACAGATTTTCGAAGAATACCCAAATATAAATTTTCATGAAAATCCGTCCAGTGGGAAACCGAGTTGTTACATGCGGACGGACAGACAAACAGACAAACAGACAGACGACGAAGCTAATAGTCGCTTTTCGCAATTTTTCCAACGCGCCTACGAAACATAATTTACACGCTCTGACACTGTCTGTTGGTTAGTATAAGGCCATGGTGTGATGTTCCATATTAAACTTCTGTTACATACCCCTCTCGCTCTTATGTTTCCCCTCGATGGTACTTCCCCATATTCCTCTGCAATTACTACGTAATTCTGTATTCGTGGTTTAAATATGTCAGTGATTCAGGTCACATAAAGTAGACCATTAGATGATAATGTATAAAGAGTTAAGTGTCATAAAAAGGAAGTGGCCATGTCCTGCTTTGAACTATTATTTTGTCATTTAACTGGAGAGACTGAGGAAAACGACAGAAACATGCGTCAGAATATTGATGGCTGCTGAGAATCGAATCTAGCACCTCCAGAATACATGTCAAAAGCATTACCACTACAGCGAACTCACTCGGTGCGAGATTCTGTAGTGATAAACTTCGATACCGACAAGCGCTTTGGGCCGGTTAGATTAGGCGAGGGAGTGTAAGAGGTGAACGAAGCAGTTAATGGAAAAGCGTAATCCTCGAGCAGAATCATTCGTTTAAGATACTTTCTTTTTAGAATAAATCCAGACATTTATTTTTTTTTTAAGTCGTCCTCTTCTACCTACTCCGATTTCCCGTTTCAGTGTCGAGGTTTTAATTCCTTTTGATCACACTGAGAGACACACCACAGTCGGTAGGACTCCTCTGGACGAGGGATCGGCTCGTCGCTGAGGCCTCTACCTGACAACAACACACAATACTCACCAGAGACAAACATCCATGCCCCCGGTGGGATTCGAACCCACGATCCTAGCAAGCGATCGGCCGAAGACCCACGCCTTAGACCGCACGGCCACTGGGATCGGCACAAGACATTTATAATAAGTTTAACTCTTCAGATATTTTAACTGTAATTAAAGTAGGTTGATCGGAATGGCTTGGGCATGTTGTGGGCATGTTGTGGGCATGTTGTGGGCATGTTGTGGGAATGGCTGGTGAATGGCCGGTAAAGAAGTTACAGGAAGACAAGCCAAGAGGGAGAAAAAGAAGGAACACTTATATTAAGGTGGATGGATGATTTCAAATTGAAAGAGGAAGCACTAGATCGCACCCTGTGGAGAACTCGCTTTGGAAGAGACTGCGGACCTGTCGTAAGACAGACTACAGAATAAATGGATGATTTCGAGATGGAAAATAATAAGGACGTAAGATGGAGAGCAATAGCTATGGACAAAAGGGGATGGTCATCTGTCGTGAGGGAAGCCAAGGCCGAGCGTAAAGTGTATATTAATAAAGAAATAGAAGAAGAAGAAGAAGGAGGAGAAAAAGGAGAAAAGGGCTTTCTTTTTGTAATGTATTTAGCCTCAGTGTCTAGAACATACAGGATCGATTCCAGATGAACGAATATGAACAGGCCTAAGCAGAAATGGAGTGATAATTGGGGAAAACCAAATATTCGGAGAAAACCCTTCCCAGTACTATCTGTCCACCATAAATCCCACATGGACCGCCCCTTGGTCGAATTACAGCCTCCGATTTGAGAAGCCGGCGACTAACCGCCTGAATCCATGATCCATGGGACATACCTCCGTGGTCGCAGCATAGCCCACGGAGGGTACCTACTGCAGTCGCACTAGCTACCGATGACGTCAGAGGTCTCTCCCTCTTCTTAGTGACCCCATCGTGGTTGCGTATAATCTTTACTTATTGCTTTTGGTAAACCGACTTGAAAATTTTGACCCTGTGGTTTAAGTTTAAGAAACAAAAGACAGGGAGACGGGTAAACAGATAAGAAAGAAGAACAAAGAAAGAACAGGGATATATGGATGATAAATGAGAGAAGCAGCGTGTAGAACCAGTGGACGTTGCTGTTAGGAAAGCTGAACAAAACGAGGATTAGAAGCTTGAGAGATAAGATTACAAGACGCCCCTTGCATTCAGCTGTCACCCACGCAAATTGTGCTGCCTGTTGGGGAGCAGGACTGTGCACCTGAAAACACGACTTGCGTTGGGATTTACTATGCCTGAGGTTACGAATTGCATAAACGTGTCGCGTGTAATTGTGTACGTTCATCACAATCTGAACAAATTTGCAGCTCTTGATAAATAAATAAGTTAAATTAAATTAAATTTTTAACCATTTTAATATTATTTAAAAGGGTTAAAAATTTAAAAAAATTTTTTTTTAACCATTTGACTATTTGTATTTTAACCCTATTATTGCAAATCTATAATACAACTAGCCATTATTGAATATTTATTTGTTGAATACCTCCCTGAAGATGACCGAAAAAAGCCTAACATGTAGAAGTTTAATCACTTGTTTGTACATCATTGTATCTAATTTTAGTGCAGTTGTTGGGATATAAGTGATTTGTCTTGATGCACGGAATAAGGACAATTTTTAATTATTATTGAAAAGTTATTTTAATTTAATTTTAAAGTTATAGATATTGTATAGTGTGATATGGACAAGGAAAGCAGTCATAGCCGAGGCACCGAGAGAATGGACCTACTTGTATTTGTAGCTTAAAAACGACGCCTTCTAACCTACTTAGGCGATAGTATATAGAGCCGACACATGTATTTGGATGGAGTACGAAGTAAGTTCCTTTGTGCCATTTGAAGTGCCACATTATTATCAATAAGCAAAGTAGGGCACAGTGAAAACCAAGGAGGCTCTGACGATGAGAGTTTCATGCTGGTTATAACCGACATATGCTCAGGGCTCCCAAAATTATTTTCAACACTTGCGTCTCGTGACCCGCCGGAAAAAGTTCTAACGGGATTCGTGCATATTTCATACGAATATCTGGTGTTTGAGGTGGGGCACGCGGTGGCGCAGTTGGTTGAGGCACTGCGCTACAAGCCGAAAGGTTCAATTCCCGATGGTATCATTGGAATTTTTCAAAGACATAATCCTTTCGGTCGCACTATGGCCGTTGGGTGAAATCAGCCTCTAACATAAATGAGTACCAAGATTATTTCCTGTGGGGGTAGAGGCGGCCGGTGGGTAGGGCTGACAACCTTACCACCTTCATGTGTCAATTGTCTAGAAATCTGGGAAACTCAACCTCCTGAAACCCTAAGGGACTCTCCAGTCCTGTAATGGGATTGCTTTACCTTTATCTTGTGTTGGAGATCTTACAACAACTGACATTTCGAAGAGTGAGAAAAATTCAGCATTGTGCTCAAACGGCGTGTTCCTTTTTCCGTATTATTATCAGAAGAAGAACAATAATTTTCTTCAACAGCATTAACTGGACGATATTTTTAATATAGACGCAGAATCATGAGTGAGTTAATAACAATACTTCAAGTATCATGCTACTTGTATAAGTTTTAGGCCTGAAGTGATTAACATTTTTCTGAAGTCATTTATTTTATCGTATAAACTTTGGTGATATTGGTAAGACTCTTTATATCTGATATGCAAAAATTTATTCTCTTAGACTCCTTCGGTTTATGACTTTTCGTTGTGAATAATTCCGTCCAAATACTGCTACACTGTGAAGAACCATTAGAATTAACAGCAGCATAGATATAAACAAATAACAGCGTTAAAGAAATCCATGGGGTAGATGTGAATTTAATCTTCAATTGAATTTCAGTGTTATCATAATTGATTATAGATAAATATCAGAACAAAATTAATTCTTGAATATGTACACACAGAACATACTTGTATATTTCTCCGCCCGCTTAGAAATAATTAAACTATTCTGTGACCTTGTCTTTGAATTGAAATAGGAGGCAGCCATAGCATTCGTGGCTACAAAGAGAAACAAAACACAACTCAAAAGTCAAGATAAACACCGTCGATAAGGAAGAACAAATTAGATAGACTGAGCAAGTGAATATACATTAACTATCAGGCGCACCGGGGAACTGTGGAACAGATCGAATAAATAGGTTTTAAAACTCACCGATTAATTTCTTGCCCTCGAAACACCCCCACTATGCCCTTGTTACTTCACTCTGTGTCGGAACCTCTGCGGGAGGTGAACCAAGATAACAACCGGCCAACAGGTCTCAGAAAACTCTGAAACACAAAACAAACAGGAATCCACACTTCTATCGAGTCGGATTTAAAATCAATCAATCTTTATGATTGTGGTTGTTAAATAAGGCTGTTGGAACCAAATGAATAGTTAGTAATACGTGTGGTAACAGTATTTGGTTTCGTGATATTTGCTGACTTTATTTCGCAGTAGGTCACTCCAAATTCGAAATAAAATTAAATGTATATTCAGCAGTTAGTGTTAACAGTTTCATAAAGGAAAAAATCTTGATTTTGATTAAGGATCACGTTTAAATTTTTATGCCAAATTTGGAGTGTAGTACTGTGAAAAAAAAATAAGATCATATCATGTGACTCAGTATTGCTGCTTTACAGGCGTCTGAACAAATTGGAGACCCTTTTATGATAAAATCATATGGGGGAATGGGAGTAGAAGCTCCACTCATTCTTAACCTGCACACTACATGGGGATAAATGGGTTAGTTTAATATCTCGGCCGCTGGTTGTAGAGTTCCGTGTACGACAAAAGCGTAGAGGGGAATGGGAGTAGAAGCTCCACCCATTCTTAACCTGCACACTACATGGGGATAAATGGGTTAGTTTAATATCTCGGCGGCTGGTTGTAGATTTCCGTGTACGACAAAGGCGTAGAGGGGAATGGGAGTAGAAACTCCACCCATTCTTAACCTGCACACTACATGGGGATAAATGGGTTAGTTTAATATCTCGGCCGCTGGTTGTAGAGTTCCGTGTACGACAAAAGCGTAGAGGGGAATGGGAGTAGAAGCTCCACCCATTCTTAACCTGCACACTACATGGGGATAAATGGGTTAGTTTAAAATCTCGGCCGCTGGTTGTAGAGTTCCGTGTACGACAAAAGCGTAGAGGAGAATGGGAGTAGAAGCTCCACCCATTCTTAACCTGCACACTACATGGGGATAAATGGGGTAGTTTAATATCTCGGCTGCTGGTTGTAGAGTTCCGTGTACGACAAAAGCGTAGAGGGGAATGGGAGTAGAAACTCCACCCATTCTTAACCTGCACACTACATGGGGATAAATGGGTTAGTTTAATATCTCGGCGGCTGGTTGTAGAGTTCCGTGTATGACAAAGGCGTAGAGGGGAATGAGAGTAGAAGCTCCACCCATTCTTAACCTGCACACTACATGGGGATAAATGGGGTAGTTTAATATCTCGGCTGCTGGTTGTAGAGTTCCGTGTACGACAAAGGCGTAGAGGGAATGGAAGTAGAAACTCCACCCATTCTTAACCTGCACACTACATGGGGATAAATGGGTTAGTTTAATATCTCGGCTTCTGGTTGTAGAGCTCCGTGTACGACAAAGGCGTAGAGGGGAATGGGAGTAGAAGCTCCACTCATTCTTAACCTGCACACTACATGGGGATAAATGGGTTAGTTTAATATCTCGGCTGCTGGTTGTAGATTTCCGTGTACGACAAAAGCGTAGAGGGAAATGGGAGTAGAAGCTCCACCCATTCTTAACCTGCACACTACATGGGGATAAATGGGTTAGTTTAGTATCTCGGCTGCTGGTTGTAGAGTTCCGTGTACGACAAAGGCGTAGAGGGAAATGGGAGTAGAAGCTCCACCCATTCTTAACCTGCACACTACATGGGGATAAATGGGTTAGTTTAGTATCTCGGCTGCTGGTTGTAGAGTTCCGTGTACGACAAAGGCGTAGAGGGAAATGGGAGTAGAAACTCCACCCATTCTTAATCTGCACACTACATGGGGATAAATGGGTTAGTTTAGTATCTCGGCTGCTGGTTGTAGAGTTCCGTGTACGACAAAGGCGTAGAGGGAAATGGGAGTAGAAACTCCACCCATTCTTAACCTGCACACTACATGGGGATAAATGGGTTAGTTTAATATCTCGGCTGCTGGTTGTAGAGTTCCGTGTACGACAAAGGCGTAGAGGGGAATGGGAGTAGAAGCTCCAACCATTCTTAAGCTACGCACTACATGGGTGGAAATGGGTCAACTTCATGCCTCGGCCGCTTTACCCGAGGGGAATGAGCCATCCTGTACCCACTGACTAGGAGGCTGAGTGGGGCCCAGAGCCGGTCTGGACCGTTTATAAAAGAGATAAATCTATTGTCTCTGCCCGGAATATAGTCACGATTCCTCGCACGTCCAGTCCGTAGCCTAGTCACGACATCAACTGAGCTATCCTGACTCCGCAAATATCTCAAAAACATTTAATAGTGTTCACTGTAAGATGTGATTCACAGAACAGCTGATGATGTGCGAAATATGTGAGGTCAGATAAAATTTGTGTAGAATATTATTAAATAGCAACGTTTAAATATGTATTCAATATGAATAAATACTAATAAAGTACAGGTAGCTTTAATCCTTGAGCACTGCACATAAACCAGAGGTATAGCTCCACACATTCTTTACCGTAATAAAACTGTTTATTTAATTTGCTTGTTCGAAAATAATTTTACACATCCCGGTGACAAACGTTTCCCGGTTTGTGACAGATTGCTAGCGGCCTAGTTCTCCTGTTTTTGGAGGTCCAAGGATCGAATGTCAGTCAAAATAACGCCTATCGTGCCTGATGCATCTTGTTAATAGTTGGCACTGTCTTTATGAACTAGATAGTGTTGTGCAGAGTTATAGTACCATGAAGGCTGGTAGGTTGGTATTGGTGTTTTGGAGGAAAGTACTGCTTCCATCTTCAGGGCATATAAACGTGGGGAAGAAGACACTACAAAAGCAGGGTATTATTTCCTAAGCTGAAGGTTTCATTAATAAATGCTGAATGAAATATAGAGTAAGTAGTTTGGTTGTTCGGGCTGTTTTAAGATCAAATTATTATTTCAATTGACTAAGCAAGCATCGCCTTGGATTGGTATCTCTCGTATTTCATATTCGTGAGGTTCCTGGTTCAAATGTCAACTGGTAAACTGGTTATTGTCAATAAGATCTTTTGTGGTTTTCTTCAGTCCACTCATTCAAATTTTAGATTAATACCTAAAATTAGATCACAGCACTTTCGTTCCATATACTTTATTTTGTTCACCAATCATGTACTGCGAGCTAATGGGAGCCTTCTTGAATACAAATAAATGAATATATATAAACTCTTTTTGTGTGCGGGAAATCAGAAATTACCACTGAATATATACAATTTTCTACTTGGTAATGAACAAATGAAATGCTAGAAATATGAAATCAATCGTGTGTCCTTATATGAAATCGGTACTGAAGCGTCAACATGTGCTCTCCTCTGGCTGATAACACTTCTCATACAGTATAGAAAGTGCTGAATTTCTAACCTCTTCCTCCAGTTCTGTCCAGTCTTTCACAGGCTTGGTTTATTTTAAAAATAGTATAGGCTTACGTAGCAAAGTAATGAAAGCAGAAAATTCAGTGCGAGGTTATAATAAAATGAAAGGTGTGAAAAAAAGATGGTGTCTGTAAAAAGGAAAGTAATCAGAGGTCATATAAGAGAGACATTTAGGATCTTTACTGCTGAAGTGACCTAAGTTACATGCAGAAATCTTGAGGCTTTCAGATGCTTTTGCGTGCCTGCAGAGGGACGACTAATTCGCTCACTTCTTACGCTTTTTTCTGTTTGTGTGAATAACTCGAAACCTGCTGATGTCATTCTCACGAAATTTCGTATTAGGAAGTTTTACCAGTATTTATTGACAATTTAAGATTTTAATCGACGTGGGACGAAAAAATACGGACATTTCACCCGAAGATTTTGTGCGTTTTTACATTCATCTCATTGTCCGTAAAAAGTTTTGAAAAAATTTGTAGAAAAAATTAAAAAAATTAATACATTTTCAGTATGTCGTAGAGTTTTTGTACAAACAAAAGTTACGAGACGAATCACGATTAGTCTGCTGTGCGTAAAATGTTTAACTCTTTTAAACAGAAATGTTATGTGTTACGGAATAAGAGACAGAAGCATGGCGAGTGGGAATAAAGCGTCATGCCGAATTTAGGAAGAGGAGTTAGTGCAATAACTTAACACAATATTTTCGAAAAAAAATTAGAAATGTAATAGGTTAAGGTACAGAAATGATATACTGGATAAAATGTATGGGGTACATAAGAAATAATCATATCTAACAAATGCAATATATTTATTTTATACTTTTCCCAAGACCCGGAATTTTCTAAACAGATTAATTTAAAATTTAAAATTCGGAAGTCCCGGATTCGATTTCTGGCCTCTAGCTTGTCTTGACTGATACCTTTTTTATTCTCCTAAAACCATCCAGGTCAATACTAACAGAGACCACAAATTGCGGATTTTAAATTCTGCTTAATTAATTCAAAATCATCTTCCCATAAAACCTAACGTATCTCCGTGCCTCATTAAGCATGATGAAATTTAAACGCACAGGACAGTAGGTATAGCTCCACGCATTCTTAAACCTGGAAATGGATAAATGCGATTGGCCAGCTGCATACCTGGAGATGTTTTGTCAGCAGGAAGAGAGCCCCGAGCTACGAAGCTGCTGGGGGCCCCAGAGCCGCTATACAAGCGGTAGCAGAGCTATTACTTAAAGAGCGATCATGCAGATATAATAAAGTACTTAAAACATCAAAGAAGAACCCCGAATATAAAGTAGAAACCACATAATAGTGAAAAAAGTGCAGATTAATGAATATTAGATAAAGGACATGTGGCAAAAAAACCAAGGCAAACTTCTGCGGTTTCAAATTCCCCAGATTCGACATAAACAAAACCATCCGATTACCACAGAATACTTTGCTGATGCCCATGACTCCAATTTATTTATAAAAATAATCACAATATCTTACAGAAACATTTAGTATTTAATAACATTTATCCAGAAATTTTGCCTATTGGTTTTAAGCAATTTACGTCAAATATACATCTGGCTAATAAATCACAGAATCCCAGTGACCGCGCGGTCTAAGGTGTAGGTCTGCGGCCGCTCGCTTGCTGGGATTGCGGGTTCGAATCCCGACTGGGCATGGATATCTGTCTCTTGTGATTGTTGTGTGTTGTCTGGTAGAGGTTTCTGCGTTGGACTGATCACTCGACCAGAGCAGTCCTACCAAGTGTAGTGTGTCTGAGTGAGATCGTGAAGCCTCGATAATGAAGAGGCCTTGGCCCAATAGGGGCTGTTGCTCCATAAAGAAAGAGACTCTATAAACGTTAATCAGCTACAGACTGACAAATATAATACAATTTTACGATTTTATGATTGCGATAATTGTGCACTTGTGGGATCCCACAGAGTAAAATCAAGATACTGAATTTATAGATAATATATTTTACCTTCTTTTAAATGTTGTATGACACCCCGATGATGGTCAATTGTGACTGAAACTGTAGCTACTTCTTGGAAAAATATAGTTATGTTCCACGGAGTATTTTAAAGATTTATTATTGAATGTTGCATAGCACAAAGTTACAAATTCTATCAAATTGATAACAAAGATAATATTCTCTGTCCACGCTGGGTATCGAAATCAGATCTTCCGTCATCCAGCTCACTACACAGACCCGGATACTAAACTAAATATGACTGTTACAAAATTGGTCAACTTCCTTCAATATCCTTAAAATTTAAAAGAGTGAAATAAGGCAAACGTCTTCTTATGACGCTTATGCTTAAAAGGTTACGAATTTCTTATTTCTAAAGAGTGTCTGGTTGTGTAATAAGGTGAAGGGACTTGAGGATGGAAGATAAGGGAAAGAGGGGAGAAGGAAGAAGAGGATTGATATTCGTGATGACCCCGTCGTGTCGACTCGAGTTTCAATGACCAGCAACTAGGTACCCTATTAGCAGGCGTTGGTGCGAGGGAGGTAAATAGGATGAAAGTGTAGCAAGATTACATTCCAGTGTTCATTCAAATTATACTTATTACTGTAAAGACTTGTCTTCTATTTACACGACTACATAACCATTTTCATGTCATCTGACTAAGGAACATACAAATAAGTCCTTTAAAGAATAAAATTATTGTAATTTGTGTACAACAATTTGTGTGCACCTCCAAGTTAACACAGCCTCGAAAATTTGGTTCATGTTGTACAGGAAAATAATGGCGGTTTATTTTTAGAGCTAAACGAAACATAAATTTACTGTGTTGGTGAAAAGTGGAGTTTTCTGAATGCGCAGTGTGGTGGTAAGCAGAGACACCACTGAACTCACAATTTTCACCAAAAAAAAGGAACTAAGGAATTAATTCTGTGAGACAGGAATTTTTTCAAAAGCTGATATTTATTTAACTTAAAGGTAAAATTTTAATGGGGGGACCGTTAAATTCTTACTGGTTCTGGGTCCACCCAGCTTCCTATCTAATAGGTACCTGGGACTCTTGCACCAAGGGTAAATCATTCGGTACGTGAAACTAACCATTCACCTCCACCAGGTAT
This sequence comes from Reticulitermes speratus, assembly GCA_021186555.1. Taxonomy (NCBI): domain Eukaryota; kingdom Metazoa; phylum Arthropoda; class Insecta; order Blattodea; family Rhinotermitidae; genus Reticulitermes; species Reticulitermes speratus. The sequence continues at coordinate 4,324,059 of JAJKFL010000330.1, forward strand.
TAAAGACTAAGAAACCCAGAGTTATACCTCCAAAACCAAGGCTAGGTTAACTGTAGGCTCTATTGTCTAGCACTTATATTTTAGCCCTATTATAAGCAGCATGAAATTCTATGCAATAATAGCAACATAGAAGCAGTGACAAATATAATCAGAGGTGCAGATGACTATAACATCGGAGCTACGTAAACTGTCCAGGTCAGTAGATTGGAGCTGCACTTCAGAAATTAGCAGGCATCTAGCTTCGGACTGGGTAACACTGTGAAAGTATTATCGTTGATTCACAGTTTTAATAATCATTTTAGTCGTTTTAACATATGTTACACAAAAACGTGACACTGCAGATTATAAATAGTGAAGGTGGTGACTACGTGCTTACAGTGGACCAACGTATAGACGTGTTTTTTAAATAAATAATGCAGTTTTGTGACACCCCTGAAGATGGCTTCATAGAAAAGCCGAAACATATGTAGGGGCTTTTATTAAACGTTTTAAAGAACCTTATAGTGTTTTTTAAATAACAGTGCAGTTAGTTGGTGATCTAACAACAACTTAAAAACTCATTTGCTATTTCAAAGAAAACACATTACATCTTCAAAATTATACTTCTTCCGTGCAATATGTATATATAAGTAATTTTATTCCCAAATTATTTATCTAATTTAATTATAAAGGTAACTCCTATATTTTTCGACCATTTTTCATGGTCATCTTTAAGGAGTACATGTTACACAAAGGTCGTATATACTTATGTTTTAAGTATATATTATATGTTATATATACTATACGTTATATATAACATCTTGAATAGCAAATGGTAAAATATATGAATTTAAAAGTAAAACATACGTATATATAAATGTATAGACAATGTTATAGGCAAAATATACACTATTCAATTGTTTTGATACAAACGATTCAATTGAATCCTGTATATGTTGTATCTACAATTGAGTCCTGTTTATGTTGTATCTACAATTGAATCCTGTATATGTTGTATCTACAATTGAGTCCTGTATATGTTGTATCTACAATTGAATCCTGTATATGTTTTATCTACAATTGAGTCCTGTATATGTTGTATCTACAATTGAGTCCTGTATATGTTGTATCTACAATAGAGTCCTGTATACACTTTACATAGTCCTTCCGGCCGCACTACTGCCCTGGAGTCGACTCAGCCTCTAACAGAAATGAGTACCACGGATAACTCCTGCAGGGTAAAGACAACCGGTGCGTAGGGCTGACAACCTTGCCACTTTCATGTGCCGATTGTCTAGAAATCTGGGAGCCTCAAACTCCTTGAGCCCTAACAGCCTTTTCCAAGCTTGTAATGGGATAGCTTTATATGTTTTACCTATAACATTGTCTATACTTCTACATATACATGCGTTTTACCTTCTAATTTTCATATTTTACCACTTGCTATTGACGTTGGTACATTATAACTATATGCGACCACTGTGTGATATGTAATCCCTGAAGATGTCCATGAAATATGGTCGAAACATGTAGGAGTTACCTTTATAATTAAATTATGGCAGTAAGTTGGAAATAAAATTTTCTCATACATTCCATCTTCGTTTCAACGAACAGTAGGTTAATGTTGTATAAAAAAATAATCGGAATTTACAAAAAGAATCACACAAAACGCGTAACTAAAAGTCTCTTCGAGAAAATGCAAAGTTTTTGAAAGTCAAGTTACGGTGTATACATAATTACCGCTGTGTTGTAAAGCGTTACTCAATGTATTACAGCAGAAAGAGCTGAAACTTGGCACATTCAATGTAGGATATCTGTAACAAGATATGCATTAGATATCGATCAGAGGGAGGACGTGGATTGGTCATTTCCATCACACAGACAAGCCCAAGGTAATGGGATGTCCTGTACAGCTCCAGGGATGAAAGGAAGAAAACAAACATGTTACAGTGGACTGGGGGGTTGGAGTGGGGGCGAGATTTCACGTAGAGCTCATCCAATTCTCTATATATGTATGTAAGCGTTTCGAGATGGCTCAAAGGGGTTTCTTTTAAGCTGGAATCGAAGAGAAATTTATAGGGACCCATGTTATTTATGGAAAACAAGAGATCAGATTTTCATACAAATTTCAAAATCATTCTCACAGTTCTTTTTCGAAGTGGAATACGAAGATGTTAGTGTTGTTTAAGTGAACTATCCTCAGGGATTTCGAAGGGGCAATTCAAATTAGTGCTACAAGTTTAGTGGGTACTTACGGCCTAGCTGTAAACGTCCATCGCCACTGCTTATTAAATTTTAAGAGAAATTACTGATACCATACAGGCTACAGGAATTAAATTCCTGACAGAAACCAAAAGGTGTACTTGTCTGATCAGATACAAAAAGAAAATCAAAGAAAGGAGTAAATATATTTTCAGTTTTAGAAAAAAAATTGGAGATAGTAGATGTAACTAGAGAGAACACATAGGAAGGAGGCACGGAGACAGATACACGAAGGTTGTCAAACATTGTCACCGTATAGGAAGAAGATACGCAGGTAGACCATGCAACAGGTGGAAGTGAAACCGAAGTAAGCATAAGCCCTGACAAGAAGATTTCTTTTGCCATATGTCATTAGTGACTTCTCAGGCTTAATAGTAATAACTGCTTATACAATGTTTTGACATCAACCTATAAATGCACTTAAATTGTCATAAATTCAAAATAATATATTCAAAAAACTCGCTATACTCTTACATGTTTCCCACCTCATTGGTCCATCATCAGGGAGCACAAATCATAAATATATAAAACTCTAAAATATTTAGTATTTATTAATTTATATATTTATAATTTTAAATTTTAATTTCCAGTGTAATGTTTCACTATGTGAAAAATTACCAGCAATCCTTCTACATGTACAATTAGACCAAGCATTATTGTTTGATGCAACCACTGATGTGGTCCCTGATGATGGACCAACGAGGTGCGAAACCTGTCGGAATATAGTGTGATTTTTTGAATATATTATTCTGAATTTGTAAAACTTTTGAGTGCATTTGTTGTTTGATATTAAAAATTTTATATATATTTGCACGAAATGGAGAATATAAAAATGTACATATTAACAAAGTGTCAATCGCGTGTCTAGTATTTCTGCTTCACTTGGGCCAGGAGACCGAATATCCTCACTGAAGAATTTTGTGGTTTCTTTATTCTATTTTCACCGTGCATTTTTCGAGTATAGACAATGTTTTTCACCAACTAAATGCACTTGTGGTTTCTGTCGCTTCCTCTGTGTAAATGTCGAGATAGCAGATCCTTCAAACAGGGCACAACCGCTTCTTGCTCCAAACTTTCAAATTGGTTATGTGCATATCAACTTAGTATTCGAGGCTACATACACTGAGATATTGAGTTTCAAAACCACATACATACGACAAGTGTATATTAGATACGACATGACGCCGAGCATGCTGTTTAAACAAGTACAGTGGACCCTCGAACTTCGAACGGTTTGATGTTCGAACAACTTGAAACTCGAACAAAAAATTCGAGGAAAATCCGGTTTTGAAACTCGAACAAAAACTCGAAAGTCGAACAAAGAATCACGTGGTCGTCACGTGGTCGCCTTCTCTCTCTGCTTGGTCCAGACGAAAGAAGGGTAATTCACATTCCAGTGAACAGTAATATCCCTCCTACTATTATTATTGATTGATTATTATACAATATTTTGTATGTATGTACTATTATAAATAAAAATTTTCAATTATTGAAATTAAATATACTTGTTTTATCATTATGGTCTTTTGAAATAGGCACTTAAAATGTTTTATATCGGGTAAATTTTGGGGGTCTGGAACGGATTAATTCAATTTACATTATTTCTTATGGGGAAATTTAACTCGAAAGTAGAATAACTTGAAAGTCGAACCGTCTCCTGGAACGGATTGTGTTCGAAGTTCGAGGTTCCACTGTACTACGTTTCACACAAACATACTGATTCCATTTTCAGGGTAGATCCAAGAAAACGGCAAAATTCTTCACAAAACCTTATTCAAATTTGCAGTATAGTGAAGAGACCACAGAAACACGCAGGAATATTTAAATTTCGGAAAAAAAATTTTGTGCATTCCAGAAAGCACGCTCTTCGAAATGTTGCGTGTTTGAGGATAAAGTAAGGACACTTTAATGTCGTAGCTAGCAGATGCATATGGAAGGAACTAATGTCAAGAGATGCCACATGCGATCATTAACGTTGGTATTTTTTTTAACTTACTAGCACTATAATGGGGCCAAACATATGTCATTTTGGGTCACATATGCCTTCGTTTTATGCGAACACAATATCGATTTCTTTAGCACGTGTCAGGAACTTACAAAATATAAACTATTCAAAGCTATTGTAACAGAATCCAGATACTTACGTCAGAGAGAAAGGGTAATGCTTCAGCATCGGTTCCATTCATTTCCCGTCTATATGCATTAAATACCCGACGCATTATTATTATTATTATTATTATCACTTATAGACAGGGTGTTTACAAAATCTGTGGTCTTCTGGGTAATTACACGGCGTCGTGTGGTAATTATTTACCGACGTTTCGGGACAACGTATCGGTCCTATCATCACGGGTCAAGATTCCCAGTATCTACAGTATCTACAGTAGCTTTCCTACTGGGAATCTTGACCCGTGAAGATGGGACCGATACGTTGTCCCGGAACGTCGGTAAATAATTACCACACGACGCCGTGTAATTACCCAGAAGACCATAGATTTCATCAACATCGCGGCGGAAGCCTGAAATAAAGAGTGTTTACAATTTTATACCTGAAACAAACCATGTCTCTAGGGTTATAATGTTGCAGCTAGTCTGTAGTTACAATTTATGCTACATCTAATGTTATTTCCCACGTTACATATTCTGTACATTTACATCAGTACTTCCCGCCGTATGTGTGCAGTGCCAGCATGGCTGTGTTCGGTAGTGCCTTGATTTCGTGCTTCCCCGGTAAGTTGCTCAGGTGTTTTCTGAATGATTTTGAGATGGTTCAGACTGCTCCTATTATTACTGGTATCACTTTTGTGTTTATATTCCACATGCGCTGTATTTCTGTTGTAAGGTATTCATATTTTCGGATAATTTCGGCTTCTTTCTTGAACACATTTCTATCTCCTCAAATTGCAACATCTATTAACATACATGTTCCTTTTTCGTCATCACCTATTACGATATCCGGCTTATTTTTAGGGATGGTTCTTTCAGTTTTCATTTTCGATTACATAATATGTATACATTATTGCTATTGTTATTATTATTATTATTATTATTATTCAATATTTGTCGTTATCTTCCAAGTGGCCAGTTCCAAAAAGGAGGTTTTTTGTAGTTAGTATCAAAATATGTAGTGTACTTCATAGTTTATAAAACTATGGCACGCGTACCATTACTGGGTCGCCAACAATTGTTTACTGGTTGACGGCCTCAATAAAAAAAACCCGAAATATAAAAAGGACAAAAATTTCAAAAAACAAATAAGACATAAGCCATATATATATCTGATAATACACAGCATTGCTGGCAACATCACATAACTCAGCCCGCTGTCAGATATTCTTTCCAATGTTAGCTTTTTTATCTAAATTAAAAAAATATATATTGGAGGTACGTTGAAATTCCTAAATTTCGTTTAGTGGTTTGCGAACGAGGCAGCTTGAAAGCTGCAAGCATAGTACATAATATAACATAACATAATGCAGTGTATAGTGTACTTCAAATACTAAAATTTGTACATTAATAAATTTACTCTGGTAAATTATGTAAAGGGTTCATATTCACTCATTCAACCAACAAATGCACTTATAAATAAATTTTCACAATACCCTACATATGTTTCGGCCTTAATTTGGCCATCATCAGGGGTAACTTGCTATGTACACTTATCACCTTCCATTTGGCACTGTTATTCAACTATTATTTTGTCAGTGTTACTACTTTACACTTGAATAACAGTGCCAAATGGACGGTGATAAGTGTACATAGCAAGTTACCCCTGATGATGGCTAAATTAAGGCCGAAACATATGTAGGGTATAGTGAAAATTTATTTATATGTGCATTCGTTGGTTGAATGAGTGAATATTAACTCTACAGCCATACTTCCAGACAGCCTCAACAGTCGTGGCTACCAGACACTTTGACAAGAAAAAGAAACAAATCTGATAAAATCTTTTCAGTGGTTTTATTGGGCACGCGGTAGGGAAGACGAAATTTATATTTTTGTATGTACTTGAGGAACGATTCAATTCAACAATATTTAAAATTCCAGTTATGGTCAGTGAACTCAGTTAAAATACATCACAAGGCAATTCTTTACATCTTATGATTACAGCCCCTCGTTACATCTCACGAAATATAATTTAACGTAACGAATTGTAGGAGCATTTATTTCGCTCTGACTATCAAACGGACATTATTTCGTGCAGATGAGTGATTACAATGCAGCATGTTAACGTCACATCTTACGCTGCAATTATCATCGTCATGGTTATTATGAAGTCGCTACCAACAGGAAACTCTACACCATAACGTCACCTCAACAGCAGCTGGTTTGCTGGCAAATTACCCCATCCAGTATAATAGCATTGTCATTATTACTTTGTCATGAAAGCCGGACAGGGGAAAGGGGTTATACTAACCGTGTGGCTGAAAAGTCTTCTACAGAATGAGTATGAACAATCCTTACTGGGCCGGTTCTTACAGTGTGTTAGGGAGAGTTGATTATATCGAAGGAACAGAATATATGGAGCCTATATGCTTGGATGGTTGGATGATATTGAAACGTAGAGGAATGGTGTAATATGTAGAGTAAAATGGAAGCACAAACCGCTAGGCAGAACTACATTTATATCAGTTTTATTGCTTGCTACATGTTTCGGCTTTAGTGAAAAGTCATCATCAGTTAATTAAAATACATAAAGAAAGATATAAATCAAGTCAAAATTGGACCAAACACAACCAAATTCTATTTATTAAACATAACTACATGTTTCGACCTATTTCAGGTCATCCTCAGGTTCACAATTTGTGATTAAAGCATATTTAGAAAGAAATATGTGTCCTTAAAATGGGATCAATAGAATTTTATGGATATGTATTCCTTCCTAAATATGTTCTAAACACAAATTATGAAAGTGAGGATAACCTGAAATAGGTCGAAACATGTAGTTCTGTATAATAAATAGAATTTAGTTGTGTTTGTTTCGATTTTGACTTGATTTCTATTATACGAACACAATGGTTTAACATCCTTTAAAATTAAAGAAATATTATTTCTAATTGCCTTTTGATGGCTATTCACTAAAGCCGAAACATGTAGCAAGCAATAAAACTAATACAAATGTAGTGACTGACAGTTTGTAATTCCCTTTTACTGTTCATATATCACAACGGCATGCCATTGATAAAGATGTGAAATTTGTTGACTCTTAAAAGTTTAAGAAACCAGCATATGCACTATATTCTCATAAGTAAGTCAATTACCCCTACATATGTTTCGGCTTCAACAAGCCATCTTCAAGGGGGTCAAGCCGAAACATATGTAGGGGTAATTGACTTACTTGTAAGAATATAGTGCATATGTTGGTTTCTTAAATTTTTAATTTGTTATCAAGATGCACGGTGAATATAACGTGAAATTTTGTAGGCTATATTCGTCTGTAAACCTCACTGTCGTATGAGATGTCATACAATCGTTACAGAGAAACCTACTGCCTCCGTCTTCAGGGTATTAGTGGAGACAGAAAGTGTATTCGAAATATTAATATCTACTCGTCCAAAAAACTACAAGTAATTACATGTTTTACAGTCAGACGACGAAATATCAAACATGACTTAGTGTAAGCGTAACAAAGAAATGCTCCATTCCGGAAGATCCATAATATTGGCGCCAAGAAGACACAAAATTGTACATAAGCATTCACGTGTCGAATGTGGAAATTTATTTAGTTACATCGCACATTTATTTACTGTTCTTAACTAATTTTGCTGTGTCTCAGAATGCATAGCGTTGAATGGTAATGAGTAATAAATGGTAATGAAGAATAAATCGAAGTGCATGAGAAAGGAAGAGGTAACGAATTACTTCGAAGCACTATTCCGGAATTTTTCTAAAAAGACTGAAAATAACCCGAAAAACAGGTACGTGGGCAGGGATTCGAGCCAAGGACCGTGTGAATACAAGAAATGTGTGTTACCTACCTACCTACCAGACAGTGACGGTCGGTCAGTTGAAGCAAGAATAGGAACTACTGACACGCACAATGCGTCAGTATCTCTCTCTCTCTCTCTCGACTGAATGACCCCCCTTTCTCAGTTAAATGCATGATTACAGTATTTCTGTTTTAACGTGTGGGGAAATTTAATGGCAACTCAAAAACTTACATGACACCTGACATGAAGAACTTGGAAAGATACGTTATATTACTGTTGGAAAATTTACAGAAGAAAAAGAAAAATCATTAATGGCATGCAATTAGATACGCGGTTACAATGATGAATTGCGCGTCCATAGTCACTGTTGTTTAGAGCCCAGCACTGAGTGCATAAGCGATATAAGACTCGTTATTTTGCTGGCACACGTAAAGGCCTTCACAAGATCGTGAAGCGGCTCCAGTAACCTCGCATTAGGCCGTGCCATGGCTCAGGCGGTTAGTCGCCGGCCTCTCACCACGGAGGCTCGGGTTCGATCCCAGGTCAAGTCCATGTGAGATTTGTGGTGGACAAAGTGGCACTGGGACAGGTTTTTCTCCGATTTGTCGGTTTTCCCTTGTCAATTTCATTCCACTGGTGCTCCATTACTTGTAAAACTTGGTAAAAAAACTGCTCATCTTCATCTTCATCTTCATCACAGGGGTTGCACAATAAGCCTTAAGGCTGCGGTGCGTCCGTAGCTTCTGCTGCGGGGCCCCCTCACCACACACACACAACCTCGCATTGCAATATGCTCCATCCATAACATGCATCCTGACCCTTAACACGGACCTCCACACCACAATTGTCATATCGCCAGTACTTTTTATCAGACTGAAAGATAAGTAGTTTATGCATTTCACACAGTCACAATATTGTAGCTTTATATTTCACAAAAATCGCCTTAAGAAGTCACATGTTTCCAAAGGATAACAATACCTTATATCGTAAGTACCTTTACATCATTTTCAACACTTAGTTTTCCACTTAGTGCACACAACATAAATGATTTCAGGGAAAAATCCAAATTAGGATCTAAGACAACTATATATACATATATTGATAGAGAGATAGATGATAGATAGAGAGCTATATAGATAGACAGACAGAAAAATATACGTGTATATAGATAGATAAATAGGTAGATAGGTAGATAGGTAGGGACATAGGTATATAGATAGATAGATAAAAGGTAAAGCAACCCCATTACAGGCCTTGACAGACCCTTAGGGATCCAGGAGGATGAGACTCCCAGATTTTTCAGACAATCGGCACATGAAGGTGGTAAGGTTGTCAGCCCTACGCACCGGCCGCCTTTACCCCCCAGGAAAGATTCCTGGTTCTCATTTCTGTTAGAGGCTGAGTCGACCCCAGGACCATAGTGCGACCGGAACGATTGTGTCAATGAAATATTCCAGTGACACCATCGGGAATCGAACCCGCGACGTTCCGGTTTGTAGCGTAGTGCCTCAACCTACTACGCCACCGCGCGCCCCAGATAGATATATAGATAGACAAATAGATAGATAGACATAGATAGATAGATAGATAGATAGACAGACAATATATGTATATATATATATAGATAAATAGGTAGATAGATAGGTAGATGGGTAGGTACACAAGTATATAGATAGATAGATATATATTTATAGATGATAGACAGATAGATAGATAGGTAGATAGATAGGCATGTAGATAGATAATAGATAGATAGATAGACAGACAGATAGATAGATGTTTGAATACAAAAAGCGCAAACACAACTGAAGTGTGATGAAAGGTATTCATATAGACATCAATGGTTCAATGTACCATTACATTTAATTCAAATTGTTAATATGGATAAATATAAAAACACGAGTTAACAATTGACTAATTCACACCAACAAATGCACTTCTACAATGCATTGTAGAAGTGCCGAAATACGTATTGCGGTAACCTTTTAATAAAGGAATTAATTACATAACTTGTCTTTGTGCATTTGTTGGTGTGAATTAGTCAATTATACGAAATGCACGTTGAATATAACGTGAAAATAAGTTAACAACATTAGAAATAATGTAAAATTCTGATATATTGCTGCAGTAACTTATATATAGGTCTATGAATTTTTTACATATTTGACGATGATATTCACTTGTGTCTGAATAGGTTTTTTCTCCTTTTTACTTCATTCACCCTGGAATGCTTACTTCAGCCGAAACAAGTAGGACAGTGTATACCGTGAAATAATACGATATATGTTTTGTAACTGCAAGTGCATTTGTTTGGAATTATACTAATAATACGTTTAATGCACGGAATATGAATACTGTTAAGAGTAATATTAACATAATATTGCATTTTTAATAATATAGCATACTTATAATTTTATCTAATCCGTAGCACAACTTCCTTCGTAGGGGAAGTAAAGCCGTCGGTCCCATGTCGTAGATTTACGGCATGTAAAAGAACCTTACGGGCATGAATAGAAATGTTGCGTAAGCCAAATTGCCTCCATTTCTCACTCAAGTCTCCTGACTGCCTGCCAGATGGCTCTGGCGGGCACATCAGGATCGATAGAACACTAGCGCGGCCAGCTGACCAGTCACCAACTGCCACGAATGCTCACGACTTAGTAACCTCGAAAAGAGGAGGCTAGAGGAGGCCCGGGCCCATTTAGGGCTGTTGAGCCATATATTATTATAATAATATAGCATACTTATAATTTTATCTAATAATAAATTTAAATTTTAGATATAATTTTATGATATTTTATATATTCTATGACAGATGCAAAGTAATTTGGCTTTTAATCGTGTGTATGCCATGCATGAAGATGGCAGTAATTGCCAAAACTTGTACAGAATCCGACAGAATATTCTTATGCGAAATTACGAGTACAGAGAATTGCATTAGGACTTAACGCCATTGACACTGATATCAGTATACTAACATTAATAGCTGCTAGTGTCACCTACACCTCTGAAATTTGCATGGCCTTTATGGTAAAAAACAAGAAGATATAAAATTTGAGGTGGTCACTTTTTGATTTAAAATTAAGTTTGCTCAAACAAGCACCACAACAAAAAGACGCATAGGGGAGCGAAGAAACATCTCCATGCTTTATTATCCTCGGTAACTGATGGAAGTGAATATTTGGCATCACTCACTGGCCGGTTTAATCCCCTTAAAACAGCAACAGGTGTCCACTGGATAAGACACTGACCACTATTCCAGTAAAAATTTTTACACTCAGTAGCGTAGTGGTTATTATATAAACCACTTGAAAAAAACGTAAAGCAATTCCTGTACAGACCTGGACAGGCCCTGAGGTTTCCAGGAGTTTGATGCTCCTAGAATTTCTAGACAATCGGCACATGAAGGTGGTAAGGTTGTCAGCCCTACGCACCGGCCGCCTTTGCCCCCCAAGGAAATATCCCTGGTACTTATTTCTGTTAGAGACAGAGTCGACCCCAGGGCCACAGTTTGGCTGGAAGGATTAGATCAATAAAAAATCCCAATGACACAATCTGGAATCGAACCAGCGACCTTCCGGCATGTAGCGCAGTGCCTCAACCAACTGCTCCAACGTGATAAAACCACTTTATTTAATATAAAATAACTTCGAATTTTGTCTACACGATTTATTTATTTTGTATAATTTTCAGGACAAAGAGGTATTATTTCTTCCAAAATCATTATCTGTTTAAATTATTTTACGGAAACACAAGCTTGCCTCTTGAGTAGACTCAATATTTGGAGCATTGGATCAATGTCGTAAATATCAGCTTCGCTACGTCTGTACGCGTTAAAACGGTCCGAGAACAACTGAAAAAATTTTACGTAATATAACAGTGTGAATACAGTTGAAGATATATTCCAATTTTATTTAAAATGGGTCCAAATTAAAGGGGACAAATGAATTTCTACATTCTTCTTTGCATCCTTCTCTAGCTTATGGGAGGGAAAAATGTTTGGAACGTAAGTTGTAGAGGAACATCAAACACACATTTAGATAATGTTTAGTAAACTTTTTATGTACGTTTTACAATTTGTGAGATATTTTAAAAAAAGTGAGAGAACGCTCTGGAATTGTTATGCCATTAGTAGGCATACACATTCTCACTTGTTAAACATTTATGTTTAATACACTAATGATGATGCAAAGCGCGCTAGTACCGCAAACTGGCACTTATAGTGTCGTTCCATTTTGCAAAGATCTTTCAAAACACGGACTCTGAAAGCAGATAGGCTACCTGCATGACTCATATTGCCTTAACTCACGGCACAGGGCAGCAGCAGGATCCTCGCAACGCCATTCAACAAACAGCTTCATCAAAACGTCAAGCCATTACACACAGAAGCATGTAACATGGACATCCTAAATACGTCTCACAGCGTCGCAGAACAGAGAATTATTTTTACTTGGAGACCGGATGGAGCCTCTGCGACGTGTCTGCAGACGGGACAGCTTCGCCAGAGATAGTATGTTCCGACCGCAACAGCCTGTCTGCCTTGTATATGGTAGAACTGAAAGTTACGTCCACCTTGCAAGTATATTTCCTGCTTATTTGCTTATATATTTGGTCGGTTAATTAGCAAGATGCTTGGTTCGACATCTCCCTGCGCAGCACACAGTTGATTGAGGTCTCCGTTCTTCTAGGATAAGGCGCTGCGTTAGTAGATGATTGGTGTCCGACGTTTCGAAAAAATGATCTCATCTTCAAGGGTCGAATATCTAGTGGAAAATATCAGCAATCAGAGACCTCTGCGAAAGCCTAAAAAATTAGCATTCCAGGTTTCTGGCATATGAAACTAATGTAGATTGGTATACAGAGAAACTACCAAAGTTTCAGAGGAGCTTACTGTCTCCATAATCAAGGTAGTTCCAGAAGATGGTGGTAGCAAACTCCCATACGACTGTCATATTCGTCGGCGCACCCGCAAGAAATTTAATACTCACATAGGTCTTTAGGTACTTAGGACTACAAGAACGTTTTTCATAGCTTTTCATAGTTTTTCATAGCTGGATGGTCCTTTGGTTGTTCAGGGGACTGATTAAACAGATAGTAACTTCAAATGTTATTTTATTACTCAGATGATATTTGTGGCTCACTTCTATCCTGGATAGGGAGATATCAGGTTCATCCGAAACGTCAGTAACCTATGACGAAACTATATTACGTCACGAACTAAGAGGGAAAATTATAATTCCGACAATCGAACGTATCTCAGTTCTCACCCATATAAAAAAGTAACTAACATGCTTAATTAGTCTTACTAGCTAATTAATGGTTCCTGTAATTAGGCCCAATGCCTTTTAAGTTGATAGCATCTGTCAAGATTTAATCAGGACCGGTAAGTTCCTCAGAAAATTTTGTGGGCATAAACGCCTGCGAAAGTACAAAGATCACACAGTCTTACCTATTTCCTTAGTTCCCCACTTAGTTCGCTACTTATGCGGAGGTCACCGCAAGGAGTATAATGGATTTACTCTCCCCCTCCACGTCTTGTACAAGGTCATAAAGTTTCCTCGAGCGTAATTTAATACATTTCTATCAAGTCGATTAGCCATTCCGTTCAAACTAATTTTGGCAGCGAAAATCACGTTGGCGACAAGCACTTTGTGCTGGTTTTACACAGGGAAGAGAGCGTTAGAGTGGCACACGACAGTAGGCAGAGCAGGCAAAGCTTATTCCTCCAACACATCGGACTTCCTTCTGTGGACTCAATAAAACTAATGAACCCAGTTTTAGGGTAGAAGTCGGCACCCATACAAGAAAATGGGCTGCAGTTTTCGCACAAAATTTCGTAGGCGTAACCACCTAAGAAACGATGTGTGGTGTCATAACCCAGATTACCAAAAACTGAATTACTTAGGTGCCTCTTTAATTTATTAGCTAGTAAAGTATTTCCTATCTTATTCTCACCTATTTCTACCTACTCATTGTAGGTGTACAGGGTTATTGTTGCATTTGATCACAGTCAATGACATACACACACGGTAGGACTCCTCTGGACGAGGGATCGCCTCGTCGAAGAGACCCCTACCTCAACATACAACATTCATAAAAGACAGATATTCATGCCACCGGCGGGATTCGAACCCGCAATCCCAGCAAGCGAGCAGCTGCAGACCCACGCTTCAGACCGCGCGGCCACCGGCTAGCAAAGCCATGCGACACAAAGTAGGTCTTCTAGTGTACCTATTATACTGTATTAAGTTTATAGCTCACGCCAGACAGCAGTTTCTCGCCGCAGAGCCTCGAGTTCAGTTCCTGGTGACTTCACGAAAAATTCATGTTGGCCGAAGTGGCGTCGGGATTTATGTCTCCCTCTGCCAATCACTATTCCAACATTGCTCCATACTAATCTATCACCCTGACAAGGCAGCACCTTATCACATCGAAAGCTTAAAGTGTGGGGCTTCAGCTGTGACCTGCACTTGACTGATCACAGAGCCAGGCACTTTTCTTAGTTCGCGTTTGTTCTTAACATGACGATACTTACGTATGTACGAGTATAAGCAATAATAAGATATTTTACAGAAAGCGAAATTAAGCGTCTGACAAACGAGCTGTGACTTTGCTGCCATCTGGTAGCCGAGTGTCTGATGCTTCTTGTCTCCACCGTTGTGTAACAGAGGGCCTGCAGTACGTTTGTATAACGAAATGTCTACTAGGAATCTGAGTTACACCAAACTAAGATAAAGATACGAGTTGCCGATCCCAGTGGCCGTGTGGTCTAAGGCGTGGGTCTTCGGCCGCTCGCTTACTAGGATCGTGTGTTCGAATCCCACCGTGGGCATGGATGTTTGTGTTGTGTTTGTTGTAAGGACGGTAGTATGGAACGTAAAGTGACATGAAGGACGAAAGGATTTAAACAGTACAAAAATGGATCAAAGGGGAAAAACCCCGGACAGGCAAAAAAAAATCCCACCCGGGGCATGGATGTCTGTCTGTTGTGAGTGTTGTGTGTTGTCAGGTAGAGAGGTCTCTGCGACAGGCTGATCCCTCGTCCAGAGGAGTCCTACCGAGTGTGGTGTGTCTCAAATATGTGTGACCATGAAACTTCGACGAAACGAGGAGGCCCTGGCCCATATAGGGCTGTCGAGCCATAATAAAAAAAGGTACGAGTTAATGTACCTCTTTACGGAAGAAACGTCTTTGTGTGTCCATTTACACGCTTATCTGTTTCATCATCAAATTTACTGAATAAATTAATAGAAATTATCACACAACTTTGAATCTTTGACTCCTAAACTTCTACTTTAGTGTTGACTAAAAAAAGAAAATACTACGCCTTTGGAACTGAAAATTGTAAGAGGGCTATTGCAAGTTTCCTTTTTATTATTTCTGTAACACCTGTTGGTACACAGTGTTTGTAGTGTTGCCAGCTTGGGCAGTAATATTTACACTGTTTTGAATGCCGTCTTTAGCGCACGCATTATGCAGCCGTTCCATAAAGAGGACTCTTCTGAAATGATAAACGAAAATTTGTAAACTGGAATAAAGAAATATTAAATTAAACACTTACTGTCCTGAGGTGTAACACCATTAGTTTACATATAGGTAACTTACAATTTACCGCCGAGAGAGTTAATATCAAAACCAATAAATAGGAATTCTTACTCATAAATATTCCTGGTTATCGAACCGAAGGTATGTGATGTGTATTATGTGCCCGCAATGAGCAGCATGGTAATTGCCTTGTAACTGTAAATTAGATCGATTTGTTTATTGACCTATAAGGTTTGCTAGTATCTATCAGACTGACAGAACATAAGGAACTACAGTAAAGAAGTCACAAATTATACTCCAACAAAATGCACTATATTTTCACTGTTTATTCTTTAACCCCATATAAGAAAAAGGCAGCCCTCAACAAACAGCTTTATACAACTCATCTCGAATGTGCTAATTATTAGCAAGAATCTAGGTTTTGTATGGAAAGGTCAATAAACCAAAAGATTTATAACATGAATGACATACTGTACAATAAACGTAACAAAAAACTCGACATATTACGACACACAAAATGTAAACAAACAAAACAGCACGAAGAACACAACACAAGGACGACAACAACCTTCTATACACGTATCAAGAACACGTCAAGTATTACGTTCAACAGATAAGAAAGGGTTAAAGAATGAAAAGTGAAAATATAGTGCATTTCGTTGGTGTGTAATTTGTGAGTTGTTAAACAATGCACGGTGAATATAATATACAATTTACAGTAAATAAGTTTTTGTATATTACAGGTATTTGAAGTCTAACAGAAAATTTGAAAAAAAAAAGTAACCGTAATTTGAAATTATTATTAAAGTTCACGAAAAACCACTCAAGTTTATTTGTGTTTATATATAGTATAAGTGAGCTCAATGAGCAGATGGCAGTATAGAAGGCAACAAAGCCGAAGGAATGGAATTGAAAATGTAAGAAAAATGGGAAGAAAGTCGGCTGTAAATCGAATTGCATTTTCATCAATGTGAGTGAGGCAAAAGAAGACAGACCTTAAGGCCGGAAGAGGAAGGGCAGACTCTTTCAGAGCAGAGTAGATGCAAATGCAGACGTGTGAGGCTCCGTCCATCATACATATGTAGATGCAGGTGCCTGCCCGCTAGCACGAACTTCCGCACTCTGCCAAATTTTCAAACGAGGTGAGAGATAAAAGTGACAATAGAGTTGGAAATTGAATCGTCCATTACACAACTTTATATTTTCAAAGCATAAAGTTAGCCTTTTTTAAGACTTCCATACGCTGGTCTTCCTTTTCCTAGTAAAAATTCTGGTTGCAACAACGTGGATTTTGCACTCCGCGCCCTCATACGAGCAAGACTTAAATAAGTGAAATATCATCATCTTTTACATATAAAACGCATCTCGCTTTTAGTTTTAAACGTTCTGGGATTTAAGTTTGTCTAACTAATATTTATAAGATCAATTACTACTTCACACTGAACTTACGGCCTCCGCATTACAGAGAAAGGTCGGTTAAGGCTGTTAACCAGACTCACTGTTTATAAAGAAAGCAGAAATATGTATGGAGAAAATACAGATGTTCAAAATTTCAAAGCAGGAGGTAAGTACATAGTGGCTTTAAAGGAGTAATTGCTTTGGAATTGCTGGAATTTTATCTCTAGTTTCTTATTTATGAGAAATTATATTATATGTCTCAAAGTCCCCGTATGTTTCGACTAAAATCATGAAATTTTATGAAACTTGTTACCAAATAAACAACACGATATGTTCAGTTCAGCACAACTTACATTTAGTATCAAATGTCTACTCGGTACACAACATGTTTCGGCCCTAGGACCATCATCTGGTGTGCAATATAAGACTCAGTATAAGGTAAAAAAATGTAATCTGTACTGAGTCTTTTATGGCACACCTGATGATGGTCCTAGGGCCGAAACATGTCGTGTAGACATTAGATACTAAATATAAGTTGTGCTGAACTGAAAATATTGTGTTGTTCATTTGATTGTGAGATGGATTGTGTTAAATTTATTCAAACATGTTACGAATGGAATAAAAATTATAAGCCACGTTGCCTTGTATGTTAAAAGGTTCACACAAAAATGATAAACACATTGGGAGATGTGCGAAATGTCGAAATATTAAATATTATAAATTTCCTGAAAAATTATTGGACAACACTGCCGGAATTTACAAGAATAATATGGACTGCAAATGTCAAATTTTGTCAAGGTCAATTCTCTACGTTATAAAACGGGTAACCTCAGATACGAGAAGAATATTACAGAATTCATTGGCGCTAAGCACATGCAATTATGAATAGATTTGGGTCATGAACAAAATCGAAAATTTTGCGTGAAGCATTTTTTTCTTTATTTTGTAATCACCGTGCACCTTTTCACAGTCACTATTTACATACACCAACTGGATGCATCTATATTTAAAAAACTGTATAGTTTTTTAAAACATATTTAAAAACTTTATAAAACCCGACATATGTTTCGGCTCTTCATAGAACCATCTTCAGGGATTTATTGTCGTTAAAACTGCACATATTAAAACGTCTTTTACATTTTAATATATGCAGTTTTAACGATAATAAACCCCTGAAGATGGCTCTATAAGAGCCGAAACATATGTCGGGTTTTATAAAGTTTTTAAATATGTTTTAAAAAACTATACAGTTTTTAAATAAAGGTGCAGCCAGTTGGCGTGTGTAAATAGTGACTTTTTTTTCTGTATTTGCGAATGTTTGAAACCATGGTAAATATAAGACATCTGAAGTTATATCTGACAAATTCAAAGTCGCCATAATTTTGACCAGTGTAACTTATACACCGAAATGTATCATAAAATTAATACTTATTAATTTACAATTATACATAGCCTCACAATTATCGGCCTATTTTAATTAAGGCATTTGATGAATGTACCTATATGATAACATATGAGGTGATCAACGTGGTGACTATGAAATTTACGGCTTTTTTGGTTGTGGCGCCTCGTAATCTGGTACCTCCATCTTCAGGGTCGGAAAACCTATTCTTCAATACAAAAATTTCCATGGAGCAGATTCCTTCTCGAGAAACTGACAAAATCTTAGCTGGCCCTCCATTTATGGAACCCAGAGATTCTGTAGGTTATTCACAAGATTCCGCCACTGAACCCAATCCTGAGCCAATAAAATGCATCCAGTTTTTCACACTATCATTAGTTAATATTAATATTATCCTTCCATCCAGACCGAGTCCTCTAGGTGTTCGCTTTCATTACGATTTCCATAAATATCATGTATGCTTATATCAATCCACCCATTGATGTTATATAACCTACCAAATTAAGATTCTGTAAAAATTTTTCACTATCTTTCTTAGATTCAAATGCAGGCTTACTCCTTTGTACCCTGTTCTCAAACAACCTCAGTATATGTCACTTGTTTTGGGCGAGGGATTAAGTTTCATGCCTATATAAATTAGCAAGGTTATTGTTAAGAATGAATAAAAATGTTGCGTAAGCCAAATTGCCTCCATTTCTCATCCAAGTCTCCTGACTGCCTGCCAGATGGCTCTGGCGTGCACATCAGGATCGATAGAACACTAAGCGCGGCTAGCTGGCCGGTCACCAGCTGCCATGAATGCGCATGACTTAGTAACCTCGACAAGAGGAGGCAAGAGGAGGCCCAGGCCCATACAGGGCTGTTGAGCCAAGAATTATTATTATTGTTAAGAACATTTGAGTGTGTATGCTTTCTGATAGCAAACAATAAGTCAAAATACTCTAAGTGAATTGTAGCAAACATTTACGAATTTGATATGAAAGTTGCTCTACTACTGCAGTGTTTATTTCTTACCTTTTTCAAATGCAAATTATTGCTTTCAACGAAGTTGTCTTTCATTATAATTATTACACTTCAAATTATATATAGTTTCTCTGCATTTATTTCTAACCCACTCTTCATTCTAGCTTCTAGTGTTAAGTTCTGTTTTTTTTTTGTGATTTATTTAGAGGTTTCGCAAATTCTTGCATATTTCATTTTACAGAATCTTATTAAAGTTTTTACAGTGCAAGCGTTCCTATAATTTCCCAGCACATAACTGATATTCAGTTTTCTATATGAAGAAAGTCTCCTTTGGAGAAGCGTGGAAGGGGCAAGTTTGTAACTTTTGTTCACGTCAGCAAGCTTCTTGTGGGTAAAATTACAAGTTACATCAACCACCATGGGAAGGGCGCTCTGGAATTTAAGAAGGAAGCCAACATGGCTGACACTATAATAATAAATAGGCGGTATCAGATATCTGAGACACACTTGTTCCTCTTTCCACACTAGCAACATGTAGCAGAGTCAGAGTGCCTGGTGCCACGAGATGGCTGATTCATCCCTTGGCGTAACGCGATAGATAAATTTACTTAAGTTAATTCTGGAATGGATAAGTTTGTTTGTAAAAGACAAAAAAAAGGAAGGCAATCAAAATTTTTTTTTTTTTGGAAGGGTTGAAGACAAAATTCAAGAATGCGAAAACCTAAATTCGGAGTTTAAAAGAAGCCATGAAATATGAAGGTGGAGTAATAATGCAATAAAGCATATTAAATGAATGCTTTAATGTGACTGTACCAAACGGTAGGGCAACTTTCCTGACGGTTACGCATTAAATGATTATTATAAATTCCGTACTCGGGAAAACATATTTTATATGTTTTTATTCCAAAACTATTATAAAATGAAGCAAAAATACTAAATAATCTTTCTTTCAATACGAAGAAAAGGAGCATTTTTAATTTCAACGGCTTCAAGAGGTCAGTACACGGGCTTTTTTACATACAAACAAATAACACAATACAATGAAAAATACAATATTAAAAAGACAGCAGTAACCGCTGAGAAAAAAAAACAGGAGTGAGTTTTACCTTTCACTTTATGTTTATTTTTAATTATTTTTGTAAACCTGTATCTATTATTCTATTAAATTTATTTCTTAATAAACTTTTACATCACACAGTACATTTTGACTAGTATGGCTGGACTGTTATGGCAGACATTATCAGGTAACACAGGCAGTCAAGTCATTCCCATACTCACATTCTTCCCTTGTGTTCAGAAGGAACTGGCTTGGCAATAAAATTGATTAAATGATTCACGTAACCCTTAATTTTTTACTTGATATAGGGTCTCAATGCAATCAAGTTAGGGAAAAAAAATAGTATTACGCTGGATGTATGACCACACAAAGCTTCACGCTACCGGATTCTCCCCAGTTACTACCAATAAGCCGTTTTAATAGTCCTCAGCGCCCTCAGTACCTTTTTTTTTCAATGGCTCGACAGCCCCTTGGGGGCCTAGGCCGCCTCATTTTTCGAGGCTTCACGATCACACTTTTTAGACACACCACATTCGGTAGGACTCCTCTGGACGAGTGATCAGCTCGTCGCAGAGACCTCTACCTGACAACACACAACACTCACAAGAGACAGACATCCATGCCCCCGGTGGGATTCGAACCCACGATCCTAGTAAGCGAGCGGCCGCAGACCCACGCCTTAGACCGCACGGCCCTCAGTACCTAGGATATATATATATCTATACCTTTTTCTTACAATGACTAATAGACCTACTATCACCTTCCAATATATTGACCTGTCCTCATGAAACACCCTGTATAATATCGATGGTAGATAAATCGATATAAATGTGGAATGATAATTGACCAGATAAAACCGAAATATTCGAAGAAAGGAACTGGTCCCACTGCAAATTTTTCTACCAAGGAATCCATATGAATTACCCCACGAAAGAAGGTGGAGATCTACAGTGACAAGATGGTGACCAGCTGCACGTGATCTGTGGTTTTGGTACAGATTGCGGTACTAATAACACGCTTACAGTAGTCCTTCTTGTAAAGAACGCGTAATGAATGGGAGGACGTTTGTACGTACGTTAATTTCAGCATGCGTCAATCTGAATTGTTACTAGTTCTTACTACCGACGGCCTCGCGTCACACATACCTGCTTTCTGGCTGCAGATATGTTCGGCTGTGCGCCGAAGCCTGTTTGTGACACATGACGCCATCTGTCAGCCTCTTACAGTAACTAAACTGCATGGAATTTCAGAAGTCTGGGGATTGAAAAGACGGACTAGACCATAATGGGAATATTCTACTTTTTGTTATTACACGGAAATAAACAATTGAAACACTAGTCTATGAAACTTTATATAACGAGAAAGAAAAAGCAGTTAATCAAAATTCAACGCTGACAATTTTATTTCATATCAAAATATACTATATGTTTCGGTCCACGTGGCCATCATCAGGTACTCGCTCTTAATAAAAGTACTGAAGAAAATCACGTATAAAAAGATATAATATTAATAAGAGTGAGATCTCTTTGCTCTTTAAATGCAAATACGGATTAAAATGTTTTTGTCCAATTAGACGAAAGATGGGATAAATCTGAAATAGAAATATGATATAAAGAATTGGTTTAAAATGATACTCCTTTCAATCTAGGTGTATTGCTGCTTCTTATCCTCAATTCATGGTAGATGAGAACGTGCTGTAGCAAGTTTGGTTCACGATGCTATAGAATATCTTAAGATAGTTCAAAATAAGCACAAAAATAAATACGTTACAAAATAAATTTCTTATGTTTACGAACTTGAACATGTGTTCCTTTGGTCTGTTTTCGGTGCGGAGGCACTCCTGCTACCTACCTACACATTACCCTCCGAAACACAACCACGCGGACACACATTGACTTTGAAAACGTAACTAAAAGAATTTGTTTTGGTAAAGAATTATTTTCGTGCTTAATTTTAAGTAACGCCAGATATTATTTGATATCTCTAAAGCAATTTGTTAAGGCAAGTTTTCATCTGCCTTAAATTGAAGATAAGGCCAACAATATATATATTTAAAAACAGGTATCATCTTCAAATAAATTCTTTATATCATATTTGAGTGTCAGATTTATCCCATGTTTCGGCTAGTTGGACACAACAACATGTTAAACCTGTACATGTATTTTGTAAAGAATAATATGGCACTGTTAGTAATATTTTAACTTTGTATATATAATTTTCTTTAGTACACTTTTAAGAACGGGTACCTGATGGTGTTCACGTAGGCCGAAACACGTAGTACAGTTTTATATTAAATAAAATGTCACCTTAATATTATAAATCTCCCGTGCAGTTGATACACATGTAACAAGTTTATCGCCAACAAATTGCACAATTCGTAAACATAGAAGTACTCGTATATGTTTCATGTTGTATTATGATATTTTAACATAATGTCAAAACACATTATACATTTATGCCTTAACAGCATAATTGCATTATATATATTTTACCACTTACAATTGACAAGCTGTACAATAACGCCGTATACGTCTATAAGTAGTAATACGCCATGAAGATGGCTATGGACTCTAGTCGAAACATGTAAGAGTGCTTCTATATTCAAGAATTAGTGTAACTTGGTAATAAAATTGTCAACGTTGAGTTTCAATTGACGGCCTTTTTCTTCCTTCTTATATATATCACAATCCCAAAGGATATTCACAACACAACACGACATTGTAACTTGTACGTCCTGTATAATGAAAGTGTGAAACTTTGTCTCCCTTCCTCAAGGAAGAAGATGGATTGAGAGTAAGTGGGAACAGGACGCTGAGAGGTATATTTGGTTCTAAGATGAATAAAGTAACAGCATTATATACAGCATTGCGTAATGAGGACTTACATAATTTGTATTCGTCACCAAATATTCTTATGCTGATAAAAACAAGAGCGTCCAACCAGCGTAATATAGAGTCCGCAGAGAGGAAATGTGAAAAGCGTATATAATTTTAATTGGGAAAGCTGAGTAGAGGGAAATTAGAGAGATTTAAACGGATATTATATGATAATATTTAAACGGGTCTTAAAGAAATAGTGTGAGATAGTGTGAATTGGATTCATGTGGCTCTGGATAAGGTAAAGCTGTGAAAGGTCACGAGTCATTCTTTGACGTAAGGACGGGGAATTCCATAACCTAGTGAGTGACTGTCAGCTTCTCACTGAAGACCAAGCGCCATGTAGCCAGTCGCTTACACATGTCAAAAATGTTATGGTAATACTAAAATTGGTAGTTTTAAAAATTAATTCAGATATGCTATTTCAAAATCTGAAATTTCTCTTATATATTAATATATATACAGTTTATGTATCTTGAATTTGAACCAAAATAGCCTTGTTTTTTCCATTTCGCAATTTTTTTTCTGCGGTTTCTTAAAATATTTGTCACACTGCGAAATTTGAGGAATTTAATGCTTTTTTAATTCAAATATGTTATTTTCAAAGATGTTATTATCCAAATTTCGCACTAAATATAAAATAAAATATTGCATATACTGCAAAATCTAAACTGACCAGATTTCAGGCTTCCGCCGCGATGTTGTTGAAATCTGCGGTCTTCTGGGGTATTACACGGCGTCGTGTGCTAAATGTTTACCGACGTTTCGGGACAACGTATCGGTTCCATCCTCACGGGTCAAGAGTCCGACTGGGAAAGCTCGGACTCTTGACCCGTGAGGATGGGACCGATATGTTTTCCCGAAACGTCAGTAAACAATTACCACATGACGCCGTGTATTACCCCCAGAATACCGCATATTTCATAAACTGACCATCCTTCCCGATTTTTAAAAACAGTCTTTTTTGTACATAAATATAAGGTAATTTTTTGCATTTTATCTTCTTCTGAAGTCTTCTATATAGTAGGATCTAAATATTGAGAGATGTTGAATTATTTGTACCAACAAATGCACTAAGACAGTTTTTTCACTGTTTTCTTTATTATAAGGATGCCCCAATACGCATTTCGGCAGTTATTCTGCCTTTCATCAGGGGGTATTTTAAGTGAGTTTTTACGTAGACCAATTCTTTGGTTACGTCATAACAGTGAGTCAGTATTTGTTACCACATCGTATAAAATTTTGTAAAATTAGTGGTATTGTTAGCTGCTAAAAGTTATTAAATTTTAAAAATCACAATAAAATCAAGTAGTATATTATACTACCCTCTATAGTATAATTATTAATTAATGGCAGCGTGGTAATATTTTCTGCG
This sequence comes from Reticulitermes speratus, assembly GCA_021186555.1. Classification (NCBI taxonomy): domain Eukaryota; kingdom Metazoa; phylum Arthropoda; class Insecta; order Blattodea; family Rhinotermitidae; genus Reticulitermes; species Reticulitermes speratus. Next base: position 4,348,846 of record JAJKFL010000330.1, read on the forward strand.
TGTATTCCAGTTATCTGTGTGTTATGTGATGGTAGGACCTCCTTTAGGACCATTATCCACCATTAACCACATAGACAGGAGGAAAGGAGGTCCTACCAACAACATAACACACAGATAACTGGAATACACGATGAAAATAGGACCACGCTGCCATTAATTAATAATTATACTATAGAGGGTAGTATAATATACTACTTGATTTTATTGTAATTTTTAAAATTTAATAACTTTTAGCAGCCTAACAATACCACTAATTTTACAAAATTTTATACGATGTGGTAACAAATACTGACTCACTGTTATGACGTAACCAAAGAATTGGTCTATGTAAAAACTCACTTAAAATACCCCTGATGATGGCAGAATAACTGCCGAAATGCGTATTGGGGCATCCTTATAATAAAGAAAACAGTGAAAAAACTGTCTTAGTGCATTTGTTGGTACAAATAATTCAATTATAAAAAGATGCACGGTGAATATAAAGTGAAAAATTAAGAGATGTGTCTGATAGGCTGCAATATTGAAACACATTTAAAATTATACGCATGAAGACAAATTTAACGACATGCAGTGGTCACTGAGTGGGATCCTCATAGCTCTGCAGAATACTCATTTGTTTCTTAACGTCATGGACGCTAGTTTCAAGCGACAAACAATGACGTCTGGAAGACGCTATAACTTTAAAATTGTAGCCGCACATATTCAGACTCGACATGCAATAACGTGATACAGTGAGGGTGTGGTGAAGGGTGCTGATAGCTCAGGAAACACCGCGTTTCCTGAGGTTAATGGAAGCCAAATTAAGGAAACTCTATCGGAAGAAGGAAAAGGAAGTGCGGAGTAAAGGGGAGAGAATAAGTAAGGAAAGGTGACTAAAGAAGACAGAGGAACAGACGTGGATTGTCACTGGAATACAACATAAATACAATTTTATTTTAGTATACCTATTAATTGTGTTCAAGATGAAGTCAAATAATCAGGGACATCCCTAGGTCGCACACTTGTGCTTATAGTTTAATCGTTTGCTGTTAATTAATTAACTAATTAATTAATTAATATTGACCAATTTCCTTCAGTCTTCAATATATTTCGATAGCAAAACATTGACGACGCCCACATTACAACACCTCACTTCTTCCACCATTATACGTTAGAAGCCCTCTTAACTGGTCTGGTTAACCGTCGACTTAGACGAATGATCGAACGCATTCGAACAGAACGTTTTACAAAGCACCAGTTTGAGCCGATTAATTTCTCATATCAAGAGTGAAACGCATAATTCACGTCCTGTAAGCTAGCTTAAATGGGATTGTAAATAAATATTATTTTTCCTCCTTCCTACCATGGAACAAACATTCAAAGCCCAGAGATATACATTTTCTTACGTATTGTTTCAAAATGTAGGATAGCCACAGCTCTTAAAGGAACGTACAAGTAATTGAGTAGTGCTTATGGATGAGATTAGAGATTGTTATCACAAATTATATTAGAGATTGTTATCACAAATTATATTAGAGATTGTTATCACAATCTCTAATATAATTTAATATTTTAATTTGAGTGTTATTCATTGTGTAAAGTTTTAACCACTAGATAGAGTACTGTCATATTGACAAGGAAAGTAATCATGTCTGGGCGAAAAACGTATTATGTATTATATTATAAATATATATTATAAGTTATTTATTATATTATTATATAATATAATTATATATATAATTATATATTTATTTATTATATATTATAAATGTAGGGTTGCTGTGTAAAGTCACTGAATATTATTTCGCAAAGCAAAAATTTGTACTTGTTAAAGAGAGCAAGCAAGTGATTCATTAAAAGGCAGCGCACAGAATAGGAACAGGGATATCGCGAGTTTGAATCTCGACCCAGATCCGGCCACTCGGACCACATTTAATTGTGGATACCGTCAGTAGCTTTAGGCGAGTTGTTTTATATCAATATTTTAAAAGGGGCACTACAAATTATTTTCAAAACTTATCAAGAACATTCATGCCGCTGACTGCCGCTAAAGAAAAAAAAATGTGTTTGAAAACAGACGTCAAGAAGTCTAAGAATTATTGAGACTTAAGTTCTTCTGAATCATACTAACATAGTCACTTCATAGCTCGCAGAAAACGCACAGCGCCTTCATCATAAATCCAAATCTGTTAAAAACCTCTGTTTATTGTCAGAATCGTATGAAATATGTAACTATAATATGTGACAAATTGCGGGGCTTTTACGTGCGTTCGGAACATTGAGAAAAGCGATTATTATCTTCGTTATGTCCATCCGTCCGCATGGAAAAAGTTGGCACCCGCTAGAAGGATTTTAAAGTAATTTGACATTTGAGAATTTTTCGAAAAAATCTGTTGACAAAATTTAATTTTGATTAAAATCTGACAACAATAACGGGTACCTTAAATGAAGACCTATGTACATTTATGATAATATCTTGCTGAATTCTTCTTAGAATGAGAAAACTTAGAGACAAAATTTGTGCAGAAAAATTAAACCACACATTTTATGTTCAATAACTCTTTTCTTTTCTCCGAAAATCACGCCGTTTATGAGATAATGTGGAAAAACCACAAAATTCATTTTTTTGCTTCTCCACTACAACAATGGTTACGCGAACACGCCACAATGTCACATTATACGTATATTGCTTATTTTGTTGAGACAGCTAATTGTATCATGTGTACTCCATATACTAAATAAATATTACAGCTGCTGATTTTCCTGTTGTAGTAACAACAAATAATAGATCTGACGCAAGCAAAGCCTAGTGTTTTCTGCCCACCCAATATCCACCCCTCTCTCGCCCACTCTGGCTCTTCTTACTAGAGGCTTATATCCTATTTTCTGCATTTCTTACTTCTCTTATCCTCCATTTTAATATTTCACTGAGAATTCCCTATGTAGACTCCACACGCTGAGATTTCCACGCTATGCGAATATTTGAAAACGACTGTGAATGGTTCCTGAAGGTGTCTTAAATCTATTAGTAATGCATCCCGTGAAGGACGTATGGGCGAAATAGTCCTCTGCTCACAAGGAATAGTGGACTTTATAGTAGGTAGAAACAAGCAGATTTCACTGAGATGTACGTATACTAACCGTTTCGAACACTGCAAGGTTTTCCTGAACAACCATCCTCATGTTGGACACCTGACATAGCCCATAGGATGGGAGATAATTACACGGATGTACTGTCATGTTCGGATTGTCACCTTATGATGCATCAGCAAAAATAAAAAAAAGACAGAGAAGCAAAACGAAAAGCAGAGTGGTGCATAAAGATGAAAAGACAGGACAAACAGAGACAGGAGAAAATACAGGAAATTTAAATAACAAATAAAACAAAATAAACGTAAAGGAAAAAAGAATGAAAGAAACAGAAGAAAGTAAAGGAGGAACAAGACAGGTAATGTACATATAACGTAACATTGAGGCGCGTTCGCTTAACCATTGTTGCCGAGGAAAAGCAACAAGTGTTACAAATTCTGAGTGTGTGTCTGTAGCCTTATTTATCCAGTATGCAAAACGCATGCGCCGTATTATATTGTCATCTGTGGCCTGTCCGGCTGTACCATATTTTTCCACATTTTCTAATAACAGGCAGGAATTTTGGAAAAAAAATATTGATTATAAAACAAGTGTTTGATTTTCTCTAGAAATTTCATCTGAAACATTTCCGACTCTCAGAAGAATTCAGGGGTATTGTCATAAATGTACTTAGGTCTTCATGTAAAGTACCCGTTATTCTTGTCAGATTTTAGAGAAACTTGAATATTCTAGACAGATTTCTGAAAAATACTCAGATGTCAAATTTCATGAAAATCTGTCAAGTGGGAGCCGAGTTGTTCCATGCGGATGGTCGGACAGACAGACAGACAGACAGACAGATATGACGAAGCAAATAGTCGCTTTTCACAATTTTGCGAACACGCCTAAAAATCGCGAATAGGAAGAAAGAGGAATGGAAAGTATTAAATGTAAATAAAGAGACGCTCTCTCATTTATATCTCATAGACGCTGAAGTCTCATTAAGATTGCACCTTGCGGTCTAACGAGTAATTCTGCGGCCGCTTTATTGCTGGGATCGCGGGTTCGAATCCCTCTGAAGGCATGGATTTTCATCTCTTTGTATTTGTTGTGTGTTGTGTAGGTAGCGGCCTCTGCTACGAGCTGATCTCTCGTTCAGAGAAGCCCTACCGTGTGTGTGTGTGTGTGTGTGTCTAATTGTGTGTGAAATAGAAACCTCAACAGTGAGGCGTCCTAGGCTCGAGTTTGGCTGTTGCGCCACTGAAAAAAAAACCGATTAATCCTGTTTAACAAAACAAGCAGTGCTTATTTTGAGAATAAAAAACGTAAATAAAATGACGCATAACGCAGAGTTTCTTTCATGTTACAGCAATTGGTACGTATAGTTACCACCGTACTGAAAATGGTGAACAACTTGACACCTAGAAGTTCATCCAATTGACGTTTAAATTTCAGTTTTCACTTAAGAGTAAGTTAGAAGGGTCAGTTGTTTAATGAGGTTCTGGGAAATAATTGGTGCGGATTATGAGAACCATATAATAAATACAGCGCGGAAAAATGTAAGTTCCTTATTGTTGCGGCTTATGTATATATATATATATATATAGTGGCACCGTATTTTCTAAGTTGTCGTCTCTTAGCTATAGCATTTTATTGCTTTGCTTTCCACCACTGGCGATTACTAACTTCATAAAAGTGTTTCTTTAAAGAAGCTGTTAGTTACTTAGCTGGCAAGCAACTCCCTCTCTGTCGTGGATGTTGAACATACGTTACGTGTTCACAAAATTCCGTCTGGACTTTCTCCTCACCCAGTTGAACACAGTAAATACCGCCACAGCCTACATCCTTATGTTCAGTTCTATTATTATACTCCCGTTTTATCTCAAATTCTTACGAGAATTCTTCTCTTCAGGTCTTCTTCCAATTAACACTTTGCATTTATCGTTTGCCCCGTACATGTTTTATGTATCAGGCGGGCACAAACACGAATTTCAAAATCAATATCACCGCGACTGAGATCGTCTTTAGTATCGCCACAAACGGACCATTTAAAAGCTTCATAAAGTCCTGGTTCATTTGAATACATTAAAAACCGGCAAATATTTTCCATACTGGTAGTAGTGAAAGGCCAGAAACCGAGATGGTAAGCGAAGACGAAGAGGAACCAGTTGCTATGGTAACGAGGTAGCCTTCGTCTTTCCTTCATAGCATCGATCTTTTTTAAAAGGAGTCAGGGTGACAGTAAGGTGCAGAGAGGTGGGGGTCGGGTAAAAGGGGGTGTATGGGCGATGGGTGGCTGCTTTGCACAGAAGAAGCTTAAAAAATATTTACATGGTGTCCCCATGTCATCCACCTTACTTCTTACCTTCTACCCGTCTCTCTCACATAAGATGTCGGCGCCCGAGAGTGTGGACCTGCTATTCCGAGCACAGCAATTTCAGACCGATTACCGGTATGACCACGAAAGTCGTTTTACAGTGCCTAATATATGATATACGATATAAATTTCTGTAGGTTTCTGTTTTCTGCTACCTACCGCGGACTTATTACAGAATACCGTAATATATTTTAAGAGTTACTCCATACTCCAGCTTATAACTTCACACACGGCACCTACTGGCTGTTAGAGTAACGTGCAGTCATTGCTGTAAATTTTGAGGATACGTTTCGAAACTTGTCAAAAAGTTTTATTACATGGATAAACTTAAAGTTATTGATTTCAATTTTATTCCTTCTTTAAAACTTTTAGGTATCGCTTATTTTTAAACTCCAAGGAAATTAACCATTAATTATTACAGATGTTTGATTTTGTTTTTGTAAGGAAATTACTACTCTAAATAGATATTCTATATAAAAACTCTGTCAGCCATAACCTAAAAGTTTCATATATTCACCATGTTCAGAACTGTTGCATGAAAACACATTTTATAACTGGCCTGTAGATTTGTTTGTGATCTATTTACGTATCGAGTGTTACGGTTATCAACCAGAAAACAAGAAATAAAGAAAACTGTACTGTTGTCACCGTATTGTTTTGTATTCAATAAAAATATTGCCTTTGTTAAAGTAAAATATTGTTATTGTCCTCACTTTACACCATTTTAGATTCTGGAAGTGATGTTGGTATCATTCCTGCCTTCAAAAATTCGTGCTTCCGCCATTTTGCTGTTACTGATTGCAGCAATTTTGCAGTTCGTCATTAAGGTGTCATTCAATAATACAAGGTTCAGATCAAATTGTGTAAAAGTAGGTTAAATGTTTGAGAAGTTGAGATGGGGGACACAGACACAGACAAACACAGACACACATAGGTACAGGACAAACACACAGACACAAATAGACACACACAGATACACGCATATATATGGAACAGACACAACAAACACAGACACACATAGGCACAGACAAACACACAGACACAAATAGACAACACAGATCACGCATATATGGACACAGACACAGACAACACAGACACACATAGCACAGACAAACACACAGACAAAAAAGACACACACAGATACACGCACTAAGGACACAGACACAGACAACACAGACACACATAGCACAGACAAAACACAGACACAAATAGACAACACAGATACAGCACAATGGACACAGACACAGACAACACAGACACATAGGCACAACAAACACAGACACAAATAGACACACACAGATACGCAATATGGAGCAGATCAGACAAACACAGACACACTAGTACAGACAACGAGACCACACACAGACACAGACACAATCAGATACACTCAAACACAGACAAAAAGAGAGACACACAGACACATGCACAGACACACAGACACAGACACACACAGACACAGACACAATCAGATACACTCAAACACAGACAAAAAGAGAGACACATCAGACACATGCACAGACACACAGACACAGACACACACAGACACAGACACAATCAGATACACTCAAACACAGACAAAAAGAGAGACAGACACATGCACAGACACACAGACACAGAAAAACACAGACACACACACAGACACAGACACACACACACAGACACACGCATACACATAAAAGCATTGTGACTTCAGAAGCCGACTTCTTTCCCATTTAGGAAAAAAGTATATGATTAACAACCACAAAAAAGAGTCTCATTATTTATTTCCGAAAATAATGGGCAAATTTATTTTTCGTATTCAATAACTGTGTTCTTTATTAAATTTATTAAACTAAATTTATTTTGGAGTTACTTTCTTTGGAATGTTCTTTTTTACCGTGAGTGTTGCGAGAATCTGTTATTGCCCAATTCCATTTCGAAGGAAAAACAAATTTTGAAAATATTTTTATAAACTTAATAATTCTTAAAAGAAAAATTAAGCAATTTCTTCCGAGCAGAATTTTGTTTCACATTGAGTTTTATACTAAACCTACGCCTATTATTCACATAATTATATTAACAATAAGAGTCAAATTTAACTCGAAACTTTTGTAGATAATTTGTGCATGAGAGCTGTAATACAATGATCACTTACAGCGATCATTAAAGGTAAAATATGCCCATATTTTGAAACACAATATCTGCTAAGTAACTGAACAACTCTCTTCCAAGAACAGAGTTCATGTTACTGCCTTATAATTAGGAAAGCGGGAAACGACGCAGGAATGTAGCAGAGCTATGTATATACAGGGCATACACAAAAGATTGGTGCGGTTTTAAAAGTGAATAAAAAATTTATGTCTCACATTACACGGACACAATATACACCGTCAGTGGCGGCAACTGTCCAAGTTTCTCATGCGCTACCAGCAGTTCGCTTCTCGTGCTTACTGCGTGGCCGCGGGGCCAGTTTCAAAGATGGCGTTGCAGCAGGAGAAGGCTTTCTGTGTGCTACGTTTTGAGGTGTCCAGATCTGTGATTACAGTGCAGCGTGAGTTTCGTGCACGGTTTAAAAAAGACGCACCACACAAGAATAACATAAGCAGGTGGTACCGACAGTTTGTAGAAACTGGATGCTTGTGTCCATCCATGAAATTCGTGATAGGATAACGCATGCACTGCTGGCCATTACAGCGGACATGCTACACCGGGTCTGGGATGAGTTTCATTACCGTGTGGATGTGTGTCGTGTGACCCAGTGTGCACACATTGAAGGATTGTAATTACCAAATGAGAAACTTGGACAGTTGCCGCCGCTGATGGTGTATGTTTGCCCGTGTAAGGTGAGAATTAAATCTTTTATTCACTTTTGAAACTGCACCATTCTTTTGTGTATGCCCTGTATATGTAGTAGATAAAATTCTGTACATCAGACGCTGTAATTTCAGCTACCTAGAATCTCTAAGTCGCGGAATTTTTGTGTTCAGGAAGCAGAAACGTGGACTTAATATCAGATATTCTAGTAACTTGTTAAATTAATCTGCTGTCATTAAATGCAGCAATTACCAGTACAGCCACAGAGATACATCCCGTGGGTGACGTAAAATAGACACAGAGTCGAACTCGGTTACAACGCCAAAAAAAGGGACTGAATATTTCGTGTCGTTATAAACGAGTGTTGTTATAACCGAGGAGTATAACGTTATAGTTAATAGCGAGGAATTAATTGGTACCACAGAATATCTGACGCTATAGACGAGGTATCGCATAAACAGATGTCGTTATAACCGGGTTCGACTGTAGTATCGTTACTGCATCAAATATACACTGCATAACGCATAACTAAATCCATGCAGCAGACTACGTAGACTGTAATACTCTACACTTGTATCTGCGAGGTGCTTGGTTCGAAACCGTGCCGGAGAAGCCTACGTCGTCCGAGGTGTTCTGTGGTTTTCTTTAGTCTTTTTGGAAAGTGCAGGGTTAATGTCTCGATTAGTTCAGCGTCGCTTCCTTCCAATCCATTTGCATTTCACCAGTCAACATTCATCGTAGTGTCGATAATATACACAGATATTATGATATAATGACAGTAGAACATTTACTGATGCATTGTACAAAACTAGATCAGCAGCGTAACGCTTTAAGAAAAAGCATCATAAAAAAAGGAGGAATTTGGCCACCACAAAAACATGAGTGTATAAGTAAATATTTAAAAGAATTTTGTAAATTTGTAAATAGTATAGACTTTGAAAATATTGGACAATAATAACTAAGTATTAATCACATTTCTTTTTCAGTATTGTAAGCCATCACCTATAGTGTAAATTTTGTAAAATATTAATGTATTATGTACAACATTTATGTAAATCTGAATGTCAATAGCATGTAATATTACTACTGTAATGGGGCATGCTGTAATAAATAAAAAAAAATAATGACAGTCTCACATGTGGAAAAAGTAAAAAAACTTGCACAATACAGTCCTTCTTCAGAAGCTAGTAGCGACCCCACTCTTTAATAACTTCCCCATCTTTTATCGAAATCGAAGGTGCATTACCTTAAACAAAACAGCTTGCCAGTGGCTCTCTCCTCACACAAAATAAATCCAATCCACATTCTCGTATATTTTCTTTACATTAGTTTTAATATTATTATGCAATCCACATCTACGTCTTTAAGCCACTTTCTCCTTCATTTTTGCCAACAAAAATTATATATATATATATATATATATACGTTTATCACATCTGTCGTTGACGTCACATACACCTCCTTTCTGATCCTCCTTGGTGAGTAGGACCAACAATAAAGCTCATCACTACGCTATTTTTTGCAGGCTAATATCACTTCCTTCCTTTTTGGGCCCAAGTATATTTCTCAGCACCCTATTCTCATAAACCCTCAGCCTAATTTCTTACTTTAAAGTGGACAAATTTTCTCACCCCCAAAAATAATAGGCAAAATTATATTGTGATTTAAGTTTGTATATCCACATAAAAGGTGGAGAAAAGAGGTTGAAGAGGATTTAAATAGCATGGCAATAGAAAACAGAAAGACAATGGCCAGAGTGCGTCTGAAATGGAGAAAGATTGGAAGCAAAGGTTCATAGCGGAATGTAGCACTTGCGAAGAAGAAAAATACACTTGTATATATCAGATGGGAAGACAAAGTGTTGTAATGGTAGGAGGCATTCACTGAAATTAATTTGCTCTTAATTTCTGCATGCATAAATCATATCACAACCACATGTAGAGTTTCACTAACAAAGGCATTAGGAACGTACAGCGTGGCTGCTGGAACCCCGCAGGTTGGACACAGCTGATATGGAAGTGAGCTTTTGGACACGAGCCTGAGGAAGTTCCATGCCACATTCCAGCTTTATAATCTTTATAAACTTCATAATATTAGCCCCCCTCCACCATTTATTTATCAAATTCAAACTGGAATATTCTAAGAGGTTCTCCACCAACATTCTCTGTGTATTTGAGTGTTCGTCATTATAACATCTGCAATCCACTCTTGCCTACGAGGTAAAACTATAGTATATATATATATATATATATATATATATCACAATAAACTTATGGGTCTAACAAAAAAATTAAAACATGATCAACTTTACATTATTGTTTATGGCTTTGGCAGCTTTTAGTAAAGTTTATATAAATGAAGATTGCACAGCGTGTAGAGTACGCAGCACACTGCTTCCTTTCCGGATGATAACGAGTTCAAATCGCAGACTCTAAGACCTGATATTCTGCTTGAAGATTTTCCTGGTTTCCCTCCATCCTTGTACGTTAAGTTGCACAGTGACTCAAATTAGGACACAAATTCTTCCTTACAGTTCATAGCTTATCAATCACCACAAATTTCGTCAGTATGAAATTTGGGCTATTCAGAGCTTCGTTAAATAACCATAAATGAATAAAATAAAGACAGCCGGTCAGTAACACTTTTGACAGCACAGGTGTATCTCTATAAATAAGTAGCTAACTAAATAACTAACCAATTAACTAACTAACGAACTGACTGACTGGCAAAGTAACTAACAAAATTAACTAAACCAATAAACTAATTAAATATTTCTAACTAAACTAAACTAAACTGATTAATTAATTACCTAACCAATTTAAACTATTTAACTCACTAACTGACTCCATGAAGTATAGTCCATTTTGAGAAGCTAATAGTTCCTGAACCATTCAAAAATTTCCCACACTTTATGCAAACAGAAAATTCATTACCTTGTCCACAAGAGTCCGCCACTTGTCAATATCCTGAGCCAGACAAACCCTTCCATCATATTTCTAAATTTAAAGGAAATATTAATTCACCACGTACTTCCCAGAAAAACATGCTGGACAAGCATATTAAAAAGGGGAAAATAATGCAAAAATTCAACAATTATTTCTTTACATGAAAAATATAAATTGTGAATTATAGGGCGATGAGGGCATTTAATGAAAAGTATAAGACAAAGGGAACAGTAAATTTTCGGAAGGTTCTTTGACCAGTTTCTGAGAGGGAAAGAGACTTTGGTACATGCGTCAATGAATCACAATGCTGACTCCAATACATTATAGGTTGGGGGGAAGCTAGTTAGGATGTGTCGAGCCTTTTGATGTATGGTTCAGATCGTAAGCTACTTTAGAACTCTTGCCTACGTTCTCCCCTGTCTTGTTTACAATGACAGTGCACATGGGGCAGCTCTGATAATGTTACGCATGCTTCTGAAGGGAAAGTATTTGTGCACGCTATGTGTCTTACAAGATCATTCAGTCACTGAGAACGAGGCACGATATACAGTATTGACTTCATCAATATTTATTGATTGTTCATTTAACGACTGGCATTAGCTCATTCTGTATTACAGAGTGAAATGATAGAATGACCAGCGAATAAGAATTTATGATGTTGTATAAAAAGAGTTCCTCACCGAATTTGAAGTAATAGCACAGAATTTGTCAGCAGGCTGAAAAAAAAACTACGAGAAATCTCAGAAAATACCATTTCCGGACTGAGATTTGAACCTGACGCAATTCCGATTGATAGTGATTTTTGATTTAAAAAAAAGTGTTAGCTGAAAGGTAACTGAAGTTTAATTGCTGATAAATTAACCTCATCGTGTGGTTAATAAATTACATTACTTGAGTATCCATCAAACTGAGAAACCCAAACATTTTTACTATTGAGTTTTTCTTTAGAAGTTAAGACAACACTTTCACTGCCGGGTATTAAATCCCGAGGGTGTTAAATTTCCAGGGATTTATTGAATGTTAAGCAACTTGTGCGTCGTCTTATAAATTATAAAATACAATTATATATAAAATTATATATAAGATGCATATATTTTTTTTAGTTGCCCGCTAGGGATTAATAAAGATGTAAAATAGGTTTCCTGAAAAAAACTTATTATGTGCGTGGCCTATTGAAGGCCAAAGAGCAAAATTTTAGATCGACTAAAGTCGACGCTGGCAAATTAAAACGTAAATACAGCGTGTTTCATAAGTTTATCCGGGATTTAGAGGCTTGGCCGTGCAGTAGGAAACCCATATATAAGAGAAGAAAGCATGCCAACGGATAGAGGAAATGTAAAAGTTTTTTCGTGACAGACACGATGGCGTAGTTACCCGTTTCTCCGCTAGGAGGCAGTGGTGTGCAAACATGGCGTTTTCAGGTGAACAGAAAGCTTTTTGTGTCCTGCAATTTGCTAAAACCCAGTCAATTGTAACAGTGCAACGTGGTTTTCGAACCAAGTATCGTACATAACCACCAACGGACAAAACAGTAAGAGACTGGTATAGAAAATTCGAGAAAACTGGCTGTTTGTGTGTCGCAAAACGAACAGGTAGGCCGGGACCATCGCCTGGGACTGTGGACCTCGTAAGAGAATCGTTTCACCAAGGGGGGACATATTGAACATTTGTAAGGTTGGTTCAAAACTTGGATATGTACTCTTTTCACTGACATGTGCTCATCGCCCGTGTGTGATTTGGCTCCTGAGCTACAGACCTCCGAAATCCCGGAGGGATTTATGAAACACCCTGCACTTAAATCGAGTATGGTGGTCTTTGGCAGTGAAAGTTTTAATAGATTTCCCCCTTTTATGGGACCCTTTTTATTAAACCCAGTCCTCAGCCATTTGATGCAATTCATATCATTGCACATTACTTATTGTGGATAAATTCAGGGATCCATTGCGTGTTACCAACTCGTAGGTTTTCGCCTTATGTCCCGACATCTCCTCAAAATCTCGTTCTCAAACACCATCAATCTGCGTCGTTACATCATAATAAGAGACCATGTTCCACACCCGTACAAAATAATGTCCAAAATCGTAGTTTTATAAATTCCGGTATTTAGGTTAGTAGATAAGAGATGGGCGGCCGAGATAGTACAGTCGGTATACCGAATTCCTGGACGACCCGGGGATCGTTTCCCGGTGGAGGCGAGATTTTCTTTTCCGTCCAGAACAACCCGAGACCCACCTGTAAAATGGGTGCCGGATACGAGAAATAAGCCAATATTATTTCACACCAATAAATCACGATGTATTTCGGCATAAGAGACAATCTTCAGGCTAATAGGCTGTTATAAGTTAGGCCTACTGTGGTCGCAGTGCATAGTCACTTCCAAAATGTAATAAAATGTAATGTGAAACATGAATAATAAAATTATTAAAATAAAATATAACTAATTGAATTATGTGTACCAACAAATGCACTAAGACAGTTTTTTCACTGTTTTCTTTATTATAAGAATGCCCCAATAAAGAAAACAGTGAAAAAAACTGTCTTAGTGCATTTGTTGGTACAATAATTCAATTATAAAAAGATGCACGGTGAATATAAAGTGAAGTTTATCAACGCTCAACAAAAATATAACTAGTTTATAAAACACCAACGAAATGCACTTCACTTTACCAATTTTTTATTTCAATAGACCCCTACATATGTTTCGGTTTATGCAAAAACCATCATCAAGGGGGTTCTCAAAACTACATAAATTTACATCCAATGGTATTTCTGTCCTTATTGTTATGCAATATCTTAGTGTTCAATTGCCATTCACTTATAAAATCAGTTTAAAATCAGAGTTGTTTGAAAAACGTATACAGACCCACCAAGTATAACATGGTTGAGAATTCGTTAAAATTCGTTTCGAGAAGATAAAATGAAAAATAGTAAAATGTTGCAGTAAGGATCGCTGTGTTACATCTGGTTATTATTTGTTGTTGGTTTTGTATGTCCTGCTGTTGTCTGTTGTCTGTTGTGGTGTGTACTGTGTACAGTATGTCCTGCTGTTGTCTGTTGTGGTGTGTACTGTGTACAGTATGTCCTGCTGTTGTCTGTTGTGGTGTGTACTGTGTACAGTATGTCCTGCTGTTGTCTGTTGTGGTGTGTACTGTGTACAGTATGTCCTGCTGTTGTCTGTTGTGGTGTGTACTGTGTACAGTATGTCCTGCTGTTGTCTGTTGTGGTGTGTACTGTGTACAGTATGTCCTGCTGTTGTCTGTTGTGGTGTGTACTGTGTACAGTATGTCCTGCTGTTGTCTGTTGTGGTGTGTACTGTGTACAGTATGTCCTGCTGTTGTCTGTTGTGGTGTGTACTGTGTACAGTATGTCCTGCTGTTGTCTGTTGTCTGTTGTGGTGTGTACTGTGTACATGTATGTCCTGCTGTTGTCTGTTGTGGTGTGTACTGTGTACAGTATGTCCTGCTGTTGTCTGTTGTGGTGTGTACTGTGTACAGTATGTCCTGCTGTTGTCTGTTGTCTGTTGTGGTGTGTACTGTGTACAGTATGTCCTGCTGTTGTCTGTTGTGGTGTGTACTGTGTACAGTATGTCCTGCTGTTGTCTGTTGTGGTGTGTACTGTGTACAGTATGTCCTGCTGTTGTCTGTTGTGGTGTGTACTGTGTACAGTATGTCCTGCTGTTGTCTGTTGTCTGTTGTGGTGTGTACTGTGTACAGTATGTCCTGCTGTTGTCTGTTGTATGTTTCATGTTGTGGTGTTTACTGTGATATTACTATAAAAATATAACTAGGTTTAATTTTTCGTGTGTATTAATCCGTACGTTAAAAATAAGACAGTGAGTGAATCCAATATTGTTCTTATTTATTTATATTATTCACGATATACCAATATATTTTATTAAATTCGAGAATAGACCATGCATTTTAAATACAATATTCTGTAACGTGATATTCTTCTCAAGATGGTACATTATATCAAAGAATGTAACAATTTGTGGTGTAAAATAATATGGAAGTAGCAGTTATATTGACTGTAACATTCAGCGATATCCTGGAGAAAATATAAACAATTTGAGATATATAAGTATATGTTAAAAATTCTGATGATTTCTCTCTCTTAAGTTTTTCTGACCTTTAAAATTAGTCATTATTTAATTGGGGGCACTCGGTGGCGCAGTTTGTTGAGGCACTGCGCTACAAGCCGGAAGGTCGCGGGTTCGATTCCCGATGATGTCATTGCAATTTTTCGTTGACATAATCCTTCCGGTCGCACTATGGCCCTGGGGTCGACTCAGCCTCTAACAGAAATGAGTACCAGGGATATTTCCTGGGGGGGGGGGGTAAAGGTGGCCAGTGTGTAGGGCTGACAACCTTGCCACCTTCATGTGCCGATTGTCTAGAAATTCTGGAAGCCTGAACCTCCTGGAGCCCTAAGGGCCTGTCCAGGACTGTAATGGGATTGCTTTGTTTTGTTTAATTGCATCGACTTACGGAAGAGGGTATTCAACGTGAAAATTGTATATCATTATTATGTACAGACTTTGTTCGAAATACTTAGCAAGTCACGCCACAGAAAATCGCACATATCATTTTACGAGTTCATATATATATTCATATATATATTTCTAACCTTGCTGTATTCTGATTGGGTCACGTTTCTTGCAACCCGCCAGTAAAATCAAATCACATACCCGTGCGTACTTCGGCCTAAACTTGGAATACATTTCTTCAACTCTGAAGATGGAGGCATCAAGTTACTCCGAAACGTCGCAGTAAATCTACAAAGCGACGCAGTTTCAAGTCCAAGAAGACAATAGTATGTACAATCGTCGCCTAGAAAACTTGAAAACTTATGCTAAAATTTCAGACTAGATACAGTCGCATGGTGCAACAATTGGTAGATGTCGAAGGACATGATCGTGGCCTACTTTAAATTACACATGTTTCTGGAGGAACGGAGGAAAAATATCAGTCAGGATACCCAGTGCCTGGCCGAGACCCGAAAAGGAAACTTTCCGAACACACGTTAGAAAGTTACAGTGCGAAGTTTAGAGCAGGCGATTTAACATACACAAATAACACTCTACTGTTACACTCTTTTAGGCACAATCGTTGTTACGTCATAACGGTTACACAGCTAGTGAAGATATTCCCAGCATTTTATGTACACCAAAATTTAATGCCATGTCCTCATCCTGTAGACTATTCCAGTCCAAACCCTCTCATCTTATTTGTTTAACAATCCTCTTATAATTACCATCTAATCGACGCCTATCTAATCGACGTGGTTCCTTTCCTGTAGATTTTCGCACCAAATCCTCTAAGCATTTCTCTTCTTCCTCATGCATGTCAAATGCTCTGCGCACATCGTACTAGAAAACCAAATTAAATAATTACTGGCTTACCTAATCCTAGAAAAAGACAAGCGAAGTGGAAACAAAGAAGTCGATGGATGCAGGAAAAGTCAGCTAGACGCACAAATTGATGAAACAGCTTGTTGAACGGATGGATGGACAGACGGCAAGAAACGAGGGAATGGTCAATCAAGAGGTCATCGTGAGAGGTCAAACGGTGGTTGTCATCGGTTCAGACGACACGTTCCGATAACGGCAACAGCTTGAGGTAACCGCAGGGGATGGTTTTCAGCAGCTGGAAGATGGATGGTTCTTCAGTAATGGACAGGGCCCGGGCGTCACCCATCATGCCTTTACAGCCCCTGCAAGTCAGGTTACCAGCTGCAAGAATTCTAATCTAAGTTACTCAAGATCGCTTTATCAACTTCGAAGGTTATTTAGCGTTAAAAGAAAGATAACATATCCGTAAATGGCGTAAGGACGTAAGCACATGTGAAGTTTTTAGAGATGTGTGGATATTCCAGTCATGACTGGGCCATGATATAGACGATCGAGCGAAAGGTTTTCGATTCGCAACAGCAGCAATAGGACCTTTATTCAGAGTGGCTCTGTGGCTCACACAGCCTCTTACCCAACGGATATAGCGCAGTGCATAGTTTTTGGCCGGTGGAATATTTCAAACGGCAGGCTAGGAGAGAGTCACCAATGCAGCGACAGTGTCATGTTTGGTCTAGTCCTTCTCTCTGCCTCTGTAAGTACAGTTGACCTTGTCACACTGAAGTTCCAAGCAAATAAACACCCACCCCTCGCCACGTCACCACACCTGGTAGGCTCGTCCGCCAGCCCCGCTAATTCATCCACCGGCCATAAACCATGCACTGCACTACACAGGAGTTTGTTACTGTAACATAAAGATGCCAAATATGAATCTAACCATTCATGTACTTAACCTTTAGCGTCCGGAGTTATTTCTCAGCTTTGCCCTTTAAATCGAGATAAGTAGCCTACTTTACGGCACAATACCTGTGTGATCGGTTCTGCGGCCCCCGCGTTGGCCGTTTAAACTTTAGCGCATTCGTTAGAAAAACTTTAATATTATTTTTTCTTTAAGAGATAAAATGGTTGAATTACATCCATTTTGTAGAAAATGAAACAGGCTTTTAGCAGAGAGTTTTATAAAGTCGGCTTTTATACTTTCTGCCTAAATACACACAATAAAATTCCGTATTCGTATGAATTTACACTTTATGTCGTCTTATTTGGGGCTGTTAGCGACATCTATTATAAAACAGGATTTTAGCAGAGCGCTTTATAAAGTCAACTTGTATCCTTACTGCCTAAATACACACAATAATGTTCCGTATTCGTATGAATTTGCATTTTATGTCGTCATATTTGGGGCTCTACGAAACATCTCTGTAATGAAACAGGCGTTTAGCAAGCGCGTTATAAAATGTCAGCTTGTATCCTTACTGATATCTCGTCTCTCCTACTCAATGAACACAGTTTATTTATCTGAAGCACGCACAAACGTAACACTAGCCTCTGCTAGCAGTCTAAACATTGGAAGGTTTTATGGCGTCACTGCAAGAGCATTCCACACCGCTTGTAGCAAAACAGAAGTATATCCTGAAACAGTCTCCAACATCACATACATACTAAACCTATTTTTGAACCTAAAATGAAATATCAGAAGACAAAGAGAAATTCTCGCATTCAAGAAATAATTGAACGTTTTAATTTTCAGACAAATAGCGCTTAAAAATAATATAAAAGGATTTGTTTGGCGTTTTTATTAGAATAATGACAGTAGAGTTATAGTACATTTTTGCACACGAAATTCGTCTGTCAGGAAGGTTGACGTAATATTTCTTCGCGACGAAATTTAACACTGCCTGCGATACGACACTACACAAAAGCTCCTTTATGACTGGTCCAGTTTGTTTTCATTTCTGGAGTCTGTTTGGTTTTGTTTCTCACTAACGCTAACTACACAGTAGGAAACTTGTGTGAATCACTACGCCTATGTCTAGCTCAGCCATATGATATAAAACTCTCGTACACGTGAATCGCGCTTTCACCAAGCGGTTGTTTTCAGTCGACTGAAACCACACGATCTCCACTGCAGTGCAAAACAAGTTACGTAACTTCCTAATGCTACCAGAGCTGATCGATAAAGCCTCTTCAATGTTACAGACTGAGATCCTTCCTGGGGTAAAGTAGTCGGAGCGTGAAACAAACCAAATATTTCATTTAACGCGAAATGTGGAGGTATACACGTTACCTACATGTATTTAAAGCTGTGGGAGCTATCCCCCGCGGTCATGGGCAGGAAAGGATGACTGACGGTTTAAAGGGCCCTGGCAACTATATGGCACGCACGGACTCTAAAGGTTAATATTGTACATATTCCGTGCAGTTGTTATGCATATATATGTTTATTTATACCAAATACTGCACACCAATTACATATGTTCATTCTATATACTCCTACATGTTTCGGCTGACATTATCAGCCATCATCAGGGAGTCATCTCCTATAGACTTACGCATCATGCAGCTTGTCATTGAATGGTAAATATATACACATATATACATATATATATGTATTAAGATATGATTTACTATTATTCTTCCATCTACACCTAATGTCCTATACAAGTCTCTCCTTATTACGTTTCAAGACTAAAATTTTGCTGCATCTCTCATTTTATCCACGCATTCTATATATCCAACCCATCCCGCTTTCCTTGATTTACTCATATATGGCGACAAGTACAAACTGTACAGCTACCCATCACATCATTTTCTACATACTTCTCTTAAAGTTTCTCCCTCAGACACACACATGATACTCTGTTCTCAGACACCCTCAAATTTGACTTATGACTTACGCCTAGAGACCGATGTCTGGGGAGGCCGAAACGTAATAATCAGAACCAGAACATGTTCAACGTGATAATGCAAAATAAAATATATGTGAACAATATAGTGCATTTTGTTGGTCTGAGTGTTGTGAGTTGATTATCGACAGTGCACGGTGTGAACAGTATAGTGTATTGTGTTGGTCTGAGTGTTGTGAGTTGATTATCGACAGTGCACGGTGTGAACAGTATAGTGTATTGTGTTGGTCTGAGTGTTGTGAGTTGATATCGACAGTGCACGTGTGTGAACAGTATAGTGTATTGTGTTGGTCTGAGTGTTGTGAGTTGATATCGACAGTGCACGGTGTGAACAGTATAGTGCATTTTGTTGGTCTGAGTGTTGTGAGTTGATTATCGACAGTGCACGGTGTGAACAGTATAGTGTGTTGTGTTGGTCTGAGTGTTGTGAGTTGATATCGACAGTGCACGGTGTGAACAGTATAGTGTATTGTGTTGGTCTGAGTGTTGTGAGTTGATATCGACAGTGCACGGTGTGAACAGTATAGTGTATTGTGTTGGTCTGAGTGTTGTGAGTTGATATCGACAGTGCACGGTGTGAACAGTATAGTGTATTGTGTTGGTCTGAGTGTTGTGAGTTGATTATCGACAGTGCACGGTGTGAACAGTATAGTGTATTGTGTTGGTCTGAGTGTTGTGAGTTGATTATCGACAGTGCACGGTGTGAACAATATACATGAACACGTAGAGTTATTTGTGTAAAGAGGTTTCTCCCACAGACTGACACCTATCTACCAAAATGTACGGCGTCACACCCTAGACCACAGTAATATTAATAATCAAAATAGTGTGAATTTCAAAGGGTATAATAGACTTTCTTAAATTGCAAAGGAAAGAAATTCTAGTATCTTTGCCAAAAATTAAGGCCGTGAATTCCTAACTTGTCCCGCAAATTCCTGCGGAAAACGCTCTTTTCTTTTGTCTGTTTAAAAGTCATATTTCTATGCGGCTTAACATGACAGAGTAACAAATATTCTCTGCTGGTTTTTACATTCAGGCACTTTAAGGGGGAGCTAAACTGTGATGTTTTAACAGATCTTGTTAAATAAAGGTACTTATATATCATTAGTCATGGCAGGTTAATTTGAATACTAAATTAAACGACATGTAAATTGTAATTCTAATTAACATAATGTTACGGTTTGTTTCAAAAGGAAAGAAACGTTTATAAAATATGTTGGTCACAAATTAAAGTCTCATTAACTATAATATTTACCTTTTCACAAGTTTGATAATAATCAAGAATGAACGTAAATCAACGCTTCTTGACTGATTTTTAAAACGTCTGCGATTAAATTTAAGGAGATTACAGATAATGAGGCAGGAGCAGGCATGAAGAATTACACAGAGACAGTTGACTTCCTATGTCTGACATGTCAGCATAATCAGCAATTTAGAAGCGTATCAAGTTGACACGTGAACACCTTACGGACTGGGTTTCGTTTCCGGTTCCTGCTAAACGGTCAGT
The DNA here is from genome assembly GCA_021186555.1 of Reticulitermes speratus. NCBI lineage: Eukaryota > Metazoa > Arthropoda > Insecta > Blattodea > Rhinotermitidae > Reticulitermes > Reticulitermes speratus. The sequence continues at coordinate 4,369,769 of JAJKFL010000330.1, forward strand.
TTAAGCAGCAGAACGATGGCATTACAGAGAAAGAAGAACAAGAGGAGCCTGTACAAACAAAACTTGGTAACCTTGGAGTTTATACAGACACAAATCACCATAAAACAAAATACATAGGTAAAAATATGGTTGAAAGTAAAATTTACGCTTTGCACGCCGTCAAAGAGTATGGGGCAATGGAGATATAGCTCAACCTGTTCTAAATCTCAGCTCCAAATATACGTGAGCTGTCAGTATCACGTCCCGACCGCTTTACCCCTGAAAAATTCCCTCGGCTCCTATGGAATAAGAGGCTTGTTGGGCCCCAAATTTGGTTTGGACGTTTCAGAGAACTACCCGTTATTCTGTCGTAAGAAATAGGGGCATAATATGAACTGCCACTTGTGCTGACGTGAGAAACAGGGGCACAATATAAAATGCCCCTTGTGCTGACGTGAGAAACAGAGGCACAATACAAAATGCCCCTTGTGCTGACGTGAAAAACAGGGGCACAATATAAAATGCCCCTTGTGCTGACGTGAGAAACAGAGGCACAATACAAAATGCCCCTTGTGCTGACGTGAAAAACAGGGGCACAATATAAAATGCCCCTTGTGCTGACGTGAGAAACAGAGGCACAATACAAAATGCCCCTTGTGCTGACGTGAAAAACAGGGGCACAATATAAAATGCCCCTTGTGCTGAAGTGAAAAACAGGGGCACAATATAAAATGCCCCTTGTGCTGACGTGAGAAACAGGGGCACAAAACAAAATGCCCCTTGTGCTTACGTGAAAAACAGGGGCACAATATAAAATGCCCCTTGTGCTGACGTGAGAAACAGGGACACAATACAAAATGCCCGTTGTGCTGACGTGAAAAACAGGGGCACAATATAAAATGCCCTTTGTGCTGACGTGAGAAACAGGGGCACAATATAAAATTCCCGTTGTGCTGACGTGAGAAACGGGCATAATCCAATGCGAAATTTCATTGTGGCCCTATGGGTTATGGTACAAATGGTCTGATACATGCGTGACGATATTTACGTTTAAGATGAGGGGGGGGGGAGTGAATGCACCCTTTCTTTGGTATGAAAATATCAGAACCCAGAAGAGCAGAAAATGCAAAGCAATATTACCAATCTAACAAATTTACATTTTCCCAAATCGCAACTTAACTCAAGCCGTATCAATCCTAATATTTTCGGGACGTGCCCGGAAAACAGCCCGACTGAGATTTTTAGTAATTTTGACTCAGATCTCCAGAAAATAACAGCGGTAAAACGATGTATTAGACCACGGCAACGTTCCTGCACATCTCTCACAATTTGTAACACCTTATTCATCACATCATTCGACGTTACGTAGAAGAGTGAGGTGATTGTAGAATTAGGAAAGTATGTAATATTGTGTACAATCAGGCAAAAATGTAAGGAAGAAAGTTCGGAGACATACGGAGTGCGTAAAAATACTGTCACTTTCATTGAATTCTGTTGAATTATTATAAAATTTAACTTACAAAAAACACAGTATACTGTGCAAAAATATGAGCTATTTCTTGTATACAACCTTTGTCCGAAACATTTGTGTTCCTAAAAATATGTAACGACTTAAGCTCCAGATGTATTACTGTAAACTTACCTTTTTTATGCTCTATTTCAACTGAAATAAGAATGGTTCAACAAATTTTATTTAAACTCTTAATAGCAAATTTCACAAAAAGCCGCTCAATAGTTTGCGAGTTGTATTATTGATACAGAGATAAAAACGTACATCGTGACTTTAGCAGAAGCTCTGCAGCGATGAGAAATAGACCTCAAAGTTGCAAACTATTAAATGTTAAAGTTGTCCCTGTCTATGCCGTGAAGACATATGGTAGGAGCAGAGGTACAGTTCCACCCATTCTTAACTCGGAGCTAGATGGCAGTAAGTAGTTAACTAGACGCTCAGGCCACTTTACCTCCGGGAACGAACCTTCATATACGTTAAATATGAGGCTGGGTGGACCTCAGAGTCTGTCTGAACGTTTTGGTAAAGAGAAAAACATTTTCTCTCTATTGGGATTCGAACCCCGGGCCGTCAAGCCCGTAGCCAAGTCTCTATACCAAATACACTACTGCGACTCCTAAGGGGAAAATTGTTATTGCACAAAAGTTTGGATTATTTTAGTAAAACTGACATGTCACATTTCTTTATTACATTCAGATCCCATTAGTCTGTGCTCTGACATTCGTCTTTATAATTCATTAAACCTCCTTACACATTATGTTCACTAAAGGCCGTTAATTCACGTTTTAACTTCGAAAAAAATGTCATTAGTTGCAAAAGTCACGTTTCAGTTTCGTTTAACAGCGCTGTCTTATAAATGACTGAACTTAGTAATGATTTATTTTCTTTCTATTACAACTACGTGTTATAAGTGTATTCAGAAGACATCTGACAATATTACGTATCAACTGAACAAACTAAGGATGAGAAAGTACAGGCTAACCGAGTGGCATGCCTTCTTTATGACTCTTTGCGACTAATTTACAGTACAGTTAATTAGTGGCAGACACAACTCTAATGTTACAAAGCTAATAATTACTAAACAATATAATGCTATAATATATATAATATAATATAATACACAATTAATATAAATAAATATATTAATATATAAATATAATATAAATATAATATAATATAAATATATAAATATAATATAAATATAATATAATATAATATAAATGTAATATAAATATATAAATATAAATATAATATAAATATATAAATATAAATATAATATAAATAATAAAATAATATAATATAAAGCTAAACAATATAATCTGCAGATCTGTTGTTACACAGTTAACAATATCAGAAAGGTAATTAGATGCAAATAAAATCTATTATTACAGTGCTAATGATGTCACAGTAAAGTGAAATAATTGCAGATACTAAGTTCCTGTTACGATTCTAATAATACTAAATTAATTCCATTTAAAACGACCTCTAATTTAAGAAGCATTCCATTTTTAAAAAGGGATTTTCAGGAAAACAATTTTCGTTAGCAAATACATTATTCCACTGTCCATAAAATGTATTGCTCTTTCAGCGAGGCACTTGTTCTTCGAGGAAAATTATGCTTTCTAGACTTTGGAAGCGCAAACTTGATACCTCGAATTCAAGACCCAAACTAATTTTTATTTCGGAAGAATTTGAAATATGTGCTTCTTAAATCCGAGGTAATATGGCATCACAAGGGTCAAAATCAAACCAATTCATCTCTTCCTCGTCCATATTTTAACTACAAAGAGCAGGATTCTACTGAAGAAGCTAACAATCTCTTAACTACTTAAAATATTTGTCGATTGTGTGGTTTTGGAAAATTCAATATTACGGTATTTAATAAAGGCCAACACGAATCCCTATACAGAAAAAAATTAATCCAGTTCACACCATCTTATCACAAATATTATCAACCTGGCTGCGCGAAAATATTCCATATGTTACCTTCCTTTCCCTTTTCCTGACTAAAATTTTGTAAGCATTTTTATTGAGCCTAAATTTTTACGGATATTTTATTAAGCCCAAATTTGTAGGCTTATTTGATTAAGCCCAATTTTGTACACAAACTTGATTAAGCCCAAATTTTGTACGCATTTGTGGTCAAGCCCAAGAGTGCTACATGACCTGCCCATATCACTTTCAATAATTTTATCCTTTCCACAATATTCAAGTTACGAAACTCCTCATTATGCAGCTTTCTACATCGTTCTAAGCCAATGGCATTGCAAGACAAAGTGACCCCAAGCCCACTGCCTTCCTAGATTCTGAATGTGGTTTATGAATATTTGGTAAGATTCCTTAGACTGGGGATCGGCTCCTCGCTATTTATCCACCTCCACAGCACGACACTATCATAGAAGAATGCAGGCATGCATCTGTGACCAGTGTGAAACTGGAGCACACTATCCTATAGCCCAAAGTGTAGAAGGCAACAAGTACACGCCATAGACCGCGCGGTCAGTCTGCTAAGCCTTTCTCTCGCTTAGATCCAAATACATTCCTGAGCGATATAACTGCGATATTGTTACATTTTGCAATCATATTTCCTAAAACTTCGAAACAAATCCCATCTTTCCTTAGGTGCTCTCCGTCATGCTCTGAGGTCCTCACAACTAAGTCACGTCTTTAGAGACACGGGACGAACACAGTTTTATTTGTGAGACTTACGGTTATCATGCCGGGTTATAATGATTTTGGGATGTGACACCGTATAGTTTGACAGAATTGTACCGAGACGCCAGAATAACCTGCTGTTTCCATAATAAAAGTAGATAATAACCCTGATAATAGAAGCAGCAGATTCCTTTGAAACGTCGATAACGACGTACCAGAATACACGGGGTCATATTTCAGAGTACGGAAGTCTTCAGGTTTTTGCAACACTCTGAACCTTTTCAGATAGATGCTCACATATTGCATCGTCGCTAGCATAGTCATTTCTTTCACCAACTGTTTGCTATAAGTAAGAGGTGAAATGTAAAGTTCACCTTAAACGGCCACGAAGGCCCAGAGAGGCAGTAGAGGTATAGCTCTACTCTTTCTTTAACCTCTGCGTCACATGAGGGTGGGTGGTTAACGCCACACCCCAGCCGGTTTACCCCCGGAAAGAGACCACTTACCAATTGTACAGGAGGCTGGTGGGTCCAGGGCCGGTCTTGACGGATGAGGAAAAATTTCGCCCACACCGGGATTCGTACCCCGGACTTTCCAGCTTGTAGCGAGTTTAGCTGTTTCCTCTAGAATTTCAAAATCTAAGGCGTACCAATTGTAAACATTATTTATATATGTACTATTTATGTGTGATTTCCTAAAAATATGCTATCAGTAGCTGAAAGAGTAAAATATTGAATTGAAGTGATCATTATTGGTGAAGAATGTATTGGACATATTAAATTAAGTTACAGACCAACTGATGCACAATAAAACACTTTTTATGTAGCTTTATTATTAAAATTGTTAAAATTGTACCCCTACACGTGTTTCGATCCTAGGATCATCGTCAGGGGGTTTTTTGCTAAAAGCTACAGTCACTTCAAACACATGATTTTTAAATATTCTATCGGCACTTTAAAACTTATATATTATAAGTTAAAATCTTGTAAAAAGACTCGATAAAAGTTGTAACATTGTAAAAGTACTGTAGATAGTAGATTGCGGAAGTGCTGGCATGTGGGATCGCGGTATTAAAGGCATGTGATATGTTTTTGTGGGGAGTGGAGTGTACTGCTGTTGTACGGTGAAGAGTACTATGGTACTGCCTGTTGTACGGTGAAGAGTACTATGGTACTGTCTGTTGTACGGTGAAGAGTACTATGGTACTGCCTGTTGTACGGTGAAGAGTACTATGGTACTGCCTGTTGTACGGTGATGAGTACTATGGTACTGCTGTTGTACGGTGAAGAGTACTATGGTACTGTCTGTTGTACGGTGAAGAGTACTATGGTACTGCCTGTTGTACGGTGAATGAATACTATGGTACTGCCTGTTGTACGGTGAAGAGTACTATGGTACTGCTGTTGTACGGTGAAGAGTACTATGGTACTGTCTGTTGTACGGTGATGAATACTATGGTACTGCCTGTTGTACGGTGAAGAGTACTATGGTACTGCCTGTTGTACGGTGATGATACTATGGTACTGCTGTTGTACGGTGAAGAGTACTATGGTACTGTCTGTTGTACGGTGATGATACTATGGTACTGTCCTGTTGTACGGTGAAGAGTACTATGGTACTGTCCCGTTGTACGGTGATGAATACTATGGTACTGCCTGTTGTACGGTGAAGAGTACTATGGTACTGCTGTTGTACGGTGATGATACTATGGTACTGCTGTTGTACGGTGAAGAGTACTATGGTACTGTCTGTTGTACGGTGAAGAGTACTATGGTACTGCCTGTTGTACGGAAGAGTACTATGGTACTGCCTGTTGTACGGTGAAGAGTACTATGGTACTGCCTGTTGTACGGTGAAGAGTACTATGGTACTGCCTGTTGTACGGTGAAGAGTACTATGGTACTGTCTGTTGTACGGTGAAGAGTACTATGGTACTGTCTGTTGTACGGTGAAGAGTACTATGGTACTGTCTGTTGTACGGTGAAGAGTACTATGGTACTGTCTGTTGTACGGTGAAGAGTACTATGGTACTGCTGTTGTACGGTGAAGAGTACTATGGTACTGCCTGTTGTACGGTGAAGAGTACTATGGTACTGTCTGTTGTACGGTGAAGAGTACTATGGTACTGTCTGTTGTACGGTGAAGAGTACTATGGTACTGTCTGTTGTACGGTGAAGAGTACTATGGTACTGCCTGTTGTACGGTGAAGAGTACTATGGTACTCTGTTGTACGTGAAGAGACTATGTACTGTCGTTGTACGGTGAAGAGTAATGGACTGCCTGTTGTACGTGAAGAGTACTATGGTACTGTCTGTTGTACGGTGAAGAGTACTATGGGTACTGTCTGTTGTAACGGTGAAGAGTACTATGGTACTGCCTGTTGTACGGTGAAATACTATGGTACTGCCTGTTAAACTTAGTATTACGTGAAGTACTATGTAACTGTCTTGTACGTGAAAACATGGTACTGCTTGTACGTGAAGAGTACTATGGTACTCATGTTGTAACGGTGAAGAGTACTATGGTACTGTCTGTTGTACGGGAAGAGTACTATGGTACTGTCTGTTGTACGTGAAGAGTACTATGGTACTGTCTGTTGTACGGTGAAGAGTACTAGGTACTGTCTGTTGTACGGTGAAGAGTACTATGGTACTGCCTGTTGTACGGTGAAGAGTACTATGGTACTGTCTGTTGTACGGTGAAGAGTACTATGGTACTGTCTGTTGTACGGTGAAGAGTACTATGGTACTGTCTGTTGTACGGTGAAGAGTACTATGGTACTGTCTGTTGTACGGTGAAGAGTACTATGGTACTGCCTGTTGTACGGTGAAGAGTACTATGGTACTGCCTGTTGTACGGTGAAGAGTACTATGGTACTGCCTGTTGTACGGTGAAGAGTACTATGGTACTGTCCTGTTGTACGGTGAAGAGTACTATGGTACTGTCTGTTGTACGGTGAAGAGTACTATGGTACTGTCTGTTGTACGGTGAAGAGTACTATGGTACTGTCCTGTTGTACGGTGAAGAGTACTATGGTACTGCCTGTTGTACGGTGAAGAGTACTATGGTACTGCCTGTTGTACGGTGAAGAGTACTATGGTACTGTCTGTTGTACGGTGAAGAGTACTATGGTACTGTCTGTTGTACGGTGAAGAGTACTATGGTACTGCTGTTGTACGGTGAAGAGTACTATGGTACTGCCTGTTGTACGGTGAAGAGTACTATGGTACTGCTGTTGTACGGTGAAGAGTACTATGGTACTGTCTGTTGTACGGTGAAGAGTACTATGGTACTGCCTGTTGTACGGTGAAGAGTACTATGGTACTGTCTGTTGTACGGTGAAGAGTACTATGGTACTGTCTGTTGTACGGTGAAGAGTACTATGGTACTGCCTGTTGTACGGTGATGAATACTATGGTACTGCCTGTTGTACGGTGAAGAGTACTATGGTACGTCTGTTGTACGGTGAAGAGTACTATGGTACTGCCTGTTGTACGGTGAAGAGTACTATGGTACTGTCTGTTGTACGGTGAAGAGTATTGTGGTGGAGTGTCTGGTTCGGGAGGTTGTGTGTTAGGATCGAAACACGTGTAGCGGTACAATTTTAACAATTTTAATAATAAAGCTACTTAAAAAGTGGTTTTAGTTTGCATCAGTTGGTCTGTAACTTAATTTAATATGACGAAGATGCACGGTGTCAACAGTGTGAAATGTATTGGACAGTTTGTGGAAGGAAGCTGTTCTGGCTTAATTGGAGGTACATCACAAACATCAACAGCGATGATTGCCAATTTTGGGGTCAAAATTTGAATCCATGACCTCCTAATCAGAATCGACTGTCATTTTCGGTAAAAAATAATAGATAATGATGATAATGATGACAACCACTGCAGTGTATTTCTCAACACATGGATCCCGATCCATTTGCGATCGAAGATGATCGTACGTACATACATAATATATACATACATATTTGGATGCAAATAATAAGAAAAAACTGTAATACATATTGCACAGCAAGGGCAGGTATAAAGAAGCCACGTATAATTCTTAATCTAAATTTAGCTCCCATATGGACGTAATATTTCCTAATGTTTTAATCATTTAATATTTTAAGCATTTATTACGCACAGCTCATGTTGGTAAGTTCCTAAAAATAAGAATTGTTTGGTGTTAAGTATTTTCCCTGAAGATGACTAAGGAAAGCCGAAACATGTAGGAGATTTTAATGTGAAATGATATAAATGTATGATTATTACGGTATGTGCAATTAGTTGTAGTAAACATACGTTAATACGTTTATTAGAAAAAATATATAATATTAAGGAAAAATCTTTGGCAAAATAATTTAAATTGAATTGGAAATTAACCTGAAAGCTAATAATGCAAGTGGCACTGTGTGACCCATTACAGTGCTACCAATTCACTCGAATTTCGGCAAATTAAATTAAGAACACACTCTTTATTGGGATAAGCCGATCAAGATTGATGGGGGCTACAGAGTAAAATAAGCCCCTATAATAGGCTTCGGAACGCCATTAATAAGAGATTTTTATTAGGTAGGGAGGTGGGGGTGGGGCGACGGAGGAATGATGAAAACTTAGGAATGGAAATGAAAATACGGCAGTTGAAATACGTAGAATTAGCCCCGGTGATAATAGCAGCCAAGGAGTTGTGGCTGCAAGAATTGGAAGGCAGATTGACGGAGTTTGATTTAAACAAATGTATGAAATTAGAAATTAAGAAATCATGAATGACTAGAATAGAAATAGACAGAAATAAAAAAAAATTCTGACTGTCCGGACATAGAGCTTTGTGAGAAAGTTTTCATACAGCACTTGAAGAAGACTTTGCATATAATCCCACGCCAAACTTTCTAAATAAATACTTCAAAAATGATGGTAACAATATTAATACATTGTAGCTGTTTGTTGACTGTATACCAGCGTATTAAATAAACAAGCTGTACTAACAAGGTACGCCATTACAGAACTTCGTAACATATCTCATGTACTTCAAAACCAATTTAGTTATATTTTCCAGGTCCTTACACGCACCAACATTTCCTTACTTTGAAGCCAGTTTCTTTTTCTCGTCCTTCAATCTCAGACCTCAAAACCATTACAGCCAAACGAGAGTCCGCGCAGTCCTCATGCGTCTCAGTTTCCCATCCGGCCAGTCAGTCCACTGCTCCGTACAGCACACACACACGATATTCCTCGCCATATACCTCATCCCTTGTGAATTAAAGTAATTTCAAATTCGATTTCCTTCTTCCTACAGACACACACACACACACACACACACAGGTTCCGATCCCCACCTCCGCCTCTCCTGCTCCCCCCCTGCACCAGTATAGATGAAGACCAACAAACTTTCCTATTCAAATCTTTGGAAAACGACTTAGACTTATGCATGTGTGTGTGTGTGGAGGAGTGCAAGGGGAGAGATTTTCTATTAATGGTCTTACAAGAGGGTGGAATGGAAGAAATGCAAAAAGAAGGAGAAAAGTTATAGGGGCGGGGAAGTTTAAGGGGTAAAAACCAACTGACGGTGTATGTAGGATATGTTAAATGGGAACACACAGACCACCCTCCGTGTCTAGAAGGAAGAAACTGGCAAGAAAACGGAAGACGACGAGAAAGAAAAGAGAAAAACCAAGAACAAATTGGAGCCTCCTTCAACAGTTTCTTGATCTGCAGGGATTTGGTTGGAAGCTGCCTCCTCCAATGTGGCCAGTTTCAGATGTGAGCAAAATAAAAATGTTGAGTGCTAACGGCCACCTCAATGCATGCAGCAAATTTGGCTAATTTCGGCTATAAACTTCAATTTAAGCACGGTGTAAAGTAACAGTAATTGGCAACAACTAATGTGTGACAAAGATAAAGAATGGTAAGAAATTAGAGCAATAAGTAACAGTTTTGTCGCCTTATGTCATTTAATTTCCTCGAACACCGCCAGCTTTGCGCAGAAATTTGTTGAATTTAGAATTCTTTTTATGTTTTCAATACAAGAACATTTTGGGAGTTGCAAAGGACGTGCGCGAAGAAACACACGGTAGCTTTCACGTAACGTGTCAAATTTTAACTAAATTTGGGTTATGCCAATATATTTCAGTAAAGAGCTCTAATACAAAATTTCATAAGAATCTATTCGAGAGTCACACGGACATACAGTACCTAAAAGGCTAATTTTTGCAATCTCGTTACGAACAAAAAAAAAAAAAAGGAAATAATCTGCCTGTATTTGAGCAACTGCGAAATATAATTACATACATATCTAAATTTCTTAATTCTTCTTATTGAGTTTCTCCGTCGCTCTATTCAGTTCCTCCAGGAAATTCAGGAAAATTACCTAGAATTGGCGACGTTCAGCCATTCTTAAATACTTTGCAATTTATCATTCATCAATTGTCCAATCTTTCGATATTGAGGGTGTCGTTAAACAAAACACAAATGATATACAAAGAATTTTCACTAAACGTTATCGGGAAATTCCAATTTTGGTTCAAATCCCAGAAAAGTATTCCTAATCTTATGCGAAAACTTGCAGGATTTTTGAGCGAATCTCGAGGCGACACTCGCTTGTAACTTCCTAAACATTCGCCGGTGTGAAAAATTTGTAAACGAAAGATAAGGATAAAATTAAACGCAGGTTTCTTTATCCAGTGCGATTTTTCTTAACTTCGGGCACTTCGAAGTGGTTGAACAAGAGTTAATTTTGTTGTTTCCAATCACAAATCCGGAACAGTTAGATTGATTTCGATAAAATTCCGTATTTGGGGTGTCTGTAAAACTTTAACTAAGGTCATGCTATATTTTTCGTCTTATTTAATCGACTAAATATTTGTAAAGTTTTTCAATTTAATTCGATAAGAGAGGCTTCTCGATTTTCTCTCAAATTAACTCACAATAAGAGTTCACTTTACGACCCATCCTGGCTGCCACGCGGTCTAAGGCGTAGATCTGCGGCTGGAATTGCTGTTTCGAATCCCGTCGGGATCATGGATGTTAGTCTTTTTTGAAGCTTGTGTGTTGTACAAGTCTGCGACGGGCCGATCCCCCGTTCAGAGAAGTCCTAGCGAGTGTGTTTCATTGAGAGTGATCAGGCTCAACAATAACTCACTAACTTAACATTGTATTTACCGTGCATCTTTTCAATTAAGAAATACTCAATATAAACCAACTAATGCACATAAACTTTATTCACAGTAGTTTATTCTTAAAACCACCGAAATACGTATAGGGGAATTTTAAGAATAAACTACTGTGAATAAAGTTTATGTGGATTAGTTGGTTTTTATTGAAAATAACCCACTACTTCTACAATGACTAGGCAAAAGAGGTCAGACTAGAAAAAGACTTTAATATACTCAAGTTCTCAATTGGACTTTTGAAAGGATTGACTCCAAATGCACGTGACAGAGATCATGTATGCCACCTAAAGGGTTATGGAACTTCGGCACTTAAAGCAGAGAGCAACACCATTTTTTTTTTGCACAGGTGCATAGGAAGGCTAACTGGCTCGGTCACATCTTGCGTAGGAACTGTCTTTTTAAACACCGTTAACGAAGGAAAGATAAGAGGTAGGACAGCTTTGACGGGAATACGAGGAAGAAGACGTAAGAAGCTACTGGATGACCTTAAGGAAAAAAGAAATACTGGAAATTGAAAGAGGAAGCACTATATCGTACTCTTGGACAACTCGCTTTGGAAGAGGCTATGCATCTCCCGTAAGACAGATTAAGGAAAGGATGAATGAATGAATGAATGAATAAATAAATAAAATTAGTTTATACAGAATAACATTTTTACCGGTGTCAAATTTATTTTTCTAATTTCTGACTCCTATCACAGTCCACCTTCGAACGTTTGTACGTCCTTATACAATAAAGACATTCTCCGCATTTTATGTGTCGCCAATGTTCAATGCCGTGTTCACAAAAGCCCGCCACTTACCCCAATTCTCTGCCACATTAATCCAGTCCATACCTTTTCATCATATTTCACTAAAATTAATTTTAATTTTATTTTTCATCTACGTCCATGTCTTCCAAATAGCCTCTTTCATTCAGGTTTTCCCACCAAAACTCTACGTGCTTTTATTTTCTCCCCCACACGTGCCACACGCCTCGTTCCATGCAAGTCCGAAAATCTGTGGAACCTTTCGTAACATGTTAATTCTTACTGTCAGGAGTTCGCAGATCCTCTTCCAATTCCAAAGATGGAGGACAACCCCTTGCTGGCTCTCCGCGACTGCATATCAAAATATATTCTAAGCTGCCCTCCATGTCTGGAGGCAGTCTCCATTCACGTCCACAATAATGGTATCTCAAATTGTAGGCAACTTAAAATTTTATTGTAGTAATTTATTACAACCTGAAGCAACAACACATGTTTCATTTTCATTTTCATTTATCTGGTTTGCTTATTAGAAGTTTAATACAGACCCCTAGTCAATATGTCATGGAGGGTTAATTGCTTGCAAACAGCGGAAATGTACGTCAAAATTGTGGATGGCGAAAAAATTACGAACAAGGACACCAGAAGAGCCAAAAGGCGTCGTTCTCAAACTAATTTACACAAAGGCCAACGATTTGGATGGGATATTTGTGACAGCATCTGAAGCTGAAGTATCCGAAAATGATATCAGCATATAAGAAGATAGACAATGTACATATAACATAATATTGTGGCGCGTTCCCGTAATCATTGTTGCAGTAAGAACACAAAAATACGTTGTGGGTTTTTCCACATTATCTCATAAGGGGCACGATTTTCGGAAAAAAAGTTATTGACCAAAAAATGTGCGTTTTGATTTTGTCTACAGCTCTGTCTAAAATATTTATCGTTGTAAGAAAAAATCAGCGAAGTATTATCATACATGTACATAGGTTTTCATATAAGGCATCCGTCATTCTTCTGAGATTTTCATGAAACTTGAATTATCTCGAAAGATTTCCGGAAAGTCCTCACATTTCAAATTTCACGAAAATACGTCCAGTGGGAGCCGAGTTGCTCCATGCGGACACACAGATATGACGAAGCTAATTGTCGCTTTTCGAAATTTTGCGTAAGCGCCTGAAAATGAATTTTATTAATTTTCACCACACCATAATCTCTAAACCTTCAAGAAGTGGGATGTGGGGGCATGGACTGGATTGATATGGCTCAGGATAGGGACAGGTGGCGGGCTGTTGTGAGTGCGGTAATGAACCTTCGGGTTCCATAAAACGCGGGGAATTTCTTGACTAGCTGACGACCTGTTAGCTTCTCAAGAAGGACTCTGCTCCATGGAGGTAGTTAGTTAGTTAGTCATAATCTCAAAACACTTACTATTGATTTCGAAAACCTTTATTATCTCATCTAATTTCCAAAACTTTGTACAGTTCTAGTGTGTGGATGTGAAAAGTGATTCTTTCTTTCAGGAAAGAACGAGAGACTTCAGGTTGTTGCTGAAGATTCAAGTCTGATGTTACGTCATATCGAATGATAAACTTTACCGACTTTGACAGCAGCGTAGCGCCTTCGAAACTTTCGGTAACTATTTAACAGTTGACATGGCGTAACATTTCAGAACACTCCAATTTTGAACATAAATTAGATTTCAAAATGAAGAGCTGACAAAAATATTTGGATTTAAGAAAGATAAAACAATTGAGTAATTTAGTATATTACATAACAATTAACTTCCTGATTTGTAAGTCACATGTTTGGGTAGGGAGACATATGCCTTTATTCCGATGGGCTACATAGTGTGTTTTGATAGTAATACCTGCAGAGATGAAGCCATTTCGAAGACCAGGGCGCAGATGACTGGATTGAACTGGCACAGAAAAGGGTCCAATGGCTGACTCCCGTAAACACTGCAATGAAATTGGGGGTGCTGCAACAGCCCTGAATTTCTTGACCAGGTGAGACACTATCAGCTTCTGAAGAATAACTGTAGTATGTGGACTTGGTATAGGAGAAAATTTATTTTGTTTCTGAGTTTAACCCTTCAAGATGCAGTGGTTACTATACGTACCACCTAATTTAAATAAAAATATTCCTAACATATTTAAGTTCTGTGTGACTCAAATTAAACAGATGTTATTTCCTTATACAATTTTGTTTGTAATGGAGACGGGGTGTGTTTACTGTGTGGTAAGAACTGAATATTTGCACATAATTCAGATGAATTTCAGGCATAAAAATATTTGAGAAAGATGAGGTGTTTTTTAGTTGTTTGCCACAATGTCTTCTGAAACAAAGGGCCCTGTTGTCATGTCTTTAGTCTGACATGTTGTGCCTCGCTTAACATACATAATTTACAAGCACAAGCGGTCGTGTTTACAGCACTCTGTTATACCGCCTCATTTTCTTGTCCTTCTTTAGTGAGCAGGTTAGTGTAACAGTTACAGAGTAGATATCTAAGGGTAGCCAGTTCAAATTTTAATCAGGTTACCTTCCACTTTGACTCACGAATATCGTTGTTTTCCTCAGTGTCTTAAGCAAACGTGGGAATAATTTATATTCATTTGTATAGCTAAAAAATTGTCCCCCAAGTGTCGCATAAGAAAGGTTATTATTCCTGGTTCGTGTTCGAGAAATCCTGGGTTCAAATTCTGGCCCGGTGACAGACTATCTTACATGAGGTTTCAGTGTGACTTTCTTCAATATTTAGGAAAATGGTGAAATAGTACTTAAAATTATCAACGAATGCTTCTCTTCACATTTGGTCCAATAAATTTCATTACCACAATTTCCTGACAACATGTTTATATAAAGAAGTACATAAAGTAGAGATTATACAGGGTCAAGTAATAAGGTTAATTATATATAAGGAATTGATAGGACTTGGAAAGTAGCAGTAATAATTGTATTTAAAATGGCTACTATTCACAAAACAAGGGCCGGGATAGCTCAGTCGGTATAGCGACTACGCTACGAGCTGGACGGTCCGAGAATCGAATCCCGGTGGAGGCGAGATTTTCAGCACCCGTCCAGACAAGCCCTGGGGTCTATCCAGCCTCCTGTATAATGGGTACCGGATCATTCCCGAAGGTAAAGCGACCGGGGCGTGATGTTGACCATCCACCCCCATCTAGCGCCGAGGTTAAAGAAAAAGTAGAGATATACCTCTACTCCCCCTCTGGGCCTTCATGGCCTGTTCTAGGATGAACTTTACCTGTGCCTTTACCATTCACAAAACACACTGCGTCACCATTTCAAAGAAAAATATGTCAAATATGTTTAAGGAAAAAATCTGTATTTAATATAAGAACTACATTTAACGTACAAATTTATTTACGAGCCAAATTCAAAGTTTGTCAAAGATATAGCATGTTTTGAAGGATCAACAAGTTCTGCAAACATTATACTAACGAATTTGAATGAATAAGGAATATACGAAAGACGTATAGGTACTTGTGCTGGTACTTTCTACAATAACAGAAAATATATTATGAAATTTAAAGTCGAAACTGTAGAAGTTTTCAATATGCTGAAATTGAAGATAAGAGTCTTAATCTGAGTTCTCTGAGAACAACGAATGATAGAACGCAAGCTCTAAGCCACTTGCCTGTGAGCAGTTGACAAAAAGGCACTTTTTAAGATCATTTAATTTTCCTTATAGTACCGACTGATTGATTGATTGATCACAAACAGTGTCATGTTTTCTAAATGCATAATAAATCTTAAAAGTGAGGTATGTACCAACCCCCCAACGATGAGATTCCTTCGTCCCAATGTGGATGCAGGACGAGGCTTAGACTTGGAATTTTCTTGCATAGAACATAAATGGAAATGGGGAACCAATTCGTTGTATAGAAGTCGGATTTAGAACTGCATGCAGCAAGGATGATGAGGAAAGAAGAAGTTGAATGAGATGGGACAAACTGAGAAAAAGGGAATAAAAAGAGATGGATGCAAATGGGGACGAAGAATTTGTAAGAATGAGAGAAAGTAAGATGAACATATGAAGGAGTGAATGAAGAAAGAGATAGACGAAACGAAATTTCGACAGGGAGAAGAAGTCTTGGAATTGAAATTGGAATTGCCTAGCCATTGTCGTTTCCACCCCTCTTATATCCACGCCGTCCCTCCTCCAAAACCCTCTCTATTTCTTCGTATCTGCTTCTTTTTTATTTTCTATCTTTATTTCTTTCTTCTTGTACCGATTGATTTAACGATTTAAACGCACGCACAAATACACAGGCAGGCCATCGGTCCTCATCTGCTTTATTGATTTCAAGTAATTTGCCAGCACACTGTTCTGGTCCCATTCTCCTAAACTTTTCATTATAATGTTCCGCCTACCTCTCGTCCTTTGTTTCAAACTACCTTCAAAAAGGAAGGTTTCGTCTGTCGGTGAGCCCGAAATTGTGATGACTCAAGAAACCCCCCCTACCCACAAGACAAGATACCGGAACACAAAAACAACTCATCATTTTCACGTTGTTTGTTCCGTGCACTGTGACAAAGTTAGAAACTCATGTAACACCAAAAAATGCACTATTCTATATTTTATTCATACTATCTTTTACATAGTTCCTACATGTTTCGGCGTTATTATCTCGCCATCTTCAGGGAGCTGACACCAAAATTTCTATAATACTTACAGCAATAAAATAGGTCACAATAATTGTATATAAACTGTGGTATCAACGGTGTAGACTATTACAGTTTAAAATAGTATTTTTTCCTTTGACTTTAATATGGACATATTTACGCGTTAATTGGTTGAGTCTGAACATTTAATTTAAGCATATTGCAGCATTAGTTTTAAGTAACTTCCCCTTGGTGATTTTGTAATGATGGATAGTTCTTGCTTGTTAAACGTTTATCTCTTTTAAATTGTTTTTTCTTATATTTACATTGTTTATTCTTTTACATTGTTTATTGTTATTATTACTATTTTAACCTGTAATATTCTGCACTATTGATACCACAACGTATAAACACATTTTGTGACCTATTTTATTGCTGTACTTATAGAGAAATTTTGGTGTCAGTTCCCTGAAGATGGCATTATATAATGCCGAAACATGTATGAACTATGTAAAAGACAGAATAAAATATAGAATAATGCTTTTGTTGGTGTTACATAACTGTTTTTAAATCATTTGTTGAAAGGTACAACAGTAAAGTTATTCTTGAGGACGACAAGAAAGAACATAGGGGAGTGGATGTATAGCTCCATCCATTCTTAACCTCGGCACTAGATTGAAGTGCATGGTCAGCTTCATGTCCCGGCCCGCTTTATCCCAAAAAAGACCCTACATAAAATTTGCGGAGGAAAAAAAATCGAAGTTGCTGGGAATTGTACTGCCATTCGTCTGTCGTTAAGCCTGTAGGCAAGTCACTATACTGACTGAGCTATCCCAGTTTCCCTTCTCATATGCTGCCACGCAAACTGTTTTTTCTTAAGGGCTTAAGTTTATCATGCAGCACATACAGGGCGAAGAATAACTTCGCAATGCAACCCAATTCATAATTTGACATTCAAAATTATTCTCGAAATTTTGTACGTATTCCACAGTCAACTCGTAGACGTGACACTTGTCCATTAATGTCACAAAATTCGGTAATCATCTTTTCGTGCTAACGTGTATTAAGATTGCTTCTATGATGTATTCTGACCAAACTGAGTATTTCATATTTGTTTTGCTATTTTATTGTATAAGTTACAATTAATTACGCTGGCGAGTTAAATATTCAACGGTAATGAGCTGGTGACTGTAGTGAGCACCATTTTACGTCAGGAGTGGCGTAAGAACGGACCAGCCGACAGCATCGTCTTTTGACGAAATTTGTGGAGTTTTGCAACAAATATACTGAATACCAAGACGATTACGTAAAAGAAAAAAAGATACTACTATCTGAGTACTATCTGAATACTATCTGAATACCATCTGAGTACTATCTGAGTACTTTCTTAAAACGTGTAATTAAAAATTATTAACTCTTTAAAGATAACGGTAATTATACGTTTATACCACCCACTTTAACCACGCGGTTACGCATTTGGTTCAGGGACTGCGCTACAAACCAGAAGGTCGCGGGTTCGATTCCAGCTGCTGTCATTGGAATTTTTCAGTGACATAATCCTTCCGGCCGCACTATGGTCCTGCGGTCGAATCAGCCTGTAACAGACATTAGTACCAGGAGTATTTCGTGGGAGGTAAAGGCTGCCAGTGCGTAGGGCTGACAACATTACCGATTCATGTGCCGATAGTCTTGAAATCTGGGAGCCTCAAACTCCTGGAATCCTCACGGCCTGTCCAGGGATTGCTTCCCACTTTAACACGCAAAGGTTCTATGTTTTAGCCTCTCTGTATGTCGCAATCAGTATCAGTCGTTTCCAAACACAATTCTCATTTATCTTTCTTCGTACTAGAGATGGGTTGTTCTATTGTGTAATGTAGAAAGGTTTAGTGGTCATTTAGATGAACTTCTCGTGTGTAAGAGACAATATTTCGAGTTATTTTTATGTTCATAGCTCAGTGAGGATTTTGTTTTGAAACGGTAGCCTACAAGCCTATTGTCTATCCACTGGATGACAGATCAGTGATTATGGAGCTTTGATGGAAAGATAATTAACATGGAAAACCGAAGCCCTTGAAGAATAACTAACTAACTAACTACCTCCATGGAGCAGAGTCCTTCTTGAGAAGCTAACAGGTCGTCAGATAGTTAAGAAATTCCCCGCGTTGTATGGATCCCGAAGGTTCATTACCGCACTCAGCCCGCCACCTGTCCCTATCCTGAGCCATATCAATTCAGTCCATGCCCCCCATCCCACTTCTTGAAGATAAATTCTAATATTATCCTCCCATTTACGCCTGGGTCTTCCAAGTGATCTCCTTCCCTCAGGTCTCCCCACCAAAACCCTGTATGCACCTCTCCCCTCACCCATACGTGCTACATGCCCCGCCCACCTCATTCTTCTCGATTTGATGACCTGAATAATACTTGAAGAATAAACTGTCTGAATACCGCTTTGACCACCACAAATGCCACAAGGTGTTAACGTGCAACTGAACCCGGGTCTCTGCATTAAGAAGCTGGTGAATAGCCACCTGAGCTCTGAGTCGGTCTAAATTTTGCTCAGTTCGGTATGTTGCAAGTACATTAGCCCTAGCAATGCCCAGACTGGACAAGCAGCATTGTCTTCATCTCTCTCTGTAATTTCTAGAATTCATTGAACTGAAACGTGGAGCTCATTTCATTTTCCTTCCTCTTTACATAACGCAACAACAGTGCCACCCCCACAACCACCCCCACAAGTACAACGCAGCACACCATTCCATGAATATTAAATACAGTCTCGTATAACTTCCAGAAGTCTAAAGTTCCGGCTTGCATGGGACAAGCTATATTACATAAATGGGATAGAGAGAGCAGAGACAATATTGGAACCCAAACCGAACCAAAAATGATTTGTGATTATTAAAGCTGAAAGATAATATATTATAAAGTTGCCTACAGAACAGACCCGTTATAACAGGATGTCCCATTTCCTATCCATGTACGTGGGCCATTACAAAGCATTATCATGAAAACACAATGGATTTAGGATATTAAAAGGGAAGACATTAGCAGAAATCCTCTTCACCCCCCTCTATTCTTCCACCCACACTTCATTTTCATTGGACGCGACCCCTTTCGCGTAATGGAAATACGTTGCAGTGGTAGGCCTACCAGCGTTTGAGAGCAAGACTGTTACCAAGTCAATGTTTAGAACTTCATACACCGGCTTAACCGCTAGGAAAACACGTTAATTTAAATAATTATATACAGGATGTGCCATATAAAACACAACCCAAAAGTGTAAACCATTTATTTTACTTTTATTTTCATTTTTTTTAAATATAAAAAGAATGTGTTGAACATTGTGTAATTACAGCATATGCTGAAAATGTCCTCCGCCTCTTCAAAGAAAAGCATTCATCCTTCTCACAGCGTTTTTTTTTTTTTAATTTTCGAAGAGTATGTTGGTCAATGCCGGCAACATTCTGTTCAGTGTTAAGCCTAAGTTCCTCCAGGCTTCTTGGGTTATTGTTGTATATACATTTTTTAAGAAATCTCCACAGAAAGAAGTCAGGTGGCATGAGGTCTGGTGATCGTGGTGGCCAAAGTCCACGCCCGACAATGCGTTTACCGAAGAAGTCTCGCAAGAAAGTTGTTGTTTTAGCAGTACGGTAGGTCACCACATCTTGCTGAAACCTCTCCCAACAGAGGAATGAATTGAGTCAAAGACTTGGATAATTTTCCGCAGTAATTATGTCTTCACGGAACAGTGGTATACAATTCGTTTTCGAGACCCTCGAATGTAATGCATCCACAACAGATTGTGTGAAGGCCGAACATATCTCACCTACAGAATGTACGGTGGTACCGAAACATGTACTGAGGGCGACGAGTAAAAATATTTTTGTGTATGACAAAAATGTAGCCACGTGATACTTTTTTTTAACAAAAATTGACGATAGAATACTTTGAAATGCTGAGAGTAAAATTAGCAGACGCTTTAAACAGAATTAATTATGAAAGACACGCTATCACCCAATATTCTTAAGAGTATTTGCAAGAAAAATAAACGTGGCTAATGTGAGAAAGAGAAGTGATATTCTGTAACAGAAGAAAGCTTAAATTAAAGATGATTCCTGTAGGTACAGCTCTTAACTAACGTGAACAATTAGAACTGCGATGACATTTTTTCATTATAATATTTTTTCTTATAGCGCAACAGCCCCCTTGTGGGCCAGAGCCTCCTCATTATCGAGACTTCACGATCACACACTTTAGACACACCACGCTCGGTAGGACTCCTCTGGACGAACGATAAGCCCGACGCAGAGACCTCTACCTGACAACACACAACACTCACAACAGACAGACATCCATGTCGCCGGTGGGATTCGAACCCACAATTCCAGCAAGTGAGCGGCCGCAGACCCA
This sequence comes from Reticulitermes speratus, assembly GCA_021186555.1. Lineage (NCBI taxonomy): Eukaryota > Metazoa > Arthropoda > Insecta > Blattodea > Rhinotermitidae > Reticulitermes > Reticulitermes speratus. Next base: position 4,390,856 of record JAJKFL010000330.1, read on the forward strand.
CGCCTTAGACCGCGTGGCCACTGGGATCGGCATCATTATAATATACCGTCATTAAATAGAGCTGCAGTCATTCATTGTTACTTGATACTTCAAAGTATTTAGAAGGCAACTCTGTATACAGAATGCAAAAGTAAGCAACGTTATGTATTAAATACAAAATGAAATTATGGTCAATAAAAGGAATTTAAATATTTATGCGCTCAACTTGTTTTGTATGTGGTATTGATTGGTACTGGCAGAGAGCAATGCATTAGAGAAAAATAAAACATTTATAATTTCTAAGCAGTGGAAAAGAAAGCAAGTCCTCTTTTCTTGTTTGTTTGTGAGGATAGATGTGACTGGGAAAAACCATTGGTAATTGTTCAAAATAGAATTTGAAAATGTACGCATGATATTCCTTTTTGTTTAATTATTTCTAAAACTACAGAAATTCACAAGAAATGCGTTACACACCAAATGCAGCTTTAATTTGACTATGCAGTGTTTATATCAAACATTCTTCGCACTTATTATTAAACGACGTACTCTCGAGATGCAAAGACAAAAGCAAAGTTAATGTTAAAACTGTAAAAATCTAAACAAAAGACGTGCAACATTTGACAGTTTTCTGAAGCTCTCCATCAATAAATGTCACGAATATCCGATCAGAAGATGTGGAGTTGTTGCATGCGTACAGACAGAAGGACAGACAGATTGAATGGTTGTAATACGTTTTTCACACGCATGCGAATGCCAGTAAAAACACAGTTGATCTGTCAGTTCCGCATTACATACTGCTTATGTTCACAAGACAGCCGTGTATCTGGGAAGAGACGTTACTGCTTCTTGTATGTGGTAAGACTTCTGAAACGTCGATTATGCAAGGTGCTAAGTGACAAATTTTACGGTTTTTTCGTGAGACAACACTTCTTGACTCCAAAGAGTATTCCCAGCCCTATTTTACTGAGTGTTATTAAGAATAGAGCCTAAGCAAAAATATGTAGTTTAGGTAAAAGGAAAAGCTCTCCCTAGAACAGGCCACGAAGGCCCAGAGGGGGGGTAGAGGTATAGCTCTACTCTTTCTTTAACCTCGGCGCTAGATGAGGGTGGGTGGTCAACTCCACGCCCCGGCCGCTTTACCCCGGGAAAGAGACCCGGTACCCATTGTATAGGAGGCTGGGTAGGCCCCAGGGTCGGTCTGGACGGGTGCGAGAAATCTCGCCCCCACCGGGATTCGATCCCCGGACCGTCCAGCCCGTAGCGAGTCGCTATACGACTGAGCTATCCCGGCCCTATGTAGTTTAGAGCATATATATATTGCTGAAGTTTTTCTGAATCACTATCATTTTTATATTGATATGTTTTATATAAACGAGGAAAAAAAATCTTTTTTCACCTACTTTGAATTCCTTTTTTCACACAGAGTGACAGAAATTTCGGTCTCAACTGACCTCTCTATATGAACCAAATATATGCAACACAGGAAATACATTGCCCGCGTATAGCGAGAGTGTAAATTAATGCGATTTTCGTGTCACGAATTTCCGGTATGGAATTGGATTTCGCCAAAACAGCGAAGCGGGGAAAGTAATTGATTTACCTCAGTGTCGGTGTCAAAAATTTATAAGGCGCCCTTCACTATGCACTGGTATTGAATTTGTACGAGTATATGCGTGTGTTTATTCCCGATATGACTATTTTACTTGGTCCAGAGATTGTAGATAAGTGTATAGAATATTATGGTAAGTGCCTTCTGTCAAACATATGATTTCTTTCTCATTATTAATACAAAGGGCGCCAAGATAGCTCATTCAATATCGTCACTAGGCTAAGATTTACGAAACAAGAAAATAAAATTAAATAAATAAGAACTAAAACAATGTTTTAATACATTTGTGACAGCATATCATAATACTGTAATTTTCTTTCTATGCCTATATCATCCTGGGTTACTAATCAAGTTTTATCACGAAGTACAGAAGTGTCTTATATTTCCCACCCGTTTCAAAATCTTGTTTAATTATCCTAGAAATATAAGGGTAGGATTACGTCTTCACGGTCTGTGCCATACAGTTCTTCATCTGCTTGTTTCTTTCTCCTTAACATCATTATTTTTTCTGAAGTACAGTGATTTTATATGAGTGAAAAAATGTCATACTCTTATCAAGCAAGAAGTAAAATAAAGTTTCTTCGTATTTTAGTACATGAATGTATTTTAAATTAAAAGCGAATTTTTAGAAGAAATTATTTCAATCAATTATGGAATTTTGAAAAAAAAATATGCAAATTCTCAGAAGAAATTGTCTTGTAAAACTTTGATAAATTAAAGAGTTTTGAAAAAAGGTGCAAGTTCTTAGACGATATCCTTTATTATATTTTAATAATTTAAGGACCCCGAAAGGAAGGCGAAAAAAGTCTTAGAGGAAATTAATATTTACATTTTAATAAGTTAAGAAATTTTGAAAAAAGAAAGACGCAAACTCTCAGAAGAAATAGTTTTGTAATACTTTATTCAATTAAAGAGTTTTGAAAAAAGGTGCAAGTTCTTAGACGAAATCCTTTATTATATTTAAATCATTTAAGGACCCTGAAAGGAAGGCGAAAAATTTTTAGAGGAAATTAATATTTATATTTTAATAAGTTAAGAAATTTTGAAAGAAAGATGCAAATCCTTGTAATAACCTACGGGCTAATGCCGGAAAATATTCATTTATCATTAGAACAAAAAAATAATTACGCACCTAGGCTTACGAGAGCTGCGTCATGTCTGTGTTCGTACACTCGCTTTTCAGGTTTTTAAAATATGAACTGACTTTCGTGAAATGTTTATTCATCTTCTACTAGTCCAGACCATCCCAGTTGCTCACATTCTCATTACCTGCACTCAGTAACAGAGAAAAGCGGGGATAGGAACTTGTGACGCAGAAATAACATTAGCGTCTGCAGAGTACCAAACAGATGTAGGGAAATAATTATTCGAAAGTAGGTACCTACCATTGTGGCAACATCTTGTAAAACACAACATGGAAGACGCTAGAAATTTAAAAATACCTTTCAGTTTCACATCAATAATAAATTGGCTATCGAAGCAGGGAATGTGCAGATTCTGTATAGAGTTAGGTTACAAAGATTCCTAAAGGTAAATTTCATCCTACAACAGGCCACGAAGACCCAGAGGGGGAGTATAGTATAGCTCTACTCTTTCTTTGACTTCGGCGCTAGATGGGGTGAGTGTTCAACGCCACGCCCCGACAGGTTTATTCCCGGGAAAGAGACCCGATTCCCATGGTACAGGAGGCTGGGTGGGCCCCCAGGCCTGTCTACAAATTTGATATAAATATTTCATAATTCAGTAGTTAAATTTCATGATCACAAGTTTCGAAGAATTTCTGTTTTGCTAAGTGACTACTGTCTTCTGAATATTGACTCTGCTACAAGGAGCTACTTAGTTTGCTGGCTTGGTACAGGCCTACCTCACTGCATGGTTTTGTGGATATTTCATTAAAACTGTCAAGTTGCATTTAAATCCTATGACTCATCTCATAATTCTTTATATCATAAATCAGGAACGTGTAAATTCGAGCTTCTCATTTGAGTACACATAAAAATGCCAATAAAAGGAATACGAATATACCGAGTTGCGGCATGTCGAGTCAAAAATATAATTGCATTTGTTTGTTAGGGATGTTCTTGATCGCTCTAACCTAACGTGACATATCCACACTGTGGCCACATTGCTCGAATTCCCTGCGTGTTATTTAAAAAAATATAATTACTTCATGTAAATACGACTCCATTTTATTGCATTGTATAAAGCCTTTGGGAAAATAACTCTATCAACATGCAAATTCATCACGTAATTGAAAAAATCACGCTACATTAAATATCCAAGCAGTGTGTACGATTTTTTTTTCTATGGCTCGACAGCCCCTAGGGGGCCTAGGCCTCCTGATTATCGAGGCTTCACGATCACACTCAGACACACCACACTAGGTAGGACTCCTCTGGACGAGGGACCAGCCCGTCGCAGAGACCTCTACCTGACAACACACAACACTCACAACAGACAGACATCCATGACCCCGGCGGGATTTTTTTTTTGTCTTCCGGGGTTTTTCCCCTTTGATCCATTTTTGTACTGTTTAAATCCTTTCGTCCTTCATGTCACTTTACGTTCCATATTACCGTCCTTACAACAAACACAACAGACAGACATCCATGCCCCCGGTGGGATTCGAACCCACAATCCCAGCAAGCGAGCGGCCACAGACCCACGCCTTAGACCGCCGGCCACTGCGATCGGCAGTGTTTACGATACGCGTAACTTATTTCGCGAAACGATATGCCAAATTCCCTATGAAATTAGTTAGGATTATCTTCTCCACAGCTTCTTTTAGCACTGGTCAATGTGCAAAGAAAGAGAGAAAAAAGAAAGAAAGAAAACCTCTAAATCTGCAGCCCTTATTACCGTACACATAGTTTTCCCATGCGTTCTGTGAACATGACATTAAGAATTGGCATATAGAACGTCATCTAAACATGGTTACGGAGTTTAACGTGGTACATCTTCTTACTACTGTTAGTGTTGGGGCCACCACGTCTATCAACTATGGTTAATTCGCTCCGTTTGGTTACCATGGCTACTATTGTTATCGTGGTTACGTCGTTTCGGTAGTTGCGGTAGTGTCACTCCCATATTGAAAGTTAGTGTATCTGTCATGTTATCTATCATCGACAGCAGGAAGTTAAAGATTGCAGTGGCACAACCTAGCGGCAAAGTCTGCAACAATCCCAGCGGCTCTGAATGCGGACGGATGGATGGACACAAATATGGGTAATTATCCTTATATATGCTCCCTTTTTTGCACTTCGTGAAAATTATGCATAATAGTATATGTTATGAAAGCGGGTAGGGGATTTCTGTATGAAAATATGCATAGAGTAGGTCTATGTAAGGTAAGAAACCTGCTGGAGAACACATTAGGATAACTTATGCATTTGCTCTTGGAACAAAGAAAGTTCTCCACTGAAATTAGAATTATAAATTAGAAAATAGAGTAATAAATTATTCAAGTGTATTCAAACAGGACTCTCAAAGACTCTCATAATCATCTTTATTTGAATCAGCACAGGTAATAGCAGCAGAGAACACATAATAAGCCATGTAACGATTCTATGTCAATTTTCAGCGGAGTCTCTAAGTACCTGTCTTATTTAAGTTGGTGACTTTAATGTCAACGCATGCCATGAATGCATGAATGACATCTTGTTAATTTATTTCGCAAGACTTGTCTTGTATTATTGTCTTGTCACATTAAATGGCCTACATATGATTATGGTCCATTAAATGGCCTACATAATGATTATGGTCACATAAATGGCCTACATAATGATTATGGTCACATTAATGCCACATAATAATTATGGTCACATTAAATGACCTACATAATGATTATGGTCAATAATGGCCTACATATATTATGGTCATTAAATGCCTACATAATATTAGGTCATAATGACTACATAATGTTGGTCACATTAAATGGCCACTAATAATTATGTCACATTAAATGACTACATAATGATTTGGTCACATTAAATGGCCTACATAATGATTATGGTCACATAATGGTTACATATGATTGGCACTAAGCTACATAATGATTATGGTCACATTAAATGCTACATAATGATTAGGTCACATTAATGGCCTATATAATTATGGTCACATTAAATGGCCTACATAATGATTTGGTCACATTAAATGGCCTACATAATAATTATGGTCACATTAATGGCTACTAATGTTATGGTCACATTAAATGGCCTACATAAAAATTATGGTCACATTAAAGGCTACATAAGATATGGTCACATTAAATGGCCTACATAATAATTATGGTACATTAAATGGCCTACATAATGACTATGGTCACATTAATGGCCTACATAATGATTATGGTCACATTAAATGGCCTACATAATGATTATGGTCACATAAATGGCTACATAAAGATGTCCACATTAAATGGCCTACATAAAGATGTTGTCCACTTAAATGGCCTATATAAAGATGCGTCACATTAATGGCCTACATAAAGATGTTGTCCACATAAATAGCCTATGTAAGATTTGGTCACATAAACAGAAAAAATACTCTCTTGGTTCATATTATTGTTTACTGGCTAACAGATCTTCCTTTTAAGAATTCTTTAGAGAAAGAAACAACGCCATTCTAGGCATTTTTTTAGCCGTAAAATTATCAAGACATTTCTGTTAACCTTATTATTTAGCGAACGCACGCAAGAATATTCTGTCTCTTTTGCTTTCCCTGTACCTAGCAACGGCATTAGTTTCAGTCTCAACTAAGCGATGTGTTTCCTCCAAGTGTGACACGATTTGGTACTATAACAAGGAAAGAAGCTGAGTTGGACCTGAACACATTTGTGTAACAGGGAAGTTAACTATTTTTCCGATTTTATGTTCGTAGCATAGCTTTGTATGGTGCTTGAAACTTGGACACTTCGGAAAGTAGATCAGAAGTATCTGGAAAGTTTTGAAATGTGGTGCTGGAGAAGAATGGAGAAGATCAGTTGGACCGATCGTGTGAGAAATGAAAAAGTATTACACAGAGTCAAGGAGAAAAGGAATATCGTACATACAATAAAAAGAATAAAGGCTAACTGGATTGGTCACATCTTGCGTAGAAAATGCCTTCTGAAACATGTGATTGAAGGAAAGTTAGAGGGAACGACATAAATGACGAGAAGACGAGGGAGAAGACGTAAGAAGCTACTGAATGACCTTAAGAAACCGAGAGGATACTGGAAATTGAAAGAGGAAGCACTAGATCGCATCCTGTGGAGAACTGGTTTTGGAAGAGGCTACGGACCTGTCGTAAGACAGACTGCAGAATGAATGAATGAAAATGAATTTTTCTTCGTACCAAGGACAACTCCCTTGCTCGTAGTTACCCATCGTAAACTTGTGTCCGGACGGACAGAGAAATGGGCGGACACACCTTATAATATATATATATGTATATATATTATACGTTCGTGAATATTTATATATAATCTGTAAAATTTGGGCGGACAGCCCCGTCAATGTTCCAAGACATTTACACTTGACGTGGCTGCCCGCCCAAGAATATTTGATTGAATATTACCGCCGCGACAGCTTCAAGACCTATTTGTATACAATCACTACTTTAAGTTACATCAGTCTGAAAAGTATAGATTATTTCCTTCTTCATGTAAGACTATTTTGTAAGAATTGTTTTTGATATATTTACATTGAAATGCCTAATTTTAAGATTTAATAATTCAAATACAGTTTTTTTTCAGTTTTTTTAACCAACGAATGCACTTTGTCATTATATTTCTTATTTATTTTCGTATTTCTGTTCAATTCACCCTGAACTTTCTTATTTTTATTTTCGTATTTCTGTTCAATTCACCCTGAACTTTCTTATTTTATTTTCGTATTTCTGTTCAATTCACCCTGAACTTTCTTATTTTTATTTTCGTATTTCTGTTCAATTCACCCTGAACTTTCTTATTTTTATTTTCGTATTTCTGTTCAATTCACCTGAACTTTCTTATTTTTATTTTCGTATTTCTGTTCAATTCACCCTGAACTTTCTTATTTTTATTTTCGTATTTCTGTTCAATTCACCCTGAACTTTCTTATTTTTATTTTCGATATTTCTGTTCAATTCACCCTGCACTTTCTTATTTTTATTTTCGTATTTCTGTTCAATTCAACCTGAACTTTCTATTTTTATTTTCGTATTTCTGTTCAATTCACCCTGACTTTTATTTCCGTTTTGCATTAATTTCTTATTTTATTTTCGTATTTCTGTTCAATTCACCCTGAACTTTCTTATTTTTATTTTCATATTTCTGTTCAATTCACCCTGACTTTTTATTTCTATTTTCGTATTTCTGTTCAATTCACCTGAACTTTCTATTTTATTTTCGTATTTCTGTTCAATTCACCCTGAACTTTCTTATTTTATTTTCGTATTTCTGTTCAATTCACCCTGAACTTTCTATTCATTTCGTATTCTGTTCATTCACTCACTCTTTATTTTATTTTCGTATTTCTGTTCAATTCACCCCTTTTTATTTTTATTTTACGAAAATAAAAACAAAAACTGAAAATTAATATCAAGACGCACTGTGAACGCAACGTAATATCAAATAAAAGCTCTTTGACACTGTGAACATCTGAGTTAAGATGTCACTTTGTGTTCTGGAAGATGCTGCTGCTGTCACTTTCACTTTTCTCCTGAGATGGAGGTATTACGTCGGTGTTTGGCGTGAAAAATTTAAATCACTTATGAATTACAACAGTCTATTATTTAGGAGCAGACAGAACTTTTTTAAGAACCGCGGATTTCTTGTGTGAATGTACGCACATCCCTTTAAGCAGAACACAAGAGTTTAGCAGCAGTTAGGAAGATCCCTTTCAAATGATGTCAATGAACCTACAGATATTCATCCATTACATCACGAGACACGAAATTTAGTTACGTACTATTCATCTAGGCCATAATAGCTAGCCTGGGTTCACATATAATAATCACAACTAGAGGAAACAAGGAGGCCATGGCTGAATGGATAATTAGTCATTATCCACGAAGCGCTGAAATGGAGTTGATGATGCGAGAGGAAGCCTTGCTTCCTACATGTAATTATTGCACGACGCTATTCTGCGAAATCAACAGGGTAGATAAAGACATTGAGGAGGTTGAAGAGAGGGGAGAGGAAAAGCTTTCAGGTTTTTCTTCCCCCTATGAGCCACTAGTTATGCAAATTTTGATTCTGCACGCACCATCTCACAATTTCCTAACGAAGAGGGTCTGTCTGTATTGTACAGCGTGGTAATTCACATCATTGTTACGAACAGTAGTTGCTATGATGCCACAGAGGCGACACTGGGCCTGTGCTTTGCTTTACGTTGGTTAGCTAATTGCGGTCCGAAAGCCGGAGAAGACTCAGGGGTTGGATATACCTGAATTGATGCACTGAACTTTAATAAAGATTCATTTGTTAGTAACAACTAGATATGGCGACTAAAACCAACAAATGCACATAAGTTTATGAAAATATATTATTAATCTAGTAATACCTCCTACATGTTTCGGCCACTCATGTAGCCATCTCAGGGAAGTGCGTTACGAAGAATAAATACATTGAGATGTTACAAAATTTATGTGAACCGATGCACATGTAAAATATTGAACAATAAATAGGATTTATTGTACGTAACGCACTTCCCTGAGGATGGACACATGGGTGGCCGAAACATGTAGGAGGTATTACTACGTTAATAATATATTTTCATAACCTTGTTTGTATTTGTTGGTTTTAGTCACCATATGTAACTGTTCAATGCACGGTTATGGGTAATTTAAAAAAGTTAGTAACAACATTTAACAACAACTCGGGTATATTCACGTAGAAGGTAAAGTTGTACCTATACTGAACTGGCACCACCCATTGAAAACATAGAATGGGAGTAAATACATATAGTATAAATATACATAACACATACCGATATACATAATTTACAGAAAGCAAATCATCCTTAACATCTGCAAAGATAACCAGTTTCACGCCGTAGTCTCTTTATCTCCGGGGAAGGCGTCTCTGGCACATGCTGGATAGAAGGCTGTCTGGTCCCCAGAGCTCTTTTGGATACTGCGGAGAAAAGAGAAAGTTAAACACCGACTGTCTTACAGTTCGCCCTGCAGACCAGCCAGTGTACTGAATCAGCTGTCCGGTGTGTGGTGCTACTGAAATTAAAATAGGATGAAATCATAATAAGACTAATTGCGAAGAAACAAAATAAACAATAGATCCTTGCATGACTTTTGATTTATAAGTAGACAAATAGGAACAAAGTACCAGGTCTATTAATTTCATTCTGTGGTAAGAGAATAGAGGGAAAAATTGTGAAGTAAACACAGTTAATACATCCACACTGTAGTCTGTCTTGCGACAGGTCCATAGCCTCTTCCAAAGCGAGTTCTCCACAGAGTGCGATATAGTACTCCTCTTTCGATTTTCAGTATCTTCTATTTTCCTTAAGGTCATCCAGTAGATGCTTACGTCTTCTCCGTCGTATTCCCGTCATTTCTATCCTTCCTTCTAACTTTCCTTCAATCACATGTTTCAGAAGGCAGTTTCTACGCAAGATGTGACCAATCCAGTTAGCCTTTCTTCTTTTTATTGTATGTACGATATTCCTCTCCTCCTTCACTCTGTGTAATACTTATTCACTTCTCATACGATCGGTCTAACTGATCTTCTCCATCCTTCGCCAGCACGACATTTCAAAACTTTCCAGGTATTTCTGATCTACTTTCCAAAGTGTCCAATTTCAGCACCATACAAAGCTATGCTCCAAATGAAGCACTTTACGAGCTAATACGTCACTCACAAATTAACACAGCTACAAAAATTTTGAATAATAATAAAAAAATTAACAATTTAATTCAAGGAAACGTTACGGGTAACCAAATTCAGGGAATGCTGTAATTTTACAATAGAGAGTGCACACATGAAAAGTAAAGATATTTAATGTAATATTGCTTAAGAGGTAAGGAGCAGAGAATACTGGTCGTATTAACTTCTACAGGTGTTCAGTGAGGGCACTGTGTGAGTAGCCCGGCCCGTATCATATCTGTAGCCAGTCTGTCCACACATTTGTAAGCACGGCTGATGTAACTGTAGCAGCAGGAGCAAATTTATCCAAAGTAATGGGCAATAGTAGAACTGAAACAGCCCCCGTTATGTACTTCTGAAGAAGGAATAAAGTACTGTAAGATTAGGGAAATCAGTGGTCAATTGACAGGGCTGCCCCTCAAATTCTATTTCCGCAGTAACTTTCGATCCAAGGAGTCCTACGAGAACCGTATTAAGAAAAGGAGGCGGAGCTACGTCTTGCTGTAACAGAAGATCATCAAAATTCTCTTCGGCATCAAACACATCTAATTACACTAAATCAGTCACCGTGCAATAAAGAAATAAATACCCGAACACTTTTTGTTTGGATAGGGCACAAAGAACGCAACTTCAGTCACTAAATAAATATTTTGGTTTCCCCTGTTCTGATGCTAAATCTGCTCATATTCCCGGAGAGAATGAAAGTGGTGCCGTCACTAACATAAACTTTAGCTGTAAAAATTTCGTCAGCAGTGTTAAGGTTTTGAGAGAATGTCACAGCACAGTATGTATGTAGCGAATTTGTTTAAAGGTCTTGGGCTTTTACATGTTGCAGGGATATGTACTGGTAATTTTGGATTTTGTGCGTTCTCGATTGTGGCACGCTTATTTGTCAGTCAGATTTTTTGAAAGATGTTTCGACTATATATTCTGTGGAAGGGTTCTGTTTTCTGCCATATAAGTATATTAACGTAATTCTGAATTTTATATTAAAGTATAACAATCCCTGTACAGGCCCTGGGGATTCCAGGAGTTTGAGGCTGAGTCGACCTCAGGGCCATCGTGCGGCCGAAAAGATTATGTCAAAAAAAATTCCAATAACATAATCGGGAATCGAATTCGCGACCTTTCGTCTTGTAGCGCAGTGCCTCAACCAACTGCGCCACCGCAGAAATAGACAAAGAAAATGTTACGGCGTCGCCATTTTCCTGGTCCTTTAACAATAATGTTTCTTAGGTAAGTTAACATAGTGTATGGACCTAGTAATGCTCATGGTTTGCCTCCTTAACAGATCTCACATTCCTAGCTTCAGTATCTCAATCGCCATTAAACCAAGTCTGAGAAAAAAATTCGCATAGACTCCATTTTGTTACTTTACATGTAGGGAAAAGTGAATTAATGAAAGTTGAATATTTTTCTAAATTCTGTTCTTCATGTCCACATCGAATTTGATACTTCTCTACAAACTCATAATTTTCCTGGTCTGCCATGTTATTACTGATTACAGTAAAGTTGAATGTATGAGAGAGCTATGGCTTTCCATCCAAAGCCCCAAGAATTCAGATGATGAAAAGAATGATTCTCATACACAAACAGACAGCCTAGTGGTAAGGCAAACTTTTTTATCTATTTGCTAAATAAAGCTTTCCCAAAGAATGAAATTCGAAATAAGTCTCTGGCAACACAAATAGAGCTAATGACAGCTTGTCTCTGGACACAATCTTGAACCTTTAAGATGACTTCTAACCCCTAAGGTACAGTAGTTATTACACGCATCAGTCGCTTTAGTGTTACAATAACACCCATCACACAAAGTATTTAAGCATTTCGTACACCAAGATTTTTATTTAAACAGTGTTTCTTTCCATAAATATCATTAGCCCACGCGGTGGCGCAGTTGGATGAGGCACTGCACTACAAGCCGGTAGGTTGCGGGTTCGATTCCCAATAGGGTCATTGGAATTTTTCATTGACATAATCGTTTCGGTCGCACTATGGCCCTGGGGTCGACTCAGCCTCTAACAGAAATGAGTACCAGAAATATTTCCTGGGAGGTAAAGGCGGCCAGATTCATGTGCCGATTGTTTAGAAATCTGGGATCCTTAACACCTGGAAACCTAAGGGCCTGTCCAGGCCTGTAATGGGATTGCTTTACCTTTGCTTTTAACGTCATTAGCCCATTAGTTTTTGTAATGGTGTTGCAGTATGTTTATGTGAGGCACTAACTGAAATTTAATGTATTATTTAAGTAAAATGTACGCTCAGTGAATTAAAGAACAATTTCATAAATACTATTGCATTTGAAAATCTCCTAAAAGCTCATTATCACTACTCTATTGACGTCTTTGCTCTGAGAGTCCATATTGTGTTGTAAATGCATGAACGGGTGTTACAGAATTGTAAGGGTAGAGATGTAATTAATATGCAACACACGTTCGCTATTCAAAACATATCTGGAATACAGCAGCTTCTGTTGCTGTTGTGCTGGTGGCTTCAGAGCGGAGAAAATGCCTTCTGCTAAAGCACAGTTAATTATAGGGGTTGCTACGTGACATTTGCTGGAAATTTAAGTCAGAGGTAGGAAGAGCTAAAAAGCATTACAGGAATTGCAGATGAGATTTTGTACATGAGAAAATAACAGAGACTGTAAATGTAAGGCAAAAATATGCAGAACGTAACATTGCTCAAGATGAATTATCAAAAAATAATGAGTTGTGCAAATAGGGACTGAGAACAATCAGAATAAAGGATTTCAGAACGTGAAGTAGAATACGAAAGAGAAATGTACATTGCTACCTTTTAAGGCTGACTTCATGTACGTTATATATAAAAATTCAGTTCATACCTCACAGAGAACACAGTCTGTAAACATTAGAAAGAGCAATTTGTTAATGCCGAGTAGGGAAAGAATCGGTATTTACTATTAGCTTCCGAAGATACACATTATGTACTCTGAGTAAGAAGTGCGGTGTTTCACAGTGTTAAGATAGGTGGTAGGTATAATTACCATCAGCCTTTAAAAGGTTTAAGCACATTTAATTATGTCACGCCTACTTTAACATTAAACCTGTGCTTAATATATTCCACAATGTCGGTGTGTTTGTCAATTATTAAAAAGCCCAGCCTAATACACTTACAGTAGTTTCTTTACAATATTATCACGTAATATATATATTATTATATATTATACGTTATTATAGTCTCCTATATGTTTACGACGGATTTGAGAGGGTTTAGTAGATGTTTGAATGCAAATTTGGTTTTATGTCACAAGCACTTCCAAGTTTAACACACGTTTTATATATACTGAATTTCAATTCTATATTTATCACACATGTACAAACTACATTTTAAGAGGACACACGTAAGTGTCATATACATGTATTTTGACTATGTATCTTCCTGATTATGGCCCATATTGGGCCGAAACATGTAGGAGACTATAATAATATATAATAATATGCAAACAAACCACTATAGCCGTATGTAGTTGGATATTTTAATGGTTAAACTCTGCATTTTGCACACACATAAGCGTGTTCATGTGTATGCTCCGCAGAACATACAGTGATTATTTCCCTGAAACATTTTTGTAATTGAGAAGCAATGTGTTTTCTGAGAGGCAGAAATTTGATTCGTAAGTAGGCTAATACTTATACGAATTTGAAGCTTGCGAAGATGAATGATCACGGTAACAAGTATAATTTGGAAAGAAATATGTATAAAGCATTATAGAAGGTGGATGGCTTGACCTGTTATTTAAGGGCGCGCTATAAATCGCATCGGTTATTTAATGTCAAATTATGGACGTTCTGCCATCGAGGTAGGAGACATGACACAGGATGACCAAAAGAGTGATGGACGAAGCAAGACCTCTTCCATTTCCATGGATCAGGCTTTAAGAAGATGACTGTATAAAATTCATGGCGGTCATCATGACGATGGTGCGGAGGATGTTCGCTTTTGGTGAGCGTCAGAGGAATAAAAAGTAGCCACTGCGGTACTCACTGTACCGAGAGTTGCCTGTAGGGACAAAGTGAAACCAGAACGATGACAGGCGAGATTCGAATCATGCATACTCCGAATACAATTCAGAAGCCCTACCAATTGATTTACTTTTAAATATTTTAACGTTCTGGTTACTGCCATTTTGAGACGTACGTAGGTTGCCCAGAAAGAAAAGCCCCTTATTTTTTTTTCTTTCCAGTAACAATGATACGAATGTGAGATTTTAATTCTAACAAATTCGAAGTTTCCAAAATTCACGCATGAAGTTGTTAAGATTTCTGACACATAGCGCCACTGCAGCAGGGCATCAAAATGTAGTCGGCCAATGAAGTGCGGTACAAACAAAGTGACTTATAGAACGCCTTGTTGTCCAAAAACGTCTTTGCAATATTTATGGGAACTGCTACGGGCGACAGGAGCACCGTTGGTCGCTGTGCTGAAGGAGTGACAGGAGCACCGTTGGTCGCTGTGCTGAATGAGTGACAGGAGCACCGTTGGTCGCTGTGCTGAAGGAGTGACAGCTCCCGAAACAGGAAGAGCAGAGCTCTAGTTACTGGCGAGGTTGATTTTTGTTGCTCCAGATCGTAGGTAATGGTTTCTTAAACGAACTGTCAATGCTGTAGTTTCTCTCTCTCTCTTATATAATATATGTATATAAGAGCGCAACATTTTGGTTACGAATTTAAATGCAAGTATTCACTTTCTGTTTCTTTTAACGTTCAGAAAATTTGCAGAAATTTGAAGTTCTCACAGCGGTGTTTTTGAAGATCAAATTTGTCTGGGCTTTTACAACGCGCCGACTGATAGAATTAGGAGAAGTCAAATGACTCTAACTTCAGAGACAAGTAGTGAAAGACGAGAAGCCTTCTTGGGCTACTTTACCCTGATGATAGACCACTAATTACCAGTCGACATATCGTAACATTTTATAATACGTTTCGTTTTGAAACGTCTTTCTGAGTGAGCACAGAACAAAACAGATAACAATATGTAGACTGTATTATGCCGAAACATGAACAGAAGACTTTCACGTCTCTCACTTATACGTTTCAAGTAATACAAGAACAGCGATTGTAGGTTTATCATAGACACTATGCCCTGAATACACACAGGTTTTTTTGAATTTGGGATTTTCTTGAAAATACATTGAATTTAAATAATTGGAAATGAGAACTTTTCTGTCGTATGTTATGTGTCGATTTAAAAGTTACTATAAACTTTCTGACGTTTCGGATGATTATGCTGCCTCAAAGAGTCTATCCTGATGAGGGAACACTTTTATGAGGCTACACGGTATCTTTCTTGGATAGCGTAGTCGTTACTGGCTGGACGATCCTGGGATCGAATCCCAGTAGGGGTTAGGTTTTCTAAACCCGTCCAGACCGGCCCTGGGGACCACCCAGCCTCCTATACAAAGGGTACAGGGTAATTCCCGGGGGTAAAGCGGCCGGGGCGTGGCGTTTACCACACTCCCTCATCTAGTATCGAGGTTAAAGAAATAGTGGAGCTATACCACTACGCCCCTTCCGTGCTGTCAATTGCAGGTTATAAGTTGAAGTTCACTTCACCTTACAAGGTATCACATCCCAGACAATCGTAATGCTTGCATTTTATAAACAAAATATAAGCACACTGCGTCAAATAAGTGATGAAAACTACGATGGAAGCAAAAAAATAGCAGTACTTAATACAATGGAGGCACTAAGGAAAACCACGGATAATAACAGAAAGACTATTAAACCCTAGACGTCTATAATATACATCTGAAGTCCTAATCAACCAAAAGCGTCAGTGTGATATTAATTTGTATATTAATTGAATTAATAAAACCAACGTAGCAGCCTTTCTTGCAAACCGAATAGCCTTTCATGTAGCCAAGAAATTTCTGCCTCTTATGAAACCGAAAATTTATAAAAAGAGCCTAAAAAACTTGTCCATTACAAAATATAAACCTGTGTCAGGTACGGAGAACACAGATAAGCCAACGGCGACTGTAAAGTATGGTCTTTATTTTGAAAAAATTAACGCAATTTTGTTATAACATGCAGGTGAGGTTGTTGATTAACTGTCTGATTTGGTGGTATATTTTCAGAATAATGGTGGCTCCGACATAGAAGAATAACATCAAAATTTTAAATTTTCTTTCCAAAATTCGAGCTTTCTTTGGTCTCGGAAATAGAGGAGTCAACCATTACTTGGACTAATTATTTGTTTCTGAGTTGCATTGAAGACACGACGTTTCTTGGCATGTGATCATATTTTCTTCAATTTTCTTCGAAAATTTGAGAAAAAATATGCATTTTTCCTAAACTTTGTCTTAAATTAGACACTGTGGGACCAGTTTCTCTCAAAACTTTTTCATGTTAAAATGTGTTGTTAAAAATTGTCTCATCTTTTCTTTGTTCGTATTCAACCCCTCTGCAACCACTCTGATGGCAAAACGACGAAACTTCTCACATCAGTCCTCAAATTCTCCACATTTTCATTAGTTTTTATTTTTACCTGAAGGCCAGATCGTTTGTCACATTTAACGTTCTGTCTGCCAACTACGAAAGTCTTGTGCCAACCCCAAACATATTCGCTCGATAGGGAGTCTTCTCCATATCCTATCGTAACAGTCTGACACGTGCCATGTCAAAGCAACAGGGCAAGCTTTTGCAAGGGAACGGGAGAAATGTCACCAGTAACTAGTGTGTATATTTTTGTGATCGGTGATCAACATGAAGGTGCTGCGCTGTTAGTTTTGCTTTTTGGCCCCCCTTCGCATAATTGCGAAAAGCGACTATTAGCTTCGTTGTATCTGTCTGTCCGTCAGTCTGTCCGCATGGAACAATTCGGCTCTCACTGGACGGATTTTCATGAAATTTGATGTTTGAGTATTTTTCGAAAATCTGTCGAGAAAATTCAATTTGCATTAAAATCTGACAAGAACAACGTTTACTTTATATGAAGACTTATCTACATTTATGATAATATCTCGCTTAATTCTTCTAGGAATTAAAAATGTTTCAAACAAAAGTTGTAAAGAAATCAAAACACACGTTTTTTATTCAATATATTTTTTTTCCAAAAATCGCACCGTTTATGAGATAATGTGGAAAAATATGGTACAGCCAGACAGGCCACAGGTGACAATATAATTCGGCGCATGCGCTTTGCTTGCTGGATAACTAAGGCTACAGACACACGCTCACAATATGTAATACTTATTGCTTTTCCACGGCAACAATGGTTACGTGAAGGCGCCTCATTGTTACGTTATACCTACATTGCCTCTCTTGTTATTAGCTTCACCTCCTATTAGGAACAATGAACAATCACAGGAGTGTGACACATAATTAGGAAATTTGAAATGTAAAACTTAAATATATGATTTAAAATGGGTCTATATGTAATAGAACAAAATATTAATGGTGGGAATCAACGTTTCGAAAGATCATGTTGCCTCCATCTACAGGATCAAATAAAGTAAGAGAGGAAAGCGCTCAGAATATGTAAGTAGAGATGAAGGAATGTAGGAAATTAGTTGCAAGGAAATTGAACAGAAGAAAATGCGGTTTATCTGACAAGTGCAAAAGGAAATATGTGTGAAAAATTATATAAAACGGCCATTTTTAGGGCCATAATATCTATACAGAAATGATACAGGCAACATGGTGGCAAAATACATAAAAATAATCTCCTTGGGAGGGACATTCAGAAAGAAAGATACCCTATTAGGACCAATAGCTTATCACTGAAGAAGGATGTAACTTCTCCCTCCAGCTGTATTACCAATTGCCATAACCAAGCGGGGTCAAGGGCTATAGATCACAACCTGACCCAAGCCCACCGTGATAACCTGAAAATAAAACATAAAAAAAAATAATTTACAAGTTTATACCTCATTTTATATTTCATATTTTTGACGGTTAAGTGTTTCATTTTACTTACGTCATTCCTGTACTTTCGAAATATATGTCTGGTGGTCCAACTCTTGCTTTGCTTAATAACCCCTGAAACTGAATTCATATGTTAATATGCATTCAGCACGGCGAAATGTGGAGAAGGAGACAGACCTAACTCTGCATCATCATGTGGCTGTGATGATTATTCAAAGCTTCACCCTCGCTGGCTCATCAAGTTCACATCACAAGGGAAATTATGAAGAGCATTCACAATGATAGCAAGTTTCTGACATGCAGACAAGCCTTAACCATTTCCCTGTTGTGACCAGAATAGTTATTTCAAATGTCCATAATGTTGCATTTAATATTGACATGTAAACGAAACATAATGTAAGAACTGAAAATGTGGTAAAATAACGTATAAGCAATGTAATATCAATTAAAGTTTGAATATGTAAATATGATGCAAGATACTAACGAAATCACCTTACTTTGTCAGAGACGTGGAAGGACAAACATTTTCATGGAAAAGTCAATTTTGGCGCCCAATTCTGGCGTTAGAGAAAGATAAAACAAAATGCAATAGAGTGAAGATATTTGTGTTATCGAAATCACGATTTTAAAATATCTTGACATTTAATTGACATTTAATCCCTTAGGAATATATATTTTCTTCTGTTATACGATAATTGCATATTAGGCCTTTCCTTTAAAAAGTGCGTAAAGCAAAAGACAGAACCACAAACACCCGTCAGTCGGTCCATAGGTTTAGCCTCAATAATTAATTACTGAAAATAACTGAAAAGAAATCTGGAGCTGAAATTAACTTTATTGGCGAATCTCATTTTGAAATTACAGCCCAGAAAAAAAACTCCTACTTTGCATGAAACTGATTTCAAACTCCACACTTTATAAAGGCGGCTCAGTATAAATTAATTATTAGTATTATATAATATTACATTAAATGCGTTCCGACGGGTCTATCGCCGGGGTTAAAACGACTGGGGCGTGAAACTGACAAAACATCCCCATCCAGTACCGAAGTTAAGAGTGAGTTAAGCTATGCCTCCACGCCCCACATGCATTCAGGGCGTGCACAGGCACGATATAATAGGTATTATCTCTCTATACGATTGCTCTGTCGGTACAATGACTAGTAGGCTGATTGAAGTACAGAGCAATTGGTCTTAGATTTGAATCAGTTGCAGGAGATTTCATAGCCAAAAGCGACGACCCGCTCTGGGTATTGAGATCGCTTCCCCCGAGGGTAAAAGAGCCCGAAGCGTGCAACAGCACACTCACCTCCGTTCAGTATAATATTCAAGAGTGCGTGGGTCCGTACCTCCACTAATCCCATATGTCTCTGTGGTAGTCAGTTACGCACAGGAGTAACTCTAATTATTATTCTTACTTATCTGCATATAATGTGTTTAATTAAAGTGTTGTGTACCTGATTTTCAGTGAGATTTTTTTCCATGGCGCAACAGCCCTTTGGGGGCCAGGGCCTCCTCATTATCAAGGCTTCACAATCACACTCAGACACACCACACTCGGTAGGACTCCTCTGGACGAGGGACCAGCCCGACGCAGAGACCTCTACCTGACAACACATATCACTGACAACAGACAGACATCTATGCCCTCGGCGGGATTCGAACCCACAATCCCAGCAATCAAGAGGCCGTAGATCCACGCCTTAGACAGCGCGGCCACTGGGATCGATTCAGTGAGATTTGCATAGACATATTTTCTAAACTGTTGTTGAAATATGTAGTATTTACGAATCTTACTTTAAACTTTGTTTTATCAGAATGTAAGTAATCATCATGTAGTGACATCTGTTTTGGAAGAATAAAGACTACAGACGGGAATCGATCCTGTCCCCGAAATGTAGTGTGTGAAATTTCAATACACACAATGGGAAAGTCCATAAAGCCAATAAATTCACATGTCACAAGCAGGTGTCCATATTTAAAAATTAGGCGACTTAAGTAGGCCATGCCCGTCTCTGAATGTGCCATGGTTAGCCACCTTCTAGTGTATTTGTTTACCTGTCATTTAAATATTACTAACACATAAATAAATTTACAGAATCCATTTCTTTGGAAAAGTCTGAGAAATGTTTCTGGTTGCTGAGGAAATGTCGGGTTTCGAAATTCGTGGGCTATTTCATACAACAGGAGCATCTTGATGGATCGTTATTTCTCAAGAAGGTAAAACTAATCATCCTCGATAAAACAATATGTGCTCAATTTATCAGCATTGGAGAACCAATTAAGAGTAAAGTTGTAGACTGTTTAATTAATTACGCATAATTTCTTGAAGACGTATTTGACGTGTGGAACTAAAGCTCCTGCCAGACCTCGGTGGTTTCCAGCAATCTATTTCGCTCATTCAGCTGATGGCGGAACATAACTTTGGAAGCCCCCTCTCTCACCCTGGCTGTCATCACATCACACAGTTTGCTACCCCGCCGCACTTTCCAGAATCTACGTTATTGGTTGCTGGCCTTCTTCCTTTCCTATTCGGACTCTTGACCAGTGAAGATGGGACCGACACGTCCCGAAACGTCGACAATTACCACACAACGACGCGTAATATCCCAGAAGAGAGCAGATCTGAAGTAATTGCAAGTCGTGCTAGTCAAGTGTTGCATTGAAATAAACCAGACGCAGAATCGCAGTGGAAAATCCAAATTTATGTGTCTCAGTTTGACGCAAATAACTGACGAATAATTGCAGTCAAGTGTGTCAGAGTTGACAAGCAAACGTGTGATACACGTACATCAATTGGAAAAGGCGAAGCCCAATGCAGAAAACATAAGAGGCTTAATCTTGGAGGCGAGAAAGTGTATGAAGTTTTACAAGACTAAGCTGCCGTATAGCAAAAGCTAAGCAAGACGAGGCAAGATCTGCTGTAAAAAGTATAGACTGACAGACACCGTGAGTACCTCGTGTACTGCATGTTGTTGCACGTCACGCGTAAATGTTCAGTATTCCTTCATTCATTCATTCATTCATTCATCCGTAGTCTGTCTCACGACAGGTCCATAGCCTCTTCCAAAGAGAATTCTCCACAGGGTGCGATCTAATGTTTCAACTTTCAATTTTCAGTATTCTCCGGTTGCCTTACGGTTATCCAGTAGCTGCTTACATCTTCTTCCTCGTCTTCCTGTCACTTCTATCCTTCCCAATATATTTCCTTCAATAACATGTTTGAGAAGGCAGTCCCTACGCAAGATGTGACCAATCCAGTTAGCATTTCTTCTTTTTATTGTATGTACGATATTCCTCTCCTCCTTGACTCTGTGTAATACTTCCTCATTTCTCACACGATCGGTCCAACTGATCTTCTCCAAAATGTTTAGCATACACAGTGTATATAAGAAATACTGTAATTATATAAAACTGAGAAAGACTCGACTTATGACAAAGAACAGATCTACTTTCTCGTCGCAGAAGGCGCTCCGAATCTATGATAATGAATTTCTAAACGTCAAGCTTATATCTGGCCACAGGCCTCAAAAAGGGACTCGACATCAAGAAGAATTTACTGACAGCAACCCGCAAACTGCCTCTCATTTTACCACAAGCTTACTTACAATTTTATGGGATAAATTTCCATATATCAAAATTATAAACGCCAAAAATAAGAAATTTGGAATTATGTTGAAATTATCAGGTAGTGAACACACTTTATAATTATACTGAGGTCACAGAATGATGTACCATGGGTCATAGTCCTCCACGCCTCTCTCAAGCTGTCACACGTCGCACGGCAGCTTACCTCTCTGCATTTCCATATATCTGTCTCGCCGTTCTGTTCGCATAAATTTTGGTAGCATTATGTAACGAAAAAGGCTGCGGAGTGTTTCATATATGACAGAGGTGGATAGACGGGGAACACAGACAAAAAGGGGAAAGGCTCAAGTGCTGTCATTCTCCAAATCCATGGGGCTCATTTACATAGCCTCATTATAGTATCAATTACAATGTACAACTCAAACCAATATTTTCTGTTCTTTAAAGAGATATATGTGATTTTAGCAAATTTGAATATGCCGAATTTAAATGTTAGCTTGAAACTTTGTATCACCAACGACTTTGCAAGGAAAATATAGAATATATATGTATACAGACTGTATATCTGAATTTCAAACTTCAATTTCCTATACATTGGGTTATTTTGAGTGGAAAATATTATATCAAAGTGGATATGACTGAACAGGCTAGAACAGGGTAATTTGTATTCAGGAAGTGGCGGTCCCAATATACACTGGGTATTCTGATGTTGTTTGACCTGCTTTTCTTCAGTCCTTCCAGACAAATTCCAGGCTCACGACCGATTCTTTCCAAATATTATGAAATTTGTTATTTATTAATTACCCTTATATTGAAGGCTAAAAATTTACTAATTGAATACAACAATTCATAATATCCTGACCAAAGATGGAATGACATTTGACATTATATTAACCAGCTGCTTAACACTTCACAGAGTCACGACCTAGTGAGACATTACACATTCTTGTATTTCTCAAAGACATCATAAACTTAGTTTTCTAAATATAATGGAGGGTATTTTTCGGTAACCGTTTCTTAATCTACCCACAAAATACCCTGAAGTCACTCAAAGCTATGTGGTCCAAATTATACTTGTGAATTCCAAACGTCTGGCCCAAATTCATTTTCCGGAAAATTTCTTATCTACAAAGTATCAAAATTGGCGCTACGTAATACAAGCTTTGAGAAACCCAATATAAAACACTGTAAAGTAACGTGTCGACATCAGACCTGCTACAACGGAAATTGCTGTCGATACCAATAGGATATCCGACCGATAAGGGTTAAACTGAGGACATAAATAGTGTTGCATAGTGTTATGGACACAAACATATCAATAATTTGTGTAATTACTTAGTGCCAGCATCCGTGCAAATAAGGAAGATATATAGCAAGAGTTGATGCAAGTTCTTCAGAGAATTTCGTGTTAATATTCCGGTCAGAGAGTCTCCCCTTATCTATGGCACTACAACAACGCCTCAGCACACGCTTGCTGATCATTACTGTACCCCCAGGGGTAAATGTGCGTCGCTTTTTAATATCGGATGATGCAACAACATAATAACTAATATGACGGCTGCAGCTTGTATTGTGACTCTCCCCTGTGCTCCCCGATTCAAAATGCATCTCTCATCGCTTGAAATACATCAAGAATGATATGCAAATTTCCTAAACCATTTCTCGTGCTCGATGTTGTTAAGATGTATCTTTACACCACAACAGCAATGATCCTGCATGTTAATGGTTGTTGTAGCGTGTGACCGTATGTTTTCTTGTATGTGTGTCCCTAACAACGATGGTGTTTCATACTGGTTTGAAACCCGATATCACACTTAGGGAAGAACACAGATTTGGAATCTATACCAGGGGTTAGACACTGCGGTACCAGAGGAATTAAGCTCAGCAAGCGGTGATATTACGCTGTCCTCGCAGGTATACACAAAAAACTGGGGCACGTGGTGGCAGTACAATCCGGAAGGTCGCGGGTGTGATTCCCGATGGAGTCATTGTAATTTTTAATTAACCAGGATCACCCTCGGTGGACTAGTGGTTAGCGTGCTCGCCACTGGGCCCAAGGTTCGTGGGTTCGATCCCGACCGAGGGCGATGGATTTTTAAGGGTGATAAAAATCCGGAGCACCACTTCCTTCGGAGGGGAAGTAAAGCCGTCGGTCCCATGTCGTAGATTTACGGCATGTAAAAGAACCTTACCGGCATGAATAGAACTAGTAACGGCCGTCGGCAAAATTCAGCGGCCATTTGTCACCCAAGTCTCCTGACTGCCTGCCAGATGGCTCTGGCAGTCACATCAGGATTGAGTGGAACTTGTGCTGTGGGCTGGTCACTCACTACATCAACACACATGACCATAGAAATCTCCGAAAGGAGGCCCCTATGCTCCGCGATTGGAGCGACATGGGGACTAACTAACTAATAGCCCAGGGGTCGACTCAGCCTCTAACAGAAATGAGTACCAGGAGTACTTCCTGGGGAGTAAAGGCGGCCGGTGCATAGGGCTGACAAACGTACCACCTTCATAAGCTGATTATCTTGAAATCTGGAAGCCTGAACCTCCTGGAACCCTAGGGGACTGTCCAGGCATGTATAGGGATAGCTTTACCTTTTATATAGAAACAACTGACATAATTAGGTAATTAAGACTGAGAATTAAAAAATGGCCAATATATACATGTTACATTTTGTGACTTATACGGCGAATTATAATTCTTTGAGACATAAATTTTAATTTTTCAAATTTTGTAGAGGCCATTTAAATTGTAGCCTAGGTAAAAAGGTCAGTTGTCATATAAGACGATTAAATTCAGTGAACTTTCTGGGGTTAGCAGTCGCGTCAGGAGGTTTAACGGTGATTAAACCGACCTTTTGACAACCATCTCTGTTCTCATCATCAGGGAAACTGATGATGAGAACAGAGAAGGTCCTCGAAACTTTGGTTTCCCGCCATTCAACCACCTGAAACGCCTGCTAGCCCAAGAAAGTTTTATTAGGTCAATTATCGTAGACCACTATCATGCTTTAAAAACCAAAATATTTTTCAAAAACACTAAGCCCTTGATAATGAACCATCGGTATGAAAAATGTTGGGAAAATGTACAGATAGACAAAGAAAAAGAATGACTGTGTTTGACTGTAGCAAGATCGTTCATTTAATCTGTTTTTGCCCTATTTATTTATTTAACGATAACAGCAATACAGAACTGCAGAATAAACTACGAAAAATTCCTAAGGTTATTGTTCTTCGTGTAATTGTTTGGAAGGAATAATTAAACCCATAAGCACCTGCCAGGAGAGCCAGTATTATGGAAGACACCTGAAAGAACAACCGCCTAAGATAAAGTAATGCTACGCACTGTACCCAGATTTTCGGTAAAACATGGATAAATTTGTCCATTTGCACTCCATAAAGGCATATAGGAGGATATAGTTGGATTTATTTTTAATGTTGGTAAAAGATGGAGACCTTCGGTCAGCATTACGTTCCGGTCGCTTTACCCCCGTAGAAATAGACTCCTGTATACACTGAGTTAGAGGCGGGTTGGGACCGGCTTTGGATAACAGAACTCTTTTGCCTCTGCTGGAAACTGAACCACGATTCCTCGGTCGTCCATTGCTTAGCCTAGTCACTATACCGACCAAATATCTCGATTCCTTCTGAAGTTCGGTACTTATATAGATTAGTATTTAATTAATTATCCGTAATCTATCAGGTTAGATTATTCATACATAACACCCCACGAATGCCAAATTGACAAATAAAAATACAGTCTTATATTGCTGCTACATGTTTCGGCGTCATTTACACCATCTTCAGGGAGGTTTACACAAAAATTTAAATCCAAAGTTCATGCAAAAAGTGTCAACATATAGGTTTCTTAACATGTGATTAAAATAGTACAGATATTGTTTTAAAAAGTGTAGTACACTAAAACAATAAATTTATTATTATTATTCTTACGGGGTTTTGACTAATTATGTTTAAAAATTAGTATGTTAATTTGTTGCAGTTTTTTCTTTGTAAACAAACATCTAATATTATCTTAGATCCTTTACGGTTCTTCCATCTGTATAATGTGTTGTGAGTTCCGTGCAAGATGCTGGGTTTACACAGAGTACTGTGATAGCAAAAGATATATAAAATTAATAATTTAAAGAAACTCCAAATTTAGATATTCCCGCAGCACGTACGTATTTTGCTCCTTTAATTTTCTGTACCTAGAAATGGTTATAAGGAATAGAATTTGGGTCGAAAGTGGGTTTGGTTTGATGTGTGTTCCAGTGGCAGGATAATGTGAGCACATTCTAAAGTTCTTTTTGTTTCATACATTTATCGCCAAACTGAACTGCAGTTCTTCAAGAAATATCAGTAGCTTTCAGATCCTCTGACCACAATAATCGCATAACATATAGCTGTTGTTCTTTGATGCATTCTGTCACATTATTAGCTATGTTAAACATGTGACAATGTTATAATACTTATAATAATCAAAATATTACATATTTACACCTTTCATCATTTAATCAGTACTGTCAACGTCATTTCACGTAAATTAAAAGTTGTCTCCACTTCATGACTTCTTCCATTTTATTTACATTTTGAATGGTATCGTTGTCAGTAAATCACAGCGAATAATATTAAATCGGAAAGGATGTGGGACTAAGCGATCATAATCGAAGTTAAAATAATATCCTGGCATTTCCTTGGAGGAACTAACGAATAACATGATAAACCTCAGGAAGAATATCCTGCTTCATGGCCCAGATTTGAACTCGGGACCTCCATAAAATGAAACAGGAGTTCTGGCCAGTCAACCGTAATGCTTTATTCTTCTACCCGTATGATATAAAGGCAGGCGGCATAGCTAAGACTCTGAAGTGGCCATGCTAATGACTGGAGAACTGAGGAACCTCTGTCCGATTCGCAGCATGAACAACAGATATCCGTGCAGGATTCAGACGATGCTCTATCACACTTAGAATCATTCAGGTATAGTGCAGGGCATGGTTTTTGGCAGGTGGAAATTTTTTCAAACGGCAGGCTAGGAGCGAGTCACTAATGCAGCGACAGCACGTTCAGGTAGGCCTGTCAGTTTTGCCTGCGCAGGCCGCCTGAAGATAGGCGGCCGGATAAACTGAAGTCCTCACACACGTTCAGGCGAATCCCGGTAGTCTTGATCATGGCCTCAACAGACGACGACACGCTCGCTATTGTTGGCTTGCTAATAGCTACGAAGAGTAAAAATAAGCGTAAAATGTGGTGTAAAGAGTGGTTACAAAAAAGAAACACGTATTCCCATGTAAATTTGTTGACTGAGTTGAAGCTGGCCCCCAAAGACTGGCATAATTATTTGCGAATGGATGAAGAAACATACTTACAACTCCTTTCATTAGTGGCGCCATTAATTGAAAAGAAAAATACAGTGATGTGGCTTCAACACGTGGCCTGAACTGACGCCGTTCCGGCCCGGAACCTACACACGCTCCGGTACGCCTGCGCAGTCCTCAGGGCTGCCGGTTGGTCGAACGAGTTTTCGTATTTGCTCCGGCCGCCTGTACAGTTTTAACTGAAAGGTGTGCCGGAACCTACTAACGCTCCGGCGGCCTGTCGTACGCATAACTGTGCAGGCAAAACTAACAAACTAACAAAACTAACCTGAACGTGTGTGGCTGGCGTAATGCAGCGACAGCATGTTTGGTCTAGTCCTTCTCTCCGCCTGCGTAAGTACAGTTGACCTTGTCACACTAACGTTCCAAGCAAATAAACACCCACCCCTGGCCACGTCACCACACCCGGTAGGCTCGTCCACCAGCTCCGCTAAGCCCTCCACCGGCCAAAAACCATGCATTGCAGTGTAATATTTTTAGTCTTATTTTAATCAAAGGTGATAAAAAAAAGTCGAATTAGTGAATATTTCCAAAAAGATTTCTCTCTTGTGATCTGCGCTCTTCTGGGATATTATGTAGCGTATAGTGATAATTCTGCACTGACGTTTCGGGACAACCTATCGGTCCCATTTTCAAGGGTCAAGAAGTCCAATAAAACTTAGACTTCTTGAGTGCGTAACATCCCAGAAGAGCGCAGATCTCATCTATATCGCGGCGGAAGCCTGAAATTACGATTTCTCTCTTCTCAGAAGCGTCCAAACCGGCCCTAGAACTCATACAGCCTCTTGTCCAACGTGAATCAGGCGCTATTTCCCGGGTCAAGTAAGAAGAGGCGTGAAGCTCACCAATCCCATCAAGTGTCAAGTTTAAGAAAGCTTGGTGCATTATCTATACCTCTGCACGCTTCTCAGGGCTTGTTGCACAGGGACAAATTTTGCCCTTCAGGTCCAAATTATCATAAAAAATAATTCTGCCGTATCAGTTAAAGAGTCTGTTAATTCTACGGAATCGTAGGAGAACTAAATTCCGTGATTGTACAGGCGAGGCACTATATTACTGTATAATAATTATCGTATGCCTGCCTGAGGCATTTGCTTCATCAGGGCTCGGCTTGGAGTTCAGTAATCAGTTTTACTTGTGATGCCACATGCGCAGCAATTGTGAACCGTAGAGAGGGTGGGGGGGGGGGCAGAGGTGCCGACAATTATCTAAACAATTGGCGCCCTTTTGACACAATGTACATATGGCTTCAGGCTTTGAGGGTGAAGTTCAGAGAACTCAACGGGGTCCCCGATACAAAACGAAGCGCAGTGGTTGGGGGATGGAAGGCTTAATTTTATACAGTCATCATAGACATGAATTAATGTGGGAAATAACCCTATAAAATAATACATGTAAATTATCTAAAATTATTCAAAGTTCCTCCTACAAAGTTGCGGAAATAATTTTGTATTTTGAATGAACGAGTTTTTTTTTCAGTCTGTTTCGTTATGTGTAATATTTGAGTGGGTGGAATATATCAGCACGATAACACAGCAATGTTTTCAAAATCCTTTTACGAATTACTTCACTCTAAATTTTTGTGCCAATGTTTTAAAGGTGTTCACGTAGAGAAAGTATTCTCTCGGTCAAAACACGTGTTTTTCTGCTTTCATCTGCATTCTTTCAGGAACCGATAAAAAAATTAGTCCATTGTGCCGTATCCTGACACTGCAATCATTTTGGTGTTCGAAGGGTTTACTTATCAGTTGTACAAAGTCATTTGAAGTTTGAACAGGAAGTTGCTGGAAAAATGTATTTGTAAAACAATTTGGTTGATCATGCAGAGTGTTTTTGCTTATAAATCAAACTCCGTCAATATATGTAATATCAATAACGCAATCTGTAATCCACTTCAGTACTAAACACATATACACCTGCCATCTTCTGTTAGTTTTGTAAAGGGTAATACTATACTATCTTCTGCTACCTCTTCATAACTATCTTAAGATGACAGAATAGAAAGTATGTGGTGTCAACTATTGGTCAAATTTACAATTACTGGCAAAAGTACACACCATCATTACATGCATACATATATACATACATAATACATACGTATATACATATATACATACATATATACATATTCTTTTTAATGGCTCGACAGCCCCTTGGGGGCCTAGGCCGCCTCATTTTTCGAGGCTTCACGATCACACTCAGACACACCACACTCTGTAGGACTCCTCTGGACGAGTGATCAGCCCGTCGCAGAGACCTCTGCCTGACAACACACAACACTCACAAGAGACAGACATCCATGCCCTATGTGGGATTCGAACCCACAATCCTAGTAAACGAGCGACCGCAGACCCACGCTTTAGACCGCGCGGCCACTGGGATCGGCTACATACATACATACATACATAAATACATACATACATACATACATAAATACATACATACATACATATATACATAACAAGAGCATAACAAGCATTGGCAGCTTACATGTAAGAATTATCGTGGACAATTTATAGTTATATGGCGGTATTTATTTTCTAAATGGTAACGAGGGAACATAGTGTCAAACGAGAAATAATAGCTTCATATTGTTGGTATTTAGATATTGTAACGTGACATAGACAAATAATTTCCACCGAAAAAGTGACTGCATCGTGTTAAGTACATATACTTTAATTCTAATATATGAATTGTTAATGTGTAAGGAAATCACAGCTGTTACAGAAATATGCAATTAATGCTGTATGGTGTTTTTTTTTTGGATGTGATTCCACCTTCACTATTTTTCCTAGCCTACATTCCATCTTAGAAGGGAAATACGGAGGCTTCTGAGATCATCACTCTCTGTATTTGTCTCTATTCCAACTTCCGATGTAACTTACAGATTATCACGAAATTTGGCACGATAACTACTCTGTTAGAAGATAACTAAAGGCCATAATTTTTTATTTCCTACAGTCTGTAGTTACAGCATGGTGAATGTTCGATATTGTCAGGTGGGGCGACACTAACTAACTAACTCCATGGAGCAGAGTCCTTCTTGAGAAGTTAACAGGTCGTCAGCTAGTCAAGAAATTCCCCGCGTTTTATGGAACCCGAAGGTTCATTACCGCACTCACAAGAGCCCGCCACCTGTCCCTATCCTGAGCGGGGCGACAATAGAACCAATTACTTTTATCTATTTATATCTGACCTGCAAAAATATGAAAATTTTTAGTGTTCTTTTAAAAACGTTAAATAAAAAGACGTGTCAGTGAGATAAATTTTCTTTATATTTCAGTTTGAAAGCGATAATAAGGAAAAAAACTGAATTAGGAATGTGAAATTTGGAAAGCCGATAAGTGACAAAAACGCATCATGTGTTTGTTTGTAAATCAACATTTAAAAATATGTCAAGAAAAATAAAATTCGATATTGCATCCGACGAATTTAACGCATACCAACAATACTCCACCATTATAACATGAAACAACAGAAAATGGATGAGCAGAGGTATGATTTCAGTTCGGAACAAGTTAAAGGCTCTACGAGTAGATTTTAATTTTTTAACTTGTGTTTTCACGTTTATTTAAAGTTTTTGTTATATTAGAAAGGAGAAATGTCAGCAGTCCAAGTAACTTAATCTTCTCAATCTATAATACGATAATGTAGATAGCAATGAACTGGTTCAAGGTGTGAAGTTTTTTTTTATCATGTTGGAAAACTTTGAATTCCTGAACAGCCGGTAAAATAAGTAAATTAAATGAAGTAGTGCCTCTTTGCCTATATATATATATATATATATTTATTCATATATTGTGAGGGGCCAAATTTCGTACCCAATATCTAATATGATTTTAACTATTTGGGTAGCACGATAACAAATGATTCAAGATATACATTTGAAATTAAATCCAGGATTGTCATGACAAACGTAACATTCAACAAGAAGAATATTCTTTTCACCAGCAAATTGGATTTCAAATTAAAAATAAATTAGTAAAGTGCTACATTTGGGGCACAGCTTTGTATGATGCTGAAACGTGGACACTTCGGAAAGTAGATCAGAAGTATCTGGAAAGTTTTGAAATGTGGTGCTGGAGAAGGATGGAGAAGAAATTTGTCTCTTGTGAATGTTGTGTGTTGTCAGGTAGAGGTCTCTGCGACGGGTTGATCCCTCGTCCAGAGGAGTCCTACCGAGTACGTATGTGTCTAAAATGTGATCAGGTGGACCAATAACCTTCTACACCTACAATGATTAAGTAAAAGTGGTACAAGTAGAAGAAATCTCTGTTTACGGTCAAAAGCACACGAAGCACTTAAATACACTACGTAGGATAATGCACTGTTTGTCCTACGTTATGGAAGGTGGTACATATAGTAACCATTTAGTTTAAAGCATGGCCCGAGAGCCGCATGCGTCCGCCAGGCTGTATTATACGACCCGCGGTCATATTTGTAGATTATGCGTGTACTATTATAATGTTGCAATAATTTATCAGGTAAACCACATATTGCTATTTTTCCACGTGCTGCTCGTGGACCAGTCCACAATAACAGTTGTGGCCCTTTGCCATAAAAATGTTCGACCCCATGGTTTAAAGCTTTACATCCTACGGACATCTTACCGTTAAGGGTAATGTAGGTAACACTGGTAACTAGGAAACCTCATTGGATAAAATTTAAATTTCTTGAAAAACGGAAGCAGCACAGGCTATATGTATGTAACTTAAGCTTTGCATATTTTGAGGGCACTTATTTTGGATAGGGGGACACTCGGTGGCGCAGTTAGTTGAGGCACTGCGCTTAAAGCTGGAAGGTCGCGGGTTCGTTTGGAATTTTTCATTGACATAATTCTTCCGGTCGCCCTATGGCCCTGGAGTTGACTCAATCTTTGACAGAAATGAGTACCAGAAGTATTATCTGGTGGGTAAAGGCGGCCGGTGCGTAGGGCTGACAACCTTACCACCTTCATATGCCGATTGTCTAGAAATCTGGGAGCCTCAACCTCCCGGAACCATCAGGGCCTCTCCAGGCCTCTACCAGTATTGCTTTATCTTTGCCTTACTTTGGATAGGCCAAACCTTATCACGTATAGGTCTACGAAGACGCCGATCGTGTGGTTAACATCTGGCCAGACAGAACGAAAATCCATGATCTGTATAAATAGTATTTTGTTCTACAACAATAAAAACAGCAACTTCATTCATGTATTCACTATTGAAAGCTTCCCTCTACCCCGCCCTATGAATTTAAACAGTACTTGAACATCAGCCCCATACAGAGGGCTGTACAAGAAGCCGTGTTCAACAGCGGAACACCAACAAGCATATGCAAAGGCTAAACCTCGTTAAAGCAAAAGCGACGTAATAATCAGAGTTCATTCTTAACGCATTGTCATTTGGAACACAAGTCAAAAGATAGCCTACAGAAGTGCTGATGGGCAGCGTCAGTAGAATGCAGTAACTTTTAAGGTAATAAGTGTAAAATGTAAAGATGTCCCAATGCTTAGTTAAGCACCACACTAGGAAGGCCTTACGGGGAGTGGAGATAAAGCTGTGTAAATTACTTATTTTCATATCCAGTTCACGTCCCGGCCGCTTTATCCTTAGGAATATTATGCTATTGAAAAGAGGGGCTGTGTGGACCACACAGCCGGTCTGAACGTTTTCGAGAAGAGACAGAAGGTTGATTACTCCGGATCTATTTTAAGAGATATTCCATTTACATGGACAGAAATAACATTGCCATAGTATATGAAACATATATCGCTTTTGCTTGTACAATGATTAGGCAAATAAATGAGGACCACGAATTTGAAACAAAAAATGCTTAATAGCCCTCGTCTGCTCTTTTGTTAAATACAAGCCTAGAAGCTGGTTTAACCCCCTACTCTCCCTTTAGTACTATTTTTTACTTATTTTAATTTATGCAAGGTCTTCTGTGATGCAAATTTGGAACTCGGAATGGATTATCATTATTCTTCATTCCTCCTACGAAGCTTTTATTTTCTGGTTTTTATTTCCATTCTTTTCGCTTTAATAATATGCATGAAAAATGGACCACCTACATATACAGCAGCCACATACAGTCTCTGGACCGGAAAAGTTGTCCTGATCAATAATTTTTTGTACAGTTTTGCAAAATTAAATAGGGCTTAGAGAAGGGCCTGTTCAAGTCAATGTAAAATTGAAGATATTAATACAAAACTCATATTTGTTATAGGCTACCTAATTCCAGAGCTCGCCATTATTTACTAAAAATAAATACGAATCCAATCCAATCCAGAGTGAAATTATTTATATGGATTAATAAAATTTATGGGCGTGGTAAAGGCACAATTAAGGGCGATATGCGCTTAGCTAACTGCGCACGTAATCAATAATATCGTTACAATTCAGAGCAACCCACAGGAACTCACTAATTAAGGAACTGTCTCACTAATTAAGAAATTGTCTCACTAATTAAGAAATTGCCTCACTAATTAAGGAAGTGTATCAATAAATAAGGAGCTGTCTCAATACTTAAGGAAATGTCTCACTAAATGAGAAATTGTCTCACTAATTAAGGAATTGTCTGAAGAATTAATGAATTGTCTCACTAATTAAGGAATTGTCTGAAGAATTAATTAACTGTCTTAATAATTAAGGAACTGTCTCGTTTGTTAATAAACTCTGTCAATAATTAAGGAACAATCTGACTAATTAAGGAACTGTATCAATAATTAAGGAAATGTCTCACTAAATAAAAAATGGTTTCACTAATTAAGAAATTATCTGACTAAATAAGGAACTGTCTCAATACTTAAGGAAATGTCTCACTAAATGAGAAATTGTCTCACTAATTAAGGAATTGTCTGAAGAATTAATGAACTGTCTCAATAATTAAGGAAATGTCTGAAGAGAATCTGTCTGAATCGTACACACTGTGTCAAACAAGCAATTTCATGCCTTAGAAGTAATAAAGGTGTCAAATGTGTCAGTCCTGACAGGCACATTGAGGCTTACATAAATGTATGTTCTATAGAGTGTGATGAATAAGACGAGGTTGATAATGATAATGAAACGTATTTCTCTGCGTAGAACGAAGCCACACCCAAGCTCAGTATATACCTGCTTATTTGCTAGCACTATAGAGGCGACACACGACAATCAGTCTAGACACTTGAAATTAACAGCAGACATTTAGGTCTAGATTTCAGTGACATAGGTACACCGTATGATCTTTATGAACATGTTAATTCAGGCGACCGTTGCTTCTGAGATTATATAGCCGTCGTAATGCCTGTTAATAATCCTAAACAATTTAACTGTCATAATCCACACAGACGTCTCAAAATTGACTGTTTCGAAAAGAAAATACCTGTCAAACTATTAACTATCTCTACGATTCAAATCTTCTTGGATGTCACGCCTTGTCGACTGCTAAATAGTTTCCGAAAATGCAAAGGAGTTTCGTGTCATAATTTTCACTGTGAAGCAAAACAACAATCCTCGGAAACGTCGGTAAAAATTTACTAGTCGACATGTCGTAACACCTTACAAGACTTGAATCTACAGCAGAACCGCTGTGAGAACTTCAGATGTCGCATTTATAGTCTTATCCATATTCCACGATAAAAACTGATACTGCATACAAATTATGAAAATTTGCCAATGGAAATTATATATTGAAACGAAACATTCTTCACTCATCCTGGCCTAATAGAAAGACTTGCTTTTGCAATTAAAAATGGCGTAATATTACAACTTCCACAAGTCTGATAGCAAAACTATACCTTTCCCGCCACCACGGCGACATCAGCTTTCAAAATAGTGGCTGTTCATGTGTGTTAGTTCTTAAGTTCATGTGTGTTAGTTCTTAAGTTCATGTGTATTAGTTCTTAAGTTTATGTGTGTTAGTTCTTAAGTTCATGTGTGTTAGTTCTTAAGTTCATGTGGTGTTGTTTCTTAAGTTCATGTGTGTTAGTTCTTAAGTTTCATGTGTTTAGTTCTTAAGTTATGTGTGTTAGTTCTTAAGTTCATGTGTGTTCTTAGTTCTTAAGTTCATGTGTGTTAGTTCTTAAGTTCATGTGTGTTAGTTCTTAAGTTCATGTGTGTTAGTTCTTAAGTTCACTCACAATATCGACCTTACGAACACTCATACGACATTATTATATGTGTGGACATAACATTCACACAGGAGCATCGCCTCAATGTAGTGTTTATACAAGTAAATTAGCGGCAGGACATGTATTAGCGGCAGGACATGTATTAGCGGCAGGACTTGCATTTCTGGGTTTCTATGCTCTCAAGAAATAATGAAACTGCCTATTTCTAACGTCACACATATTTAATAAATCATTGTTTAATACGTTTAATTGTCAGTGTATAAGATTAATCTTCAATATTTATATATGACATCCCGCTGTGTTATAATAATATAATATACAAAATATACATCAAACAAAACACAAATGTATTTAGAAAATAAATATCATGTGTCTAAAAGAGCGACACGTTTCGACCTATATGTATATAATTTTCAAGCTAATTGACTTTTGGAATTGTGTGAGATTGAAAATTACCTATATATACTTCCAAACATGTCGGTGTTTTAAAAACATAAGATTTATTATCTAATAGTTGTATTTTCACTGTTACATATTTGTATATTATATTAATCTTCAAAAGTTCAATAGTAGTAAAGGTCCAGTATAAGCACTGAGATGACACTTATGTCTCTTAACTGAAAGATTAAAATTGGTGGACTCAAACAAAGAATGAATTTGTAAGAACATATTTATTCCTAACTAATTCCTTATCTATTGGTTAAAATGTAAATTATTTTTTGACTTATTTCGGCAAGTAATAATAGCTGTCCTCAGGAAGACTCTTGACACAAAGGAGCATTTGATGTCGTAGATGATAATTGGTGACACAAAACAAAATGAAATGGTTAAGATAACAATATCTGGTAATAACAATTACTAAAATTAGGTTCAACTGCACAATGTTTGTATTACGTTACGTTTATACTTCTTTTCATCCAAACATGTAAAAGTAAATAGTTTTTTTTATCCTACTTGCATTATAAATCCAGGTTAACACAAACGATGTAAGATGTACTTGACAAAAGAACACACTGTACTCTAGATAGTATTACTTATTTTATTGAACCAAATAGCTGTATTTTTCTTTAGCAACATTTCCTTTGTTCTCTTATATTTATGTGTAATTATATCGTTTTGGGCGTTTGCAGATTCGATATTGATACTTCTTCCGAGCAACAGATATACATAAAAACACATTTACTTCCAAATTATTGCACATCTGTCGGAAAACATGTATATTGATTCACCGACTTATTTCCGCTAATAGTAATTAAAAACAATGAATTATTTTTGCTTATAAATAAGTTCTGATTCTAAAAGCAAGTGATATGTATTCATACTTCAGATCTGTTATTTGCTATGGTGGCGCCGCATGGTGATAATTCTTGTAATGGCCAAATACTGCAATACGCTTATTCAGTATAAAGCTTACGAAACACGCACATGTGTTAAACTGTTATAATGTGAAGACTGTATAAAGTGTACATGACAGAAAGGGGTTTAATAATAAGGGATGGGGGGTGTGGGGTAGCAGTAGCGAGTGTGAACATACTGCTTCTCTTCTCCTGTCCAGATTAATGAAGGCGTCAGGCTCAAAGAGCAAAGTACTAAGGGTTTTTAGCCTGAGGGCTTTACAGTATTCAAAGAAGGGGATATGTAGGTAAAGGCATGCACACTGAACGCAAATTAGAATCATTTACCTTCGCCTCGTTCGTTTGGTGTGAATCTGACGATGAAAATGGGCGTATCTTGAGAAGCAAGAGGTGGTATATGCTCATATTAATTGATACGTGAAGCAGAATGGACTGAACACTGGCGATGTTTCGACGTCGTCATACTTTTGGTCAGAAATGCCCACATAATGTACGATAAAAGTAAAGTTAAAGATGTCCTGCAGAAACTAACTAACTAACTCCACGGAGCAGAGTCCTTTTTGAGAAGCTAACAGGTCGTCAGCTAGTCAAGAAATTCCCCGCGTTTTATGGATCCCAAAGGTTCATTACCGCACTCAAAACAGCCCGCCACCTGTCCCTATCCTGAGCCATATCAATCCAGTCCATGCCCCCCATTCCACTTCTTGAAGATCCATTTTAATATTATCCTCCCATCTACGCCTGGGTCTTCCAAGTGGTCTCCTTCCCTCAGGTCTCCCCACCAAAACCCTGTATGCACCTCTCCCCTCACCCATACGTACTACATGCCCCGCCCACCTCATTCTTCTTGATTTGATCACCCGAATAATAGTTGGTGATGAGAACAGATCATTAAGTTCCTCGTTATGTAGTCTTCTCCACTCCCCTGTTACCCCTTCCCTCTTAGGCCCAAATACCCTCCTCAGCACCCTATTCTCGAATACCCTCGATGTCCTGCAGAAAGGAAGTACAAACCGTCTAATGCACCTACGTTTATATCAGTTTTTATTGCTTGCTACATGTTTCGGCTTTTGTGAAAAGCCTTCGCCAGGCAATTAAAAATACATAAGAAAGATAATTTTTCATATCCATAAAATAGGAGGTTGGGTGGAAAGCAGATCCAGGCAAAACTCTTCGGAGAGTAGAAAAATGCATTACACTGTCAGGGGTTTCAAGTCCATATTAGGAGCCACTTCAAAATATATAATTTAATAATTACTAAATTCAGATATAATAGCATTTGCGCGAAAATAAAAAATTTAGCTAATCACTTGCGTAAACTTTATCTTTTGAGCATGGATTCAGAGTTCACGAAGTCATTGTTGCTGTGAACAAAATAAAATAAAATATATTCTTAATAATGAAACACGAACACGATGTGGAGATACAATACCAGGACATTCTATTCTTAACCACAGACGTGTGCGCTTTAACTAAGTGTATATCCAACGCTCTAAGTAACTTTAGTAAGTAAGTATTCTTGAAAAGATATTAAGTAAAGAACTCACTGTATTATACAGAGCAAGAAAGTTCATAACCGTATTTACAAGAGCTCGTCACTGATCCCTATTCTGAGCTACATAAATCCTATTTTAACATTATTCATCCATCTACACCCAGGTCTTTCGTGTGGTATCTACCCTTCAAGTTTCCCCAATAGAACCCTGTATGCATTTCTGTTCTCTGCCATGCGTGCAACATGCTCCGTCCATCTTATATTTCTTGATTTAATCACACTAATCCTAGTTCGTGCCGATTCCGGTGCCCGTACACTCTAAGGCGTAGGTTTGCGGCCGCTTGGTTGCTGGGATTGCGGGTTCGAATCCCGCTGAAGGCATGGATGTTCGTCTCTTGTGTTTGTTGTGTGTTGTGTAGGTAGAGGCTTCTGTGATTGGTTGATCATTCGTTCAGAGGAGTCCTACCGAATGTGTGTGTGTGTCTAATTATGTGTGATCTAGAAACATCTGAATCACAATTTAGGCACTCTTCTTCCTGATATGCCATATGCATGTACTATCAAGGGAATTATAGGTTTTTATTTTTTTGCCTCATGTATCTGAAAAAATTTTAAATTATAAAATTTACGCTCATAAAATCGTGCTATTCTATGAACTGTAGCGTACAATGCAATGAAGAACTAGATCGAACATACAGAGTCGATATCAAAGAGTCTGATATTAGGTAAGCATTCTGATATATACATACTAACTTATGTGGTTACACTTTAGAGATTACTGAAGTTTCTGCCTTATATATGACTCATTTTCATTCAAAACCGCCCCAGCATTTCTCTCTTTATTGCTCCCAGTCTTCAGAACTAATCTCCCAGTTAGTAATCACCAAGACTTTTCCTCTCCCATCGCCACTCAACATTCACACGGAGTCTATTCAAGCAAACTTCCGCTTCGCTTGATCTTAGGGATCTTATATAGACACTTCACCCCATTCCCTCCATTTCACAATTTTTTTTTCTCATGCTGGCAACACTTATGAACAGACTTGACTTAAGAGAGTTTATAAAGACATCTTAATCCACGTTGATTACATCCAAGTACCAGTACCACGGCTAGGAACTTCTCTTGATATCTACTGTACATGATGTTCAAAGTTTTGGAAAGTAACTCTCTGAGAGCAAAGGATTAACCATGTAAAAGCCACACAGAAACTGATAAGTTTTACATACGGCTCATATCACAGAAGAAATATGTTGGAGCTGAAGGGTTGTAAGTTACAAAGTAGTGTCATTTCTGTAATAAATTCTGGGAAGATTTTAGGACTACAAAATTTTGTTAACGTTCTTCAAGTGGCCTAAATAAACAGTGGGATACCTGAAGCTAGCACCGGCCATCAGGCACTATATAATTTCGAAATACTTTTCGTAAAATCTATTTCAAATAAAAATGTTACCATATGTTACATAAATGTAACCATATATGTAATAAAAATAAGTCTATGCATTTTAATCTCCACGACCCCCTGAAGATGGTGGTTTAAACCACCGAAATACGTTTAGGGGTATTTTAAGAATAAACTATTGAGAAAAAGTTTATGTGCTTTAGTTGGTGATTTTTTAAAACATGTTTTTGTTAAGTATTTATTATTTTTGTTATACAGGATTTATGATCCAATTGGGATCGAAAAGAATTATTTGCTCTTAGATATTTGGACACAAAGAAATATTAATAGACACTAATAATAATATTGTACAATTTTAACCTAATTTTAGTAATTGTTTAATATTAAATATTAGTATTTTGACTATTTGACTGTATAATATATCACGAATTACTATTGTCGACGATATTCTTCCTTTGTGTCAAAGATCTCCCTGAGGATGGCTATTATTAATAGCCGAAACATGTCGAAGTAACCATATACATGTTAACCAAAAGATGTACAATTAGTTTCCAATAAATATAACCTTACTTCTAAAATTTTTATTGATGTTATATTATACTGATGTTAATAAAATCTAAAGCATTGGACCCGTTACGTAATTCTTACAAACAAACAGACAGACACACACACACACACACACACACTCGCACTCCTGCAGACACCGCCTGCAGACACCGCCTGCAGACACACGCACGCATCACTAAAAATGTTACGTCGGCTAAATAAGACAAACGCACTTGCTGCCCTAACAAATAGGCCTATTCCCACGTATGTATCTTGCGTCATCTTCCTGTAGCTTCACCATCTTTCAATAGACAATAAGAAAAGTTTCTAATCACTCAGACTTATGTTATAGCCATATTTGTTTCTAACATCATAAACACAGAATTAGTACAGACATCGTAAAGTATATAAACCTAGGTTTCGAATTTGTATCTTTGTAGAATTATTGTAAAAACACCCCTAATCTGAAGAATTCCTTAATTTCTCTCCAGTAAACTCCATGGATGTGAATTCAATACTTACTCATCACCGTTTTGCACAAAAGCCCGCCAATGGATCTTATTCTGAGACAGAAAATTCTACTCCACGCCCTCGCACACACACGCTGCGTCTTTAAGATTCATTTGAATATTATCCCTTCATCTACGCCTACGCTAATTCCATTCAGTTACTTGGGACTAAAACGTTTTATGCAATTCTCATCTCTACGACGCACAATAAATTTGTCCTTATTGTTTAAATAAAATTTGTGTTAGAAAGAAACCAAACCGACATAGGTGCAACTGTCAGTGTTTCAACATCTGTGGTGATGTCGAAGTTGCACTGGCACACCTGGTGGGTGGACAATGCCTACATAAATTGCGGAATGTGTGACAGTGTTTAAAATGCAAATGATCCAGACAAGACAGTCGGTTGCTCTGTCCTAACCACGGGCGCGCGAGCCAGTGTTAGTGAAAAGTGCATGAATAATGAAATAAAGATATCTCAGTGTTTTTATCCGAGAAAAAAATGCTGAACAACAAATTTATAATTCATTGTAAGACCCTAAGTTTGCATTTGGACTAAACGAAATGAAAGTAACAGACGGATAAAGAAAGTTGTGTAATGACCTTCATTTCAAAATTATTATGTAACAATGATATCAATTTGTAAGCTTATACAGAGTTGATAAGAAACGAAAAATGAGTAAGGAGTATTTATGGAATGATATTGAGAGGGAAAAACCAAATTACTGGGAAAGAAAGCTGTTGCAGTGAAAATCCATCCATTATAAATCCCCGGAATGCCCTGGGATCGAACCCCGGCCCTCCACGGAGAAAAACCTGAGATATGATATAGGCCTGAGAAAATGTATATAAGATTTATGATTCTTACGGTTTTAAATATTAATATTGCAGCCTTCTGGTATGTGACGCCGTGTATTTTATTATAAAGGTACCAACGGTTTTGAAGAAAGAACTTCTTACGTGTTCAGAGTAGAAGATTGAGATGCGTTGGGAAAATTGGATGAGATCAGCATATTCATCTTAGAAAGGATTATAAGAATATTTTGTTAGAAACTGCCTATTGTCTGAGGATGTTCAACATAAACAAGACGTTTCGGAATTATGTCCTGCCTCCGTCATCAGATAAAAACAATATTATAAATCATGTTCTAAGCAAAGAGAGGTACTTATATAATTAATAATAAGAATATTCGTATTCTGTTCGTAATAATAAGATAGTGAATGGCAGTGACAAAACTGAAAATGTAAGAGGACATTTTTAAAACTTTACGTGTGACATTCTGTTGTGTGTTAAAGATATAAATAAACGAAACGAAAATCAGTCTGAACACAACTGTAAAATTGTGTTGAGACTGATTTTCGTTTCTTTATTTAGACAATTTTTAAAAGTATCATATTTTGTTTCTTAAATTTTTTTTTAATTTGTCACTGGATCATGTTCAAAGTTGAAACCAAAGTCCAATATTTTAACTTCATAACTTCGATTACTGAGCAAATTACCTTAAAAATGTCGAAAAGTCACAGACAATGCGACAATATAGTAGTAATATCAACAATATAGTAGTAATATCAACAATATAGTAGTAATATCAACTATATAGTAGTAATATCAACAATATAGTAGTAATATCAACAATATAGTAGTAATATCAACAATATAGTAGTAATATCAACAATATAGTAGTAATATCAACAATATAGTAGTAATATCAACAATATAGTAGTAATATCAACAATATAGTAGTAATATCAACAATATAGTAGTAATATCAACAATATAGTAGTAATATCAACAATATAGTAGTAATATCAACAATATAGTAGTAATATCAACAATATAGTAGTAATATCAACAATAAAGTAGTAATATCAACAATATAGTAGTAATATCAACAATATAGTAGTAATATCAACAATATAGTAGTAATATCAACAATAAAGTAGTAATATCAACAATATAGTAGTAATATCAACAATATAATAGTAATATCAACAATATAGTAGTAATATCTACAAAGCCGAACATGTGTCAACGAATGCACTATAATTAGACACTGAAGATGACGCACTTATAGGCATCGAAACGCATACGGCGAATGAATAAATGATAGTGTGTGAAAGGCAGATGGTCAATTTAATAAGCTGTTAAATTGTATTCACGCGGTTTACAAAGGATAAAGTTTAGTTCCGTTGAGTCAATTAGATCGCACTAATCTCTGCCCCCCGTTTCAATGCATTCAATACGATAGGTTTTATATTATACGTAGCTGATGACGGAAGTTAAAACCAGTTTTGGACACGTCCTGTGTATTACGTATCTCTCACAGGGTGAAAGTAATATTCTTACAAAGAATTCTAAAACTAAAAGTAATTTATAATTAATACATTAATTAACTTATGCACTTAATAAAATACATTCAAAAGGAATTATAAAACTCCTACATGTTTCGGCACCGGGGTTCCATCATCATGAAGTTATCTAATCAAAGTAATACAAGGCCAGCACGCTTATGTAGGTATTGTGTTGACTTAATTAAAACGATTAAAATAATTAAAATAATTAAAATTCCAAAATGCACAAAGTTAAAAATCATAAAATCACAATATTGTAAATTTAAAATTTTTTAAGTGAGATGTTTCAGGCAGAAGTTTTCAGTTGTTTATTACGTTGGTTGACGTATTAATTATGAGAATATAGACGGTATAAGCAACATAAAAGCTAAACGTAAATTTGTCCCTATGAAAAACCATGTGGCATATGGGGGTAGTACATTTATAGCTCCACGCATTCTTAGATTGGAAAATTGTTCAGCCTCACTCTCCGACGGCTTTAACCACGGAAAGAGCTGTAGGTGTTGAATTGAATAAGAGACTGTGGGGCAACAGAGCTCGTATGGGCGATTTACAGAAGAGATACATCTTCTACCCCTCTCGGGAATTGAACCACAAACCCTCAGACATATCACAGTACTGACTATTCAATCCAGAATCATTTTTCGGTTTTATGAAAGAGGAAGAATTTAGAACGCGAAGTTAACAAATAGCACAGTTCCCAACTTTTTTGCTTTAAGATTATTTACTGAAATAAGAGGAGGTACTGAAGTTCAATGAACGATATATCGGTACCTCGAGGTTTATACATCAAATTTACTGTGACGTGATAAGTAACAGCTCCACTGCTTCATTCATAAAGATATATCTGTATGTCACACAAGTGTGAAATAAATGCCAAACCAGGTTACAAAATGCTTCTCGTTTTGACGTGAAACCCCCCCATAAACTATAATGCATAAAAATCACATAAACTTTCGTGATACCGTACGTTTTTCTGAACTACACGCATAGAGTACGTTGGGCTGCATAACTTGTAGGAAGGAGCATGGCATCACCAGTTCATGCTAATCTTGTCACAACTACAAATCTCTGTCAGGGTTCAAGCACATAATCCATATTTTTTACTAAGTAATGAAGTGTTCTACCAAATATTTGAAGCCTGAAATGTCTTCTATCTAT
The DNA here is from genome assembly GCA_021186555.1 of Reticulitermes speratus. NCBI lineage: Eukaryota > Metazoa > Arthropoda > Insecta > Blattodea > Rhinotermitidae > Reticulitermes > Reticulitermes speratus. The sequence continues at coordinate 4,435,056 of JAJKFL010000330.1, forward strand.
AAATGTAGTTTCTAGTCCGTAAAATAATACAGTGTATCTGCATTATAAAAACCAAAAAAAAAAAAACAATCCTCATTCCTGTGTTTCTGATTGGCCACATCTGTTGTAACTCGAAATACATCCTCATCCCAATCAATACGGTGTCAATTTTGACGGTACTCCTAAACCTTGTAGATAGATGCAGCTTGTTCCTACTAAAGTTCGGTATGAACCTACATTACTACACGATGTCAAAAACCGGAAAACTATGAATTGCAGGCTCTAAAAGACAAAACGGTGGACGCTGTTTTAATATTAGGAACCACATAATTACAATGACAAAAAAAGTTTAGGCGAATATTAGTTTCTTCAAATATGTCTACCTGTCCCTCCGTTCGCAAGGAAAATCCTTTCCTCCCACTATACGGATTTTCATGAACTTTTCGAAAGTCTGTCGAAAACATTCAAGTTACATTAATATCCGACAAGAATAACAGGTACTTTACATAAAGACCTACATACATTTATGATAATATCTCGCTGAATTCTTCTTAGAATGAGAAATGTTTTAGACAAGAGTTGTAGAGAAAATCAAAACACACATTTTATGTTCAGTAACCTTTTCCCAAAAACGTAACTTTTATGAGATAAAGTGGAAAAATATGTTACAGCCTGACAGGCCACAGATGACAATACAATACGGCGCATGCGCTTTGCATGCTGGATAACTAAGGCTACAGACACACATTCATAATATGTAATACTTATTGCTTTTCCACGGCAACAATGGTTACGCGAACGCGCCTCAATGTTACGTTTATACGTACTGAATTGTTTAATGTTGACATAAGTGATGTTTCAAGTGTTAAGTAACCTATATTCATGAAAGAAAACTCACATGAAATAATTCTGGGAAGAGCTTATATCGATTACTTTATTTAAAATGGTTCAGTATCTATGTTGTGACTTCTTTTTTCAATGGCTCGACAGCCCCTTGGGGGCCTAGGCCGCCTCATTGTTCGAGGCTTCAAGATCACACTTTTTAGACATATCACTTTTAGTAGGACTCCTCTGGACGAGTGACCAGCTCGTCGCAGAAACCTCTACCTGACAACACACAACACTCACAAGAGACAGGCATTCATGCCCCAGGCGGGATTCGAACCCACAATTCTAATAAGCAAGCGCCCGCAGACCCACACCTTAGACCGCACGGCCACTGGGATCGGCTTATACTGTGACTTTAGCCGCTGTAAATGGGCAATTACAGAATCTGAAGACCAGAGTTGTGCGTGACACGCACCGGTAGGACTCAGGCAGCGGAGTGAAGTTTGTCCGACGAAATTTTCATAGTTGCGTATAGTAGTGTGGTTTCTAACGTTAATATACCCAGCACAGTGTCTTACATAATACACGCAGAAGGGCCCTCTTTCACTGGGATATGGTCACTTTGCTTATAAAATCACGACATACGAGTAGAGAGGCAAGGTGTTTTAAGACGGAACAAACATTCTCATCAAGAAAATAATGTTCATTCATAATTTTCAATCAAGAAATTGGAGAATGTGAACATAGCGTAACAATCTTGGCGCATGCGCTCTGTTATTCCGTCTAAATTTCTCAATTCGCGAATGCTAAAAATTAATGCTCTGTTCTGAATTCCGTAAAACTGATAATTTCAAGAAAGTTACTAAAAAATACTGGAATTTTAATGCTCCTTTTGACAGTGTAAGCTACTGTCATGTCAGTTATAGAAAATTAAGTATAAGATGAACTATTCTCTTACAGCAGACAAAGATTAAATTCTGAAGCAACAACTCATTATTAGTCTATACTTATTTAAATTTGAAAAAAGTCATGATCAACTTAAGCACTGAATGCATAAACAATCAACCTTAATTCGTCACGCCACTCTGTTATTACAAATATCAAAACAAAATTACTCAAATAAATATCATATTTATAAACGGCCTATATCAAAACAATTTGTATTTATATTCACTCTCAACAATTTAATATTAACGCTGACTAGTCCTTGATTTAGGCCATTCAATTCCACCCCTTTCCCGTTCTCTTGAAATTTCCAAAAGACATGTTTCAGAATAAAATTTTAATAAACACTGGGGATAAAACGTCCATTTGTTTAGTCCACTGCAAACTAGGAAAATTCAAACAAAATATTCTACCTCTCAGCTTATAAGCAGACATTTAAACTAATTACACAACACTTTACGTATTCTGAACCAGAGCACATTACTTCCCTAAAAGATGGACAAAATGTCTTAGTCATGTATACAGAATGTTCCGCATAAAATGTCTTAGTCATGTATACAGAATGTTCCGCATAAATGTCTTAGTCATGTATACAGAATGTTCCGCATAAAATGTCTTAGTCATGTATACAGAATGTTCCGCATAAATGTCTTAGTCATGTATACAGAATGTATCGCATAAATTGTCTTAGTCATTATACAGAATGTTCCGCATAAATTGTCTTAGTCATGTATACAGAATGTTCCGCATAAATGTCTTAGTCATGTATACAGAATGTATCGCATAAATTGTCTTAGTCATTATACAGAATGTTCCGCATAAATTGTCTTAGTCATGTATACAGAATGTTCCGCATAAAATGTCTTAGTCATGTATACAGAATGTTCCCCATAAAAGTCTTAGTCATGTATACAGAATGTTCCGCATAAAATGTCTTATCATGTATACAGAATGTTCCGCATATAATGTCTTAGTCATGTACACAGAATGTTTCGCATAAATTGTCTTAGTCATGTATACAGAATGTTCCGCATAAATTGTCTTAGTCATGTATACAGAATGTTCCGCATAAATTGTCTTAGTCATGTATACAGAATGTTCCGCATAAATTATCTTAGTCATGTATACAGAATGTTCCGCATAAATTGTCTTAGTCATGTATACAGAATGCTCCGCATAAATTGTCTTAGTCATGTATACATAATGTTCCGCATAAATTGTCTTAGTCATGTATACAGAATGTTCCGCATAAATTGTGCCAAATTCAGGATGCTAACATGTGAGTCGTTTTGAGTCAAAAACGCTATATCTGCATATTCAAGGTTACCAACCGTTACACCGCTACAAGCATTTTAAAGTTTCCAGACACTGTACGATACTGTACGGTGTCAGTTCTTAAGAACAGCCCTCACACTTACTCCCATCTCTAGCAAATACTTCTCTCTCGTACCTCGGGTTCATTTTGGTCCAAAGGCCTGGCCTGCGAGGTCACCACATGTCACGCCTCTTGAATACTTGTGGTGACATATGAAGGACATGGTCTGCCAGAAAAAATCGCAAGCAGAAGAAAAACACTTGCATCAATCATAAAGTCTGCTGACTGCATAAATAGAAATGACAACATTATCAGAAAAGTTTTCTTTCAGACACACAGAATTGTGCATACAGAATGTGGAGGCCATTTTGAAAGGTAATCAGTGTAATATAATTGAAAATTGACGTTCATTGTTATGAATCAAAATTGATAACCTAAGTGCATTAACTAACATAACTAACCCAGTAACATAACCCAAAATTTGTCTTATGTTTATGGCATTATCTGATACACATTTTTCTTTCGATGTTGTACATGCAGTAGGGTAACACTTTAATTGCTGCCTTTGTTTTGTGGTGTTGTTGAACACTTGTTGTGCAGTAGGTTAAGATTGAAAAGGTGTCTTTTTTATGATGTTATCTGGAACATAAATCTCTTTTTACGTATACAGTATGATAAAACATACGTATTGTAAAATTTTCGGTTACTGCCATGTATGTATATTAAAATGCTTGTAGAAGTGTAATGGTTGATAATAGGGCATATGTTGATATAGCAGTATTTACCCAAAATAATCATAATATCCTAAAGTCTAGAACACCCTGTATAAAAACTTGAATAATATAAGGTAAAATAATTAATTTCTGACTTCCTTCGGGCAGTATACCGAGCATAGTGACCGGCTTTTCGTCGTTTTCCTGAGTCCCGCTACGGAGAAACCCGGGTTAATACGCTGAACATGTCAAGACCGATTCATTACATAGGCCTAAATTTTAACTTTTTCTTTCACTAATCCTACTAACATCGAAGCAACGGAGCCTGAGATAGTGATACTGTCGTTAAAGAAACTTTTGGACATTACTAAAACCTGTTTAGTTAACTTTATACGGCTCGAGATGGAAGAAACTCCCTGTATAAACTCGTATGTGAACGACACCTTGAACTTGTTGAATAAACCGTAGCAGATGGCCGAAAACAAGTGCTTGTCCAGCGTGGCTTCAGTCTTCGGGACAAATAATACTTGACTATAAAGAACTAGGTCGACCTCGGTGGACTAGTGGTTAGCGTGCTCGCCACTGGACCCAAGGTTCGCGGGTTCGATCCCGACCGAGGTCGATGGATTTTTAAGGGTGATAAAAATCCGGAGCACCACTTCCTTCGGAGGGGAAGTAAAGCCGTCGGTCCCATGTCGTAGATTTACGGGCATGAATAAAAATGTTGCGTAAGCCAAATTGCCTCCATTTCTCACCCAGTCTCCTGACTGCCTGCCAGATGGCTCTGGCCGACACATCAGGATCGATAGAACACTAGCGCGGCCAGTTGACCAGTCACCAACTGCCACGAATGCGCACGACTTAGTAACCTCGAAAAGAGGAGGCAAGAGGAGGCCCGTGCCCATATAGGGCTGTTGATCCATGGTTATATTATATTATAAAGAACTAGCATGTTACAAGTTATAACGAACTTACCCTGGCTTGTACAGGTCTTTTGGTATGATTTTCAAGTTACAACGTTCGGAAAAAAAAGTGCTAAGGAAAATATTTTGGCATAAGAGATAGGATGTGATAGGAGTGTGGAGAAAACTTCATAAGTAGGAACTTAATGTTTTATGCCGTTTGTCAGGTAATGTTAAGATCACAAAATACAACAAAGTAATGAGTCGCAAAGGTCACGTGTCACGTATGGGACAGTTAAGAATTTCATATAACTGTTGTTTGGAAAACGGAAAGGAAAGAGCCTACTTAGGATACCTAAGTGTAAATGGAAGGATAATATTAAAATGTACCTTAAAGTAATTAATGAGGATATAGACCAGTTTCAACTGTATCATGATACAGTCCAGTAGCAAGCTCTTGTGAACATGGTCATGAACAACAGGCATCTATATAGGTTGACAATTTCTAGACCACACGAGGGGCTGTAATGTTCTCAACAGGACCTTTGATCATAGCTGCAGTTTCGGGAGGTCTCCTGCATTTTATTTCCATTCTTAAGTGCTTAAACTCAAACTAAACATCTTACACAAGACTTTCCGCCTCAAATGCAACACGATACATCTTCACGGTTTATTTTTCTTGTCCCGCCGTCTTTACCCCCCCCCCCCCTCTCCTGCTCCAGACCCCCACTAAGCCTCTGTGAACACTTCAATGAGTTGCAACAAAGGTTTCAGTACTGAAAGCGGAATTGGTTTCTGGGATATCAACAGGAAAATTGCTGGGTATATCTTATTAGATTCAAAAGTGGCATTTGTTACAGCCCTGTAATCTGATGTATTTAAAATACTGTCGAACACGGTTATAACGACATCAGTTTATATGATACCTCGACTATAGCGTCAGATATTCTGTGGTACCAATTAATTCCTCACTGTTAACCATAACATTATAATCCTCGGTTATAACGACACTCGTTTATAACGACACAAAGTACGCAGTCCCTTTGGTGACGTTCTAACAGAGTTAGGCTTTATCTTCAATATTTCCTGTTTCCTACTGCGAACCTGATAGAGAACACTCGAAATATAACAAAATAATCCGTATCGTTGATAGCATTTAGGGTTAAAGTAATGTTCAGGGATTTTTTTACAGGTTTTGTATGTGATTACAACCATTAGTCACATTGTTGTATGTCAACTGTATTAGTACATTTTTATTTTCTTTTGTGTTTAAATTACGGACCAAACAGAATTTGTTCTGGATGAGATTTGATCACCATTATTTTATTCTGTAATTAAATCGTTCTATAATAGAAGGCATAAGCTTAGATAAAACGTAATCCATATTCTATTTAAGAATAAATACTATATTTCACTGTTATTGCGTCTATAAAGCTTCAGCTACTCTATAGTGTGATATTGAAAATAGAAAACGATATTCTGCCCGAAGAACGGGTACTTCTGATCGTTTGAAATAATGAAGGAAGGAGTAGTGCTATCTGCATGTACAGCTTATCAGTGCAGTAAAGACAACAGGCACAATTTAAATAGTGAATGTTACCATCGAAGGAATAAAAATAAGAACATCTGCTTGTAGCACATACAAAGAAAGGAAGACTGTCGGAAAATTCCAGGTACAGTACAGGTACAGGTACAGGTACAGGTACAGGTACAGGTACAGGTACAGGTACAGGTACAGGTACAGGTACAGGTACAGGTACAGGTACAGGTAAGGTACAGGTACAGGTACAGGTACAGGTACAGGTACAGGTACAGGTACAGGTACAGGTACAGGTACAGGTACAGGTACAGGTACAGGTACAGGTACAGGTACAGGTACAGGTACAGGTACAGGTACAGGACAGTACAGGTACAGGTACAGGTACAGGTACACGTACAGGTACAGGTACAGGTACAGGTACAGGTACAGGTACAGGTACAGGTACAGGTACAGGTACAGGTACAGGTACACGTACAGGTACAGGTACAGGTACAGGTACAGGTACAGGTACAGTGTACACATACAGGTACACGTACAGGTACAGGTACAGGTACAGGTACACGTACAGGTACAGGTACAGGTACAGGTACAGGTACAGGTACAGGTACAGGTACAGTACTCGGTAGTCAGGTGCTAATATCAGCCACTAGGAAGCATCTTCTGAGAGACGAGTGAAGGGAGGATGAGAATGATAATGACAGTGATGATGATGACGAAGAGAGATGATGATAATGATGAGAGTGGAGATGATAATAGTGACAGTGATAATGATAATGATGAGAGTGAAGATGATAATAATGACAGTGAAGATGATAATAATGACAGTGACGATGACAATAATGACAGTGACGATTATAAATATGCCAGTGATGATCATAATGACGAGAGTGACGATGAAAATGATGACAGTGATGATGATGACAGTGAAGAAGAAGAAGATGATAATGATGGTGATGGTAATGATGATGATGATGATGACAGAGACGGAAAATTAAATTCTCTCCTTGTCTGAACATTTAAATAAAAGGCTCTATTTGAAAAACAAAGGAAAAGTTGTCCCTGTCCATGCCATGAAGGTATATAGGTGGAACAGAAATATAGCTCCACTCATTCTTAACTTCGGCGCTAGATGGTGGTGAGTGGTCAGCTTCACGCCGCGGCCGCTTTACCCCTGGGATAGACCCACAGTACACACTGAATAGGAGGCTTGATTTGAAAACTAATTTTATTGATTACAGTTTTATAAAATATTTACTTTTACCCCACAGGTACGACAGTGCGTCGGTAAGCATTACATAGAGGCCCAGTGCTCCGGCCGCTTTAACTAAAAGGAAACGGCGTCCGACATCAACTAACTGTCGCAACTGTCGTGGCCAGGAATGAAAGAACGGTAGTTCTGACGCAGGTTGCTCTGTCGTTAACATTAGTGCTTACTAACACATGGGACACACTTTTATGGCATCATCAGTTTCCATTGGTACGGAATACCTAATAAGGCAGAACACTGTAAGAAACAAAAATAAATCGTCTGATCGATATCAAAGTTCGAATATTTAAAAGCAACAGTCATAAATCTCGACTACATCCACGGTAAAGTTGTAAGTACCTTAAAGCCGGGGAGCGCTTACGTTCGTATCTGTTGTCTTCCAGTCTGGTACCTAGAAATGTGAAAGGTACAATGTGAAGGTTGCTGTTGTCACTATGAAGGCATATGGGAAGTGACAGTGCAGCTCTACTCTTTCTTAAACTTGGCGCTAGATGGAGGGGAGTTGTCAGCTTCATGCTGCTGCACCCTTGGCCCCGGCGGAAGCGTCATCATTTACCATTAAATAGAAGATAGGTTTGGCCCCTGGACGTTTCGGAGAAGAGAAAAACCTGTTTCCTCTTCTGGGAATCGAATTCCTTCTCCTCATTTGTCCAGCCAGTAGCCCAGTAACTATACCTCATTTGTCCAGGCAGTAGCCCAGCCAATATACCTAATTTGTCCAGCCAGTAGCCCAGGAACTATACCTCATTTGTCCAGGCAGTAGCCCAGCCAATATACCTAATTTGTCCAGGCAGTAGCCCAGCCACTATACCTCATTTTTCCAGCCAGTAGCCCAGCCACTATACCTCATTTGTCCAGCCAGTAGCCCAGTCACTATACCTCATTTGTCCAACCAGTATCCTAGCCACTATACCTCATTTGTCCAGCCAGTATCCCAGCCACTATACCTCATTTGTCCAGCCAGTAGCCCAGTCACTATACCTCATTTGTCCAGCCAGTATCCCAACCACTATACCTCATTTGTCCAGCCAGTAGCCCAGTCACTATACCTCATTTGTCCAGCCAGTAGCCCAACCACTATACCTCATTTGTCCAACCAGTATCCTAGCCACTATACCTCATTTGTCCAGCCAGTAGCCCAACCACTATACCTCATTTGTCCAACCAGTATCCTAGCCACTATACCTCATTTGTCCAGCCAGTAGCCCAACCACTATACCTCATTTGTCCAGCCAGTAGCCCAGTCACTATACCTCATTTGTCCAGCCAGTAGCCCAACCACTATACCTCATTTGTCCAGCCAGTAGCCCAGTCACTATACCTCATTTGTCCAGCCAGTATCCCAGCCACTATACCTCATTTGTCCAGCCAGTAGCCCAGTCACTATACCTCATTTGTCCAGCCAGTAGCCCAGTCACTATACCTCATTTGTCCAGCCAGTAGCCCAACCACTATACCTCATTTGTCCAGCCACTAGCCCAGTCACTATACCTCATTTGTCCAGCCAGTATCCCAGCCACTATACCTCATTTGTCCAGCCAGTAGCCCAGTCACTATACCTCATTTGTCCAGCCAGTATCCCAGCCACTATACCTCATTTGTCCAGCCAGTAGCCCAGCCACTATACCTCATTTGTCCAGCCAGTAGCCCAACCACTATACCTCATTTGTCCAGCCACTAGCCCAGTCACTATACCTCATTTGTCCAGCCAGTATCCCAGCCACTATACCTCATTTGTCCAGCCAGTAGCCCAGTCACTATACCTAATTTGTCCAGCCAGTATCCCAGCCACTATACCTCATTTGTCCAGCCAGTAGCCCAACCACTATACCTCATTTGTCCAGCCAGTAGCCCAGTCACTATACCTCATTTGTCCAGCCAGTAGCCCAACCACTATACCTCATTTGTCCAACCAGTATCCTAGCCACTATACCTCATTTGTCCAGCCAGTAGCCCAACCATTATACCTCATTTGTCCAACCAGTATCCAAGCCACTATACCTCATTTGTCCAGCCAGTAGCCCAGCCACTATACCTCATTTGTCCAGCCAGTAGCCCAACCACTATACCTCATTTGTCCAGCCAGTAGCCCAGTCACTATACCTCATTTGTCCAGCCAGTAGCCCAGTCACTATACCTCATTTGTCCAGCCAGTAGCCCAACCACTATACCTCATTTGTCCAGCCAGTAGCCCAGTCACTATACCTCATTTGTCCAGCCAGTAGCCCAGTCACTATACCTCATTTGTCCAGCCAGTAGCCCAACCACTATACCTCATTTGTCCAGCCACTAGCCCAGTCACTATACCTCATTTGTCCAGCCAGTAGCCCAGTCACTATACCTCATTTGTCCAGCCAGTATCCCAGCCACTATACCTCATTTGTCCAGCCAGTAGCCCAGCCACTATACCTCATTTGTCCAGCCAGTATCCCAGCCACTATACCTCATTTGTCCAGCCAGTATCCCAGCCACTATACCTCATTTGTCCAGCCAGTAGCCCAGCTACTAACCAACTACGCTATCCCGGCTAGAAACGCAACTATTAAGACAGCCATGAAGGGAAATTGAGGATGTTACTTTTGAAGATAAAAATGCATTATTACGTAACATTTTCCATTCCTTCTTCATATCGCAATTTTTTATACAGAGGTGTACACTGTGTTGTTACTGCAACCAGTTCTTTTTGTTATATTATTTTATAAAGGGAAAGTTTTAAAAGGGCGGTTCAATCGGAAGTATCGGACGTTCCTCCCATAAATTCTGGCTGACCCGTAACGTATAAGTACCCGGTTGCGCTGTACAAAAGAAAGATTCTAGATTTTACAAGGTAAAGATATATTTTTTTTCAATGGCTCGACAACCCCTTGGGGGCCTAGGCCGCCTCATATTATACAATATGAAAACCTTGATTAGATTAAAGTTTAAAGTATTGTAGATTCTACTGGAAAAACAAATCACTTCCATGATTTTCCCTTTAGACCAGGCACAAAACTTAATTGAAATGCATTAGATAATATTGTAAATACAATTTAAGGACAGACAACTAGCACCTCCCGCATGTGGGTTAATATTATTCGCTTTCGAACTATAATCTCTAAAATCATAACAGTGCTTACGACAATTAAAGTGCTAACAAACAAAAGTACCCAACGAAATATGAAGGTCTTTCAGTACCTTGTTATTGAAAGTATAAACAGATAACACATATCATCCAGTCCAGTTACTGGTTACAGGCTGAAGATCCACCCCTTCCAGCAACAAGGCTATTCCTCTTTGCACCATTTCCTTCCCGCTTTGTATTCAAAGAGTATTGGAGGCTCTGTCTCCGAAAACAAATAGCACTGGGCAGAAAGCTAACCACTAACCTGCATGAAATGCCAAACATTTGAAAGTGTGGATACCTACCTCCATTTCCAAATAAATATTTAACGTATGGTACTTACAAACAAGAAATATACATTCACCTGACTGATATCACCATCGAATACAACGGACGCGTATTATATCCTTCAAATCGCTACTAGCTGGACGGTCCGGGGATCGAATCCCGGTCGGGGCGAAATTTTCCGTAATCGTCCAGACCGTCCCTGGGGCCCACCCAGCCTCCTGTAGCGGGTCTCTTTTCTGGGGTTAAGCAGACGGGACGTGGCGTTGACTACCCACCCCATCTAGCGCTGAGGTTAAAGAAAGAGCAGAACTATACCTCTACTCCCCCTCTGGGTCTTCATGGTCTGTTCTAGGGTGATCTTTACCTTTATTCTATTCCTAGTGGCCAGTAGAGTATAGAGAAGCCTCAAGTTCTTTTAAGTAGACTTCAGCAAGAATTCCGAGCAGAACTCATGAAGCCCGCTTTTCAATCGCACATATTTCTTGTCTTAATCTCCAATAGTCCGTTGTTATCACCAAGTCGGAAGTTGTAATTTTATTCTCTACCAAAATACTGCCATAAAGAAAGTTGCAACTTTTTCCAAGATTATTGGGAAATACGGATTTGGCTTGTCTTCCAGTGGCGTGATTTTAATACCGGGTTCGTACAGTCAGCTACGTGAGCTATTTGTTGAATTGCAGGACACACCGACACATCCACAGACAGAGCATGATCATTTCGTAAGTCCACTTTTTTTTTTTAGAAAAGAGTTTGCCAAAATTTCAGTTCCTCATTAGCAGAAAACACAATGCTTCTGAATTACCAAGACATTTCGTCTAATTCTTTTACGAGAATAATAGCTATTTATCGTAAGGTTTGTGCATCACCACCATCATCATCTGTCACGAGTTAGGCCTTAATAGACCTGTTTCGGCCTTGTCTAATAGTCTCCTCAAAGGCCTCCAATTCGTCTTCGTCCATTTGGTCTATAATTCAGTATTACTTTTGGCATCCTGTTGTTGATCATTCCTGCTACATGTTGCAGCCAATTTGATTTGTATCTTCTTAGTTTCTCGTCAACTGGTTCTACTTTCAACTCTTCCAAAATCTCTTCATTGCTTTTTTTGTTCAAAAAGTGTGTATCCCGCTGTTATTCTGAAAAATTTCATCTTGATTGATGTCAGTAGTTTTTTCCTTTTGTCTGGGGGTCCAAATTTCGCTTCCGTATAGAAGAATAGGGAGAGCCAGTGTATTATTCACTTTTATACTTGAAGATTTCAGGACCAAAGTTGGTGTAAAAGTGTTATTTAAAATTCCCAATATTTGAGCAAATATTGCTAGTTTTTAAAAGACTAAGTACTGCTTCTGATTCTTTCAACAATTAAACCAAAAAATGCACTTTATTTCTTAGTTATGTCCAATAACCCTACACATGTTTCGGCTGCAACAGAGCCATCATAAGGGTTCAAGGTCACGTTCACTTTTAACATTCACTGTTCCATTTGGTATCACCAATTACACACCACAATATATATCAATTTATGTATGTGAATGTCAAAGTGAACGTGACCTTGAACCCCTGATGATGGCTCTGTTGCAGCCGAAACATGTGTAGGGTTGGATTAATTGTTGAGTGTTATCAAAATGAACGGTGAACACAACGTAAAAAATACTGCTTCTGAGTTCAGAAAATTGAGTAAGAGGACATTGAGTCATGAGCCACTAATACACGAAGGGTTTCATCTGACGGAGATGCAGTATGGCAATTAACAAGCCCTAACTAACCCTTTGGCTGGCTTCCCCACCCAGTTGAGACTGTTATTACGTAATCAACCGCTCATCAGCTGGTACAGAAAGGAGTAGGGTGGTGAACTAATTAGCAATAAGTATGAACAGTAGGCGAGGATACGAGAGATTTAATCGATTTAGCGGTAAATTTAGAGCCCGAAGGGTTGAAATGTACTGCGAGAGAGGTAGAAAGGGTTGTAGGCGTAAAGGGGCAGATGTACGTCTTGTGCAACAGATGGTGGGCAATTGCTACACAAGGGGATGATGAGACAAAGGGGTGTGAAGTGCGGTGGTTAGGGCTTAAAGATGTAAAGACAATGTAAGGATTGTAATGCCGCAAACACGCTAGAGTCATTTCAGCATACCGCAGCGGTTTGACGTAAGCTCTTGTACAAGCAGGGTGTTGTCGGAATGTGATACCGTGTGGTTTTGTAAAGGGTAATGACGTTATGCAGGAAGACGCTTTCCCCATCTTCAGGGTATAAGAGGCAGCAGGGTCCTCCGAAATAATAATACCCGACTATATACATCCCAGAAGAAAACCAAAATATTACAACTTTTTTTCTGCTTATTTTACGGCGTTGAAAATATCGAAGAATATATAGCGTCGAGTTACCCTGACAAGTAACTGATGAATTAAAATAATTTGGAAGGAAGCGGTCGTGAATCTAATCGAAATAATAAACTCGCATTATTGTGGAGAAGTCAGGAAAACCCACGAAAATTCCGTCAGGCTAACCAGTGTCCTGCCTGAGATTTCCAAAGGTATAGGTAAAGTTTACCCTATAACCTGCCACGAAGGCACAGATGGGGAATAGAGGTCTAGCTCTATTCTTTCTTTAACCTCGGCGCTAGATGGAAATGCGTGTTTAACCCCACGCCCCGGCCGCTTTACTTTCAGGAATAACCCGGTACCCATTTTACAGGAGGCGGTCTAAATGGGTGCGGAAATTGTCGCCCTCATCGGGATTCGAACCCGGACCGTCCAGCCCGTAGCGAGTCGCTGTACCGATTGAGCTATCGCGGCCCAAGCTTGCCAGTTGTTATCCATGGAATACAAGATTTACCGATACGCCGAACTGTTAACACACAATAATCCCCATTTGAGATTTGAGAATATCAAAGCGACATAAATGAAGATTGCTTACTTTTGGAATGTGACACCGTGTGGATTGGTACAGCACACCAATGTACACGGCGTCACATCCCATAAAATACTTGAATCATCAGCAATATCACTGTGCTAACGTCAAGTGACGCAAAGTGTTAGTGTTTCACTGTCCAGTTATCGTATCTCCCTTTTAACAAACTAAGGAAGAATGTAACCAAATAACAGGGTGTAAAAAGTGTCGGACCTGCAGCCACACACAGCGGCCCTTCGCTCATCCGTCCACACAAATTAAGACTCTATACCTGTCGCAGCAGTAACTGACCTACGATACATGGAGGAGAGTATGGAGTACTGAATAAAAAATTCAGGTAGTTTCCGGGCTACGTAATACACAACTTAATAATATTATTAATTAATATTATATCTACTATAATATATTAATATTATAATTATAGATATTATATATTATTATATAAATGTTACAATTGTATATAATATTAATATTACTAATTATAAGTACTGTAATTATTAAGTGTATTTTACTTTGTGTATATACAAGTTATATTTCCAACCACTGCACAAAGATAATGTTCACGTTGCTACGTGTTTCGGCTACGTATTGTAGCCAAATAATATTATTTTTCAAAATTTCTAAATAGATTTTAATTTTTAATAACTTATTCCAATATGTACAGTATTTACAGGTCTCCGCTCCATCAAAACAGGAGATATTTAATACAGCAAGATGTTTGGAGACAGCCTTTTACATTTTAACATTTTACGTTTTAATACTTTACATTTATTTTAATGTGAACAATTTTAACGACACTGTACAGCTACTGACTGTTGTATACAAAGCTAATGTGTGTATATTACCATCTACGGACGTACAGTACGCTGCTTATGCCTTTATTATATTGGCTCCCTGAAGACGGCTACAACACGTGGCCGAAACATGTAGGAGCGTAAAAATTACTTTTGTGTAGTGGTTGGAAATAAAACTTGTTTGTATAAGGAAACTGAACGGAATATGTGTAGCATTAAATATACAGTGTTTGTTTCATATGAGAAAACTGATAGAAATAACATTTTAAACATGTACATTAACATTGTAAAAACATAAGCATAAGCAATGAGGCGTGATAAGTAAGTGGGGGTGGTGTCAGTTTGACTTACGTAAATTTCGGGTTACGTAAAAGTATCAGGAACAGAACCCTTACGTAAGTCGGATACTGCCTGAGTTGTGCAAAGGCTTCAACGTGGTCCTCGTCACACACTTGCTATTGGTAATTAGGCAGGCTGTGTAAAAAACCTATTTTTTTTTCAATGGCTCGACAGCCCCTTGGGGGCCTAGGCCGCCTCATTTTTCGAGGCTTCACGATCACAATTTAGACACACCACACTCGGTAGGACTCCTATGGACGAGGGACCAGCCCGTCGCAGAGACCTCTACCTGCCAACACACAACACTCACAAGAGACAGACATCCATGCCATAGGCGGGATTCGAAACCACAATCCCAGTAAGCGAGCGGCTGTAAACCCACGCCTTAGACCGCGCAGCCACTGGGATCGGCATAAAGACCTATACAAGGTACTTAAATGATAGTAACCTGTTACCTTCGGCTACACGCAATTCATAATCGGTGTATCAAAAAGCGTATAAATTGCACTACTACAAATTAAGAGAGAAATTATAGCAATATCACAAATATGGACAAACAGAAAAATAAATTCGTGATTTCATAAACAGCATAATTATAGGGTGTTTGAAAAGGTCTGTATTCAACAATACAGACTTCGGGGTGTAATATGATGCAATATGATAGAAATTTACCGACGTTTCGGAAGAAAAACTTTGTAAAATTTATACCAGATTATCTCATCCCAGATAAATGTATTTATCAGCTTCATCACAACTTCATCATCTGTGTTGGAGACATTTTAATAATACGTCTTTAGGCCTATATGCGGATTTTATTCTTGATATTTACAGGACGTTGTGGAAACCGGTGCTAATAATGTATCTGTTCGAAAATTAGAATGATACAGAAAATACAGACGGAAATGGGAGATGTGAGAAATGCCTATAAAATTTTAATCTGGAAAACTGAAGAGAAAACAACCTGCGACTCCTAGTTATATGAGGGAGAATGATATTAAATGGATATTAGAGAAGGAGGGGTGTGACATTACTGAGTGTATTTATGTAGCTCAGAAATGTTCGTACGGTGTTCTGATTTGGAATCAGTAATGAACGTTCCGGTTCCATAAAAAGGTTGGAAAATTCTTTATCTGCTAAAGGGCTATCAACATCCTTAGAAGAAAAAAAATTACTTCCAACTAACTCACAATATTTAGTTTTTGCTCCCACATATAATTTACCTATCTGTGGAATGGCATTACATGTGTAATTTACCGTTTACGACTGACTTGCATAACCCGCTGCATATGTAGCTCCCTGAGGATGACTAAGTTTTGTGGCCGAAACATGTAGCAGCAAAAACTAAATATCATTCAATTAGCTGGTAATAAACTTGTTTGTGTAAGACAATTGCACGGAGAATGTATAATAATATTATGATATTTAGAAATCTATTCCTTGAATTAGGAATTTATTTTAAATAACAAGTTAAAGTTTTATTTGAAGCTTTACAAAGACATATCTTGGTCAAACCTAATGTTCTGCAACATTTTGGAGTCTATCCTCCCCTAACCTTCAGCCAATCCAATCTCTTAGCAACTGTCTCGAATGTTTGTCCTTACAAGAAGAATCAGCTTCACTAAACTACATAATGTCGTGCAGAGTACATTTATCTTACTGCCGTCCTGCAGAATCTGAAACATTTACTGGTTTCTTTCTTGCAAAGAAAAGATTTAGCTTTACACTTTACATTGGAAGGTGTGGGAATTGGAGGGACGACAGCGGAGATGCTCCTTCGATCATTTGAACCAAATCATACTAAATGTTATCGTGATTGTCCTGTTAGAAGTCACATCGACGCAGCAGACATAGTTGTGATCGTGTTGGTAAAGCAATACCATTACAGGCCTGGACAGATCTTTAGGGTTCCAGGAGGTTGAGGCTCCCAGATTTCTAGACAATCAGCACATGACGGTGGTAAGGTTGTCAGCCCTACACACCGGCCGCCTTTACCCCGCAAGAAATATTCCTGGTATTCATTTCTGTTAGAGGCTGAGTCGACCCCAGGGCCATAGTGCGACCGAAAGGAATATGTCAATGAAATATTCCAGTGACACCATCGGGAATCAAACCCGTAACCTTCCGGCTTGTAGAGCAAAATTGCAGTTTTTAAGTCTAGCATTGTATACTGACAGGCAACTATAACCTTGCAAAGTGCAATGATGAAAATATGTAATGTTTACAGCCTACACTAACATTAAAAATTCTCAATGTTTTCCAGAATGTTGACATGATGTTCCTATGATTGCCACAATACAGAGCAATTATACGTATCTCGAAGCAAGGTTGCCGGTTGGTCTTGGTAATCGAGAATCAGTGATTTTATTTCAAACAAGGGCCGGAATTTACGTCTTTAGATAAACTTCAAGCCTTTAATTAAACTTCTTGCGGTGCGAGCTGCCAAATTATTGTTTCAAATTATGTAATAAATATACATATATAAATAAAACACAAATTAGGCACACCTTCTTTTATGCCGCTCGTAATTACTGCTTTAAAGTTTTATCTTCTATTACATTCTTATCAGAAGGACGAGCGGGCGAAGACTGGGAACCTTACAAAAAATTGATCCCATTTCTGCACTCCCGGAAATAAAACGATACTCCCTTCTGCCTTGATTTCCTTTTTTTTTTTTAACCTAATATACTATTCTTCTGTCTTTCCTCCCTTAAACATTCTCCGGCTTCACAGGGTTAGATGTTAACATGACGACATGGTAAATCTGTAGAAATTATGTTATAAATTGGCCTGACATAATTCGGTTTAACATACTGATTATGGCAGTTAAATTAAGAAAAACATTTTCAGAAGAAACCCCACTAAATTACAATATTATGTTTCTCCTGTTCTTACACTCGGTGACTGATGGAATTCAGTGTGACTGCATGTAAGTAAAGGGCACTTAGCACGCACAGTGTTCGTATGTGCTTCATCTGTTTCTTACAACAGGCGGCTTTTATATCCCTGCACAACACTAGCCGGTTAGTCTTCTTAATGGAACATGTTTCGCTATCTGTCGGGTAGGAAAGGAATCTGTATGTAAAGTTGGTTAATTTGTCTTCCAAAGTTAAAACACGACACGCAATGTACGTATAACCTAACACTGAGGCGCGTTAGCGTAACCATTGTTGCCGTGGAAAAGAAATTATGAGTGTGTCTGTCTGTAGCCTTAGTTACCCAGCATGCAAAGCGCATGAACCGTGTTATATTGTCATCTATGGCCTATCTTCCGCTAACATATTCTTCCACATTATCTCATAAACGGCACGATTTTCAGGAAAAAAGTTATTCAACATAAAATACATGATTTTATTTTCGCTAAAATTTTTTTCTGAAACATTTCACATTCTAAGAATAATTCAACGAGATAACTGTCATAAATGTACATAGATCTTCATGTAAAGTACCCGTTATTCTTATCAGATTTTAAAGAAACTTGAATTTTCTCGACAGATTTTCAAAAAATCCTCAAATATCAAATCCCATGAAAATCCGTCGACTGGGAGCCAAGCTGTTCCGAAAGGACGGACGGACAGACAGACATGATGAAGCTAATTGTCGCGTTTCGAAATTTTGCGAACGCGCCTAAAAAGTTTCTATATACAGAGATGTAACACACGCGGGACTTGTTCTACTCCGAAATGGATTACAGAGTCCCATTGTTGTTGAAATCCAATACTTCAGTGATTACAAGTAACTCAATAATTTGAGAGTGGAAGGTTAATAAAATTGAAAGATAAATCCGTTTGCAGATAAAGTTACACTTAGAAACACAGCAGCAGCTGAAAGCAAGAACTCCCAAGTACAGTTCCGTTACAGAAAGACGTTCCGCTAGCATAGTAGCTAATTCGAAAAGCCGCCCATGCTTTGTTCCTCCTCGCTTCATTTCCATTGTTTCGTCACTTGTACGATAAAGCCGACAAAACAGAACACTTTCCTACAAAAGTGACCTAACTCTAGGGCACAGCCTTACGTCTGTGGACTTTGTAGGTAGGAGACACAAAGGTCTCTGTCCCGTCTATATTGTGGTGTAGTTGGGCATGACATCGGATTTTATCGCAGTGTGTGAATAGCAATGTGTCTGACAAACAAACGCCTACACTATTTCCCTCAAGACAGGGAGTAGGTTACTCCGAAACTTGATTTGAGGTTACCATCGCGATGTAAATGACATCTTCGCTCTTCTCGGATGTTAGGCGGCGTAAATTTGTAGTTAGTTACGGACGTATCGGGACAATTTATAGGCTCCATCTTCAAGTGTGAAGCTTCCATGAAGAATAACTGCTTTCCCCTTGAATACAGGACAGATAGTTTGTCCCGAAACGTCGGTAACTATCAATATACGCTGCGTAACATCTCAGAAGAGTTCAAGAGTCCAAGAAGAATAACTGCTTGCCCCTGAATATGAGACGAATAGGTTACCCCGAAACGTCGATAACTAAATATCAATATGGGCTGCGTAACATCCAAGAAGAGTTAAAGAGTCCAAGAAGAACGGCTGCTCGCCTATTGAATATAAGACCGATAGGTTGTCCCGAAACGTTGGTGACTACCAATTTATGCTGTGTAACATCCTAGAAGGGCTGTGCCATTGCTCAGGTGGTTAGTCGCTGGCCTTCCATCGCGGAGGCCCGGGTTCGATCCCGGGCTAGTCCTTTTGGGATTTGTGGTGGACAAAGTGGCACTGAGACAGGTTTTCCCAAAGTACTTCGGTTTTTCGCTATCAATTTCATTCCAACGTAGTTCTATTACTTTGAAAAATGAAAAACTTATCATCTTTCTCTTCATCTTCATCACAGTGTTGCACAATAACCCTTAAGGCTGCGGTGATTCCGTAGCAGCTGCTGCGGGGCCCTTCACCGCAAAAAAAAATCCCAGAAGAGGGAAGATGTTATTTCCTCCGAAACGTTTCTAACTACTTACCAGACTACACGGCAACTTTGCCTAGGACCACAATATAAATAATTGCCACCATAAAGACTAAGGATTTTATAGTTCTCTCTGTTATGTTGGTAATAAGTTACTTGTAGTTACAGTGGAGTCGACGGTAACCGCACCGAAATTCGAGCCCACCCTCCGAAATGCAAAGTCTACCGTGCCAGAACACTACGCCAAACTGCTCCGTAGAGTAACAGTTTTTGAACTAATATCCATTCATCTTCTTTAAAGGCATTAATACCGCGTGTATCATAATATGAAAATGTACGACTTCTCAAAGTTGGTGAACTTTAAATTGTTTTTTTTTCGGTTCATCTAGGAGAATAAAAACCCGAAACGCCAAACTATGCTTATAGGTAGATGTGAGATGTTTCTCGCATGGATTTCTTACTCAATGGGTAACGGGTTGCCTCCAAGGGTAAAGCGGCCGGGGCGTGGAGTTGACCACTCACTTCCATCTAGTGCCGAGGTTAAGAATTAGTAGAGCTATATCTCTACTCCCCCAGTATGCCTTCATGGCGTAAAGAACGAAAATTTACCTTGCTCTGAGATATTCGCTCTTCTGAGTTGTTACGCAGCGTGGATTAGTAGTTACCGATGTTTTGGGACAACCTATGGGTCCAATCTTCAAGGGTCAAGCAGTCAGCTTGACCTTTGAAGATGCGACCGATATGATGTGCCGAAACGTCTCTAACTAACAATCTATGCTGTGTAACATCCCAGAAGAGCGAAGACCACATTTACACCGCGGAGGAAGCTCGAAATCATGTTTACCTTACCTGATACATACATACATATTATTTGTGAGTGGCTTATATATTTATTTATTTATTATATATATATTTATTTAACAATGCTCTCAGCACCTCTGTCTGCATATATAGCGTTTATTTACGGTTTTTTTTACCAAGAGGAGGTGCTTTTAGATTTAAAGTGTCAGTGTCGTGGAGGTCCCAGTTTAAAAACTCATTCTGGAAACTGTCTTTCCTTTAACTTGGTCAGGAACATCTTATAAAACCAAGCAAGCGTACAGAAACTTCAGTCAGGACAACCTCAAGGGACATACGAGTATTTTCGAAGCTAAGAATACCCTACACAAGTCTTCAACCAGAATAAGCTGTCTAGAGGTCTTATGAAATTAACAAATTGCAACTGATTTTTAGAGTAGATTTTCAAGGCATATTATAAAACTAACTACAAACTAGGATATCTACAGCTAGAATATGTCTAGACATCTTGTAAAACTAAGAAACATGTAGAGGAGATTCCGTCAGTATAAGATTTAAAGAGATTTTTTTGAAATTTAAAAAATCCTACAAAATCTTCAACCAAGCAAAACAGCCTGGAGATCGTTCGAATCTAAGAACCATCCAGAAAATCTTCAAAGTAACTTATCTTCAGATCTTTTGATACTAAGAAAACCTAGAGAATACTCAGAAGAATATATCTAAAGAGCTCTTTAAACTAAGAAAAATTTACAAAATTTTAATTACATTTGGAAGTAAAAAAATTAAAACGCAAACTTAGAAAATACCCAATTAGAGTAAGCTGTGTATAGTAATTTTCAAGGTCGGAAACACAACTTGGTATCAGTTTGTTCAGTAAGTTTTACGCCGTTCAAACACAACTTGGTATCAGTTTGTTCAGTAAGTTCTACGCCGTTCAATCACAACTTGGTATCAGTTTGTTCAGTAAGTTTTACGCCGTTCAATCACAATTTGGTATCAGTTCGTTAAGTAAGTTTTACGCCGTTCAATCACAACTTGGTACCAGTTTGTTCAGTAAGTTTTACGCCGTTCAATCACAACTTGGTATCAGTTCGTTCAGTAAGTTTTACGCCGTTCAATCACAACTTGGTATCAGTTCGTTCAGTAAGTTTTACGCCGTTCAATCACAACTTGGTATCAGTTCGTTCAGTAAGTTTTACGCCGTTCAATCACAACTTGTTATCAGTCTGTTCAGTAAGTTTTACGCCGTTCAATCACAACTTGGTATCAGTTCGTTCAGTAAGTTTTACGCCGTTCAATCACAACTTGGTATCAGTTCGTTCAGTAAGTTTTACGCCGTTCAATTACGTCTGTATGTACAATATACTCTTACAAACATCCACGCAGTAACATAGGCTCATTCATGACAAGGACGTTACGTAACAAACACCTTTTTTTACTTGCAGTCTAAATGAACACAATAAAGATAAGCATGTTTCAATAACTTAATAGGTAGACGAATTTATTGATTCCCCTTATTATATCTAGTTACATGCAACTCGTTTAAAACATAACACCAATAATTCCAAATAAAGTACAGAATGACGAAAGATGTGTTTAGGAATATGGTCCTTGTGACACTTATAATCGCAAGCAGAAGGTTCACTTTGTTCTGTAAACCGCCATTGGGTCAGATAATTGGTCACCTTGGCACAGGAAGTAATCACCACGGGGAAAGAAACGTCTTAATGACCCCAGAGACAGTGATGGAGGGACAGACAAACACAGTCATCTCAGATCTGTTCATGTCCGGGACACACTTGGCGTACAGTTACGATCCTGGAAATGGATTTATGCAGGACACAGATTCTGACCCTTTAATTCTTTAGAGGCAAATCTTGCTAGAATTACGTGAGATGTGAAGATCAGGTCTATTAAAGTATGAAGACTGCTGTGTCGGAGTCAGGAGGCTTGTAGTTTGATAGGCGGTTACAAATGTTCCGGATAAACAAACTGCATTCATTTTTAATATTATTAGTTCCGTGCATTACACACCAACATACACACGCACAAAACTACCAGTTATACGTAAACTTGAACCCTTCTACGTGTTTCAACGATAAATCGCCATCATACGGGAGACGTCAATACAAAGGAATGTATAATACTAATACATCGGGGTTAACACATTATTTGTTAAAATTTACATAATATTGTAGTCAATTTATATTGCCAATTAAATGGACATTACTATTCACATACGAACGCAGGCCGCTAGCTCCGATACAAGACACTACGCAACAAAGACCCGATCTGCTTTGGACCGAGATCAACATATAATGATACAATATTATTATTATTATTATTATTATTATTATTATTATTTACTGCAATTGGGGTTTCACCCGGTGGCAGTAGTCCTTACACTAGTACACACAATACAAATGTTTTCACCCGGTGGCAGTAGTCCTTACACTAGTACACACAATACAAATGTTTTCACCCTGTGACAGTAGTCCTTACACTAGTACACACAATACAAATGTTTTCACCCTGTGACAGTAGTCCTTACACTAGTACACACAATAAAAATGTTTTCAGCCGGTGGCAGTAGTCCTTACACTAGTACACACAATACAAATGTTTTCACCCGGTGGCAGTAGTCCTTACACTAGTACACACAATAAAATGTTTTCAGCCGGTGGCAGTAGTCCTTACACTAGTACACACAATACAAATGTTTTCACCGGTGGCAGTAGTCCTTACACTAGTACACACAATAAAATGTTTTCAGCCGGTGGCAGTAGTCCTTACACTAGTACACACAATACAAATGTTTTCACCCTGTGACAGTAGTCCTTACACTAGTACACACAATACAAATGTTTTCACCCTGTGACAGTAGTCCTTACACTAGTACACACACAATACAAATGTTTTCAGCCGGTGGCAGTAGTCCTTACACTAGTACACACAATACAAATGTTTTCACCCTGTGACAGTAGTCCTTACACTAGTACACACAATACAAATGTTTTCACCCTGTGACAGTAGTCCTTACACTAGTACACACAATACAAATGTTTTCACCCTGTGACAGTAGTCCTTACACTAGTACACACAATAAAAATGTTTTCACCGGTGGCAGTAGTCCTTACACTAGTACACACAATACAAATGTTTTCACCCGGTGGCAGTAGTCCTTACACTAGTACACACAATAAAAATGTTTTCAGCCGGTGGCAGTAGTCCTTACACTAGTACACACAATACAAATGTTTTCACCCGGTGGCAGTAGTCCTTACACTAGTACACACAATAAAAATGTTTTCAGCCGGTGGCAGTAGTCCTTACACTAGTACACACAATACAAATGTTTTCACCCTGTGACAGTAGTCCTTACACTAGTACACACAATACAAATGTTTTCACCCTGTGACAGTAGTCCTTACACTATACACAACAATACAAATGTTTTCACCCTGTGACAGTAGTCCTTACACTAGTACACACAATACAAATGTTTTCACCCTGTGACAGTAGTCCTTACACTAGTACACACAATAAAAAGTTTTCAGCCGGTGGCAGTAGTCCTTACACTAGTACACACAATACAAATGTTTCACCCGGTGCAGTAGTCCTTACACTAGTACACACAATACAAATGTCTTCACCCGGTGACAGTATCCTACACAGTACACACAATACAAAATGTTTTCACCCGGTGGCAGTAGTCCTTACACTAGTACACACAATACAAATGTTTCATCCGTGGCAGTAGTCCTTACACTAGTACACACAATACAAATGTTTTCACCGGTGGCAGTAGTCCTTACACTAGTACACACAATACAAATGTTTTCACCCGGTGGCAGTAGTCCTTACACTAGTACACACAATACAAATGTTTTCACCCGGTGGCAGTAGTCCTTACAATAGTACACACAATACAAATGTTTTCACTCGGTGGCAGTAGTCCTTACACTAGTACACACAATACAAATGTTTTCACCCGGTGGCAGTAGTCCTTACACTAGTACACACAATACAAATGGACACATAATATAGGTAAAAATAACAATACAAAACAAACTATACACAATTACAAAACAAAATACTTACAGTAAATACAAGTACACACATTAGAACACCGTATACACATTACAAAAACATCCACACCTTACAATAGCATCCACACCTTATAAAAGCATCCACACCTTACAAAAACATCCACACCTTACAATAGCTTCCACACCTTACAAAAGCATCCACACCGTACAAAAACATCCACAACTTACAAAAACATTCACACCTTACAAGAACATCCACACATTACAAAAACACCCATACACATACAAAACAAAATACATACAGTAAATACAAGTACACACATTAGAACACCTTACACACATTACAAAAACATCCACACCTCACAAAAGCATCCACATCTTACAAAAGCATCCACACCTTACAAAAACATCCACACCTTACAAAAACATCCACACCTTACAAAAATATCCACACCTTTACAAAAACAAATACTAGGTGGTTCCTCCACCAACGACATAATTATAATCTGTTAAAAGCATATTCACCTGGTATGGAATAATTTAATCATGTTTAGTATTTTAAATATGTATTTTAAAATAAGTTGTATATTTTATACGACAGCTATATCACCAACGCTACCTACAAAAATGTGGAACCGTGTAAATAAGTGGCTTGTTACTGACAGTTGGTTTTAAACTTGGCATCACGTGTTGCCTGAAGATGGTGCATTGGCAACGAAACATGTCGGAGCTATATATGTAACATTCAAATGTGCATAGCAGTGTGCATTTAGTTGGTGCAATAAGTTGGCCACATTGATCAGAACAATGCACGGAATGAACAAACTTAAAATTCATGTACCATTGTTTACATACAACTTACATTACTTATAGTTTTGTTACGTGCATGTGTTGGTGTGCACAAATGTTTACGAACTTCTTTTATCTTCGGTTCGTGTGTGTGTGTGTGTGTCTGTCTGTCTGTCTGTCTGTGTGTGTCTGTGTTTGTGTTTGTGTGTGTCTGTGTGTGATTGTGTGTCTGTGTGTATTTGTGTGTGTTTATGTGAGTTTG
Source organism: Reticulitermes speratus (assembly GCA_021186555.1). Classification (NCBI taxonomy): domain Eukaryota; kingdom Metazoa; phylum Arthropoda; class Insecta; order Blattodea; family Rhinotermitidae; genus Reticulitermes; species Reticulitermes speratus. Next base: position 4,460,780 of record JAJKFL010000330.1, read on the forward strand.
TGTGAGTTTGTGTATGTGTTGGTACATGTTTGTGTATGTGCTTGTGTGTGTCTGTGTGAGTGGTGTCTGTGTGCCTGTGTGTGTCTGTGTGTATTTGTGTGTTTATGTGTGTTTGTGTGTGTTTGTGTATGTGTTTGTATGTGTTTGTGTATGTGTTTGTGTGTGTCTGCGTGTGTAGTGTCTGTGTGTGTTTGTGCGTCTATGTGTGTATTTGTGTGTGTTTATGTGTGTTTGTGTGTGTTCGTGTGTGTTTAATGAGTTTGTGTATGTGTTTGTATGTGTTTGTGTGTGTTTGATGTGTTTATGTGTGTGTGCGTGTGCGTGTGTGTTTGTGTATGTTTGTGTCTGTGTGTGAGTGTGTGTTTGTGTTTTTGTGTGTGTTCTTGTGTGTGTTTGTGTGTCTGTGTTTGTGTTTGTGTGTGTCTGTGTGTATTTGTGTGTTTTATGTGTTCTGTTTTTGTATGTCTGTGTTTTTGTTTGTCTGTGTATTTGTGTGTGTCTGTGTGTATGTCTGCGTATTTGTGTGTGTCTGTGTGTGTATGTGTGTTTGTGTCTGTATGTGTATGTAAAGAGAGAGACAGAGACATAAGCAAAAATTGTCGAGTCAAAATGCATAGGCGAGATGATGGACGGAATTATGGGCTACGTGCATGAATGACAGGTCGCTGACCGACGTCCTTTGCGAAGCCTGTCATAGCCTAACATGAGTAGCATAAACGAATATTTAACCACAAACTCTTCAAGAGAAATAGCGAAATTGAGAAGAGAGAACTGACGAACTTAGAATACTACACAACGAGGGTCTTCTGGCTGTACAAATGTTAGTGTTAAGATAGCATAGGAGACTGGGATGGGATGCGTATGTAGCTAGAATGGATATTACATAAAGATGAACTATGTGATATACAGGTCATGTAGTGGTTTTGCGTTAGTGGAATTAGGATGTTACAATGGCCTGGTTATGTAACTAAGATGGATATTACATAACAAGAAACTGTTTCGTTAATACAGATCACCTGATGTTTTTAAAATAGCAACATATAAGGGCCTACGATGGGTTGGGTATGTAGCTAGAAAGGGGAGAAAGATGTAGGCACTAGAATCTTCGATGGGGAAGACGGTTGAAAAATATCTACTTGAAAGAAACAGAAATAGATGACCGGAAATATATATATATTTTGCAAAGTAATTTTTAAACTCAGCCTTCAAAATCTTAACAACACACACCATAGGGGAGAGGAGTATAATCTGTAAGGGCGAGAGGAACTCTGTTAATTGTGTCTAGTGCTGGGATTTAGTATCACAGCCGTATGCCAGCAAATTGTCACTTGTAACTACTGACACTATATTAATTAGATTCTATTGAACAGGGTCACATTGTAAGAACAAAGGAAACTCAATCCGAATCCAGAAGGATAGGGACAACTCGGAAACCCTAGTATTGAGCGTGAGAAAATACTTAATTAATATAGACCTTTAAGAAACACGTTTGATTAAATGGGCTGGATTAAGCTGGCGCAGCAGCGGATCGTGTGAACTATCGGGATCCGTAAATGACAAGAAGATCCTTGAGCAGCTAAGCGAAGATTTGCTTCAAAAGAAGAGCTCTACCTCAAGCAGGATTCAGAAAAATGAAGTGAAAAATATTATAATTAAAGGAGAGACAAGAAATAGTAGCAAAGGACAGTCAGGAAATCCCACATACCGACCAGGTAATGAATTCTGCATTATTATTGCATTAGAAATATTACTTAAGAATAATACGTCATTTATATTTTTTTCCACGATGCATCAGCCTCTAGTGGGCCAGGGTCTCCTCATTATAAAGGCTTCACGATCACACTCGGATACACCACACTCGGTAGGAATCCTCTCGAAGAGTGATCAGCCCGTCGCAGAGACCTCTACCTGACAACACACAACACTCACAAGACAGAGACATCTATGGCCCCAGTGGGATTCGAACCCACAATCCCAGCAAGCGAGCGGCCGTAGACCTACGTCTTAGACCGCGTGGCCACTGGGATCGGCATCATTCATATTTAATGGAAGTTATCACGTTTACAGTACTAGCTTTTTAAACATCCTGTACTGACACTTATGTATTTATTCTATTATACTTTCCTGAATTGTAGGCTGCTTCTTAAGCTACCTGACGCGATGTTCTTTGTTCCACCCACATTTACGTTCCTATTCGAAACAAAGACTTGTGGACATCGCAAAAGAAACAAACAGACTCGTATAGCAAGCAAAGGACAGGTACAAAATTGTATATAATGAAGTTGAAGGCCAGTAGTGTCATTAGTTTCACATTAACTTCTAACAGAATCATTGTTCTTATGCGGTCATGTCGGCCCAATTTCTTGAAACTCTGTGCGATACATTTTAGACCAATAAATATCACTAATGTTAGCTCCACATTTTCGATTTCTGTGAGGGAAATGTAGTTAATATCATTATAATTATTTTCCAAATCAAGCATGAAGGCGTGTCGCTGTTAGGTGTCCGCCATCAAGGATTGGCACGTGATGAGGTTTAAACGGAGTACCGACAGTACCTGCATTACTGTTACCTGAGGTATTGACACGTGATGAGGTTTAAACGGAGTACCGACAGTACCTGCATTACTGTTACCTGAGGTATTGACACGTGATGAGGTTTAAACGGTAGTACCGACAGTACCTGCATTTACTGTTACCATGAGGTATTCGCCAACAATCGAGGCCTTTTGAACAATGACGTTCAAATAATGATCAATAAAAATTATTCTCTAACTCATATAAATAATGACAAAGATGAATCGGTTGGTACTGTTTATGAAAATGGTCACTGTTTATTGGGTGAATCACATGAGACACGTAAAACTAACAAGAGAGGCAATGTACGTATAACGTAGCTTTGAAGAGTGTTGGCATAACCACTGTTGCGTTGGAAAGACAAATATCACATATTGTAAGTGTGTGTCTGTAGCCTTAGTTACTCAGCATGCGCCGTATTGTATTGTCATCTGTGGCCTGTCTGGCTCTACCATATTTTTCCACATTATCTCATAAAAGCCACGATTTTCGGAAAAAGTTATTGAACACAAAATGTGTGTTTTGATTTTCTCCACAACTTTGTCTGAAACATTTCTCATTCTAAGAAGAACTGAGCGAAATATTATCATAAATGTACATAGGTCTTCATGTAAAGTACCCTTTACTTTTGTCAGATTTTAATGAAAGTTTAATTTTCTCGACATATTTTCTAAAAATCGTTAAATACCAAGTTTCATGAAAATCGGTCCAGTGGGAGCCGAGTTGTCCCATGCGAAACTACAGACGGACGGAGGCATTGAAAGAAATAATCTCGTATTTGTTTTCTGCAATTTTGCAAACGCACCTTAAAAGAGTGTTAGAAAATAATGTACACTACAATATTATGTGGATAAATTCCAACCTGCAGAAGGTTAATATTAAAATAGCCATAACAATCTACAACTTGTTCGTAAAGAGCAGATTCGAACCTCAGCAATGTTATGGATTTTAGCGATTGTCCCCAGCTTCCTGGCAGAAGTATTTATCCAGTATGTTGAATGAAGTTGCTATTTTTGACGTGAATACGTCTTTAAATTTGCTTCCGTAGTGGGAGCCAATTCAGAAAACTGATGATAACAAAATTGGGGGATAGAGTTTGGCATTGCAGCTACATATCTATCGTCTACATCCAAAATGTAATTACACCACTCGATAGTTAAAGGATCAAAGAATTCATAACGTTGAGTGGGGACTGTGATACCTAGCGCGCGGCGGAGGGGGAGGCGCCGCCATTTTCAGGTCGTTTCGTCGCGTCACATACTTTCGGTTTAGTATACATTTTGACTCGGAGAAGCTATGACGCTCGTTTCAGTTTCAATTTACAGCTCTCCTCAATATTTATCTATTGCGTACACAAAACATGAGTGTGGAATACTTATGGTGAATATATATGGTGTTAAAGTTAAAAATTTAAAAAAAATTAATACAATGTCGGCCTATACTCGTCAAAAAGCCAATTCGAAATATATACATCGTATACGGTTGGAAAACGCTTCTCAACAGCTATCCAGTGATACCCATAAAACACCATATCATACAGTGAGGCGGTGCCGGGAACGTAAAACAATGAGGGCGTCCGAGCGGATCAACGACTGCGCAGGTACATCTGACGCTGGGGCGGCCGGGCCTATGCAAGTCGATGATGTAATCGCTTGTGTATCACCGCCGGGCTGTATAGACATCGGTTGTGTGCGATCGCCGATTATGACGACACATTTGGCAGCAGCTAGTGCACGTTTCACTACAACGTTTGTCAACAATCCTTTCGGACATAAGTGTAACGTGTGTGACCGTCTATGGTTTCTGCGCTCCTTGAAGCCACCAACGGGAAAACATTAACGCTGCTTAGTAATCTCGATGTATCCTGCATGCCATTTGTATCGTACTTTTCGTATCACAGACCTATCATTACAATTAACCAATTATAAACACACTAAAATGATAAGGTTCTTACTTCAATTGTTTCTAGAACCGATAAACGCTTAAACATTTACCGTTACATCACAATAAAACATGGCAGTTCCCGAAAGGAACTTTTACTTTCTAAATCCAAATTCTAATAAATATATCCTTAAACAAAAGTATTACTCCGTTAACTTTACAGCGTTTCACGTTTAATATAATTGGCCGTGTTCCCCGACACAGCCACTATTTTTTACTTTAATCCCTAATATTCAGTTCTGTAACAGAGCCATTTGATGATGGCTCTGTTACAGCCGAAACATGTGTAGGGTTAATGGACATAACTAAGAAATAAAGTGCATTTGTTGGCTTAATTGTTGAATGTTATCAAAATGCACGTGAACACAACGTAAAAAAGAAAATTGTGTGTTTAAGCTATGGAGGATATGGGGGGGGGGGGGGAGTGGAAATATAGCTCCACTCAGTCTTAACATCAGCACTAAATCCAAATCAGTGGTCAGGTTCAGGGCCCGGGGAAGGGCTGAGTGGGAATTGCAAGCGATACGGAGGTTCTGGACAAGAAAAATTATTGTCAGATATAAACCATGAATGTTCTGTCGTCCAATTTGCAGCCTAGCCACAGTACCGACTTTACTATCACGTATCACAATTAAATAGGCTAAATAAGGCAGATAATTTTGACACAACGAAGAGGCTGTATAAAAAACGTAGTCGGAATATCATCAGACAACTACAGCAATATCATCAGACACCTACAGCAATATCATCAGATACCTACAGCAATATCATCAGCCAACTACAGCAATATCATCAGCCAAATACAGCAATATCATCAGGAAAACTATAGCATATCATCTGGAAATTACAGCATATCATCAAAACTATAGCAACATCAGAATACAGCCAAACTACAGCAATATCATATATAAACCTACATCAGCAATATCATAGTCAGCAATACAGCAATACATCATCAGCCAAATACAGCAATATCATCAGGAAACTATAGCAGTATCATCAGGAAATTACAGTATATCATCAAACTACAGCAATATCATCAGATAACTGCAACATCATCAGCCAACTACAGCAATATCATTAAGCTACAGCAATATCATCAGAAAACACATCAATACAGGCAACTACAGCAATATCATCAGAACAACTACAGCCCAATATATCAGGCAATACAGCAATATCATCAGAAAACTACAGCAATATCAGGCAACTACAGCAATATCGTCAGACAACTACTAAAAAATATAATCATTCAGCAAGTACAGCAATATCATCAGACAACTATAAAAATATCATCAGCCAACTACAGCAATATCATCAGAAAACTACAGCAATATCAGGCAACTACAGCAATATCAGGCAAAACTACAGCAATATCAGTCAACACACTATCTCAGAAAAAAATAAACTATCAAACATCAGCAACTATAAATATCATCAGACAAATATAAAAATATCAAAATTTAGCCAACTACAGCAAATATCATCAGAAGAAACTACAGCAATATCAGGCCAACTACAGCAATATCATCAGAAAGCTACAGCAATATCATGAACTACAGCAATATCATCAAAACTACAGCAATACTCAGTTAAAACATACAGCAATATATAAACAATAATACAAATCAACCATTTATGTTTACCACAGTACCAACAAGTACATCACCTGCTTATATTTAACTGGCATGATATTTCACTAACCTAATATTTTCTCCACAAAAACACTTTTCCTTTGTATTCCCATTCCTTCTCCTCCGCAACATGCGAACAGTAACCTCCCCCTCCCGACACTCCCCTTTCTTCTGATCATCCTTCTCTCTTCTCTCCCAACTTTCCGTAACCTAATAACGCCATGAAATATTTAAAACGTCTTTACAGTTTTTTTTTTTTTGCTTATGTGGGGTGAAAGAAGCGTCATGGTGATGGGTAAATATGGCGAGAGAGCGAAGTGTGCGGTAGAGCAGCGCTGTTCAATAATTAAATACATACAACTGCTATACTGCGTCTCGTCTGTTGCAACAGGAAAGCTCTTCTTTGAACTTCTTCAGACCGAAGTGGACTATGATAGTGACTGCGATTTGAGGTTTTCATAGTTGGGGGGGGGGGTTTGGGGGGTGTTGAACACTATTTATATCTGGAATGTGACGTCATGCAGTCTGCTATAAATTACAAATTTCTCAAGTTCTGCGCTCTTCTGGGATGTTAGCAGCGTTCAGTGGTAGTTCTGTACCGACGTTTCTGGAAAATATATCGATCATAGGTTGTCCCGAAACGTCGGTACATAACTACCACTCAACGCTGCTTAATATCCCAGAAGAGCGCAGATCTCCACATCGCGGCGGAAGCCTGAAACCTCGTACAAAATTATCTTCACCTCCTTTCCTCCTACATAACTAACTAACTGACTAACTAACTAACTAACTCCCTTACTGGAGCAGAGACCTTTCTAAGAAGCTAACAGGTCCTGAAACTAGAAACTCCCCGCATTTTATGAATCACGACGTTTCATTATCGCATTCACAAACTCCCGCCAGCAGCCCTATCCTAGTCAGATCAATCCAGTCCATGTCTTCTCATCCCACTTTAAGAAGTGGGATGGTTAGAGAGCTTATCAGAGACCATTCTTCTGATCGTCTTCCCTAAGATGTCTTCGCACCTTCCCCTGTCCTCCGAAGTCTCACCCTTAAACTTCCGTCATTTTTTGTTCCTTTACCTGTAACAACTTTTATGCGGTTTTCTCTCAGCATAGACCAGAAGTCAATGTGTCCGTTCAGTTTCAGTCTCTTCTGCGTTCCCTCTTTCTTCCTAAACGTGTAATCTAAAGAAGAAGAGGAAAAGCAATGGCGATGAAATATCTTCTTGTCTTAAATCATTCTGCAAAGAAAATTCATCAGGCACGTATTGACTTGTGCTGACTTCAACGCACCAACTCGGTGTTGTCTCCGCTGTGAGAAGGTTTGAGCACGATATGACCCTGAGAGCTATACTAGCGGTTGCACCTCGCCGGACATGTCAAAGTGTAGGCGTCAGACGAAGAGAGACACCCTGCAGGTCTGGAAGCCGCCAGGTGGTAATACCGCCACTAGACTTACTTGCACACCGCTGGTAATGCAGCCAGAACACATTTTACTTACTGAAAATCTTCTACGTGGGAATTGCCGGACGAATGGTACACGCATTCCAAAATTGGTATGTTAATACGTAGTGTATTCCAACCGGCAAAAGAAACGTAGATTGACAAAGACAATGATGGAAATGAAAAACCCATGAAGACGGAACAAGCCTGGAAGACTTATACCCTGATGATGATGAAGATAATGATGATGACTTCAGTACAGGTTTAATTTAAAAAAAATTAGTCGGGTTAGAGTACTTGGTAGTGTGACTATACTGCGGTCTGTCCAAGAAAGGGAATGATTTTTTTCTCCCAATGTCCAGAGAGGCTGTGGGGTTCACACAGTCCCCTGTAGAAAGCGTGCTGGGGGGGTTGTTTCCCTGTTGGTAAAGTGGCCGAGGCGTGAAGTTAACCACTGGGCTCATAGTGATGAGGTTAAAAATATTTTGAGCTATGCTTGAACTTCCCCGTACGCCTTCAAGGCGCCCACTGCAACAAATTTACCTTTACTTTCATTTAAATATATTTTAATTACCGTAAATATTTTATTGGTATAGGAAAATAAATGCGAATATTTTACAAAACTTCAGCCCTAATTGAATAATAGGCTTTCTTAAAATTTACAAATACGTGTTGTATTTCCCATCATATTCTAATTTTTTCCCCTCAGTATCTCACAAATACCGGCTATGTCATTAATATTCAATACATGCGTTGAGATCTGCACTGATGAAATCCTATAATTTATTTCACACATAAAATTAACCTTGACAGAAGGATATTGTACACGATTTTTGAGTAACAACTATGATGGTGGTGGGTGGTGGTGGTGTGGTGGTGGTGGTAGTGGTGGTGGTAGTGGTGGCAGCGCGGTAGAATAGTGGTGAGGATGGCAGTGATAGTAGTATGTAGTAGTAGTAGTAGTAAAAAGTAGTAGTAATTTCCTGAAATTTGATTCCTTAGTGTGAGTCACACAAGGGATTTAAGGGCTAATCATGAATTATACACGCGCTACTCCACGGCCCCTTTCATCAGTAATTTCCTTTTTCTTGACTTTCTCTATAGCTCCTATAGGAGCAAGGGCTTCAATGAACTTTGTCCAGCGAAATCCTTTTTTCTATAGGTATGCCCTTAATTTCATTACTCATACTCAGTCACTCAATCACGCCAACAGCATTATATATATATAGGTATATTATAGTCAACCTGACACTTGCGGTACGTAGCAACGCTACAGATCTGTGGTTCGTTAGTGGCACACGGCTAGCACATAGTAGTACAGTCGAGCGTGATAGGAATTACATGCGCCTGAGGCTTACTTGTAAATACTCAAGTTCAGATTTTGTATGCTAGCACGAGTGCTGTAGGTGTCATGGCAAAGTGTTCAATAAACTTGCATCTGTACGGAAACTTTTTGCTTCGCGATTTTCGCAAAATTTGTTCCAGTATCAATCATTACGTAACATTACGCTTAATAATAGGAAATTACGTAAACTCCGTTCAGCGGTCTATTTGTTGCCCGTACAGACGGACAGACAGTTGGGACAGGCGACGGCAAGAATGTACATGTCTCTATAACGTAACATGCGCTTCCGTTCCCTGATTAAATGGGCGCTTCTTACCAAATATATGTACGGGAAGCACACTATCATAGTTAAAACAAAAAACTCGTGCAAACACAATGTGGAAATTCAATGGGTAATTTCCGGCTTCCGCTGTGATATAGATGAGATCTGCTTTCATCTGGGATATTACGCAGCGTGGAGTTGTAGTTGTGTACCGACATTTCCCGAAACGTCGGTACAGAACTACAACTCTCAATGTGGAGTTACATTTGAATGCGCGTAGAATTCTGCTTCTGTCTTTTTTATTACGTGAGTAAAAACTAATTTCTTCATTTGGGTTCATTTTTAAAGTTTTAACTACTAAACTTCTACTGTGATACTGCCAATGAAAGGACAATACCCCGGACGAAGAACGGGTACTTCTGCTTGACAAACATTGCACAAGATTCCATACATCACAGATTACATTCTTCTTTACAAATTCCAGAAATTATTCGAAAGCTGGAAGAAGCACGACTAGACCTTACAGTATCGAAGTTAACTGTGGTGCTTAATGGCCCGGTCTTGAATTAGTTCAACGGTTGAATAATGATATATAGTGCACTCGTGACACTGCTGCAATCTCGTGGACCGAGTTGGCATTTAGTTCACGGATTAAAAGCACTGCGGATCTACGGAAATCGAGTGACGGAATGGGAAGGGAGCAGAAAGGCAAAAATAATGGTTGGGAGGAGAAACAAAGATACGAAAAGGAATGTTGTAGCTTATACTGTAAGAACACAATAAAAGGATGTTGCATACAAAAACGTGGCCAAAGGCATTCAATACTATTTTAAATGTACGCCTATACAACGGTTAATAGGAATTCCAAATGAATGTCTAATAGGGATTCTTTTATGTTGCTATTCCTTTTAAAACACTTGATGTAAGCTTGAGTGTTGGAATGAGACGCGTTCCTATTCGTGTGTTCCATAATGCGTTTATTTATTGATTCTACCCTGACGATGGAAGCACAATCTACCAGGCTACAAGGTGCTATAACCAACAATATCTCAACTCTGTGCTATGTGATGTAGTACAGGGACTTGACCAAGGTGTAATCTGTGGTCTTTTGGGTAATTACACGGCGTCGTGTGACGTTGTCCAAAACGTCGGTAAATAATTACCACACGACGCCGTGTAATTACCCAAAAGACCACAGATTACTTCAACATCGCGGCGGAAACCTGAAATCAAACTTGACCAAGGTGTTTATTACTCTCAACCGTCACTGTTTTACGGTAAAGGTAAAGTGGTCCCATACAGGCCTTGGCAAGCCCTTAGGGTTCCAGAAGGTCGAGGCTCCCAGGTTTTTAGACAATCGGCACATGAAGGTGGTAAATTTGTCAGCCCTACGCACCGGCCGCCTTTACCCCCAGGAAATATTCCTGGTACTCATTTCTGTTAGAGGCTGAGTCGACCCCAGGGCCATAGTGAGACCGGAAGGATTATGTCAATGAAAAATTCCAGTAACACCATCGGGAATCAAACCCGCGACGTTCCGGTTTGTAGCGCAGTGCCTCAACCAACTGCGCCACAGCGCTGACATTAGGTCACAGAAAAACGGACAGAAGTATATAAAACTTAAACCTTACTACTAGAACCATAACGGTCTTGTGGTTGTGAAATGGGACTGCATGTTGATAAACAAGCGGACACCAATAGATGTAAGCGAAGTACGCAAAATCCTTTATTAAAACTTCGAAGACACAAATTTTTGTAAGTAATATATAATAATTCAGTTCACACTTCACATCAAATACAAAAGTCTCCATTACACAAATCAACCAGTTAATGCTTTTAAGATAAATTATACCTGTTTATTATATGAATGAGATAAAATATATAAAATAGGGTGCTGAGGAGGATATTTGGTCCTAAGAAGGATGCAGTACCAGGGTTGTGGAGAAGACTACATAACGAGGAACTTAATGACCTGTACTCATCACCAAATATTATTCGGGTGATCAAATCGAGAAGAATGAGGTGGGCGGGGCATGTAGCACGTATGGGTGAGGGGAAAGGTGCATACAGGATTTTGGTGGGGGGACCTGAGAGAATGAGACCACTTGGAAGACCCAGGCGTAGATGGGAGGATAATATTAAAATGGATCTTCAAGAAGTGGGATGGGGGGGCATGGACTGGATTGATATGGCTCAGGATAGGGACAGGTGGCGGGCTCTTGTGAGTGCGGTAATGAACCTTCGGGTTCCATAAAACGCGGGGAAATTCTTGACTAGCTGACGACCTGTTAGCTTCTCAAGAAGGACTCTGCTCCATGGAATTAGTTAATTAGTTAGTTAGATAAAATATATAAACCGGTGTGTAAGAAAAGAGCAGAGTTTTCGGTGTTAAAGTAGTTGGTGGTTAATATATGCATATATATATATATATATATATGCATATATATATAGGGTGTACACAAAAGAATGGTGCGGTTTCAATAGTTTTCACTATTGAAACCGCACCATTCTTTTGTGTATGCCCTGTATATATATATATATATATATATATGCTGTGTTTTAAATGATAAATGGTGCCTTACTCTGTGAACACGTGCAGATGGCTACCAAAGAGTACGGTAATATAAAACGAATTCCGAACAATAAAAATAGTAAAACATTAGATATCAAGAAATGAATAGCTAATTTGTGCATTGAGTAGAAATATTGGATAGTGTGACACTTTGTAGTCTTGACACGTACCATCAGAGGCCAACAAGAATTTATTTTCTTTTGGGGATATTTTATGGTACAATGGTGCGGCAAAAGAGCTAAGTACAAAACTGTGTGCACTATACCAGCTAATGGAAGATAAAGATTCTTCGACGTGTGTAAGAATGCAGGCCGTATATCCAAAACCTTTCCTCGTTCAAAGTTATACGACCACACTCGCTGCACGATGAAAATAAAGAATTTTGTTCACTGGTTGTACCCGTACAAAAAAGCCGCATGCACAAACAATACAATATTTAATCACCAAAAATTATAGAATATTAATCTTAATAAACATTAAAAATTGTACTCGATAATGCTTGATGCTGGGTAATTTCTTTCGGAGAGAAACGAATCATAAGCAACGTGTAAATAAGAAAAAATAGCTTCCAACTACGTATAAATAAAGAACAAACAGCTGAAATCGACAATCCTGCCTCAAGCGGAGTTAAAGGGAAATAGAGTCGAACTAGGTTATAATGCCATGAAAGGGACTGAATATTTTGTGTCGTTATAAACGAGTGTCGTTATAACCGAGGAGTATAATGTTATGGTTAACAGTGAGGACTTAATTGGTACCACAGAATATCTGATGCTATAGACGACGTGTCGCATAACCCGATGTCGTTATAACCGGGTCCGACTGTACCTTATATAAGTTTTCTTCCATAGGCCTCCGCTTGAGGCAACACTGTCAATTTTCAACCCTAGCTTTTTGTTAAAAAAAATTTTTTTTTGAGAAATAATTAATGAAAACAAAGGGATTTGCTATCAATGACAATAATAAGCTTTCTGAAAATGTCTGTCTTGAAAAGATCGTTTCCGTTGTTCAGTGGGTGAAATGTCAGAAATAAACGTTATCGCATCAATATACATGATGATATGGCGTAGTGTGTTTATAAAGGTGGCAAATGTTTCAATGACTTCTAACTCACTCATCCATATTACTTGAGATGCAGTTAAAAGATAAAGAAGAAGCCCACACGAAGGTGGCGACAGATACACAAAAAATTAAGCCTAACTGCGTAAAAATAAATTTGATAAAATATAACGAAACGGTTTCCTGAGTAGATACTATCCTTCAGATAATAAAAAAATTTCCCGAATTCTACTCAACACCTCATCACCTTTTTCACAAAAGCCCGTCACAGAACCCAATCTTCAGCCAGAGGAGTCCGATTTACATCCTCACACAACGATGCCTACTCAAAAGTAGGTCTGCTTTTCCAGATTCGCATCTTTCCGTCTGTGTTTCTGTGTGGTTCAGAAAATAAACATAATTTTTTTCGCTTCATTAGTAACAGACTCACATTTTAAATAATAGGCTGTGCCTTATTTCTGAGGTCAGATCTTAGCTTAGTAACAATATTCAGTTTAATTCTATACTTCAAGATCACTCGAAACCTGGTACTCCCATTTCCTCCAGAGATGTCAATGCCCATACCGTCGTAACTCTGAATGCAGGCCCTCGTTTATAAAACAGTGTGGACCAAATGCATGTGATGTTGACGATAAGTGCATATGGAAGTTTAGAATGCACTGTCCGGATGCTACTTAAAAGTTTTATATTGGAATGTGTCCGCAGGAAATAAAATGGGGTTATGCAACCGTAGCTGCAAATGTTGCATTTCAGGGTGAAAGGCAGGTGTAATGTGAACAGATGTCACCCGTATTTTACGTTGGTCATACTAAATAGAACAATGAGGCATTTGTTAAATTATCAGTAACAATTTATGTGCCTGTCTAATATTTGTGCTTATAAATTACAATACTAAGCATAGATCTGCGACTCACACACAAAAAAAAAAGTGAAGTGTTAGAAAATTTATTGTGCGGAAATAAAATACGTGGAAAAGACCAGATGGAATGCAAAGCATGAAATGAAAGGATAATAATAACGTCATTCTTGGGAAAATAATTTGTGACGATGAAGCTAACTAACGGACTGATTGGCCGGATAAATAAATAGAGTTCTGCGCTCTTCTGGGATGTTAAACAGCGTAGAGTGGTAATTTTATTTCGACATTTTGGGACAACATATCGGTCCCATGGTCGCGGTGGCGCAGTTGGTTGAGGCACTGCACTACAAACCGGAACGTAGCGGGTTCGATTCCCGATGGTGTCACTGGAATTTTTCACTGACATAATCGTTTCGTCGCACTATGGCCTTGGGGTCGACTCAACCTCTAACAGAAATGAGTACCAGGAGTATTTCCTGCGGGGTAAAGGCGGCCAGTGCGTAGGGCTGACAACCTTACCACCTTCATGTGCCGATTGTCTAAAAACCTGGGAGCCTCGATCTCCTGGAGCCCTAAGGGCCTTCCTAGGCCTGTAATGGGGTTGCTGTACCTTTATATCGGTCCCATCTTCAAGAGTCAAGAAGTTCAAGACTTCCTGATCCTGGAAGATGGGACCGATAGGTTGTCCCAAAACGTCGAAATACAATTACCACTCTACGCTGCGTAACATCCCTGAAGAGCGCAGATCTCATCTACATCGCGGCGAAAGCCTGAAATCACGCAAATAAATGTCTAACTAACTAACAGTATAACTAACTGTGCCCTCCACAAACAGGAAACATAGGAAGACATGACGGAAATTCTCAGCTGCGTGAACCACAAGACATATCAATGGCACACTTGCGGTGATTTGAAGGTAACTGCCATTTAGATGAGACTACAAAAGGGTTACAGAAAATTCTGTTATTTCTTACGCGAATTGGATATTCGTGCCAAAAGTGTTCATTACAGCAAGAACTGACCTCTACATAAATCACATACACCTGGAACAAAAAACGTAGCTCATCAGCCTCTTGTAGATCCGTGTCAAGTGTTTCTTCCCCCCTCTACATATTAAATTGGGCCTCATAAAAAATTTCGTGAAGGCACTAGACAGAAATGGTCCAGTATTCTCATTCTTGTGTGAGGAATTCCCAAGGCCTAGTACGGAGAAGATTCAGGCGGGTGTATTCATAGGCCCCGAGATACGTCAGCTCTTCAGAGACTGCAGCATATCACTCAAAATGCATTTCCTCCATTGACACTTCGATCCCTTTCCGGTTATCTGTGGTTCCGTGACGTACACAGTGAGCGTTTACACCAGGACATCTCAGCGATGGAGAACAGATACAATGGCAAATGAAGTGCTGCCATGTTAGCCGATTACTGACGGGCGGTGAAGAGAGATGATCCGGAAATTCCGTACAAGCGACAAGCGGAAAGGCGCCTCGTTTGATTCACTCAATTCCACTCTTATGTCCTGCTTCCATAAAGCAATATAATCAAATTTTTTAAACCAGAGCCAATTCCGTAATTTAAATGCCAGATTGATGTTATGCATTGCAAATTCTAGTAAGTAAACACATTTTTGTTTTCTTAACAGGATACGACTCCAAATTTTTTACACAGTGTTATAAACAGACATTTTCTAACTTAATCTGCTCTGAATTTCTTCGAGACTAAGCATTTTGTTTTAAATCGATGTAAAAGGATGTAAATCGTATTAAAATAAAATTATAATTCTTTCTAATATGACGCCGTGTAGGCAGACATACATGTATCACATTTTGGAGACTTTCACGGCGTCACTTTTCAGGATATACTCCTGGTTTGTATCTAAATAACAATACACAGGGCCTCATGTGCCATGGGATTGCAATATGAATTTACATTGCTGTGACAGCCTCAAACGTTACATGTCATGTCAAAAAGTGAACTTTGAACTCTGATGGCATTGACACTTTATGTTGAATTGACAAATATTTTACTTAAGAAACCAATTTCAGTCCAAATTTTTCCTGTGAATTTCAACAGTATGGTCCTAATTAATTTTCCAGAAAATCTCTAATCTTCAACGTTCAAAACAATTTACAAGGTAACAAGACCTTAGGGAAAACCGACATAAAACACTGTAAAAGAACGTGTCGAATTCAGATCGACATTAGACCTGGTACAGGGGGAAGCGCTGTCGAATTCAACTCGACATTGGACCGGTAAGTTTTAAAGAGGTTCGTTCTGCATGAGACTTTATGTACAAGAAGAGGGCATGGAACAAAATTCTACGAATAATATTTCCACATAACGAAAAGGAAATCATGGAATAGTGAAAAAAATGAGAAGATAAATACATCTAAAATCTGTAGTCCTTAGATGATATTGTTAAAAAATAAAAAACCATAACATTTTGGGAACGTGTATCAGGCATAAAAATGTAAATATAAAAGTGAAGTTATCTTTATGGTTTTGAAGAAGCAGGCGATGAAGACGTGAAGCAGGCTAAGGATATTGCAAAAACACATTTCAAACGTAGGCATTAGGCGGAGAAAAAGAAATTCTTCTAAAATATTGGTTTGTAACATCAACCTAACAGGCCACTTTGGGGCAAACAGGTGGTTACTAAGATAATTAATTTAGATTTCACAAAATTAATTTACATTTTTTCAAAGGCGAGTAAATCTTTGATTTCTGTAGAATAAAAAATTTTCGTGTCAGTAATTACTTATTGCTAAAGAAATATCGTGTTTCTCTGCAATTTATAACTAATGGAAATGTAGCAGACAAAGGATAGGGACAGGTGGCGGGCTGTTGTGAGTGCGGTAATGAACCTTCAGGTTCCACAAAACGCGGGGAATTTCTTGACTAACTGAGGACCTGTTAGCTTCTCAAGAAGGACTGTGCTACATGGAGATAGTTAGTTAGTTAGTTAGTTAGCAGACAAACATAAGACTATATGGTGCGTTTAGGAGCAAATATAGAGCCGCTTTTTCAAATTACAAAAATAACATGTCTTTTTCTGTAAATGTGATTTGGCCAGGTCTATCAAGCATAACCAGATGACAGTGGCTGTGCGATGTAATATATGTAAATATATACTGAATCTACCACTCGAGAACTGGGATCGTGGGTTGCAATTCCACTCGTGCATTGAAGATTTTCTCGCTGCCTGTCTTGTCCTGTGTAGGTACAGTCTTGGTGATGGGCAGATCCCTCGTGCAAGAAATACTGCAAAATGTGACCTTCGGACCCATTGACGTGAAGCGCATTGCAAGAAGGATATGAAGAGTTCAGAACAGGGGTCCATAATTTTGTCAAAAATATAGAAACCACCTCCAAATTCTACGCCCCAGTAAGGTGACATGAAGCAAGTTTCATATCTAGGGCCCAAAATTCTAGAGTAACCTGCGAACCTCACTGTTATCTGGCGTTTCTGCTGGGTGAATAGCAAAGGATACGGATTTTTGTATGTAGGGAAAAAACTGCAACAATTATGTTTGTAAGATATGATATGCCAACCGTAAAAAATTTAGTCGCACGGGCGACCAGGCGACCAGGCGACCAGAATTTGTACATAATTAATTTAGAAGATGTAATAAGAGTGTGGGGACGCGCGGTGGCGCAGTTGGTTGAGGCACTGCGCTACAAACCGGAACGTCGCGGGTTCGATTCCCGATGGTGTCATTGGAATTAATTCCTTGACATAATCGTTCCGGTCGCACTATGGCCCTGGGGTCGACTCAGCCTCTAACAGAAATGAGTACCAGGAATATTTCCTGGGGGTAAAGGCGGCCGGTGCGTAGTGCTGACAAACTTACCACCTTCATGTGCCGATTGTCTACAAATCTGGGAGCCTCAACCTCCTGGACCCCTCAGGGCCTGTCTAGGTCTGTAATGGGGTTGCTTTACCTTTACTGTAATAAGACTGTAACAAATCTCGCTTATTCTGTAAGCTTTGTTCAATCTAGTCACATCTTGCGTAGAAACTGCCTTCTGAAACACGTGATTGAAGGAAAGTTAGAAGGAAGGTTAGAAATGACGGGACGACGAGGGAGAAGACGTAAGCAGCTACTGGATGACCTTAAGGAAAAGAAAAGATACTGGAAATTGAAAGAGGAAGCACTAGATCGCACCCTGTGGAGAACTCGCTTTGGAAGAGGCTACGGACCTGTCGTAAGACAGACTGCAGAATGAAGAGGCTACGGACCTGTCGTAAGACAGACTGCAGAATGAAGAGCTACGGACCTGTCGTAAGACAGACTACAGAATGAAGAGGCTACGGACCTGTCGTAAGACAGACTGCAGAATGAATGAATGTTTAATTATTCAGAAGATAGTAAGATCTATGGAAAATATGAAATATGATGGGCATAAAACGTGTATCCCAAATCTAGCTATAGTTTGAAACACTTTCTGCTCCGATAATGCCATTTTTTCTTGATATGAGTGTAGAGAAGAACATAGGTCTTCATGTAAAGTGTCCGTTACTGTTGTGCAGTTGTGACTTAAATTTAAATGTTATTTAAAATTCGGCAGTACCAAATTCCATAAAAATCCGTTCGGCGGCTCTCGGGTTTTACACGCAGATAAAACAGACATGGCGAGTAAGACCGGAGCAGTTTTTACATTTTCGTTCGAAGGCGTCAAGAAATTACACAATTAGATAAAGTTTTCCTGTGGTTGATTACGACTACAAACTGAAGACGTGTGGGTGACTGTCTTATCTTCACGCTATTCTAAGTTCAGCATGAATGGTTGAACCTATGAAATATGTGGTCTTCTGGGTAATTACACGGCATCGTGTGGTAATTATTTACCGACGTTTCGGGACAACGCGTAATTACCCAGAAGACCACAGATTTCATCAACATCGCGGCGGAAGCCTGAAATAATGGTTGAACCTAGTTTACCACTGTGCTTTGTAGGATTAAACTTGACTTATTATAGAAATGCCTTTGCTTACGACTTCCAAATGTCTCCCACTGGACTAATTAATCGCTTTTCCACTTCCGCGATGTCAACATTTGTATGTATCAGCAGAACTATGCTCTCTCTCTCTCTCTCTGAGATACGAAGAGAGTAGATTTGATTTCGAGAAGTATACTGGATGATTAATAAAGAAAATTTACAAAAATAACGAGTATTAGAATGACTTCTATTTTCAATCTTTTTTTTTTTATGGCTCGACAGCCCTATATGGGCCTGGGCCTCCTCGTTTCGTCGAAGTTTCATGATCACACACATTTGATTACACCACACTCGGTAGGACTCCTCTGGACGAGTGATCAGCCCGTCGCAGAGACCTGACAACACACAACACTCACAAGAGACACATATCCATGCCCCCGGTGGGATTTTTTTTTTACTGTTTAAATCCTTTCGTCCTTCATGTCACTTTACGTTCCATGCTACCGTCCTTACAACAAACACAACACAAACATCCATGCCCCCGGTGGGATTCGAACCCACGATCCTAGTAAGCGAGCGGCCAAAGACCCACCCCTTAGACCGCACGGCCACTGGGATCGGCCTATTTTTCAATCTGGTGTTATTAAATTAGATAGTACACTATGAAAATAATATTGAGTTACGTAATAAAATCACATGTACTTGTACAATAATGTATAACAATGTAACAACTTGTATAACAATGACGTCGTTCATTCTCTTCAGCCTTTAAGTCAAGAGGTCTTTTGCTGCCAAGAACCACAAAACAGTAATTATATGAAATGAAGCTCGAAGGACGTACAAGCAAATCAATACCATTTACGATAAAACGCAATCATACACAGTAGACCTACATTCTCTAATGCCTTTTTCCTTCTTTTCTTGGATCTGAAGTCGAAATACTGTCACGTGTTCTTGTACATTTTTTATGAGTTCTGTTCTGTAAAAAATAAAATTAGTGCCATTGTACTATAGATTTTATACATAGACACTATATGAAATGGATATTAAGAAGAATAAAGAATATGTGGAATGAATTGATATGGCAGTATGAAATCCACTGTTGGTCTTTTGTGAGGATGGTAATGAAATTCCGAGCTCCACAAAGAACGTGAATTTTTTAACCAGATGAGCCACTATAATCTTGTAAGAACGAACTTTTCTGTATGAACCGAACCCAACATGGAGGACTAGAAAGTAGTATGACCGAAACTGTGTAAATGTAGATGATTCGAGGATCTCCATATGTGAAATATATGAGTACTCTTTACTTAAACTTATGGGCCGATGGAGCCTAACATTGGACAATTTTCGACAATAGATGTCACTACTGTTTGTATCAGGAATCTACATTCCATTCATCAGTAATTCTCCTGTGTTAGTATTTTTGTTTCTCATATACCCCAAAACTTACTCGTAACCCCAACACCCGATACGTATTCTGTGAAAAAAATAAGCTACCAATAAAGATAGAATAGATGAAATAGATAAAATAGATAACATATTCCTTCCTTCAGTTTGAGCGTCTTCCAGAAAAGTATCAGACATTGGAGTGCTTTCGTTTAATTGTACATTTCAGACAATCAATGGACAAGAACAAAAATGTAATTTTCATGTTAAAAACAGATTGAAAGGAGAACAAAAGTTAAAAGACTTCGTACCGGAATGTGACGCAATGTAGCAGAAATATAAAAACATTTGGGAAGAGCTTAGTACCTCCGCCATGTGCCTTGAAAATGAAATCATTAAATTGCTCCGAAACGTCGGTAAATTTCTACTAATTTATGCTTCGTCATACCACAGAAGGCAGTGTTTATTATAGTAGCAGATGCAGAATCATCAGAGCCTATAAAGCATAACGTCCACGATCACCGAAGGGACCGTGTGTACAGAGTCAAGGGTCTATTTGAAGCAGAGAGCTACTGTAGCCGGGCGGCGCTACTTAAACAAATGGAATGTCGCGTGAAGTTATTTGCTGATACCGCGTACTTCTTAAGCGATGCGCGCAACTCGCTTCTTCTTGATAATTGTATTGCCTCTGCGCTTCTTCTCGCACCCTCCCCCCCCCCCCCCCCCCAAAAAAAAAGAAATAATCTAACAAAAGCAAAGCGAGAAGTACCCGAAAGAAGGGTATGACTGGAAGGGGTGCTTGGGTGGGTGGGAGAAAAATAAATGAAGTTTCTCAGCAATGGCCCATGGTACAGTACAATAATTATTGTGTCCATTATTACCCCTCGCGGATTCTTTCTAACAGTATTTTCTTTGGGGGAAATTTAGGAATAATGTTTATTTTGCTCTTCTTAAATTTAATTTCGTATCCTTGGAACTTCTAGTCGTTTAGCCCCCCCCCCCCCCCCCCTCTCAAAAGCGTAATGAGCTCACAATAAGACACAATACGACAAAGTGCGAACAATCCTGTACGTCAGGGTGAAGACCTCCCTCATGACATGAAGGCAAATAGGGAGATAGAGGTATAGCTCCACTCATTCTTAACCTCTGTAATAGATGGCGAGGAGTGGTCAGCTTCAGGATCCGGCCGCTTTACACATGGAAAATAACTCCCATTGAATGGGAGGCCGGGTTTGTTCCAGATCCATTCTGGACGTTTCGAAAACAGAAAACCCTCTTGCTTTCGCCGGAATTCGAAGTCAGGAAGATCTTTATCCTGAATTAATATATACAGTTACAATGAATATGTATACGTTTTATGTATTATATAACAATACTGTCGTAAAGTTGAGATCCCAGTTCAGTAATTGCAGCTGTAAATATTCCCGTTTTACCGTCTTTGCATTCAGCCTGATGATGGTTACTTAGCTATCCGAAACATATAGCTGCTTTTGATTCCAATTTGTAAGAATAAAGTTGTGTTTAGACGGAATATATTTACATTACTGTTGTGACATTGTAAATAAAACGGGAATGAACCACCTTAAGAAAATCTCCGGAGACTTTATCTAGTTAATATTTGCTTCGTGTAATAAGATTTTAAATAAAAAAATATTTGTTATGCATTTATGTAAAGATCGAGATCTCAATCTCCAAACACGAATATATGTTGGGAGAGAATTAAATTACTATCTTGTAAAAGTGTACAACCTGAAGATGACCGCATTTCCGTCGAAACATGTAGCTGTTTAACGTGAGTACATTCTTACGTAATAATTATTACGTTGTGCAGACAGCGAAATTAATTACTTTAAACCACTAAACACTAAACGCAAAGCGATAAACAACACCAAAGATAAATATTCTCTAGTGGGTTGTGACGCCGTGTAACAAGACAGAAATTGACCAACCATTATGAAAATATCCTCTCTCAATCTTCAACCCTGAAGTCAGCAGCGATACATTCTTCCGAAACGTCGGTGAATCTTTACCGGGCTACACGATGTCACATTCCGTAAGACGGTAATCTTAATGGAGGGTAGAGTTTCATAAAACACAACTGTAAAGCCTGCTACTGTAAAGAAAAGAGGCACATCAGACAAGTTTTGGGCAGTGCTTCTACACAGGAACCAGTTTACACATATGGCAGTTAAGTTTGCTTGTCGTTTCAAGGTACGACTTTCAATTCATTTCTATAATCGATTGTCATCACATTTTAACACAGGTGATCTCAGCGGTATATGAGAAGGAAAAACAGTTGATATTTTAAAAGCAAGGGTCTGGAATGACATAGTTTTGGATACATAAAAAGGCTGGAGACAGTTAAGAGAAAAATAATTATATTATCTTTGAGATTGTCGAGATAAGAGAGCATTTGGACTGACTCGGGCGACATCAGTCATATTAAAGTAGCTATATATTATGTCCCGCTGACGCAGTGTTGATATTTTTATCGCACCTGGTTGTTCTTATGGCCGACTCCCCTACATCCTACATTGAAATGAATGTCTTAACTTTTTCTCTTTCGTTATGTTCCACCCCTCAAAACCTGTCTCCATGTGTGTATCACAGTGCAAGTCCACCTAATACATAGTCCTGGTAGCTTTTTAACAGAATATTGTACAGTGCAGAAAACAACACTGCAGAAATATTTTTCTTAATCGACGCGTGACATAAATGACGACGACATTGTCCACCGGTTAAATTTTTCTCTCATTCACTACATATAAGTCATTCATTACGCAGTCTGTCTTACTACAGGTCCGTAGCCTCTTCACTCTGCAGTCTGTCTTACTACAGGTCCGTAGCCTCTTCACTCTGCAGTCTGTCTTACTACAGGTCCGTAGCCTCTTCACTCTGCAGTCTGTCTTACTACAGGTCCGTAGCCTCTTCACTCTGCAGTCTGTCTTACTACAGGTCCGTAGCCTCTTCACTCTGCAGTCTGTCTTACTACAGGTCCGTATAGCCTCTTCACATCTGCAGTCTGTCTTACTACAGATCCGTAGCCTCTTCCAAAGCGAGTTCTGCCGCGTGGTGCGATCTAGTGCTTCCTCTTTCAGTTTCCATTATCCTCTTGTTGCCTTGAGGTCAGCCAGTAGCTGCTTACCTCTTCTTCCTCGTCTTCTCGTCACTTCTATCCTTCCTTCTAGCTTTCCTTCAATAACGTGTTTTAGAAGGCAGTTTCTACACAAAATGTGACCAATCCAGTTAGCCTTTCTTCTTTTTACTGTATGTAGGATGTTCCTCTCCTCCTTGATACATATAAGGCACAAATAAAAATTAAGACGTTTTCCGATTTTCCCCCATTTTCTTAGTAATCACTTCAACAAATTTTTGCATGGTATAGTTAACCTTTTGAAGTCTAATGATCACAGCATTACCACTTGCTTTAACATCATAACCTCAGCATTTTGAAAGCAGACTTATGTATGTGTTCAGTACAATTCGCTGTTAAACACGGATTATTTCTGTACACAGGATTACCTTCTTAATATTTGTAACGAGAACACAGTATGACTTATTTAAGGCATGAAATAAATATTAGTTAGGTATCCGTTCTTTTGCGATATTACGCTGCGTTACTGATTATTAGGTTTCCAACATTTCTACACCAATGCATTGAGTCGAAACGTCGGGATCTAAGGTCTAAATACCCAGTGACGCAGGGTCATATCCCAGAAGAAATGATGCCTCATCCATATCTTTGCAAAAACCTAAAGACTCGCACAAATGTTAATGAATTATTGTGGACTCCAACATAAATTACACAAGAATTTAACTACAAAACTAAATTAAACATAAGCTGTTATATTTGTGCTGATTTTTGCTCCACACAGCATTATCAGGCATGAGTTTGCTTTGATGGTCTCGGTATTAAAAATATGAAGACGAGATATAAGCTTTTAAGCTGCTGTTGTGAGCAAAGCAGGAATTTGATAATTTGTTCTAAGACAAATTCAGAAAGAAACCCCCTTTCTACTTCTAGAGCAAGTAAGGAAATTCCATGATATTCTTACACAATTAGAGAGCACCCGTTGAGAAATATTTTAAAAATACGAGAAGAGGACGAAAAGTACTTAGAAAAAAAACAACAACAGATTTATCTGCCTTTTCTTTCACACTGACAGGATTGAGGGATTAATTTTTTTTCGCAAGTACACACCCTTTAAATATTTTATGAACCCTCAACATCTACCTCACATCTACCTCACATCTACCTCACATCTACCTCACTCCACACCTGTTTCCCGCTCTGTTTGGAAGGGACTTCTTGTGTCGAAAGTTTCCACGGAACTGAATTGGCTAAGGCAGTCCCGTCACTTGGCCACCTCGTTCACCTGACCTCACACCACTTAATTCGCCTTCTGGTGTCCATAGAAGATGCCGTTTACAATCCACCATTGTCCACCACTTTGCTGAACTTGCTGGGACAATAAGATCTACTGTCGCTACTGCTACAACAGCCATGCTGACAAACGTGTGGACTGAGGTTGAATAGGGTTATGTTATTACGTGCTGCGCGAAGTGCCCTTGTTGCAGGTATGTGATCTCCTAAGTGCAGGTTACAAAACTCGTCACCTGCAAATTATATTTAAATTTTCTTTTTAATTTCCCTCAATTCCTAAGCAATATTAAGTTACTTTTATATATATTTCACAGACTAAAAGGTTATGTGATTATTGATTAAAAACTACACTTATAGAAAAATATTCACTTCAATTCAGTGCACTGGATGTGTGTAAAGCCATTACACTCTTTCACACTCATTCGTAAAATTTCCGAGGTCGGTTTCCACTTATTAACTTGTAAATATCTGCCCTGAAACACAAAGAAATGTGTGATATTCGTCAGTTTTAATTGAAATTGAAGTAGTTTCACAAATCGTAGTTGTCGGGCCTAAAAACCTCAATTTAAATAGCGTGAAATGTCAAACGTCAATCTTCAATTTGTTACACACCGGCAGAGAGATGTGGACAAAGCTAAAAACAAACATTGGTGCAAATTCTTCCTACAAACACAGCACAAACAGGAGACATTCCTGCAGCTGTAGATTCTACAATGGAAAGCCACGCGCTCAGACAGCAGCTTCTTCCATATTCATAAACATAGCTGGGATATTTCGTTAGCGGTTTATCTTCTCTTGCTTGGACTTGTGTTTTGAAGACATGTGGTGCTGCTACACTATGAGGAATTCGGCTCTCGGCAAAGCTAAAATTCCATCTTTTCTTTTTTTCTTTCTTCCATGTTAAAACTTACATATAATCACCATGCACTGTAAACGGAATATGCTGTAAATTTCAAAATACCTGTATCGTAGACACTTAATCGGATTTATTTTCTGTAGCCTTACATCAGCATCCTGGTTAAGGATGATACGTTTTGTCTTTATTGTAGACAAGTCATGCATAGACCCATATTAATGAGAGTTATAAATAGGATATATATATATATGACATATATACCAGATACTGAACTGTATCGTGACTTCATATTTATTCGCGTGAGTAATGGAGCACTTATGCACCGTCGTACAGTAACACGTGGTGTACGTTAAGAGCATTACTGTTGTGCGTTCAAAGTAACAAACAGTAAATGAGTTAACTGTAGCAATATTTGAGGTTGTCACGTGCTTAAGACTGTGAACATGATGTCTTGTGGTCTTGGAAACATCCTGTTTATGTGGTCAAAAATTAAAAAGAGAGAGGCGATGTACGTATAACGTAATATTGAGGCGCGTTCGCGTAACCATTTTTGCTGTGGAAAAGCAATTAGTTTTACATATTCTGAGTGTGTGCCTGTAGCCTTAGTTATCCAGGATGCAAAGCGCATGCGCCGTATTATACTGTCATCTGTGGCCTGTCCGGCTGTACCGTATTTTTTTCACATTATCTCATAAACGGCACGATTTTCGGGAAAAAGTTATTGAACATAAAATGTGTGTTTTGATTTTGTCTACAACTTTTGTCTGAAATATTTCTCATTCTAAAAAGAATTCAGCGAGATATTATCATAAATGTACATAGGTCTTCATGTAAAGTACCGTTATTGTTGTCAGATTTTAATAAAACATGTACTTTCTTGACAGAATTTCGAAAAATATTCAACTATCAAATTTCATGAAAATCCGTCCAATGAAAGCCTAGTTTGCCCATGAGGACGAAAAGACAGACAGCCAGAGAATATGAAGCTTTTCGCAATTTTGCAAACGCGCCTAACTACAAGCACAAATGCCGCATTGGGAATCGTTTGTACTTGATTATGCAACATGTTTCGGCAGTACGGCCATCATCACAAAAATGTACAAAGGAAAGTGGAATAATGAGGGACGCCTCCGCCTTACAGTATCTTTGTACAATGTGCAACTGATTAAATGGAGCTTCAGTTTGTGGTTTTTTTATGAAATGTAACAAATCTGTTACTTAATGGCAGTACTGTAGAAAAATTCCGTTAAAATAAAGTAGATTAAAATGTGTTAAAAATTTTTCTTGTATTTATATGTTAAAAACTGTATGTTGCTAATAAGGAGTATGCTGACTTCAGTGTATACTGTCGTATGTCGGGTTGCCAGAGTATATGAAAGTATTAATTGAGAGGGCGGTAGTGGAAGTATCAACTTTTTAGGATGAAAGTATTCCCAGTGATTTCTTGCTGTGCCATTTGCGAAGGTCAGCGCTGTACTGTTGTTGCACTGTGATCGGCAGGTACAAAAGTTTCGGATGATTACATTGTTTTTATTTCCGAAACATTTACGACCACATATAAGAATACGCCGAGTTAGAAACCAGATAACCAAAACATATAATTAATTTAATTGAAGGAAATTTTTCTCGCAAGGCTTCCTTGTTTTTCCGTTGCAGAGGTTCTAACACTTTGGAATAGGGCCAGAAAATGTAAGAAATGAGTATCAGTGGAAGGTATCTATAATTCAGTGGGTACTATATTTTCAACATTTGCAGGCAAGGCGTGTCTGTGTATAACAGCTTATTCTAACTTCCCATAAATATCTAAGTTCACTGCATTTATATTCAGCGAAAAAAGTGATTTCAAATATTGTATTATTTACACCGTACATATTCTTATAATAATACATGAACCAACTTATGAACTTAATAAAATACATTTAGAAGTAAGTATAAAACTGCTACATGTTTCGGCACCGGGGTGCCATCATCAGGGAGTTATTCAGAAGAAAGGAGTATAAGGCCAACAACTAATCTAGGTATTGTGTCTTCCTTCTTTAAGAACGGAGACATAATTCTAAAATGTACAAAGATAGTAATCATAAAATTACAATGTTGTAAATTTAAAATTTTTAAAGTGAGCCGTTCCGGGTACAAGTTTCCAGTTGTTTACACTCTGTACGGTGCATGCACTTCAAATTTTAAGACCGGAACAATGAAATATATATGTGTGTAAAAACTCCACTAGTTTTGTCAGGTTACGTTATCTAATGCCATGAAGCAGAATAATTACTGATAAGATGGACACACAAGTGAAAGTAAATCTCCCACGGTTTTTGGAAATGAGAATGTCATTACAGTCTGACAAAATCTCGAATTGGACCGTATCCTGAACCACATTAACCTCTTAAAGCCCAGCGGTTACTAGATTTACCACCAGGTTTAACATTCAAAATTTCTACATTCTGCCATCAGAGCGCATTAATATATTCTGCATGTATCTCAGAACAAACAGCGAGTTTTACCGTATACGAAATTAACTGATAGGTTGCTTACAACCGAGATGCAGAGTGTTTACTGCGCGGTACGAACTGAGTCTTTAAATGAAACAGTTTACGGTTTGTCCATAAAGAGTTAATATAAACTGCACTTTCGACCCTGGCACAAAGTTCAAATATTCGCTATTATCTTTACTCGTGATAATTGTTTGGAAGCCTAGAGCAAGGTGAGGAGCAATACTGAAACTTATGTTAGATACGGTGGCAGGGTATGGAATTTTGTCATTCGGTTCAGGACTGGGACCCTCGTTGTGAACATCGCATTGAGGTTCTAGAATGCAAAGGATGGGTATTTCTTAACTAACTGAGGAACTGTTAGCTTCTCAAGAAGGACTCTGCTTCTAGCAGTTTTTAGTTTCGTGGTATTTTTAACGATGCTGTCCGTAGCTCAGACACTAAAAAGGTCGCCTGAAAGGGTATGTAGTGAATAATTATTTGAAAAGTACGCGCAATTGAGCGATCTGGGCCTGATTTGAGGGATTATATCGGTATTTGTCAGGAGGGGTTAAGGGGAAATGTGAGAAACCTTGCATTTAGTGTCACGGTCGAGATTCGAAAAGGGCCTCTCATAAATAAGAGTCCGAAACGTCACCGCTTCAGTCAACTTACTTGGTTTATAACACGTGTATTAAGTACGGCGTCAAGTTCCGACTGAAAATTTTCTTCTCCATAAGCCTTAGAGTAATAGCTTGCGGTATCACAAGCCACGATACTGTCTGATGGTCAGTGGTCAGTGGTAGTTGGCAGCTACACCGATAGATGGTGCAGGCGAGGTATTCAGCTCCACGCTCGCTCGACCACAGAGAGTAATTTCATTCGTTCGATAAAACTTTTGCGTGCGTGACCAAAAAAAAAATATGTGCTAAAGGTCTCACTGCAAGCGACAGGCACTTCCTGAGCTATGCTTGTAACAGATAAGAACACCAAGAAAGGTACATAACTGAGACGTGTGTTACTACATTACGAGAGACTAAGCATAGTAACCCGTCAGTGAATTTGAAAGCATTTCTTAATATCGATATTTCTTAGACTAAGTTTTTATTTTATTTCAAAGTACTTTTGTTTGTGACTGTACCGTCAAATGTTAATGAAGGTTTCATGACAAATTTCACTAAAGAAGTTGCTACAGTAACGGAAAATAGTAAATTTTCAAACCAGCCAATGCGAAGCAGTGTTATCTGGTAGAAATTTAGCTCCATCAGTGTATACAATATGTTTATTAGTCCATAGACTGATATATATAGGGTGTTTCTGAAATAGGCGATCATATTTTAGATATGTGTTTTTGTGTACCAAAACAAACAAGAAAATCCATATTAACATGTGCCCAAAAGCGCTTTGTTTTCGCGAAACGCTAAAGCTAAAGTTCAATTTATAACCAGCCATGAAGGCACAGACGGGAGTATAGGTAGAGCTGTACTTTTCTTTAACCTTGGCGCTAGATGGGAGTGGCTGGTCAACGGCATGCCCAGGCCGATTTACCCACGGGCATGAACCGTTACCCATGATACAGGATGTTGAATGGATCCCAGGGCCGGTCCGAACGGGCGCGGAAAATCTCGCCAATACAGGGATTCGATAGTCGGACCGTCCAGCCCGTAGCGAGTTGCTATACCGACTGAGCCATCCCAGCGTTTTCGCAGCATGGCGGTTATAAATATCAGAATATTATAAGGGCAGAATTATGTTTAAAAAATAAGGCGGAGAATTCGAGCGCTTATTGTGAAATGTTCGCATGTGTACTGTGTAAATTTGAAAGTGGCAACAATAATTCAGTCATCCTAGGACCGTTGGTACTGGAATTGGATATGTGAATTCTTGTCATGTGTGTTAATGTCTAAGGTGGTGATAATGAAGAAACGAAGCGTCCTAGAACATGTTTGTATGAAACTGTTTCTTCTTTTTTGGTCCATAGACCACGTATCTAAAATATGGCTGCTAAATTCAGAAACATCCTATATATACAGGGCATACACAAAAGAATGGTACGGTTTTAATAGTGTTCACTATTAAAACCGCACCATTCTTTTGTGTATACCCTGTATATTCCTGCATCCTGAAGATTGACACAGCGTTTCTCCAAAACAGGCTATATAGTCATCTTCACGAGAAATTAATGACACACGAATCTAACTATCGAATTAAGGAACTAAATTACATGGAGCATAATCCTTATCGAGAAGCTGATAGTCGCTTTGCGGCTCAAAACTTCTTGTGTATGTTTGTGAAACAATAAACTTTATTTCGATGTGACCGCCACTGCACCGTATTATGGTCAGATGAACCCATCAATAATCTAGAATGCCTGAAGATCCATTCTAATATTATATTCCTTCCATTTAAGCTGAGCTCTCCCAATAAGGTTTCTCCCTTCACGTAGTCTGTCTAAAATAATTCTTCCTACATGTGTGTCTACATATCCAGCCCATCTTATTAGCCTTAATTTGATCACCCTAATCATATTTTATCAACAGTACAAGTTATGAAACTCACAATTAAGCCCTATTCATTTTCTACACTATCTTGTCACTTTTCTCTCTTGAACCTAAATATTCTCCTGAGTCTCCTCTACTCAAGCACTCAACACACGCTTGTCCTTTGAAATAAGTTTCGTATTTTTAAATACGAAACGAATGTAGCCGGGCTAGTATACACAGCACAGTGACGACGAATATTGTTTCAACAGCCGGCTAGTACAATAGATTTAGTCATCATCATCATCATCATCATCACCATCATCATCATCATCACCATCATCATCATCATCACCATCATTATCATCATGAAGCTGTCATGCAGTTAGTCCACCTGTTGACCCGTTCCGATCTCACTCATCCACAATTCTCTTCAATGGTCTTCCCTGGTTCCTTCTGCCTTTTGGTGTACAGTTTTTATTATCCTGGGTCACTGTTACGAGGCGTTCTATTTATATGTTGTATCCCATTTCTCTTGTAGTCCTGTATTTTGTCCAAAACTGGGGTTATATATAATTCCTTTGCAATCTCTGTATTTGTCTTATGATCAGTCCAAATATATCCTGCTGTTATTATCGTATATTTCATCTGTGCTGCTGTTATTCTTCTTGCGTCTCTTGCTTTAATGGTCCAATTTTCACTGCCGTGTCACAGGGCTGGGAAAGCTAGTATAATTTTATTCTTGTTTGCTGTAGGGACAGATGTAGTTCTTCGCCGAAATCTTGAAACCGGCCCTGGGGACCACCCAGGCTCAATGGGCACCGGAGGATATTTCAATTAGGATAAAGCGGTCGGAGCATGAGGCTAATCAATCACGTCCATCTAGACTAGAGGTTAAGAATGACTAGAGCTGTATATCTATTCCCCCACATATGACGTCATGGCGTGCAAAGTGACAATTTTAACTTTAAGACCTGAAATGCTCATTGTATCTAGTTTCTACATGCTTCGAGTGTTTTGAAAATCGGCCTGTTTAACTGAAATATGGGCTGAATGATTTCTTGCTACTGTTGCGTTGAAGGATGTGTCTTGTCTTCCCCAAGGTGCAGTGTACGTTACCTGATAACTGTGTAAATTTACAGCCACATATTTCCCTAAGGCTATCAACACAGTTCTTGTAAACTTTGCCATAACTAAGTCCGCCCACTTCCATACAAACCAGAAGCGTCAATTACTGACGACTTAGAAATATGTCCAGGTAGCTAAATATTGTCTAAGGAAAGTGCAGAGACCTATGGTATCTCCTTATTTTTTTATTATGAAACGTAAGATTCTCATTATTCAGCGGCTGTAAAGCTCAGTAGCAATTTGTCATGAGTTACGTGGACATGCAGACGTCACACGGGAGCGGCTTGTATAGTTATGTTTTGTTCCTCTAAGAATGATGAAAAAGGTAGGTAGGTCTTATAACTTGCTTCTTTATTCCCTCGGTTGGAATACTAATAATAATTAAAATGTTTGAAGTATTCATTCACCGGAGGTTGTAAACTTGTCAACATCATTGTATATGCTGTAGATGAAGACGAGAGAGACGAAACGTGAGGAACATTTTCTTATTGTTGTTATCGTGGAATTTCATCACCAAAATGACCGCTTCTTTTGTACCCTCTTACTTCTTCCTATTCTTCTTCTTCCCCTCCTCCCACACCGCCTTCTCGCCCTCTTTACTTACACACTTCTTTTGAGTTTTATTTGGAAACTCGTCAAACAAAAAGGAAACATTCTGTGCTCCATTTGCACGTACATATATCAGTAATACGTTAATATATATAGTTTTCTATAATCGCTCTGTACATATTGTTGACTTGAAGTTATTGCAATTACTAGTCCATTTCACGCTATTTACTCTAGGTCCCGCGTTTAACAATAAAGTAGTTTCAGCATTATGCAGATATTGTGTGTTTGTTTTTCGTATAAATCTCACAATAAAGGGATCATTTGACTAAAAATTATTAACGGATTGGTTCTTACTTTGTACGTTTTTTTGTTCCTTTTCTTCCTCATTTTTATTCTTTCTTTGCATTTCTTTTTTTCCTTCTGCTTCTTCCTTACTTACCTTTTACCTCTATCCTTCCTCTTCCTTTCTTTTTCATCTATTCCTTTCTCCTTAGCTTCGTTCACTTGTTCTTTCATTTCACAGATGTTCCTTACAGGTGCGCACCCAGAACTTTTCACTGGAGGTGGGGGGGGGGGCTTACTATGGGGCTATATGTAATTTAATTTTGATTTTAAAAATTATGTTACAAAAGTCATGTCATAAGTAAAATATAACACTGTTTGAAACTGCGTTTATATATATATATATATATATATATATATATATATACGTACATATATACGTACATGTTCCGTAACTCAATCACAGTGTCCTATCTTTTTTTGAATTTTATTAATTTGTTTTTCAAAATTCTAATGTATTAGTCATCAGTCGATTTAAGTGGCTGGTTTCGGCTGAAGAGCAAAACACGTAAAATTTTTGATACATCTACAAAACCTGAATTTTTCAAATTTCGGTTTCGCGGGGTTTGGGGGCTGCCGCACTGCAGCCCCCCTTCCCTTGGGTGCGCCCCCGGTTTCTTTATGTTTCTTGTCCATCGATTATTAAAAGGGTTAAAACCACCCCTGTCTTCTACTAAGGACCACGCCATGAACACATATGGTGAGAGCCGCACAGCTTCACATATCTTCATTCCTGGTAGCACATTCAGGTAAGCAGTTAGCTTCACGTCCCGGCCGCTTTGCCCCACGAACAGAACCATTGGAACACATTGGATAGAAATCACAGTGGCTTCCATGATCTGTTTTCATCCCGGATCCTGGACACTATGGCCGACTGAGCTATGTCAACCGCATTCCATATTACTGTTCATATAATTCCAAAAATGGACAGGATTAAAACAAGAACCGTTTTTACTGTTACCCTACCCTGCAGGTTCAAAGACTCGCTTCCAGTATGACAGTGTCTGTCACTCCTTCCCAATCCATCCGCAGTTGGCACGCCATCCTCAGCATGTCTCCGCGTACTTCGCCTTTGTCCTTAATGACTTGGCTGCCGCAGACAAAACACGACAGCCATCTTATTGTAACGGCCACGTGTGACCTGCAAGTTCTCAACGAAAGCTTTATGTTTATGGACTTTGTGGACTACGTAACAAGTCTTGAATATTAAACGGGTAACGCCTGACAGGTAAATCGTAATAAACTCATCATAATTACAGCTTATAATCAATAACGTAACTTGTATTAGAGCCTGCTGTTTAATTCACAGGTAATAAGGAATAATAAGACCACTGTTCCGTATTACGCTTAAATTTTTTAACTTTAAATAGAACTAACAGCTGTCAATTACTTATGTATAGGTAAATGAAACTGGATCTCATTTCATAGCTTCAATAATTCCTAGAAGCATATCACATGCCATTTCATTGGCTTCGCTGTGGGGAAAATTATGCAACCTCCCTTTCATTATGATGTCATTACAGTGGAAGATCAATTAAGTTATCGAATAAGTACCGTTTAAGTTCAGTAAGGCGGATAACCAAGACCGGAGTTTGATTCCGAACAGCAGAAGTGGTTTTCCTTTTGTGAACTCGTAGGGATGGCTCTAGGGCCCACCTATGTTCCAAACACTTTAACCTGGATTTTTTGTCTTGTAACCCAAAGAAGATAGGAAATGAGGTACATCCAGTTTATCGAACGTTGCGGTAGAGTGGGCAGAAGCAATAACTTATATTTGAGAGCTCCAGGCTTCAAATTTCGGCGCGTGCCCCAGATGTCATGACTGAGTCTTCTTCAGTCCTTCCAGAAAAATGCGGAGAATACTTCTCCACTCAGGCCACGGCCACTTCTTTCCACATCCTCTCTAACACGTTCTTCACCAATAAACCTGCCACTCTATGCTATATGATTTAAGGTACTGAAAGCGTCATTAAATAAGTAAACATTCAGAATTATCCAATATCACCAGGAAACTGTTCACCGCAGGTAAGAACGACAGGACCACGGTCGCACGCACGCTCAAACAATTACAAAGTTTAATTTCCATGTCCCTTAAAAGCTCGAAGCTTAGATGAAGATGCGATCTACATCTACGGTACCAAATGACAGCCGTAAAACAAATCTTCTTGAATGAAGATCATTCTCGGATTTCTGACTGACGTTTCTCGCAGTTTTCTTTCTTACTTTCCATCTTAAATTTAACTCGTATAAAAGAAGCCCCAACATATTTCATACCCACGCGGGACACCAATAACATCGAATTTTCGTTGTCCCTTATTTGGCAAATATCTGACAAACGAACCGGGAGATTGAACACCGCTGACTAAAAGCACCGTGACTGATCACCTGTTATTTAAAATCAGTTCGTGTACTAGTGAGTTTGTTCTGTGTGTTATATTGTAATCATCGTCAGGATCATCAAACCGTCAAAGAGATCCGTCATCACTTACCCTTTCAACGGTCTGCCTTCGAGTCTTGTTCCAATTTTGAACTTTCGAAAGGATCAGACGGAGCTGCAAGTGAGTAAAAAGCTTCAACGAACTAAGATCTGCGCTCTTCTGGGATATTACGCAGCGTTGAGTGGTAGTTATGTACCGACGTTTCGGGACAACATATCGATCTCATCTTCAAGGGTCAAAAAGTCCAAGAAGGTGTTTGGTGCTTCTTGGATTTCTTGACCAATAGGATGTCCCGAAACGTCGGTATATAACTACCACTCTACGCTCCGTAACATCCCAGAAGAGCGCAGATCTCATCTACATCGCGGCGGAAGCCTGAAATCACACGTCAAATAACTCTTCATAAGAACATAACAGTCTGTCAGCTACTCAAGAAATTACCCACCTTTCTCTTTTTTCATTCTTTATTACTGCATCTGCTGCTGCACGCAATAGAATATCAACCGGAGCCAGTCTAATCCAATCCACATCCTCCAAACATAATTATTATCATCCAATCTAAGCCTAAGTCATTTAAAAGGTCTCTTCCTTCCAAGGGTTTCTGATCAAAAATTTCGTAAGCACTTCTCATTTTTCTCATATAGTCTACATGCTCCGCCAATCTCAGACTACTTGATTCCGTAATCATAATTCTATTCGGTTGAGAACACAATTTAAGGCTCCTCACTCTACCAGTATAAGGCTCATTATTCTACAGTTTCTTACATCCTCCTGTTACAGCCTCCATCTGAGGTCAAAATAAGTTTCCCATCAATACAAAACAAAGCATAATACTGTAGTTTATACATTTTAATCTTTACGTTTTTACACATCAGACGTAGAGTCGAAGATTCTTGACCGAATGGTAGCGAGAATTCTTCTAATTGAATAAAATTTAATTCCCTCATTACATGTCATTTGATCTGAGTTTGTCATTTCCAAATATTTGTATTTCGTCATATCTTCAAATAATTTAATAGCCATTTTTATATTGTAACTTTGTCCTGCATTTAGATGTCTTTACTTGACCACGTACAGAATTTTCTCATCATTTCCCTTCCAGACCTTCCCCACTGCTATCGATTAATGCAGTTTATGTGTTCTACTTACGGTATCCATACTTCCGTCCAGTAAATTGACATCAGTGACAAGGTTCAGGCCATTATCAACTCAGTTCTCAACGCGGAGACTCGAGTTCCGTCGCAACACACAGCTTTTGCTCCGAACACTGCCGTTTTCCCTGCCAGCTATCATTCTACAAATGCCCCATATTAGGAGCAATAAACAGGCAGTCCATTAAAGGTAGCAGTTCCACGGATATACCATACTCACCCTGAAAAAAACAAAAGAATAAAACCAAAATCAAAATAGACCAGAAGTTGATATTCATCACTTAATTCCTACTACTCCTGTTCTCTTCGGACCTTCCAAGTGGTGTACTTGAATGCAATAAGAATCATATACGTCCTTGGTTACCTGGAACCTATCACGAAAATTATAAGACGAAAAAGTATGAGGATAGAAAATAAATGTGAACTGACCTTTTTTCACAGTATTAACACCGTGCATTTTCTAATCAAATAATAAAACCGACTAATGCACTATATTGACCAATTTTATTCTGGCACAGCCTTGAAAAGACATACACAGTGGCATCACATCACACAAGAAATGGAATACGGAGTCGAATGAAACTACGCCAGTAGTTCCGTAAAAAAGTGAATATTACGAACAGCCCAAAACTTTTAAAACATTTTTAAAACAGTTTTTTAAACATACATCTACGTGAGATTTTAAGATTCTAATAGACTACAGTACACATCGTACAATTTTAAAAGAGTTTTGAACTTCATTTACCTATGGTTTTTTATATTTTAACAGACTATTGTACATATTGTGTATTTGTTTTTAATATGTAAATAATTGGTAGCACACGACAACCCCTGAAGATGGAACCTTAGAGTTCCGAAACACGTGTAGGGTGAGGGGTAACAGGCCAGAATAAAATTGGTCAATATAGTGCATTAGTCGGTTTTATTATTTGATGTAAACTGACCTATTCATGCATATACGGTTTTGCAGACTTGCCATGATTCAAAACATTCTGAATAGAAACAGCACGAAACAAAGCCTCGAATATGCAGGCTTTACCATATGTGTAACATACGCACATTGTAAATAGCCTAACAAGTTTAATGGGCATGTCTGAAGTAGTTTGGAAATGCGCCTATCCACAACGTGATAACACGACGGAATAATAGCAGTTTGTTTTGTTATAGAACGATTACATCCATAAAGTCCCCGTCATTTTGCATGACAACCTTCAGTGCGAGAATAACAAAGCTTACGATCCTCCTACATAAATCACATGATAGCAGCTGGAGATTTTGTGGAATTACTCCTGCTATACTCCTAAAACCGTAGAATTTTCAGAACATGTGAACATAATGTATAAAATATGAGATATTTTTCTACAACGTTTGTTCAGATGTTTCCCTGTGTAGTAGATATTCGATGCAGAAATTTTTCTCACAAGATGGAGGCAAGGAAGTCCTTCTCTCTCTGAATCGTTTGTACCTCTCTGCTAGCCTACACTTTGTCACATCCCTTAAGACAATAATATTTATATTCACAGCTGTAAGTAACTCATACCTCACTTATGCTGCCTTATTATGTCAGTAGGAAAACAAAATACAGTCAAACTCTGTTATAACGTCATGAGACGGACTGAATATTTTGTGTCGTTATAGACGAGTGTTGTTATAACCGAGGAGTATAATGTTATGGTTAACAGTGAGGAATTAATTGGTACCAAAGAACATGTGACGCTATATACGAGGTGTCGCTTAAACCAATATCGTTATAAACGGGTTCGACTATATAGTTACACCTGTCTATAACGAAACAGCAAGGGACTGCAATTTTTTCCATCTCCGGCAGGTTCTGTTTCGTGCAGATACTTGACGTTTGGATCCTCTGAAGTCCAAATCCTTGGAATTTTAAACGTTTTCCGCTACAGACAGTTTTCAATTACGCCCAGGTTCCCTTTAAGACAAGTTTCACTCTGTGTGACAAATCTTCCTGTCACTAAAGGTTGCTTACTTGTAGGACGTGACACGGTTTAATCTGATACATATTAGGGCTCTAATTACAAATAGTTTTATTTTCATCTATTCCTTATCATATTTTTGTATGGCTCGACAGCCCTATATGGGGCTGGGCCTCCTCGTTTCGTCGAGGCTTCACGATCCACACTTTTAGACACACTACACTCGGTAGGACTCCTCTGGACGATGGACCAGCCCATCACAGAGACCTCTACCTGACAACACACAACACTCACAACAGACAGACATCCATGCCCTAGGCGGATTCGAACCCACGATCCTAGTAAGCGAGCAGCCACAGACCCACGCCTTAGACCGCCGACCACTGGGATCGGCATTCCTTATCATTAGCACCTGTAAATTCTCATCTACCAACAAATCTAACGAATATTGCAGCAGACTGAGTAGCATTTATACTTCGTCCTCAGAAGTCTCGCGTTCCAACCTCAGCCCGACGACCAGCTAGGCCTACTGTGACAGAGAATTTTTTCGGTAGCCATAAAGCCATCCTGCAAGATCTCAGAACACTAAGTACAGAGTATACACAAAAGAATGGTGCGGTTTCAATGGTGAATAAAGGGAAACCGCACCATTCTTTTGTGTATACCCTGTACATTACATTAAACCGCACACTTGCTCCCTTCGTTATGTGTTATTTTCCTGCCACTGAACCTCACAGCCTGCAGTCCGAACATACGGACGATGTTATTAAATAAACCACAAGTATGTAAATAATTAAAATTCCTGTCGCTTATATATTTAACTCTTAAATTTAATTTTAAATACAGTTTCCAAATCGACAGACATGTAAAATTAATATACTACATTCGAACTAATTCTGTTTTAGTAGGCCCACTTCATTCTATGATTTAATATGCGGGGCCCTGTCTAATAATTTAAATATAAATTATTTAATAAACTTAAATATTTGGAGAAGGTAATGTTTTATAAATTACTGAAAAGGCACACAGGAATGAATAGCTTACTTTCTGTGAACTCGAAGAATGTATCACAAAAATTAGATTGAATTAACCATTATTAATTCTAACAGCAATAAAAATAATTATAAATTTATCTGTGTAAAATTTTACCAAAGGAAATAATTCAATCTGTCCTACACGAAGAAGGCAAAGTGCTACTTTGAGAACAAAAAAGAAACTGCAGAGCAATGGAGGGGAAATCCTAACGACAAACATAGCCATTAAATTTCACGAAGGCGAACTAATTTAGTATAGAGAACAGACGACATGTTGAAGCATTACTGTAACTGTTTTTTGTAGGTCACGTTACGATTCCAGATTAACATATATGTAGAAATTAAAGAAACAAATAATTTCCGGTAAGAAATATGGGAGCGCTAATGTGACTTAAAAAATCGAAATATTTTAAAGGGCGAAATAGCCAATAAATCCACCAA
This sequence comes from Reticulitermes speratus, assembly GCA_021186555.1. Lineage (NCBI taxonomy): Eukaryota > Metazoa > Arthropoda > Insecta > Blattodea > Rhinotermitidae > Reticulitermes > Reticulitermes speratus. Next base: position 4,500,014 of record JAJKFL010000330.1, read on the forward strand.
ATAAGGGTCCTATTTAAAAATAGTCTATCTTTAGCACATTATTTTATTGGGCCAATTAGAATGCATAACTGAACTGCCTGGTCCTTATACAACACAGTGTTGTCAAATAGGAATTTATTCAAAACTACTTCAAAGAACATAACTCAAGAGTATAGTGTCCCATATTAGGAAACAGTATGGTCCACACACGAGCCCTGGCCTGTTTATTGTGACTACAACTTCATAGGTTAATGTGACAGAGAGTAACGTCCAGACATTTATAGCCATGCAGTTTTGAAATAATCAACGATAATGAAAAGTTAGCGTTAGAAGCGAGTCACATCTACACTCCTACAGTGTGCTCACTTCTGTAGTATAATACTGTGAGGTACTACAGCGGTGTGTGTTTTCTTTAGCATTAAACATAATAAATTAATTCACAATAGATTACTACAAAAGTCGACCTCGGTGGACTCTGGACCCAAGGTTCGCGGGTTCGATCCCGACCGAGGTCGATAGATTTTTAAGGGTGATAAAAATCCGGAGCACCACTTCCTTCGGAGGGGAAGTAAAGCCGTCGGTCCCATGTCGTAGATTTACGGCATAGAACTAGTAATGCTCGTAAGCAAAATTCAGAGGCCATATCTCACCCAAGTCTCCTGACTGCCTGCCAGATGGCTCTGGCAGTCACATTAGGATTGAGTCGAACAGCACGGCCAGTGAGCTGGTCACTCACTGCAACAAATGCACAAGACCAAGTAACCTCGGAAAGAGGAGGCCCAAGCCCATATAGGGCTGTCGAGCCATGGTTATTATATTATTATAGATTACTACAAAAATGTGGTAAACCTTGTAACATGAAACCTGGTGCGTATGAGGCTTCTGAGGGGGGCCCATATTAAGGGCATGAAGATGTGAAAACATAGTCATTTCCTAACAAAAGCAAACATCACGAAAAATGATTTAAATTATCAGTTGTATAAACAGACATTCAGGAATACTGAATAAAATACCAAATTATTCATATTTTTAATATTGTATTCACGGTGCATCTTGTATGAATTAAAATTAAAACCAACTTAAGTATGCTTAAGTATTATACAACAACAGTGCTATAAGTTTTATAAAAAGTTGAACTATTGTGGGATTACAAGTGTTGTCTATTTTTTAAAAAAGTTTTTAGTGATTTTTAGTGACTTGTGAAAAACTTTATATAGACGAGACTTTATAGGCTCATATCTTATGTGTGTTATACATATGGACTACGCAATTTAATGTAGTATACCCCTGAAGATGGTCAGGTACCTGACCGAAACATGTCGGGTTAATTAATCTACTATTAAAGTTTTTTAATAGTGATTGTGCATCAAGTTGGTTTTAATTTTATTTTAACCAAAGTATTCATATTTATCTCGTTATATTAAGTTGCAAGGGGTATTATATGTCATTTGAAAACTAACAGCGTATAAAATATTTTTTCGAAGCTTTGCTTTGACTTCCAGGTCCCACCTACATCACTGTATTTCATGTTTACTGAAACCAGATGATGACAACAAAAACGGAAATATGTATAAGCGTGGACAATATAAGCAACGGTTTATTCTAAAATTCCTTTAGCCAGGGAAGCCAGCTTCGCACCGAAATTCGAAACGGAGACATCCCGACTGTGATGCAGTCCTGACAATCCCTAAAATGCTAAGTTTCGACAATTAATATATATTTGAATTTTAAAAAGAATTCGCTAAACTATCGTAGTTAAAAAAAAAGGCAGATATGCAGGCCTATATCGTACAATTAAAATGGAAACAGTACTTTCTTCGAAATCTTCTACCAGACAACACGGTGTCACAATGAAGACCATAATACGAACCATACACTGCCTCTTTCCCAGTCACTACAGTATATTTTGTGAAATCCAGAAAGTGCCCGACTAACTCGGGGCTAAAGGACAAGAGGGCGATTCCAAGTAAAGGGCATGCATTTCTTTCTTCAAAAGGGCAACCACACTTATAGTGGGACCCAGTGTCTCTGTGGTTAAAGCGGCAGGAGCGTGAAACGGATAACTTACATGTGACTAATGCAGAGTGTGTGAACGTACACACAATTATTAGTAAATGTACCATCTTCTTTATAAACAAAACCCTGTACTTGGATGACGGGATGTTCGCCTGTTATTGGGTAAGGTGTGGTTCTTTCGGAAAGCACAATTTCGAGAAGCTGGTCGTAGAGAGGGGGAGCAGGGGAGGGCATTTGTGGACATTGTAATTATTTCGCGGATCTCAAAAAAAAAAAACGGAAATTTGTTTGTGATTTCAGGCTTCCGCCGCGATGTTGAGATATGCGCTCTTCTGGGATGTTACGGAGCGTCGAGTGGTAATTATTTACCGACGTTTCGGGACAACGTATCGGTCACACCTTCCAGGGTCCAGAAGTCCAAGACTTTCAAGAAGATTTCTTAGATTATGGACCCTTTAAGATGGGACCTATACGTTGTCCCGAAACGTCGGTCAACAATTATGACTTGACGCTAAACGCAGTTCTCAGAAATTATGGTTCTCCGAATAAAGATAAATTTTTACCATAAATAGCATTAAAGAGTTGGTCTTAGTAATGTAAATAAAATGCCTTTTCTTGAAGGTGGGAAAATAAAAGTTCAAATATGATTTAAAAGAAAGTCGGGCATCAGAGGATTACGAACAATTTTGTAATTCAGAAATCATAGTTTTTTTAGGTGAAGGGCCCCGCAGCAGATGCTACGGACGCACCGCAGCCTTAAGGCTTATTGTGCAACCCTGTGATGAAGATAATTAGTTTCTTTCATTTTTCCAAGTAATGGAGCACCGGTGGAATGCAATTGACAGGGGAAACCCGAATTACTCGGGGAAAAACCTGTCCCAGTGCCACTTTGTCCACCACAAATCCCACATGGACTAACCCGGGCCTCCGCGGTGAGAGGCCAGCGACTAACCGCCTGAGCCATGGCACGGCCCAAGCATAGTTAAATGAACAAAGAGATGAAGGATTTCTGTAACGTGACAAACAGTCCCTGCAATAGAGCTGGGTCGTTCTGTCACGCAATGCACGGCATTCGCTCCGTGCATTTCTGACGTCATTGCTTAGCGTGGAGTGAAAAGGAGTAGTAAACGGAGTAAAGCCCGTTCGAATTACGTTCAAGCACGTCTGTAAACCAGTTGTGTTATCACACAGAGCGCCAGCATCAAACAAAGTACTACTCCTCCACAACTACTTGTTTGCATTCCATCTTTGTCAAATTTACCTTTTTTCAGCAAAGTTTGCCGCCCAATTAAAATTTCCTTAACAAAAGAAAGATATGAGGATACACGCAGATGATTACACATGTATAAGGCAGTTGTTTCTCTCAGATCTTTTCCTGTTTTAGAGGCCACATTTGTTTACGGGACATATCAAATGGACGTGACGTGACTCTCTTTGTTTCTATTCCGTCAAATTAATCACACATATTTCATTGTTCAGATAACAGTCTTTTCCCTTCTTAACTTACAAATGATGAAGTTTCGTGTAGTTCTTATGGTCTTGTCTAAATTATTGTGCATATGAACCGCATCTTTGTATTATGAAGGCAAGACAAATGAAGATCTTCAGCCAATCTCTTACTGCTATCCGAAAACTTATATTCAACAGTTGGTTACAATGTGCGGAGTAAGAAATTTTTGTGTTCCCTTTTGGAAAACAAAACATGAGTTGAAATGTTCCAAATCATAATATATGACATGTGAGGAACCTTCCAATATTTGGCGAACTTCAGTTGTTTATGACAGAGTGACAAGTCACGAGAAAGTCAGTATAGGTATAACGTAATGTTTACGCGCGCTAGCTCAGGTATTTTTTGCCCTGGAAAGGCAATAAGTATTACGTATTCTGAGTGTGTGTCTGTAGCCTTAGTTACCCAGCATGCAAAACGGATGCACTGTATTATATTGTCATCTGTGATCTGTCTGGCTGTACCTTATTTTTCCACATTATCTCATAAACGGCACGATTTTCGGGAAAATGTTATTGAACATAAAATGTGTTTTCATTTTCTCTACAACTTTTGTCTGAAACATTTCTCTTTCTAAGAAGAATTCAGCGAGACATTACCATAAATGTACATAGGTCTTCATGTAAAGTACCTGTTACTCTTGTCAGATTTTACAGAAAGTTGAATTTTTCAACAATTACCTAAAAACGCTCAAACAATAAACTTAATGAAAATTCGTCCAGTGAAGGCCAAGTTTTTCTATGCGGATAGACGGACAGACAAATATGACGAAGCTAATTATCGCTTTCCGTAATTTTGCGAAAGCGACTAAAATATTTTCAACGGCATATTAATTTCTGGGAATTTTTGTACCATTCATTTGAGAACTTCCTAAGTTTAAAATACTTCAAGCTATACTCGAAAGAAACCATAAAAGCACACAGGAATTAACAGTAATACCTGTTTGATTAAAACCGCGCCATGTTTCGGCCTTCCTACGATTATCGCCACTTGAGCGCACATAGCAAAATACTCGTACCTACGTTTCTGTACTTTCTGTGTCATGTGACGTACTGAAAGACATCACCAATAAGAAACTTGCTAACTTCACCCTCTATAAGCCATGCTTCTTCACCCACAATATCGATTCGACCAACACATTCTCGCATTACTAGCGTTACAGGACGAACACGGAAATACACAAAAATACATGTCGAAACGATTACTCATTAAAAAGTCAAATAAATTCTAAGAGTTGTAAACACTGAGAACACAAAAGCTGAGTAACGTAATGTACAGTTGCAGACAAAAACAAAGATTGTGATATCCGCAAGCGGACTTATTTAGACATATTTTACTCCTGGCATGTTAACTAACAAATTTTTTTAACACGTTGTAACCGAAGACGTGAGATAATTTTAATCAAACAATATTCTACATATCTGACTATAAATAACCTCCAGTACATATACATGTACACACGCATGTGTAAGTATATTCATACATACATACATATACATACATACATACATACGAAATCTGCGGTCTTCTGGGATATTACGCGGCGTCGTGTGGTAATTGTTTACCGACGTTTCGGGACAACGTATCGGTCCCATCTTCACGGGTCAAGAGTCCCACTCGGACCCCAGAAGACCGCAGATTTCATCAACATCGCGGTGGAAGCCTGAAATCAAGGATACATATATATATATATATACATACATATATACATACAAACATAGATACATAACACATCGTATAACAGCTAGAGGTAAAAGACATTGACATCAAAATTCCTATTTTCATAGAAGTTTGATCATTACTGATACCTTTAATGCGTTACATAAAGCATAAAACAGGGGAAAACCCTATGTACAATCCTATGTAGACTTAAGTGTTTTCTCCTTGAAGATGGCCGTATAAAGACCGAAATACAGGGCATACACAAAAGAATGGTGCGGTAAACCGCACCATTCTTTTGTGTATGCCCTGTATATTGGAGGTTTAATAAATATAGGTTTTTGTGTGTACTCTGATGTTTCTCTTTGAGAACATTTGAGGCGGTACCTGGCGAAAGGCGAGCGATGAACTCCACTACGCTTCCGGATTATCAAGTTAGCTACTTGCAGTATGTGGGCGAGAGTCTCGCTGTCTTACCGACTGCACTGACATTCATGCAGATTTACTGCAAAAGCAATGCTGAGGGAAAATTCTTGGATAGAGAGACAAGGAGAGATATGATCACAAAGAAAATTACATTAAGAGGACCGTCACATTCTGCAGCCTTCAACAAATAATGTTCGAGCGAGCATTTATAGCAGTACGAGAGGGTGTGGAATGTAGCACGCATAGTAAAATGACACATTATTCCAGAAGTTAACCTAAAAACTTGAAATAAAAAGAGTTCATGGGATTCAGAAGAACATATGGTGGGTTTACATTATGTTGTAGCTTATACAAATGTAATTGAATTATTTGTACCAACAAATGCACTAAGACAGTTTTTTCACTGTTTTCATTATTATAGGATGCCAACAAATGCACTAAGACAGTTTTTTCACTGTTTTAATATTATAAGGATGCCTAGGGGCATCCTTATAATAATTAAAACAGTGAAAAAACTGTCTTAGTGCATTTGTTGGTACAAATAATTCAATTATAAAAAGATGCACGGTGAATATAAAGTGAAGTTTATATAAATGTGTTTAGTTGTAAACTAAAATGGCCCAGTGACAGACTTTTGTCGTTATGGTAATGAACCTTGGTTTAGATGGTGGTACAACTGTGTATTGGAACTTAAATAAGTGTACACTACAATGGATACAGGGTCTCTTTCCAGGGGATGAAGTGGCCGAATTGTGACGTTTAACCACCCACTCCATCTAGCGCAGACGTTAAAGAAAGAGTTGAACTACATCTCTACTGTCCCCTTTGGACCTTCATGGTAGGTCTTGGCGAGAACTTTACTTTTAGTTGTACACCGGACTTTACGGGTGGCGTGGTCCCATAGCAAGTTCCTTTGATTAAGGTAATGAAGCATAATTTTTCCACAAACGTCTGAAATACTCATAGATTTGAGTTTCTTACAGCGGTGTTCCTCTGCTTTCAAGTCTCCAGGTTCCGAGGCGATCTTCAGGTTCTAAGACGAATTTACCTTTCTTGAACTGTTTCACGCTAACAAAGGCACCGCCATTCCTCAAAACGTATTTAACAATTTACTAGTCTACACAGCCTAAAATCCCGAGTCATTGTCCTGAAGATAAAATAATTCTAAAGTTTAACTAAATAATATTTAAAATTCAGTTCTTGCGTCCCAGAAAACTCAGCGTGTCTCAAGATTAATCTGTGAATCATACAAATCCCATAATAAAGACTGTGGATAAAATGCAGAAGTTTTTAACATTGAAGTAGGCGGCAGCACTGTGCTTCAAAAGGAAACAAAGGGGCAGGCACACCTCACGTTACAGAGATACAATATCGCATACCAAATAATTGTCTTGCACAATTCTTGCCACAGCTGGACCACATTATTTGTGACGTAAAGACGGTCCGGACGTAATCTTCATAACGAAGACTTTACATCTCTTCTTGCCTCAAAAGGATTACCTTATTATACGAGTAATAAAGGCAAGACACATGAAAGCGATTGTCAAGAATAAAATAATATGCGGGAAGTGGGGAAAGGGGTGTGTGGGAGGTTCCTGTATACGTAAGTGGAGCCCTTTCACGTACAGACTACTAAGAGGCAACCCTCAATCAAAAAAGGGGATCTCCATACACACGTGATTTTTATCGTATATAATTCTTTCCTTTATCCTTATTCACCCTTCTGTGCGCAGTTTCTTCGTCTCTCCTCCCACCTTTCTTAATTTAAACAAACATTGGCTTAAGTAACAACACAAGGTATACAGGGCATACACAAAAGAATGGTGCGGTTTCATTTTTGGACATGTTGGAAAGCTGGTTGTTACCCCAACTGAATACCAATTATGACGATTACATTCTACAACTGGACGGAGCTCCCCCCATTTTCACAGGAATGTACGAGTGCTTCTCAATCGTGTTCTTCCACAGCGCTGGATCGGACGTGCTGCTGCAAATGGAGACAAGAACCTTCTCCCTTGGCCACCCCGTTCGCCAGATCTTACACCGTGCGATTTCTTTCTTTGGGGGTTCGTTAAAGACAGCGTTTATGTACCACCATTGCCCACGTTCATCCATGAAATTCGTGATCGGATAACGCATGCACTGCAGGCCATTACAGCGGACATGCTACACCGGGTCTGGGATGAGTTTGATTACCGTGTGGATGTGTGTCGTGTGACCCAGGGTGCACACATTGAAGGATTGTAATTACCAATGAGAAACTTGGACAGTTGCCGCCGCTGACGGTGTATGTTGTGCCCGTGTAAGATGAGAATACATTTTTTATTCACTTTCAAAACCGCACCATTCTTTTGTGTATGCCCTGTATAAGACAGGCATCAACTTCTGGCTACAGATTTGAGATTAATGACAGAGCCAACCAGGTAACCAAAGCCACAGAGCACAGCCCTTCTTGGAAAACTATTTCTCAGCTCCTCAGTAAATTACCTGCCTACACGGACCTGGAAAGGTCATTGCAGCTTTTACAAAAACCGACCACTCTTTCACATCCTTAGCCAATTAACACAGCCCGTAACTTTGCATACTTTCCCTTTATGAAAAATTATAATATGGTATTCTCATCTACGCCAAGGTCTACTGGGCTGTCTTTTTCCGTTCAGTTTCTCCGACCAATACCTTTTACGCATTTGTCGACTTCTCCATGGTTGACGTAATTCCTTGGCCATTTTACTATCTTATGTGACCGCTTAATACATTTTAGTGAAGATGGCCTATAACTAAGCTTCTTGCTGTGTAATTTTCTCCATTTTTCTTTTAGGTCTATACATTCTACTCAGTACAATGTCTTCCAGTAGCGTCAGTCTATATCTTTGCCTTGGGCTAAGAATATTGAAATCTTGTTTCATATAGGCAAAAGCTTAATTTCCCTGCTTCCAATCTGCCTGTTACTGTACTTATGACAACTTTGGCACAAATAGAAAAATCCACATTTGGAACTAAAGTAACTAAAAAAGCAGGAAAGGGAAAAAATTATACATTTAACAAGATTGTAAGTAAATTTAAAATGTAATAAAGTTGTGTAACGAGGATAACAAATCAGAATTTAGCTGGAATCAAACATATATAACACAATGGAAACAATGAAGCATATAGATTATCTAAACGAAAATTTAAAAACTGGGTTCCTACATCACAAAAAGTTTGCATATCAAATATAAAGTGTAATAGTATATAGAACAAGGTATCGATATGTGAGGCCGTGCATTCTAGTACATATGTACCGGTATTTGACAATAACATGCTGTGTCCAACATCTATCCTGGTCATATGTGTACAGGAAGCAGGTCCCTTTAAACCCTCAGTATATTAGGACTCCACGGCGTCATACAACAAAACCTGTAATCTTCACAGTTGCTGTTCTGAGCATTCAAATCACAGAATATCTTTTTTTTATATTATTTTCACTGTGCATTTTTACAATTCACAAATTTTACCCAATAAAATGCACTATTTTCACTTTATATTCTTTATTCTTCAACCCCTACACATGTTTAGGCCTTTACAAGATAGTATTTACGAGCCCCCTGATGATGGCCTTGAAAAGGCCGAAACATGTGTAGGGGTTGAAGAATAAAGAATATAAAGTGAAAATAGTGCATTTCGTTCTTGTATAATTTGTGACTCAGAATATCTGTCTAGCATGATCCTAGTTACCCACAAGAGACACTGTCACTGAAGTGTAGATGTCACTGTGAACTCCTTCGCCCTATTCGTCACCTTGACAAGCAAGCAGCTGCGTCGACTATCTGAAGCAGTCTTTGTACAATGAGGATGCTGCATGGAGGAGCAAAAGTCAATTTTATACAAAACATGTGTAACACCTTCATAATGTCTCACTGCATATAATGACTCAAAAACTGTTGAAGGGGGGCGTAAAGGAAATTTAATTAAATAATAAAATAATGAGCAGCGCACGTCAACATATTTAAGGCTTTTATGGGCGAATTTCAAACACACAAATTGGAGTGTTTGAGTGAATTATGATTCGAACTAAAGACCTGGCGGAGAAAAAAAATATATTTGCTGTTCCGTGCATTTTTTCATAAAGAGCAAAAGTCGGTATTGCAACTGCGCTACGAAAAATAAGTGATTTGATTCAAGGCAGCGGCAGAAGGTTTTCATGCTTTCTGAAGTGTTCGGACCGATTTTAGGGCCCACCCAGCCTGTTACTGCATGAGGACGGTGGTTATAGTGGCCGGGGCGTAAAGCTGACCACTCACCTCTAAGTAGTGTTGAAGTTAAAAGCTGAAGAGTTGAAAATGTGTGGAGCTAAATCTCCACTCCTCCATATGCCTTTATGGCGTGCATAGGGACAATTTTACATTACTCTTTTCGACTTTTAAAATAAGTACGCAGAAGCTAGCGAAAGTTCCATAATTATTAGGCATATATACACTTCATAACTTGTGATTATACCTAAAGGTTTACTGTAGTAACAGGTAAAGTTATCGCTACACAGGCCTGGGTAGGCCCCTAGGTTTCCAGGAGTTTGAGGTCCCCAGATTTCAAGACAATCGGCACATGAAGATGGTAAGTTTGTCAGTCACATGCACCGGCCGCCTTTACCCTCCAGGAAATAGTCCTGGTACTCATTTCTGTTAGAGGCTGAGTCGACCCCACTGAGGCCGGAAGGATTAAGTCAATGAAATATTACAATGATTTCATCGGGAATCGAACCCGCGACTTTCTGGTTTGTAGCGCACTGCCCCAGCCAACTGCGCCACTTCGTGCCCCGTTTACTGTAGTAATCACAGGAACGCATCCTGGAGGATGTGAATGTCAACAGTACATTTACACCGCTTATCTTCAAGGATGTAATTGATTTTCTTTCCAATGGCTCGACAGCCCCTTGGGGGCCTAGGTCGCCTCATTTTTCGACGCTTCACGATCACACTCAGACACACCACACTCGGTAGGACTCCTCTGGACGAGTGACCAGCCGTCCACAGACCTCTACCTGACAACACACAACACTTACAAGATACAGACATACATGCCCCCGGTGGGATTCGAACCCACGATCCTAGTAAGCGAACGGCCACAGACCCACGCCTTAGACCGCACGGCCACTGGGATCGGCATGTAATTGATTACACCAGTTAATTAATTGAAATCATGTGTACATTACAAAAAGTCAGTGAGGTCTGTATGCCACTCTTGAGCTCCAGTGTTCATTCAAGGTAGACACATGAAACCCTTTGCATAAGAATGCCATGTGGGTGCTCGTAACCGGATTGTATATCTTTTGTCCTGTGCGTCATTCTCTGTCAGTAGCTAAAGTATTCTGCTGTCCCTCCTGTATTTCCAACAAGAATACTTTATTCCTCTCTTTTTTCTCAGCAATTTTGTTTTTGAGCGGGGAGGGGGGGGGTTTGTCAGTTGATTTCGTCTATTTTCTTTAATATTTCTCGTCTTCTATTTCTTATTCCAGGTCCACTGCTTCTTCTTTTGTGGGTGGCCGTTTCGTAAGCATAATTATGCAGATGCGTGCACCGAGGTAACATTGTCCGCTGTGTGAAATCGTGTTACTGCAGTATGATTCATACCTAACATGGCTGCCAATGGTAATGATTTCTAGAATACTTATACAAATTCAAAAAAAACTATTATTTCCTTTTTAATGTGATTTGCTTATTGCTTTAGAAGTATTATCCGCAAAAAAACAATGCGAGATTTAATTACCTCATGGCGGTGCTTGGAAAGATTAGGGTCGCATAGGACGTTACTCCGCGTAGCTCGTTACCCTGAAGATGGAGGCAACAGGTTCCTTCGAAATTCTGATACCTGTCTATAGCACGAATACATCAACAAAGTCCCGGTCATTTTGCATGACAACCTTCAGCGTGAGTCTCACAAAACTTACAGCCCTCCTACCTCAGTCACATGACTGCAGCTGCTACGTAAGCAGACCAATACTGGCACCTCCACCGCTCTGACTGCACAAACACACTGATCTACGCGCACACGACTTCGCGCACTCTCCCAATGTGACATCAGCTAGGCTCGTTAACGTTACCTGCGCCTGAAGCTGGAGACTTTGTGGAATTACTCCCACTATACCAACTACGTGTAGCCACATCCCAAAAGAGACTAGCCTAATGTCCATGGTCATCGTGGTGAGAGCTCAAAGCCTGATGTGCTGTTTTGAGAGCAGGGAAGTTAGCAAATTGGCGTTACAGACACTTGCTAATGCAGATCTGTGTATTTAACGACATTTGGTGCTGATCTGTCGCCCGTATTGAAGGCATAACTCATGCGTATCAGAAGCACAATCGCACAAGAAAAGGTTAAGAAACCTTCAGTATCACAGGTTATAACTTTAAGGCAGAAGAAAATTAATGAAGTTTAAATTCCTTTCCATGTCTCTAGGCTGAAGTAGAAAACACTCAAGGTCCTGGATTTGCTTCAAAAGTCCAGCCTAATTTTAAAAAATAATTTGAGATTTAGAAGCATGACATGCTACTAAATTAAATACAAATGTCCGGTTTCTGCCTAAGAATAAAGACGCTGCTTTTGCACTGCGAACACAGACGGTTAACTCTTTTTAGACAATAATCGCTGATTATTGTAAGAATTGTAAGAAATATACTAACAAGCTGTGTGGAAAAATTGGAGAGTCTGTTTAATTTTAAAGCATGTGGCACATACATTTGGCTAAGAACTGTGATTAGGAGTGTAAAATGTTATTGTATTTAGAAGCTTCAGTGTACAAGTAGTGAATACAACTGACTAAATCGAGACGCTTCTGCTAAGAAAGCTGTAAAGAATACAGTGATAAAGTACAGATGGAGATTTGCAACAAATGAACAGCTATTACTTTCCTAAAGAGCGTTCAAAGCCTGGTTTTTGTAATTGAAAGGCAATGTGTTCTCTGTAAGATGGAAAGTGAATTTATTTACTGGCTTATTTAACTAACTAAATAAATCGACGGAGCAGAGTGCTTCCTGAGTAGCTAACAGGTCCTCAACTAGTCAAGAAATTCCCCGTATTTTATGGAACGCGAAGATTTGTTACCGCATTCACAAGAGCCCGCCACCTGTCCCTATCCCGAGCCATATCAATCCAGTCCATACATCCCCAACCCACTTCTTGAAGATCCATATTAATAATATCCTCCCATCTACGCCTAGGTTGTTCCAAGTGGTCTCTCTCCCTCAGGTCTCCCCACCAAAACACTGTAAGCACCTCCCCTGACACTCATACGTGCCACATGCCCTGCCCATCTCATTTTTCTTGATTTTATGACCCGAATATTTGGTGAGGAGTACAGATCATTAAGCTCCTCGTTATGTAGTCTTCTCCACTTCCCTGTTACCTCGTCCCTCTTAGGCCCAAATATCCTCCTCAGCACCCTATTCTCGAACACCCTCAGCCTACGTCTCTCCCTCAATGTGAGAGACCAAGCTTCACACCCATAACTAGCTTATTTATGTATATCACTTAGACAACACTCAGGTTTCGATACTTGAACACTATTATTCAATTTTCTTGGCCGCTGTAGTTGCCTTAGTGGTCCCATGGCTACTTCTTCCCCTATCCATTAACATTGACACGACAGTCATGATTCTTTTATAATAGGTCTATTCTACCCTTTAAACTTTCCTGTGAATTGATTCAAGTTTCTGAAATTTTGTCGATCTATATAAAACTGTTCAGATTTTCCACGAACTTTCGACTGCGTGTTCATCAATAACCCAAGCTGGCACGAGACTTGCTTTAGGTTAATCACCAGCAAAAGGAAGTACCAGAGTGCGTCATTCATTCGAAGCTTCAGAAACAGAGATTTAAGAACATACAAATGAAATAGAATCGGTCAGTGTCAATCTAGACTGCCTAATCAATTCAGGAAAAATTAAATTAAAATATGTCCTGTTTGATTCTTAGTTTATTAACCCTATGCAGCCAGCAGTGGTCTACAGTGTCAACACAAAATGGCTCTCAATGTTTTTTTTGTTTTTAGACGCGTTTTCAAAATTGCGAATGGATTTTCATGAAATTTGATATTTGAGGAATTTTCGAATATCTGTCGCGAAAAGTCAATTTTTATTAAAATCTAGCAAGAAGAACGGGTAATTTATATGAAGACCTATGTACTTTTATGATAATACCTCGTTCAATTTTTTTATAATGAGAAATGTTTCAGACAGATAATGTACAAAATATCAAAACACACATTTTATGTTCAATAACTTTTTTCCAAAAACCGTGCTGTTTATGAGATAATGTGGAAAAAATATGGTAAAGCCAGACAGGCCACACATGACGACATAATACGGCGCATGCGCATCTCATTTTTATGGTAACCAAAGGATCATTATAATGTAAGAAAGCCTACCACTTGACTGTCTTGAACAGGTAAATACAGTCTAAAGCCTCGTAACAATTTTCCATCAGTTCGTTATTATTCTCCAATATGCGCACAACATTTACGGCTTATAATCGCTATGCAGTTCCTAAGAATTCTCACAACCAAACACGACACAGAATCTTCAAACGAAGTAAAATAGCAACTCTAGTTTGAGGTTTTCATGGCTTTCTTCGTGAATATTACAGTCTTCTCGGATTCGGCGCTGTGTTGATCTGTAATTTGTTACAATTTCCGAAGAAGATTAGTACTTCCGAAACGTCGGTAACACATTATCAATCAACAGATCTTCGTAACCCAGAAGAGTGTAATCTGGAACTCAAATCACTGACTGCCTGGTTGTTTTGTTAAGAATGATGTATGTTACGATTAGGCAGCCCTAGTAGCACCTCATTTGTCCTAATACAATACAGTTACTTCATTCCTCAAACAAATGCAACCCAAGAACTACATACTGTGGTGTTATATGTTATTACTATCTCCTGATTTCATACCAAAATTTTGAGGAAGGCAATTTCTACATCATCCCTGAAGATGGGAACAGTGTATCTATCCGAAGCGTTGGTATCCACGTACATGACTACACGGTATCATAAATGAGAAGACCACAATGTAATCTTACCGAGGTAAAGATTTCGAATTTTACTCACCCGTAATATTAACCGAATTTGGAAAATATATTTGCTATGGTAATATTTAATGATACATCTAAAATTATGGTATATGTGCAGGTATAATTTGTGATACGATTTTCGGGAAATATTTAGAGAGACGATAGGGTGTAATAACTATTGGAGAATAAGCTATATGTTGGAAATTCTTTTATTCTTAGCGCGGGAATTTAGAAGTAGGCTTCATAACAACTAATGATGTTACCGAAGCTTCAGAAATACTGAGAGATTTACAAAGTGGCAACAGACAAAGACAGGGCACTAAGTAACTCCCCGGAACTGAGCTCTTCTTAAGAAACTGGTAGTTGCCGAACTTATCACGAAAACATCCGCCCATTACGGGACGCGAAATTCCACTCCCGCCTTCACAAGAGCTGGTCGCTGGATTCTCTTTCTATCCAGACAAATACAGGGTACACGTATGTGTTCAAATATTGTCCTGCAAACGATGCCAGTAGCAGTATTTACTGAGCAGTCTGGGTATTCAGTTCTTATCTTATTCTAGAAATTTCGCGTTAAAAATCCGCCAGTTTCACACTGCTTGATCTTGTCAATGAAATGTTAGGCATATTTGGTTAAGATAAATGTAACTTATGTATGTCACACGTAACACACACTAACAATAAGTTATGTGTGTCACATGTAACTCACACATCTCGTTGTTTCCAAACAAAATGATAGGCTTATTTGGTTATGACGAACAACAAGTTATGGGTGTCACATGTAATTCGCACCTCTAGATTTGATCAATAAAATAACAGACATATTTCTTAAAGAGTACAACTTACGTATGTTATATTTATGTATACATATATTCTCATCAAGCCTGTTCTCAAAAATCTTCAACCCATGCTCATCCCTCATATTGAGAGATCAGACGCTCGTCAGTGTAGAATATCAGGGTAGGAAATTCTACTTGAAATTCCACATGGAATTTCGGTGTCTCGAGTTATGGTGATCAAACTGCAGGTAACACACAAGATAATTCGGCTGACATTATTATTGATTTTATTCAAGCTATATATACTCTGAAATGTATTAGGATAAAATATATTTGCGCTCGTATTCTCAGGTAAATATTAAAAAGTGCAATAAGCGTTTGAAGCCTAAAATTCGTCTGAACAACTTATGAGTGTATATACGTAATTAAGCTTTTACTTTAGAGGAGAAAAATTTCGCGCACTCTAAAGACAAAGACTTTATGGTGTTCAAGGAAAAAGCAGCTGTTTATATTAAGCATCTTACGGATGTATAAATACCTTCTTTTTTTTTTTGTATGGCTCGACAGCCCTATATGGGCCTGGGCCTCCTCGTTTCGTCGAAGTTTCATGGTCACACACATTTGAGACAAACCACAGTCGGTAAGACTCCTCTGGACGAGTGATCAGCCCGTCGCAGAGACCTCTACCTGACAACACACAACACTCACAAGAGACAGACATCCATGCCCCCGGTGGGATTCGAACCCACAATCCTAGTAAGCGAGCGACCGAAGACCCACGCCTTAGACCGCACGGCCACTGGGATCGGCGTATAAATACCTTATGTGGATAAAATGTAGAGGTTTAATGTTAAAGGTGCCAGTTCATTTACTAACCACTAGGCTCTGACGATGGAATACGACTAAATGACTTAATTGTTTTGAAATTTGTCCATCGTCTAATGTTTTAATAAACCACGAGATTTCAAAAACCGGTCCGTCAGAGCTTAGTTCTACCCGAGAAGTCCATCAGATTAGGTGCTTTCCTTGCCTGAACACGGAAGCAGAGTCGGCGTTCGAAACGTTCGTGTTTCATTAAAAAAAATTAGACGACGGACAAAGGCCAAAAAAAGAATATTATGTCAGCAACCGCTGGGATTTAAAAGATTAATCATGAATTAGGTAGGAACTGGTAACTACGAATCCGACTGGGGAAAATCACAGTACATCTCTGGATTTGTAAGCGCCTGAGCCGAGATTTAAAAGCGCCTCCCTCAGAATACGAAGCAAGACTGCTAATCATTAAACAACGAAGTTGGGGTACATGGTAATCAACTGCAACATAATAATCATAACTGAAATTCTCTCCAAATATTACGAGTTAATTAAATCGCTGACGATTATGTAGGAGGGGGGAGCTGGGTTTGCAGAAGGGGCGGATGACTGAAGAAAAATAAGCAAATGGTTTTGGTGATAAAACATGAAGAAAGAAACCATTTGGAAGACATAGGAGTAAAGAGAAGGAAACCACTAAAAGATCACAAGGTATATGTTGAGAGGATATGAACCGGATTAATTTCGCTAAGAACAGGGAGAAGTGGCTGGCTCTTGTAAACACTGTAATGAATCTTCGGGTTATATAAAATGCAGAAAATTTACTGACTATGCGGGCAACCGTCAGCTTTCTCAATTTCTACTCATCTCCACAGCGTTACTTTCTTGTGGCCCACGTAACCGGCCACTACTGAGATTAGGCAGGCCGAAATACTAATCCTCATACAATCTACCAATAGTCAGATATTGCATGAACGCCTTCGCGATATAATTGAGGATCATTAAAAATCCAACCCTTTTCTTATAATATACCAGCGCCTCTATACTATCGCTGAGGTACTGCTTGCATATCGCACACTGACACGCACGCTGCATACCTAATAGGCCGTCCCCCGCACCCCGAAACACCCCCGCCAAAGAATTGAACTCGGCTATTATTCCTGGTACATTATACCCGTAGTATAATTACATACTTTTCTGCTCCAGCCTACAAGCAAGCTTGGCCAACGGCCCAAAGCAAAGGAGAGGCAAAAGTCGAGTGGATGACGAAAATTGCTAAGTTCTGTCTCAACCTATACAAGTGATCGTAATTTGAGTACCCACACCACCGGTCTTATAGTGATCACAACACTGCCTAATCCACACCTCTAAAAACTACACAGTTTAATTTTTCAGCGCTTACAGCGAAGTGTAAACATTTTAAATAATTTGAAGTGTCAAATTCTTCTAAAAATACTTAGAAATCCGGGTCACATCTTACAAAAATACACTGCACCTCCATTAAACATATATATTATATAGACCTATTTTGTTATGTTTTTTGACTTGTATTATTGAAACTATTCATGTGACCAAAGGCCCTAAATATTCCCCTTGGCGGCCGCATGTTGGTAGCCCTGTTGTAGACAAAGAGATGAATATGTGGAGCTCTACAATGTAATTTTTTACTCATATATCGTGTGAGAAATGAAGAAGTATTACACAGAGTGAAGGAGGAGAGGAATATCGTACATACAATAAAAAGAAGAAAGGCTAACTGGATTGGTCACATCTTGCGTAGAAACTGCCTTCTGAAATATGTGATTGAAGGAAAGTTAGAAGGAAGGATAGAAATGACGGGACGACGAGGGAGAAGACGTAAGCAGCTACTGGATGACCTTAAGGAAAAGAGAAGATACTGTAAATTGAAAGAGGAAGCACTAGATCGCACCCTGTGGAGAACTCGCTTTGGAAGAGGTTACGGACCTGTCGTAAGACAGACTACAGAATGAATGAATGAAGGCTGTTGAGAAAATATGTGCTATTTTTTCTGATAATATTTTTTTTTCATGGCTCGACACCCCTAGTTTTCACGATCACACCCAGACACACCACACTCGGTAGGACTCCTCTGGACGAGTGATCAGCCCGACGCAGGGACCTCTACCTGACAACACACAACACTCACAAGAGACAAACATCTATGCCCCGGGAGGATTCGAACCCGCATTCCCAGCAAGACAGCGGCACAGACCCACGCCTTAGACCGCGCGCCCATTGGGATCGGATACTGATAATAATACAGAACATAAATTCTCTTTGTGGGCAAATTCAGGGCATTTTTATCCATTAACATTTCATAGTAGCCACTGTAGGACAAAAGGCTAACAGACGTACAAGAGGTAATTTTGTAATAATTGTCATTAATATAAATACATTTATACACTGAGGAAGGACTTATTTCCTTACCACAGATTCCAGACCCTCTCTGGGGCTCATCCAGTCTCCTGTCCATTAGGATTATACAGAAGCTTTTTCCTTTGGGGTAAAGCGACCATGGTCCAAAGCTGGTCGCGCAACTGTAGTAGTTAAGAATTTGTGGTAATTAGCACAGAGACAAATTTACCTTGCACTTTTTACTTGTACATAAAATATTAAAAATATATTTGACCCCCAACTGCGAATATTACTCCTGGAATTCAATTGCCTTTATTTTAAGCGATCTTAGGGCCACTACTCTTTCTTATATACATAAATAATTTACCAAAAATAGCAGACAAAGACACAAATATATTTCTCTTTGCTGATGATACTAGTATTATTGTTGCAACACCAAATCATGAGGAACTTCAAGCTTCAATAAATAAAACTTTTAGTGATGTAGTTGCATGGTTTAAAGTAAATTTACTATCACTCAATTTTAATAAAACTTACTACATTGAATTCAAAACCAAAAAGTGTCAGGATCCTGTAATAAGCATTAATTACGGTAATAAAATTATTAAAAATGTTACATCTGCAAAATTTTTAGAATTAACAATAGATAACCTATTGAAGTGGGATAATCGTATATATCAACTGATTTCTAAACCGAGTTCTGCATGTTACGTAATAAGATCTTTAAGGGCTGTAGTATCCAAGAATACTCTAAGAATTATATATTTTTTCGTATGTACATATCATAATAACATACGGAATAATATTTTGGGGGAATACGCCTAATGGTATTAAAATTTTCAAAATGCAAAAAAAAAAGAATTGTGACTAATTCCGGGAAAATGGATTCATGTAGGGCATTGCTTAAAAGAATGAAAATTCTTCCACTATATTCGCAATATACATATTCACTATTGCTATATATGATGAATAATAAGCATCTATTCATGGATAACTCAAAAGTGCACAACTATATTACTAGAACTAGCAATGACCTTCATTTACCTACTGCTACTTTAACAAGGTATCAAAGAGGTGCTTATTACTCGGGTGTAAGAATTTATAATCAACTTCCTGCTTATATAAAAAATGTTGATAATGACACCAGGGTTTCTAAAAAGACTTTAAAAAGGTTCCTTCTTTTTAATTAATTTTATTAGAACGATAAATATATTGAGTACAATAAGCAACATAATCCATTTACTCCAGATGTTTTATGTGACACTGAATTATGTAAATATTATGACAATAATTGTAGTATGGACTGCTGTAATTTACAGGTACAATGCTAATGTGTTTATATGGGACTATTTCTATATCCGTAAGTTTTAACTTGTAAATGGATAAATGGAAAATAAATGAAATAAAATAAAATAAAATATGAAGACAATATAAGTCAAGGTATAGGTAAAGGTAAAGTTCTCCCTAGAACAGGCCATGAAGGCCTAGAGGGGGAGTACAGGTATAGCTCTACTCTTTCTTTAACCTCGGCGCTAGATGGGGGTTGGTGGTCAACGCCACGCCCGGCCGCTTTACACCCGGGAATGACCCGGTACCCATTGTACAGGAGGCTGGTTACGCCCCAGGGCCGGTCTGGACGGGTGCGGAAAATCTCGCCCCACCGGGATTTGATCCCCGGACCATCCAGCTCGTAGTGCGTCGCTATACCGACTGAGCTATCGCCGCCCACAATATAAGTCAATCCTATTGTAAAAGTCACAATTATATACGCAACATGTAATAATAATTTCGGCACCCCTTCCGATGGGGCCCTTCTTTTTTATCCTTATATACAGAAGGCTGTTTGACAGCCTTTGTTTTTTGTTATTATGTAGCAGATATTGTTATTGATGTAAATATAGCAAAAGATGGCAGCAAAGGCATAAGCTGTACCTACGCTTCGCTCGGCATTGTAGTCTGAAAATTTGAAGAATACAGTGAAGTGTGTGAAGGGAACTTCACTTGTTCCGTTAACTCTTTGATTGTTAAGGATTTCTTATTCACTGATTAATGAGACTTCGAAGAATCCGACAAATGTTTCAAAATGTTTGTCAATAGATGGCAGAGCAAGCAAATTCGTTTCTGACCGCACATAAACCTTAACAAAAGATTTATATTATTGGCCACTTATATCCATGATATCACAGGTGAAGGGAGGCGCCACGGCCTGCGCTAGCCTGGATATTTTAGGGCGTAATAGTCAGAGGTTTAAAGTCGGAACGAGAAATGGACGATTATCCTCGGCGACCCTCTATATAGCGAATAAATGCATTTATAGTCCGAGGTAAAGATCACATTATTCTGGAAGACAGAACCGTATATGAGAACACGAAATTCAGGGACAATATTACGAATGCTGCCCTGTTAATCAAGGCTGGACTGCTAAACATATTGGCAATTTATTGCTCAACCAAAGCCTACAGTCCCCAACAAATTGTAATAATAGCATAGTGACAATTTGACGCTTCTGAAAAAATTAATTCATTGATAATATTTACGAAACGAACCAGCAGATGGCAGCAATAAACGGCACAGAACATTACCCATGTTTCAGTTGGCAATGAAGTTTCGTCTTGAAAGCTACAAAAATATGGCAAAAAGTGATATTCTGTCCAATGTTCCCCGATATTCTTAAACGAATTGCTTTGTTTCGAGTTCCAAGTATTTACCCAATTATACTTCTGATAAGAATAGTATTGAGATGAAGATGAGTATGGAGCATTGGTGGAATGATACTGACAGGGGTGTCTTATTGCCACTTTGTCCACCACAGATCTCTCATGGATTGGACAGGGATTGAACTCAGCCCACTGTGGCGATAGGCCGGTGATTAGCCATCGCAGGGTCCATAGAAAGTTATGTGTTGATGAACATTCCCATCCAATACATCACGATATCCGAAAGATATCTTTATAGAGGCTGCCAGGCTTCACCAGCTTATCTTCCTCATACGCAGAATATACACAGAGTGTACATAACATCTATTCAGTTCCAGCCTCTCAGGAAACAGGCTCAATGCTGTTTTGGGAAAAAAAAAACAGCTGGTTTTGTGGGGATCATACGGGCTTATATAACTTAAATACACTCTGTGGGCATACTGCACAGCCATATCAATGTTGTATGAATTGTGTTACGTAACTGCGATGACAATGGCTAATATTATGCGGCATCGGTGATAGATGAAAGAAGACAGGCAATGTGCCTGTAAGCGTAACACTGAGGAGCGTTTGCGTAACCATATTTGTCGTGCAAAAGCAAGAAGTATTTCATATTCTGAGTGTGTCTATCCAGCATGCGCCGTGTTATATTGCCATCTGTGGTCTGTCTGACTACCATATTTTTCCAGGTTATCTCATAAACGGCACGATTTTCGGAAAAAAAAAAAGTTATATATGTTTGATTTCATTTACAAATTCTGTGCGAAACGTTTCTCATTTTAAGAAGAATTTAGCGAGATACTATTATAAATATACATAGGTCTTCATGTAAAGTACCCGGTATACCCGTCAGATTTTAAAGAAACATGAATTTTCTCGACAGATTTTCGAAAAATCGTAAATACCAAATTTCATAAAAATCCGTCCAGTGGAAAGTTGTTTCATGCGGGCGGGCGGACGGACGGAGGGAAGGATGGACAAACAGACAGACAGACAGACAGACAGACATGACGAAGCTAGTAGTCGCTTTTCGCTTTTCTTGCGAACGAGTATCAAAATGAGTGTGAAGTATTAGGGGAATAATACCGAGAGGAAAAAGCAGAAGTACTCGAAGAAATAGCTGTCCCAGTGCCACGTTTTCTACCACAGATCCCACATGGCCTGGCGCCTGGCCTGGGATCGAAACCGGTCGTCTGCGGTGAGGTAGTAATATTACGACTGGCTGTACAATTTAGTAGCCACTATGCATTAAATGGCCGGAGATATTTTAAGGAAAAGGCGAAATGTGCATTACTTTTGCAGTCGCTTTTGTACGAAACCTTCCTGTATATTACAAGTACAAAAGCAGATCAAAGTAAAGGACAGCCGAAATAAATATACTTGATCATACAGTCGTAGCCACTATCATACAGTCGTAGCCACATATCATACAGTCGTAGCCAATAATCATACAGTCGAGCACATAATCATACAGTCGTAGCCACATAATCATACAGTCGTAGCCACATAATCATACAGTCGTAGCCACATAATCATACAGTCGTAGCCACATAATCATACAGTCGTAGCCACATAATCATACAGTCGTAGCCACATAATCATACAGTCGTGCCTTCTCAGCCACATAATCATACAGTCGTAGCCACATAATCATACAGTCGTAGCCACATAATCATACAGTCGTAGCCATATCATACAGTGTGCCACATATACAGTCGTAGCCCATAACATACGTCGTAGCCACATAATCATACAGTCGTAGACATATATACAGTGTAGCCACATAATCATACAGTCGTAGCCACATAATCATACAGTCGTAGCACATAAACTCGCTTGGGCCCTCAACGGAACGTGGCTGTAAGAAAAAGAAGCAGAGAAATGTTTCTTTTGAATAAACAAAGAAAAGAAAAACGCCAAAACGATATTGTCCAAATTTATACCTACATATACCTTGGGAGGAGGAACTGGTCATCTTCGAATTAGGTGACAGACAAATATGAGAATGGATGACGCCAGCTGTCTTAAACCTTAATAGATGGTTATGAGCACTGATTTAAATTACAGTATTCTGGAATACAACGCCGTGTTAAACATACATGTAGTTTGTTACAGACAATCCGTACACATGTAGGCATCTCCTATACATAGATACGTATGTACTATATTAGTTACTGCAACTATCGTTCTTTGAGGCACTGCGCTACAAACCGGAACGTCGCGGGTTAGATTCCTGATGGTGTCACTGGAATTTTTCATTGACATAATCGTTTCGGTTGTACTATGACCCTGGGGTCGACTGAGCCTCTAACAGAAATGAGTACCAGGAAATATTTCCTGGGGGGTAAAGGCGGCCGGTGTGTAGGGTTGATAACCTTACCACTTCATGTGCCGATTGTCTATAAATCTGGAAGCCTCAACCTCCTGGAACCCTAAGGGCCTGTCCAGGCCTGTAATGGGATTGCTTAAATATCGTTCCACGATAATTTGTAAAACTAAAAATTTTAAAAAATTAAATATATTTTATACAGCCATGCATTTTAAATTGGTTATACATGTTTATATTTTAATTAACTTAATGTTTTTTAACATTAATTTGCAGTAAACCAGGGATCCATTACAAAATCGCCTTCATCATAACTGATAGCCCTTCTATATCTTTTTAATATGTATATACATTGCTTGTTATGTTTTGTGAAATATTGCCTTGGATACGAGTCCCTGATGATGATCCCATGAGAGATCGAAACATGTTGGATTGATTTACAACACATTGTACTATGGAATATCTTAAAACAATAGAGCGCATTTTGTTGGGCTGGAAATTGTGTGATCTGTCACAGACAGACATTACGGTGGAGACTGCTGTAGCTAATAGGTTATTCAAGACATTCTCCACGGAACTTCATTACCGCATTCAAAAAGGCAGGCACTAGACATTGTTCTAGCGAGGTAAAATATCCATATGGTGTGACATGTCTAGTTACTGACCTTCAGAGATTCCGAAGTTAAAGAACTTGCTAGTTACTGACTTCAGAGTTCCGAAGTTAAAGAACTTGCTAGTTACTAACTTCAGATTTCCGAAGTTAAAGAACTTGCCTAGTTACTAACTTCAGATTTCCGAAGTTAAAGAACTTGCTAGTTACTAACTTCAGAGTTTCCGAAGTTAAAGAACTTGCTAGTTACTAACTTCAGAGTTCCGAAGTTAAAGAACTTGCCTAATTACTAACTTCAGAGTTCCGAAGTTAAAGAACTTGTCTAATTACTAACTTCAGAGTTCCGAAGTTAAAGAAATTGCTAATTACTAACTTCAGAGTTCCGAAGTTAAAGAACTTGTCCTATTACTAACTTCAGATTTCCGAAGTTAAAGAACTTGCCTAGTTACTAACTTCAGAGTTTTCCGAAATTAAAGAACTTGCCTAGTTACTAACTTCAGATTTCCGAAGTTAAAGAACTTGTCTAATTACTAACTTAGAGTTCCGAAGTTAAAGAACTTGCTAGTTACTAACTTCAGATTCCGAAGTTAAAGAACTTGCCTAGTTACTAACTTCAGAGTTCCGAAGTTAAAGAACTTGCTAGTTACTAACTTCAGAGTTCCGAAATTAAAGAACTGCTATATAATTTAGATTCGAAGTTAAAGAACTTGCTAATTACTAACTTCAGAGTTCCGATAGTTAAAGAACTGCCTACTTTACTAACTTCGGTTCGAGTTTAAGACTTGCCTAGTACTATTAGAGTTTCCGAAGTTAAAGAACTTCCAATTACTAACTTCAAGAGTCCGAAGTTTAAAGAACTTGCCTAGTTCTAACTTCAGAGTCCGAAGTTAAGAAATTGCCTAATTTACTTAACTTCAGAGTTACGTAAGTTAAGAAACTTGCCTAATTACTTAACTTCAGAGTCCGAAGTTAAATTGCTAGTTACCTACTTCAGAGCTGCCGAGATTAAAAACTTGCCTAGTATATAACTTCAGAGTTCCGAAGTAACGACTTGCCTAATTACTATACTTCATGAGTTCGAAGGTAAAGACTTGCAGTACAATTAGAGTTCGAAGTTAAAGAATGCTAATACTTAAACGTCAGAGTTCGAAGTTAAGAATGCCTAATTGCTAACTCAGAGTCGGAAGTTAAGACTTCCTAATTACTAACTTCGATTCGAAGTATGAACTTGCCCATTCTAACTTCAGAGGATCCGAAATTAAAGAACTTGCCTAGTACTAAGCTTCAGAGTCCGAAGTTAACGACTTGCCTAATACTACTTCAGAGTTTCCGAGTTAAACTTGCCTAGTTACTACATTCAGAGTTCGAAATTAATGAACTTGCCTAATTATAATTCAGAGTTCAATGTTAAGAACTTGCCTAGTTACTAATCAAGAGTTCCGAAGTTAAAGAACTGCCAGTCTATCAAGTTCCGAGTAAAGAACTTGCAGTTACTAACTTCAGAGTTCGAAGTTCATTGAACTTTGCCTAATTACATTCAGATTCCGATTAAGAACGGCCTAGTTACTATTCAAGTTCCGAGTCATAAAACTGCTAAACAAATTCAGAGTTCCGAATTAAAGAACTTGCCTAGTTGACTAAACTTCAAGAGTCCGAAGGTTAAAGAACTTGCTAATACAACTTCAGTTCGAAGTTAGAACTGACTAGTTTCAAATTCAGAGTTCCGAAGTTAAAGAACTTCTGTTACCCACTTCAGGTCTGAGTTAAGAATTGCTATTACTACTTCGAGTCCGATTAAAACTATATTTTAACTTTCAAAGTTCCGAATTAAGAATTGCCAATTACAACCAGATCCGAATTACAAGAACTTGCCTAATCACTAATTCTAGGTTCCGAATAACGAATGCTAGTTACTAACCAGATTCCGAGTAAGAACTTGCCTAATTACTAACTCAGAGTTCGAAGTAGATGCTAGTACAACTTCAGAGTTCGAAGTAAGAACTTGCTAATTACTAACTCAGAGTTCCGAGTTAAAGGAACCTGCCTAATTGCTAACATCAGAGTTCGAGTTAAGAATTGGCTAGTTTACTAATTAATGAGTCGAAGTTAAGACTTTGCCTAATTCAACTTCAGAGTTCCGAAGTTAAAGAACTTGCCTAATTACTAACTTCAGAGTTCCGAAGTTAAAGAACTTGCCTAATTACTAACTTCAGAGTTCCGAAGTTAAAGAACTTGCCTAGTTACTAACTTCAAGAGTTCCGAAGTTAAAGAACTTGCCTAATTACTAACTTCAGAGTTCCGAAGTTAAAGAACTTGCCTAATTACTAACTTCAGAGTTCCGAAGTTAAAGAACTTGCCTAATTACTAACTTCAGAGTTCCGAAGTTAAAGAACTTGCCTAATTACTAACTTCAGAGTTCCGAAGTTAAAGAACTTGCCTAGTTACTAACTTCAAGAGTTCCGAAGTTAAAGAACTTGCCTAGTTACTAACTTCAGAGTTCCGAAGTTAAAGAACTTGCCTAATTACTAACTTCAGAGTTCCGAAGTTAATGAACTTGCTAATTACTAACTTCAGAGTTCCGAAGTTAAAGAACTTGCCTAGTTACTAACTTCAGAGTTCCGAAGTTAAAGAACTTGCCTAGTTACTAACTTCAGATTTCCGAAGTTAAAGAACTTGCCTAATTACTAACTTCAGAGTTCCGAAGTTAAAGAACTTGCCTAGTTACTAACTTCAAGAGTTCCGAAGTTAAAGAACTTGCCTAATTACTAACTTCAGAGTTCCGAAGTTAAAGAACTTGCCTAGTTACTAACTTCAGAGTTCCGAAGTTAAAGAACTTACCTAGTTACTAACTTCAGAGTTCCGAAGTTAAAGAACTTGCCTAATTACTAACTTCAGAGTTCCGAAGTTAAAGAACTTGCCTAATTACTAACTTCAGAGTTCCGAAGTTAAAGAACTTGCCTAGTTACTAACTTCAGAGTTCCGAAGTTAAGAAACTTGCCTAGTTACTAACTTCAGATTTCCGAAGTTAAAGAACTTGCCTAATTACTAACTTCAGAGTTCCGAAGTTAAAGAACTTGCCTAATTACTAACTTCAGAGTTCCGAAGTTAAAGAACTTGCCTAGTTACTAACTTCAAGAGTTCCGAAGTTAAAGAACTTGCCTAATTACTAACTTCAGAGTTCCGAAGTTAAAGAACTTGCCTAGTTACTAACTTCAAGAGTTCCGAAGTTAAAGAACTTACCTAGTTACTAACTTCAGAGTTCCGAAGTTAAAGAACTTGCCTAATTACTAACTTCAGAGTTCCGAAGTTAAAGAACTTGCCTAGTTACTAACTTCAGAGTTCCGAAGTTAAAGAACTTGCCTAATTACTAACTTCAGAGTTCCGAATTTAAAGAACTTGCCTAATTACTAACTTCAGAGTTCCGAAGATAAAGAACTTGCCTAGTTACTAACTTCAAGAGTTCCGAAGTTAAAGAACTTGCCTAATTACTAACTTCAGAGTTCCGAAGTTAAAGAACTTGCCTAATTACTAACTTCAGAGTTCCGAAGTTAAAGAACTTGCCTAATTACTAACTTCAGAGTTCCGAAGTTAAAGAACTTGCCTAATTACTAACTTCAGAGTTCCGAAATTAAAGAACTTGCCTAATTACTAACTTCAGAGTTCCGAAGTTAAAGAACTTACCTAGTTACTAACTTCAGAGTTCCGAAGTTAAAGAACTTGCCTAATTACTAACTTCAGAGTTCCGAAGTTAAAGAACTTGCCTAGTTACTAACTTCAAGAGTTCCGAAGTTAAAGAACTTGCCTAATTACTAACTTCAGAGTTCCGAAGTTAGAGAACTTGCCTAATTACTAACTTCAGAGTTCCGAAGTTAAAGAACTTGCCTAATTACTAACTTCAGAGTTCCGAAGTTAAAGAACTTGCCTAATTACTAACTTCAGAGTTCCGAAATTAAAGAACTTGCCTAATTACTAACTTCAGAGTTACGAAGTTAAAGAACTTGCCTAATTACTAACTTCAGAGTTCCGAAGTTAAAGAACTTGCCTAGTTACTAACTTCAAGAGTTCCGAAGTTAAAGAACTTGCCTAGTTACTAACTTCAGAGTTCCGAAGTTAAAGAACTTGCCTAATTACTAACTTCAGAGTTCCGAAGTTAAAGAACTTGCCTAATTACTAACTTCAGAGTTCCGAAGTTAAAGAACTTGCCTAATTACTAACTTCAGAGTTCCGAAGTTAAAGAACTTGCCTAATTACTAACTTCAGAGTTCCGAAGTTAAAGAACTTGCCTAATTACTAACTTCAGAGTTCCGAAGTTAAAGAACTTGCCTAGTTACTAACTTCAAGAGTTCCGAAGTTAAAGAACTTGCCTAATTACTAACTTCAGAGTTCCGAAGTTAAAGAACTTGCCTAGTTACTAACTTCAGAGTTCCGAAGTTAAAGAACTTGCCTAGTTACTAATTTCAGAGTTCCGAAGTTAAAGAACTTGCCTAGTTACTAACTTCAGAGTTCCGAAGTTAAAGAACTTGCCTAGTTACTAACTTCAGAGTTCCGAAGTTAAAGAACTTGCCTAGTTACTAACTTCAGAGTTCCGAAGTTAAAGAACCTCAAATAATTCCTCGCTTTGAACGCATTTATTACTGGTGATATTAATTAAAGCTACTTTCTTTTTGTTTATTTATTCTTAGCTTATTTAACGACGCTTTCAATAGCTGTAAAACCAGAACAACCTGAAGGAGTGCGCTGTTTGTAACTGCCATCTGTTGGCTAGACACAGAAGTATAAGGGGCCAGATTTTATTGATGCGAGTGTACTGTGGCTACAAACAGCCGTCATGTGATTAATTACAGTCGGTTAATTGCTGTTACTCTTTTCTAGGCAAGCTGCGGCAGTGATGGTAATCGGCACCTGGAGATGGTATCAAGGGGGCAAGAGCGCAGCATGGGGTTAACCAGTCAACATACATACATGGGAGGAAAGGTCTGGAAGAAGAGGAGTATGAAGAAGGAGAAGAAGTCTTAAAGCGTGAGGAATGTGAAGTAGGTGGGCGACTCGTGGAATGTTTGGGCGTTTTATTCTCTTTCTGCAAACATGACTCTTCTAAATAGGATAAACTAAGAACACAAATAGGCTTCAAGCTGAATGACGACGACTTCCTAAGACCTGCGTAATGTGGCTTATTCGGTACACACTGCAATTACGAGTGAATACGTGTCTAATTAATTTATGTATGCCTACAAATTTTACTGGGGTCACGCGGTGGCGGCGCAGTTGGTTGAGGCACCGTGCTACAAGCCGGAAGGCTGCGGGTTCGCTTCCAGATGGTGTCATTGGACTTTTTCATTGACATAATCCTTCCGGCCGCACTATGACCCCGGGGTCGACTCAACCTCGAACAGAATTGAGTACCAAAAATATTTCCTGGGGGGCAAAGGCGGCCGGTGCTTAGGGTTGACAACTATACCACCTTCATGTGCTGACTGTCTTGAAATCTGGGAGCCTGAACCTTCTGGAACCATCAGGGTCTGTTCAGGGATGGCTTTACCTTTACCTTTAACATATTTTACTGCAAAGTAGATTGATCCACACTCCCACCCACCAAACTGAAACACCAAACTTGTTCACTCAATTTAGGGCATTCTCAGCAATCACGAAGCAGTCTCCAATCCGCAAACTGGCATAGCACTACGAGTGCAGAGAGAAGACCGAGAGGTGAAGGGAGATTTCTGGGTATTATATAACGAGGGACCCTTACAGGGCACCTGGCGTGGATAGTTTTGTGAAATGTAGCAGGTTAAGATGGGGTGGGTATGTAGATAAAATGAGGAACTACATGATTTGTACAGGTCACCTAGTGTTGTTAGCATAGTGGCGGTTTCAATGGGCTGGGCATGTAGCTAGGATGCGTATTACATCACGAACAACTGTGAGAGTTAGGCAGGTTACTTGGTGTGGTTAGGATGGGCTGGATATGTAGCAAGGATAGATGTTACATTAACAAGAAATGTGTGATTTATGCAGGTCCATTAGTGTGGTTATGATAGTGAAGTGTAGGAGGTTACGATGGGCTGGGTACGTAGCCAGGATGCATATTACATAACAAGAAGCTGTACGATTTGTACGGATGACCTGCTGTTGTTAGGACAGTAAAGTGTAGGATGGGCTACATATGTAGCTAGGATGCATATTACAGAACAGGGAACTGTGTGACTTCTGTAGGTTACTTAATGATGTTAGTGTATCGAAATGTAAGAGATTACGATGGACTGGGTATGTAGCTGGAATGAATATTATTCCTACATAACGAGGGACTATGTGATTTAGACAGGCCAACTGGTGCTGTTAGAATAGTAAAATGGAGAAGCTAAAAAGGGCTGGGTATGTAGCTAGAGTGCCTATTACATAACGAGGAAGTTAATGATTTTCACAAGTCACCAAATGTGACTGAATACCGCTTTCCTTCCTACCAATTTGCATTGCAGTATCAGTGATCCATTCCTGGGAGGTTGTCTGCCACCCCCTGTCACAGTGAACCTTCCTTGTAGAGAGCACTGCAACTCTCACACCCAGTTTATTCACAATTACAACCTCATAAGTACTGCTGACGTCAGGAGCCTATCCCATGCTCTACCTTCATTATTCACGTGAAAGCCAATCACGTCCTTCGAAGAACCGAGACAAAGTTGTTTATATTATGACTGCAGCCGCCGATGGGCGAAAAGGTTAAGTGAGAAAAATTAATGAACCAGAAAGTCACATGTTCCATATGTTGTTAAGGCTGGTTGCATAACTCTTGTCCAACAATTATATTGCGACGGAAGAGACTGAAAGATTTAATATATTTGGGGAAACAGTCATGGTTTTCTGGGACGTAATGTAGTGTAATTTGGTAGATATATAGTAAAGTTTCGGAGGGATATGTTGCCTCCATTTTCAAGAAATTCAATTTTGCAAATTACTTAGTATTTCCATTATTTCCATTAGCATTAGATTAAGAATACGTGGAGCTTTACGTCCACTCCCCTCCTGCCTATAATATTCTATAGTGTGGCGCTTAGGCACAGGGAAAAATTTGCTGCACTTTATGTGCATGTGTGAGTCTATATATATATATTTATTACTTTATGTACATACATATTTGTCTTGGGAAGCTAACATGTTCTCAGTTAACCAATAAATTCATCGCATTTCATGAGACCGGATGGCTCATTACCGCGTTCACAAAAGCCCTCTTCCTACCCCTCTCCTGAACCAGAGAAGTGCAATCCACGCCCTCCTACCCTAGATCTTAAAGATCGATTTTAATAGCACTCTCCCGTCTACCTCTGTCTTTCCCTCAGGTTTCCCCACCAAAACCTTCTGTGCACCTCTCCTGTCCCCCACACGTGCCACATGCCGCGCTCATATCATTCTTCTTAATTTGATCACCCAAATAATATTTGGTCAGTACAGATCATAAAGCTCCTCCTTACGTAATCTTCTCTACTACCCTGTTACCTCGTCCCCCTTAGGCCGACATAACTTCCTCAGCACCCTATTCTCGAAAACCCTGTCTATTTTTTTCACGTTGTGTTCACCGTGCATTTTGATAACATTCTACAATTAAACCAACAAATGTACTTTATTTCTTAAGTATGTCCATTAACCCTACACATGTTTCGGCTGCAATAGAGCAATCATCAGGGGTTCAAGGTCACATTCACTTCAACATTCACTAATCCATTTGGTATCACCACTTACACGCCACAATGTATGACAATGTATGTCAAGTTTACATACATTGTCACACATTGTGGTGTATAAGTGGTGATACCAAATGGATTAGTGAATGTTGAAGTGAATGTGACCTTGAACCCCTGATTATGACTCTATTGCAGCCTCAGTCTATATTCCTCTCTCAATGTGAGAGACCAAGTTCACTCTCATACAAAGTAAAAGGCAAAATCAAACATCCGCACGTCTTAATCTTTACAAATTTGGATTACAAAAGGGGAAAAAAACGATTCTGGACCGGATGATGGCAGAGATTCCTTGAGTTCAATCTGCTCTGAATTTCTACCGCCATGCTAGCTTGCTATGTTGGATTTTTTTCCCCAAATATTCAAAATTGGGGTGTTAATTACATTCTGAACCGCACTAAATTCTGACGGATACTGTATTAAATATACTACAAAGTACCTTGCTTATTGGTACAGTTACATGCATAATGTCTCAACGTTCTGACAGCAGTGAACATGAATGGTGACAGTACGAGACAGTTCTTACTTTGGTAGGCATGTACCGAGCGTAGACGGAGCTAGCTGAGTTCTCTCAGACGATTGTGCCCATTTAACAGTCTACACGACACCACACTGTGCCCATTAACAGTCTACACGACACCACACTTGTGCCCATTTAACAGTCTACACGACACCACACCTTCCTAATTCTTAGTAGCTCATTCCCTACACACTACACGTTACAGTGAACCGGTGTTTGGGAATTAGGTGACAAATATTTTTATAAATATAAGTCGGTATTTAAGGGCAAGTTTGTGAAAGCGAAGGAGCTGTATAAAAATATTACGTTATCAGATCTTTGCTCTTCTGGGATGTTACGCAGCGTAGATTGGTAGTTAGTTACAGACGTTTCGGGACAACATATAGGTACCATCTTCAAGGGTAAAGCAATCCTAGAAGAATGCACCCTTCTTCGACCTCACTGAAATTTTTTACGACTTTCTCAGCCTTGACAAATGACAGGATAAGACCTCAAATTATAGCAAACAAGAGAGGCAATGTACGTATAATGTAACACTGAAATTTTTATTGAAATCACCAGGACGTTTTGGACACTGAATGAAGTAAAAAATTCTTTAGCGCTTTCCCCAGAGTAATGGTTACATAATTTCGAAGGACATGAAACTATTGTTGCTGAGTAAAAATAAAAGCTTTGTCCTCCAACTAACCTAATCTTTTATAGCTACTCATGAAATTTATCTGCTTTATGAAAGTAATCAATTTGTGTCACACAAATTGACCTGCGACAGAGTAGCCAAAAATAAAAAGATGCACTCCTCTGCTCGACCATAACGAGTAAATGAGACAGGCAATGTACGTATAATCTTTAATGAGGCGCGTTCGCGTACACATTTTTGCAGTTGAAAAGCAATAGGTATTAAATGTTCTGAATGTATGTCTGTACCCTTGCCTTAGTTACCCAGCATGCAAAGCGCATGCGCCGTATTATATTGTCATCTGTGGCCTGTCTGTCTGTCCGTATTTTGCCACATTATCTCACAAAAGGCAGGATGTTCGGAAAAAAATTATTGAACATAAAATGTGTGTTTTGATTTTCTCTACAAATTTTATCTGAAATATTTCTCTTTCTAAAAAGAATTCAGCGAGATATTAACGTAAATGTATACAGTTATTCATGTAAAGTAACCGTTATTTTTGTCAGATTTCAAAGAAACTTAATTTTTCTTATCATATTTTCGAAAAATTCTCAAATACCAAATTTCATTAAAATCTTTCCAGCAGGAGCCGAGTTGCTCCATGCGGACACACACACAGAAGAACCGACAGACATAACGAATCCAATTATCGCTTTTCGTAATTTTTCTAAGGCGCCTAAAAATAATCTTTATATAATAATCTAAACCGATTTTGGGACCACCAATTCTCATTTGTTATGGGTAAGGCTAAGAGTGGCTCTCATATTGGAGATGAAGCGGCCAGGACGTAAAGCTAAAAATTCACCCCAACCTAGAGCCGAGTTAAAGAATTCGTTACATAATACCTCCACTTCCATAGTAAGTCTTCACGGCTTGGTTTTTGATTAAACACAGGGAAATCTTCACCATCAATTTGACCTTTTTATTTGGTATTCTTTTCAATTAATGTTTAATCATCTTAAAATTCGAGGCTATACAATCCAAATTTTTTACATTTTCCGTTAATAGTTCACAAATATATAAAATAAACAGCTAAGAAAAATAGATGGATATTACATACAAAACGTGAAATTACGTAAGTGTCAAAGGGCACATTCACCCTACAGAAATGTTTCATTTGGGCTAAGTGTAAGCTGTACCCATCCAATATTACTGTACTGGCACGAGATACACTTTCTTTTGATCATAGATACATTTCGTAATGAGGCAATTTTCAGTATAGCTCTCCAAACGTAGCATTAATAACATGAAAAGGGGGCAAAAACTGAGGGTTGCTTGGAAACAAAATCAAACCTGGGAATCGACTTTGATCACAAGTATGTGAAGTGAATCCTCACCGCAGGAAAGTAATAAAATGCTCTGACTGCATAATAGGCATATGTCACCCTTTGATTATTTCCTTAAATTTTTAAAACAATTAAAAATAGAAGGGTGTGATTTGGGGGTTTAAGTGAGGCGACAACGAAGAGTGTTTTGAGGATGTGAAGCTGTGTAGTCCGATAGATATATACAGATATTTCAGAGGATCTTGCTTCCTCCATCTTCAGATAATCTACAGGCAGAAAGTTTCTGTAAAATGTGGATACCTCTCTACCAGTATTTAACAACCAACTAAATGCACAATTCATTTAAAACTATTTTATAGTTTTCTTAGATTCCCCTACATATATTAAATATATATATACATATATTTAATATATGTAGGGGAATCAATATATTAATATGTTTCGGTCTGTCTACCAGATTATACAGTGTCACATACCAGAACATAGTAATCTTAAAATAAAAACACTTGTTTTCATATCAGTGTGTATAAAGCATGCAGTCGCCAGGATTTGAATATTTATTGTTTCTGGTTTATTTAAAGACGCTGCCAGTAACTGAGACCATTGTGCGTGGAATGTCTACAAGATAGTGAAAAGCTGCGTAAGGAAGAGATTTTGGCTAATATAAGGAAATATACTGCTATTCGAAACAAACACATCATATTGCAGAGCACAAAAACCCAGAAGTTAACATTTGAGAAATACACAGTAAAGCACATGCTGAAAATTAGGGGCTAAACCATGAAGGGGCCCGGTAAAGAATTTTGATGCCATTGCAGGCATTAAATTGTTTAATCTGCAAAGAAAAGGAAAATACAAACATTTTGTGATTTAAATGTTCCCGCATTGCAATTTGCACTTGTAAAATAATACACATTTGATTAACCTTACAACTACCTGCGTTTCCTTACGCACAAGAACGCACGAAAACGCCCCTAGAAATTCATTTTATATAATTTTATTCTAGGTTCACCGTGCATTTTCACTAACAATGTATTACTACCAACTAAATGCACTTTGTATATATATACCACGTGTATTGCACAAAAGTTATAACTAGATAAACTTTATTCAACTTAATAACCCTATCTAGTTATAATTAAGTGATAAGTTTATCTAGTTATAATTTTGTGCAATACACGTTGGTATATATATATACAATTATATAAAATTAATGGTGCCGGTGAAAGTAATGTCAAGTTAAATGCACTTTATTTAAACGATGGTTTTCTAGAAACCGAAACATATGTAGGGGCTTTTTAAAACGATTTATAAGAAACCTTACATTGGTTTTTTAAAATATAGTGCATTTAGTTGGTGGTGAGACATTCATTTTATATACTTTGCCAAGAAGACAATTTACTGAATTCTTAAGACGTGCTTCATAACCTCTGTTTCATTTTCAACAAAATGCCATTTATTTAATGATTTTATCTTTCTTTCTTCAAACAATCCTCACGTTGTTCATAAATCACGCTCTAAAATTTACATACCCACCCCGGTAGGATATATGTTAAAACTGTTCTAAACTGATACATCAAGACATGAAAATTCCGCAGATGACAATCGTAGGCCTTAGAAAGGTGCAAGCTGCAAATACTGCCAGAAATGACGGAATTTTGTTCCGGTTTAAAAAATAAAGATAACATCATATCGGTAAATGTTGGAGTTTCGGAAGCAACTGAAAGTTATATTTAAGGTGTGGGTTTGAATGTCTTTGGAGTGGATTTGGTTGAGTTGAGGTCTTAATTAGTACTGTAACGACTGCTAAGGTACACTACATGCAACGGCTACTTGCAGTCTGAAATAAATTATGATGTCCTTGAGACAGAAACGTGAATATGTATAAGACCCACGTCAAGTCAGACAGAATGGCGACTCTTAATTAACAAGCCTTACTATCTTCATAATTACAAGCATGAAACTATAATTTAAGCTACTCATTCTAATTGTTCTGTTCAATTTTTCACAGAAACAACCAAATGTAATACTAAAATTACATGGAAGCTGACCTTCGACAACAAATTCTTCAGCCTCGTTATATATCATTTGTAAAGCTAAAATAAAGTTTCCTAAAAATCAAACAAGAGTTTTCCGGTTGCCAGCATTTTGCCTGGTCAGACTGTACTTATTTCACTATAACCAAATATCATGTGTTATTAAATATACACAAATACGGGAAGTCTGATAAGAAAACTGAAATTAAAGCGAAGGCGAGTTAGAAAGTTAAAATAAATTCAGCGTAAAACGTATATGGAAATGTAATTCAGACTGTAAGAAACAAGAAAATAGAGAGAAGTTCCAAGAATTTGCTGAACCTATTGAAGAACAAATACCGCCGAAGTTAACATTCATCAACCAATAACTGCACTAATTAAAATTTGATTTATTTGTATCAACAAATGCACTAAGACAGTTTTTTCACTGTTTTCTTTATTACTACGATGCCCCAATACGCATTTCGGCAGTTATTCTGCCATCATCAGGGGGTATTTTAAGGAGTTTTTTTACATAGACCAATTCTTTGGTTACGTCATAACAGTGAGTCAGTATTTACCACATCGTATAAAATTTTTGTAAAATTTGTTATGACGTAACCAAAGAATTGGTCTATGTAAAAAACTCCTTAAAATACCCCCTGATGATGGCAGAATAACTGCCGAAAATGCGTATTGGGGCATCGTAATAATAAAGAAAACAGTGAAAAGACTGTCTTAGTGCATTTGTTGGTACAAATAAATCAATTATAAAAGATGCACGGTGAATATAAAGTGTAATTAAAATTTATTTAACACTTTAAGATTGCCCTACATATGTTTCGGTCACAAAGTGACCATCATCAGGGGCGTCGTACGCACGTGTGTGCACTCACTTCACACTGTCCACTGTTTACAATATTATGCGTTGAAGGTTTTATCTATTACCAAAATGCACGGTGAACAAAAAGTTAAGTTGATCGCCGAAGTTACTACGAGTTTTATCAATTTATATCCTACCTCTACAAAATGTACCTCATTTTAGTTACAATGTCTATTCAAATAATGTCGTTTAGGGAAATAGCCATTGTTTCTGTGACAATCGTTTCGAAACCCATTCTGGAAAAAAAAAGGTGAGAAATTTTTAATTTTAAAAACCGCATTAAGTAACTTATATTTGAAAAAGAGAGGAAGTTTTCTTCCTGTGAGATCTTAACGAAATGAAATTTTATGTATTATTTTCAGTAATTTCAAGCTTGACGTTAAAAATTTTCTGTTTGAACCCGAACACGATATTTTGACTTAACTGTAAGCACATTTTAGTCCACGTAATGTGTTTTTTTTCCCCCGTGGTCGAAAGCCACACAGAAGCAACAGTCAACGCTGTTTTATTTGCTTCAAGACAAGTGTGTAACATCTTAATACATATTTTTTATCACCATTATATGAAGGTCCATTCCCATACTCATTTTACAACCGCCGCTCTGACTTTTATATAACCCGGCCCGAGGCAATCTCCACCACCCAAGTTTTCAACTCTTTTCTAATTGCTGCGAAGATTAATCACTTAGAATAACCTCCGCCCCGTCTGCCTTTCTTCCTTCAATATCGCCCATCGTTCCGAATAGTTTCGGCCAGTAGCTACCGGTGTTCGCAGTGCTTATAAGCTACCAACTAGCTGATACATCATTAATCAAAATGGACTAGCCAGGGTAAGTACGCTTAAAAGTAGGTATGTAAAGGAGTAGTAAGTAAGGTGGTCATTAGCAGCAGTGCGGCGTGCATAAGTGGCGCATCTACGACAATATTTGTCAATCTTCTAAAAAAAAATGAAGTCAGCTAGACTCTCCAGTTATCATTTTGCGTTTCCGGCAAGGTGTTAAACTCCACTTGTGCCAAAGTGTAACTAACCGCATGTAGCAAAGTCTTTAATGAGAAGCCAAACGTCGAGATCTGCGCTCTTCTGGGATATTACGCAGCGACGAATAGTAGTTCTGTAACGACGTTTCGGGACAACCTATCGGTCCCACCTTCAAGGGTCAAGAAGTCCAAGAAGCATGAAACACTTTCTTGGACTTCTTGACCCTTCAAAATGGGACAGATAGGTTGTCCCGAAACGTCGGTACAGAACTACCCCTCAACGCTGCGTAATATCCCATAAGACGCAGATATCATGTACATCGCGGCGGAAGCCTGAAATCACGCAAGCTAAACATCGCTAAAACAAAGAATAGACTTTTACGAAACTTCAAAATAAATTATGGTTTTTAAGAAATTCCGATTGGATTGTGCCCGGAGCAAGAACAGTCCATATCTTAGTTGAGATACATTTCAATATTATCCAGCGATCTATATATCGTCTGGCCAAATGGCCGCTTCCCGTCGGCTTTTCTGAACATAATTTTTCACGAATTTCTCACGTCTCCCCCCACGTGCTACGGTCACCTCCAATCTCACTTTCCTTGACGTCATCATCTTAATGACACGTGACGAATACTTCCCATTATAAAGCTCCTCCATACACAATTTGCTCCATCCCCCTGTTACACCCTGCCTCCTAAACCCAAATACTCTTCTTAGTGCCCTGTTCTCAAACACCATCATTTTCTGTCCTTCCGTCAGGGTAAGAGACAAGTTTCATATAAAAGCAAAACAAGAGATAAAATTATTATTTAGCATTAATACTTTGAAGGAGACGATAAAATTCAATACTGTTAAAAGTAGAGAGACATGATTTGAAATGAAACGTAATTCAGCGAGGTGAATACGTGTTTAATGTTTATCGCAAATTACGAATAAGACGCTACAAACGACACGTTCCACCGTCTTCATGGGTTTGAAAATGATTTGACAGCTCTGTTACATTGCTTTGTGATTGGGGTTCGAAAGCATATGGGAAGAAATTTAATTTTATTATTGGGTTGCAACTGAAACAAGTGCATGCTGCGGATTGGAAGGAGTCATCATCACATCATCATCATCATCATCATCATCATCATGGTCGTAGTCCTCGCCATATTCGTCATCATCGCCGTCGTCATTTTCTTCTTCCAAGTCAGCATCATCTTTTCTCTTGTTAGAACTACCGAGGCACAATTCTGCTATCGTTCCAGATGGCTTAAAAATATACTCGCTTTTCACTGATATTTTACAATATTCCTGGGATCCTGTCAGAGCCCGTCTTCTCAAACCTTTCTTTCTAGTTTCTTCCTTAGTGTTGAACATACATACAGTCCTTGTTTTACGCCCTAGTTGCGTTCCTGAAAAAAGTGGGCGTAAAACAAAAATCATATTCCCATCCTAAATAAGGGG
This sequence comes from Reticulitermes speratus, assembly GCA_021186555.1. Classification (NCBI taxonomy): domain Eukaryota; kingdom Metazoa; phylum Arthropoda; class Insecta; order Blattodea; family Rhinotermitidae; genus Reticulitermes; species Reticulitermes speratus. The sequence goes on from JAJKFL010000330.1 coordinate 4,539,781, forward strand.
TTAGCGTAATAGAATGCAGCCAGCCAAAGGCGTTAAACGGAAAATGAGAGAGCGCAAATTAAGAAGTGGTGTAAATTGGCAAAGGGGCGTTAAAGCAAAAAGGCGTAAAACAAATATTCATAAAACTACGGCTGGTTGTACAATTATCTGGGAAAGTTGTAGCGTTGCCACAATTCCATAATTTTTTGCCAGGGTTTCAAAACCGTCTAAGCCACAGTCGTCCATATAAAGTGCATTTCTGTCACTGTCTTGTCCCAGCATTTCTTTTTGCTGTCAGTTACTAACGGCCACAATATGTTATTATAATGACATTACAATGTGAGTCATTTTGTCATCAAGTTTATATTTTATTCATTAACAGAGAACGCAGTTGCTCTAACTCTCCGACACATGGCGTTAAATTTCAAATAATCTGGACAATCAATTCAGTATTTTCCGCTTGTAGGAGACCTCAGTGTGTGCCAGATGGCGTTAATTGCTGGAGACGTTGACATGTACATACTTTCGTCTACAAGAGTCTGTCCACTGAAAATTCAGTGTTTTTTTTCCAGTGGTTTTAAAGTAATCTAAAGTAATACAACGTTAAACAGTTCTTTGTGACGTAAAGTTGTGTAGTCTGGTAGATATATACCGACGTTTCAGAGGAACCTGCTACCTCCAACATCAGAGTAAATTAATCTAGGAGCAAAAGTGGCCGAAGAGCGAAGAGTCATAAGCTGTCAATGTCAAGAATCCGTGGGTGTTTCTCCACACACTTTCGTGACGTAATGTTCAAATAAACGGACAATTTCATATTTTCATTTACCATTACCAAATGTACAGGACCATTCTATCGTATCATTTTGGGAATTTGTATTGTCCGATTATCGAAATACTTAATACAAATAGTAGACTATTCCTACCACACTAGACTGGAGGGTCCTAGATACGATAGAACACTGGCCTTGATCGTTAAACGGCCAGTGATATTTACATAAACTCTTCTAACGTAAAGGAGAGGTAGGCAGGAAGAGGGAGGGAAATTACGATAAGACAAACAAACGAAAGGCATATGAAAGTAATGGGGCGAAATGATGGGAGGAGATAAAAGTATGAACGGGGTAAAAAGATTTTACCAAAAATGAAGTGGAGAAACGTGTGAGAGAATGGTGGCAATAGAATGGACAACTAAGAGGAATAGGAAAGGATAACCAGACGAAGAGGAGGAGGAAATAGGTATATATACGGGATGAAGAAAAGGAAGATTAGGATGAATTAAATATTTGAAAGAAAACAAGAGTGAGGGAGTGAACAAGGAGAAGGGTAATAGGAAAAATATGTAAGTGGGATGGGAAAAGACAAAGAGAAGAAATTTTGAATTATAAAAAACCTGTCTGTTGAATTATCAACGGACATTACACTGACACGAATTTATAAAATGCATAAAGTACCTTCTATAAATGTTGGTGTATAGACTGTAACCGTGAAACGTACTTGCAAATAGCTAATATGTTGGGAAGGTAATAAAGAAAATGATTACGACTTGTCTAAGTAACTGAACACGGAAATACATTGTGCCATTCAGAAATATATAATAAAGTGATATATAAGTTAAAATCACCCTGTCAACGAAACATCTTTATAATAATGTAATTGACAAATCTTACTGACCGAGTGATAAATTATAATGTAAAGAAAGATAATGTTAGATGTTACATCCGCTTCTTGATTATGCTAGCAGAAGGTGTATGGTACAGTCTTTGCGTCCTCAGAGAGATGAAGAACTACTTACAAGAGCCGTCATTGAGTTGATAATACAGGGCTAGAAGCTGCAGCTGACTAGGAAGAACAAACAATAACTGTGGTGTCCTGTATGAACTTTCATGTACAATAAATACAATCCAGGGATAATAAACGTTACGTGATTTGGTGAAAGAAAGTAATTAGATTTACAATAAATCCAGTTAAAACAACAATTTTATTACATTATTTTCAGGTACTCTAAAATATCCATATAAGAACGTCCTACTTAGACGCCATATCTTCGAGAATATTCACCTTGAAATATGTGAAACCACAATAAAATTATATTGGCCTTCCTCTAAAGATGTACCTATATTTCTTCTAATTTTACCTTTTAACATTTTGATTTTTTTAACATTATTATTTATGTTTAATATTGCTATACTCATGATCAAGTCTTTTCAAAAATTATAATACCTAATTACACAATTTCATTGCCAAGGCTACTATTCCCATGTTATGTGTACGCACATAACAACACAAATTGTGAGGTTATGAGATCTCAATTCCATATAAACTGTCTATAGATATTTTTAAATCCTTCGTTCAACCTGATGATGGCCTTTCAAGCCGAAACACGTAGTTACAAATAATATAATAAATTGTTGCGTTTTGACAGGAATTACTGTAATCCTCATTGTTAAAAAGCACAAAGGGGATGAATTATCTTAAGAAAGAAAGTAATGGCGGAGGAATTAATTGATCATATAATTAAGAATGAGTGCTATAAATGACTTATAAAGAAGCTCAAATCTGTGGCCGTTTTTGTGTTTGTCAATAAGATGAAATAATGAGTAACACTTTCCTTCTCACATTTTCGGAACATCAGCAACGACCTTTTGACCTTCATATTAATGCTTTATTAGAGATGTCGTGGAATTCCATCAGGAAGGTTTTCTATCAACGGCTGATTAAAGGTCAGCAATGTAATTACAACTGCACACAGGACAGACGTCAGCACGTGGGCTACAAAATTGGTCTATTTTCTAAATTAACAGATATAAGCGGAAGTACTCTTCCTTCGCCTGGGGTATGTTTATTTTCCTTGCCGTTATCAGTGTCCTATATATAAATCTAGATAAAACCTAAGGGGAAATAACACTCAGATTAAGATAATACAATATATTCAAGTAACTGAAAGTGTTATGAGATGATTCGAATCGGTTCCAAAAACACTAACCCAAATTTTATATTAGTCTCACCGTGCATTTTTTTTAATTCACTGTTTGAAAACACCGACAAAATGCACTTCACTTTGCATTTTGTCGGTGTTTTTAAACAGTGAACTACCCTAAATGTTTCTCATTGCTTTAACGACAGTTTCTAGAGCGCATGCAATACAAATTTCCAGATATTCCGACACGTATAATGGTATAAGATACAAAATGCAGTGTCAAAAATGCGAAGTAATTGCAGGCAACAGATTATTTTCGCGATATGGTAATCGCTCAGAATCTCAAGAAATTCCCCGTGTCTTCAGGAGCTGGATGGTCAAACTGCGGCGCACATAACAGCTTGCTGCTGGGTGCTATCCAAAGGCAGATTAACACATTAACGACGAAACGTTAACTTTTTTTTAATTTAAAGACCCAGTTCGTACCGCGCAGTAAGCACCCTCCATTTCGGTTGCAAGCAATGTCACCTAATAATTTATACGGAAATAATCGTTGTGTGTTGTGAGATCTATGCGAAATACATAGATGCCCTGTGTGGCAAAACTGTAGGATATGTGAATGTTAAACCTAGTAGTAGATAATTGAACCCCTCTGCCTTAAAAATGTTAATCTGGTATTCATCATCGTATCTTATACTATTTCAGATACTCTTTTTGCCTTCTTCTTTTCCTTGAAGTTTTACTACAAGAATTTTTTGTTTATGTCTCTTCCATCGGTGCTACACGCCTTGCCAATCCATTCTAATTGATCCATTTATCCAAGAAATATATTGGACAAGTAGAAATTATGACGTTCCTTATTACGTAATTTTCTCCTAGCCTTTTCTTATTAAGATTACAATATTTTGGCACATGACGTCACGCACTTTCATGCCGCTATAATAAACAAGATGGCGCCGTAATATAGGCGACCACAAACCTAATGTTCAAGGCCTTAACAACATCAGTCAATTTGCTTATGGTCTGTGTTACTTCCCCAGAAACCTATTCTCCTCTGATCCTTTGAACCACAAACCTTCTACATGTATTAATACCAATAAAAATAACTTAATAATATTTTTATTAAGAAATGTAGGGACACACATACTGGGGAGAGGAGACGTGCACACAGGGTTTTGGTGGGGAGACCTGATGGAAAGAGACCACTTAGAAAACACAGGCGTAGATGTGAGGATAATATTAAAATGAATCTTCAAGAAGTGGGATGGGGGGGCATGGACTGGATTGATATGGCTCAGAATAGGGAGAGTGGCGGGCGCTTGTGAGTGCGGTAATGAACCTTCGGGTTCCATAAAATGCGGGGACTTTCTTGACTATCTGAGAGCCTGTCAATTTATCAGGAAAGACTCTGCACCAGGGAGTTAAGATTTAGGGCCTCAAATGATCAGAAAAGTATGCGGGCTTAAACAAAATGAACGGTAATCAAAGCTACGAAAGTTTATGCTTAAATGAAATGACATTTATTGCAGTGGTGAACTAAGATTAAAGTTTAAGAATCCCAAAGTTCCGTCACGAAACGTCAAGCCTAATCACCGTGTTACATGACTTCATCTGGACAAGGAACGAAACGGACAATATTGGCATGTACCGTGTGTTTGTAATTACTGCGCTGGGAACAAATGTCAGAGTCCAGAATGAAATAAGTACAGCACACCTCTTCACCTACTCGTTTTGCTTATAAAGAGAAAATAATTTTATGACGTTGGGTGTGTGTGGGAGGGCAGCGGGGTTTCCTTCCTGGGATATGGTTACTTGTGACGTAAATAATAGATATATGGTTACTTGTGACGTAAATAATAGATATATGGTTACTTGTGACGTAAATAATAGATATATGGTTACTTGTGACGTAAATAATAGATATATGGTTACTTGTAACGTAAATAATAGATATATGGAGAAACAAAGACTGTCTTAAAAGTTCGTAACGAAGACTATAATATACTATTTTTTTCCAATGGCTCGACAGCCCCTTGGGAGCCTAGGCCGCCTCATTTTTCGAGGCTTCACGATCACACACATTAGACACACCACACTCGGTAGGACTCCTCTGGACGAGTGACCAGCCCGTCGCAGAGACCTCTACCTGACAACACACAACAATCACAAGAGACAGACATCCATGCCTCCGGTGGGATTCGAACACACAATCCCAGTAAGCGAGCGGCCACAGACCCACGCCTTAGACCGCGCGGCCACTGGGATCGGCTTACTATACTATAGTTTACTATACTATACTATATTATACTATACTATACTATATTATACTATACTATACTATGCTATAGTATACTATACTATAATATACTATACTATACTATACTATGATATAGTATATTATACTATATTATACTATACTATGCTATAGTATACTATACTATACTATACTATACTATGATATAGTATATTATACTATACTACACTATACTATGCTATAGTATACTATACTATACTATGCTATACTATACTATACTATGCTATAGTATACTATACTATGATAAGCTATACTATACTATTCTATACTAGACTATACTATACTATGCTATACTATACTATACTATGCTATAGTATACTATACTATACTTACTAACTATACTATACTATACTATACTATACTATACTATACTATACTATACTATACTATACTATACTATACTATACTATACTATACTATACTATATCCCCTGCATTGTCTGGTTTTGGTTAAAAAAAGTTTCGGAAGCTGGCTCTGCCTCTGTCATCAGGTAAAAGCATGAAACATGATCAGACTGATCAAACAGTGAAACGTAAGCCGAAAAAGGTACAATACACTCGCTGGACTTGCTTGGCACATTTAAAGCAAGAAATCTGTCTAAATTATACAGAGTGTTGCCCATAAGACGTGCGGAACTTCGGATTCTTATTGTATGGGTAATTTTGTTTAAACAAACGCTACATCAACTTTGCCCTTTTTTAAACCGTTACATCGCTACGAACATTTTACTGTTTCGCCATCAACCACCTTCCCGTTTACTCTACCTCCGGCAAAAACTACTCCTTCATAATTCTCTTTTCAGAATCTCTAAATGTTGCCTACAGAATGGTGGAGGTGGGTTTGAACAATGATCGGTGTAACATAACAGTAAATTTATGTTCATTTTATGTAATCAAGGGGTGCACAAATGCCGGGCACCAGGACGGCTGGGGGACTAAGTTCTGCACGGTGGCGCCTAATATTTCTGGGTCTCGGTATGAAACTCGCTTCATGCCAGATTTTACCTATACCATGTCAATAATATATTTTCATTAATGAACTTTATTTTAAACAATCAAGAACATTTTCAAACAAATTCATCTACACACAGTACAGACACAGCAATAAGCACCACCTGCATAGACCAAATGCCAACCTATCTTGTTTTCAAAAAAGTACAGTCTATGCCAGTATCACAATTTTCAACAGACTGCCTCTGAGTCTCAAAAGTCTTAAGAATGAAAAGACAAAATTTAAAGTAGCATTAAGAAAATACTTAAACACACACAGCTTTTATTGAGTAGATGAATTTGTTGTGTATAAAGATGGTTCATAGTGCGGTGTGTAACATGTTTATAGTGTTTTAGTGTATAGTGTTTAGTGTATAGTGTTCAAATGTAAAATTGTGTAGTGTGTATAGCTGTATATTTGTATATTATGACTTATTGCACATCGAGTTGTTACTTCGACAGACTTATGGATCCATGGAATATATGTATGTATATATCTAGCGCTTAGAATTTCAAGATCTTTCTAGAATTTTTAGAAATATGTGTATCTCTGATCTGATAAAAACTGATATTTCACTTCCACGTTGTAACATTATTACGTAAACTAACATAACTAACTCAGTAACATAACCCAAAATTTATGTCTTATCTTTGTGGTATTATCTGATACAAAATTTTCTTTCGATGCTGTACATTCACTAGGGTAAGACTTTAATTGCTGCCTTTGTTTTGTGGTATTGTCGGACACTTGTTGTGCAGTAGGTTAAGATTAAAAATTTATCCGTCTTTTGTGGTGCTATCTGAAACACAAAATTTTCTTTTAGGTGTACAGTATGATAAAAAATATGTGTTGTAAAATTTTCAGCTACAACCATGTACGTACAATAAAATTCTCATAGCAATGCAATTGTTTATAATCGGGCATATGTTGATACAGCATTATTTTACTCAAAATGACTCATAAAATAAAGTCCTGAGTTTTGGTGCAACCTATGCGGAACTACCTGTGTACACATTCTCGTACACAGCCCACTGAAATTTGCAACGGAATTTTGAAACTCCCGTGTCTAGCTATTGTTTACACAGATAAACCTTCAACTTAACGGTTCCTGTATATTACAGCCCTAAGGTAATTTATTACACCACAATTTCACTGCACGTTGACGTAACGAATTTCTTAACACCTGGTTTAATAGGTGTTATTGGCAAAACACGACGCTGCTTTGCCGACCGAAGCATAGACACTTCTTTATTGCCTCACAACTTCATTCAATTCCACTGCATATTCAGGTCATATATTTGTAAAATACTTAAGGGACAGTTTGATAAATTTTACTGGGAAAGTAGGTCGCTGCAATGCCGACCGAAGCGTAGGTACATCTTGACTGCTTCATAACGACAGATTATTTTCTGCAACAACTCTTATGTGGAGCGAGTAACGTCAGCCATAAAAATAACACGGTTGTGACTTACAACCAAAGCGTATTATAGTATACAGTGGATTGGTCCCCACTTCTCAGAAAACACATTGCCTGTCCATTACAAAGAAAAATCTTTAACGTTGTAAAGAAATGACGAGATGGAATACGCAGCCTGTTTGTTGAAAATGAGAAATTCGTAAAACACTGTAGTCTATGAGCCTGAAGTAAGTAAGAAAATAATTCGTTTAAATTGTTTTGCCCTAAAAAACAGGCCTGTGTCCGCTTAACAGCATTTTACTGATTGTGAACTAATTCTAATCTCCTTAATACTCTAATATTACTATACTACTATTACTACTACTACTACTACTACTACTACTACTACTACTACTACTACTACTACTACTACTGCGGCTGCTGCTGTCTAGTATTTGTGTATTACTTTTAATCAAATTAACAGCCTGTGATAATAATGTTATTCTCAAATGTACAGTAAATTTTAATACGTATAATTTTGTGTTGCCGATCCCATTGGCCGCGCGGTCTAAGGCGTGGGTCTGCGGCCGCTCGTTTACTGGGGTTGTGGGTTCGAATCCCGCCTAGGGCATGGATGTCTGTCTGTTGTGAGTGTTGTGTGTTGTTAGGTAGAGGTCTCTGCGACGGGCTGGTCACTCGTCCAGAGGAGTCCTACCGACTGTGTTGTGTCTAAAGTGTGATCGTGAAGCGTCGACGAAACGAGGAGGCCCTGGCCCATATAGGGCTGTCGAGCCATAAAAAAATAATTTTGTGTTAATTAACGAGTTATATTTGTTCAATTTATTATTTTCTGTTAAGAAAAATACTCAATTGTGCTCTAACATTTATTGTATACAAATTATTGCGTCAACTTCCTCGTTTCTGAAAATATAACAGTATACAGGTAGCAGCATAATGTTAAAAGGTACCTTTAAGTTGTATTGTGCGAGACTGTAATCTGGAATTAACTGAGGATAGAAAATGATGAGGGCTTTTGTGGACACGGTAACGAAACTGTGGTCTGCATAAAACAGTGGGAACATTGTTTAATATGTAAGAGAGTATTCCGTCTGAAGGAGGAATGTGCTCCGTTGTACTTGTTAAGTCACACTAAGTCCTGTATGCTTAACCAGCTGTCGGTACAAAGTGTGGGAGTTTTGTCTTGTAAACACAATAGGAGAAAAGAAAGACAAAAAGAAAGAAAAATGAATATTAACGGACCCTTGATTGCTATTTTTGCATGCAATATCATGATTAATATGACAAATCTTGACCACGGAAAGAAGGAAGGAGAAGGGGCGGGAAACATTTCTACAAGAAAGAAAGGACAATAGTAAGTGCATTATAGAACACGACATTTCTGATTATTTCTCATAAAAAGGAAACAAGCAAAAAAAAATATACAAGGCAGTGAAAAGAAAGGACAGGAATCGAAAAAGACAAAAAAAAAAGCGAGACGTAATGAGCAAAGGAGGTATATGGATGTAATGATAAAGGGACACGCAAACCAAATAATAATGAACACTAAAGCCAGCCGAGAAGAAGAAATAACGATTGTGTGGCGAAACCCCAAAAGATGAAAAGAATCATAATTGAGTGGGAGAGATGCTGAGTGAAGAAATTATGTAGCAATTACCGGATATGGGCCAGACCGGCAGCTAGTAGGGGCCTTGATGTCCGACGTGAGGACAGGTTTGCGAGAATGGGGAAATAATTGTTATGGTGATAATGGAGATGAATTCCATACGTGATTATGGAGATAATATTGTGTTTGGGGGGGGATTCAAGGTTACACCACCAATTTTGTTGCCTTCTTCATGACTTATTTTACACCAATTAGAGCTGCGTTTATTTCCTGCGTAAATACAAGTACAGTCAAACTCGGTTATAAGGTCATGAAAGGGACTGTATACTTTGTGTCGTTATAAACGAGTGTTGTTCTTTGATTTCAGGCTTCCGCCGCAATGTTGATGGAATCTGTGGTCTTCTGGGTTATTGCACGGCGTCGTGTGGTAATTGTTTACCGACGTTTCGAGACAACGTATCGGTCCCATGCTCACGGGTCAGGATTCCGAGAAGGAAAACTACTCGGAATCTTGAACAGTGATGGGACAGATATGTTTTCCCGAAACGTCGGTAAACAATTACCACACGACGCCGTGCAATAACCCAGAAGACCACAGATTTCGAGTGTTGTTATAACCGAACAGAATAATGTTATGGTTAACAGGGAGGAATTAATTGGTACCACAGACTATCTGACGATATAGACGAGGTGTCGCATAAACAGATGTCGTTATAACCGGGTTCGACTGTATTTACGTGATATCGGACATAGCAGAAAGCAGAAACTGAAATTCGCAGTTTGTATTCCGGAGGTCTGTAATTCGATTACTGTCGTTACAATTTTTACACCAAATGAGAAATTTCGTCTTTCCTCAAATCGTCCAGGAAAATAAAGGAAATCGGCATATTTCCAATACTGCGTATTCGGGAGCTCTGTGGCTAAGGGAAAAGTAATGTCGTCCCTGTGCACGTATTGGGGGCTTGGAGGAATAGCGCCTTAGATTCTTGACCTCGGCACTAGACGAAGGTAAGTGGTTAAACCAACGGTCTGGGCAATTTAGCCATAATAAAAAGCCCCCGGTACAAATTACGCAGGAGGCTGGGTGGGCCCCAGCGGCGGTCTGGACACTGTGGAATCTCTTGCACCTGCCAAAAACCGAACACCGACTTTAGACACGGGAATTTGTAAACTCATTGACTACTTTGTGACTTACTATAACCTCACCATCAATAGTTCCAATAGTGGTTTTAGAGCCGATTGCTTCCACACACACACACACACTCTGCCCGATTCATTATCACAATTATCGAATGCTAAAATATGTCGATTCGATTCCACATGCAGACAAAAGTCATATTCGACAGATTTATTTCACACGACAACCCGCGACAACCCGCGACAACCTGCACCATGGCAGTAGCTTCCCGCACGCCTACATACCAACACATTAACGTACACAGGTGACGTTGTTCCCGGCCATGCCATAAAAGCGTGTAGGGAAATGAAGGTGCTGAGCCACTCATTCTTAAAATCCGTAAGAGATAAATCTCATCCCCCTCGTGGAAATCGAACCACGATTCCTTGGTTATCGAGCCCCTAGCCTAGTCACTATACTAACTACACTATTCCACATGACATAGAAAATACTGTACTTTATAATAAATAGTTGTCCAAAACTGGATATTATAGAAGGTTGTTAAGTATGATTGGTTTGTGAATGCCCTATATGGCGTCGGTGCGAAAAGATATACACATATAAACGACAGAGCGAGAAATAATAACATTGGAAACATTCAAATGTTTATCACCCTTCGGCCTTGATATGTTAATCGATATCTGGAGCCGTATTTATGAAGATGACTGTGAATTATCCACGCACAGATGTGGTTTCGAACCCGCAGCCCAACACCATGCCTCACTCAGACTGCCCTGTCATTGGGATAAACTCTACAGTAGACACGAAGAGAAATTATAATGATCATCATCATTATCTTCATTATCATCATCTTGTCTTCAGTAGTTTAGTGTCCCAAAGCATGCAAGACGGCCCCCACAGTTCGACCGCAACGACTCAGTTCACAGCATCGCATGCTCTTTTAATGCTGTGTTTCAATCTCATGTTCCTCTTTTGTGTAACGATTTTTCCCCTTTACTAATTCCTTATGTCACGGACGAGAGGAAAGCATTCCTGCTTTGTATTCTGGAGGTCCAGGCTTCAAATATTGGACCGAATACCGGCTCTCCTCAGGTGTCTTATTCTTTACTTCACTACCTGCAGGCAATCACCAGGACATTTCACCATATCAGGCTACAACAGCTGCCTTCTATAGCCCTTCCAATTCAATGTTTATTAACCATCTTACAGTCGAGCTTTATAATCTGGATTATTGAATAAATCCATGGAGCAGAGTCCTTCTTGAGAACCTAACAGATCCAAGCTAGACAAGAAATTCCCCGCATTTTACGGAATCCGGAGTTTCATGACCCCATTCACAAAAAGCCACTACCTGTCCCTATCCTAAGCCAGATCAATCCAGACAATGCCCCCAATCCAACTTCTTAAAGATCCATTTTAATATTATGCTCCCATCAATACCTAGATCTTCCAAGTGGCCTCTTTCTCTCAGGTTTCCCCACCAAAGCCCTGTATGCACCTTTCCTCTCCCACACATGTGCTACATGCCCCGCCAATCTCATTAGTCTTGATTTGATCAGCCGAATAATATTTGGTGAGGAGTACAGATCATTAAGTTCCTAGTCATGCAGTATCTGTGTTACCGAGAGCGCCATTAAATAAACCAAAAATAAACAAAAAGCATTTATTTCATTTAGGCCTATTTATTCATAAATTTCTCCTCAATAATCTCTCTCCCTGAAAGTGGGAACGTCCTAATACTATGGCTATTTACGTACATCTCTCACTGCGGATAAAATTATGCTGTATCAACTGGAAGGCCAAATATAATAATAGCCATATTTAACTTCATTTTTGTTTCCTATGGCTTGACAGCCCCTTGGGGGCCTAGGCCGTCTCATTTTTCGACGCTTCACGATCACACTTTTAGACACACCACACTCGGTAGGACTCCTCTGGACGAGTGACCAGCCTGTTGCAGAGACCTCTACCTGACAACACACAACACTCACAACAGACAGACATCCATGCCCCCGGCGGGATTCGAACCCACAATCCCAGTAAGCGAGCGGCCGCAGACACACGCCTTAGACCGCGCGGCCACTGGGATCGGCTTAACCTCAAATACCTACCAATATAATGAATGATATAATATGTTTCGTGGAAGGTAATAAGATCTGATTTGATTATCATGTAAAGTATTGAGCATACGTATATATATATATATAATATATATATATATATATATACAGGCAAAATAAAGTTGAGCTTACATAAAAATTTTAGGTTGTCAGAGCAAAGAAGATTTATGTTTTGCTTTTCTGTTTACGTCGCCGTGCAACGTCGAGGATAATTACCAACGTTTTGGAGGAAAACACTGGTCAAATGTTTAATACACGAGGAACCGAAATGTTGGTACCCACCTACCAAACTGCACGGTGTCATATGGCACAAAAGAATGGCGTGTAAGTTTAATGTAATCCTGCACGTTTTCGCAGAAGAAACGTAAAGACTTGCTATAAGACTTTGCATCTTCAGTATACAACCTGAAGATGGAGGCAAATTTTTTACGAAGCGTTCGTGTTTATCTACCAAACTACACGGTATCACAGCCCACAAGACAGTAACCCCAGTTTACATACCTTACAGAAGATGCATAAAATGTATTTCTGATGTAGAACTATACAGGGGTCTGACCAATATCTATGACTTATTGAAGTCACCTTCTGTCTTCGGACTTTTCCCATCATCTAGCTTGCAATGTATTACTAAGTTTCGGAAACCGCCTCTACTTCCGTCTTCAGGTAAAGAAAAGCACCTAACTTCGTGTGTCCCCTAGAAAAAGCTTAGAAAGAGCCCAGTGAAAATAGCTCTTTCTTAGGGCTCCACCAGATTAGGTGCTTTCCTTTACCTGAAGACGGAAGCAGATCCGGCTTCCGAAACGTAGCACTACATTGAAAGATACGTTGAAAAAATGTCCAAAAAGAGATCATTTCAATATTTCTGACGAATATAACACTGAAATACACAGCAACAAATGTTGTTTTTTGTATTAACTTCTTCATTTGGTGCGTGTAATTTAGACTTACTTACTTACAATTTCTGTAATTAGCACAGCTCTCAGTAATCAAGTTTAGTAGCGTCTGGTACAGGAAGGAAGCAAATGTGGCCTATCTGAATCACTGTCCAGGTATTTGACGGGAGACAACGAAGAAAACTGCGTAACTTAAAACATCTGCGAAGAGCGTAAAACTGAGAAAGCAGGTCTCCGGGCAAAGGCTTTGACCCGGGGCTTACAGCAACAGACGCCTCTTGTATGCGACAGTGGAAGATGCCACCATTCAAATTTATATTATTCGTACTCGGAAACGATCTGAATAAACAGAAAAACGTTTGAAATATTCACGACACAATTCACAATTGCGTGCCATAACGATACTGTACCTATCATGTCCCCTATTTATTCTCCATTAGGGAAAAAATAATTAATGTGATTAAAAGCATACACAATAAACATTTTATAAGGCCATTTGCTGCTGTTCTAACAATTTTCGTTTTTATTCTCCCCCCCCCCCCCCTTCGATATTGGCGATCTATAAATGCTTATAAGCACACTAGTCTTCCTCACTCACGTGACCGCAGCCACGTGAATATTGACATGCCGTCATAGTGACGTCAGAGATGTCGGTGGCGCCGCGGGTCTGCTGCGTGACACGGGGGAATGAGAGAGAGAGTATCAATTATATACAGCGGCAAGGAAGGAGCGGGCTCGCGTATACCGACTGACCCTACTGGTGTTAATTTTACACGTAAGGCAGTTCACGAGGTGGGAGGTCAATCACGTACTGTAAGGCCACAAAATCTGGCTGCTACCCGATGTTCCACACACAACTGCACAATAATACATTAATTTCATTCTTTAACCTCCTGCAGTACCCCAATTATGTATTGTAAGAAAGAAACTAAGCCATTAGAGGACTGTCCTTCGTCTAATTAACACAGCAAACTTTAGTACTCACCTCACAGAAAACAAAGTCCGACTCCATTAGAAAGACTAAGCCGGTTAACGATGTATAACACTAACTAACTAACTCTACGGAGCAGAGTCCTTCTTCAGAAGCTAACAGGTCGTCAGCTGGTCAAGAAATTCCCCGCGTTTTATGGAACCCGAAGGTTCATTACCGCACTCACAACAGCCCGCCATCTGTCCCTATCCTGAGCCACATCAATCCAGTCCATGCCCCCCCAACCCACTTCTTGAAGATCCATTTTAATATTATCCTCCCATCTACGTCTGGGTCTTCCAAGTGGTCTCCTTCCCTCAGGTCTCCCCACCAAAATCCTGTATGCACCTCTCCCCTCACCCATACGTGCTACATGCCCCGCCCACCTCATTCTTCTTGATTTGATCACCCGCATAATAGTTAACGATGTATAGGGAAATAATCTGTCTTTATTGTTGGAACGGTTCGGAACAGTTAAACACAAACTGTGAACAAAAATAAAAGTTGCTTAATATCGAAAGGGATGGTACATATATTTACCACAGGGATTTAAACGATTAACACCATAAAACCCTAAGCTCACGCAAATAATATTTAAAAGTTTAATCCATATCTTACAGAGAATATAGTCCGTCTCCTTTGCAATAACCAATCTATTGAAGCTGTCTGTTAATCATCCCTGATTATTCTGATTATCATAAAAGCATATAAATCCTCTTTGGGCAACATACAGATTTTATGAATGTCAAAGCACGCGGTACGTACAGTTACCACAGTGCTTTACATTGTTAATGACTAATTACATAAAGCAATGTCCTTATTGATAATAATCTAACGCTCACTCAGATGTTGAAGGAGTATCCAGCCTCCTATCAATCTAGAAGTATCCAGCTTCCTATCAATCTAGAAGTATTCAGCCTCCTATCAATCTAGAAGTATCCAGCCTCCTATCAATCTAGAAGTATTCAGCCTCCTATCAATCTAGAAGTATCCAGCCTCCTATCAATCTAGAAGTATCCAGCCTCCTATCAATCTAGAAGTACCCAGCCTCCTATCAATTTAGAAGTATCCAGCCTCCTATCAATCTAGAAGTATCCAGCCTCCTATCAATCTAGAAGTATCCAGCCTCCTATCAATCTAGAAGTATCCAGCCTCCTATCAATCTAGAAGTATCCGGCCTCCTATCAATCTAGAAGTATCCAGCCTCCTATCAATCTAGAAGTATTCAGCCTCCTATCAATCTAGAAGTATCCAGCCTCCTATCAATCTAGAAGTATTCAGCCTCCTATCAATCTAGAAGTATCCAGCCTCCTATCAATCTAGAAGTATCCAGCCTCCTATCAATCTAGAAGTATCCGGCCTCCTATCAATCTAGAAGTATCCAGCCTTCTGTCAATCTAGAAGTATCCAGCCTCCTATCAATCTAGAAGTACCCAGCCTCCTATCAATCTAGAAGTATCCAGCCTCCTTTTAATCTAGAAGTATCCAGTCTCCTATCAATCTAGAAGTATCCAGCCTCCTATCAATCTAGAAGTATCCAGTCTCCTATCAATCTAGAAGTATCCAGCCTCGTATCAATCTA
This sequence comes from Reticulitermes speratus, assembly GCA_021186555.1. Lineage (NCBI taxonomy): Eukaryota > Metazoa > Arthropoda > Insecta > Blattodea > Rhinotermitidae > Reticulitermes > Reticulitermes speratus. The sequence continues at coordinate 4,555,704 of JAJKFL010000330.1, forward strand.
GATGTTTCATTATTACAAACTGGTTCATAATCACCGCCTACTGAAATTGCAATAATTATAAAATAAGTAAAATAAAACGTGTACCTAGATGTTCATTTTATAATTATGTAAATTATTATTTTCGTACGACTCGACCACTTAACCCTATTCAGAGCCAGATTAATCTAATCAACGATGTCCCATTTATTTCTTTGACACGCTTTCAATCTACCCATATATATTCGTCTTCAAAGTAGCAACTCCATTTTAGGAATTCCGGCTAAAATATTGTATCTTACATTTGTCACATCATCTATACGGTATATGCTATAATAGCACCAGTCTCATCCTCACGGTAATCATACTTGGTGATAAGTATAAATTATGAAGCACCTCATTATAGAATTTTCACCATCCTCCTGTAAATTCCTTCCCCTTAGATTCAAATAATTTCTTCGGCAACCCTCTTCTTGAACACCCTCAAATTATTTATCCCTTGGGGGTAACAGATCAAGTTTCAGTCCCACATAGCATTAAAATTAATTGAAAGTTTTAACTGCCCCTTCCATACTACAGTAATTATGTCAAAAATAAAATTCACAGTAACTGAACTTAAATTTTTGTTCACCGTGATGAATGTTATCTATCACAGTAATTGATTACTGAATTATTACGTTCATGTAAATCTGTCTTCACCTTGGTGTTACGATAGTTGTAAGCAGATGATGGATGTTAAGTATATGTCAACCTTTGACCCCCTGATGATGGCTTGGTAAAGCTGAAACATATGTAGGGGCATTTGACTATACTTGTGGAAACACAGTGCATTTGTTGGTTTTTTAATTTGTGATTTGATATCAGAATGCACGGTGACTATAATGTGAAATTTAGTAACGCCCTACAGGCAAAATCTGTTTATAACTATCGTAATACCAAGAAGAAACTACATAAAACTATTGCATCCATTTGGTTCAACAAAATCTGTCTTCACATTTAGATACACAGACAAATGCCTAAGTTATTCAATGCGTTATTTGTTTCGATTATTAGTTTGGTGCAGAATGAGAATATTTGTACGGATTTTTTTTAAAAAATATGACGCTAATTAATATGCACGGTATGAATAACATAAAATATGATGTTAGTGTGGACGAAAATGGTTTTGATTAGAATAGGCTACAAATGTGAGACGCTCTGCACTTTGCATTGAAAATTCTAGTAGTTTAACGGGCTAGAAATTCAGTTAACTGAGCGATTCTGAAAGATGAAATCTACTCAATGGCTTTAATGGATTTCCAATCAGTATTTTTCTTTATGTAATTATTTAAGTTTCCTTAAATCTTCAATTAAAGAATTTCCTTAAGAACGGTCTGGAATCTCCAGCGGTGTACGTCAAGTGTAGATACACCACAAATACCACTTGTTTCAAATGTATGTCGCTCGAGATGTGAAAAAGGAGAAACTTATTTTCAACAAAAATAAATTAGAGAAAAAGCGGAAGAATTCATCTTAAGGAACGACATTGCATTTCTGAGATGCGGCGAAGAAATAGGAGGAGAGAGCAATACGACTGTGTGAGAATTATTTGTGTTCCGTAAAAATTACTTCACTGATCAAATATTAGCTATAGGCCACGATGAATTCACCCACCAACAGATTCAACATCTTATTTGAAGCAACGTATACTTGTCACGCAACATAGTACGGTAGCTCTTAACTTGATTTCGTTTTAGAGATTCTACGACATGTACTGGTTCCTCAATGATCTGCTACAGGAGATAAATTTCAATTTATGTGAATTGTTCAGTTTACAGCAGCCAAATGTATGTGGTACAGTAAATTTAATACAGAATGAACACAACAACGTTACTGAGTTTCAAGTTTTCTACTGCGGAATTAATACTCAACGTTAAAACACATGACATTTGTTCAGTGTTCTTGCCAATGCATAAGACAGGCGTTAAAGCGGTAGACAAGTACAGCTGCCGAGTACCTGGGTGTGAGTCGAATCCCCATTCTCAATAACTAACTTACTAACTAACTAACTCCATGGACCAGAGTCCTTCTTGAGAAGCTAACAGGTCGTCAGCTAGTCAAGAAATTCCCCGCGTTTTATGGAACCAGAAGGTTCATTACCGCACTCACAAGAGCCGCGGTCCGAGGCTTTGTGTAGTGTTTCGTAACATGGTAATTTTTTACTGTGAGGAGTTGTTAGCACCTCGCCCAACCCCCAAGCTGGAGGGCCACCCCTTATCGGCTGTCCGCGACTGCTTATTCAATGTATCCGCAGCTACCCCCATATCTGGAGGCCGTTCCTCCATCCGCAATCCGAGGACGCGCCATGCCGTGGTGACAGGGACCCACTTATCATGGTGACAGGGACCCACTTATTATGGTGACAGAGACCCACTTATCATGGTGACAGGGACCCACTTATCATGGTGACAGGGACCCACTTATCATGGTGACAGGGACCCACTTATCATGGTGACAGGGACCCACTTATCATGGTGACAGGGTCCACTTATTATGGTGACAGGGACCCACTTATTATGGTGGCAGGGACCCACTTATCATGGTGACAGGGGTCCACTTATTATGGTGACAGAGACCCACTTATCATGGTGACAGGGGTCCACTTATTATTGTGACAGGGACCCACTTATCATGGTGACAGGGGTCCACTTATTATTGTGACAGGGACCCACTTATCACGGTCCCCAATGTCAATATTTCATATAATTAAAAGTTACATTCTTAATTTTCATGATTATTCCAGCACGTTTCTGCTAATAAATGTAAAGGTAAAGTTGTCCTTTTATGCACGCCACGAAGGCGTATTGTGAAATACAGTTACAGCTCCACACAGTCTTAAACTTTGACACTAAACGGAGGTGAGAAGTCAGCTTCAGGCTCCGGTATATTTACTCCCGGAGAGATCACATGGTAACCGTTTTGTAGGAGGATAGATGGTCATAGATTTCTTACCCCTGCTGGGAATCAAACAATGATTCCAAGGCCGTCATTTCCTTAGATTCGTCATTATAACGACTATACTATCCTAAGAACTTTGGTATCGAGAAGAAGAAAAACAACCCTATCCCGGGGTGAAGTATGCGTTCTACTGTTTGTATAGAATACAAGAAAGCCTGGGGTTTAGACTACTTGTATCACTTGTTTGTTTTAGAAGTTGCCGAACGAGATAGGCGTTCGAAATTACACGGCACGCATGAACAAGAAACACACACAGACGTAACACACACACATATATATATATATATACAACCATGACAAATACTGACACACACATCCATTTACAATCACAGCCACACAACACCCACTGATATACAAACATACACACATACTCTAACAGGCACACACTAAGTTATACATAAAGAGATAATCAAGAAAGCTCATTGGTATTAGAAGAGTTTATCTACTGCCTAGCGACACAAATAGTGTATATGTTACAGTTAGAACCCGACATCCGTTAAAACCCCAAGTCACTAGGTAAAACTAGTTCCAACAAAGCCCTGTCGTCGATACTATTAAGTAGTTACTTCTATAATTGACTGTGTACTGTTAGTAAAATCTAGTAATAGCCGATAGGTTAGGTTACGTTACGTTACGTTACATTACGTTAGTTTGCTTTAGGTTACGTTAGGTTAGGCTAGGTTAGGTTAGGTTAGGTTAGGTTACGTTAGGTTAGGCTAGGTTAGGTTAGGTTAGGTTAGGTTAGGTTAGGTTAGGTTAGGTTAGGTTAGGTTAGGTTAGGTTAGGTTAGGTTAGGTTAGGTTAGGTTAGGTTAGGTTAGGTTAGGTTAGGTTACGTTAGGTTAGGTTACGTTAGGTTAGGTTAGGTTACGTTAAGTTACGTTACGTTACGTTACGTTACGTTATGTTACGTAGGTTACGTTAGGTTAGGTTGGGCTAGGTTACGTTACGTTACGTTACGTTACGTTAGGTTAGGTTAGGTTACTTTAGGTTCAGGTTAGGTTAGGTTAAATTGCGTTACGTTACGTTACGTTAGGCTTCGTTCGAGCTAGTTGTACCTAGTAAGATCGTGTTTTAACGGATTTCGGGTTCTCACTGTAACATATATACTAAACTATTTATTGGCAATGCCCTAACTGCATGGACATGGACGGAGTGTTACGCCAATCAGCAAACGATAAAGTATCATAAGTAAAGCTAGCTAAGTGAAGCTATCCCTATACAAGCCTGGACAGGCTCTTAGGGCTCCAGGAGGTTGAGGTTCCCAGAATTTCTACACACTCGGCACGTTAAAATGGTAAGGTTGTCAACCCCACGCACCGGCCGCCTTTACACCCCAGGGGATACCCCCTGGTACTCATTTCTGTTAGAGGCCGAGTCGATCCCAGGACCATAGTGCGACCGGAAGGATTAAGTCAGTGAAAAATCCCAATAACTACATCGGGGATCGAACCTGCTGGCTTCCGGCTTGTAGCGCAGCGCTTCAACCAACTGCGCCACCGCGTGCCCCAAAGTGTCAGAGACTAAGCATTAATCAGCATAATTAGCAGGGAACGTCCCATTTAGATCCCAGACTTGTGACTCTAAGGTTATTCTAACTGAATGTACTCTAATACCATTCAATAGAAATGTGTCGCTAAGAGACGTTAGTTCCGAAGGCAAACCCGTCTCACCAACACAGCGGCTTGTTACAACGGCCAAACTGGCAGTTCTGGCATAACTGTCGTTCGGACAGTTATTTTCTATGTTACCGGAAGTGAAATTTTCGCTGCTCGACAACTGCAAGTGGCCATAACTTGTCGTGTGGAGTTGCAAATGTGACCAAACGCCAGAACCATCTCTCGAAGTCGGGGTCAGTGTACGTTAAAACTGCGAGGTATATTCGCGAGGCAGCATGGCCGATAAGATTCAAATATGCTGAACCGCCGATTGGCTGACCATCAGGAAATCAGGCAGTTAGACAAACCAATAAGAATTCTAAATTTGATATGAAATTTTAGCCGAAGGAAAATTGGCGGGGGAAGGACATAATGTAGTTTTCTATAGTGAGGGCTCTTAATTTTGGGGCAGGACGAGGCACACGTGTTTGTTTGTGGTGTTTCACCTTTCTCAAACTTAGAAACGTACATATTATCATCTTAACATTTGGTTAATATTTTGCATTCTCCATGTATTAAGTCATTCTTTATTAAAATTCAACTAAATATACTTACTAGGTTATATACGATTTTTTTATTTTTGCATTACAGTACCTCCTACATATTTCGGCTACAGTCGAGACATCATTATGGAGAGAAACACAAGGGTACATATCCATATATATATTTCATTCATTCTGCAGTCCGTCTTACGACAGGTCCATAGCCTCTTCCAAAGCGAGATCTCCACAGGGTGCGATCTAGTGCTTCCTTTTTCAATTTCCAGCAACTTCCCTTTTCCTTAAGGTCATCCAATAGCTGCTTACGCCTTCTGCCTCATCTTCCCGTCATTTCTATCCTTCCTTCTAACTTTCCTTCAATGACGTGTTTTAGAAGGCAATTTCTACGCAAGATGTGACCAATCCAGTTAGCCTTCCTTCTTTTTATTGTATGTAAGATATTCCTCTCCTCCTTGACTCTGTGTAATACTTCTTCATTTCTCACACGATATATGAGTAAAAAATTACATTGTAGAGCTCCACATATTCATCTCTTTGTCTACAACAGGGCTACCAACATGCGGCCGCCAAGGGGAATATTTAGGGCCCTTGGTCACGTGAATAGTTTCAATAATACAAGTCAAAAAACATAACAAAATAGGTCTATATAATATATCCTCCTCGTCACTGCTGCACTCCCCTATTAGCTCGTCCCTCTTAGGCCCAAATATCTTCCTCAGCACCCAATTCTCGAACACCCTCAGCCTGTGTTCCTCAATGTGACAGATTAAACTTCACATCCATACAAAACAACAGGCAAAGTTAGAGTTCTGTGTATTTTAATCGACGCAATACAACAAGTACATATGGTCTAGCTACTTTGCGCGCGAACTCATGTGTTCTAGGAATCAAGTGTGGTAATTCAAAAGGAATAGTTAGGACAGTTCGTTTTTACCGAGTACCTTACCGCACCTAGACGCGTGATTTATGAACGCCAACCCAAAAATCTCTCAGTAAAGCTCAGCTTTACCTCTATACCAGCTAGCCGGATCTTCCATTTGACACCCTTTGAAATTCCACCACATATCACTCGCTGTAACATTAATTAATATAGAAATTCCTAGTGTCACCCGTCATTACACACGTAGATATCGCTAAGGAGAAGGGTGGTACTTAGGGAGGGGTTGGAACAAGCAGGAAGAGCTCACAGTACAACATCGAGACTTTTCGTAAGGCAGTGCTGGGAGTAATGCTGTGTGGTCATAACTAATACGATTATGTCTATAAACTTATTATCAAAATACTTATTCTTCAACATAATTAAATGATACTTATGCCAAAAAATTTTAATTTATAAAAAAATTAGTTGCTGAAAAATACGATAAACTGTAAGTTACTTTCGAATAAATCTGCCACTTTTCTCTTGCAATAGTCTAATATATCTATGATTTTCTTTTCATCAAGAAATGATCAAGCAGTCTTGGATTGCTTGACCCCTGAAGATGGGAGCGATAGGTTGTCATGAAACGTCGTTAACTAACTACCTAACAACGTTGCGTAACAACCCACAAGAGAGAAGTTTTCATCTTATAAATCAGAAAATCATTGATTATTTTAGTTGTGATTTGTCACTGTTTCTACAAATTGTCTGAACTTTCAAACGAACTGCAAGATATGCCAGATGTAATTTATGAAGTCTGTCTGTCTAATCAGTCACGGAAAGTGCACTCATTGAAAAAGTTCATTGTCCTCTCCATGACAGGTACCACTTGCTTCGTAATTAGAAAGTAACATATTGGAATAACAAATACCTCCAGTGTGTTTTCTGATTGCCTCACATTTTCAATATAAGATGCCTTGATATGTCACAATTACGTAACATAATATTCAATATAAGTTGCCTTGATATGTCACAATTACGTAACATAATATTCAATATAAGTTGCCTTGATATGTCACAATTACGTAACATAATATTCAATATAAGTTGCCTTGATATGTCACAATTACGTAACATAATATTCAATATAAGTTGCCTTGATATGTCACAATTACGTAACATAATATTCAATATAAGTTGCCTTGATATGTCACAATTACGTAACATAATATTCAATATAAGTTGCCTTGATATGTCACAATTACGTAACATAATATTCAATATAAGTTGCCTTGATATGTCACAATTACGTAACATAATATTCAATATAAGTTGCCTTGATATGTCACAATTACGTAACATAATATTCAATATAAGTGGCCTTGATATGTCACAATTACGTAACATAATATTCAATATAAGTTGCCTTGATATGTCACAATTACGTAACATAATATTCAATATAAGTTGCCTTGATATGTCACGATTACGTAACATAATATTCAATATAAGTGGCCTTGATATGTCCACAATTACGTAACATAACATTCAATATAAGTTGCCTTGATATGTCACAATTACGTAACATAATATTTAATATAAGTTGCCTTGATATGTCACAATTAAGTAACATAATATTCAATATAAGTTGCCTTGATATGTCACAATTACGTAACATAATATTCAATATAAGTGGCCTTGATATGTCACAATTACGTAACATAATATTCAATATAAGTTGCCTTGATATGTCACAATTACGTAACATAATATTCAATATAAGTGGCCTTGATATGTCACAATTACGTAACACAATATTCAATATAAGTTGCCTTGATATGTCACAATTACGTAACATAATATTCAGTATAAGTTGCCTTGATATGTCACAATTACGTAACATAATATTCAATATAAGTTGCCTTGATATGTCACAATTACGTAACATAATATTCAATATAAGTTGCCTTGATATGTCACAATTACGTAACATAATATTCAATATAAGTTGCCTTGATATGTCACAATTACGTAACATAATATTCAATATAAGTGGCCTTGATATGTCACAATTACGTAACATAATATTCAATATAAGTTGCCTTGATATGTCACAATTACGTAACAATATTCAATCTAGTATAGTTTATCTCGTTCGAAGATAAATAAAAATGACAGTTAAAGATTATTGAACTAATATGCAGATGCATGAAGATTCCAGTCTTCTATGATATGACGTAGTGTGCATCGGTACATGTATATAGGTGCGACAGTTTCCGAACACCTTGCATCCTCCATCTTCAGTGTATTCCAAGACAATCCTGACTACTTTGACTATCCTGGACACAGAGGCAGCCAACTCCACCCGAAACATTTGCACCTATATATATATATACCAATCCACTGTGCGTCATATGCCACATGGCTGGAATCTTGAACAACACCGTTGTGAAAACAGCATATATCGCAAGGAAATACTTCTATCACATTAGACATATCCACGTGTCTTAGACATGTACATATCCACGTGTCTTAGACATGTACCTCAAAATCGAGAAACTTAATTTCGAAAAGAACATATACATATATGTAGGCTCTTGTATGTAAAAATGGAGAATTCGTCAACTCATAACAAAATACACTATATTGTTCCCAGATATTTTATATTACAATATCACGTTGAACACTGCTACATGTTTCGATCCCTTATGGGATCATCATCAGGGAATCACACTAAAGTAACACTTCACAAAACCGAACTAGCAATCCATGTACACAATAAAAAGATGTAAAAAAGTCAACCAGTTAAAATGTAGGAGTTTGTTGTATAATTGGTCCTGGTAATTCTTTGTTGTGTTGAATACCGTGAACTGCAACCAAGACCTGGAGGAACGTAGTCGTATAAGAGTGTTCTGTCTTGTCCTCACAGCAGTAGCTCGTATGTTTAGAGTGAAATCAGCAGTATGCTTTACATATAAGGGTCCATCCACACTAAGCAAACGGTAGGTAGTGGCTCTCCTAACACTGCCAGTCGAAATAAGCCAACAGCCGTTGTCTTCAGCTGGCTTGTTCTCCGAACCAGGAAAGCTCCCACGAGTGTCGCCTGGTCCTTCAGCATGTCTTTTGATATCTCGCACGTACCGACTCATACCATAACCTCTGCAGACTCGTGACCGTGGCAGGACTCCACTAGAATGTCACAGAAGTTGACGCAAGCATTCGAGGAACGACTGGCATTGCTCGTACGATATCGCGTGGCAGGTAGAGAGTCACTGTCTTGTCGTCCGCACTGGCCACTGGCAATGCCAGCAGCTAAGTCTGGTTGGACCCTAATACTCGTACACAACACAGAGTGTTTAGCTCCGTATCGTAGGTCAGCAAGCGGGAAGATTCGACGTTCGGGAAGGCGGAGGAATACTGCGTATTGTCACGCATCGCACTAAAGGACAAAATGAGTACGGTCCTGTTTGTAATGCCGGGTCGTGAGGGCACGTTCTACACGTCTCGATTGCTACACCAAGATCTTATATATATATATATATATATATATATATATATATGTGTGTGTGTGTGTGTGTGTGTGTGTAACTATAATTTTGTCTGTTGTTTTGTACGGGTGTGCAACTTGGTCTGTCACATCACAAATTAAAAAACCAATAAATGCACTGTATTTCCACATGCATAGTCCAATGTCCCTACATATGTTTCAGCTTTACCAAGCCATCATCAGCGGTTCCAAGGTTTAATTATACTTAACATCCATTATTTTAGTCCAATGACATACACATAAACTAAGTTTAAACTTAATATTATTCATTCCGTACATTTTATCTCTATACAGTGATACCTCGGCTAACGAGTGACCCTGCTAACGAATTTTTCGGGTAAAGAAGATTTTTTTCGCTGTTTTTCGGACTCGGCTAACGAATATGGATTCGGTTAACGAATGTTTTAGTGGATGCTCGCGCTAACATAAAGCAGCAAACATGAACGGTCGGGCCATTCCAGGAGCTTATCTTTTCCGTCTGTATGTGTGTGACAAAGAGATGAGCTGACAACATCACATAGGGGAGACCCACCAACCCGACTGGGTTGTTTATATAGTGGGCAGCATCCAGAACGAATTAAACGATTTTCTATAGAAACCTACGGGAAATCACATTTCGGCTAACGAAGATTTTGGCTAACGAAGATTTCGGCTAACGAATGTGATTCCGGAACGAATTATCTTCGTTAGCCGAGGTATCACTGTATTTATAGTCCGACAAATGTACAATTTAATCACATTAACTGTGTAACACTGTCCTACATGTTTCGAACCCTTATTTCGGGTTCATCCTCAGGGAAAGTAAAAGTGTGTAATTTGAGATGATGAATCCCTGAAGATGAACCCGAATTAAGGGTTCGAAACATGTAGGACAGTGTTACACAGTTAATGTGATTAAATTGTACATTTGTCGGACTATAAATATATATAAACCAAACTTCGTAATCTCTAATAGACTAGAACACATTCAATATCTGTCATTTTAGCATATACCCAAGATTTTATATGCTGCAATAAGAGATATTGAATGTGTTGTAGTCTATTGGTGATTACGAAGTTTGTTTTATGTGTTTTATGTGTGATATATGTATGTTATTGGACGAAAATAATGTATGTTAAGTATATGTCAACCTTTGACCCCCTGATGATGACTTGGTAAAGCTGAAACATATGTAGGGGCATTTGATTGTACTTGTGGAAATACAGTGCATTTGTCGGTTTTTTTAATTTTGTGATTTGATATCAGAATGCACGGAGAATATAATGTGAAATTTGTTCTGTAACATTAAAGAAGAAACATAGGTTGCTGAGGAAGACATTTGGGTCTAATAGGGCCTAGGTAACAGGGAAGTGGAGAAGACTACATAACGAGAAGCTTTATGACATATCATACCAGATATTACTTGCGAGATCAAATCAAAAAGAATGAGATGGGCGGGGCATGTTGCATGTATGGAAAACAGCAGAGGTGCATACATGGTTTTGGTGCGAAGACCTGAGGGAAAGAGATCACTTGAAAGACATAGGCGTAGAGGGTAGGAAAATATTAAACTATATCTTCAAGAAGTGGAGTGGGGGGCATGGACTGTATTTTTATGGCTCAGGATAGGGACAGGTGGTTGGCTCTTGTCTATGCGTTGAAGCACCTACGGATAAAACGCGGGGAATTTCTTGACTAGCTGACGAACTTTCAGCTTCTCAGAAAGGACTATGATCTGTAGAGTTAGTTAGTTAGTTAGTTAGTTAGTTAGTTATGTGTCTATGTGCATGTTCGTAACTTACTAGGTTTCTGTACTAGTAACAATATGCACAGTAGGTATCAATAGCAACCTACGGATCATAAAATTTATATTGTTGTAGCGAAAACTTTCTACAGAAGCAATTTATTATAATTTTTTATATAGTGTATGTGTTTGTGGATCGGCCGCTGAAATTTCAGCTTTTAAATACTTGTCGAAATTCATTTAATTCACACGTGTACAAATTTTTATTTGTTTTTGCTTCTGACGACAATGATCAAAGCAGATATTAATACAAAGGCATTCCAATTTTAACGCGAATTTTATTTTGTCATTTCACTTTGTGAAATCACACGTTAACTGCTACCCGAATTGAGAGGTGTATCAGATTGCTTTCGAATATATACGATTTCCCCCCCCCCCTCCCAATTTTTACGTCCTCACAAATTCTGCATCACACTATCGCTTCACAACAAACTCAACGCAGATCCTCTCCACTCGATCTATACTGCACATACTTCAGTACACAGACCCCATGCTCCAATCATACACATTTCAAAACCAGTCAATACTTCCTTCTCGACAAACACTACACAAATTTAAAGGATGATTACATTTACTACACAAATTTATTACCCCAAAAATAAGTATGGTATAGAATATCAACTTAAAGTTTCAATTGTCTGATCCACAGCCTAGGCTGCCAATCGTTGGATTTGCATTCCGGAGACCCCAGAGTAAATCCCAGGCAGTTCATATGGGTTTGCATAGGTAAAGTGGCATTAGCGCAGGCCTTTCTTCATATACTGAGGTTCTCCTGTGCCAATTACGATTCCAACTAGGTTACAATTTCATCAGTTATCAAGGGTTGATACAATAGGCCCAATAGTAACCACAATATCAAGGCACTAAAGGATTTGGTCTCACCAGATTCCTAAAACTAAACAAGACAGGCAATGTGCAATAACGTAATATTGTGTCGCGTTCGCCAAACCATTGTTGCAGTGGAAACACAACAATGCATTCTGTGTGTTGTTGAGCTACATGTCTGTGTCAACTATATACAAATATTGAGTGTTGCACAACAATGCTTTTATGGCGAATTCATATCACCGACAACAATGCAAATTATACGTATCAGTTTTATAAAGGAAATTATATTCCAAATACTTTGCATTCTTTTCACACGATACATATAAAGACTGCATTGACACAAAGAATGTTCGTTATTGTGGCGTAACATTTGGCTAAACAGATAGTAATGGCAGATAAGTCGATGCGTAGTTTCTCAGTTTTGTTGCCGTAAAACATGTTACGAGATTACACGGAGTTCATCAATTATGAAGCAAAACGTATTAGATATTACGATTGTGTTTCTATAGTCTTGCCTTAGTTATGCGGCACGCAAAGCGCATATGCCGTATTCGTCATCTGTGGTCTGTCTGGCTGTACCATATTTTTCCGCATTATCTCATAAACGGCACGATTTTCGGGGAAAATGTATCGAACATAAAATTTATGTTTCTATTTTCTCTAAAACTTTTGTCTCAAACATTTCTCATTCTAAGAACTGAGCATGGTAATATCATAAATGTACACAGGTATTCACGTGAAGTAGCCATTATTCTTGTCAGGTTTTAATGAAACGTAAATTTTCTCGATAGATTTTCGAAAAATCGTGAAATATCAAATTTCATGAAAATCCATCCAATTGGAGTCGAGTTTTTCCATGCGGATGGACGGACGGACATGAATCTTACAAGTCGTTTTTGGCAATATTGCGAAAGCGCCTAAAAATAGGGAATAAATTTCATAATATCCCTGGGTTTCTCTATTAGACCAACGCGACAAAAAACAGCATAGGAGTTCCAGTCTTTAATATGGACTGCTACAAAAGACTGTCCGTGCTGAGAAATAGTGCTACCAGTTGGAAAGCTGGAAGTTCTCCAAATAATTGGGTTTGGGCGTAAACAGAGCGTTCCCACTTACACATATATGACTTCAAAAATTATGCGTTTAATTCATAGAAATCATACACGAAAACCTGATTTTAAAGATTCGGTTCTTGTGGAATATAAATCTGAGTCACTGAGTGATCGGATGACGACGTTTCGAAGGAACATAACGCCTTCATATTCAAGGGACTAGACATCCGAGAAGATTGCCTAACTTTACTTTCTTTCTTTCCACTTTCCAACATGTTTTATATTCGTTACGTAACTGACATTTATAGAACACCCTGTAGGTCCAATTTCTTCTACGAAGAGATTTTTTTAATCAGTAATCAGACGAAAGAAGATTGAGAATATAGAGCAGAGAGAAGATGACGTGAGGGCCGGGGTAAGTAACGGATAATGGAAACTCGAAGCAATTTCCACTCCGGATCAAATTTAATGAGAGACATCGCGTAGCGGTGCGGGGGGGGGCGCGGGAGTGTTAAGTGATATGACGTGGAGCAGAGGAAGAGGCCAGCACTCGGGTCGCTGCCATTTTAATTGTGGTGATACTGGCTTTATTCTATCATAACAGGCCACATTAAGAACATACAATTTTAATATTATTACTAGTAATAATGTTGGTGGTTAGGAAATCGCTAATTTATTCGTGATATGCTTGTTTCTTGAATGTGAGAATGGTGTTACCTTGCTTTTTGAATTATAGCATTATATTTATTAAGTTTAACTTTAATTTTAATAATAACTTTCTTTTCTTTTTGGATCGCTTGTTTATTGGCTCTGTTACTTGCGTGGGGATATATGATGTCTGTGCAATAATGTGTCTCATGGAGTCTTACTCTGAAAGGGGAATGAAGTTAATTGCCAATTCTGCTTCAAGGGCTAGATTGGGAATCTAATACTTTGGTTTGTAATGCAAATTATATTTCAAACTTTGTTTTTCAGTTCCATTTCTTCATTGGAGAAACTTAAGTCTGTATTATTGATAACACAAAAGAAAAAAATGTTTTATATACGATTTTTTTTAGTACTTTCATAAACAAGTAACTTATGATGGCCGTAAAGGCCGAAACATGTGGTACGTTTTGGCAAATAAATAATTTTATCAACACTTCAGCTGTGATCGACACTCTTTCTTCCCCCTTATCTGTAAATTTCAAATAATCTTTGCTCTTTAAAAGATTAAACGTCTCAGCAATAACAAAGAAATTGGCGTATTTTTCACGCGTGACCAGGCCTTGTTTAATTGGATCTCATCTCAAACTCAATTCTGATCCGAGTATTCGCTGGCATAGATCAAATTCACGTTCCCCCTGGTATAAAGTGGACATCTCCCCTTCTCTCCTTCTCAATCTACTCTTCCTTCCCCTCCTCATTTATCCCATCTCACTTTCCCCTGCTTTGCCGAATTGCTTCAGTATCCATAAAGGAATTCAGTAATCGGAATTTTTCAGTGTGCCAGGAGAAAGAGAGACAGGGTTAAGAGAGGAGAGCCACGTCTACAGACCCTCTGGTCCGGCGTCAAGCTACAAAGTGTCCATTCATGTGAAATTATCTTCAGCAGTGGAGCTGAGTGCCGCAAAATTCTGAGGGGTGGGGGTAGGAAAAACGGAATGTTACTGAACCAATTCAAAAGGAAGAGAAAAGGGGTGGTTTTTTTTTTAAGTGGAAAACGGTCTGCGGAAAGTAGAAACAGACTCTGGCAATTTTGATTTAAAGTGGCCTTTGGCTTTTCAGAGGTTTTTTGAACGTAAATTTGGTATTCTTCACAATACATAACAAAAAACCCGGGACAATTTCATTAATATGGCACTCCACAACTTGTATTCCTCAGAAGTTATTAAAAGGATGACAAAAACAAGAAGAACGGAATCAGGGTGGGTATGTAGCATGCATGGGGGAGAAGCGAAAGAGGCCTACAATAAAAGATTCTAAAGGGAAGAGAGAATTAGAGGGACGCAGCCTATTTGTAGGTAGTACTATTAAAGTCTATGGCCCTGGGGACGACTCAGCCTCTAACAGAAATGAGTACCAGGAATCTTTCCTGGGGGGGTAAAGGCGGCCGGTGCGTAGGGCTGACAACCTTACCATTTTCATGTGCCGATTGTCTAAAAAATTTGGGAGCCTCAACCTCCTGGAACCCTAAGAGCCAGTCAAGGCCTGTAATAGAATTGCTTTACCTTTATTATTAAAGTCTATTGTAAAGGAATTAGACGTAGATTTAACTGACTGAAGACAGATTCAAATGACAGTGGCAATGACATGTGAGATGTGACTAGTCCTATGTTTTAGGCTTCTACAGTAATTACCGAATCGTGTAAAATTGCCACGTCAATAAAGCCAGTGCGAAAAGAAGAACCATTTCCTCCGCTGAAAATCTAACCAGAAACAACACTGAGATAACTCACTATGTAAATGCCATACTCGTAACCACACTTTGCAGCACTCAAAACGGACTGTACGTTGTATTTCTCGTATAATCTGACGTCATATCCCCAAAGCGCCCAAAATCCATAAAGAAAAAATACAGTAACGTTTTCCCGGAAATCTCACCTGCGCATTGGGTAAAACGTCCTGGCTAGCCTATGTTGTCGTCATCTTCATCATCATCATCATCATTATCATCATCATCATCATTATTATCATCATCATCATTATCATCATCATCACGCAGTCTGTCTTACGACAGGTCCATAGCCTCTTCCAAAGCGATTTCTCCACAGAGAGTCATCTTGTGCTTTCTTCTGCAATTTACAATATCTTGTCTTTTCCTGACGGCCATTCAGTAGCCGCTTACGTCTTCTTCCTCGTCTTCCCGTCCCTTTTATATTTCCTCAATAACGTGCTTCAGAAGGCAGTTCCTACGAAAGATGTGACCAATCAGTTAGCCTGCCTTCGTTCCTCTCCTCCATGAGTCTCTGTAATACTTCATTTCTCACACGATCGGTCCAAGTTATCTTCTCCATTCTTCTCCAGCACCACATTACAAAACTTTCCAGGCATTTCTGATATACTTTCCGAAGTGTCCGAGTCTCAGCATCATACAAGCATCCCCCTTGTGCATGTCCGTATTATTGTGACCATATAAAACACAGCGGTTACTATATATACACCAACTTGAACTTCAAAACACCCTGAATTTTGTCAACACAGTGGCTTTACGTGTTTTGTATGATTCTAAGGACAGAATATTGAGTGCGAGGTTTCTTGTGTTATTCATATCGTGCATATTCTTGTAATTAACACATCAACCAAATTATGCACTTAGTAAAATACATGCAGAAGTAAGTATAAAACTGCTACATGTTTCGGCACCGCGGTGCTATCATCAGGCAGTTATTCAGAACAAAGGAGTACCAAGGCCAACAGCATGTAGGTATTGTCTCCTTTTTTGGAATGATTAAAATTCTAAAATTCTAAAATATGCAAAGTTAAAAAGCATAAAACTACAATGCTTGTTAAATTTATGTATTTTAGAATTTAAATATGTTAATATTTTAATCATTCCAACAAAGGCGACAAAATACCTAGATGCTGTTGGCCTAATATTACTTTGACAGAACAACTCCCTGATGATGGCAACCCGGTGCCGAAACATGTAGCAGTTTTATACTTGCTTCTGAATGTATGTTATTAAGTGCATAATTTGGTTGATGTGTTGATTGAGCGCGAGATTTGGGGTTCTCTCAGCGGTGATGTTGAAGATTCAAGTGTTCAGGGATATTACACCGTGCTGATTGGTAAATAACGTGCCTGTTGATATTTACAGATCGACAGGACGTAACATCTCAGAAGACTTGAATCACAGTAAACGGTGATTACGTCATTCGACAGAATCAACAACTTGGTCTTTAAAATAGGCAAGCAGCATGTTTACTATGAGGTAGGAACTATATTCTTTTTCTTATTTATATTAATTTCAGACTTCAAAGGGTTGTAGCCTTGAATACGTGACGAGAGTTCCTTTCGAATTTTCGACAGGCATTACACTGTGACTCCAGTTGGCTATATTGGATTTACTGCAGTGCTCTTCATACGGACAGCCAGTGTTTCATTTCTCATCTTTAACACTTCGCCGTAAATGTCATAAAACGCAGTTATACACTGACAAAATCCCTATATGGACAAAGAAAAAAAACTAGAAAAACTTTAGTAAAGCTCTTTGGGAACTAAAATGAAATATATTTATGTCTCCTTAGAAAACCGGACGTTCGAATTGCACTGTATTGCCATTGAGAAGGGAGCGAATTTCTAGAAGAGGGTGAAAAGATAATGCAATACGAAAGGGGGTTTTTACGGAATCAAAGAGACAATGAAGCCACCCTTCTGAAAATATAACGGCTGCGTATGGGGTAGTACACGTCTTTAGAGCAGTATTACACGATTTTGTAATTTATCACGGAAAGTAAATGTGAAGCAGAATGAGATAGCTCTGATTTTCAGAAGGCAATAACAGTGACTGGGGAAACATGTTAAATAGGGGAAAGGGTGGATTGTGTGAATGAGTGATGATCAGAGAAATCCGTGAGTATGGAATATCATTGTATTTCTAAATATGTTCTGGTGTCGGGGTAAGTTCTTTTCATGAAGGGTGGAAACCTGCATGTTATTTAGACAAGGGCTGTTTAGCAATGTCGAGCTATTCAAATGTAGTATCCAAATTACTGCAAAGAGGTTGCTGTGATCTTGGACACAACACACTCGTAGCTAATTTAATGTGCAAACATTATACAGATTATGGACAATGTTTAACAGCCTGCCCAGTGTACAAATCTGGGGACGAAATAGCCTAGTTTCTCGGCAGGGAAAAGAGATTTTTTCTCTTGTACAAAATGTTCAGGCCGGCTCTAGGATCCATCCATCCTCTTATTTAATAGATAACACGTAATAGATAATAGATAAGAAGTAAACTTGCCGCGAAGTGCTGAGGTTGATAATTAGCGGAACATAAACTCCAGGCACGTATGCCTGCAAAGCATGCACAGTGACAGTTGTCCAAAAAGCAATCGTATTATTTTTATTTCCTGGAGTGAGGTCAAACCACGTCCCTTCGTGCTGCGGACCCGAATTATAGGTAAATATAGAACACAGGCAGAATGGTAAGTGGTGGTAAACAAACCAACTAGTCACAGAAAATCTTTCCGTATTCTCCACTGCAAATCCTTCATGGACTGCTATGAGAATGAAAAACGGCATTTGCGTTTAGAATCAGATGACTAACCGTCTGACAAATTTGACTTTGATACTGAGATATCTAATGAGGATTGTAAAGAATAGAGCAGCATAAGTAAAATTGTAATTAAATTAATTTTCTTAAAATAATCCATTTATTTTTGGTTTCTAAGGTAATGCACGCCGATTCCAGTGGCCGTGCGGTCTAAGGCGTGATCTACGGTCGTTCACTTGCTGGGATTGTGGGTTCGAATCCCACCGGGGGCATGGCTGTCTGTCTGTTGTGTGTTGTGTGTTGTCAGGTAGAGGTCTCTGCGACGGGCTGATCACTCGTCCAGAGGAGTCCTACCGAGTGTGGTGTGTCTAAAGTGTGTGATCGCGAAACCTCGAAAAATGAGGAGGCCTAGGTCCCCTAGGGGGTGTCGAGCCATAGGGTGGGAAAAAAAAGATAATGCACAGTGCGATCTTCAGGGAGCTCCCCAAAAATCGCTCAGCCACAAAGGCAGAGTGGTCAGACGTACGACGGTGAAGAATAGGCGGTAAGCTCTCAGGCGATCGCACACTAACGTGGTAAGCAACTGCAGTGTTTCAAGTAAGCGCAAACAAGCAAGGAAGTGATATGCAGTACAAGTATTTGATACAGACGTCAGACAAACTGGCTGTGGACGAGGTGTGAAATTCTCTTCCAAAATTCGTTCAAAGGAAGGGTGAAGATGTTAAAAAAACTGTCAGAGCTACGTTTCTGACAAACTTTCAACTTTGGTTACCCGCCGAATGAGAAAAACCAATTACACTGTATTATAAAATGTTGTCGAACTGGAAGCCATGCATTTTAAGTAAGAAAAAGCTAGTAAAATGGAGAAAGGAAAATATTAAAGGAATGAAAAAACAAAAGAAAAAATAAGAAAAACTATGTTTTCAGAGTGATGAAGGTTTATATTATTATATTTTGTGTTATGACCCCGTGTAGTGTTATAATAGGTGGTAGCCAATGGTTAGGAGAAATAAAGTGCTTCCATATTCATGACTGATAATTTTAGGCACTTAAGAATTTGGAAGTTTGTTCCTCCGAAACGTCAGAGCTCACTTATTAGACCAGACAAGTGTTATGACATGGAAGTTAAAATACCTAGACAGAAAATATAAAAATAAATCGAATAAATAAGTACACAAAATGCAATAGAACAAAGGAAAGAAAGAGGAAATACAGAGTTACGTAATTGTATTCGAAGTACAATATGTGAAAGTTATACAAACGTGATTAGGCCTATATGTAGTACTGTTCGATCTAATTATTAATGCCGTGCAATGATTATTTTTAGAGCCCAGCTCAGCGAGCTACTTCACACGCGAATAACGTAAAAAATAGGCAGAAAGTTTTGAGTATTCGGTCATACATTAATTTCATTCGCCTCAATTAATATTTCAGATTTTTTTTCAGCATTAGCTACGGGACTCATAATCGTGTTCCTGAATTAGTGAAGCCTCGAGAACTCCATCACTCCTACACCTTATACACCCTGCAGAGAACATAATTTAAAAAAGCCTACACATGTCCAGTTGTGTCAATCTTGCTCTCCATTGTATATTAAAATAACACCGTAGGGAGTCACAATCATTACACATTCACAATGGAAAAAAATATAGTTTCTAATTTTTCCACAAGTTCCGTGATTCTCTGGGTCGCTTAGTTCTTTGTCACGAAATCAAGCACTGTGCATTCGAGTGCCCTTAATGAGTGTGACGTGACTGAGGGAAAAATAAAAGAGCATCTGGCAGTGGTATATTGTTGTGATTAGCGCAAGCTGATTACAGTTAGCTTACACATGACCAAAGCGAAAGAGGAAAGGGAACTGGAAATCTACAATCCGGCCAACGTAAGAATAACAAATTACCTTCGTAACCAGCATAGATCAAAGAGGATAAGATGGTGGGCTATGAAAGCCGCTGTATTACGTAAAACAGGAATACAAAATGGAAATGAGAAGAAGGACAAGAATTTCACAGTAACAGATTTAGACAAAAAATGGAAATTGCATGTTGGACAACGTTCTGTTATGATTGGATATTTGTTACTAAGCACCATCTGTAGGTGTACCATGGAATAAACATGAAAAGAACTGGAAGTAGTCTTCATTTGAATCATTCAGCAGCACCTAATTTAATGTCACACACTTTGCATATTTCGATCCCAGATATACCGGTGTCAGAAACCTGGTTATATCTTGTAGATGGTGATGTATTTTGCAGGCAGATGCAGTAGTCCCTCGGTAATCCGGACCCCGATACTACGGATCCCCGATAATCCGGATATCCGGGTGATCCGATAATCCGAATCCCCGGGTGAGCCGATAATTTTGGGCCAAATATAGCTCAGTAATTCCATTGAATAATAATAATTATGATAATAATAATAATAATAATCGTTAGCACCTTTATACAGGGTATTTACAATTACATACCTGAAAGAAACAATGTTTCTAGCTTATATATTATTGTAGTTATTTTGTGGTTACAATTTATGGTGCATGTAACGTTATTTCGCCTGTTGAATGTTCTGTACTTGTGCATTCGTTTATTATTGTTATTATTATTATTATATACCGTTGGGAACAGTATTTTCGTTTTAAGAATTTTTACTTTAGCACTGAGTAATGACTGTCTGTATATTACCAATATCACGGAAATTCCCCTCGGAGGTCCGGTTTTCCAGGTAATCCGGAACCCTTCCCCACATATAGTCCGGATGACCGAGGGACTATTGTACCAACATTTTAGAAGAATGTGCCGTTTTGATGTGTTCGCATTGAAGTGATTAGGGAAAGGACGCAGCCACGTTAGACAGGCAGGGCATGTTCCTCCGAAGCGCTGGTATTCACTTCGGAACCCAGGCAGTGTCAAACTTAAGAGGATGATTATACGATTATCCAAAAGCTAACAGCCTTCGAGACCTGAAG
This sequence comes from Reticulitermes speratus, assembly GCA_021186555.1. Taxonomy (NCBI): domain Eukaryota; kingdom Metazoa; phylum Arthropoda; class Insecta; order Blattodea; family Rhinotermitidae; genus Reticulitermes; species Reticulitermes speratus. Next base: position 4,577,063 of record JAJKFL010000330.1, read on the forward strand.
AGAATACTTCAGTTGCAAGTTAGGCGGCCTAACAAAAAGACAGATTAAATTAAAAGCACGGAGTATAATCTTCTTCAGTAGATACTGTTGGATTAAACCTGCTAGCAAAGGAATCCCCTGCCTTCTAAAGGACAAAACCTCATTCCCTCTTCAAAAGAGACAGACACTGGACGGCTTGAAACCAGTCTACATCCTCTCAGCCCATTTCGTTACAAATCCTCTTTAATATTATCCTCTTCTTTACGCCTAAGTATCCCAAACGACTGTTCCCTTGAAACTTTTAGATTAAAAATCATTAAGTATTTCTCTCTGCCCACAAGATTCCCGGAGCACGAAAAATGTTGTGGTGGCCAAATCTGGTTTATTTGACCCGCACTTCATTAAGAGGTGCAGAAACGCAACTCATTTCTAGTTTTGAATAAATTGTAACGATTATTACAAAAAGTTTCAAATTACAAGAAATGTTTTACTGTATCAGTTTGAGGAAGGTCATATAAGTCTCAATAACACAAACGGCTATTTGATTGAAATTCGAACAGGGCGTCATCGGAATAAATTAAGTATACCGCACCAGACGACCTGTAAAACTCGTCACCTTCCTCGTTATATAACATGCCTACTCTAAATCGCTGACTCTAAAGACTGTAACTTGGTCGCGCGGTCTAAGACGTCGGTCTACGGCCGCTCGTTCACTGGGATTGTGGGTTCGAATCCCGCCTAGGGCATGGATGTCTGTCTGTTGTGAGTGTTGTGTGTTGTCAGGTAGAGGTCTCTGCGACGAGCTGGTCACTCGTCCAGAGGAGTCCTACCGAGTGTGGTGTGTCTAAAAAGTGTGATCGTGAAGCCTCGAAAAATGAGGCGGCCTAGGCCCCCAAGGGGCTGTCGAGCCATTGAAAAAAAAAGACTATAACTGGTTAACTGTGACATATTAGCGGCATTAACAATGATAAAATAGTACTTATCAAAAAAATTAAAATACACTAAATTACTTCTACTGAATATAAAAATGGGGGTACGCGGTGGCCCAGTTGGTTGAGGTACTGCGCTACAAGCCGGAAGGTCGCAGGTTCAATTCCCAATGGTGTCACTGGCTTAATAATTCCGGCGGCATTATGGCTCTGGGGTCGACTCAGCCCCTAACAGAAATGAGTACCGGGGGTATCTCTTGTGAGGTAAAGGTGACCGGTGCGTAGGGCTGACAACCTTGTCGCCTTCATGTGTCAATTTTCCACAAATTCTTGGAGCCTCAACCTCCTGGAGCCTGTACAGCGATAGCTTTATTATTTAACGTATACGAATATCTAATATTTTTTTCAGAACAATGTACAGTCCGTTGATAAACTTATGGCCTCTAGAGGTTGAAGACCAATAGCCATTACGATTTGTAACTCTCCAGAATGAAGTTCGTAAACTAATATTAATGGGAAAATGACAGCGGTTAAAATATACGTTTGCAATTAGGCAAGAAATTCTTCAGTCCAGTACATTATTTTAGCAGTTGTACAGACAATCCTGGTTAACTAATTAAAATAGCCACTACTAGTACGGTCCGTACGTTATTATTTTGAATTTTATGGCTCGACATCTCCAGTGAGTCTAAGCCTCCTCATTTCCAGGCTTCACGATCACACTTTAGACACTCCACACTCGGTAGGACTCCTCTGGACGAGGGACCAGCTCGACGCAGAGACCTCTACCTCACAACACACGAAACTCATAAGAGACAGACATCCATGCCCCTGGCGTGATTCGAACCCACAATACCAGCAAGTGAACGGCCGTAGACCCACGCCTTAGACCGCAAGGCCACTGGGATCGGCATGGTTCCTACTTAGGGACAGTAATTTAAGGTGCCACTCTTCTCATGGACAGCAAATTGAAGTGTGTTATACGGTTGAATAACCGAAACAAATCCGAATTTTCACATAAGCGTCTTTGTCACCCCATGTTAATGTAGAGACTGCTATAAGGCATTCGTTCAATGAGTAATTGATAAAAAAACACCTGCAATTAGTTGTAATATATGATTATAAAATCCATAGTGGAGATAAAGAGGTACTGCAAGTTGCCGTTTACAGGACATTTCATGATTCAATGACCCCCTTTTCTTTTTCTTCGTCTACTCCTCCTCCTCTTCTTCCTCCTCCTCCTCCTCTTCTACGTAAGGGCATGTCCGAATGAGACCCAGAACCTAACTTAGCATGTCCAAACCATACTTAAATTTTACACCCACGCAAAGGTAAGATACGCCATGTTGGATAGTATAATTGAGGTGTCGGCCGGGCCATGCTTACAGGTGCTGCCCCCTATCATTTGGCATCAATCAACCGTTTCCTCTGCATCACTGCCTCAAGACACTAATTACACGTCAACCCGTCTCTCTCTCTCTCTCTCTCTCTCTTATTTGTTCCCATTTCTCAGTCTATCTCTCTGTATTTCTCAAGGCTTAACACATCTCTTGTCCTTGTCTTCTTAATCTAAGGTTTCTCAATGATTATTTTTCAAAAAGTACCTCGGAAAGGAGTTATAGGCTTCTAATAATTATACTATGATGATATCGCATCTAACAACACACCTAACCCTTCCTGCTAGCAGTTAATTGTACTGTCAAGTTCAAAGGAAAATTGACAGAGAGAAATATATCAAAAATATTTCTCATCTTTCCTCACACCCACTCCAATCCTCGAAACTACGTAACTTCACATTCTTGAAAGTAGCGGTTCTAAATTTGAAAATAATAGCGATGGAAGCCTATTATATTTGTGGGTTTTCATTCTCGTTTAAATGGGAATCGCGTGGTGAATATTTCAGAATTTACAGCTGAAAGATTGGTACATAAGTACCATGATAAGTATAGGTTAGGGTGCTGTAAATTAATGTGCAGCAATATAACAGGCATTTTTAACATAACAAGAGCAAGCATTTTTGGAGGAAAGAAGAAACGGAATTTCTGAATCGTGGCTGTAAATAAAAGAAATATTTTCTACACTATACCGTTTTTTAGCACGTTCGAAACTCAAGGTTGTTAATATGTATTTAGTAGAGTCTGTCCATCCGTCTTTCCGATGCGCTTCTAACAATTGAAGAAAATGGGGACAGAGTACTATAAACACTAAAATTGTGGGATTTTACTGTAACTTGTCGCTATCTGTCTAGAAGGACACAGGAAAATAATGTTGCTGGGATTCAAAAGAGGCACTTTCCGAACACAAGACTACAGTATAACCACTACAAGAATCTAGACTATTATTATTATTATTATTATTATTATTATTATTATTATTATTATAAATCTGTGTTATCGGTATTTTTACGATTATATTTCACACAGTTTGCATGTTCTGTGTAACAGTTATATGACTAGTTAATGAAGGGCTGTAATATACATGAGTGGATAATTCGAAGTCTTATCTGTGGAAACCGTTATAGAGCTGAAATCTGTCCCATTTTATTGTAAAAGTTTCAGAGTGTATTCCACTAGTGTAGTGTAATAAGTTACACAACCCACGGTGTTATGTTATTGTGTCTCCTTTCTGGTCACGTATGTTCAGATGCGGAGCCCCTACGCAATCGCTCCGTCACTATGTCCATCTGTCTGTACGCACAAACATACTGTGGGGAGGAATAAAGCACATATTCACATTACGATTTCCTTGATAGTTGAACAAAATGGACAGACAACACTGGAAAGTTTGAGCTAAGTGTACAAATGTCAGCTTGAGGAACCAAATTCTTCTGACATGCGACATCGTGTATTTTGGCTCTTTCCTTCACGCTTACCTACCAAAACTTTGTACACTTTTATTTTTTCTTTCGTACGTGCCACACGTCTCGCCCACCTCATCAATAAGTTATGATCATTCGAATAACATCTGATGAGGAGAAAAATTCAAGAGGCTCCTCTTTGTGTAATTTTTTCCTAGCCTCCTATTACTTCCCTCTGAGTCCAAAACATCCTCCTCAGCTCCCTATTCCCGAACATGCTCAAACCTATTCTCTTCCCTTAATGTGAGAGACCAAGTTTCACACCCATACAAAATAGGTATAATTATAATTCTGTACATTTTATTCTTCACGTTCTTCCTTGTAGACAACCGAAAAGTAGCAAGGATTTCCCGGATTTCATTTACTCTTATGTAGGAAGGGAAGTTAGAAGGAAGGATAGAAATGACGGGAAGACGAGGAAGAAGGCGTAAGCAGTTATTGGATGACCTTAAGGAAAAGAGAAGATACTGGAAATTGAAAGAGGAAGCACTAGATCGCACTGTGTAGAGAACTCGATTTGGAAGAGGCTACGGACCTGTCGTAAGACAGACTACAGAATGATAATGATGAATGATATGTATATGTTGAAGGCAATTTTAATTTTTAATGTCATTTGCCAAAGCCGGGATAGCTCAGGTGGTATAGCGACTCGTTACGGACTGGACGGTCCGTGTATCGAATCCCGGTGGGGGCGTGATTTTCCGCACCCGTCCAGACCGGCCCTGGGGCCAACCTAGCCTCCTGTATAATGGGTACCGGGTCTCTTTGCCGGAGGTAAGGCGGCCGGGGAGTGGCGTTAAACACCTACCTCCATCTAGCGCCGAGGTTAAAAAAAAAGAGTAGAGCTATATATCTACTCCCTCTCTGTGCCTTCATGGTAGTTATAAGGCGCAATATAGGTCTTTTGACAAATAGCCTAACTTTGCCATTTTTTCAGACTGTAATCAGCTATCTTTGTGTTGTGCGTTTGTCCTACAACGTGTTCCCTACACATAAATATAAACGGGTACTTCAGTTGCATTTCTCAGCATTTACTTCCAGATCAACCTTCTTACTAGCGACTAATAAAGCTGTTGTGTTTCTCTGTAAAGCATTTAGTTCCTATACGCGTTAACAACCACCGAGTCTGCTGCCTGATACAAGTGAAAACATACTAGCAACCGTCAGCGTTAAATAGACTCAAATTTCGTAAAGTTTATCAACGTTTCTGAAGAAGCTGCACTCTCTATTTTGAGAACAGAAGATTTTCTACAAAGGACATGGAGATAATAGGTTCTTCCGAAACGTTAAATTCTGTATTTCTGCAGCATGATGCAAAGAAAGTAAGATAAGATATCAAATATATTAAAATATATATATAAACGTGAATATGTACGTAATATATTGGCTTGGGAAATATATATTTTATTGATCATTTAGAGAGAGAACTTCAGGCATCATTACGCGGATAAATGAAATGAAGCCCGTCAGCTTGTGAAGTGATACACAGACGTTGTATAGTAGTCTAATGAGGACTCATTAGTGAGTAAATAAATGAGCAAGTTGATGAATAAAGAGAGAGAGATATGCTGATGCATCTAGCACATAAGAACATGAAGGTTACAGAACTAATCCTTATTTTTACTTGTATTTGTACTCTGTCAAATTTGGTGCTTGTATATTTCATACAGACGACAATCCACGCCGCAATACAATGTGTATTTATTATCGTGAAGACTTAACAGCACAAGTGCCAATTACAAAGCCAACACAAAAGCACAAATGAAATAAAAAACAGTACAAATACACAAGACAAAACACTAAAGAAACAAAAGAAATATGAAGTAAAACAATATGAAAGAAGTATTGGAGCAGAATGATGATGATGATGATGATGATGATGATGATGATGATGATAATTCAATTCAATTCAATTTTAGTTTATTAATGTGCCGAATCAACAGCCAGGTGACCAATTACAGAAACAGCACCTAATAATAATAATAATAATAATAATAACGTAGTCTTACGACAGGTCCGTAGCCTCTTCCAAAGCGAGCTCTCCCCAGAATGCGATCTAGTGCTTCCTCTTTCAATTTCCAGTATACTCTCTTTTCCTTAAGGTCATCCAGTAGCTGCTTACGTCTTCCTCCTCGTCTTCCCATCACTTTTATCCTTCCCTCTATCTCTCCTTCAATAACGTGCTTTAGAAGGCAGCTCCTAAGCAAGATGTGACCAATCCACTTAGACTTCTCCTTCTTATTGCATGTAATATCTCCTCCGTGTCTCTTTGTAATACTTGTAAAATTTCTCACACCTTCGGTCCAACTGATGATAATGATAATAACAATTAAAAAGCTCCTGTTTAATTAGTTACTATTTTATTTATTATTTATTCAACACGCTGACAGAAACTCGGCCTATTACCCCTATACTGGGGTTCACAAATCTCGGGGGCCAGGTCGCCCGGGGGACTAAATTTTCTACTTGGTGTCTAATATTTATGGATTCTCAGTACGAAACTCGCTTCATGTCGCCTGTCTGGCGCCAAAAGTTTTGAGGTGTCTCTTAGATTTTTGGAAAATATATTGACCCTGCTCTTATATCGGCATAACGAAAATAAAATCTGTAAAATGTAGTGCTCAGCGCCAAATTTGAGAAACTCCCCGGTGATTGGTCAGGAGGTACAAGACCCTTCACTAATAATACTCTTTGTCAGCGCTGAAATAAACCTCTTGAATAAGAAGCATTCAACTATGACGTCGTACGTCTAGAGGTAAATAGAGGTAAGTATATAAAGGTAAAGGTAAAGATGTCCCGTGGCACGCGAAGTGGTGGATGTAGAGTCCCACTCATTCTTAACCTCAGATCGAGGTGGAGGTAAGTAGCAGCTTCACGTTTCGGCCCCTTTACGCACAAGGAAAAGCCCCGGTACCGATTGAATAGGAGGCTAGGTGGGCCCTAAAGACGGTTTGGACGCTTCCGACAAGATAAAATTCTCATGTATTTGCTGATCGAACCACAATTCTTCGGTTGTCCATCCCATATCCAAGTCACTAAATACATGTATGTTTAACAAATCAGCTTTTGTGTGTACAGGAAGGATGTTCCATTTCAATTAACGTACCAGAATCAATCACATGATTCATAAGTTTTGTTATGACTGTACATGTTTCAAAGAGAGAAAAGGGATATATTGAAATAATGTGAATGGCCAGGAGTAAGCTTTGTTGAGTCGTATTATATTACGGAAACATGCACACACACACACACACACACACACACGACTGCCATGGGCTAATCACGAATCAGGACCTTATAAGCACTTAAGCATTTCAAGTGATTGTTATACGTTGGAAATATTATAGAATTTGTGTAGCAACTAAAACCGCAAAACGAATTTATTACTTCGCTGTAACATATCTCTGTATCAAGCGCATTCCTTTACACACAGTCCACATGTGCAGAAAAGTGGATATCTTGACAGATATTATGAAATCTCAAGTAGAATTTTCTGGGCGGCAAGGTAAGCCTGGATTTAAAAAAAAAAAAAATTTCTCCCAGTAAATAAATACAGGAACTGAATTGCTTGAAACTTTAATGTCTAGTGGTTAGCATACGTACCGCAAGGTTTAACACATACTGCACTTTGTGTTCTAACTTCTTTATAAAATATACAACAAATATTTACCTACACAGTATCTACTGACTTGTCTCTAATGCAAGCAGATTTTGTTCGCTTTGATGTACGAACTAAATATTCATATATAAGGTAAATTTATTTTAGTCTTTAAAGAACCCCCCCCCCCCCTGTCATCATGGATAGGGCTTAGGAATCCTAAAGAAAATCTTTACTCTGATTAAATCTGCGATCTTCTGAGGTATTACGCGGCGTCCTGTGGTAATTGTTTACTGACGTTTCGGGACAACGTATCGGTTCCATCCTCACGGATCAAGAGCCACTCGGACTCTTGACCCGTGAAGATGGGACAGATACGTTGTCCCGAAACGTCGGTAAACAATTACCACACGACGCCGCGTAATACCTCAGAAGATCGCAGATTTCATCAACATCGCGACGGAAGACTGAAATCAAGGTTGTATTCAGATATTTAGTTTTTCTCAAAATTTCTGGGAGGGTTGCGGTCCTCCAGCCCTTATAGACGAGCCGCCTCTGATTACAATACTTTCTAGTTGTGATATGAACAGTACTGACTGAAAGGTACTGGTTTATGTTAACGAGCCGCCTCTGATTACAATACTTTCTAGTTTTGATATGAACATTACTGACTGAAAGGTACTGGTTTATGTTAACGAGCCGCCTCTGATTACAATACTTTCTAGTTGTGATATGAACAGTACTGACTGAAAGGTACTGGTTTATGTTAACGAGCCGCCTCTGATTACAATACTTTCTAGTTTTAATAAGAACATTACTGACTAAAAGGTACTGGTTTATGTTAACGAGCCGCCTCTGATTACAATACTTTCTAGTTTTGATATGAACATTACTGACTGAAATGTACTGGTTTATGTTAACGAGCCGCCTCTGATTACAATACTTTCTAGTTTTGATATGAACATTACTGACTGAAAGGTACTGGTTTATGTTAACGAGCCGCCTCTGATTACAATACTTTCTAGTTTTGATATGAACATTACTGACTGAAAGGTACTGGTTTATGTTAACGAGCCGCCTCTGATTACAATACTTTCTAGTTTTGATATGAACATTACTGATTGAAAGGTACTGGCTTATGTTAACGAGCCGCCTCTGATTACAATACTTTCTAGTTTTGATATGAACATTACTGACTGAAAGGTACTGGTTTATGTTAACGAGCCGCCTCTGATTACAATACTTTCTAGTTTTGATATGAACATTACTGACTGAAAGGTTCTGGTGAATGTTAAAAATATTCAGCAACTCACCGCATGAAGCTGTGGCGTTAGATAATCCCAAGCTCTGATAGAAACACAAAGTCGAAATTATTCTCACGGTTCTGAAAAGAAGCACACAACTTTCTGCAGTATACTGACACACAGTCGATCTGAAACTCAAAACTACATGAATGAGAAAATCCACGAAATATTTTAAGCTTTGGAGAAATTTAAATTACTTACACAAATTCAAAACATAATTCACAGAAAACAAATACAGTCTCCATTACAAAGACCAATCCCTTATTGTTGTTTATGGAAATAATACCTGTTTATTTTGAGAATTCCCTTAAATATACCGAGTAGTGGGTGACAAGAAACTTGAAGGCCATAATGTTCTCACTCCTGGTTTTATGACACACATAATGCACATGAATGTAAAGGTAATGAAAGTAAAAGTACAGTATTATATAAAAGTGACATTATTAAAAACATTTCGGTATACAAACGTGAAAAATTCCATGGAGCAACTTCGCTCAATTAAAGAGCAAATGTCCAGCTCCTTAATAAACCCCAAAATAGATTACAGAATTCGTAAAACGCCAACTCACGACTGTATCCTAAATCAAATGAATCCAGTCTACAGCCTTCCCTTTATTTCCTTAAAATCCATTTTAATATCATCCTCTCAGCCATGCCTAGATTTCCGAAGTCGCATATTTATTCAGCATCTCTACAAAAACTTTGCCTGCATTTCTCGTATCCTACATACTACATGCACTTTCCATATTACTCGCTTTGATTTCATTTCCCCAATTATATTCCGTTAATAGCACGCATGATAAAGTTCATTTTTACGTATTTTCCTCCATTCCCCTGTAACTCACACACTTGTCTAAACATTATGCCATTATGCTGTTCTCAAACATTCTAAATCTATGATTTTAATTAGTATGAGAGAAAAATTTTGAGACCATAAAACCCACAGGTGACAAATGTTAGCACTTAAGAAAATAAAGATATAAAATGTTTGCAGAAAAAACCAGAATTATGATAATAGGCAGGGGTAATGAAGAAAGGGGTCATCGAAATAGTAGAAGCTTTACAGAAGCGGTAGGTTTATACAATACTTACTGTGTGACCTATTTAGATATAAGGAAAATTAAAGAGTTGAAAATTAAAAATTAACTTATTATTGAAAACGAAGAAAAATATACCACGTCAGTTCAGGAAAGGAGACACAAACTAATGTAGACAAATCACTAGTTACATGAGGATGTGTAGGTGTGTCTGTCACCGAGGCTTCCTACTGGACAGTTAGGGTACGGAAGCACTGAAAGCCTCTTGCTTAGAGGTTAGCGGGTAGCAGGTGCTAGCGGGAATGCGATTTTAACCAACAACAAGAAACTTCTCCAGGCGCTCGCACTCCTTATAGCTGCCTCCTAGCTTAGATTAGAGTGAGGGTGGTCAGTGCTGCCACCTGTATAAGTTTCTTGTTGCTGGTTACAATCGCATTCCCGCTAGCACCTGCTACCCCGCTAACCTCCAAACAACACGTTTGCACTGCCTCCCTGTCCTCAGATTTCCGCACTATCTTTCGTTACGTTGTCTCCCAGCCATATGAATTACAGCATTAAGTACTGCACGCTACATTATATTACAGCGTCTGTAAACTCTGCATACACGTAGTACAGGTTGCTATCATCCGGGAGGTGACCACGTGCAGTTTTCTAGATTTTTTTTTCCTATGGCTCGACAGCCCTTAGGGGGCCTAGCCCTAGTCATTTTTCAACGCTTCACGATCACACTTTTTGGAATCACCACACTCGGTAGGACTCCTCTGGACGAGTGATCAGCCCGACGCAGAGACCTCTACCTGACAACACACAACACTCACAACAGACAGACATCCATGCCACCGGTGGGATTCGAACCCAAAATCCCAGTAAGCGAGCGGCCGCAGACCCACGCCTTAGACCGCACGGCCACTGGGATCGGCGCAGTTTTCTAGATACGTGTTAATATTTCGAAGTAACGTACTGTTTCCATCTTCAGGCCAGAAGAGCGAAGTTGTGGGGGGGCACCTTCTTCAAGCACACAAAAGAAGAGGGTAAACTCACAGCTGTGAGGACCTCAAATCTTAAACAAACACTCACGGTTAATTTTAAACCTCTAAATAAGCATCCTAAGCGACAACCTCAACAGTCTCGACGCGTGTTTGCTAAGAAATAGTTGCTTTTCAACTCCTCCTCAAATTTTGTGCAAACCTTTTGGCACTGCGAATATCATATAGGGACTTTCACTCGATATATGGACTTTCACTCGATATATGGACTTTCACTCGATATATGGACTTTCACTCGATATATGGACTTTCACTCGATATATGGACTTTCACTCGATATTCGCTCAGAAACTTCCGCGTGAATTGGTAACAAAAATTTTCCGACAAAAATAAATATTTAAACGGTCGATATTCCACGTATTTTAGAAAAATTCCCAGATATCAAAGTACATAAAAATCCGTCCAAAAATTCTTTAATACTTGCAAGCGTACAAAGAGACAGTGGCGGAAGGACAGACAGAAGGGCCCCGCGTGGATGCAAAAGCGCCTATACTCTTAAGATAAATCACCGTTAGGAAGACAGCGGGGATGCTTAGATTTCCTGTTGCATATAGATTAGCAGTTAAAGACAGACGGAAGGATATATTGATAAAATGATGATTTTAAGTAATAAAAACAAACCAGTAGAAAGAAAGACTTTTCAATTCCACTCTTTCCATCAGTAAACATACGGATTACCTTGGAATTGAAGATCTACTACTTAAAAATCCTGATTCTAAAGATAAAACGTTAACCAGTCATTGTTTATTGATATTTTTTTTAAACTTCGTGACATGAGATGTCTTTACAAATTCCATTGAAGATGGGGCAATATTGTCAAAATTACGAAACTTACAAATAAAAATGAAAATTTTATGGTAAGGATAAAAGCCTTGGGGGTAGAATTCCTTCGTCATATTTCAAACTCCAGAAGAGAATCAAGAAACCGCTAGCCAGAATTATGATTCTGAGTTAGTATTAATAGTCATAAGACCAGAGCAAGTCCTAAACTTCTTCTGTCAGTTCCCCACGAAATTTAATTAAAATTTAATAACAATAAAAATCCTATTCTACAAAATCAACATGCAATGCCTATCAGTCTATTCGATGTGGGAAGGGGTAAAACTTTGAATTATTAATTAAATCTTTGTTGAATAGTTTATAAAGCCACAAGAAATGAAAGAAAAAAGAAAGCCGCTGTGGCCAAAAGCCTTATAGACGAGTTCTATAATTTCACAGGCTGCTTGCTGTGTCTCACAAGTGGGACTGCGACTCGGATACTGACAGGATATTTAGTATGAAAAAAATAGCGTCATAATCAGAAGTAATATTAAAATATTCTGGACTATTCAGCATCACGTTTCTGCATATTTGTGCCCTATTAACAATACCTTTGAAAATATCCGAATTATTTGTTACAAGGCCAGATGAAATATTGAGTTTCCCATATGAAAGTGTCCCACCAACCCTTTGTGTGCCGTGAGCCTTTGCAACGAAGTCTTAGAATCCCTGTACTGGAAGCATTTAAAATTTAGTGGACATCACTGTTTTCAAATTCACCCACACAAGACTCTTTGATAAATGGAAAAGCATATTTTAAAGTGAGAACAAAATAAATGTTAAATTTAATTTCCACTAATTAATTATTCTATTTCAACAAATGCACTACACTATTTTAGTGTTTTCTTGTCTCTACATATGTTTCGGCACTCCTTGTGCCATCCTCAGGGGTGTCGTCGAGAGTTCACAGTTTTCAAATCACTTTCACAACATAAATTCACTATCACATAATATCACTTATCTTCTTGTTCATGGTGGTCAGCTTGTCTTCTTTGGTGTTTTATTAAAATTGAATAATTAAAACTTTATAAATGAAGATAGTCGTAGTATAAAATGTTAAATTTTCCACTGCTCAGCTGCTTTAAAATCTCCTTAGCAAAAGGTAAGCAGTACTGACACAATGTTTTGTCACTTGTTACGAATGCCAAGAGGATAGAAATATAACCATGTTGTCTGTGTTTGTGTTTGGACCTGTATGCTTCCTGTGTTTATATCTATGTGTATTCATGGTTATGAAAAAGCAAGAAGATTTTGTAGCCAGAAACTGTGTGAAGTTTTTAAAAAGATTCTATAAACAAAGGCCCACTGGTTCGGGGGTTATTAAGCGGAATATAAAAACATACTTCTATATAAGGTATTTCTTGTACAGTTAAACAAGACAGGCAATGTGCGTATAACGTAACAATGAGGCGCGTTCTCGAAACCATTGTTGCTGTGGAAAAGCAATAAGTATTACATATTCTGAGTGTGTGTCTGTAGTCTTAGTTATGCAGCATGCAAAGCGCATGCGCCGTGTTATATTGTCATCTGTGGCATATCTGCCTCTGTAATATTTTTCACATTATCTCATAAGCGGCACGGTGTTCGGGAAAAATTATTGAACATAAAATGTGTGTTTTCATTTTCTCTACAACTTTGTCTGAAATATTTCTCATTCTGGGAAGAATTCAGCGAGATATTTTCATAAATGTACATAGGTCTTCATGTAAAGTACCTTTATTGTTGTCAGATTTTAATGAAACTTCAAGTTTCGCAACAGATTTTTGATAAATCCAAAAATATAAAATTTCACAAAAATCCGCCCAGTGGGAGCCGAGTTATTCATGCGGACATACAGATAGACAGACGGACAGACATGACATAGCTAACAGTCGCTTTCCGCAATTTGGGAACGTGTCTAAAAGCGAGACCAATTTTGCGGTTTATTTAGACGTTACAATATGTGTCCTTGCACGTGGCGCCGGGATAGCTCAGTTGACGTAGTGACAAGACTACGATTGTACGAACGGGGAATCCGGATTTTATTCCTCCACTGGCAGAGATTGAGCTTGAAGTTCTTACGCTGTTGGCTATGAATAACACTGTCGTCTGGGATATGACGCCGTGTAGTCTCCTAAAAAAATTAACCATATTTCGGATGAATCTTCAGTCACCATCTTCAGGGTAAAAGTAAAGCAATCCCTGTACAGGCCTGGACAGGCCCTGACGGTACCAGGAGGCTGAGGGTCCCAGATTTCCAGACAATCAGCACAAGAAAGTTGTAATGTTGTCAGCCTTATGCAACGGTCGCTTTTATCCCCCAGGAAATATTCCTGACTCACTTCTGTTAGAGGCTGAGTCGACCCCAGGGCCATAGTGCGACCGAAAGGATTATGTCAATGAAAAACTCCAATGACACCATCGGGAATCGAACCCGCGACCTTCCGGCTTGTAGCGCCACGGCGTGCCCCCACAGGGTAAGAGTCTTCTACCGTAAAGATGTAAAAAGCGATTTTCCCCAGATACTCCAGCAAATATTTACCAGACTACACGGCGTCACATACAAAAAACAGTATTCTTCACAATATCTATTAAGCAGATAATTTAGTTGTCAAGTTGTGACTAAATTTCTCCAGCGTTTCAAACAAATTAACTTGGCCGTCATTCACACACCTTAATTCGCAAGTCCATAAAGTTAGGATTAACTTCGTGCTTGAATAGACAGAAACAAGCATGAGGAACCAAAGAACTTCCTGCCAATGTTCCCCACTAAAACACACTCCATTGTGTATTTCTATGAAAACGAGCCTTTCAATTAGTTAATAAATATTTCCTATGTCCTGTTACGAGGCGATACCGATAGAATCTCTATTAATTACAGTGCTGAATAATATGATATATTCTGTTCTAAAATCTATACCACCTTTAAAATTCTTCAACGATTTCCATATCATAGATCAGCAGTCGCATTATTGAAATATTTAAATCATAAATTGCATGAAAGTGGTCTTTGTAATTGGAAGAAAATTAAATATAAATTACACTGAAATATTAACAATACCAGAAGCTATACCTTGTTTAATAAATGTAATGTCTTTAAATAACAGGTACGAGTCTTGCAAGTGGAATACTAAAGTACGCCTACTAAAAATAACGTATTAATACAGTGACTTCGCCTTTCGATAAGAAGGGTGATATAAATACTTTGTGTATTCGATAATATTAACTGAGAGAAGTGTTGGTAGATCATCGAAATACTGTGCCCTATCTTATTTTATTAAAGGGTACAAAGACTGGACAACTCAGTGTACATTTTAGTATCAAATTAAAATTATTCATTGTGGTTTATGAATTTTTTGTAAGTCACCATATAAAAAGATGATGTATCTGCACTTCGGAAATTTCCACACTTTCGCGCACAACGAACGTGTGAAAATTACTCGATATTTTTTTTTTCCAATGTCCCGTAAAACCGGGACAGTACAGTAGGTATAGTGACTAGACTTCGGACTGGAAGACCTAGGCCTCTTTCGATTCCCGGGAGGGGCAATTGGTTTGTCTCTTTTTTAAAGTGTCCAGGGGCCTACCGAGGTTTATTCAATGAGTAAAGAGGGTGTTTCCCATGGATAAAGCGGCAGGAGCGTAAAGCTAATCACTCACCTTCATATAGTGCTAAAGTTGAGAATTATTGGAGCTATACCTCCACTTCCCACGTGTTACAAATACCTTTACTTGTAGGATGTTCATAAATTCCCTACATAATTTGTTATTGCGTAAATCATAAACCGATTCGTTGGTAATGGCAGACACGCGAGTTTTGTTTCAAATCATTTTTAAGTTTATCTCTTAATCCGCAGTGACACCGCTGTCACATGTTTTGGTACAGTCATTGTCAACTGCGTCCAGCAAGGTAATGAACCTACTGTTGTTTAAATAAAGTGGCTAGGGGCTTTGTGGAAATCTCATATATTTTTTCAGGATCTTCCCGTTTTTCTTTAAAAAATACTTGTTTTTTTATAGACAATGTTTTTCACCAACTCGAAAAATGCACGGTGAAAATAGAATAAACTTGTTTTTTTCTCATCTTCATAAGTTAAATGAAATGCAGTAAGCTGCCCTCTATAATTTAACTCAATTATGTATATACAGGTCTATGAAGATGAGATTTAGAAAGCCGAAACCCCCCATTGTGTAATTCAAATGTGTCTTAATGTCCATTGGCAGTAATTAATATGCTACTCGTAAGATGAAAGAAGAAAAGACATTACGTGACGAATTCACTGTTATATTGTCAGTATAATGACACTGTGCCAAACTATATAATACGACGCGAAGATGATAGTGCTAGTAAATGACAAGTGAATTGAGACTTCGATAGATACAGCAATGCTTCATTTGTAGGTACTTCACTCGCATTGGCCTAGAGAAACAGGAGAAAACCACAAAATCTCTTGACCAGTACAAAAAGAAACGAGGGCCAGATTTTAAATAAGGATCTCCAGAATACATTATACAGGGTGATTCAGGTCAATAATTGTAGGAGGTGACAGTATCGGTCATTGTGAGAGTTCACAAGAACATGTGTCTATTTCTGAATGGTTACTGAGATATAGCTGTTTGAATCTACAAATACAAAAGCATTGTGAATGGTAATATACATAAAAGAAATTACTTACTATTAATATTAATTTAATGTCTAAATGACAAAATTGTTACATAGAAATGACAGATTTGTTACAGCTCACAATAAATGTTCGAAAATCCCACCGTCAACCTCAGTGCACTTTGCAATTCGTGTGCTAAGATCGCGTGTTTTTCGTCTCAGTTGATCTTCACGTTTCTTTATGCAGACAGCAGCATCCAAAATACGAGCGAGCAATTCGTCTGTGTATCCACCTTTGTTTTGTAAACTTCGCCCTTCATCCAACCCCACACACAAAAATCTAAAGCAGTTAGGTCTGTAAATTCAAACAGCTGTATCTCCGTAATCATTCACAATTAGTCATATGTTCATATGAACTTTCTTCTCTCAGTGACGGTTACTGTCACCTCCCAAAATTGATCCTTCCTTCTGAATCACCCTGTATTTATTTACGGTTTAATTAGGAAGTCGGGACAGATCAATCTACAGCCTACAGAGAATAGTCCACGAACAGGAACGCCGGGTATTTGGGGCCCGATTCCCAGCAGGGGCAAAGATTTTCCGCTTCTCTACAGCAACTGCGCATGCTCCAGGAACACCCAACCTTCTACCCAGTGGGTACTTGGAAATGTTTCTTCGTGTGTGAGGAAGTTGTTAAGTGAACCTGACTAGTCATCCCCATCTTGCGTGAAGGTTAAGAATGTAAGGAGCTACACTTCTAATCCTCCATGCGCCTCCATAGCGTGGTAATTAATTAACAACTGGGAAAACTTTAGCTTTACGATTTATTTGACGCTTTTAGAAACAAAACTTTATAGCGTGGAATGATAGAAAGTCTAGTGAGTAATAAATTTGAAAGGACACAGAAGGAGTGTTACCGGGCAATTTAGTTATGAGCCCTGGGCACTCAGTTTACATTACTTTTCATTTCTTTCGGTTATCCTTTTTGGAAATTTCGGGGGTTCACATGCTAGACGAGAAGTCACATTATGGACGGTGTAGATTTGCCTATTAGAATTCATATTTTAAGTTTAAATTTCAGCCAATAGGGGAATTTATAGCTAGGCAGGGGAAGGTGGTTTTGTGGGGAGACGAGAGGAATTTACAGAGCAGGTAGCAACTGCCGCACGCTCTCGTCTTTCGGAGTTTGTGGGAACCGGACGTACAACACTGACTGAGACTGGTGGCAGTGCCGCGGTCAAGAAAAAGTGTGTGTAACCTACTACAAAAATGTTTTGAGATATTCATAAAGATCAAGTAAGATTACTGTGTATTTCATTTGTGGCCGACTGAATGGAGAGAGAGAAAAGGGGCTCGGATCCGTGAAGTGGCCAACACGCGAATATTCCCAGTGATTAGGGTTTTCAGAGTCGCTGAAACAAGATAGTCTGCCGCGCGTGAGAAATCGGCAACGAACGGTTAATGGAGACTGCAACCTAATACGAGGAAGTACCTTGACATTTGCCTGGAGAGAATAAGGGTGGACACACAAGGCCTCTCCCGACCGAGGTCGATGGATTTTAAGGATGATAAAAATCCGTAGCACAACTTCCTTCGGAGGGGAAATAAAGCCGGCGGTCCCATGTCGTAGATTTACGGCATATAAAAGAACCTTACGGGCATGAATAGAAATGTTTCGTAAGCAAAATTCAGCGGCCATTTCTCACCCAAGTCTCCTGACTGCCTGCCAGATGGCTCTGGCAGTCATACCAGGATTGAGTAAAACTTGTGTGGTCAGTGGGCTGGTCACTCACTACATCAACGCACATGACCATAGAAACCTCCGAAAGGAGGCCCCTATGCTCCGCGTTGGAGCGGCAGGGACAAACAACAAACAACAACAACAACAAATAACAACACAAGGCCTCAGTTTCCTCGCAGGACCTCTCAAACACAAAAAAGTGCTAAGACGTTCGATCCCATCCTGTGCTAGGCGTATTTTAGGTTATTTAATGACACTATCTCAGTTGCATTATTAATACAGCGTCACTTAAGACGTCAAGATGATAACGAGTGGCTACTAGACACTGAATTAGAGGGAAGCAGTCGTGATATGCAGTTTTCGCCCACAGCCAGACGAAAGTAATCAAACCCTTAGTAATCAGCTAGAAGCCTAGAGCGTTAGCGTTGCATTATGAATGCTGTAAACATGGAGCAGAAAGAGCAGATGAAGAAATATAAATGAGAAAGAAAAATAAAGAACTATATTACTAAGAAAAGGGAAGAAAATAATATCGATGACAAATTTTCAATTACTAGCGCAGCTACACAACTGCAGAGAAGCAATAAAGGCAGCTAGCGACCCCACGCACTTGTTAAACTGGGGGAAGACGGCAGAAAGTTTGTGAATACGCTCAAGTGCTTCGGACATTCGTCAATTTAATAAATAACAAAGCAAATTGAAGGACAGACGTGTATAATAGCCATCGGGCTCGAGATGTAAGGGCGTTCTTGAGAAAAGTCCCGAGTTAGGCCTCTTGTAGAATACGGACAGAACGTTCGTTCATATTGAGGACCAAGAGAACGAATAACCGGCGAGAGTGAGACAGAAAATATCGTTATGTGTAGCCATGAGTGGCATAAGTGCACACGTGTTTAATGTAATGACTTGAAATGGAGATGTAACCGAACTGACGTCAGAATAATTTTAGCGTTGTTCATGTATATCAGGCTGTGTCCCTTTATTTATAGACGACAGTGGCGGTACAATGATTAACATGCCTACTATTTTATTTAGGAGGCTAAGGGTTAAACAAAAAAAAAAGGAACCAAATGTGTAAGGCTTAAGGTAAGATATTGAGATCAGAAACTGCACGTGGGTGTACGAAAGTGTATTATACACACTGTGTGCCTACTACATGTTTCGGCCACTAATGTGGCCATCTTCAGGGAGGTGAATTACAAAGAATACATACATCGAAATATTACAGAAGTTAATGGAACCCTTGCACAGATAAAAAATACTAAATTTTAAAAATATGTGGTTTAAAATATACCTTAAAATTAAAATACAGAAAAAATATTTGTGATTGATTCGATATGTTGTGAATAGTATATGTGTGTAATAGTAATGTAATAGTAATAGTGTAATAGTATATGTGTGTAATAGTAATGTAATAGTAATAGTGTAATAGTATATGTGTGTAATAGTAATGTAATAGTAATAGTGTAATAGTATATGTGTGTAATAGTATATGCGTGTAATAGTATATGTGTGTAATAGTATATGTGTGTAATAGTATATGTGTGTAATAGTATATGTGTGTAATAGTAATGTAATAGTAATAGTGTAATAGTATATGTGTGTAATAGTAATGTAATAGTAATAGTGTAATAGTATATGTGTGTAATAGTATATGCGTGTAATAGTATATGTGTGTAATAGTATATGTGTGTAATAGTATATGCGTGTAATAGTATATGTGTGTAATAGTATATGTGTGTAATAGTAATGTAATAGTAATAGTGTAATAGTATATGTGTGTAATAGTAATGTAATAGTAATAGTGTAATAGTATATGTGTGTAATAGTATATGTGTGTAATAGTATATGTGTGTAATGGTATATGTGTGTAATGGTATATGTGTGTAATGGTATATGTGTGTAATGGTATATGTGTGTAATAGTATATGTGTGTAATAGTATATGTGTGTAATGGTATATGTGTGTAATGGTATATGTGTGTAATGGTATATGTGTGTAATAGTATATGTGTGTAATAGTATATGTGTGTAATAGTATATGTGTGTAATAGTATATGTGTGTAATAGTATATGTGTGTAATAGTATATGTGTGTAATAGTATATGTGTGTAATAGTATATGTGTGTAATAGTATATGTGTGTAATAGTATATGCGTGTAATAGTATATGCGTGTAATGGTATATGTGTGTAATGGTATATGTGTGTAATAGTATATGTGTGTAATGGTATATGTGTGTAATGGTATATGTGTGTAATAGTATATGTGTGTAATAGTATATGCGTGTAATAGTATATGTGTGTAATAGTATATGTGTGTAATAGTAATGTAATAGTAATAGTGTAATAGTATATGTGTGTAATAGTAATGTAATAGTAATAGTGTAATAGTATATGTGTGTAATAGTATATGTGTGTAATAGTATATGTGTGTAATGGTATATGTGTGTAATGGTATATGTGTGTAATGGTATATGTGTGTAATGGTATATGTGTGTAATAGTATATGTGTGTAATAGTATATGTGTGTAATGGTATATGTGTGTAATGGTATATGTGTGTAATGGTATATGTGTGTAATGGTATATGTGTGTAATGGTATATGTGTGTAATAGTATATGTGTGTAATAGTATATGTGTGTAATGGTATATGTGTGTAATGGTATATGTGTGTAATAGTATATGTGTGTAATAGTATATGCGTGTAATAGTATATGTGTGTAATTAGTATATGTGTGTAATTGTGTAATAGTGTGTAATAGTGTATGTGTGTAATAGTTATGTGTGTAATAGTATATGTGTGTAATAGTATATGTGTGTAATAGTATATGTGTGTAATAGTATATGTGTGTAATAGTATATGTGTGTAATAGAATGTTTATGTTGTGTGTAATAGTATATGTGTGTAATAGTATATGTGTGTAATACGTATATGTGTGATGAATGTTAATATATGTGTGTAATAGTATATGTGTGTAATGTATATGTGTGTAATAGTATATGTGTGTAATAGTATATGTGTGTAATAGTATATGTGTGTAATAGTATATGTGTGTAATGTATATGTGTGTAATAGTATATGTGTGTAATAGTATATGTGTGTAATAGTATATGTGTGTAATAGTATATGTGTGTAATAGTATATGTGTGTAATAGTATATGTGTGTAATAGTATATGTGTGTAATAGTATATGTGTGTAATAGTATATGTGTGTAATAGTATATGTGTGTAATGTATATGTGAATGTATATGTGTGTAATAGTATATGTGTGTAATAGTATATGTGTGTAATGTATATGTGTGTAATAGTATATGTGTGTAATAGTATATGTGTGTAAATAGTATATGTGTGTAATAGTAATAGTATGTGTGTTAAATCACCATCTTGAAAAGAAAAATAAGTGTGTGTGGGGTGATAATAGCTCAATGCACGGTTACGGATTATTTAAAATTTATGAGGGTTAATTTAAAATCGCCAGTACCGTCAGAGTATCTTGCTACTTTCATTGCACCCAAACCGTCCACCTGTCTGATATCATACCTTGTCTCCTTTCCACGCATCTGCATTTTTTCAGCACGCCCTACCTTCTACCCACACTACCATATTTTCAGCACGCCCTGCCTTCTACCCATCACTACCATATTTTCAGCACGCCCTACCTTCTACCCATCACTACCATATTTTCAGCACGCCCTACCTTCTACCCATCACTACCATATTTTCAGCACGCCCTACCTTCTACCCATCACTACCATATTTTCAGCACGCCCTACCTTCTACCCATCACTACCATATTTTCAGCACGCCCTACCTTCTACCCATCACTACCATATTTTCAGCACGCCCTGCCTTCTACCCATCACTACCATATTTTCAGCACGCCCTACCTTCTACCCATCACTACCATATTTTCAGCACGCCCTACCTTCTATCCATCACTACCATATTTTCAGCAGGCCCTACCTTATATCCATCATAACCATATTTTCAGCAGGCCCTACCTTCTATCCATCATAACCATATTTTCAGCAGGCCCTACCTTCTATCCATCATAACCATATTCCTGGCATCCTTCAAGAAAACGATGAAAAATTTTTGAAACAAATAACCACATGAACCACAATAGAGTAGGTGAGAGTCCGTCTATCTGACCGCATGGAACAAGTCGGCTCCCAATGGAAGGCTTCTCATGAAATTTGATATTTGAGGATTTCTCTAAATGTTGTCCAGAAAATGCAGCTTTCATTAAAATCTGACAAGAATAACGGGTACTTTACATGAAGACCTACGTACATTTATGATAATATCTCGCTGAATTCTTCTTAAAATGAGAATGTTTTTCAGACAAAAGTTGTAAAGAAAATCAAAACACAAAATTCATATTCAAAAACTTTTATCCGAAAATCGTACCCTTTATGAGATAAGGTGCAAAAATATGGTAAGAGCCAGACAGGCCACAGATGAAAGTACAGTGCGGTCATTCGCTTTGCATGCTGGATAACTAAGGCTACAGACACACACTTAGAATATGTAATACTTATTGATTTTCCACGGCAACATTGGTTACGCGAACGCGTCTCAATGTTTCGTTATACGTACATTGCCTGTCTTATTTACTCGTTATGGTCGAGGAGAGGCGTGCATCTTTTTATTTTGGGCTACTCTGTCGCAGGTTAATTTGTGTGACACAAATTGATTACTTTCATAAAGCAG